>OY755242.1:86922771-88234554 GCA_963576725.1 Azorinus chamasolen
AACAGCCACCTGCCCTAAATATAAACTAATGAACATAAGTTAGGGGTCGTTATAGAGAGGTTTTACTGTATTATCAAGCGAGGGATTAATACCGTGGTTGTTGAAATAAACATTAACATATACCTTGTGGATCGCCCTGCCTATAGCTGAGGTTGAGCGTGTTCTCGTTCTTGTCTCTAATATCTGTAATGCCCATGAAAATTTTGGATCCACGCTGCGTTTTACTGAAAATAAAGGAATGCATGTGTAAACAACTGTACACCGAACATTTAGTACATCTGGCTTTCTGCGACACTGTGCTATTAAAATAGTAATTGTTAATCTTATTAATATTAACGAGGTCATTATTTCTTACATAAATATTCAGAGGGAAAAGGGTTATTTAAACCGGCAATGATATTGGTCCAGTATGAGAGGTTTCATTATTAAGTAAAATACACACACGCACACACGCACGCGCACACACGCACGCGCACGCACGCACGCACACACACACACACGCGCCGGTAATCACTTAATGAACAAGAGGGCTATGAAGGTTGTATGCCGCTCAACTGAATGAATATGCCATGTAAATATTTGTGTTAACACGAACATTTTCGTTAAGTCGTATTTGATCAGAGGATTTAGACAAGTTAAGAAAATAAGTCACCACTGGGCCTTACTTCCGCCGGGCCAGGCAGACCAGAAGGACAACAAGGAATATCACGACAGCACATACGCCGAGGATAATCCCCAACATGGCACCTATGGACAGTTCATCTCCAGAATCACCTGACAAAAACATATATGAAAAAGTTATAATAACCTTGAGTAAATACAATATAAACCGGACGTTTAATTTAGTATAAATATCTGTCTTGGAGACAGGTGGCAGCTTAATACAGCTTAATGTGGCAGCTTAAGACAGAGTGAAAGTCACTCAGAAAGCTCCTCTAGGAGCTTTCTGTATGATTTTCACTCTGCAATAAGCAGTCACCTGTCTAAACGTATCTAAACTCTTCTCTACTAGAATTCCGGTTTAGAGTAGTACATATACTGTACTAATACATTGACCAGACAAACAGATGGTACAGTTGTTAAGAATTTACTTACTGAATATGTTTACCGCAAAATTATCAAATATGTCTTCCTCGACCACCCCTTAGTTCACAGGCATGCGTTGTCTATCACGCGAACCGCTTATTTGCTAAGCATAATCTTGCGCGTCAGTCATTCTCATATCAAACAGGGAGTGTCTACCTACCAGGCTACCACGTACATGTAACCCTTTGATCGTTGTGAACCACACTCTCTGCACATATCTGGATCTGCTCAATGTTGAACACTTCTGATTCTATTAACCCTTTCACCGCTATGTCACATAAATGCACACGACAAATAGTGCAGTCCCGTAAATTATCAGACGCCGCCTTTTCACTTTTTGTTTGAATCTCTATTTCTATATCTTTGCTTTATTCCTCTGAGATTTGCATATATTTATCTCATTTCCTTGTGTTACTGAATGAAATGGATTGCAGACGACAACTGCAAATTTGGCGCCAAAATGGTTAAGCTTTTGAGAAACTGTTGACCGATTGTCAAACAGCTCGGATCCTGACGAGACGCCGAGTTACTTGTCGTCTCATCTTGAACCAAGCTGTACGCGAATAGAGGGATAAAGATTAATTGAAAACATATTGCAACTCTGTCATTCATATGACAAATATTTCTTGCAAATCTTCTAGTTTGGTGGCAAATGTGTCTAGCATATTTCTTACTTAATCTAAAGATATGACATGTACATCTATAATTAAGTATGTGGACCTTTAATACTTACCTTAAATATATGTCTTGTATATTCACCATTCAAGAGACGAATGTGTCTTGTACAATACTTATTTACTTTAACCCATTCCCTCATATTGACGACTTTTGACGACTCTGTAAAAGTTACTTTGTGAAACCATTGTGATAAATAGAGCATTTGCTCCTATAGGAGCAAATGCTCTATTTATCGCAATGGTTTCAAACTACAAAATTCTAAAATTTCCCTTTTCTCTTGTTAAGGCTGCTTTTCGGTAGATTTATTTAAAGAGGTTGGATCTAAAAATAGCCTATGAGGAAAAGGGTTAAAGATATGTCTAGTGCATCTATCATTCACGAAAAATAAGTCTTGCACATTTTTTTTACTTACCTTAAAGATATGTGTTGTACACCTACCATTCGTGAGTGTGTTGAAATTTCCTTACTTTAAAGACATATCTTGCACATCATTACTTCACTTAACGCATGGTTGTTGCACCTTTCTTACTTTCTTCAAAGACGTGTCTTGTACATCTACCATGCACTTGACACATGTGTGCTGCCCATTTTCCTTACTTCAAACACGTGTTTTTGTACATCTATCATTCACATGACAAGTGTTGCACATTTTATTTACCTTAAATATATGACTGTGTTGTACATCTCTCATTCACAAGACAACATCTCAAAGTCGCTAGACATATTAACCATTTCCCTAATATTGACGACTTTTGACGACTCTGTAAAAGTCACTTTGTGAAACCATTGTGATAAATAGAGCATTTGCTCCTATAGGAGCAAATGCTCTATTTATCACAATGGTTTCATACTACAAAATTTTAAAATGTTCCTCTTCTCTAGTTATTGCTCCTTTTCGGTAGATTAATTCAAAGAGGTTGTATCTAAAAATAGCCTATGAGGCAATGGGTTAAGGACTACAAGCATTTACCTCATGACTACTCATGTAGGAAACTATAGTATCACAAATATTTATCCTATATAACATGCATCTTTATAATGACACATTGACATGACATACAGTAAAACCGCTCTAATGCGACCACCAAATAGGGGCATAATTCTGTCTGACAGAGGCAGGTGGTAGCTTAATGCAGGATGAAAGTTATGCAGAAATATAGGAGCTTTCTGTATTACTTTCGTCCTGTATTAAGCAACCACCTGCTTATAAAGACAGCTACATTTATTCTTAAAGTGGTCGCATTAGAGGGGCTCTACTGTATTTTTACCTTGGCAAAAACTACCGTACCATTACGAGGCACCGAATTACCCAGTGCCTCATCTGGATCCATGTTTTTTGCATATCGCATCCATGTGGCAATTATCAGGAGTAGGGTTGCACCCATAATTTTTTTGTGCAAATTTATCGTCCCTTTTACTTTCAAAATACAAGGTACATCCAATGCCTGTGCTAAAATGCAATCTTAGAGTAAACATTTTGTATCCTGACGAGACCCTGAGTTACTCGGCGGCTTATCCATTTTGTTCATATAAACGTGTTTACGCGCATCTGCAAACCGAATAGACCCAGATCAGACGGATCCTATCGGAGCCGTCTGATCTGGGTCTGCTATGTTTGCTAATGGAATCCGAAAGCTCTGTGGTTACGATGTTCCACCTTCTATACATTTTTTATTCATGAATATTCAGTAGGTTTTGAAATTTGAAATAAGCATAGAACATGGAAAGGGTTATTACGAAGGTAACAAGAAATTTGCCCACTGCGGGTTACATGTCATTTTTATTTATATTGTTCATAAGTGATGAATACATAATGATAAATAATGTCAGCTTTCAGTAACACTGAACACTGGAGTGTTCCCTACCGCATACAAATATGTGATCACAATTAAATACAGCTGGAAATAGTTGATACGTGGCTGACTCGTCGTATATCAGGACCCAGCCCAAACTGTTGGCTGCTGATGATATGATTACAGTAAAAACCCTCTAATGCGACCACCAAAAACCAAGTCTAATTCTGGATCTTAAAGGCAGGCGGTAGCTTAATGCAGGACGCAAGTTATGCAGAAAGCTCCTGCAGGAGATTTCTGCATAACTTTCGTCCTGCATTAAGCAATCGCCTGCTTTATGAAGATATCTATGTTTGTTCATTAAGTGATCGCATTATAGGGGTTTTACTGTGTATATTAAATATAGTAAAACCAAAACAACAGAAAACATACAATTATAGCTGAGGACAACTGGTGCAGATAACCAAACCTGGCAGCGAAATATGACTTTAAAATTATGATTAAACTTGCGTCTGCAAATTAAAAACAAAATAACATCTGAATAATTACCAGTAAATATTTCTATTTATAGCAGAACTTTCCATTTTAAACATGACTCAAAAGTTATAAGACTTGATAATATTGACTTGATCCTAACCGTGAACCTACTCGTAAGTGTAGGAAGTTTTGTGAAAGAAGACACTTCCGCATTACATTCAAGACAGTTGTTCCTGAAAAAAGAAGATAATACACGCCGCTTCGGATAACTACGAGTACGCACATAGTTCTTGTTTCCTTTGTGGTATTTTGTTTACCCTTTCCATCCTATAAACGCGTTTTCGCCCATTTGCAAAAAGAGTAGACCCAGATCAGACAGCTCCTATAGGAGCTGTCTGATCTGGGTTTGCTCTGTTTGCTAGTGGAATTTGAAAGATCTGTCTTTACTTTCTAAAATGCTCGACTTTCCATATTTCATTATGTCCATGAATGCTCAGTAGGTATTGAAATTAGAAATAAATATAGAACGGGGAACAGGGGGTTAATATATCATTATTGCGACAATAACGCATTTGAAATAGTGATAACACTAGGACGTCCGCGTTTGATAAACTCAATATCGCAGGCTTGGCGCAAAACTATGGTAACTTCTTATTTACATGTAATGGTTAGAAGCATTTACAAAATTGTCATCTTCGTTAATTTTTAACCCTTCGCTTGGTATTCACGTCAATATACTTACCTGTAAATAGTGAAGACCCAGATGAGACAGCTCCTGCAGGAGCTGTCTCATCAAGGTCTGCACTATTTACAAGTTGATTGTGCAACCAGGTTAATGAAAAAGGTTAATGAAAAAGGGCACTGACTGATGTTCTGTTCTGTTAAGAGATCCTTAATACAGTTGAACTTCGATAACTCGAACTTCGGGATAACTCGAACTAAAAGTTCGGTCCTTCCAAACTATACAATATAGAGTTGTTCTAACATGTATCACAACGCCTATTTAGAAACACATGTGACAGCTTAATACAGGGCGAAAGTAATGCTGAAAGCTCCTGTAGGAGCTTTCAGCATTACTTTCGATCTGCATTAAGCTGTAAACTTAAGAAATTGTTCAGAAATCGGATAAGTCGAACTCCTGTATCTCGTAGTAAATTGTATGATGCCTTGAAGTTCGAGATATCGAAGTTCAACTGTATGTTAAACTCATGTTCAAGTGGTTGAATGTTCATACTACCCGCGAAGTTCATATAACTTGAAGTGGTCAATAAAACTGCTTCAAAGTTGACAGTTTAGCACTGGTAATTGAAGTCGCTATTGATAGACTAGGAAGTGATATACCATCATATGACTTTAGGTGGGAACAGTACAATTGAACTCGGTTTTCAAAACAGGAAAACAACAACAACTTGATAACAGTGATAACGGAAAGGTAAAAAGGATGCATTAAAACTGTAAATAAGAAGTGTATTTAGTCAGAAAATATCATTTATATTTCTCAATCTAATTATATCTTGCTGTAACACATTAGACTCACCTTTCCGATGCGATTCTAATGAGTTACAGTAATGTATGATTAGACTGAGAAATAAGAGTTTGATTAGTCATGCCGCATCTTACTTAACCCTTTCCCTCATATAAACGTGTTTTCACGCATTTGCAAACAGAGTAGACCCAGATCAGACGGCTCCTAGAGGAGCCGTCTGATCAGGGTCTGCTCTGTTTGCTAATAGAATTTGATAGTTCTGTTTCTTTGCTCTCTAAAATGTCTACAATAGTCCACCTTCCATATTTCTTTATAACCAGTTTGTTAATGAATATTCAGTGGGTATTGAAATTTGGAATAAACATAGAACAGGGAAAGGGCTAACCCTGGTTCCCTGTTCTGGGTTTATTCAAAATTTCAATACCTACTGAATATTTATGGACAAACTAGTAATAACGAAATATGAAATGTGGAAAAGTGTAGCCATTTTAGAAAGTAAAGAAACAGATATTTCAAATTCCATTAGCAAACAGAGCAGACCCTGATCAAACGGCTCCTATGGACAGAGAAGGAATGTGTTAAACCGGCGAGAAATATTGGTTTAATGATTTATCAATAGGTGTAGGTAATATGCGTAGTAACCTATCAAACTCTCTTATTTCTTAAACTTATTATATCCAGAGATTAACCCTTTCCTTCATATAAAGTTTATAAACGTGTTTTCACGCATTTGCAAACAGAGTAGACCCGATCAGACGGCAGTTGCTTTATACAGAACGAAGGTAAAACGGACAGCATTTTTGGGAGCTATCTGATAAGTTTGTATTGCATTAAGTTTCTACCTGCCTTTTTGATCTACACTTGCACTTCTTTTGACTGGTCGCTTATGGATGTTTTATTGTACTTTATAGAGGGACTTGAAAGAAGACACTTGTTTTATCATGCGCTACGCGTCTTCCTCTTCTCCACAATATAAGCAAGTCTGCCGAGTATATGACAAACGGTTTAATGCATATCAATTATAAACACTCAGTTAACCCTTTCAACGCGGAATTAACAGAGTGGAACAGACCAGCATTGTTTATTGGTAGAGTCCATATAGTACGAAAGGGTAAAAATTATCAGAGGACTTTGAATGACAAACAATGAAGACCTGGTCAGAGGGTTCTTATAGGAGACCTCTGATATGGGTCTACACTGTTTGCACATGCCAGTACAGAATAGTCCTGCATGCGAAGGGTTAAATGTTCAGTGTAAAATATGTCATCTTAAAGTAAGTGATTCAACAGTGGGTAACAAGATATATAAAGTCTGAAAAGAAATTTGAAACCTGAGATACAACCTCATAACATCTACTGCATTGCCATACTTTTGCCAACAGTGGTACAAAAAGGGTATGTGGATTGGTGAGTGAGTGAGTGAGTGGGTGGCTGGGTGACTGGGTGACTGGATAGGTGGCTGAGTGAGTGAGTGAATCAGTGCGTTAGATAGTGAACAAGCGAATGTTTAGGCAAGTAAGTGAATTAACGCTATAGGTGAACTAGTGAATGAGTAGAATGAGAAGTGAATGATGTACCGATTGACTGATAAAATAATGTTCAGTATATATGTATGTGTGCCTATCTGTCTCAATGACTGACTGGCCCTATGACTGACTCAGTGAGTGATTGTATAAATGATTAATGTTGTTTTTTCACTGCAACACTATGTAGGTCATGTAGAAAAGATTTAATAGCAACAGTAGTTATGTTATACTGGATATATTTAGAAACCCCTGTTCAAGTGCATTAACCTGTAGAGAACAAACACTCAATTGCGTCTACTTGAAACCAATATCGCAATAATAGTCCAGAAAATGCATTAACCCTTTCAACGCTGAATTTTCAAATGGACTATTCCAAAATTCAAACAGGTCAAGCTTATTACGAATATTTGGGGATTTTTCTAATGGAAAAGTGTAAAATGACACACAGTGCAGATCCTGATGAGAGGGTTCCTAGAGAAGTATACACTGGGTATACACTGTTTGCAAAGGACATTAGTAAATCGTGTCCCAAACAGTAAGGATTGAAACTTTTAACGCTGAATTTTCATAATGGAATAGCCCATCAGATTTTATCTATAAATAGAGTCCACTCAGTATAAAAACCTTAACCCTTTACCCTATAAATACGCCATTCTACGCATTTGCAAACTGAGTAGACCCAGATCAGATGGTTTCTATAGAAGCCGTCTAATCAGGGTCTACTCTGTTTGCTTATGATATAATAAAGATACTATTCTACAGTTTCTGCTTTGGCCAACCATTCATGTGTCCATGTGCTATTATAAAATCAAAATTAATTAATATTCATAATGTCATTATTTCTTAGATGAATATTCATGGAGTAAAAACTTGCTATAGGATTTTAAATGTCAAACAGTGCAGACCCTGATCAGATTGCTCCTGTCGAGTATACACGGTTTGCAAATGACGGTGCATACTTGTCCCACAGTCAAAGGTTTAGCTTTAAATATATATACACCACGTATATGAAACATGACCTACATAACTTCCTTGTTGATCTATAAACGGTTCATCTAGATTTCATCTTGCCATTGACAAATGGATAATAACTCTCATATGACTAGACGTGTGAACATTCACAGCTGATTAACCCTTTCCTTCATATATACGCCTTTTCACGCACTTGCAAACAGAGTAGGAGCTCTGGGTCCATGCTTATAAAGCTTTTTAGTTGAGTCTGAGTTTGTTCTCAAGCTTTTGATTGGTCAGATTTGAGCCAAAGGCTCAAATCTGACCAATCAAAAACTTGAGAACGAACTCAGACTCAACTAAAAAGTTTTATAAGCATGGATACTGATACTGTAGGAGCCGTCTTATCCGGGTCTGCTTTGTTTGCTTGTGGTATAATATAATATAATATAATATAATATAATATATAATTTAATATAATATAATATTTCTGCTTGAGCTAACATACACCATCATAAACATTCAGCTAATAAATATTCATGATGTCACTATTAATTCCTTACATGAATATAAAATAGGGGAAGTGTTAAACTCTTCTTTGTTGTGGGTTCGCTGCATTTTAGATATCAACACATCCTTTTATTTGCAGGGTTTTCGTCTTTAACTTGCTGTACAAATTTTATCAAACTCCAAAATTTAATTACTTCCAATTCGAGCGAAGTGATGATTAAAAGTGTTGGCCAAATGTCAAACAGACTTATTCCTGATAAGAATCCGAGTTACTCGGCGTCTCATCTGGATCCAATCTGTTTTTCAGGTGGTGCTTAGCTTCTCAAAATACAGTAAAATACGTTAATGAGACACATTTATGAACAAATAAGCTATGTTTTAACCTTTCCTCCATGAATATTCATGAAAGAAATAATGACGCTATGAATATTAATTAGATAAATGCGTTATAACGGCACATGGACACAGATGCTTAACAACCCCACCCGCCCCAAATACCAGTCATTTAAATTTTGGACGGTATATCTACCTCATGCTTTTGAGTGTTAGTTAAATCATTTTCAAGCAACTTACAATGTTACGTTATCGGATACGGATATTTTGATTACATACGCTCTGATCCGGCCTAACACGTACAAACCTTACAGTGGAAAATAGTTCAGAATAAGACACTACCACATGTACACAGGTGGCGGTATCAAAAGTAAATTGTGACTGTAACTGTATGTACATTTGAAAAATCATTAATGTTTTATAGCTTTTTCTTCATTTTTAAAAATCTGTCCTGTTTATTGTATATATTATATAAGTAGGGTAAATCCAACGGATCTTATCTTCAAAATCGCCCTATATTAATTTTGATCAGTTCAGCATGATTTTTTCAACCGCTACCTGTGGGCACTGAAATACATATAATAGTCAAAGCGGAATGGTAGAGAAGAGAATAAAAAGGTTACACACGTGGAATAACACATGTCATCACTTTCTGCCTCATCACCATTAAAAGTAACATCAACTTATCATTTATCATAATGATCATTATCATTGTAATCATAGTCGTCATCAATAGTTTTGTCATTAGAAAAATAAGTCACCTAAAGAGACAAAAAGGAGCGTTTCAATCATTGTCACACTATTTTCAAAAGAACTATTTCTGATTCTGCGACGTAATACCAAAACCAATACGGCGGCCCCCGTATTGTTTCCGAAGTGAGTTACGTAACATTCGGTATAGTAACGAAATACGCATGCAACCGGTGTGTAGGGTAGTATGGCGTACGAAGTGGTTCATACCTCTTCAAAAACGCATCATGCGGTTTAGAAAACTCTTCGCATGCAACCGGTGTGTAGGCTAGCTACGAGGCACTCTTCGTACGCAACCGGTGTGTAGGCTAGCTATGAGGCACTCTTCGTATGTGATTAAACTTAGCATACAGACAACCACTAAGGAAAGCACCATTGCAATAAGTTCAGTTCACCGAAACAGAAGAGGAAAGAAACACGTATACATGCAACGGTGTCAGTTCAGTAAAAAATCAGCACGGTAAATATTTCACCAAACCACGACGTCGTTTCATAAGTGAACGAGTGCTTCACATCCCAACTCATTAAATCTAAAGGAGAATCTATGGAGTAAAGGTGAAACGATAAAAAAACCTTACCTAATAATGGCAATTTAAAAAGGGACTAGGGAATGGCAAATGCACAACTGGCCCAGCTGTAAAATTTCGTATAAAGCAGACTCAGTGAAAGTAACTTGTGCGACTCGTAGCTCTAAGCCATACATTAACCTATCTTTAATAAAAACCAAAGGGGACGTTTAACAATTTAACAATAACTAAAGCAATAAACGAACATATTTCAACACATTTCCTACATTGACCATTAATGGCGCCAAATTTAAAAGTATCGTCTGCAATAATAACTCCATATTAAATATAATTCTAAACTAAATAATAAAGGTATATTAGTAAAACATTTGTTTTTAAAAACATGTATGCTTGGGCTAAAATAATACAGAAAACAGTGAAGTCCCAGGTCAGATGCCGCCTAGAAAAGGCAGCATCTGGACTGGGACTGCACTGTTTTCAATGGTGCCAACAGGCGACATTGGCGCCGAAAGAGTTAAATCTTTGTCAGATTTCCTTTTAATCGAATAACGCGCGTAATCCTCATTGGAATCGATCTGTTTAAGCTCTGAACGTGCATTGTTTTCTGCATTGCTTTCAATCTACATTAAACTACCATCTATATTTTGAAAATCTTATCTCGTTTGTTATTGTTTTGGAGTTGTGTTTATTAATACGATATGTGCCACAAGCTTGGACATTACGTCTCATCGTAATAGAAGCGGATAGTACACATACAATAGTTTCTCCAAAACCCAAAGGAAATGGAAGTAAGTAAATACCACATGATACTAATCTGGGTGCATGCTTATAAAGCTTTTTAGTTGAGTCTGAATTTGTTCTCAAGCTTTTGATTGGTCAGATTTGAGCCAAATATGATTATACAGTTTCTTACATGGTACAAGTGATTTTACACCAATTAAATCTAATTAAAATTCATGACGTCATTATTTCATATATGAATGTTCATGGATGAGAGGGTTAACACGTTTAATTTACGTATCTTATCTATGTCTCAGATATATTGAGACACCCTTAAGGAGCCCTCTGACCAGGACTTGCACAGTTTGTTCCACAAATTACAATTCTTGCAAGAAAGATATTTCTCTCTCCTCAAACTGAATAATGGACACTTTGAACGGTTTCACTAAGAAATACGTGTTTCACCACCGAAGTCGCCGCAAATCGACTCACATACGAGTAGTCTGTTACAAAGGGCAAATTTGTGATTACTTGCAAATAATGTAGATCCAGATAAAGACAGTAACTCCGAGTCTAATCTCGATCCAAATTGTGACAAACAATCTGATACTTAACCCTTCGCTTGCTATTCACGTCAATATATCAGGGTCTGCACTATTTACAAGTTGATTGTGCAACCAGTGCACTCCACAGCAGTGATTGCATAGCGAAATACTTGTACACAGTGAAGATATATGTAATTATACAACAGGGCATGGGTAAAGAAGGAGAAATGTATTTTAAAATTCAGCAAGAGAAGTGTTAAAACAGGCGACATTGTTTGCGGGTAAAATGTTTTTGGCTTCACAAGATTATTGTTACTAAACAGCGTTACTTTGGACACATTTTGCAGCCCGTATAGACCTGGATCAGACACTGAAACATGTTGCCCGTATATTACAGCGGTAACAACAAAAACAATTGAACTTCCTAATTAATTAATGCCCTGTCCGGATCCCAACTGTCCGGTAGCTGATCTGAGTCTACACTATTCACAATTGCAACAGCGTCCCTGCTCCCATCGGCGCGGCATTGTTTTTATCAACGTACCTTTATCATTGTTGTCCATCCTGAATCGGTTGTTTAATCCCCGCCCTGTTTGTTCGAAAACTGCTGCTTTTTACTGTGAGGATCTGATAACAACGGTGTGGTGTTTTATATCCCAAAACTTTAACACATGGGGATACAATTTAAATCACCGATGCATACTTCTGTAATAGGAGACGGAGAATATCTTCCTCGTTTAAAAACGCTATAATCTGTCGTACTTTTATCGATAAGGCCTAAGAGAAACTATATTATTTTATCTAACAGCTAGAAATGTGTCCATATGACACAGATGCCTACACTGTCACATTTGCCTCAAACTTCCAATATTCAATGCCTTAAATCTTATTAAGTCAAAGGTCATAACGTTGTGTCAGTGATACAATACGAACAGTAATTATGACCTTCAAATAAACGCCTTGCCACGCCTTTGCATACAAAAAGACCTAGATCAGATGGCTCCTGTGGGAGCCGCCTGATCAGAATCTGTCCTGTTTACTTACGATATTGTAATAAATCTGTCTGTACAGATTCTACTAATATCAACAATGCACGTGTTCTCGTGTATACATTCAGCTTATAATATTTATGATGTCATTACTTCTTATATGAATATTCAACAGGGAAATGATTGAACTCCGGGTGCACACTTTCTCATGCTAATAAACACGTGCAGGTCTAATAATAAAGGAGTAGCGCATACAATAAACTAGACGGAAGTGCGGATGTACAGATGAAATGACTAGACTAAATCTATGTGTACCTATTCTCTTCCACAGATAGGGGAATGAAAATCACTGATAGAAAATGATGTTGACTTCAGAATTTTCATTCGATCTACCGGGTATCTTCCATTTTGCTTCAGCAACATAGTCTGAATGTCAAACACTTCGAATCTTGATGAGATATCGAGTCACCCTAAGTAATCGGACACCCAATATCCCCTCTCCAGCTCTCCTGGCTGTGTGAAGCTGGATTTGTCAATGTGGCACCCATTTAATAACTTTAACCCTTTCCCTCATATGAACGTGTTTTCAGGTGTTTGCAAACAGAGAAGACCCAGATCAGACGGCTCCTATAGGAGCCGTCTGATCTGGGTATGTTCTGTTTGCTAATGGTATTTGAAAGATATGCGTCTTTACTTTCTAAAATTGCTACAATGTTCCACCTTCCATATTGCATTATTACTATTTTGTCCACGCATATTCAGTAGGTATTGAAGTTTGGAATAAGCATAGAACAGGGAATGGGTTAAACACGACTTACATAGTAGTAAATAATTGGTTTTTGACAATAAGGAAATTAAAACCAGTTATTTTCTGGGAATTTAACTTTTAATAGCTATATTAGATGGCCGTGTTAATATTATGATTTGGCTATTATTACGAGGCACCGACTTGGAACTTCCTTTTCCAGGAATATTCCATCAGCTGGCAGAAAGGGTTTGCTCAGTGTTGAAAAAAACTTAAAAATTACTATTCCTTGCATACAAAAAAATCGCAATAAGGTGCCCAGAAGAGTAGTGCTTTTGTTTTTATATTGAATACTGTTTACCCGTCGATGTGCGGTTTTAAATCTGGATTTACATCGATTTTGTTAGACGATGCCGCTTAGAGCTTGATCTAACCGCACATTTTGCAATGCATCTTCACAGCGATTGTTGCTCAGCGAGCAATCGTTCTTCGGATAATTTTTGTCGTCATTTAAATTATAGCAAGCCATATAATCATTCGTACTGAAATTAAACGTTGGCTCTACTGCACCGGGCTATGGGTATTTGTTTTTACAGTACAGCTAGAGAACCAGGGCCCAGTTGACTAATGGTTCATTATTGTAGAACTTAATAGTTCATACTTAAAGCCAAAATTTGTAATGGAGAATAATTATGTTGATTTAGCTAGCCTTAGCATTCTCCGTTTGCAACTAATGACAAGGGCAGCCATCTCTCTATCGTAGACGGTCAGATTATGGCCAGGCCAAAGTCGAACTTTCCCAAAATTCTGGACATTGAGAAATGGACTGATACTTTCATGATATTTATCAATGTCTATGTTGGGGCGCATCCTGAAAAAGTTCAAGATCTTATGAAGTACATGAGTACAATCAGGCTAGGGGCAAAACACTATGGGGGTATAGGTTGGAAGCTTTATGATGAACAATACCGTTTAAGACAGGCACGAAATCCAATGAATTCGTGGGCAGTTATTGATCCGGAGTTGTGGATGTTATATATGTTTTACGCACCGCCCATGCACAGGCCGTTGAATCAGAGACAGTTACCTAACAAATGTTATAATTTCAACAATGGGAAATGTTTATCTAGGGCATGCCATTTCACACATAGGTGCTTAAAATGTAATGGCTTCCACCCGGCTGCCTCTTGTTTAACAGGTTCTGTTTTTAGGCAGGGCACAGGCAGAGGCCAGTCTTTCCGTTTTCCACCTGGCACCGCAGGACAGACCAGCAGGCCAGTTGGGACAATGCCGAGGGAAAATGCCTTTAAACATTAAGGCATTATGTGAAGCTTTAAACAGTTATTCACTGTCTTCAGACAAACAATTGTTGTTGAACGGTCTTGAACATGGGTTCTCATTACATTATCATGGTCCTATGAGTTCGCAGACAGCACATAACTTAGTTTCGGTTAAAAACAATATTGATGTTGCTAAGGATCTAATTATGAAGGAGGTAGGATTGGGAAGAATTGCTGGTCCATTCAAAGCACCCCAATTCAAAACCTTTAAAGTGTCTCCAATAGGAGTAGTGCCAAAAAGGATGGTTCTTTTCGATTGATTCACCATTTGTCTTATCCACCAGGATCAAGTGTAAACGACTTTATAGATCCTGAAATTTGTAGTGTCCAGTATGCTACTTTCGATCAGGCTGTGAAATCGGTTAGTAATTTAGGTCTAGGAGCATGGTTAGGAAAATGGATATAAAGTCAGCTTTTCGGTTATTGCCCTTGGCAGAGTCAGAATTCAGCCTTCTGGGTATTAAACTCGAAGATAAATATTTTTATGATATGTGTCTACCAATGGGCTGTTCAATTTCCTGTGCAACGTTTGAAAAGTTTGCTACATTTTTAGAATGGATATTATCTGTTAGGTCCAGGTCCCAGAATTCTTTGCATTACCTTGATGACTTTTTCTTTGGTGGCAGAAACAACACCAGGGACTGCGAAAACCTGATGTTTGTATTTCAGAAGCTTTGCTTGGATTTCGGTGTGCCTGTTGCAGAAGATAATAAAACAGTTGGTCCAGTGCAGGTGATAGTTTTTCTAGGCTTGGAGATCGACTCTATAGAAATGGTTGTTAGAATTCCTCAAAGAAAACTTCAAGAGCTTAAAATTATGATCGAAGAGGCCCTTACCAGGAAAAAGATCACTTTACGTACTTTGCAATCCATTACGGGGCTGTTGAATTTTGGTCTCAGAGCTATTCCATCAGGTCGGGCTTTTTGTCGGCGGTTATACGATACAATGGCAGCAGCATCAAAACCGCACCATTTTATACGAGTCGCCAAAGGTATGAGGAAAGATTTTAAGATGTGGTTGATGTTTTTGGACTGTTTAAATGGTAGTTGCATATTTCCAAACACATTTTGGTCCAGCAACTTTGATATCCATTTATTTACGGATGCGGCTGGAAATCATGAGTTGGGTTGTGCAGCCTATCTTGAGCACAAATGGTTGTTTTTTCAGTGGCCAAAATCTTGGGTAAGTTCCAACGTATTAAAAGATTTGACCTTTCTAGAGCTAGTTCCAATTGTCATAGCGTTCTTTGCATGGGGTCAGAGTTTTGTGGGTCAAAAGATTTTGTTGCACACATAACCTGTCACTGGTTTCGGTTTTGAATAAATGTACTTCAAAGTCTACAAGAGTTATGCAGCTTGTTAGACCTTTAGTACTGCACAATATGCTTGTAAATTGTCAGTTTAAGGCTAAGCACCTTCCAGGTTTTGACAATGGTATAGCAGATGCATGTCACGTAAAGACTTCATACGGTTTCAGCTCTTAGCTCCAGATGCTTCGCCCAAGTCGGATCCAGTTCCAGAATCCTTCAAGAAGCTCATCTCCGAATTGAATCTGAACGGTTGTTAGCGGCAGCATTTGCTCCAAAGACATTGAAAGCTTACAATACTGGATTACTTTGTTTTAGTCAATTCTTGAAGCAATTTGATCTTACTCCTCAGTGGCCACCTACTATTGAACACGTTGCACGTTTCATTGCAAACCTATCTTTGAAAAAATACTCCCCTGCTTCGGCACGCTTATATATAGCTTGTATTGGTTACAATTGTAAAAGGCTAGATGTTAAAGATGTTACACAAAACTTTGCTGTCAAAAACATGCTGCTTGGCCTGGACTAACTAAGCAAGAGGACTGATAGTCGTCTGCCAATTACACCCAGTCTGCTAGACAAAATATTAGAGAAGTTGTCATCGGTATGCTCTTCTAGTTATGAGACGTGCATGTTCAAAGCGGCATTTTCTTTGGCCTATTTTGGGCTTTTTAGAGTTGGTGAGTTAGTGGCGGATAGTACAAAGAATTATGCTCACGCATTGCATTTTAATGACATACGAGTTACTTGCCATGGTTCGCGCTTGGAGGTTAACATTAGGCATGCTAAGTCTGATCAGTGGGGCAAAGGAAATAGAGTTGAAAGCTGTTACCTCAAGTATATGCCCAGTCAAAAACTTGAGAGCATTTTTGAAAATGCGAAGAGAAGGAAGTGAGCTGCTATTTTGCCATTTTGGCGGTGCCCCCAGTGACAAGATATCAGTTCTCTGCTGTATTGGACAAGACTTTGCGCCTTATTGGCCTGGGGGGCAAAAATATTAGGTCACATTCGTTTCGAATAGGCGCAGCTAGCGTCGCTTCATAGTTAGGTCTGTCAGACGAAGAGGTTAGGGATTTAGGTAGATGGAAATCTAGAGCATATAAGCATTATATCAGATAACTACTTGCAGGTAAAACAACAGGTGCTGTAGGTTTAGGTAGTTAGAGATGTACTTAACTGTGCCAGTTTGGGACTTTAAATTATGATTGCTGTTTACTTGTCTCTTTGGGAGCAAGATTGCCTTTGACAGTTTTTGCATGTCATGCATGTCATTGACCAGTTCCTGTCAAGCTAGCTTTTCTCTGTTGTATTATTATTATATATAACATGCTGCTGAAGAAACGGTAGGTCACATGGCCTATCTAAGTTCATTTTAGGCAAACAATACAAAATCTGGATAGTTGGGTCATCAATTATAAAGAGAGCCTTCACTAATGCAAGGCAATCAACCTATGATGGACCTCAGTTGGACATGCGAAGAAAAGAAGCAGATGTATGGTGGCAAGGAAAACGGGGACAAAGAACCAAACAATTGTCGAAATTTATTTATTTGTTGTTAACCGTTGAGGATCCACCTGACATCATGGTATTACACTGTGGAGGCAATGATATTGGGTCTACTCCGGCTTTGCAACTAAGGCTTGACATTTTGGAAGAGTTGGATGTGATCCGATCTTTGGTACCGGGAGTATTGATCGTATGGTCTCAAATTCTGCCTAGGCGCAAATGGCGAGATGAACAGTCACATTCCTCATTAAATCAAGTGAGGGTTAGAGTCAATAATAAAATAGCTACTGGAGTTATTGGTAAAGGGGGACGGTATATAGAGTACCCAGAAATTACAGAGGAAGATCATTTTTGGTTGACACTGTGCATTTTTCAGATATGGGCAATAATTTAATTTTACATAGGATTCAAGAAGCATTGCAATGCTTTCTGACATCAGATTGTGTGGCATTTCCTTCTAGATTAGCTGGTATGGCTTCAGCAATTGTATTTCTAATAAACCAGGAAGTATGTAGTGTCACAATGATTAAAATGGGTAAGAAGTGACAGTGGTAATGAGTCATTTGTGTAATGAGAAAGCGACTGGTAATGAAATAATGACTGATAATG
The DNA here is from genome assembly GCA_963576725.1 of Azorinus chamasolen. Lineage (NCBI taxonomy): Eukaryota > Metazoa > Mollusca > Bivalvia > Cardiida > Solecurtidae > Azorinus > Azorinus chamasolen. Next base: position 86,940,648 of record OY755242.1, read on the forward strand.
TGTAATGAATGATAATGTATAATGAAATAATGAATGATAATGTGAAAAATGATAATGCGTAATGAAGTATTGGCGGATAATGTGGATATTGATAACGTATGATTATAATGATAATGAGGCCAGACATTTCAAACAACCCTGGTGGTTGCGTCGGCCATCTGACTGACAACGCTACCTCCATGGTATGGCGGTGGCCCCCTTGTGCTCCTTACTGGGATAAGTTTTTAGCATAGAACGTTTGGGCGTTCAGTTGGGAGCACAAGGGGGCCATTTTGGCGTGGTTTAGCGTTCTCAGCACTTTCCACACATTTACTTAAAACAATAACAGAATGGTGAAAAATAGACAATATTTAATAGGCTATTTTAATGGTAGGCAGCTGTTCCCAGGGTCTACCATTATTTTATTCTTGTAGACTGAAATCTACATCAAATAGGTACTAATGAAGTTGAAGCTGTGGCCAATACTTGCCAATAAAATTTATGTATAATGATCTAATCTTTGTTGTTCTAGCATTCCTCGAAAATAATTAATGTGAACGCTTATCAGACTGCTCCTTCTGGGGCAACTGGATCTGGGCATCCGTTATTCTCTTGGCCTAAGTGTGTATGTCCGAATACGGTAAAACACCTCTAAAATGGAATTGTAGTAGAAAAGAATTTAGATATTTTAGGCAGGTGGCTGCTTAATGCAGGTTGACAGTTATGCAGAAAGCTCCTAGAGGAGCTTCTCCATGGCTGTCACTCTGCTTTAAGCTGGCACCAAACCGATATTTATGCCAAATTTAACGTCCGATTTAGAGACGTTTACAGTACATAGGAATACTTAGGTAAATAAAGATAATCTGCATCTCATCTGATTCCAAACAGGTCGCAAAGTCCTTCGGACAAGACTATAAACCGAGGTCCGATGTATCAGTGCTTTACACTGGGCATCTAGAACCAGATAAACTCAGTCAATAATGAGAGTAGGGCATCGCGTCCGGGTTTCTCTGTATCCTCTCCCCTCTCTCTGGGGCGTCCAATTAGCCCATAGTGAGCAGACGTTAATTAACACTAACTAACTAACAGGTCGCACAGATTATTATAAAGTTACCCATAGGAAGATAAGGGGAACCAAACCAATCAAAACAGAAGCAAACAAATAACATAACATATTCCTTCAGAACCCCTGACCCCATATGCAATCTGCAATGATTGTCGCTCCCTCCCTATCTGCTATCATTGTCGTCCATAACCACCCTATCTGTTATCATAACAGGAATAGTCAAGAGGTAAAATGTAACCATTTCCCTATTGCATATGCATGTAAGATATAATGACACCATGCATATCGATTTTCTAAATTTTGATAATGGCATATGTATGTATACACGAATTCTAGGTGTTTGAAGAAGCTGTAGTCAGATCTATTATTAATTCATAAGAAAACAAAGCGGACCTGCGACTACTCTGTTTGCAATGCGTGAAACGACGTTTGTTTATATGAGGGAAGGTTTAAAAGGCACACATGCTTAACCCTTCGCTTGCTGAATTTTAAAATACATTCTCCTTCTTTACCCATGTCCTGTTGTATAATAACATATATCTGTACTGTGTACAAGTATTGCGCTGTGCAATCACTGCTGTGGAGTGCACTGGTTGCACAACAATTTGTAAATAGTGCAGACCCTGCTGAGACAGCTCCTGCAGGAGCTGTCTCATCTGGGTCTTCACTATTTACAGGTAGGTATATTGACGCGAATAGCAAGCGAAGGCTTAACCATTTAGATGTCGTTTTAGAGAGATTCTACTGTACGTGTACCATGCATGCAGTAAAACCTCGATTATTAGAAATTTAAGTACAGTAAAACCCCTCTAATGCGACCACTTAATGAACAAACATGGCTGCCTTCATAAGCAGGTGGTTGCTTAATGCAGGACGAAAGTTATGCAGAAAGCTCCTATAGGACGTCCTGCATTAAGCTACCACCTGCCTTTGCCACTGTGAATTATGCCTCTTTTTGGTGGTCGCATTAGAGGGTTTTTACTGTATAGATGTATTTAGACCCATTTAGGCAGGTGGCTGCTTAATGCAGGGTGAAAGTCCTACAGAAAGCCCATAGATGAGCTTTCTACATGACTTTCACCCTGCATTAAACTGCCACCTGTCTTAAAGATCGATAATGATAAGTATTTTAGTGTTCGAAAATCGAGATTTTACTGTAATTATAATGCGTTGCTTAACTCTCGCGTCAATGGGCGAATATTTTGATGCATTTGCAAACAGTTTGGCTCCAGATGAGACGCCAGGTAAATTGGGTTCCCTTCAGGGTCAAAACTGTTTGATACTGAATATACTGTTAAGTACGAAGCTGGTCAAAGTTTGAGCTGGTGAAATGACCCTTAGTGTTATAGTATTTTTTACCGTTTGGTCTGATAGAGAGAGAGACGTGTTTTATGTATTTGCAAACAGAGAAGACTCCTACAGGAACCGTTTGATCACGGTCTACTCTGTTTGTTGTTTGGAATATTATATAGATCTGATGCTACGCCAAAACTTCCTATTTTCACGGACTATAAGATCGCAGAGGTTAAATTGTTACTGGTAAATATATACAGTGTTGTACGACGTTCTTCATTCCCCGCCCCTTTATACTTGTATGTATACTATCTCAAGGCCGATAAGGGTTTAATTACAATTAATTCAACATCATCAAATCAAGCGTGTTAGACGGGAAAGTAATTGGATGGAAAAGAATCAATACATACATGTATACATTATAATTTTAATTGTACTGTAACACTTAAGTCGGTACACTTCTTATTCGACTCACTTCCCATTGAGCCCACTTCCTATTCAGTTCACTTCCTATTTGACTCACTTCCCATTGAGCTCACTTCATTCATTCATTTTGCACGTAAGTGCCTTTCCTCCTGATATACTTCAACGATATTGGAAACACAACACTTATCCCGAAGTCCGTTGTTTGCAAACAACTTGTGTCAAGATGAGACGCCGAATCACTCCTACGCTAGGGCGCCAAATGTAACCGGGTGTTCTTATAAAGAAACATACCCGCTCAGACCCGGGATCGAACCCGGGTCGCCAGGTTCGCAGTCATGCACTCTACCACGTCGCCATAAAAGCGCGCTTGTACAGCAAGGCCGTACAAGTGATGATAAACCTACACACTGTGACATACTCCCCCAGCAAGTTGAAATTCGTCCCGAATTTCTATGGGTATGAGAACGACTGGGAATCGAACTCGGAGCTCGGAGCTCATACAGTCACAGCCCCACGTTGGGTGCCAATTTCGTAGAGTCTTGGGGTCTCTGGGGTAACCAGCCAACCGTGGGGATCTAAACCGAAGACAACAGCTCTGCTCAAAAGAAATGAATTTATTTCGTGTTGATGACTTATGAGTATCAATATCAGTTTCAAATCATGAAATATGAAATAACAATAATAAGTACATGTGTAATCAACACACTAAGGCACGTGTCAGAACATACACATTGTACAAAAATAACAATGGCACGGTGTAGGCATAGCTGAACATAACCCGGCCAAGTACAAATGCCTAAGTAGTACATTTAACAAACATGAGAATAGTTTAATGAAACTTACAATGACTTACTTAAGTATATCTGTAACTAAAGATATATCAAAAAGACTAATTACCTGGATAAATATTCAATTTATTCAGTAACTAAGTTACAATGCCAAAGATAAGGCGACCATATTGAAATCTTTTTAAATAGAGGGATGACCCGTGCAACACGTGCTGTTAGAGTTAGCAAAGTAACGAGGTTATTTCCCTTTAATGAGAATATCACCCTATGACAGATGTCTCATCATGATCTCAGCTGTTTGACACTCGATCAAAATAGTTTCTTTAACCTTTTCACGGCCGCAGTCGCATAAATGCACCAGTGCAGTTCCAGGTCAGACGCCACCTTTTCAAGGCGGCGTCTGATCAGGGACTTCCTTCACTATATGTCTCAATCTCTATTTCTATATATGTGCTTTATTCCTTTGAAATTTGCATTTATTAATCTCATTTCCTTATTTTACTGAATGGTTTAACAAACTTGGATTGCAGACGATAATTAGAAATTTGGCCCCGAAAGGGTTAAAAGCTTAATGGATTTGGAGGTAGTCACCAGATCAAAATGTACGTACCTACACGTATTTGAGTTTTGTTTTGTTTTGCAATTGGGTAAGGTTCAACATCTGGCAGAGAAAGGCCCTTTGTGTCACAATATCAGAGGTCTAGATAAGATGCATAAAGTAAACATTTTCACGAACAGTCCCTTTAGTCCTCTACCAAACCCTGTACCGTGACCAGTCTTTAAAATTGTTTTGAAGAAACGTGTCTAAAGAGTGGTCATCATATAGGGTTTGGTGGAGAAATAACAATTTTAGTCTTTGTATACGCACCTTTATCTGTAGCTTTTGTCACATATATGAAAACCTACAGTTAAGTCTCACGAATATGCCAACTCACTAGGTATCTAATTCTAGAGTTTAAAAAACAAGTGCTTGATATAGGCGTTTTCACATGTTAACACATTCCCTCCTAGTGACGCATTTTGCGCCTCTGTAAAAATCACATTTTGAAACCATTGAGATAAATAGAGCATTTGCTCCAATGGAGCAAATACTCTATTTATCACAATGGTTTCAAATCTACACAATTCTAAAATTATCCTTTTCTATAGTTAATGCTGCTTTTCGGTAGACTTGTTCAAAGCGGTTTGGTCTAAAAATAGTCTAGGAGGGAATGAGTTAATACATCATGTGGATTCTACTGTATTATATTGCGAGTATCTACAGTTACAGTTTTCACATATCCTGACGACGTGGACTATACAGGGAGTGAGTACGGTATGACCTGTACCCAGTTCGGCTCATATACGAGCTAAATGTGAAGTGAGCCGAATGGGTACCAATGGCGTATTCAGTATTATACTGTATATCGTTTCATGTATTTACTTAACATTTTAAATTATATACAGTACAGCCTGTCTTAAGCGGTCATCAACTATATATGGGTCTGTAAGTTAGGTGATAGTTTAATACAGGGCAAAAGTAATGCTTCATTTGAGATTTCTGTATCACTTTTCCCATGCATTAAGCAAGCACCTGTTTTCTAAGACTCATGTGTTCAGTTAATGAATTGCCGCTTAGGATAGGTTCTACTGTACACACACATTGTAAATGTGGTACGGTGGCTTTCAAAGCCAGACTTTGAGAAAAGACATACTATTGCATTCTAATTCCGACGACTAGATTAGTACCGCCATCATTTAAATTTACCAGTATTATACTATTGACCATCACCATCGTTGTCAAACAATGCTATCACACTAATGGTCATTTAACGTTTAGTTTTGCGGGATAGTTTCTCGCCAGCTTTGGTCACAACTGACCCTGGTGGTTTAGAAGATAATTATGCTGTTTAAGCCTATTGTTGATGACGGGCGACGAACGACAACGGAAATATCAAAAACACTATCAAAATAGTTAACATGGTTGACTTCGTGCCTATTTCAGCTAAAGCGATCGAAAGATCCAGTTGATATGCAATACGTGTAAAAAGAAAAGAAATACATGTAACCTGCTTATGAAGGCAGCCATGTTTGTTCATTAAGTGGTCGCATTAGAGGGGTTTTACTGTACTTAAATTTCTAATAATCGAGGTTTTACTGCATGCATGGTACACATACAGTAGAATCTCTCTAAAACGACATCTAAATGGTTAAGCATGTGTGCCTTTTAAACCTTCCCTCATATAAACAAACGTCGTTTCACGCATTGCAAACAGAGTAGTCGCAGGTCCGCTTTGTTTTCTTATGAATTAATAATAGATCTGACTACAGCTTCTTCAAACACCTAGAATTCGTGTATACATACATATGCCATTATCAAAATTTAGAAAATCGATATGCATGGTGTCATTATATTTACCTCTTGACTAGTTCTGTTATGATAATAGATAGGGTGGTTATGGACGACAATGATAGCAGATGGGGGGGGGGGAGCGACAATCATTGCAGATTGCATATGTGGTCAGGGGTTCTGGAGGAATATGTTCTGTTATTTGTTTGCTTCTGTTTTGATTGGTTTGGTTCCCCTTATCTTCCTATGGGTAACTTTATAATAACCTTTGAGACCTGTTAGTTAGTGTTAATTAACGTCTGCTCATTATGGACTAATTGGACGCCCCAGAGAGAGGGGAGAGGATACAGAGAAACCCGGGCGCGGTGCCCTACTCTTATTATTGACTGAGTTTATCTGGTTCTAGATACCCAGTGTAAAGCACTGATACATCGGACCTCGGTTTATAGTCTCGTCCGAAGGATTTTGCGACCTGTTTGGAATCAGATGAGATGCAGATTATCTTTATTTACCTAAGTATTCCTAAGTACTGTAAACGTCTCTAAATCGGACGTTACATTTGGCATACATATCGGTTTTGGTGCCAGCTTAAAGCAGAGTGACAGCAATGGAGAAGCTCCTCTAGGAGCTTTCTGCATAACTGTCAACCTGCATTAAGCAGCCACCTGCCTAAAATATCTAAATTCTTTTCTACTACAATTCCATTTTAGATGTGTTTTACCGTATTCGGACATACACACTTAGGCCAAGAGAATAACGGATGCCGAGATTCAGTTGCCCCAGAAGGAGCAGTCTGATAAGAGTTCACATTAATTATTTGCTACTATGTAAGTCGTGTTTAACCCATTCCCTGTTCTATGTCTATTCCAAACTTCAATACCTACTGAATATGCGTGGACAAAATAGTAATAATGCAATATGGAAGGTGGAACATTGTAGCCATTTTAGAAAGTAAAGAAGCATATCTTTCAAATACCATTAGCAAACAGAACAGACCCAGATCAGACGGCTCCTATAGGAAACACGTTCATATGAGGGAAAGGGTTAAAGTTATTAAATGGGTGCCACATTGACAAATCCAGCTTCACCTTTGCAAACAGGGAAGGCTCAGATTAGACGACTTTTGTAGGAACCCTCTTATCAGGGTCTACTTTGGGGTTTTTATACGCCCACCTAATAAAGGTGGTCGTATATTGGCGTGGCCCTGTCCGTCCGTCCGTTCGTTCGTTCGTTCGTCCGTCAACATTTTGTTTGTCCGCAGTTTTCTTGGAAAACTATTTGACAGATATTAATGAAACTTCACACAAATGTTTAATGCATCAAAATCTGAAGCTGAGTTGATTATGAGGTTCATTTGATTTTTCGTTTCATAGTTATGGCCCTTGTACTTCAAAAATAATGCAAATACATGCAAATAGTTTGTCCGCTGTTTTCTAGGAAAACTGTTTGACATATATTAATGAAACTTCACACAAATCTTTAATGCATCAAGATCTGAAGCTGAGTCGATTCTGAGGTTAATTTGATTTGTCGTTTCGGAGTTACGGCCCTTGTACTTAAAAAATTATGCAAATACATGCAAATAGTTTGTCCGCTGTTTTCTAGGAAAACTATTTGAGAGATATTAATGAAACTTCATTTAAATGTTTAATGCATCATGATCTGAAGCTGAGTCGATTCTGAGGATCATTTGATTTTTCGTTTCAGACTTATGGCCCTTGTCCTAAAAAAATAATGCAAATACATGCAAATAGTTTGTCCGCTGTTTTCTGGGAAAACTGTTTGACAGATATTAATGAAACTTCACACAAATCTTTAATGCATCAAGATCTGAAGCTGAGTCGATTCTGAGGTTAATTTGATTTGTCGTTTCGGAGTTACGGCCCTTGTACTTAAAAAATTATGCAAATACATGCAAATAGTTTGTCCGCTGTTTTCTAGGAAAACTATTTGAGAGATATTAATGAAACTTCATTTAAATGTTTAATGCATCATGATCTGAAGCTGAGTCGATTCTGAGGATCATTTGATTTTTCGTTTCAGACTTATGGCCCTTGTCCTAAAAAAATAATGCAAATACATGCAAATAGTTTGTCCGCTGTTTTCTGGGAAAACTGTTTGACAGATATTAATGAAACTTCACACAAATGTTTAATGCATCAAGACCTGAAGCTAAGTCAATTCTGAGGTTCAATTTGATTTGTTGTTTCGGAGTTATAGCCCATGCACTTAAAAGAAATAATGCAAATCTATGCAAAAATATGAGGATGGCCATAACTTTTTCATTTACTTCAATTTTTTTATATGGTTAAACCTTAATATGAATTTTCTCATATATTGCGGGGTTTTGATAAGTCATTTTATTCTAAAGTTATGGTGCTTGAACTTTGTGTTTGTTGCTTTGTTTGTCGGTCAACTTTTAGTTTGTCTGTTGTTTTCTGGGAAAACTATAAAAAATATATAAATGAAACTTAACACAAATGTTTTAAGCAACAAAATCTGAAGCTGAGTTTATTTTGAGGTTCATTCAGTTTGTCTTTACCGAATTATGGCCATTGCACTTTACAAACATCTGCAAATATGAGGATTAGCTGTAACGTTTTTAATTAATAAGATATTCACTTCAATTTTTTTTAAAAGTAGTATCACCTTAATATGGAAATCAAGATCTGAAGCACAGATTAGAAAATGTCAACACTTATAAAGCATGTTGAATCTGAGAAAGTTTGCAAGTGGGCGTATTATGTACCGTATGCGATACTCTTGTTTTTAATTTGATATAGATCTAATGCTTCTGGCATGGCAAAAACGTCCTCTTTTCATGGGCTCTTATACCATATAAATGGTTTAATTATTACTTTAAACCTATAAACATTTACCGATCTGAAGTAAAGTAACTAGGTGACTAACCAGGAATCGAATTGTTTAACTTTCTGATCGTGTGTTGGAAAGGAAAGTCACGATATATCAAGTGAGCATACTGAAGAACTCTTTGGACGATTTGCCAAAAAGAAAGTGAGTCTAGACGAACATATAGGAGCATTTATTCCCATTTATAAGCGAAAGCGCATACATTGGCAACGTCCGCTTTTACAGTACGCTTGACGGCCAGTCTCACGACACACTACATATTTGCAGGTTTTATGGACCAAACAGGCTGAAAAAAGAGGAAATCATGTTTTCAAATTTCATTGTATAATTGCTTGACTATTAAAATGAATATTGTGATGATTGCTGCTGAAGATGATGGTGATGATATTATTATTAATATTAATACTGAGGAGAAGAAGAAAATAATAATAGTAAGAAAATAATAATAAGGGGTGGAGCGGTGCTCTAGTGGCAATGCGCTTGGCTACTAATCCGGAGATCCGGGATTTATATCCCGGTCCCCACCCACACGGAGTCTGAGAAAAACTGTCTGTGAAGCTTGGAGTGCCCGAAAAGTAGTCAATCGCCCACATTGACTTGTGACACGGCTTGTCACAGTGAGTCCGAAAGATTGGAAAAGAGCCTGATTGGAAACGAGTTGTGTATGTGCGCCAAATGCTAAGTAGATTCCACCAGCATATGCTAAAAAGGCTATCGGTCCGAATATGGGCGTGAAAACACTCGGGGAGCCATGACTAGAAGGAAAACGCAGAGCGAAAACCGTGGAAACGGAATCACGAGTAACCGTATACGGCACTGAGTACGAGGAGGCATGTAACGAGTACGACGCTCAGTGGTGAGCCAGCGGAGGTGATTACGGCCAACGGGCGAAACAGACAGGGAAATTTAGAAAAAGATAATGATAATAATAATGATATATAATAATAATGAGGAGGAGGAGGACGACAACGATGTTGATGGTCAAGATTATAATACTGGTACAATTAAATGATGACGGTACTAATCTAGTCGTCAGATTTAGAATGCAATAGTATGCATTTTCTTAAAGTCTGGCTTTGAAATCCAGCATATCACATTTACAATTCCAGTTTGTTTGCACAGTAAAAACTGTCCTAAGCGGTCATTCATTTACTGAACACATGAAACTTAGAAAGCAGGTGGTTGCTTAATGCATGTGAAAAGTGATGCAGAAAGCTTCGATCTATGAAGCATTACTTTTGACCTACATTAAACTGCCTTACATACTCATACTGTTTGATGGTCGCTTAAAACAACTACATGCATTTACTGTATATAATTTTAAAGATTAATCGAATGCATGAACGATATACAGCTTAATGCTGAGTTCACAATAGATACCCATTCGGCTAACTTCACATTCAGCTGGTATATATGAGCCGAACTGGGTAAAGGTCATATCGTACCAACTTCTTGTACAGCCCACGTCGCCAGGATATGTGAAAGCTGTAGATACTCAGAATAGAATACAGTAGAGTCCACATTATGTATTAACATGTGAAACTATAAAAGTAGGTGGTTGCTAAAAACAGGGCAAAAGTGATATGGAAAATTCCTACTGGAGCTTTCTGTAGCACTTTTGTTCTGCATTAAGATACCGCCTTTTTTAAACCTCTAGATTTAGACACCCAGTGAGCGGTCGTATTCGGGACACTTTAATGTAGTGTTTCAGGCTCCATGCTTATAAAGCTTTTTAGTTGAGTCTGAGTTTGTTCTCAAGCTTTTGATAATAAACTCGGACTGAACTAAAACGTTTTATAAGCATGGATCCAGATATATTAGCAGAACTACGGATAAAGGTGCGTTTCCAAATATTGAAATCGTTATTTCTCCAACAAACCATATATTGACAGGGGAATGCGTCATTACCTATGTAGACAGATTCAGATGAGATGCCGATCATCTCGGTGTCTTATTATGATGGAAACTGCTGGATCAAGGACTACACATTTGAAACTAAATCGTAGAAGTCCTCTTCGAGATCTTAATAGAAAGATAATTTCTGTCGACAAAACTACAGATTAATGGCGCAGATAATTTTGTTTCTTTGTTTACGTACATTTGGGTTTCGGGATGCATGTGCATTCACCGCGCTCACAGCTCACTGTTCGACTCTGCAGGGCACATCTAAGCATTGGACATGAGTAAGCATTCTCATGCTTACAGCTCTCAGCACTCACGGCAGCTGGAAGAACATGTGGATATTGTTAGAACAGTTTCAACGATGACTATCCCATATGTGTTTAAACTATGGCATCCACCCTGTATGAAAGACTTAAACTTACAAGATGATTTTGAATGACAAACTATACAGGCCATGGTCAGAGGCCTCCAATTTAGCAAGTATAAAGAAGACAGTTATTAGATGATATATGCATGTTTGCCGGACAGGCAACCATGGACTATTCTGGTTATCCTTACACGGGCTGGTCAGGATTTAACCCCTTATCAAATGAATGTTTGGCAAGTACCAATCTAATCTCAAGGAGCTTCTGCGACACGGTGTTTCACATCCTGAATTTTATGGTGATGTGATTTACAAACTTCGTAAAATTATTGGACATACCCATTTTCTCACTTTGTTCATCAAATATGTTAAAAAATTCATTAAAAAGGGATATGATCCTGTAGTACTACAACATACTGCATGTTTGGTTGTCAACCCTTTTACAGTTGGCAATCACGCTGGCCTCTTTGCATGTACACCGACAAGAAAGGTTTAGTACTCTATGAAGGCGACCTCTTAAATCCAGAAATGGAAGGAGAACGTCGGATATCTGTACTATCTCGTTTTTGTCGTACCCTTTATTACTTTTCTACAGTTACTCTGTTTGCAGCTCAATCATTGAGTACACTAGCGATAGGTGGATACAGTTTGTTCACTGAAATGTTTTCGTTATACATGCACTTTACCACTGTATTTGCCGTCGCGGTTGTTGTAGATTAGTCGGAGAGGGGATACGTTTATTTACACTGTTTGTCTTTTAGGGTGGAGATGGAATAAGTGTGAGGTTAGGCGCCCATAAACTGGTTTAACCCCCCAGTGACTTTTGTCACTGACCGTTCCAAGGCGGTGTTTCCATCTTCTCCCTATTGTGTGTTTGTTTTGTCTTTGTGCGTCTCTTGTTGTTTTTTATAGTTATGTACATTTGCTAGTTCCTTGTGTTGCTGTTCGGGCGACTGTTTGTTCTGTATGTGGTGTTTCCTGCATGACTCATTTTTGTACTTTTAATAAGACATATTGACTTCATGAATATTAATTAGATGGATCGTTTAACCAATTCCCTGATATTGACGACTTTTGACGACTCTGTAAAAGTCATTTTGTGAAACCATTGTGATAAATAGAGAATTTGCTCCTATAGGAGAAAATGCTCTATTTATCACAATGGTTTCAAACTACAAAATTATAAAATTGTCCTTTTCTCTAGTTATTGCTCCTTTCCGCTAGATTTATTCAAAGAGGTTGGATCTGAAAATAGCCTATGGGGTAATGTGTTAATGACAAAGGGACCAAGGGAATATCTTACCACGACTGGAATTGTAGAATCATATCTACATGTATATTATTTCATATGTTAAAAAAGAGAAGATCCTGATTCGACAGCTCCTACAAGATCCCCTTGGTCTGGGTCTCGTCTGCTCATGCTTTTGGAAACAGGGTAGACCAAGGTCAGACGGCTCCTGTTGGGACCGTCTGATCAAGGTCTGCTCTGCTTGCCTATGAAATCATATTGATCTGATTGTTCAGTTTCTGCCAATACCAAAGTTTCAAGTGTCCATATGCCAAAATGAAACTTATTCTAATAAATATTAACGAAGTCATGCATTTTTGTATAACCATTCATTCGAGAAAAAGAAAAGTTCAGCAAATTAAATCTTGATAACAAAAATGGATATACATTTACATGTTGTAACACAGCTAACCGTTCTTGCTTCAAGCAATTTTTCGACTCGTTCAGTCATATACATACTGACAGTATTTGTAAACTGGAACAATTCAGTTGATAGCATAGACACATCAAGAGAAAAGTTAAGGTACCTAGACAGAATAACTGTCAAGGCAAAACCATCTCAGCTTCAATCTTTATTTCATGTTCGGACATACATGTGTAGTTAACATCAAATTATTTCAATTTAAAGTGGTAATTCGTAATTGTCACATCTTCCTGCTGTTCATTTAACAAACTACAGTTTGTTTCATTTTAACAGACTTCTAGAACGCGTCATTAAATGGCACATTGCCTTTAACGCATTCTCTCGTATTGACGCCTTTTGACGCCTCTGTAAAACTCATTTTTGAAACCATGGTGATAAACAGAACATTTCTACTATGAGAGCAAATGCTGTATTTATCACACTGATTTCAAAACCATACAATTCTAAAAATATCACCTTTTCTAGAAAATGCTCCTTTTCAGTAGATACATTAAAAGAGAGTGGGTCTAAAAGTAATCTAGGAAGGAATGTGTTAAGCGTAAATGCATTTGATAACATACACTCTTGTAACATGATTTAGATTAACCGTTTTGGCTGTCTCAACCCTCGACTTCTGATTCAAAATTTCGATGACTTTTTTCCTGAATTTTGCCTAGGCTTATTATTTCTTACATGAACTAAAGATTTAAGACATGTGCTGCTGTATATTACAACAGTTTTGCACTCAGTCCTCGAGATGATTTGCATATTTAACATTAGATCTATGAAGTTACATGTGCAGCGATTTGTTTTTCTTTTTTTGAATTAAATTAAACTGCCTTACCAAATAACGCCACAAAGTGAAACAGAATCCAAGCATTCATTATCTCGTCCATAGAACAAATGACTTGTAGTGTCAATAACGGATACCTGTCCCAGGCAGATCTGTTACGTATTTCCCAATACTACTACAGTTTAGCACATGGCTTGGAGCTCCCGGCGAATCAGATGCCTCAAAAAGTGTCGACTATATCGTTTAGTTCAACGCTTTTTGAAAAAACCATGGATTAACTAACAAACTGTTTATTTAGTCAATGGTTCCTGTCGACCAATCACCGTAATGCATTTTGACGTCACACCCTACGCTCTCGCGTGATATTTCCCCCAAATGCATCGTAGCCTTGATCAGCTGGTTACACTAAACTACAGTAAAACTTAGGTTAAACGACAAGTTAAAGGGAAACGAATTTGCAGTTTTATATACAGGTTACAGTTTAATGCAGTACTAAAGCTGTGCAGAAAACTCCTACTTTGAGCTTCCTGTATTACCTTTATCCCGCATTAAATCATTCAAGTTGCGTTTAAAAAGCGGTAGATCATATTGAAATAAATTATTATTGAGTATATATATATTTAATTGAACACAGTTTTAATATCTTGCCTTTAAATTCCAAAATAATGGATTCAGGCACAATGATTTTCAATCTTGCGCGAAAAGAAAGGAGAGAAAATCAGCACGCGTTCGATGACGTCAAATTGATGACGTTTATTTCTTGTTTTTCCTCGAGCCCAAGCAAGTGCTAAATAGGCTAGCCAACGGTTGAGCGCGACTAAACGATACAGTTCTCGGGGGCTATGCCCCCCTCGATATTATATCGTTTAGTCGCGCTCAACCATGGTCTAAACTATACTTAGCTCTCGGCCAATCAGATGCCTCAAAAAGTGTCGACTATATCGTATAGTACGACGCTTTTTGAAAAAAAAACATGAACTAACTAACAAACTGTTCATTTAGCCAATCACCATAATGCATTTTTGACGTCACACCCTACGCTCTCGCGTGATATTTTCCCCAATGCATCGTAGCCTTGATCAGCTGGTTACACTGAACTACAGTAAAATTTCGGTTAAACGACAAGTTAAAGGCAAAAGAATTTGCAGTTTATATACAGGTGACAGTTTAATGCAGTACTAAAGCTATGCAGAAAGCTCCTATTTTGAGCTTATCCAGCATTCAAGTTGCCGTTAAAAGCTGGTAGATCTACCACACATAGTGTATTCTTTTATTGGTAGATCTAGTTGTAGACGTTTTACTGTAAACAATCAATAATCAAAAATTTTGAGGACATTGAGAAAAGAAATTAACAAAATTTTCAAGTTTTAATGAATGAAAAGTTGACAACAATCTTTATCCACAAATTAAAGAAAATAATAGATCTGTTGCAAAAAAGGATCCAGATCTAGAGCGCTAAATTAATTCACTATTCAACAGCAACTTGTATTTCAATTGCAACATATTGAAATAAAAATTATTATTAAGTAGATCTATTTAATTGAACACAGTTTTAATATCTTGCCTTCCAGCTTTATCATCCAAAATAATGGATTCAGGCACAATAATTTTCAAAGTCGCGCGAAATAAAGGAGGGAAAATCAATGACGTCAAATTGATGACGTTTATTTCTTGTTTTTCCTTGAGCCCCAGCCAGTGCTAAATAGGTTAGCCAACGGTTGAGTGCGACTAAACGATACAGTTCTCGGGGGCTACGCACCCTCGAACTATATCGTTTAGTCGCGCTCAACCATGGTCTAACCTATACATCGCATCCTGGGCTTACCCCTTACCCGATGAATATTTATTTAACCCTTTCGCTGCCAATGCCGGATCTGTGATTACCTATGCAAACAGTTTGGATCCAGATGAGACGCCGAGTAACTCGGCGTCACATCAGGATCCAAACTGTTACTGTTACTATGTTTTTGAAACATCAAAAGAATGAAAATTTGTAGCAGACGACAAAGTTAGCAGACGACAGAGTTTGGCAGCGAAAGGGTTAAGAAGTAATGACGTCATCTATACTAACCCTTTTGACGCTAAGTGCGATCTGACTCGCATCTGCAAGCAGAATAGCCAATGGAGGAATGTGTTAACTCGCCAACCTCGACCCGACTCGCATTTGCAAATAGCTTGGACCCAATTGAGACGCCGAATAACTCGGCGTCTGAGTAACTCGGCGTCTGACCAGCATCCAAGGTGTTTGACACTCGGTCAATAGTTTCTCAAATGCTTGACCAAATCGGAAGTAGTCAAATTTGTACCAGATCCAAATTTGAGGAGAAATGTTTTATTACAATGAGGTAAATATTCGCCGATTTTTATAATGGTAATCCCTATATGAACACAGACTGCTTCAACATGACCATTCCATGGCAGAAACTGTAGAATGCCACAGGGAAACAGAGCAGACCCTGATCAGACATTCCCTATAGGAGTCGTCTGATCTTGTGGTGCTCTGTTTGCAAATATGTCAAAATGCCACTCAGTGAGGTAAAGGGCTAGTTGCATTCATGTTGGCTATAGATAACACACCGGGTAAGTTGACATCTCGTCTCTTTTAGATACTTTAATGCAGCGTGAAAGTCATGGAACAAGCTCCTAGTGTAGCTTTCTGCATTATTTTTTCAACCTGCATTGAACTGCCACCTGTCTCCAAGACCGATATTTGAATTGAATGTCCGGTTTAGAGGGGAGGTTTTACTGTATATTTTGACTGGAAGACAATTCTCCTTTAAGGACTGAAACAGAACATCCGGGTAAAACCACCGACCTACCGCAAGCCAGCTGGAAAGCTTCTTCACATGAAAGATCCAAATGCTCAGACCTGGATTCGAACCAACAGTGGTGAGGGGCTAAGCGACTGCCAGTCTAAGACCATAACCACTCGGCCACGGACCCCCACACGGTTTAGAGGAGTTTTACTGTAATCACAATAATGATTTATTGCATGGATATCCACCCATCGGATAAAAGGGAATGATATACATAGGAGAATTATTTCAATGAGACATATTATTTACATTGCAGGTGGCGGTGGTCTAGTGGTAACGCGCTTGACTATCAGTCCGGAGGTCCGGGGTTCAAATCCCGGTCCCTCCCGGAAATTTCAGAGACGCATTTCCGTGTCTCCCACCCGCATATCCTCTCCACCCAGGTGTTAAAATGGGTACCTGTGAGGGTACTGCGGCTGCATGATTGCGCCATGTTAGCAGTACTCAATATTGTAGGCCAATGACTCAATGACCAGGGGAGTAAATGTACAGTTTAGGAGCCATCTGATCTGGGTCTGCTCTGTTTGCTTATGATATTAATATAGATATGATTCTAGTCTTTATATATAGTCTATAGTATTTGCCATTTTCTAAAAGTCCCTAGTCTATGTGCTAGTACAGTAAAACCTCTCTACAACGACACCCTTTGGGATACGAAGATTGTATGTGTTGTTCGGAGGGAGTCGTTATAGGGAGGGAAAATCAAACATAATTAGCTTGTTTGCAGATCCCCAGGTAAAGTGTATTTTGAGAACTAAAACAGTTGTGCCAAAATCAAACCCTATGTTGTGACCACTCTTTAGAATCGTCACAAAGTGACGATTCTAAAGAGTGGTCACAACAGAGGGTTTGATGGAGGCATAAATAAAATACGATGGAAAAAGTTGTTTCTGGAACCTTGTTGTTTCGGAAACAGTGACATGTGTTGTTGTAAGGAGGGAATCGTTATAGAGAGATTCGTTGTAGCGAGGGAGCACTGTATAACAATCTAATTAATAGTCATGATGTTAATATTTCTCACATGAGTATTCATAAGATCCAGAGATGTTGATCTAGAAAATTTGAGACGTTTTATGCCTGTTCCAAATTCAGTCGCGTTGCCTTCACAAATAATGTATTACCGTCGCTTTTCAAATGCCTCACCAAATGTACTCTTTGGAAATTGATTTGAAAACAACTTGAAACGCCCCTAGTTGCGGTATGCAATATGTTGGTCAAACAGACCGTGCTTTGAAGACCAGATTCAAGGAGCACGCACATCAATGTCGAAATCAAAAACTAAAGACATTTTTGTACTAACATTTTAGGAAGTCTAACCACTCGTTTAAAGCTGATTTAGTCCAACCTGTGGAACATATGTTATATGATAAGGATGCTACTATCAGGTTTTATATCAAAAGATGACTATTGACTATATGAAGATGACTATTCTTAATCTACATACCTTACACCTGACTTCTGGTAAACATGCCATGCTTTCTAAACTTTCTTCCTAATCACTATCTTCATTAAAATAAATTGACCAGCAAGCCGATAAAATCATTTTAGATCACAATGAAGAAAATATTCCAAAATAGGGAATTAATATAATACATACATACTTGAACTGCTCTGATCTAATATTTCGACCACTAAGGGCCTTTTTCAAAGATTATCATGTCAAAATACACGTCACATTGTTGTTATATAAATTCAGCCTTAAAATCAAAGAGAATATTCTTTTCATCAAAATGACGTCATCGAATAACATCATGGGTGCAACGACGTCATGCATGCATTAGCGCATTATCCTCTTTGATGTTACAGTCAAATGGTCTGTACGTTCTCAGCCTCCATATCCAATCAGTTTCATGGATCGGTCTTTCAATTCTACATGCATGGAACATCCGTTTCAAAACTACAAATCTCACAATATCACTGCTATGACCACCGATTCCAAAATGTCTGTTTATTGGCTTCTCTCTCTCGTGCCTCACATCGCTCAAATGTTCTTTCATTCTCTCCCGAATTTCTCTCTCAGTCTCGCCGACATACACCATTATATATCGCATTTAATTGCATATACTACATTTCTTTCTCTACAGTTAATATTGGTAGACACATTGTAAACGGATTGCCTATTTGTGTCACTAATACTTGACATTTCAAGAATACTGCAAGTAGCACAACCCTGTGAACAAACTGTATTGCTTGGTCTAACAATCCGGTTAGTTTTCGAATGAACCAGTGTGTCACATATATTTTTATCACACATGAATGCTACAATTGGCAGTTGTTGAAATACTTCTTTAAGCCGGTCTGATTGGTGCAAAACTTTTGAATGTTTTTTTACAATGTCATGTATATTCGGAAGCAGATTTGAATAAGCCAAAACTAAAGGGATCCTATTCAGTTTCCTATTAGATCTAACTGTTTGTGTCTTTACTAAAGTGGTAGATCTGTCAAGTTTATCCGCCCTTACCAACTGATTTTCTATCATCCTGCCACTATATCCTCTCTTCCTTAACTGACCCTTGAGTTTATTTCTTTCTCTAATATAGTCGGATTCTCTTTCGCATATACGCGTAATTCTTAGTCCCAAACCATATGCTATGCTCTTCTTTGTACTAGGAGGATGACAGGAAGAATTGTTAAGGTACAGCTATTTGTCTGTAGGCTTAACATAAAGATCTGTATATATATGGCTATTGTCTATTTTAACTAGAGTGTCCAGAAATTCTATTTGATCCAAGCCACATCTAAGCTCTATATTAATATTCGAGTCCCTTTAGTTTTGACATATTCAAATCTGCATGTTATTTGGATATAAACATTTTAAAGTAACAGCGCAGATCTTGACCACAAGATCCGCTCTGATACAAGTGTGGCATTTGATTTGGATCTAAACTATTTTTGAGTAACAGCGCAGATTGTGACCCTAGATCCGCTCTGATACGAGTGTGGGATTCGATTTAGATCTAAACTATTGTAAACTATTTTAGAGTAAAAACGTAGATCCAGACTCGAATTCAAAATTTAAAAAAAGCACTAAGATTTCATTCGACAAGCTCAAGCAACAAGCTGATCAACACACGGTATTCTATCATTCATTTTACACTAACAGGGCAGGGCAGATTCTGATCAAATAGCCGTTCAATTAAAAGTTTAGCATTTTTTTATTTGGATCTAAACCTCTCAAGAGTAACACCGAAGAACCTGACCCATGATCCA
Organism: Azorinus chamasolen; assembly: GCA_963576725.1. Lineage (NCBI taxonomy): Eukaryota > Metazoa > Mollusca > Bivalvia > Cardiida > Solecurtidae > Azorinus > Azorinus chamasolen. The sequence goes on from OY755242.1 coordinate 86,960,176, forward strand.
CTCATAACATCACGGATCCTGATCCAATATCCACTCTATTTGGATATATACTTTTTAAGTAACAGCGCAGATCTTGACCCAAGATCCGCTCTGATACAAGTACGGCATTTGATTTGGATCTAAACTATTTTAGAGTAATATCGCAGATTCTGACCCAAGTTCTGATGTTACAAATGCGGCATTGGATTTGGATCTAAACTGTTTGAGAATAACATCAAGAATCCTGATCCAAGATCCGCTTTGGGGAAAGTTCATTTTTGTACATGTACAACGGATACAGCATACGTGTAGTGGTTGTTTTGTAGTACACCAAGACGCTTATATCTGGATACGTGTGTAATGGCCACTAGACTAATAAACATTCGACATAGAATATCAGGGGCGTGCCTTGTCATAATTATTGAATACGCACCAATGTTAGGGAAGGCTGGGTGTCTTAAGTGCATGAGAAGAAGACATTTAGACAAACAGTGTAGATCCAGATCTCGCCAAGGTTTGCACTGTTTGTCAAGGTGTAGTTTGTTTTAAAACTATCCCTAAATATTCACCGTAAATGTGATTTTTTTATTTTGGAATACTTCATTTGAACAAAAAAGCGTTGCAAGGGTTAATAGAATTATAAGAAGGCACTGGTTATGAAAACTTTCAAAAACAGTCGTTATTCTGAGGTGCACAACGATGCATACTGGTGCCATTTCCGCTCCATTAGAAGTATTTTCTGGGATGCGTTTGCTTACGATATAAAACAATTACGGCTATTTTATGCCCCAGCAGCGGACATTATAGTAATCGCATTGTCCGTCCTTCCGTATGTCTGTCCGTCTGTTCCAAAGTTCGTGTCCCTTCTGTAACTTCTTTTTTATCTGTGAATTGATTACAAAATAAGCTGGCACAAATGTTCACCGCACAATGAAAATGTGTCGTGTTCAACTCCCAGGTCCATGAGTCAAAGGTCAAGGTCGTCCTTCAGGGTCAAAGGTCGGGGGCATAAGCGTTTCACAAACACACTCTTGTTTTAATTTCGCAAAAGTGTTTATTTTGTTATAATTTAAATAATGTTTAATATGTTTGGGCAAAGCATATTTTTCCATCTAGAATTATTATTACTGGAAAACGTTTTTAGCTCACCTGAGGAAAATCTTTAAAAATCTTCTTCTCTGAAACTGTAAGGTATAGACCTTTGATATTTGATATGTAGCATGATAGTATGTTCCTCTACAAAGGTTGTTCAAATTAAGACCCCCGGGCCAAAAATGGTCCCACCCAAGGGCTTATCAGTTTTTCATAGGTAAATCTTTAAAACTTCTGAAGGATGGTGATCCCTCGAAAGCAAGAACTGCATCACAAAAAGAGAAAATTGCAGACTCGGTTTTATTGAGTCTGTTCATGAGCAGTAATTGAATGTGCAACACTGCTCACGCCCCCTAGCACCGGCTTAAGCGGTATTCAATTTTCAGAATAAGAAGTACTGAAATTCATGATCTCGAAGGATCAGAAGGTATAACAACACTGAGAATGAAGTACGGGGCGACGTTTTACGGCCGCCACACAAGCACTTAACACCTGCTGTTGTGAAGATTATAAATATTGAAGGATGGTGATCCCCCGAAAGCAAGAATTGCAACACAAAAAGAGAAAATTGCAGACTCGTTTTATTGAGTCTGTTCATGAGCAGTAATTGAATGTGCAACACTGCTCACACCCCCTAGCACCGGCTTAAGCGGTATTCAATTTCCAGAACAAGAAGTACTGAAATTCATGATCTCGAAGGATCAGAAGGTATAACAACACTGAGAATGAAGTTCGAAAAATCTTCTTCTCTGAAACTGTAACGCATAGACCTTTGATATTTGGTATGTAACATGATCTTATGGTCCTCTACAAAGACTGTTCAAATTATTTAATTAATTTAATTAATGTCATACTGCTTTGCCTTGGTGTTCTCTACCAAGGTTGTACAAATGATTTCTTGTGGTCAAAAATGGCCCCGTCCCTTGGGTTATCTCAGGTGAGCGCTTCAGGGTCTCATGGCCCTCTTGTAAAGTGTAAAAAGGCCACACTTTTGCATTTTCAGAAATAAAGATGATACAGACTGGTAAGTATAACTTGAGTATGTTGCACGATGTTCTTCATCCCCCACTATCCACTCATCTATTATTTTACTTCTACACTTATAGATATCGCCTGACAGACAAAGGTTTAATTACAACTAATCCAACTCATCAGAACACGTTAATTAGGCGTGAAAATGATTGAAAGAAACTGAATAAAAGCATACATATATATGCATTAGCATTTTAATTAAACAGATTGCATATCTCTGTTCTAGCACTAATTTGTAACGACGACTTTTAGTAAGGCCCTGTATATTTAGCATACGACTGAGATATAGAACATGTGTATCAAAGTGTCGCCAGTATTGGTATGATTATATATGAGGGCTTTAACGCGCACATTTTGTTTCAATATTTAGCCTTTGATTAAAGTTTCACCTACATAAAACTTAGTCAACGTAAGCCGGATTGTTTTTCTACAAACATTTAATCTAAATGTAAATTGCCCCCGGTACTGAAAACTGCCGAAAGAGTCACACCTGTTTCATCTCATATTTCCATATGCTTTCATTCATTTGAGAACGAAGTGCTCAATTGATCTATATTGATGACATGGCAAGAAGAAAATATATCCGATTGGCCGATTTCACTGTAATTGGGCAGAAATGATCATTAGGTGTACCAAACCATTTTGCGCTGTTGAACCCTTTCCCTTATACAATGTATTAAGGCATTTACGCATACAGGAGCCGCCTGATCAGGGTCTGCTCTGTTAATTTATGGCATCATATAGATATGATTCTACTGTTTGTCAACGCAAAACATTTCCCCGAAAAGCTTACATTATAAAATTTCAGCTAATAAATAGTCATACTATCATTGTTTCTTACATGAATATGGTACATGGAAAGGGGTAAAAGCATGACTGCCGGATGTGGGGCTAACTTTCCTTAAAACGTAATTGTGGAAATTTTAAGAATCGTATTTCTGTGAAACCACTGGGAAGGGTTCACTATAATTTTGCAGGAATAATCCTTAGGTGATCCCTTATCAGATTTGTTCAAACCGTTTGGATTAGTTAAGACATGGTCGCGAAAGGTGGTGCTAATTTTCTTTATATTGCTATAGCAGATAGTTTCAAAAACTTTCTCCTGTGAAATCACAAAGGAAATTTCTGTATAATTTTGCCAAAATTATCCTTAGGTGAATCTCTCAACAACAAAAAATGGCTATAGAGAGAATGATGCTTAGATTACCATCTACCGAAATTGTCCAAGCTGTTAGGGTTCGTTTCCAAATGTCATGAATACGCTATTACTTACATGACGTCATGGCGCGTCGCCGTGCACGACGTTTATGGGACGTTGACGTCATTCAGTTGTTGTTGTTGTTTACTTTTCGTTATTTTGATTATTAGAGATAGGTCGAGCCTGGACACAACGCTTACTGTTATTATTATCCCACCACTCTACCATATTTTGGTGCCGTGACAAAAACTACAGCATGAATCTTCAAAAGCTTATATCATTGCGTGATGGACACAGAGGGCTGATAAATCACCATTTACAGAAGTTACAAGATGTTAAGCAGAACGGTCGAATGACGGAGTTCAACAGCATCTTGTCAGTATTAGAAGCAAAGGTGAAACCACTGGATGGTCTTAACTAGAAGGTACTGACACAGACGGAGCCCGACGGTGTAGAGGAAGACATGATAGTAACTGGAGAATTCGACTTGAATTTGAAGATTCGTATGAGTGAGTTAATGGAGTTCTGAGATCGTGAGGAACCGTGTTCATAGAGTCGCGTACCGCTACGTACCTGTTCCCAATCAACTCAAGCAGTATTGTCCACTGGTGAGGTAACTCGAGAAACCACACAGACTGTAAGTGACCTTTCCTTCAACTCAATAGCCTCATCCCAATTTTATAAACTGCCAAAACTTACTTTACCAAGATTTGATGGCGATATACTTACATGGCATATACTTCTGGGACAGCTTTGAGTCTACAGTGCATTACAATGCTAGTTTAACAGATGTTCAGAAGTTTAGTTACTTAAAATCGCAGTTTGATTGCAAGGCATGGCGAACAATTGAAGATCTTGCATTAACAAGTGCTAATTACTTACGTGCAGTAGATTTATTGAGAGAGCGTTATGGACAAGTGCATAAAATGACGCTCGCAACTATGCCAGCCATGTTGAAATTGCCAGCTCAAGTGAACACAGTACAAAGTTTGAGGCAATTCCATGACAAAATGGAGTCGTATATTCGGAGTTTAGAGGCCATGGGTCAGACGGAGGAGACGTACGGCAATTTACTGGTTCCGGTAGTGTTAGACAAGTTACCACGAGAGGTACGACGCCAAATTACGCGTGAACATGGTGACGGAAATTGGAAGCTGGTCGAACTGAGGTATGCGTTAAAGAAAGAAATTCGTATAATGGAAGCAGATACATCAGATGTACTGCCGGAAGTTGACATTTACAACGCCACAGCTTCGTTTTATACCAGTGCGAAGCCAACGAAAAAACAAAGACAGCTAAAGAGCAATCGCAGTTTTCCACTTAAGTGTGCATTTTGTCAGGAAGATCATGCCGCGTATGAGTGTCAAAAATTCGCAGATGCAAACGCAAGGGTCGAAGTAATTAAGCGCCAAAGGTTATGCTTCAACTGTCTTGGTAAACATCAAGTAGCTGACTGTTAAGTCGCGTAATCGATGCAAGAAAGGCCGAAGGAAACACCATTCCGCTATTTGCAAAACAAATGATGATCAAGGAAGTGAATTCAGCTTACACACTCAACAGACAGACTCGAACCTGAATCCTCAAGCAGCCGTTTTTCATTCGACATCGACAAAAACACTACTAGCACAGTACTGTTGAAAACCGCGATCGCTACAGTATCATCATACGACACTTACACAACAGCTGCTGTACTGTTTGATGAAGGGGCACAGCGATCCTTTATCACGAGGAAACTTGCAGACGAATTGTTATGGAACGCCGTAGCTGTCTCCTGTTGTCGAATTTCTTCTTGTCTTGTTCAAATTCAGTGTTATCATGTCTAAACGTCATGTTATTATGTCGAAGTACTGTGTAAACTTGTCTATTTCAATGTTGTCATCTCGAAACGCCGTGTCATTATGTCAAAGCGCTGTGTTAACTTGCCCGTGAATTGTGTTGTTATGGACGACGGCTATGTTGTTATGTTACAAAGTAGGTTCATCTTGTTAAAGAACAATGTGAACTTGTCTATATGATATGTTATCATGGTAAATGCATGTGTTGTTTTGTCAATATGTGGTGTTGACTTGTCCAAACAACGCCTTGTTATGTTAAAATATAGTGTTATTATGTTAAAAAGTGAAGTTATCTTGTCTAGAGCATGTTTCTCAAAATAATGTGTTGTCTTGTCCATACGGCTTCCTATTATGCTGAAAAAATGTGCTATTATGTCGCACTTTTGTGTTATATTGTCTACCTGTCGTGTTAACTTGTTTAATCAGTGTCTTACTATGTCTGTGGCCTATGCTATTATGTTACAAATCAGTTTCATCCTGTCAAGGAGCAATGTGAGCTTGTCTATAAGACATGTTATCATGTTAAGTGCACGTGCTGTTTTGTCAATATATAGTGCTGACTTGTCCAAACTGTGTCTTATCATGTTAAACGGCTATGTTATTATGTTAAAAAGTAGTATCATCTTGTTAAAGAGCAATGTGAACTTGTCTATACGATATGTTATCATGTTAAACGCCCATGTTGTCTTGTCAATATGTAGTGTTGACTTGTCCAATGTATGCCTTATTATGTTAAACTGCTATGTTATTATGTCAAAAAGTAGTTTCATCTTGTTAAAGAGCCATGCTAACTTGTCTATACGATATGTTATCATGTTAAACGCACGTGTTGTCTTGTCAATATGTAATGTTGACTTGTCCGTTTTAGGTCTTATTATGTTAAACTGCTATGGTATTATGTTACAAAGTAGTTTCATCTTGTTAAAGAGCCATGTTAACTTGTCCATATAATATGTTATCATGTTAAACGCACGTGTTGTCTTGTCAATATGTAATGTTGACTTGTCTGTTTAGGTCTTATTATGTTAAACTGCTATGTTATTATGTCACAAAGTAGTTTCGTCTTGTTAGAGAACAATGTGAACTTGTCTACATAATCTGTTATCATGTTAAAAGCATGTGTTGTCTTGTCAATATATAGTGTTGACTTGTCCAACTTAGGTCTTATTATGTTAAACTGCTATGCTATTATGTAACAAAGTAGTTTCATCTTGTGAAAGAACAATGTGAACTTGTCTATATAATATGTTATCATGTTCGGCGCACGTGTTGTCTTGTCAATATGTAGTGTTGACATGTCCAATTTTTGTAACATAATAACATATCCTTTTAACACAATAAGACATAAATTGGACAAGTCAACACTACATATGGACAAGACAACACGTACATTCAACATGATCACATATTATATCGACAAGTTCACATTGCTACTTAACATGATAACATATTATACAGACAAGTTCACAATGCTCTTTAACAAGATTAGACTTCTTTGCTACATAATAACACAGGTGTTGCACATAATAAGACATTCTGTAAACAAGTTCAGAGAGTGTTTCGACATAATGGCATGGTTTTTAGACATGACAAGCCTGAATTTGAACAAGACAAGAAGGAATGTGACAACAGGAGACAGCTACGGCGTTCCATAAATTGTGCTTGAAAACCGAACGAACTGAAACGCTAAATATGTCTTCTTTTGGGAGCGAAAGCAATAAAGTTCATCACCTTGAGTTGACTACAGTTCATATTCTGACACAGTCTAACGAAAAATTACAGATCAAAGTACTGATAGTACCAAACATAGCAACACCGATGAGTAGTCACACGACAGCAGCAATAGCCAAGAACCCGTATCTACAGAAGTTAAACCTTGCCCATCCAGCCAGTGTTGACTACCAGTTCAACATTATCTATTCTCATTGGAGCTGACTACTATTGGGATATTGTGGAAGATAAAGTGGTACGTGGTGAGGGCCCCACAGCTGTGAGTTCGAAAGTTGGTTACCTTCTGTCTGGACCATTACACAAAGGCACACATGCAGACTCCACGGGCCACATTCTGAATGTACTGATGTCGCCAACGTCCATAGAAGAATCCTTGGAAAAGTTTTGGAAAATTGAAAATGAGGGTATAATGTCAGGTATTGATGTATCAGAAGAAAACGAAATGGAATACCTACGCGAATATCAACGTACCTCCATAGAATTTATAAACGGCAAATACGTTGCTAAGTTACCATGGAAACGTGACCATCCAGAGCTTCCGTCGAACTATGAGTTGGCAAAGAAAAGAACAGAAGCAACCATTAGAAGACTGAGAAAAGACCATAATATATTGCAGTCATATGGTAGGATTATATACGAGCAGGAACAAAGAGGGTTTATTGAACGTGTACTGGAAGAGGACATACACAAAGACGTCAATGTACACTACATACCTCACGACTCGGTCACGAAAGATTCCTCAACAACCCCAGTTAGGATATCCATTGGCACCACCAACCAACAACAAGCCCTAACAAGCGTGATAATTTCTAGGACTTTACCAAAGTGAGGCGTCCAAATTTTTAATGCCGTTTCAGCGTTTTTAGAATAACGATTTGTTCATCCATGTGTACGCACTTGTGTATGTGCAAACAAAACGACACAAATTATTAGGTTCAAGCTTAAAAAGTCTGTGGTTTTCAAAAGCTTTGGAGTTTAGATGAAGGACAGATGTGACACGGTGATCGTTAAATTTACCAGAACAAGTTGTATAGTAGAGGTTCAGTCCTTTAATAATTATTCCACCATTGCTTATAGTAGATCTAGTCCACCATTGCTTTTTCTATCTTTTGAAAAGTAACCCATATCTTGGCAATGGTTTTCAATTAACAACTTTTAAAAAGGTCACATAAGCGACATTCCTGCATAATTATATTGAAATATGTCCTATGATTTTATAGAACAGCATTTTCAATGTTCCGCTACAGCGATACACAAACAGTTAACTCCTGTCGGTCAATTGTTTAAATGATTCAAATTGGGTTAAAAAGGATTGATATAGGTTACATGTGGATCATTCCTGCAAAATCATTAACATCAGGCCAGTGGTTTCTGAGAAGAGAATTTCCTAAAACATTTCACTACACCAGTAGCCATCTAAAGATAAATTAGCTATATATACCTCTGGCATCAACCCTAACAGCTTGGACAATTTCGGTAGATGGTAATCTAAGCATCATTCTCTCTATAGCCATTTTTTGTTGTTGAGAGATTCACCTAAGGATAATTTTGGCAAAATTATACAGACATTTTCTTCGTGATTTCACAGGAGAAAGTTTTTGAAACTGTCTGCTATAGTAATATAAAGAAAATTAGCACCACCTTTCGCGATCATGTCTTAACTAATCCAAACAGTTTGAACAAATCTGATAAGGGATCACCTAAGGATTATTCCTGCAAAATATTAGTGAACCCTTCCCAGTGGTTTCACAGAAATACGATTCTTAAAAGTTCCACAATTACGTTTTTAAGGAAAGTTAGCCCCATACCGTCAGTCATGCTTTTACCCCTTTCCATGTACCATATTCATGTAAGAAACAATGACAGTATGACTATTTATTAGCTGAAATTTTATAATGTAAGCTTTTCGAGCACAAACAGTAGAATCATATAACTTAACAGAGCAGACCCTGATCATGCGGCTCCTGTATGCGTAAAATGCCTTTATACATTGTATAAGGGAAAGGGTTCAACAGCGCAAAATGGTTTGTTCTGCATGTGGTGTTTCCTGCATGACTCATTTTTTGTACTTTTGGTACACGTAAGGATCATTTCTGCCTAATTACAGTGAAATCGGACAATCGGATATATTTTCTTCTTGCCATGTCATCAATATAGATCAATTGAGCACTTCGTTCTGAATTGAATTAAAGCATATGAAAATATGAGATGAAATAGGTGTGACTCTTTCGGCAGTTTTCAGTACCGGGGGTAATTTACATTTAGATTAAATGTTTTGCTTACGTTGACTAAGTTTTGTGTAGGTGAAACTTTAATCAAAGGCTAAATATTGAAACAAAATGTGCGCGTTAAAGCCCTCATATATAATCATACCAATACTGGTGACACTTCGATACACATGTTCTATATCTCAGTCGTATACTAAATATACAGGACTTTACTAAAAGTCGTCGTTACAAATTAGTGCTAGAACAGAGATATGCAATCTGTTTAATTAAAATGCTAATGCATATATATGTATGCTTTTATTCAGTTTCTTTCAATCATTTTCACGTCTAAATAACGTGTACTGATGATGTTGGATTAGTTGTAATTAAACCTTTGTCCGTCAGGCGATATCTATACTTACCAGTCTGTATCATCTTTATTTCTGAAAATGCAAAAGTGTGGCCTCTTTACATTTTACAAGAGGGTCATGAGGCCCTGAAGCGCTCACATGAGATAACCACAGGGACGGGCCATTTTTGACCACAAGAAATCATTTATACAACCTTGGTAGAGAACCACAAGACAAAGCAGTATGCCATTAATTAAATTAATTAAATAATTTGAACAATCTTTGTAGAGGACCATAAGATCATGCTACATAACAAATATCAAAGGTCTATGCGTTACAATTTCAGAGAAGAAGATTTTTTAAAGATTTTCCTATGAAAAACTGATTAGCCGTAGGGTGGGGCCAATATTGGCCCGGGGGTCTTAATTTGAACAACCTTTGTAGAGGACTATAATATCATGCTACATACCAAATATCAAAGGTCTAGGCATTACAGTTTCAGAGAAGAAGATTTTTAAAGATTTTCCTTTGAAAAACTGATAAGCCCTTGTGCGGGGCCATTTTTGGCGAGGGGTCATAATTTGAACAATCTTTGTAGAGGACCATAAGATCATGCTACATACCAAATATCAAAGGTCTAAGCCTTACAGTTTCAGAGAAGAATATTTTTAAAGATTTTCCTATGAAAAACTGATAAGCCCTTGGGCGGGGCCATTTTTGATCCGGGGATCATAATGTGAACAACGTTTCGTTCCCCCTAGCCACTGATGCTTCTGACAAAATTTCGTTATAATCGGGTCAGCAGTTTCAGAGGAGATGTCGTTTGAAAATGTGGACGGACGCCGGACGACAGACGCCGGACGACGGACGACGGACACATCGCGGTCACAATATCTCATCCTGAGCCTTTGGCTCGGGTGAGCTAAAATTGTGTTCCAGTAATAATAATTCTAAACGGAACAAGATGTGTTTGTGAAACACTATGCCCCCTAGATATGATATTTGACCCTAAAGGATGACCTTCATCTTGACATGTCACCCCTCAAACTGTGCAGCTTCAAGGGGTGCACATGCATACCACATATCAAGTCTGTATCTCTACTGGTTCAAAAGTTATGGCCAATGTTAAAGTTGGTGACCTTTGATCATGAAGGATGACCTTGACCTTGACATGTTACCCCTCAAACTGTGCAGCCAAATAAGAAACACACGTATACCAACTATCAAGTCTGTATCCCCCAAAATGTGCAGATTCATGAGGTACACATGCATACCAAATATCAAGACTTTATCTCTATTGGTTCAAATGTTATGGCCAATTTGAAGTTAATGACCTTTGACCCTGAAGGATGACCTTGACATTTCACCCCTCACACTGTGCTGCTTCATGAGATACACAAGCATGCCACATATCAAGTCTCTATCTGTACTGGTTCAAAAGTTATGGCCAATGTTAAAGTCAGTGATTTGACCCATATGTTTGACCTCTGACCTTTAAGGATGACCTTGACCTTGACATGTCACCACTCAAACTGTGCGGCTTTATGAGATACATATGCATGCCAAATATCAAGTCTCTATCTGTACTGGCTCAAAAGTTATGACCAATGTTAAAGTTACAGACAAAGAAACAGACAATTTGACCTTTGACCCTGAAGGACTTTGACCTTGACATGTCACCCCTCCAAATGTGCAGCTTCATGAGATACACACACATGCCAAATATCAAGTCTCTATCTCTACTGGTCCAAAAGTTATGGCAAATGTTAAAGTCGGTGATTTGACCCATATATTTGACCTCTGATCTTGAAGGATGACCTTGACCTTGACATGTCACCCTGCAAAATGTGCGGCTTTATGAGATACATATGCATGCCAAATATCAAGTCTCTATCTGTACTGGCTCAAAAGTTATGACCAATGTTAAAGTTGCGTTAAAGTTACAGACAAAAAACAGACAATTTGACCTTTGACCCTGAAGGATGACCTTGACCTTGACATGTCACCCCTCAAAATGTGCGGCTTCATGAGATACACAAGCATGCCAAATATCAAGTCTCTATCTCTACTGGTCCAAAAGTTATGGCCAATGTTAAAGTCGGTGATTTGACCCATATATTTGACCTTTGACCTTGAAGGATGACCTTGACCTTGACATGTCACCCCTCAAAATGTGCGGCTTTATGAGATACATATGCATACCAAATATCAAGTCTCTATCTGTACTGGCTCAAAAGTTATGACCAATGTTAAAGTTGCTGACAAACAGACAAACAGACAAACAAACAGACAGGGCAAAAACAATATGCCCCCCCAGATCTGATCTGGGGGGCATAAAAATATGCTTTGCCCAAACATATTAAACATTATTTTAATTATAACAAAATAAACACTTTTGCGAAATTAAAACAAGAGTGTGTTTGTGAAACGCTTATGCCCCCGACTTTTGACCCTGAAGGAAGACCTTGACTTTTGACTCATGGGCCAGGGATTTTAACGTGACACATTTTCATTGTGTGGTGAACATTTGTGCTAGGTTATTTTGAAATCCATTCATAGATAAAAAAAAAAGTTACAGAAGGGACACAAACTTTGGAACGGACGGACAGACATACGGAAGGACGGACAATGCGATTAATATAATGTCCGCCGCTGGAGCATAAAATAGCCGTATTTGTTTTATATGGTAAGCAAACGCATCCCAGAAAATACTTCTAATGGAGCGGAAATGGCACCAGTATGCATCGTTGTGCACCTCAGAATAACGACTGTTTTTCAGAGTTTTCATAACCAGTGCCTTCTTATAATTCTGTTAACCCTTGCAACGCTTTTTTGTTCAAATGAAGTATTCCAAAATAAAAAAATAAAAACATTTACGGTGAATATTTAGGGATAGTTTTAAAAAAAGACCCTGGTGAGATCTGGATCTACACTGTTTGTCTAAATGTCTTCTTCTCGTGCACTTAAGACACCCAGCTTTCCCTAACATTGGTGCGTATTCAATAATTATGACAAGGCACGCCCCTGATATTCTATGTCGAATGTTTATTAGTCTAGTGGCCATTACACACGTATCCAGATATAAGCGTCTTGGTGTACTACAAAACAACCACTACACGTATGCTGTATCCGTTGTACATATACAAAAATGAACTTTCCCCAAAGCGGATCTTGGATCAGGATTCGTGATGTTATTCTCAAACAGTTTAGATCCAAATCCAATGCCGCATTTGTAACATCAGAACTTGGGTCAGAATCTGCGATAATACTCTAAAATAGTTTAGATCCAAATCAAATGCCGTACTTGTATCAGAGCGGATCTTGGGTCAAGATCTGCGCTGTTACTTAAAAAGTATATATCCAAATAGAGTGGATATTGGATCAGGATCCGTGATGTTATGAGTGGATCATGGGTCAGATTCTTCGGTGTTACTCTTAAGAGGTTTAGATCCAAATCAAAAATGCTAAACTTTTAATTGAACGGCTATTTTATCAGGATCTGCCCTGCCATGTTAGTGTAAAATAAATAATAGAACACCGTGTGTTGATCAGCTTGTTGCTTGAGCTTGTCGAATGAAATCTAAGTGGGTTTTTTTTAATTTTTGAATTCGAGTCTGGATCTACGTTTTTACTCTAAAATAGTTTACAATAGTTTAGATCTAAATCGAATCCCGCACTCGTATCAGAGCGGATCTAGGGTCACGGTCTGCGCTGTTACTCAAAAATAGTTTAGATCCAAATCACACGCCACACTTGTATCAGAGCGAATCTTGTGGTCAAGATCTGCGCTGTTACTTTAAAATGTTTATATCCAAATCAAATGCAGATTTGAATATGTCAAAACTAAAGGGACCCGAATGTTAATATAGAGCTTAGATATGGTTTGGATCAAATAGAATTTCTGGACACTCTAGTTAAAATAGACAATGGCCGTATATATATATACAGATCTTTATGTTAAGCCTACAGACAAACAGCTGTACCTTAACAATTCTTCCTGTCATCCTCCTAGTGCAAAGAAGAGCATAGCATAATGGTTTGGGACTAAGAATTAAGCGTATATGCGAAAGAGAATCCGAGGATGATAGAAAATCAGTTGGTAAGGGTTGATAAACTTGACAGATCTGCCACTTTAGTAAAGAAACAAACAGTTAGATCTAATAGGAAAATGAATAGGGTCCCTTTAGTTTTGGCTTATTCAAATCTGCTTCCGAATATACATGACATTGTAAAAAAAACATTCAAAAGTTTTGCACCAATCAGACCGGCTTAAAGGAGTATTTCAACAACTGCCAATTGTAACATTCATGTGTGATAAAATCTATGTGGCACACTGGTGCATTCAAAAAACTAACCGGATTGTTAGACCAAGCAATACAGTTTGTTCACAGGGTTGTGCTACCTGCAGTATTCTTGAAATGTCAGGTATTAGTGACACAAATAGGCAATCCGTTTACAATGTGTCTACCAATATTAACTGTAGAGAAAGAAATGTAGTATATGCAATTCAATGCAGTCAATGCGATATAATGGTGTATGATGTCGGCGAGATTGAGAGAGAAATTCGGGAGAGAATGAAAGAACATTTGAGTGATGTGAGGTATGAGAGAGAGAAGCCAATAAACAGACATTTTGGAATCGGTGGTCATAGCAGTGATGATGTGAGATTTGTAGTTTTGAAGCGGATGTTCCATGCATGTAGAATTGAAAGACCGATCCATGAAACTGATTGGATATGGAGGCTGAGAACGTACAGACCATTTGACTGTAACATCAAAGAGGATAATGCGCTGATGCATGCATGACGTCGTTGCACCCATGACGTCATTTGATGACGTCATTTTGATGAAGAGAATAATTATTTGATTGTAAGGCTGAATGCATGTAACAAAAATGTTACGTGTATTTTGACATGATAATCTTTGAAAAAAGGCCCTTAGTGGTCGAATTAGATCAGAGCAAGTCATAGAGAATAATAGGTTAGTGCCGTATATGGGACGCTTTATCCGACGAGGGGAGAAAACGTTGAGGCGAGGCTTGCCGAGCCTCAAATGTTTTCTCTCCGAGTCGAATAAAGGCGTCCCATCTACGGCACTAACCTATTATTCTATTTATCCAGTCAATTTAGTTCATAGACTCATAAAACATACGAATATTGAAATAATTTGCACTGAAAATGTGGTTTTTCGATCAACGACCTCCCTTTTCATTTCCATTCTAGAGACATAAATAAAGAGCAACCGCAGAGGAAAATAGTTTCGACACTTACATAACAAGAGGGGAAAACCTGGTTGAATTTGAAAAATAAGATCATTTGAATCGAGAGTCGATATGTTTATTCAAACAGACATGATAATATTCTCCCGGAGGCTATCTGGTCAAATTCGAGTTCCGTCGTCTCGGTTTCTATTTTTAGATAGGGCCAACGTCACTCATAAATCGATGGAACTGAACAGGCTATATTTAGGTCTATGACAATCACCGCCCGTGTAAGAGCTTATCAATCAAATTATTATGAGAGTGAAAAGAAAATGTTTACTATTTATCTGTAAATCTTTGCTCCCTGACTTGATATTTATCAAAAACGCGTTTCGCCAGCGGTGAATTAAATTAATAAAACTGATAAATCAATGTCAGTTTGTATGTGGCCTCAGTGGCGTAATCGGTAAGCACGACGTCTCTAGAGAGATTAAAATTGGCTTTTGTAGAATCAGGCGCGGGTTCGAATCCAGCTGTAGCCATTTTTTTTTTTTTATTTGACCTTCTTCTTCTTTATAATTATATTGGTGAATTTTCTGTTAGATCTATCCCGACAACATGTTCAAGCATATTTACAAAAAATTAAAATAGTTCCATGGTTATAGAATCATTACGCCTATCTACTAACCTAATAAACCTTCTACTACCGGAAGTAACCTAATAAACCTAAGTTTATTTGCACCCCCTTTATTATGTCACTAGAGAAGCCTGGTGACTGGATAAAAGTATTTATGTATTCTATTAATTATTTTCTTCATTGTGATCTAAAATGAATTTATTGGCTTGCTGGTCAATTTATTTTAATGAAGATAGTGATAAGGAAGAAAGTTTAGAAAGCATGGCATGTTTACCAGAAGTTAGGTGTCAGGTATGTAGATTAAGAATAGTCAAATTCATATCAGATCTTCGTATAATATTACCATTTTTACGAACTCCGTGTGGTCGAGATTTGCGTTTCCTTATAGAAAAAATGGACAAATGTCTATGTCAGGATCTTTTGAAATATTTCCAATCTGGTAAAAATTATCATTTAAGCCTAAAGGAAACGGCGTTTGCAAACACCTAATCCAATTTAACTCAGATATAAATCTAGTTTTTTATTAAAAACTGATAGTAGCATCCTTATCATATAACATATGTTCTACAGGTTGGACTAAATCAGCTTTAAACGAGTGGTCAGACTTCCTAAAATCTTGGTACAAAATGTTCTTTAGTTTTTGATTTCGACATTGATGTGCGTGCTCGTTGAATCTGGTCTTCAAAGCACGGTCTGTTTGACCAACGTATTGCATATCGCAACTAGGGGCGTTTCAAATTGTTTTCAAATCATTTTCTAATGACCACATTTGGTGAGGCATTTGAAAAGCGACGGTAACACATTATTTGTGACGGCAACACGACTGAATTTGGAACAGGCATAAAACGTCTCAAATTTTCTAGATCAACATCTCTGGATCTTATGAATACTCATGTGAGAAATATTAACATCATGACTATTAATTAGATTGTTATACTAGCACATAGACTAGGACATACTATAGACTATATATAAAGACTATATTATATCATAAGCAAACAGAGCAGACCCAGATCAGACGGCTCCTAAACTGCAAATTTATTCCCCTGGTCATTGAGTCATTGGTCTACAATATTGAGCACTGCTATCGTATGGGGCAATCATGCAGCCGCAGTACCGGCGAGTGACCCTCACGGGTACCATTTTAACCCCTGGGTGGAGAGGATGTGCGGGTGGGAGACACAGAAAAGCGTCTCTGAAATTTCCGAGAGGGACCGGGATTTGAACCCCGTACCTCCGGACTGATAGTCAAGCGCGTTACCACTAGACCACCGCCACCTGCAATGTAAATAACATGTCTCATTGAAATAATTCTCCTATGTATATCATTCCCTTTTATCCGATGGGTGGATATCCATGCAATAATCATTATTGTGATTACAGTAACACTCCTCTAAACCGTGTGGGGGTCCGTGGCCGAGTGGTTATGGTCTTAGACTGGCAGTCGCTTAGCCCCTCACCACTTTTGGATCGAATCCAGGTCTGGACATTTGGATTTTTGGATTTTTCATGTGAAGAAGCCTTCCAGCTGGCTTGCGGAATGCAACTAGCCCTTTACCTCATTGAGTGGCATTTTGACATATTTGCAAACAGAGCACCACCAGATCAGACGACTCCTATATGGACTGTCTGATCAGGGTCTGCTCTGTTTCCCTGTAGCATTCTACAGTTTCTGCCATGGAATGGTCATGTTGAAGCCGTCTGTGTTCATATAGGGATTACCATTATAAGAATCAGCGAATATTTACCTCAGTGTAATAAAACATTTCTCCTCAAATTTGGATCTGGTACAAATTTGACTACTTCCGATTTGGTCAAGCATTTGAGAAACTATTGACCGAGTGTCAAACACCTTGGATGCTGGTCAGACGCCCAGTTACTCAGACGCCCAGTTACTCGGCGTCTCAATTGGGTCCAAGCTTTTTGCAAATGCGAGTCGGATCGAGGTTGGCGAGTTAACACATTGGCTATTCTGTTTGCAGATGCGAGTCAGATCGCACTAAAGCGTGAGAAGGGTTAATATAGATGACGTCATTATTTCTTAACCCTTTTGCTGCCAAACTCTGTCGTCTGCTAACTTTGTCGTCTGCTACAAATTTTCATTCTTTTGATTTTCTTCACTTTTGTTTGAAAAACATAGTAACAGTTTGGATCCTGATGAGACGCCGAGTTACTCGGCGTCTCATCTGGATCCAAACTGTTTGCATAGGTAATCACAGATCCGGCATTGGCAGCGAAAGGGTTAAATAAATATTCATCGGGTGAGGGGTAAGCCCAGGATGCGATGTATAGGTTAGACCATGGTTGAGCGCGACTAAACGATATAGTTCGAGGGTGCGTAGCCCCCGAGAACTGTATCGTTTAGTCGCGCTCAACCGTTGGCTAACCTATTTAGCACTGGCTTGGGCTCAAGGAAAAACAAGAAATAAACGTCATCAATTTGACGTCATCGATTTTCACTCCTTTATTTCGCGCAAGATTGAAAATCATTGTGCCCGAATCCATTATTTTGGATGATAAAGCTGGAAATTTAAAGGCAAGATATTAAAACTGTGTTCAATTAAATAGATCTACTCAATAATAATTTTCATTTCAATATGTTGCAATTGAAATAAAAGTTGCTGTTGAATAGTGAATTAATTTAGCGCTCTAGATCTAGATCCTTTTTTGCAACAGATCTATTATTTTCTTTAATTTGTGGATAAAGATTGTTTTGAACTTTTCACTCATTAAAACTTGAAAATTTGTTTAATTTCTTTTCTCAATGTCCTCACAAAATTTGATTATTGATTGTTTACAATAAAACGTCTACAACTAGATCTACCAATAAAAGAATACACTATGTGTGGTAGATCTACCACTTTTTAACGGCAACTTGAATGCGGGATAAAAGTAATACAGAAAGCTCAAAATAGGAGCTTTCTGCACAGCTTTAGTACTGCATTAAACTGTCACCTGTATATAAACTGCAAATTCTTTTCCCTTTAACTTGTCGTTTAACCGAAGTTTTACTGTAGTTCAGTGTAACCAGCTGATCAAGGCTACGATGCATTGGGGAAAATATCACGCGAGAGCGTAGGGTGTGACGTCAAAAATGCATTATGGTGATTGGTCGACAGGAACCGTTGACTAAATAAACAGTTTGTTAGTTAGTCCATGTTTTTTCCAAAAAGCGTCGAACTAAACGATATAGTCGACACTTTTTGAGGCATCTGATTGGCCGAGGGCCGCAAGCCATGTGCTAAACTGTACGTAGTATTGGGAAATACGTAACAGATCTGCCTGGGACAGGTATCCGTTATTGACACTACAAGTCATTTGTTCTATGGACGAGATAATGAAAGCTTGGATTCTGTTTCACTTTGTGGCGTTATTTGGTAAAGCAGTTTAATCTAATTCAAAAAAAGAAAAACAAATCGCTGCACATGTAACATCATAGATCTAATGTTAAATATGCAAATCACCTCGAGGACTGAGTGCAAAACTGTTGTAATATACAGCAGTACATGTCTTAAATCTTTAGTTCGTGTAAGAAATAATAAGCCTAGGCAAAATTCAGGAAAAAAGTCAACGACATTTTGAATCAGAAGTCGAGGGTTGAGACAGCCAAAACGGTTAATCTAAATCATGCTACAAGAGTGTATGTTATCAAATGCATTTACGCTTAACACATTCCTTCCTAGATTACTTTTAGACCCACTCTCTTTTAATGTATCTATTGAAAAGGAGCATTTTCTAGAAAAAGTGATATTTTTAGAATTGTATAGTTTTGAAATCAGTGTGATAAATACAGCATTTGCTCTCATAGAAGAAATGCTCTGTTTATCACCATGGTTTCAAAAATGAGTTTTACAGAAGCGTCAAAAGGCGTCAATACGAGGGAATGGGTTAAAGGCAATGTGCCATTTCATGACGCGTTCTAGAAGTCTGTTAAAATGGAACAAACTGTAGTTTGTTAAGTGAACAGTAGTAAACTGTGACAATTACGAATTACCACTTGAAATTGAAACAGAATTATGTTAACTACACATGTATGTCCGAACATGAAATAAAGTTTGAAGCTGAGATGGTTTTGCCTTGACAGTTATTCTGTCTAGGTACCTTAACCTTTCTCTTGATGTTTCTATGCTATCAACTGAATTGTTCCTGTTTACAAACACTGTCGGTATGTATATATATGACAGAACGAGTCGAAAAATTGCTTGAAGTAAGAAAGGTTAGCTGTGTTACAACATGTATATCCATTTTTGTTATCAAGATTTAATTTGCTGAACTTTTCTTTTTCTCAAATGAATGTATATACAAAAATGCATGACTTCGTGCATTAATTCATTAGAATAAGTTTCATTTTGGCATATGGACACTTGAAACTTTGGTATTGGCAGAAAATGAACAATCAGATCAGTATAATTTCATAGGCAAACAGAGCAGACCTTGATCAGACGGTCCCAACAGGAGCCGTCTGACCTTGGTCTACCCTGTTTCCAAAAGCATGAGCAGAGGAGACCCAGACCAAGGGGCTCTTGTAGGAGCAGTCTAATCAGGATCTTCTCTTTTTTAACCTATGAAATAATATACATGTAGATATGATTCTACAGTTCCAGTCGTGGTAAGATATTCCCTTCGTCCCTATGTCATTAACACATTACCCCATAGGCTATTTTCAGATCCAACCTCTTTGAATAAATCTAGCGGAAAGGAGCATTAACTAGAGAAATGACAATTTTATAATTTTGTAGTTTGAAACCATTGTGATATATAGAGTATTTTCTCATATAGGAACAAATGCTCTATTTATCACAATGGTTTCACAAAGTGACTTTACAGAGTCGTCAAAAATATCAATATCAGGGAATTGGTTAAACGATCCATCTAATTAATATTCATGAAGTCAATATGTCTTATTAAACATTCATTTGACAGGGGTTAAATTCTGACCAGCCCGTGTAAGGATAACCAGAATAGTGCATGGTTGCCTGTCCGGCAAATATGCATATATTATCTAATAGCTATCTTCTTTATACTTACTAAATTGGAGGCCTCTGATCAAGGCCTGTATAGTTTGTCATTCAAAATCATCTTGTAAGTTTAAGCCTTTCATACAAGGTGGATGCCATAGTTTAAACACATATGGGATAGTCATCGTTGAAACGGTTCTAACAATATCCACATGTTCTTCCAGCTGCCGTGAGTGCTATGCGCTGTAAAGATGGGAATGCTAACTCATGTGCAGGGCTTAGCTGTTTCATGCATGGTCAAACAGTGGGCTGTCGGAACGATGTCTGCACATGCATCAAGCAATCCAAACGTACGTAAACAAAGAAACAAAATTATCTGCGGCATTAATCTGTAGTTTTGTCGACAGAAATTATCTTTCTATTAAGATCTCGAAGAGGACTTCTACGATTTAGTTTCAAATGTGTAGTCCTTGATCCAGCAGTTTCCATCCTAATAAGACACCGAGATGCTCGGCATCTCATCTGGATCTGTCTACATAGGTAATGACGCATTCCCCTGTCAATATATGGTTTGGTGGAGAAATAACGATTTCAATATTTGGAAACGCACCTTTATCCGTAGTTCTGCTCATATATCTAGATCCATGCTTATAAAACGTTTTAGTTCAGTCCGAGTTTGTTCTCAAGTTTTATATTGGTCAGATTTGAGCCTTCGGCTCAAATCTGACCAATCAAAAGCTTGAGAACAAACTCAGACTCAACTAAAAAGCTTTAGTTTAAACATATTTTATTTGAAAAGGTATACATTAATCATGAGTGAGTGAGTGAGTTGGGTTTTACGTCCGACCAACAGTCATGATATCAACAGAGTATCACTATAGGATTAGAACGAAAGCTGAAAGCTTATTGAGTTCTTCTCCTCCTTTATAAGCATGGAGCCTGAAACACTACAGTAAAGTGTCCCGAATACGACCGCTCACTGGGTGTCTAAATCTAGAGGTTTAAAATAGGCGGTATCTTAATGCAGAACAAAAGTGCTACAGAAAACTCCTGTAGGAATTTTCCATATCACTTTTGCCCTGTTTTAGCAGCCACCTACTTTTATAGTTTCACATGTTAATACATAATGTGGACTCTACTGTATTCTATTCTGAGTATCTACAGCTTTCACATATCCTGGCGACGTGGGCTGTACAAGAAGTGGGTATGATATGACCTTTACCCAGTTCGGCTCATATATACCAACTGAATGTGAAGTTAGCCGAATGGGTATCTATTGTGAACTCAGCATTAAGCTGTATATCGTTCATACATTCGATTAATCTTTAAAATTATATACAGTAAATACATGTAGTTGTTTTAACCCTTCGCTTGCTATTCACGTCAATATACGTACCTGTAAATAGTGAAGACCCAGATGAGACAGCTCCTGCAGGAGCTGTCTCATCAGGGTCTGCACTATTTACAAGTTGATTGTGCAACCAGTGCACTCCACAGCAGTGAAATACTTGTACACAGTGGAGATATATGTTATTATACAACAGGGCATGGGCAAAGAAGGAGATATGTGTTTCAAAATTCAGCAAGCGAATGGTTAAGCGACCATCGAACAGTATGAGTATGTAAGGCAGTTTAATGCAGGTCAAAAGTAATGCTTCATAGATCGAAGCTTTCTGCATCACTTTTCACACGCATTAAGCAACCGCCTGCTTTCTAAGTTTCATGTGTTCAGTAAATGTATGACCGCTTAGGACAGTTTTTACTGTGCAAACAAACTGGAATTGTAAATGTGATATGCTGGATTTCAAAGCCAAAATTTAAGAAAAGACATACTATTGCATTCTAAATCCGACGACTAAATTAGTACCGTCATCATTTAATTTTACCAGTATTATAATCTTGACCATCAACATCGTTGTCGTCGTCGTCCTCATCCTCCTCATTATTATTATTATTATTATTAAATATCATTATTATTATCATTATCTTTCTCTTTTTTCCCTGTCTGTTTCGCCCGTCGGCCGCAATCACCTCCGCTGGTTCACCGCTAAGCGTCGTACTCGTTACATGCCTCCTCGTACTTAGTGCCGTACACGGTTACTCGTGATTTCGTTTCCACGGTTTTCGCTCCGCGTTTTCCTTCTAGTCATGGCTCCCCGAGTGGTTTCATGCCAATGTTCGGACCGATAGCCTCTTTAGCATATGCTGGTGGAATCTACTTAGCACTTGGCGCACAAACACAGCTCTTTTCCAATCAGACTCTTTTCCAATCTTTCGGACTCACTGTGACAAGCCGTGTCACAAGTCAATGTGGGCGATTGACTACTTTTCGGGCACTCCAAGCTTCACAGACAGTTTTTCTCAGACTCCGTGTGGGTGGGGACTGGGATATAAACCCCGGATCTCCGGATTAGTAGCCAAGCGCATTGCCATTAGAACACCGCTCCACCCCTTATTATTATTTTCTTACCATTATTATTTTCTTCTTCTCCTCAGTATTAATATTAATAATAGTATCATCACCATCATCCTCAGCAGCAATCATCACCATATTAATTTTAATAGTCAAGCAATTATACAATGAAATTTGAAAACATGATTTCCTCTTTTTTCAGCCTGTTTGGTCCAGAAAACCTGCAGAGATGTAGTGTGTAGTAAGACTGGCCGTCAAGCGTACTGTGAAAGCGGACGTTGCCAATGTATGCGCTTTCGCTTATAAATGGGAATAAATGCTCCTATATGTTCGTCTAGACTCACTGTCTTTTTGGCAAACTATCGTCCAAAGAGTTCTTCAGTATGCTCATTTGATATATCGTGACTTTCTTTTCCAACACACGATCAGAAAGTTAAACAATTCGATTCCTGGTTAGTCACCTAGTTACTTTACTTCAGATATGTAAATGTTTATAGGTTTAAAGTAATAATTAAACCAATTATATGGTATAATAGCCCATGAAAAGAGGACGTTTTTGCCATGTCAGAAGCTTTAGATCTATATCAAATTAAAAAAAAACCATAGTAGACCCTGATAAGAGTGTTCCTACAAAAGTCGTCTAATCTGAGCCTTCCCTGTTTGCAAAGACCTCACAAACACGTCTCTGTCAGACAAATTGTCAAACAATACTATCACACTAATGGTCATTTAACGTTTAGTTTTGCCGGATAATTTTTCGTCACCTTTGGTCACAACCGACTCCGATGGTTTAGAAGATATGCTATTTAAGTCTATTGTTGATGAAGAATGAAGCATGACATTAACACACATTTAAAATACATGGGTTTAAATGCTACGGATTAAAACAAAATATGTGTTAAAGCCCTCATATATAATCATGCCAATACTGGTGGTACTTTGATAGCCATTTGCTATATATTTACATTCGCCCTGCAACGTCCTTATATAACCTTATTCTAAAAAGAAAGTTGCATTTTCCCATGAACGTTCATTTCAATACCCGATCCGTTGAAATATAAGAAATACAATGGAATATAAATATAAGAAATGAATGACGTGCTTCCGGTGTTCATGAGGTTATGCAACGCATAGCTTTACGAGCAAAGATTTACGTGAAGCCCTTCGGGCTTAACTAACTTTGCTCATAAAGCTATGCGTTGCATAACCTCATGAACACCGGGAGCACGTCATTCATTTCTTAAATAACAGTAGTATGCTATATAACGCTATGTACAGGTCCTTTTTAAAAGTTGTCGCTATACAAAACACACCAATATAGGATCTACAAATTGGAGACATGCGTTTAATTAAAATCCTAGTGCGGTGTGGATTCTTTACCATTCAATTACTTTTCCCTCTAACACGCTTGTTTTATTATGTTGAATTAGTAATTAAACCCTTATCGGGCTGGGGATAATGGATGGAATTCTCCGATTTCTATCTATATACGAGTATAAAGGGCAGTGATGAAAGAACATAGTACAACACATTTGAGTAAAACTTTGCTGTAAATTTACAGCAAACGAAGGAAGGGCTGCGCCGAAAAGACCCTTTTTTATTTCACTGTAAACAGACATATACAACACAAGAACATTGTATGTTAGTTTTATTGACAAGAAAAAATCAGCATAACAGTGATAGAACATAAAGAAAGCTGAAGAAATAAATTAAAAGTTAAACAAGAGAGGCCTATGACCTGTATTAAAGTACACACTGGTTATAGGAACAGTGCATTTTTGTAAGAATTGTATATAGAACATATACACATTATTTATAAACATTAGTTCCGGGGAAAGAAAGACAAACGACGGACGATGAGTGATCGCACGATATGCTCAGGCGAGCAAAAAAACAACAACACCCTGGCATGACATACAGATAAAATAGACTGGGCAAGTACTTTTGGGTCCTTTAAAGGATCATAAGAAGTTAAGAATACAATACACGAAAGTATTACTAAAATATATAGAAAATAACGTCTGCTTGTTTAGCTAGGATGAGTGTGATATCAGTGTGAGGTTAGGACGTCCGTAAACCGGTTTAAACCCCCAGTGGTGGTTTTGCCACTGACCGTTCAAATGCAGTATTCTCCTTGTCGCCCTTGCTTGTTTGTTTTGTGTTTTAGTGTTTTTGTACTTGTGCATTTGTTCATGTTTAAAATGTCATCTCGTGTGTGTGTGTGTGTGTGTGTGTGTGTGTGTGTGTGTGTGTGTGTGTGTGTGTGTGTGTGTGTGTGTGTGTGTGTGTGTGTGTGTGTGTGTGTGTGTGTGTGTGTGTGTGTGCGTTTGCGCTACATACATTCAGAGGTTCAGGATATAAATACACAGCAACGTACCGAGGTTCCTTGTACTACCGAGGTACATTTTCCCGTTACCTCGAAATGTTAACCCCGGAATGTCTTTGTAAAGTTGAGACAAACATCCCTGCTAAATATTGACTGTACCTCGGAACATAACTGATTTGCATCCGTGTGTGACGTGTGTGCTTGCACACAGTCATGTTTCATATCTGGGCGTGTCCATAAGTTCTGTTGAGCATGCGCAGTTGTAAACGCTTCATTACACGCATGCATGACTCAACCTTCACTTGTACTGCTCACTACGATAAGAGTCTATAAATAACAACTGTGCGAGGAGATTGCTTCCGAGTCCGTGTATCTGCAACATTGCACTGGACAAAAACAATATTTATCTGGACAGTACGAGAATAGGTTTGTAGAGACGTTGATTTAATATAGAATATATTTTGATCACTTCTGAATTTTTTGCAGAGAGGTGTTCTTGTAATCACGCATTCACTCTTTACGTTACTGGTGGTGGAGCAGACGACAGCGTTAGTCATCGCGCATGCGCTCTATACGTTACTAGCAGTGGAGCAGTGAGATAAGCACATGTATGTAATAGCCTATGGGAGCAATTTAAACCATGTTCTGAATAGTATTGATACCGTTCTTGTATAATATCTTTGTCCATTCTCTCTTTATTCGATATCTCTCTCGATCGTTCTCCAAATCCGGATCCAATTGTGTAGAAGCAAATCAAATATTCAGTGCTCTTACATACTGTCCATTTTCAATAAATGTTGTTACTCAATTTGAATCGATATTTTTATTTATTATACGACATACTGAACATAAATCTACTTCATTCGACCGCTGTGAATTTATGCTCTGCAAAGAAGAAAACGCCGAAAATGCATTTGCTATATGTTAAATTCGATTAGTTGCGGCCCTCATATGGCACAATGCACATGTACAGAAAATGAAGGATGGGGGGATTAATTACATACTGATATAAAATTAAACAAGAAGGTTTTTACGCAAGCGTAAAATGGCTGTTTAACACATACTTAACCCATTTGTGTCCTCGATCCCATAAATGGGACGTAAGCAAACAGTGTAGACTCTGATCAGACACCGCGTAATGCGACGGCTGGTCAGAGTCTACACTATTTGCTAACAGGAATTTCAATATAAAACAAACGAAATTGAAAATTTAGGCCATGCATCCCTTAGATAAAAATAAAATGGACTAATCCAATATATAGCATGGAAGAATCCACTGGACGCAAATGGTTTAAGCAAGATAGAAGAAAGAGTGACAGCAATATTGTTCAGTGCTTTTAATTAACAGATATATCGGGGGAAATTACTTTATATAATAAAAGCAGAACATTTGGAATGTTTTAATGCGCCATGATGCGTTATATCCGTGTAAGACACCAATAATACACATTACGTCACAGATCAATGTTATTCATTTTCTGAAGCACACTGACATAGAAACCATTATCACATCACTGTTGAAAAGTAAAAATAATTCATGATAAATCACAAAGCTTCTAGCACCATACGAAATTCAACACTAATAAATAATAAAAACTGAATTAAGAAAAAACAGAGATCATGATGAGAAAAGGAAATTGTTGGTGCATTTTAGAGTAAAAGGTTCCTTAACTCTTTTAGAACCTCCTGAATGTATTAACTTTTGTTAAATAAAGCTTCAGACAGGCAAGTTCAATCCAGTCAGTGTAGTTTAATGGTAGAACACCTTCTTGTCTACGGTTGAGAAGGACATCTGGGTTCAAGTCCCGGCACTGGCTATTTGAGAAGCTTGAAGATTAATTAATGCATGTTAATATAATTAAACAGACCGTACTGAATTGTAAGGAAAACACTGCACACTATACATACACGTTTGGTTTACAGATCAATACATAGGGGATTTTGTGGTTATTAATTATTCAAATAGGTTTAGCCCTAAAGAACGCTGTTTTACGCAAACAGTTTGGACACAAATAAGACACCGACGTGTGATCCAGCTCTGACATATTTGACTCTCAAACTGTAAACGTAAGCAAACTTTTATGACGTAAGAATATGTCATGCATTTACATGTACCTGCAGTAGGGCCCTGTTGTTGGAGGATTTCCACCAACAGGACATAGCAATAAGCTCAGGAATAGACCAGACCAGACCACCTGTCGCTTCGAAAATGTGCCATCTGATCACATTCGGTAAATGATTTGCCTTACGAACAGAGGAGACACTGATTATCCTTAAATGCATTAGAGAAGAAACATAAAGTTTCTGTCTCTATGTGATTTCCTATAATATTCATTAGTCGAAGTACTACAAAAACTAAGCATGACAGAATGGCATATCTCTTTCTCTCTCTCTCTCTCTCTCTCTCTCTCTCTCTCTCTCTCTCTCTCTCTCTCTCTCTCTCTCTCTCTCTCTCTCTCTCTCTCTCTCTCTCTCTCTCTCTCTCTCTCTCTCTCTCTCTCTCTCTCTCTCCTCTCTCTCTCTCTCTCTCTCTCTCTCTATCTCTCTCTCTCCCTCTCTCTCTATCTCTCTCTGTCTCTCTCTTTCTTCTCTCTCTCTCTCCCTTTCTCTTTCTATATCCCTCTCTCTCTCTCTCTCTCTCTCTCTCTCTCTCTCTCTCTCTCTCTTTCTCTCTCTCTCTCTCTCTCTCTCTCTCATTGAGGCTGATATAGATTAAATTCCACGTAATTAAAATAACTGCAGCTGCAGACGAAAACAACCACAAAGACACGATAGTGTGCAGACAATAGTTGTAGATCGTATTTTTCTAACATCTTATATATAACACAATTCTCTAAAAACTTTACCATATGAATTATTTGTCCCGTTTGAAAGCTAGGTTTCGATGTTCATGTATGTGTATATAAATAATGTATACATGTACTGTTGTTGTTGTTGTTGCACTAATTACTGCTTGATGAAAGATGCTATATATGGTCTACACGATTCATCGAATGCTCATCCCAACATGTGAAAAGTACTGCCGTAATGATTTTTTCACGTAGTGAACAAGTCCTATCCTTATGCGAATGGCTGAATCAAAGGACCCTGGTTCGAATACGTTATACTTCCTTTTCCCAGTGAGCCTGTCTGTCTGTCTGTTTATATATCTGTCCCTGGATTTGCGTTTCGAGTTAGCAGTCTATCTGTCTGCCTTCTTGCCTGTCTGTCTGTCTGTCTAATCTGTCTGTCTGCCAACCTGCCTGCCTACCTACCTGCCTGCCTGCATGCCTCTGTCTATCTGTCTGCCTGCGTTTCTGCGTGTCTGTCTGTCTATATGCCCGTCCGTCCATCCGTACGTACCTACGTACGAATGGCTTAGCAGAGGATCATGGTTCGAGTATGTTATACTTTCTTTTCTCCAAATGAACATGTCTGTCTATATACATGTGTTTGTGTATTTGTGTTTCTGACTGTCTCTCCGACCATATGTACGTACGTCCACCCCTACATACATACATCTACCTATAAATACCCCCTAAATACGTAGGTGTATGTATTTATGTATGTATGTATGTATGTATGTATGTATGTATGTATGTATGTATGTATGTATGTATGTATGTATGTATGTATGTATGTATGTATGTATGTATGTATGTATGTATGTATGTATGTATGTATGTATGTATGTATGTATGTATGTGTTTGTTTTATTTCCAACATACTGATGAAGGGAGCAGTCAGAGATTGGCTGTGTTAGCAGGTTAGCAGTATGTATTTCAAGCGATTTTTACTATATCGTCGACGTTTGGTCTTTGAGCTCAGCTATCAAAAAGCCTATCAATGACGCCTATGATATCTTGCTTAAGGACATCAGACTTGGCAATTGAATGCGCATAATTAAGTCTACATATGCATCATAAATTACATTGTAAGTACGTAGACATTGCGAGATAAGTTTGGAAATGCCCGTCAAAATTCGTAAAATTCGAAAAAAGGTAATTTTCGCGATTCTTGGCTAATTCAAGACCTCGTACAGACATACATACGATCGGACAGACCCATATATGTATGCAGAAGTTATGTCCAAGATTAGTTCTTTATATTGGTATATAGATATAAAGAATATATGCAGGGATTATGTAATAATGGGACCCCAAAACGGCGGAAATCGCTAAAGAACAAAGAACGGTTTTGGCGCCAAAAGGGATTTCGCGCTCGGACTGACGAACGCCTTCGCTGAGGAATGTGAATTTAGTGCCGTTTGAAAGACCAAGTAAGCAGCTACAAGTCGGTGCAGAAATATTGAAAAAAATATTGTAAAATGACTGGGATATCAGGTTCCAAACCCTTAAAATGAGCAAATCCTGAGCGATTTGGTTGTATATGTGTCATGTTGACACATGATAGGACCTTAATTGTTACATCTGGAATAGTTTTACATGTACATGAAAAAATATTACAGAAATATTAAGTTATAAGCGCGTTATAAACGTTTGATATAAATCGTCAATTTAAGGAAGTGTCTAATTTTAATATGATTATGTTTTATTTTTAAGGAGAACGCATAGGGCTAGACTATCAAACCATATGTCATTTTGTAGATATTATGCCCTACACGCCGATACCTTTTAAATTGGAATCAGTGAAACGATAAGATTTTTTTATAGCCCAAATACGGACAGGGACACTTCAACTACCAAACCCTATCAAAATTCAACCCTCGGAAAAATGAAATAACTACCTTCCTAACTTCCCGTACGGCCCGCACAGACAGACAGATGAACAGACGGACATTAAACCTACGCGGACGGTTAGCAAATATCCTGTATTATATATGTATATATTATAAGTCTATACCACCCTGTTATAGATACAGTCTTTGTCAAAAGTCATGAAACCGATCCGTTTTTTATAGCAAAATATAGATTCCGAGGAGAGAATTCACTGCGCGTACGGTCGGACAAACACATTAATACTGCAACATCTGGTGTTTTGGTAAAGTATATTATAGGGCCTTTGCAATGAATGTAAAAATATATTATCTGTCTATAAAATTATGCCTTATACGGGCATTTGAAATTGCCATTTTCATTAAAGAAAACAACGATCGAGTAATAACCTTATCGTTTACGGCCCGCACAGACCGACATATGAACGGACGGACATTGAACCCTACGCAGACGGTTAGCAAATGTCCTGTACTATATACCCATGTATATTTTATAAGTCTATACCGCCCTGTTATGGATACAGTCTGTGTCAAAAGTCAAGAAAAACGACCCCTTTTTATAACAAAATTTAGACGCAGATTAGAGAATTTCCTGCGCGCACGGTCGGACAAACACGTTAAGATTGCAACATATGGTATTTTTGTAAAGTATATTATAGGGCCTTTGAATGCAAAATTATATTATATATCTAAAAATTATGCCTTAGACGGGCATTTGAAATTGCATTTTTTACTTTCCGTATATCTGAATTTGGCCGTTTTTTAAGCTGTACGGACGGACGAATGTCCCAAACTCTACGCAAACTCTGTCCTTTTGTTTATAAAGAAAAATAATATATACAAAGAATTGATGTAGAAATAACCCTCAAAACAGACCAAAAACAGCCTGATTTTCACAAAATATAGCGATTGGGGCATATAGAATAGCGCGTACGGACGGACGAACAGCCGTGCGAAGTATATTAAAATACCAGCTTGTAGAGACTAACTTGCTTTATACATACACGTAGGTTTAAAATAAAAATAAATGTTCATACAGCCCAGGGCTCCATTAAATAGGGTCCAGAATGTGCATTTTGGACTCTTTAGCGGGTGTCCAGGATTGAACCTAGACCCAACTTTATCGATGATTTTCGGTAAAACACTTAGTACCAATAGAATAACTATAATAAGATCTACATATGCATTATAAATTTAGTGCGCAGACATGGCGAGGTCTGTTCAGAAATGATGGTCAAAGTTCGTGAAATTCGGAAAAACCGGAAATTTTCGCGATACTTAGCTAATTCAAGACCTCGCACAGACATACACCAGAACGGACAGACCAGTATATTTATGCATAAAGTATGCCCAAGAACAGTTCTTTATATTGGTATAAAGATATAAAGAATATATGCAGGGATTATGTAATAATAAGACCCCCAAAACGGCGGAAATCGCTAAAGAACAAAGGAATGTTTTGGCGCCAAAATGGCTTTCGCGCTCGGACGGACGAACGCCTACACCGGGGAACAGACAGTTAGTGCCATTTATAAGGCCTAGTAAGCAGCTACACGTCGGTGCAAAAATATTTTAAAAATATTGAAAATTGGCTGAGATATCAGGTTCCAACCCCTTAAAATGATCAAATCCGGAACCATTTAGGGGTATCTGTGTCATAACTGGCAACCTAATTAAAACTCTGAGTTGACACTTGGTTAGTACTTATTTAAAACATCTTGAATAGTTCTACAACTATATGAAAACATATTACAGAAATATTAATTAATAAGCGCGTTATGAACGTTTGATGTAACAGGAACAAATATGAAAGTGTCTGTTTTTAACATTTATTTTTTATTTTTAATGATAACCCGTAGAGCTAGAATATCAAACGATATGTCATGTTGTAGGTCTTAACGTGTCCTACACGCTGATACATTCATAATGGAAATCGGTCAAAAGAAAAGTTTTTTATTGCCCAAACACGGCCAGGGACACTTCAACCACAAAACCCTATCAAAATTCAGCCTAAAAAATGCGATAACTTCCTTATATGGAAGTTTTCAGAAATGACACTTACAGGATCCAAAGACATTTGGTTGCTGCATCTTTTGACACCAACATCGCTATATTCGGAAAATAAGTAAAAGTGTCATAAACGAATCACGAAAGTTGCGAACTTTATAAATAGTATACCTGACATGGCATCATAATCTCAACTCCCGACTTTGGAGACAGACTTTTTTTGTGTGTGTGTGTGTTTGGTATGTGGTTGGGTCAAGGTCATCGATTGGTGTTGCGTAATCGCTGGGGGTTAAAAATCAAGGGTTGGAATGTTCCTAAAAGTTGACCAGAAATTCGGATCCTTATTATTGTGTGTACTCAGGGACACTCGGCTCAAAGACATAAAGCGGGCTCAAGAAATATGACATACATAAGTATGTATGTCTGTCAACGGGTTGCAAAAAACACGAAATATAGCCTCAGATAAGAGAATTTTCAGCGCGTACGGTCGGACGAACATGTTAGTATTGCAACATCTGGTAATTTTGTAAAGTATATAATAGGGCCTGAACTGAATGTAAAATTATATAATCTATCTATAAAATTACGCCTTATACGGGCATTTGAAATTGCAATTCTCGGTAATAAAAACACCGGTCGAGTAATAACCTTATCTTGTACGGCCCGCACAGACAGACAGATGAACGGACGGACATTCAAGCCTACGCGGACGGTTAGCAAATATCCTGTACTATATACCCATGTATATATTATAAGTCTATACAACCCTGTTATTGATACAGTCTTTGTCAAAAGTCATGAAACCGACCCGTTTTTTATAGCAAAATATAGATTCCGAGGAGAGAATTCACTGCGCGTACGGTCGGACAAACACATTAATACTGCAACATCTGGTGTTTTGGTAAAGTATATCATAGGACCTTAGCAATGAATGTAAAAATATATTATCTGTCTATAAAATTATGCCTTATACGGGCATTTGAAATTGCTAATTTCATTAAAGAAAACAACGATCGCGTAATAACCCTATCTTTTACGGCCCGCACAGACAGACATATGAACGGACGGACATTGAACCCTACGCAGACGGTTAGCAAATGTCCTGTACTATATACCCATGTATATTTTATAAGTCTATACCACCCTATTATGGCTACAGTCTGTGTCAAAAGTCATAAAAACGACCCCTTTTTATAACAAAATTTAGACGCAGATTAGAGAATTTCCTGCGCGTACGGTCGGACAAACACGTTAAGATTGCAACATCTGGTATTTTTGTAAAGTATATTATAGGGTCTTTGCACTAAATGCACAATTATATTATATATCTAAAAATTATGCCTTAGACGGGCATTTGAAATTTCATTTTTTTACTTTCCGTATATCTGAATTTGGCCGTTTTATAAGCTGTATACGGACGGACGAATGTCCCAAACTCTACGCAAACTCTGTCCTTTTGTTTATATCTTTATTAACTACTTACATATGTAAACAAAAATAATATATACAAATAATTGATGTAGAAATAATCCTCAAAAGAGACCAAAAACGGCCTGATTTTCACAAAATATAGCGATTGGGGCATATAGAACGGTGTGCACGGACGGACGAACAGCCGTGCGAAGTATATTAAAATACCAGCTTGTAGGGACTAACTTGCTTTATACATACACATAGGTTTAAAATAAAAATAAATGTTCATACAGCCCAGGGCTCCATTAAATAGGGTCCAGAATGTGCATTTTGGACTCTTTAGCGGGTGTCCAGGATTGAACCTAGACCCAACTTTATCGATGATTTTCGGTAAAACACTTAGTACCAATAGAATAACTATAATAAGATCTACATATGCATTATAAATTTAGTGCGCAGACATGGCGAGGTCTGTTCAGAAATGATGGTCAAAGTTCGTGAAATTCGGAAAAAACGGAAATTTTCGCGATACTTAGCTAATTCAAGACCTCGCACAGACATACACAAGAACGGACAGACCAGTATATTTATGCATAAAGTATGCCCAAGAACAGTTCTTTACATTGGTATAAACAAAGGTGCTCGACGCATGCTTGGACTCACCCATGGAAACAACCCCCCCCCCCCAAAAAAAAAAAAAAAAAATAAAAAAAAAAAAAAAAATATTGTGATCGAAGTATGTTTGAACCTTAAACCACTCCGAAAAACAAGAAAAGCACGACCCGGAAAAAAATTTCCTATCGGGTCTATATATGTATTGAAAGGTATCCAACTACGACAGATCAGCTACGGAAAATACAACAGTCATGTTTTTCAAAGTCTTACAGCAAAGCCAATTCAACACCGATTTTAATCATTTTGGTCTTGATCCGTTCCAAATTCCATATGCTAAGCGGCACTGTTAGTGCTTTCCTTAAATATTGCCCCGTCTTGTCGCTGCAAGACCGCGAATTTGAAAATATGCTAGAGCGAAACGATGTGACTCCCGCCAGGATGCATAGAAGTATATAGGGGGATCTGTATTCGTTAAACTTTTCAGCAAAAACGCGAATTATGCTGAAACACATTCGAAAAACATTCAACTTACCGCAGTTAAAACGGTGCTTGTTATTTGTAGTCTGCTATGAGACGCCAGTTTTCTTTCTCCTACTTTCGTTTTGAACGGAGGTGGCCAAATCGCTGTGGCCCGGATAATTGCATATCGAATAGTTTATGAGCCGGGTCACAGCAAAATGGTCGCATCCGTTCAAAAGGAAAGTTGGAGAAAGAAAGCTGGCGCCTCGTAGCTGACTGGAAATAGTAAGCAACGTTTTAACTGCGGTGAGTTTAATGTTTTTAGATAGTGTTTAACCATAATTCGCGTTTTTGTTGAAAAGATTAACCAATACAGATCCCCCTATATACGTCTATGCATCCTGGCGGGAGTCACATCGTTTCGCTCTAGCGTTTTTTCAAATTCGCGGTCTTGCAGCGACAAGACGGAGCAATATTTAAGGAAAGCACTAATTGTGCCGCTTAGCATATGGAATTTGGAACGGATCAAGACCAAACTGATTGAAATCGGTGTTGAATTGGCTTTGCTGTAAGACTTTGAAAAACATGACTGTTGTATTTTCCGCCGCTGATCTGTCGTAGTTAGATACCTTTCAATACATATATAGACCCGATAGGAAATTTTTTCCGGGTCGTGTTTTTCTCGTTTTTCGGAGTGGTTTTAGGTTCAAATAGATAGTTTTAGGCCAGTTGAACATGCTTCGATCACATTTTTTATTTTATTTTTTTTTTGGGGGGGGGGGGGGGGGGGGTTTCCATGGATGAGTCCAAGCATGCGTCGGGCACCTTTGGGTATAAAGATATAAAGAATATATGCAGGGATTATGTAATAATAAGACCCCCAAAACGGAACCATTTAGGGGTATCTGTGTCATAACTGGCAACCTAATTAAAACTCTGAGTTGACACTTGGTTAGTACTTACTTTAAATATCTTGAATAGTTCTACAAGTATATGAAAACATATTACGGAAATATTGATTAATAAGCGCGTTATGAACGTTTGATGTAACAGGAGCAAATATGAAAGTGTCTGTTTTTAACATTTTTTTTAAAATTTTAATGATAACCCGTAGAGCTAGAATATCAAACGACATGTCATGTTGTAGGTCTTAACGTGCCCTACACGCCGATACCTTCATAATGGAAATCGGTCAAAATATAAGATTGTTATTGCCCAAATACGGCCAGGGACACTTCAACCACCAAACCCTATCAAAATTCAGCCTAAAAAAATGCGATAACTTCCTTATATGGAAGTTTTCGGAAATGACACATACAGGATCTAAAGAACCATTGATGTCGCATCTTTTGACACCAAAACCGCTATTATCGGAAAATAAATAAAAGTGTCATAAAGGGAACACGAAAGTTGCGGACTTGTGTCTGGTTAAATAGTATACCTGACATGGTGTCAAAATGTCAAGTCCTGATTTTTGACATAGAATTTTTTTATTACTGCTGGGTAAGAGGTCGGGTCAAGGTGACCGAAACCCGACCTTGAAAGGTCACGATTGGTGTCGTAATCCCGGGGGGGGGGGGTGTTAAAAAGTTGGAGTATCCCTGAAAGTTGATCGGAAATGACGTCAAACGTAATTAACCCTATCCGGAATTCTGAACTGGTATAACTCAGTAACAGTATGAATTGCAAAAATAGTGACAACTACAAAACTGCTTCGTTTAAAAGGCTCTGTCAATTCAGTCCCACTTTCCCACCTAGCATGTTTCTTTATGGGTTATATATAGTCCACATCTCCCCAGTCGTTTGTTGTAAGAGAAAATTGAATTCATTAAATGATTGCTGTCGAAATCTTGATGTCCATCTAATTATTTTCTAGGACTTAACGACTTTTATTCTTACATGTATATTCGAAATCTCTCCGGTAGCTTGTTATAAGGGAACATTTAATTCATTAGCCTGTGTCACAAACAAGGGCAGACAACCCACTTGTATTCAGCCGAGTTGTCCATTTGACCATAGTGTCATACCCACTGCATTTAAACTTTTACAACGATATGCTACAAGCCTGGGTTTGATTGCATCTGGATAAGGATAACACGACCGACAACCACCGGTCTCTCGGCACGAATGTGGGTGGGGTAACAAAATTGAAATATTAAAACCGTCATAACCTTTGAACGGAGAAAAATAGAAAACCAAAGTAAACTGGAAAGTTGCTTGTCCTGGTGGGACCTATCGATTGATACTTACTAGGTTATTTACGCGACCGGCCGAGAACGGGACCGAAAACCATTTCCGTTCAAAGTTCGCGAACATCCGGCATAACTCAGGATCCATAGGAAATAGAAATATAGTGTAAACAGTAATTTTGCTTTATTAGACAAGCCCTGTCGTTTGCTGTCGTATTGTTTCACTTAGCACTTTTGGTTCGGATTTTCGCTCTAGTGCACGGTTTTGAGGTCTCAGGTTCGAAACCTTGATATCAATCAAATCGATTGGCTAGGACTGAACAACTTTAGTTCTTACATATATATTCCAAATCTCTCCGGTAGCTTGTTATAATAGAAAATTTAATTCATTAGGCTGTGACACAAACAAGGTCAGAGAACCCACTCGATCCCCGGCCGCGACAGACTAAAAGTCATTAAAAGCTGGTTCTAGTAGCTCCCTTGTCTACGCTCGACATTAAAAGGGTAGTTCTAGGACTGGTCGGCCCGGTGTCAGGATAATGAGACTGGATGGGGTGCCCTTGCCATGTGCCCGCGACAGGGGCATTCCAGTGATGCAGCACTATCACTTGTCTCAAGTACTCAAGAAATACTGTTGGTCGGACGTAAAGCCCAACTCACAAATTCACTCACTCACTCACTCACTCAACAGCAAATTTGCTTCATTTGACAAGCTCGATCGATTCTCGTCAAGTTTTCTTATCCAGTCGTTCTGGTTCCGGTTTTTCGCTTTTGTGCAATATTTTGAAACCTTCATGTCAATCGATTTAACACTCAGAAATTGAGAACTTTTATTCTTACATATATATTCAATGTATCTCCGGTAATATGTTTTGTTAAACCCTTTCCTTCATATAAATGTGTTTTTACGCATCTGCTTACAGAGTAGACCCAGATCAGACGGTTCCTTTATAGCCGTCTGATCAGGGTCTGCTATTTTTGCTAACGGAATTTGATGCTTCGTTCTTTACTTTCTAAAATGGCTACAATTTCCCTTCTTTTAGAAATGAAAAAATAATGAAATCTTATTTTTTAAACTCAAGAATAATCTAATGCATTTTTCATCAGCAAGCTAAAGGTTAATGTATACCTCTTGTGAAACACTCAAGTAAATGCTGATTAAATCTACTTGGTCAGATAGAGCTTATAAATGGAATCAATCCATAAAGTCAACACATGCAATAGTTCTCATGAGAGTGTGTAGTGTTCTTGTAAACTAACCACTGGTCAGATTGTTTGTACACAGTTATCAAGCATCTGATCAAACTACTAATGAATCTGAACTGCCGTAAGCTGGAAAGTCTGATTTCGCTTTAAACACTATTTCCCATGGATATTTCTTGAGAACTATGTTTATGTAAATGTAAGAAAGGAATTTCAAATTTCAAGGTACTTCGAATACTGACAGGGATGGTAATTATACTACATAGGCGTAGGAGCGTTTTCAATATTGTTTGTGTGTGTGGGGGGGGGGGAGGGGGTGTAATAGCGGGGGAGGGGGTCAAGGAGAAAAAAATATATTTGTAGCTTAAAACTTCTTCCAGTGGTTGATATATTATACATTTCTATATAAAATGTGACGAAGATGGGGAATCGGAAGAAAAAAGATTCGATCCACTGGCTTATTAGTCTTCATTGTGTTACAGACAGCTTGTTAGACCACTCGAACAAGATGACCTGCAGTATAACGTAATTTTACCATATTTAACTTGTCTAACGAGCAAATTTCCCTTCATCCCGGAAGATGCACATTTTCGGAGAAAAAAAAATTAAAACATAGATCTATTCAAAAGAATAAGTTAATTTCATATTGTAACATTCACTCAATAATATGAATATTATTCCTGTCTTATCTTGAGTCATGTCTCACCAAAGCAATGCCTGTATCGTTACCATTTTCTTTAAATTAATGAATTCCCGGTCAGTTATATGCAGATACCTTCAGGAGAGGATTCTTACATTTCACCTGTTCGTTGGTTTTAAACACGTGTAGAAAAAGACAAAATAGCGCCAATCGTAACTACTCGTCGTTTTCCGTCAGTGTTCGGAGTAAAGCCGGGGAAACTTATCCGATGGCACTCGGGACACTTCAGATATTCCGAACCCTGGTGGAATAAGACGAGTAGCAGAATGGAGACGTAAAGTTTTTATGAGCTATGATCACTACTGGCTCCTTATTTGTTTTGAGAAACCCTTTTCTTGAGATAGGAGCTAAATTATGAATGATCACAAAGTCGATAAGTCGTGGATATATTTTGTTTTCAGAAATGCGATTCTAAAGATCTACTCTGCGTTCTGAGAAATTGGAACCTGAACATCAAGACGGAATATTAGTAACGATTATTGAACTGACACGCATAATTCTTAGCATTCCGATTGTCACTTTTATAAATAAAGAAGTACTGCAGATTCACATATGTGTGGAGCTTATCGATTCCCACGAAAATATAAAAATATACATGAATGGCAGTTTAATAATGTTTACCAGTACTCACAATCTATACCAACAAACAAGTAAAACTTGGAAACCTTGCTCAAGAATGTTATATTGCTATAAGTTTCATATAGAATACAAACTGTTCTAGGACAATAAATATAGAAAACAACATAGTAAGCTGGAGCATAATATTAAGTCAGGTATTCCCCAATATTCGCCAGTATTGCATATTAGTTATTACAGTATAACCTCTCTTAACAAGAATTCTAGTAGATAAGAATTTAGATACTTTTATGCAGGTGGCTGCTTAATGTAGAGTGAAAGTCATGCAGAAAGCTCCTAGAGGAGCTTTCTGCATGACTTTCACCCTGCATTAAGCTGCCACCTGTCTCGAAGACCGATATTCATACTACATTTAACGGCCGGTTAAGAGAGGTTTTACTGTACTTCTTGATTATTGCTGATTCTTAAATGGTCTGCTCAGTTTTTGATATAAATTCACATTTCACATAATCTAAACGATATGCATATGCATGGGAAAATAACAATAATAATGCATGATAACATCACATTTCCTTATCTTGAAATAAAATAGTTGCATTATACCTAAAGGAGGACCTAGTTCTCAAATACTCTCTGCAAATTTCATAAATACATTAGTAGTATCTCAAACCTTCATCTGTTTCAGCTGTAAAAATACAAGTTATATTCCCTTTGTTTACAATAAAAACCAAAAACAAAACAGTTTGGATTTCAAACAGTTTGGATCCTAATGAGACGCCGATTTAATCGTTGTCTCATTTGGACCAAAACTGTTTACAAACTTCACAAATTCGCCCAAATTAGCAGACTAAAGGTTAAATGGAAGAGAGGTTAATCTTATCTCCTCTGACCTATGGACAGTGACTGCTGGTACCACGGATTATTTATGAGTCCGTGCTTAAACGAATAACGGAGAGTTTCATTTTACTGAGATTGCAAGCGAGCGAATCTTGTCGAATCTTGTGGTACAATGGCAACACGGAACTCAGCAATAATCTGAGAAAGGTATGTCAGTTACATTAAACAAATCTTATGTTAAAAACGTACCTTAACTATAAATCGAAACAAAAGAAACACACCTACTGCGCGTTTACCATATCATTAACTGGAGTTGCCATTAGTACAGCGCCGTCGACCATTGCTTTACAAATTCTGTCAATACTGATATAGAGTTTATGAATGCTCAGTGATTAAATTTTTCGACTCAAACGTTACCGTCTGCAGCTATTTTATATGCTGTATCTTTTAAAACATCGTGTGGTTTAAGGTCTGAGTCAAAATCACTCTCAAAAGGTAATTTTATTGTTCTTCGGGATCATTAGTTTCGATGCTATTAGTTTTTAAAATTGAATACTGCTTAAGCCGGTGCTAGGGGGCGTGATACTCAATACAACCAAGTCTGCAATTTTCTCTTTTTGCATTTCTACTTTTGCTTTCGAAGGTTCACCCATTTTCAGAATATACATGGATATATAATTGTAACGCAAATTGTTATAAAGGAAGTGTTAGCATATATAGTTTTCATGCAAATATGCATGTCGTTTAAATTTGTGTTGACAGCATTTGTATTGCAGATTGTTCAGAAATGAAAATAGAAGATGTGGTTCATTGTTACCTCGGAATGTTCATGATATAAAACACAGTTAGTTAGCCTTCCTAGAATGTGTTCGATTCTCATCGTAGGCAGATTGGAGTTCTTTCTTGATGAAGAGCAAATAATCTGCACTGATTATGCAGAGAAAAACTGTTTTGTTTCAAACATTTTAGATGAGAAACGGCAGTATAAAACAATTTTAACCGTAAAACTGCAGCAACTGATGTTTGATCCTTTTACCTCATAATGTTTACACAGCATCTGTGTATGTGTGAATCCATAAATGTACCTCAGAACGTCTGCGTATAGTATTTATGTTATGTTTGTTTATTACGTACATCAGACAGAGGTTTTAAATGAACCACAGAATAGTTGTATGTCAACCCTTTCCCCATAAATACGCCTTACTAGGCCTTTGCAACCGGAGAAGACCCAGCCCAAACTGGTTCGGTAGGAACTGTGAGATCACGGAATATTCTGTTTGCTGACGATACATGTTCTGTGCTTTATATTTGGTATTCTCATGCATATGTACATGCTGCCTTTGTTGAACTTTTTGTCCTGTTTGTTTTCTGACCCAAACTTTTGAAATAGATGAAATAGAAACTTTCTGTTAGTATATACATGCATCTGTTAAAGCTGTATCTGTTTAATGGGATCAGACAAAGGTCAAATACAGCTTGCAGGATCAAATTTAGTGTACAAATGCAGGTTTTAAAGATGCATTTATTGGGTGGGTTAAGATCTAGGTTACAATCACTCTTTGTGATAAAATATCAATGATTGCAGAAAAAGAATAATGTTGGCGTTTGCCTCTTTAGAGGCTTAATTGTTGATTTGCTCATCTGCCAATACCATGTCTTTAAGTAAAACGTTACCTTTGCAGGAAAGTTAAATTGTCTAGTAGTTTGCTATGTAAATCAAACACTGCTTTGTTTAATTGTTATACAGATGCCTGACAATCTTACAGCAACTGTACAGGTTTTGAAGTCAGCCGAAGGACATTCCGGTTTCTTATCAAAAGGACATTCTGTAGATTCTCACAAAGGTAATCATAAACCTGTATAATTACTTGTATATCTGCAAGGCAGATTGTTACAAACGGATTTT
Source organism: Azorinus chamasolen (assembly GCA_963576725.1). Lineage (NCBI taxonomy): Eukaryota > Metazoa > Mollusca > Bivalvia > Cardiida > Solecurtidae > Azorinus > Azorinus chamasolen. Next base: position 87,001,752 of record OY755242.1, read on the forward strand.
GCAAATATCCTTGTCATATGCATTGTGCTAAATTTGTGTGAATAACATTTGTACTGCAGAATGTTAAGAAATGGAAATTGGGATTCATTGTTACCTCGGAACGTTCATGATATAACACACAGTCAGTAAGCCTTCCCAGATAAAGTTCTATATTCCCACAGATTGGATGATCTATGGCGAGGTATTACTCAGTCTGCTTAGCTAATGAAACGTAGAACAGTTTTTAATTTGAGTGACTTTCATCTGCCTAAGACTATTTTAATAAAATTACTTAAGTATAGCTCAGTCTAATTAGCTAAGCATAATTTTGAAACGGCCAGTATTTAATTATCTTATAACAATGTTTCATAGGACATAATGATAAACTTAAAAATTCAGTAATTGATGTTTGACGCTTGTACCTCATAATGTTTGCATAGCATCTATGTATGTGTGTGTTCATAAATGTACCTCAGAACATGTGTGTATAGTATTGATGGTATGTGTATTATAACGTACGTCAGGGTCTACTTTGTCTGTTTAAGAAATATGCTTTGTATATTTTTTGTATTCTTATGCATATTAAAATGCTGTATTTGAATGACATTTTTGTCCGGTTTGGTTTCTGTTTAGATATCTTAATATAACTGTGCTCCAAAGGATATAAATATAACCATAAAACTTCAGTAACTGATGTTTGAAGCTTGTACCTCATAATGTTTGCAGAGCATCTGTGAATGTATGTGTGCATAAAATTACCTCAGAACGTCTATGTATAGTATTGATGGTATGTGTATGTATATACATGTACATATCTCAGAAAGAGGTTTGAATGTTGCCTTTGAGTGACCTGTTTAGTCCTGTTTGTTTTCTATCAGCAACTTTATTCTTGACACCTACTTTTGAAGCAGATGAAATAGAAACTTCATGTTAGTGTACACATGCATCTGTTTAAGCTTTATCTATTTAATGGGATTAGGTCAGGGTCAACGTCACCTTTCAAGATCAAAGTTTGTGCACGAATGCAGTTTTTAAAGATGCATTTAAGTTGTTTAAGGTCTAGGTCAAAATTACTCTCAAAAGGTAAACCACATATCTGTTAATTTGTCATGTCATTCAGGATCATTTATTTTGATGTCATTAGTTTTGAAAATTGAATACTGCTTAAACCAGTGCTAGATGACGTGAGTAGTGTTGCACTTTTAATTATTACTCATGAACAGACTCACAAAAACTGAGTCTGCAAATGTTTTCTTTTTGCCTTTCTAGTTTTGCTTCCGAAGGGTAACACATTTTCAGAATACATGCATGATTAGATTGCAGAATGTTATAAAAGAAGTGTTAGCATATATCGTTTTCATGCAAATGTGCATATTGTTAAGTTTGTGTTGACAGCATTAGTACTACAGAATGTTAAGAAATGAAAATAGTAAATGTGGTTCATTGATACCTCGGAATGTTCATGATATAACACACAGTAGTAGCCTTCCTAGAATGTGTCGATTCTCACCGTAGGTAGATTGGATATTGTTTCTTGATGTAGAGAAAATAATCTGCACTGGTTATGCAGAGAAACTCTATTTTGTATCAAACATTTTAGATGACAAACGACAGTATGAAGCATTTTTAACCCTAAATCTTCAGTAACTGATGTTTGACCCTTTTACCTCATAATGTTTGCATAGCATCTGTGTATGTTTGAGTGCATAAATGTACCTCAGAACGTCTGCGTATAATATTGATGTTATGTGTTTTTATTCCGTACCTCAGGCAGAAATTTTAAATGGATCACAGAATATTTGTATGTTTCCCCCTTACCCCATGAATACGCCTTGATAGGCCTTTGCAATCGGAGAAGACCCAGACCAGACTGGTTCTGTAGGAACAAGGAGATCACGGACTATTCTGTTTGTTGAAGATGCATACCCTGTGCTTTATATGTTGTATTCTCATGCATATTTAAATGCTGCCTTTTGGTGAACTGTTTGTCCTGTTTGTTTTCTGTCAGCAACTTAAACGTTGACTCCAACTTTTGGAATAGATGAAATAGAAACTTCATGTTAGTATATACATGCACCTGGTAAAGCTCTATCTATTTATTGGGATCAGGCAAAGGTCGAATACACCCTTCAGGATCAAAGTTAGTGTACAAATACAGGTTTTAAAGATGCATCTATTGAGTGGGTTAAGGTCTAGGTCACAATCACTCTTTGGATCAAAATAAAAGATCAATGATTGCAGAAAAAGAATAAGGGTGATATGCTCATGCGCCAATGCCATGTCTTTAAGTAAACGTTATCTTTGGAGGAAAATTAAACCGTCTAGCATTTTGTTATGCAAATCAAACATAACACTGCTTTGTTAAATTGTTATTTTGACAGTCTTACAGCAACTGTACAAGTCTTGAAGCAAGCTGAAGAACATCCCGGTTAATTATCAAAAGGATATTCTGCAGATTCTTACAAAGGTAATCGTAAACCTGTATAATTACTTGTATAACTGCAAGGCGGATTGCTATAAACAAATTTTGCAAATATCGTTGTCAGGCATATATACATGTTACTAAATTTGTGTTGACAACATTTGTACTGCAGAATGTTAAGAAATAGAAATATTGGTTCAATGGTACACAGTCAGTAGGCCTTCCCAGATAAAGTTTTATATTCCCACAGTATGCAGATTGGATTTTCTGTGGCGAGGTAGTGAAAATAATCTGCACTGATTATGTAGAGAAAATCCATTTTGTTCCAAACATTTTAGATGAGATATAACAATTTAGAAACAATTTTCAAAGGTCGTGTTTGTATTCTGATAATTGGTATTGTACTTTAAGTGATTGTAAGTATTAAAAGCGTTAGTAATTGTGAATTCACATCTATTAAGAGTGTAGGAATAACACATTTCATTAAGTATGTTCACTGAGTGATTTTCATCTGTCTATGACTGTATTCATAAAAATAATTAAGCACAACTCAAGTCTAATTAGCTAAGCATAATTTTGAACCGGCCAGTGCTTAGATATCTTATAATTGTGTTTCATGTAATATAATTGTAGTTTAAATGATTGTAAGTATAAAGGCGTTAGTATTTGAGAATTTGTATCTATTAAGGGTGTAGGAATAACACATTTCATTTGGATTAAGTCTTTTCAATGAGTGATTTTCATCTGTCTAAGACTGTATTCATAAACATACTTAAGTATAACATAAGTATAGCTTAGATATCTTATAAATGTGTTTGATGTGACATACATTAAATGTACAACCATAAAAATTCAGTAACTGATGTTTGACAGTTGTACCTCATAATGTTTGCCCCGCATCTGTGTATGTTTGTGTGTGAGTGCATATATTTTCCACAGAACGTCTGTGTATAGTATTGATGCTATGTGTTTCTAATTACGTACCTCGGACAAAGGTTTTAAATGGATCACATAATATTTGTATGTTAACACTTTTCTATGGAACGCCGCAGTTGTCTTATGCTGAGGTCGGAAATGTTGTCTTGTTGAAACATTATGTCGTCATGTCAAAAACATATGTTATCCTGTTGAACTATAATATTATTATGTCAAACATAAGTTATCCTCTTCAAAACAAGTGTTGTTATGTGAAATTGTTATGTCATCATGTTAAATAGAACGTCATCTTCTTCAATTCGAATATGTGATTACATGTATGTCAGTTCTGCAAGAAATTTTGTTTTAATCATATATCATTATGTTAGACTAACATGTTATCCTGTTAAACGGGTATGTTATTTTGTTCACTGTTAAACTACTATGCTATTAGATCAAATGGGTAAGTTGTCTTCTTCAATACAAGTGTTGTTATGTTAATTTGTTATGTCATTCAGTTGAACACATACGTCATCGGGTTAAATTCCAATGTGATTATATCTTGTTATAACCATATGTCATTTATTAAATTAATTTGTTATCCTGTTGAAGGGGTACGTTGTTTTGTTCAATGAAATAGTGATTATGTTGAATGTGCATGTTGTCTTGTTCAAACAGCATGTCATTATGTTATTCAGCATGTGGTCTTCATGAAACAGTATGTCGTTATGTCAAATACATATGCTATCCTGTTGAACTAACATGCTCTTATGTCAAACGCGTACGTTATCTTCTTCAAAACAAGTGTTTTATGTTACATTGCTATGTCATTATGTTAAATACATACGTCATTTTCTTATGAAAATACGTCATTTTGTTAAATTCAAATGTGATTATGTCAGTTTTGTAAGCTATCTTGTTATAACTATATGTCATTATGTTAAACTGATATGTTAATTTGTTATCCTGTTGAAGGGGTACGTTGTTCAGTACACTGAAACAATGATCATGTTGAATGTGCGTGTTGTCTTGTTCAAACGGTATGCCATTATATTATTCAGCATGTAAAATTCTTAATGACTAGAAGATATAAACGTCTACAAATTGTTATTTTATATTCAGGCATACATTTTTCTGCAATTCCGATTTCCTTGTAAAAAGTATGGGGTAGGTAGACTGGGTCGAAAAATATTTTTATTTTACAAAATATTTTTACACATATAGGATATATACCGTATTAGAAATCTATGAAAGATTTCCAATGATAAGAAAACTTTAATGTTTTAATATAATGCGGGATGAAATTAATCTAAAGTTGTTTTTAAGTTTAACAAGAGCTGTCGGAGGACAGCGCACTTGACTTTTTCGAGAATGTCACGAAATTGGAAACAATAACTGGATTAGATGTGTCCATAGGACACAAATGCTCCCGCTGTATGCTTGTCAGTAAAATGGCAAAGTCCAGTTGAGTTTTTTATATGTTCAAGGTCGGAAATGAAGGTCACAGAGACACGAAATCCACCACAAAGCATTATCAAGGTCAAGATCACACGGATATGAAAGTAACCTCATGCTGTATCCATACACCAAGTTTAGTAATCCTAGTTGATAAAGTATAATAGATATGCTCCAGACAAGGTTTTTTAATGTTCAATATCAAATATCAAGGTCAAAGAGACCTTTAATTTGTGTGCGATACTCAACACTCCCAATATAAATCCATACACCAAGTTTAGTAATCGTAGATGATGTAATATAGGTGATATGCTCCGGACAAGGTTTTTAATGTCCATGGTCAGCGAGGTCAAGGTTAATGTCAGAGAAGTGAAAGTGGTACGCGACATTTCTTAACCTCAAGATGTATCCATACACAAAGTTTGGTAATCCTAGATGATTTAGTACAGGAAATATGACCCAGACAAGTTTTTTAATGTTCAAGGTCAAGAGAGGTCAAGGTTAGAGAAGTGAAAGTGGTACGCGACACTCCGCAACTTCAAGATGTATCCATACACCAAGTTTGGTAATCCTAGATGATATAGTAGAGGCGATATGCTCTGGACAAGGTTTTTTAAATGTTCAAGGTCAGAGAGATCAAGGTCAAGGTAAAAAAAAGAAGTGGTACGCGACACTCTGCAATCTCCAGTTGTATTCGTACACCAAATTTGGTAATACAGTATTAGATGCAATAGTATAGGAGATATGCTTCTGACAATGTTTTATTAATGTTCGAGGTCAAGGTCAAATAAGACAATGACATGCTATTAGAACAAGACAACACGCACATTCATAATGATCACTAATTCAGTGAACAGAACAACGTATCCATTCAACAGGATAATATACAAGTTTAACATAATGGCTTGTGATTATAAGAAGATAGCTTACATAACTGACATAATCACATAACAAGATGACGTATCTATTGAAAAAAATGACATAAAAATTTAACTTAACAGCACTTGTTTTGAAGAAGACAACTTACGCGTTTGACATAATAAAATAATAGTTCAACAGGACAGCGTATGCATTTGACATGACGACATACTGTTTCAACATTTCCGACCTCAGAATAAGACAGCTGCAGCGTTCCATACTTTTCTCCATGAATACTCCTTACTAGGCCTTTGCAATCGGAGAAGACCCAGACCAGACTGGTTCGGTAGGAGCGGTCAGATTAGTGTCTACTTTGATTGTTTAAGATATATGTTTTGTGTTCTATATTTTGTATTCTTATGCATATTAAAATGCTGTATTTGAGTGACATTTTGTCCTATTTGTTTCTGTTTAAATATCTTATGACTGTGCTCCATAGGACACAATTATAGCCATAAAACTGATGTTTGATGCTTTGACCTCATAATGTTTGAATCATATCTGTGTATGTATGTGTGTGAGCATAAAACTACCTCAGAATGTCTATGTATAGTATTGATGTTATGTGTATTTATATACGTACGTCAACGTAGATAACAAAGAACTTTTTAAGCTATATACGGAACCTAAATTATGGATGTGTTCGTGCATCTCAAAGAGTTTCATCATTTGAGTGAGGTATGGCCAATGCCATATCTTACAGTAAAACGTTTTCTTTCGAAGAAAAAACTGTCGAGCATTTTGTTACTTACTAAACTTTCTTTGTGGAATTATTATTCATACAGACGCTGACAATCTTACAGCAACTATACAAGTCTTGAAGCCATTCAAAGAAACTTCAGGTGCATTATCAAAAGGATATTCTGCAGATTCTCACAAAGGTAAAATACCAATTTTTATAATATCATGTATAATTGTAACGAATATTGTTACAAAAGAAATGTTTTAAAGTATCGTTTCCATGCAAATATGCATGTTGTTAATCATTTGTATTGCAGAATTTTAAGAAATGAAAAAAGTAACCGTGGTTCATTGTTACCTCGGAATGTTCATACTATAACACACAGTTAGATAAACTTTCCAGTATGTATAGGCAGATGGATAGTCTATGGTGATGTAGAGAAAGTAATCAGCACAGATAATGTAGAGAAAGTTTTTTTTTGTTTGAAGCATTTTAGTTGAGATAGGCAGTTTAGAAACAGTTTTCAAAATTCGTGTTACTTCACAACAGCAGGTGTGAAGTGCTTGTTTGGCGGCTGTAAAGGTCGCCCCGTACTTCATTCTCAGTGTCGTTATATTTTCTAGTCCTTTGGGGTCATAAGTTTTGATGTTATTTGTTTGTAAAATTGAATAATGCTTCAGCCGGTGCTAGGGGGCGTGAGTAATGTTGCAGTTTTAATTACTACTCATCAACAGACTCAATAAAACCGAGTCTGCAATTTTCTCATTTTGCATTTTAACTTTTGCTGTTAGATATCTTAATAAAACTCTGCCCGAAAGGACATATTTATAACCATAAAACTTCAGTAACTGATGTTGACGCTTATACCTCATAAGGTTTGCACAGCATCTGTGTATGTATGTGTGCATGCATAAAACTACCTCCGAACGTCTATGTATAGTATTGATGGTATGTGTATTTATATAAGTACCTCAGACAGAGGTTTTAATACATATATAAATGTTGCCTTTGAGTGACCTGTTTAGTCCTTTTTGTATTCTATCAGCAACTTTAATCTTGACTCCTACTTTTGAAGCAGATGAAAAAGAAACTTCATGTTGGTGTACACAGGCATCTGTTCCAGCTTTATCCATTTAATATTTTAGGTCAAAGTCAACGTCACCTTTCAGAATCAAAGTTTGTGAACAAATGCAGTTTTTAAAGATACATCTATTGAGTTGTTTAAGGTCTAGCACAACATCACTCTCAAAAGGTAGAACACAAATCTGTTAATGTTTCTGGTTCTTCAGGAAAAATTTAATTTGATGTCATTAGTTTTGAAATTTGAAAACTGCTTAAACCGGTACTAGGTGGCGTGAGTAGTGTTGCCCCTTTAATTATTACTCCTAAACAGACTCACAAAACCGAGTTTGCATTAGATGTTCATTTTTTATGTAGAGAAAATAATATGCACTGATTATGCAGAGAAAATCTATTTTGTATCAAACATTTTAGATGAGAAAGACAGTATAGAAACAATATGTAACAGCAAAACTGATGTTTGACCCTTTTACCTCATAATGTTTGCATAGCATCTGTGAATGTATAAGTGCATAAATGTACCTCAGAACGTACCTCAGAACGTCTGCGTATAATATTGATGTTATGCGTATTTCTAACGTACCTCATACAGAGATTTTAAATGGATCACAGAATATTTTAATGTTTCCCTTTTCCCCCATGAATACGCCTTACTAGGCATTTGCTATCGGAGAAGACCCAGGCCAGACTGGTTCTGTAGGAACAAGGAGATCACGGACTATTCTGTTTTCTGAAGATACATGCTCTGTGCATTCTATTTTGTATTCTCATGCATATTACATGTATATGCTGCCTTTGGGTGAACGTTTTGTCCTGTTTGTTTTCTGTCAGCAACTTAAACGTTGACTCCAACTTTTGAAATAGAAACTTCATGTTAGTATATACATGCACCTGTTAAAGCTTTATCTATTTATTGGGATCAGGTAAAGGTCAAATACACCCTTCAGGATCAAAGTTAGTGTACAAATGCAAGTTTTAAAGATGCATCTATTGAGTGGTTTAATGTCTAGGTCACAATCACTCTTTGTGATAAAAGATCAATGATTGCAGAAGAATAATGTTGGCTTTTGCTTTTTAGAGGCTTAATTGTTGATATGCTCATGCTCCAATGACATGTTTGTTTAAGTAAAACGTTATCTTTGGAGGAACATTAAACTGTCTAGCATTTTGTTATGTAAATAAACCTAAACACTGCTTTGTTAAATTGTTATTTTTACAGATGTTGACAGTCTTACAGCAACTGTACATGTCTTGAAGCCAGCTGAAGAACATTCTGGTTCATTATTAAAAGGAGATTCTGCAGATTCGCACAAAGGTAATCATAAACCTGTATAATTACTTTTAGAACTGCAAGTCGGATTGCTATAAATGAGTTTTGCAAATATCGTTGTCAAGGATATATGCATGTTGTTATATTTGTGATGACAACATTTGTACTGCAGAATGTTAAGAAATGGAAATAGTGGTTCATTGTTACCTCTGAATGTTCATGATATAACACACAGATAACCTTTCCCGTATGTGCTCGCTTCTCACTGTTGGCAGATTGGATAGTCCACGGTGATGTAGAGAAAATAATCTGCACTGATTATGTAGAGGAAGTTGTTTTTTTATTTTACGCAATTTTGTTGAGATAGGCAGTTTGGAAACAGTTTTCAAAAGTCGTGTTTGTATTCTGAAAATTTGTGTTGTAGTTTAAATGATTGTAAGTATATAGGCGTTGGTATTTGAAACTACGCATCTATTAAGAGTGTAGGAATAAAATATTTCATTTTGATTAGTTTTTTATTGAGTGATTTTCATCTACCTTATACTTAAGTATAGCTCAGTCTACCTAGTTAAGCCTAATTTTGAAACGGCCAGTATTGAACTATCTTATAACAGTGTTACATAGGACATAATGATAAACTTAAAAAATCAGCAAATGATCGTTGACGCTTGTACCTCATAATGTTTGCATAGTATCTGTGTATGTGTGTGTATACAACTAGACATTGTTGTCCGGTTTGTTTTCTGCTTAGATATCTTAATATATCTATTATAGGACATAATTATAACCATAAAACTTCAGTATCTGATGTTTGACGTTGTACCTCATACTCATAATGTGTATTACAGCATCTATGTGAGCATAAAACTACTTCAGTACGACTATATATAGTATTGATGGTATGTGTATTTACATACGTACCTCAGACAGAGGTTTTAATACATATTTAAGTGTTGCCTTTGAGTGACCTGTTTTGTCCTGTTTGTTTTCTATCGGCAACTGTACTCTTGATTCCAACGTTTGAAGCAGATGAAATCGAAACGCCATGTTAGTGAACACATGCATCTGTTTAAGCTTTATCTATTTAATGGGATTAGGTCAAGGCAAACCTCACCTTTCAAGATCAAAGTCCGTGCACAAATGCAGTTTTTAAAGATACATCTATTGAGTTGTTTAAGGTCTAGCACAACATCACTCTCAAAAGGTAGAACACAAATCTGTTAATGTTTCTGGTTCTTCAGGATAATTTAATTTGATGTCATTAGTTTTGAAATTTGAAAACTGCTTAAACCGGTACTAGGTGGCGTGAGTAGTGTTGCCCCTTTAATTATTACTCCTAAACAGACTCACAAAACCGAGTTTGCATTAGATGTTCATTTTTTATGTAGAGAAAATAATCTGCACTGATTATGCAGAGAAAATCTATTTTGTATCAAACATTTTAGATGAGAAAGACAGTATAGAAACAATATGTAACAGCAAAACTGATGTTTGACCCTTTTACCTCATAATGTTTGCATAGCATCTGTGAATGTATAAGTGCATAAATGTACCTCAGAACGTACCTCAGAACGTCTGCGTATAATATTGATGTTATGCGTATTTCTAACGTACCTCATACAGAGATTTTAAATGAATCACAGAATATTTTAATGTTTCCCTTTTCCCCCATGAATACGCCTTACTAGGCATTTGCAATCGGAGAAGACCCAGACCAGACTGGTTCTGTAGGAACAAGGAGATCACGGACTATTCTGTTTTCTGAAGATACATGCTCTGTGCATTCTATTTTGTATTCTCATGCATATTATATGCTGCCTTTGGGTGAACGTTTTGTCCTGTTTGTTTTCTGTCAGCAACTTAAACGTTGACTCCAACTTTTGAAATAGAAACTTCATGTTAGTATATACATGCATCTGTTAAAGCTTTATCTATTTATTGGGATCAGGTAAAGGTCAAATACACCCTTCAGGATCAAAGTTAGTGTACAAATGCAAGTTTTAAAGATGCATCTATTGAGTGGTTTAATGTCTAGGTCACAATCACTCTTTGTGATGAAAGATCAATGATTGCAGAAGAATAATGTTGGCTTTTGCTTTTTAGAGGCTTAATTGTTGATATGCTCATGCTCCAATGACATGTTTTTTTAAGTAAAACGTTATCTTTGGAGGAACATTAAACTGTCTAGCATTTTGTTATGTAAATAAACCTAAACACTGCTTTGTTAAATTGTTATTTTTACAGATGTTGACAGTCTTACAGCAACTGTACATGTCTTGAAGCCAGCTGAAGAACATTCTGGTTCATTATTAAAAGGAGATTCTGCAGATTCGCACAAAGGTAATCATAAACCTGTATAATTACTTTTAGAACTGCAAGTCGGATTGCTATAAATGAGTTTTGCAAATATCGTTGTCAAGGATATATGCATGTTGTTATATTTGTGATGACAACATTTGTACTGCAGAATGTTAAGAAATGGAAATAGTGGTTCATTGTTACCTCTGAATGTTCATGATATAACACACAGATAACCTTTCCCGTATGTGCTCGCTTCTCACTGTTGGCAGATTGGATAGTCCACGGTGATGTAGAAAATAATCTGCACTGATTATGTAGAGGAAGTTGTTTTTTTATTTTACGCAATTTTGTTGAGATAGGCAGTTTGGAAACAGTTTTCAAAAGTCGTGTTTGTATTCTGAAAATTTGTGTTGTAGTTTAAATGATTGTAAGTATATAGGCGTTGGTATTTGAAACTACGCATCTATTAAGAGTGTAGGAATAAAATATTTCATTTTGATTAGTTTTTTATTGAGTGATTTTCATCTACCTTATACTTAAGTATAGCTCAGTCTACCTAGTTAAGCCTAATTTTGAAACGGCCAGTATTGAACTATCTTATAACAGTGTTACATAGGACATAATGATAAACTTAAAAAATCAGCAAATGATCGTTGACGCTTGTACCTCATAATGTTTGCATAGTATCTGTGTATGTGTGTGTATACAACTAGACATTGTTGTCCGGTTTGTTTTCTGCTTAGATATCTTAATATATCTATTATAGGACATACTTATAACCGGTTATATACTTATAATAATGCGGTTCACTGTTACCTCGGAATGTTCATGATATAGCACAATTAGCCTTCCCAGAATGTGTTCGATTCTCACCGTAGGCAGATGGGATGTTTTATCTTGAATTTTAATTGATGTTTAACCGATCTACCTCATAAATGTTTGCACAGCATCTGTGTATGTGTGAGTGCATCCATGTACCTCAGAACGTTTGTGTATAGTAGTGATTGTATGTGTATTTATTACGTACCTCAGACGGAGGTTTTAGATAGATCACAGAATATTTGTAAGTTAACCCTTTCCCTCATGAATAGGCCTTACTAGGCATTTGCAATTGGAGAAAACCCAGCCCAAACCGGTTCGGTAGGAACTACGGGATCACGGACGCCTATGTTTGATGAAGATGTATGCTCTGTGCTATATATTTTGTATTCTCATGCATATTTAAAAGCTGCCTTTGAATGACCTTTTGTCCTGTTTGTTTTCTGTCAGCAACTTTAATCTTGGCTCCAACTTTTGAACTAGATGAAATAGAATTTTCATTTTAGTGTATACATGCATTTGTTCAAGCTGTATCTATTTAGTGGAATCAGGTTACGGTCAAAAACAACCTTCAATATTAAAATCAGTGTACAAATGCAGTTTGTAAAGATGCATCTATTGAGTGGGTTAAGGTCTATGTCACAATCACTCTTTGTGATAAAATATCAATGATTGCAAAAACAGAACAATATTGGCTTTTGCTTTTAAGCTATATACAGAGGATTAATTATTGATGTGCTCATCTCAATTGGCTGCATCATTAGGGCGAGGTCGCGCCAATGCCATGTCGTAAAGTAAAACGCTATCTGTAAAGAGAAATTAAATTGTCAAGCATTTTACTAGGCATTTACAATCGGAGAAGACCCAGACCAGACTGGTTCTGTAGGAACAAGGAGATCACGGACTATTCTGTTTTCTGAAGATACATGCTCTGTGCATTCTATTTTGTATTCTCATGCATATTATATGCTGCCTTTGGGTGAACGTTTTGTCCTGTTTGTTTTCTGTCAGCAACTTAAACGTTGACTCCAACTTTTGAAATAGAAACTTCATGTTAGTATATACATGCACCTGTTAAAGCTTTATCTATTTATTGGGATCAGGTAAAGGTCAAATACACCCTTCAGGATCAAAGTTAGTGTACAAATGCAAGTTTTAAAGATGCATCTATTGAGTGGTTTAATGTCTAGGTCACAATCACTCTTTGTGATAAAAGATCAATGATTGCAGAAGAATAATGTTGGCTTTTGCTTTTTAGAGGCTTAATTGTTGATATGCTCATGCTCCAATGACATGTTTTTTTAAGTAAAACGTTATCTTTGGAGGAACATTAAACTGTCTAGCATTTTGTTATGTAAATAAACCTAAACACTGCTTTGTTAAATTGTTATTTTTACAGATGTTGACAGTCTTACAGCAACTGTACATGTCTTGAAGCCAGCTGAAGAACATTCTGGTTCATTATTAAAAGGAGATTCTGCAGATTCGCACAAAGGTAATCATAAACCTGTATAATTACTTTTAGAACTGCAAGTCGGATTGCTATAAATGAGTTTTGCAAATATCGTTGTCAAGGATATATGCATGTTGTTATATTTGTGATGACAACATTTGTACTGCAGAATGTTAAGAAATGGAAATAGTGGTTCATTGTTACCTCTGAATGTTCATGATATAACACACAGATAACCTTTCCCGTATGTGCTCGCTTCTCACTGTTGGCAGATTGGATAGTCCACGGTGATGTAGAGAAAATAATCTGCACTGATTATGTAGAGGAAGTTGTTTTTTTATTTTACGCAATTTTGTTGAGATAGGCAGTTTGGAAACAGTTTTCAAAAGTCGTGTTTGTATTCTGAAAATTTGTGTTGTAGTTTAAATGATTGTAAGTATATAGGCGTTGGTATTTGAAACTACGCATCTATTAAGAGTGTAAGAATAAAATATTTCATTTTGATTATTTTTTTATTGAGTGATTTTCATCTACCTTATACTTAAGTATAGCTCAGTCTACCTAGTTAAGCATAATTTTGAAACGGCCAGTATTGAACTATCTTATAACAGTGTTACATAGGACATAATGATAAACTTAAAAAATCAGCAAATGATCGTTGACGCTTGTACCTCATAATGTTTGCATAGTATCTGTGTATGTGTGTGTATACAACTAGACATTGTTGTCCGGTTTGTTTTCTGCTTAGATATCTTAATATATCTATTATAGGACATACTTATAACCATAAAACTTCAGTATCTGATGTTTGACGTTGTACCTCATACTCATAATGTGTATTACAGCATCTATGTGAGCATAAAACTACTTCAGTACGACTATATATAGTATTGATGGTATGTGTATTTACATACGTACCTCAGACAGAGGTTTTAATACATATTTAAGTGTTGCCTTTGAGTGATCTGTTTTGTCCTGTTTGTTTTCTATCGGCAACTGTACTCTTGATTCCAACGTTTGAAGCAGATGAAATCGAAACGCCATGTTAGTGAACACATGCATCTGTTTAAGCTTTATCTATTTAATGGGATTAGGTCAAGGCAAACCTCACCTTTCAAGATCAAAGTCCGTGCACAAATGCAGTTTTTAAAGATACATCTATTGAGTTGTTTAAGGTCTAGTTTAAAATATCCCAAAAGGTAAAACACAAATCTGTTATTTTTTCTGGTCCTTCGGCATCATTTATTTTGATGTTATTAGTTTTGAAATTAAATACTGCTTAAGCTGGGGCTAGATGGAGTGAGTAGTGCTGCACTTTTAATTATTACTCTTGACCAGACTCACAAAAACAGAGTCTGCACATGTTCTCTTTTTGTAGTTCTACTTTTGCTTTCAAATGATCACACATTTTCAGAATATATGTATAATTGGAAGCAGAATGTTATAAATGAAGTGTTAGCATATATAGTTTTCATGCAAATATTTATGTTGTTGAATTTGTGTTGACAGCATTTGTACTGCAGAATGTTAAGAAATGAAAATAGTAAATGCGGTTCACTGTTACCTCGGAATGTTCATGATATAGCACAATTAGCCTTCCCAGAATGTGTTCGATTCTCACCGTAGGCAGATGGGATGTTTTATCTTGAATTTTAATTGATGTTTAACCGATCTACCTCATAAATGTTTGCACAGCATCTGTGTATGTGTGAGTGCATCCATGTACCTCAGAACGTTTGTGTATAGTAGTGATTGTATGTGTATTTATTACGTACCTCAGACGGAGGTTTTAGATAGATCACAGAATATTTGTAAGTTAACCCTTTCCCTCATGAATAGGCCTTACTAGGCATTTGCAATTGGAGAAAACCCAGCCCAAACCGGTTCGGTAGGAACTACGGGATCACGGACGCCTATGTTTGATGAAGATGTATGCTCTGTGCTATATATTTTGTATTCTCATGCATATTTAAAAGCTGCCTTTGAATGACCTTTTGTCCTGTTTGTTTTCTGTCAGCAACTTTAATCTTGGCTCCAACTTTTGAACTAGATGAAATAGAATTTTCATTTTAGTGTATACATGCATTTGTTCAAGCTGTATCTATTTAGTGGAATCAGGTTACGGTCAAAAACAACCTTCAATATTAAAATCAGTGTACAAATGCAGTTTGTAAAGATGCATCTATTGAGTGGGTTAAGGTCTATGTCACAATCACTCTTTGTGATAAAATATCAATGATTGCAAAAACAGAACAATATTGGCTTTTGCTTTTAAGCTATATACAGAGGATTAATTATTGATGTGCTCATCTCAATTGGCTGCATCATTAGGGCGAGGTCGCGCCAATGCCATGTCGTAAAGTAAAACGCTATCTGTAAAGAGAAATTAAATTGTCAAGCATTTTGTTTTGTAGATCAAACCTAAAACAGCTGTTTTAAATTGTTATTTATACCGAGGCGTGTGATAGACTTACAGCAACTTACAATTCTTGAAGCCAGCCGAAGAACATTCCAATTCATTATCAAAAGGACATTCAGCAGATTCTCACAAAGGTGATCATAAATCTGTAAAATTACTTGTAAGAGGCAGATTGCTATAAAAGATGTGTTTGCAAATACCGTTTTCGTGCAAATATGCATGTTGCTAAATTTGTATTGTCAACATTTGTACTGCAGAGTGTTAAGAAATGAAGATAGTGATTAATTGTTGCCACGGAACGTTCGTGATATAAAAAACAATTTAGTTTAGCATTCCCAGATAAAGAGCTCGATTCCACCGTATGCAGACTGGATGTTCTATGGCGATGTAGAGAAAATAATGTGCACTGATTATGTAGAGAAAAGCTATTTTGTTTCAATCATTTTGGAAACTATTCTAGCCGTAAAACTTCAGTTACTGATGTTTGACCCTTGCACCTGATAATGTTTGCACAGCGTCTGTGTACGTGTGGGCGTGTGCATAAATGTACCTCAGAACGTCTATGTATAGTATTGATGATATGTGTATTTATTACGCACATCAGACAGATATTTTAAATAGATAACAGAAGATTTGTATGATAACCATTTCCTCCATTAATACGCCTTACTAGGCCTTTGCAATCGGAGAAGACCCAGACCAGACTGGTTCGGTAGGAACAGTGAGATCACGGTCTACTCTCGTTGCATAAGAGATATGCTTTGTGCTTCATATTTAGTAGTCTTAAGCATATTCAAACAGCTGCATTTCGGTGGTTTATTTTTGTCCTTTTTGTTTTCTGTCAGCAACTTTAATCTTGGCTAGATGAAATAGAAACTTAATGTTAGTGTACACATGCATCTGTTAAAGCTGTATTTATATAGTTGGACTAAGTCAAGGCCAAAGTCACTCTTCATGATTAAAATGTACAAATTCAGTTTTTTAAAGATGCATCTATTGAGTTGAGTCAGGTCTAGGTCACAAACACTCTTTGTGGTAAAATTTCAGTACTTACAAAAACAGTATAATGTTGGCTTTTGAGTTTTAGCTGTATATAGTGGATCATATTTTGGAATGTTCATGATATAACATACAATTAGTTTGCCTAACCAAAATGTGTTCGATTCTCATCGTAGGTAGATTGTATTTTCTTTTGTGATGTAGAGAAAATAGTCTGCAAAGATTATGTAGTGAACACTTATTTTGTTTCAAACAATTTTAGTTAAGATAGGACAGTTTAAAAACAATTTTTAAAAGTGTTTGTATTCTGAAAATCCACTACTTAATGGATAACATTTTATACAGATCCTCCTTAATAAAAAAAATAACAGTACATATATATTTTTTGTTGTCAACTCATAAATTTTAAGTAAAAGACACGTGCCCCTCGTAGGTAAAAATATCAGCAAGTTTGCAAACAGTCAAATAGGTACAGATTAGCGACCGCTTCCCAACCGAAGTTCTGAATTCGGCCTGCACTCTATAGGCAGTGATGCAAACATTCATATAGTGTTCTGTTTAGTTACGACGATAATACATCAGCTGGTTTAGATCAATATATTTTAAAACACACCTTTTAGGCACAGTATTTGCTATTTGAGAATTACACAATACATTGTACTCTGCAAAAGTATTTGTATATTCCTTTTTCCGTACAATTTAAGCACATTATCTTCTATGGCTGATGTTTGGCAACTTGATTACCTGTCCGTATTGAATTTTAGTGCCAAACAATTTAGTTTGGTTTAATATGGCTCTAAACCGTTTGCGTAAGTCTTTAAGTATCGGCTTTATGTACCCATCGAATAAAATAAGTTTAGCATTTTTGAGGCCAGTATAATAATAAGGATTGGTCCTGTAATTATACTGCCATAAAATGAAGTTGTCCGTCCATCCGTCTACAGAAGCAATCTTGCCCGCAGTATCAAGCATAATAAAAAAAATTACACATTGACTTTGACTAAAGTAAATACATAGATTGCAATACATGTCTCTGATTATAGTGATCATATTTAGTATCAGTTAATCGCTAGAATATCTATTTAAAAGTTATGATTATTACAGATGTATACTATTAAAATTTATTAAAAACAATTCAAATCTAAACAAGAGTGGAATGAATGGACGATTAATCGATTAGTGATAACTCTGATTATTCCTACTGTTTAGACCCGTTCAATATTTTAAAACATATGCTCAAATTGAGAAGAATATTAATTTGGATGATACAATGTATTTGCAATACGCACTTGTAGTAGTGCGTAGTTGCACACGTACACGCGTACACGCACATACGCTGGTTTATATAGCTCGAACTATTTGACTTGGGCCCTGGCCTACTTAGCATGCATAAATAAAAATTGTAACATTTCTATTTTCATCATCGGCATTGCACGGGTTTATCCTCGGCACGTGTCCCGGCAAGCAACTATGCATGGATACACTCGTGATTATATGGTTTACATAGGCACGGGTTATTGCTCTCCTGTAATATCAGCGAGAATAGACTTCGCGATTTACCGGCGGAGTTTTATCTATACAGCGTCATCTCATTATGTATTCTGCATATAGGTGAATGTCCAGGTCAAATTCTTCGAGCTATACGAGGTTAAACGTGTTTTAACGAGGTAAAACATGTGTTATGTTAACTGTATACCAACTGCAGACCGTCAAACGGAGGTATTTTAAGAGGAATGACAACTTTCCAGGGGTCTTAATCGGACTGTAAATGTTACGTCTAATTTATTTTCTCATCGGTAGATTGGTGGTTCCACCCGGTTCTACCGATCAGGTAACAATGCAATTTGCTCTGTAAATCGAAAATACTCCTGGATCTTCCGCCACCCGTAATTAGCTGGTTGTCGCGATATAATTGCAATACTTTGTTTTATTCCTGTTCAGTGGTATAATGAAAACCAAATATCGTTAAAAAAAGTCCGGAATACAATCGTAATACTGGTTATGGTAATCGTACTATGCACGTGAGTTACGTCACAAGAAATGTGCATTCAAGATACCACAGACCATAGCACAAACGCGCCAGGCTCTTTCACAGCACTTACAGTCATTTGCATACATATAGATTTTATTTGCAACTGGATAAACTGTGGAGCACACTATCTGACAAAATGTTGGAATATTCGTACTTAAGATTCATTATCGGCCTGATTACGTCTGTTAGTTTGACTTAAATGCCCTAGAACATACATATTGGTTAACGGAACTGTTTAAGCACTCCAACGCCGCAGATTATGTAATGAAATGTTATAAGATAATATGATGTTTTATTAATGTGGCTTGTGTCTTGTACATAACTTAAATATACACTCACGTGTTAATCAATGGTATAGATACATATTTCTATGTTAACTGCCAGTACAAGATTGATGAACCTTTAGTACGCTTTGCAAAGTGGTGATATAAACAAGTCCGGCTCCATGTTCATAATACAATTTCCGTTTTTTTCAATACCGGAAAAATTGAAGTCATACTGTCTGCTGAGTGACCCGACATATAATCTAGGTCAGTGGTATCCACATAGGTTACCATGTATTCGCCCGCTTCGTGCTAAAGATTAAAAAATGTCTCTTGATAAATGCTTGTATTGAATAAATTGACTGTCGTTTATAATGATAATAACATAGTAAATACTATAAAATCGGTCCTTCTCCTGGCTATCTGACAATCAAAATATTCATAGACTTTGCGAGGTAGCTGTGTGCTAATATGCAAATGAGGTAATTACCTCTGAATGACATACCATATATGTAAATACCTCTCAATAATGCTGAAAAGTTGAAGAAGAAATATTCAAGTAATTTGAATTATCTAATAAGATTCATACTCTACATCCTCTGTACTGTACAAATGTGCAAACCTTATTGCTCTATCTTGAATGGAAAAGGTAAACCTCGGTACGTCGATGTAGAAGTTATACCTCTAAAGTATAGAAAAGCAAACATGTGTGTGTGTGTGTGTGTGTGTGTGTGTGTGTGTGTGTGTGTGTGTGTGTGTGTGTGTGTGTGTGTGTGTGTGTGTGTGTGTGTGTGTGTGTGTGTGTGTGTGTGTGTGTGTGTGTGTGTGTGTGTGTGTGTGTGTGTGTGTGTGTGTGTGTGTGTGTGTGTGTGTGTGTGTGTGTGTGTGTGTGTGTGTGTGTGTGTGTGTGTGTGTGTGTGTGTGTGTGTGTGTGTGTGTGTGTGTGTGTGTGTGTGTGTGTGTGTGTGTGTGTGTGTGTGTGTGTGTGTGTGTGTGTGTGTGTGTGTGTGTGTGCTCGCGCGCGCGTGCGAGCGTGCGTGCGTGCGTGCGTGTGTTTGAGTGTGTGTTTATCCTTACATTTGTGTGTCTGGTGTCTTTGTACTTGTGCGTTTGTTCATGTTTTATATTAAATCTCGTGTGTGTGTGGTTGTGTGTGTATGTGTGTGTGTATTACTTGCTCTATCGATGTTTTGGTGATGGTTGCGTCTTGTGTGTGGCTTTTTCTGCTTAACTTTTACTACTGTATATATATATTTGGTTTGAGTTAAATGGCACTTTAGGCAAGGACATTTGCAATAAGAGAAATAAGTCGTGAGTTATCATGGTTTTGCAAAATAGTGTGCCATAGTAAAAAATCGAATAAATAGATGCAAGGCGATGGACCATTACAAATTAGTTTACTCCCATTCCAATAAATTGCTTTTACAGAGATGACAAAAGGTGTCAGTAGGAAACAAGAGGGCCAGAATGGCCCTGACATCGCTCACCAGACAATCAGAGAAGATTTTCAAAGTTTGCACTATATGTTTCTATAGAAAACTAGCAGGCCCTGGGGCAGGGCCAATTTTGACCGCAGGGGCACAATTTATACAACTTTTGTTGAAAATTCTGAAGGGAGGTGATCCCCCGAGGGCAAAAATTGCAACACAAAAAGAGAAAATTGCAGACTCGGTTTTATTGAGTCTGTTCATGAACAGTAATTGAAAGTGCAACACTGCTCACGCCCCCTAGCACCGGCTTAAGCGGTATTCAATTTTCAGAACAAGAAGTACTGAAATCCATGATCTCGAAGGATCAGAAGGTATAACACAAGAATAAGGATAAGGTATAAGGATCAGAAGACATGAACATGGTGATATGTGCCAAATATGAAAGCTAAGAACTTTTCCAGTTTCAGAGGAGAAGAATTTCAAAGTTTTCACTATATATATGTTTCTATTGAAAACTGGCCACCCCTGGGGCGGGGCAACTTTGACCACAGGGGCATAATTTATATAACTTTTGTAGATGACCTGAACATGATGCTATGTGTCAAATATAAAAGATGAGAACCTTCAAGTTTCAGAGAAGAAGATTTTCAAAGTTTTCACTATATGTTTCTATTGAAAACTGGCCACCCCTGAATCAACCATGAATCAAGACGACCATGAATCAAGACGATATCATATTGATACAGACAGTTTGTATTGGTCTTAAAATCAACCACGTATCAAGACGACACCATATTGATACATACATGTACTGTTTGCATTGGTCTTCACAAATCAACCATGTAGATCCGATGCCATGGCAAGCAAAATAAAACAATATAATGCATTATGACTTTTATTTCAAACAAATAATATATTGTAATACAAATATTAAGTTTCCCTAACCCTTACAGTGCGTGACACGAGTCACTAATGTCCTTTGCAAACAGTGTAGACCCAGATGAGAGGGCTCCTAGAGGAGCCCTCTCATAGGGTCTGCACGGTTTGTCATGTTATACTTTTCTTTAGAAAATCTCTAAATCACCAAAAGCTTAACCTGTTTTAATTTTGGACTAGTCCATTTGAAAAGTCAGATTTGTATAGGTTAATAATAAATTTGACAACACATTTTGTTGATACAAGTTACAAAGTTAACCAAGACTGATTTGTCTCATCTCAAAAACAAGGTTTCATCATCTACAATCTGTTGAAACAAAGAAGTTTCCTAAATATTTTTTCTCCAAATAAGGTTCATGTGCATAAACCCTTACCCTGCTATCCAACACCTGACTGATATTTTGGGATTCAGCCGAGACACCAAGTAACTTGGCCTAAGTAACTCGACGTCTCATCAGGGTACAAGTTGTTTGACATCTGGTCAACAATTTCTCAAAATCTGATTGAATCGAAAATACAGTAAAACCTTTC
The DNA here is from genome assembly GCA_963576725.1 of Azorinus chamasolen. NCBI lineage: Eukaryota > Metazoa > Mollusca > Bivalvia > Cardiida > Solecurtidae > Azorinus > Azorinus chamasolen. The sequence continues at coordinate 87,023,656 of OY755242.1, forward strand.
TATAACGGCCACTAAATTGTGCTAATTAGTTTGTAATCACTGCTGCGGAGTGCACTGGTTGCACAATCAACTTGTAAATAGTGCAGACCCTGACGAGACAGTTCCTGTAGGAGCTGTCTCATCTGGGTCTTCACTATTTACAGGTACGTATATTGACGTGAATAGCAAGCGAAGGGTTAACTGAAGGTCAAAGTAAAAGAGAACATTCCTATAGGAGCGTTCTGTTTTACTTTCACCTTGCTTTGAGCTGCCACCTGCCTTTAACACAAACTACTGGATGTAATTTAATGGCCGTTATAGAGAGGGTTTACTGTAGTGAATATTGCGCCAGATCCAAATTTGAGCTGATGATTGTTTTATACGTACTTCAATATTTTTGTATGGCACATACGAGTCAATAGGCAAAATGGTATATTATGTAAAGATCAATAGGTCAAGTGGTCTAGTATGTACAAGTCAATAGGCCAAAGGGTCCATTATGCACAAGTCAATAGGCCAAGTGGTATATTATGTATGAGTCAATAGGCTAAGTGTTATATTATGTACAAGTCAACAGGCCAAAGGGTCCATTATGTACAAGTCACTAGGCCAAAGGGTCCATTATGTACAAGTCAACAGGCCAAGTGGTCTATTATGTACAAGTCAATAGGCCAAGTGGTCTATTATCCTACACATTTTAGACTGCTTGCAAGTTTTCCCCGATTTTGTTTTGCTCCAGTGACCTACAGTTTCTGTCATGACCAAAGACTCATGTGTTCCAATTAATTATGCATGAAGTCATGAATTTTTGTATAAATATTAATGGGGCAAATGTTTAAAGGAACCATTTCTGAAAGCTTGCTTAAGTCACTGTAACACTTGTGAATAGAACTAGAACCATTTCTACTTCGAAAAGCACAGAAGCTTATAATGACATATGCATATTAATAAGCTAATTTTTTACAAAGTGGCCACTGAACACAGGCAATTCTGTTCATGTTAGATATTGTAGAATCAGATCTGTAATTCCATAAGCCAACCAAGCAGACGTTGATCAGACAGCTTCTATTGGAGCCATTTGATTTGGGTCTACTCTATTTGCAAAGGCATTAAAGGTGTATTCTAACGCAATCTGTCAATTTCCTGCAATCTGGTTGGCTCATGTGACCAAATTTGCGGCATATAAAAAGTGTTTTATATGTCGCAAATTCAACCAATCGAAAACGGCCGAATTACAGCATTAGCCTGTAAATATATTAATGCGCTTTGTTTATCTAACACTTAGATCTACTAATAAATCTGTATGCATACAATGTCATATATTCAAGTTCAGTCCGGCATTTTGAAAGTTATTAGGGGGCAGTACACAGAAGATTGTCAATTTCAACCGAGCTAGACACCCTATCCACTGTTTCACTGAAATTCTGTCCCTTTCAAACACACCTGAAACAAATAAAGACCCTAGCTCCAGAGACAAGCCCCAGAAGGATGGAAAATGCTACAAAAATTCCTAGTAAACATGTATTCAAACTAAATTTTGACTAATTTTTCAGTTTGTACTGGTCGCCAAAGTTCAATAAAAAAAGCGCCCGAAAACATGTTTTTCCGACAAAAAATTGCATAAGGCATTTGCGCCTCAATGCCTTAGCGCAAACTGTTTCCTGCTTCCCCAGACCCACTACCATCAGCAAATAAAATTAAAACTATGAGGTAACCATCTAGTTCTTTCACATTTTCCATGTGTTTGACCCTACCCAAAATGTCACTCTTTTTCCCTACCATTTAAGCAGAGTCCTTTAGTTTCGAATTTTCCACCTAACTCAAAACAAATCACTTGCAAAGGTCATGACCTTGGTGCTTATTTTTATTAAAACATGTCCGAAAGTTGGATTTTCATGCATAACATGCTTCAGTATTTTTTATTATAGTCTGAACCACCTTTAAACTTAGCATTTACCTTAGATTAAGGAATTTGACGGGGCCAATTCGCATATTCGGTACCTTATTATGTACTGCCTCCTTAGTTTCGGAGTGTCTATTGCAACGTATTTTTATAACCGGTGACAGGGTAAAAATCATACGCATCGTGAGAGTTACACTATACGGCAATAAATTCAGATAGCATTCTAATATCATGATTAAAATGCATTTATTTGGACGAATTACACACCTAGATAAGGAAGATATATTTTGTAACACTGTTTCTTGTAAGCAGAATGTATGCAGACTTTAAAATATAATCATTTTTGGTCGTTATATGCAAAAGAATGCTTAATTAGCTGCCCGATCTAAGTTCAGATGATATCTAGCTTTCGGGATGAAGAAATTAAAGCTCAAAAGAATGAACGAAATAATATTAACGGGGAAAACAATTGGATTATGCGTAGTATAGATTACTATTGCAATAATAGTACTGTTGATCCACTTATAAGTAAAATTCCATATGATTATTAACTAACAACACATTCATATAAATCCACAATAATCTACTTCACTAATGTGAAAGTATCCCTGCTTCCCACAAACTTCCTTGGAATACTAAAGAAATTAATGCAAAAGTCAACTAGTTTGACTGATAACTCAGCATGCAAGCCGAGTTTATGTCAGCTTTGATACACAAATATCACAGTCGGTAATTACGAGTTGTTTGCAATGCAAACACCAAACAGCACGCACACGACAGCTTAATTCAGATACTTAAATACCAATGGAGGCAATGTCAAAGGTATTCCTATTCATTCCGTGGTGTGGGGAGCTATTATAGGATATTGCCACTAATATTGCCTAAGAAACGAATTGTTTATATGTACAAGTCCATATCTGGCAATTAATTATATGTGAAATATGTGAAATGAAATAGCAACTTGGCCATTCAAAATGTGGTCGATGCGCCGGAGGTCAAGACGTCTCACTGCAAAGAATTTAGCATTTTGTTAAATGCTATTGGAACTGAATTTCAATCATTGTGATCATCATTTCTTTGGTCACATTAAATTATGTTTACAGATTGATACAATATTCAAATATTCAGTTATCTTACCTAATTATCAGCTAGATCTATTTTCGCAGCACGGCATACACATAATCCATTAGAACATCCTTTTCGCGCCATAACAAATACCAACGTGACAAACCATACCAGGTACGTTTCCCGTTTAGAACGGAACCTTCAATATATATAACCTGTCTAACATGGGTCATTTATTTATTTAACACATGAGTCTTAATGCTTTCTGAATCATCTTTGTCCTGCAATAAGCTGTTGTAGAAATCCAGATTTAGATTTCTGTATCCCATGACCGATTAAAACATGTTCTACTGTACTTGTACACAACATTTGACAAATCCGTCTGTATACTGTTCATACTCACATATACATGTAATAACAAAACAAAACGTTGGTATGGATTTTCTCAAAACGTATGCTCTCTGCTTCTACAGATTACAACAAATACATGACTTGTTTTTGTATAGTTTCTTTGCGGAACAATATCAGTTTGAAACGTCCCCGGCAGCTTCTTTTTGACATAATTTTATGTCGATTGGAGCCAATCGGCTTTACTATGGAGAGGTCTGTCCTGCTGATGAAAGTGTCTTTTTTGTATTCTGTGCGTAAGCAATGAATTCATAGGTGGCGTTCCATAATCAAACCCGTGGTAAATCTGCTTACCTGACAACTGCCATTCCGCATAGTAGTCCAGTGCAAGTTTAATAATATGTCATCCGGAAACAATCATGGTATACTATTTCTGACATGAAAATGCTTCGTAACATTAGCTTTGTTTTAATATGTGCAACATAAGCAACGCGTCCGCATTGGATCTTCATATTCAAATTGGGTGGACGTAAAAAGTGGAATCCCAAAGGGGAGTGTACTAGGACCGACCTTGTTTCTTGCCGGATGTTGTGGAGAACATTGTAAAACTGTTCGCTGACGACACAAAGATATATAGGGTTGTTGACAACAACGGCGATTGTAGTGACTTACAAAAATACCTAGTCAATCTTTCATCTTGGTCAGATACTTGGCAACTCCATTTTAATGCTGGGAAATGCACATAGGCAAGAGTAACCCACAATTCAATTATTATATGTATAACACAAACAATCAATGTGCTATTGATAATGTCACAAAGGAAAAGGACTTGGAGTAATATTTGATAATGAGTTGAAATTCAACCACCACATTGCTCAAAAAGTAAAGAAAGCAAATCAGGCACTTGGCATGATTAAGAATACCTTCTCAGCGCTGGATAAAGACATATTTCTTCCATTATACAAGGCATTTGTTCGCCCCCATTTGGAATATGCCAGTGTTGTACGGGCACCACAATTTAAGAAAGATATCATTTCTATTGAAAATGTTCAGAGACGTGCCACCAAACTAGTAACTGGACTAAAAGAGTTGTCTTATGAAGACAGGCTTAAAACTCTTGGTATACCAACCCTATATTACAGAAGAAATAGAGCAGACATGATTCAGCTATTTAAGTTAATGAAAGACTTCGATATAGTTAGCATAAATAATATTACACCTGCAAGGGATACTGGGACCAGAGGTCACCAATTTAAGTTGCACAAGAATCAAGATAGGACTAGGCTAGGTCAAAGGCGTTTTTCCAGTAGAGTGGTTAACCCTTGGAATTCAGTGATGGACAGTACAGTGCAATCTACTAGTACAAATAATTATAAAAGCCAGCTTAATGATGACTGGAAATATAAACATTACAAGTTCTCACCAGTATACTGACAAGTAACCACCTGCGCAATTGCACAGTATGAATTACTGGCAGCTAGAAGTTGGTAATTAAATTGGGTCGATACGAGCCACGTCTGAAGAAGACCACCAGGATCAAGGTAAATCAAGGTAAATCAACAAAATACACAAAATAAAGCAATGTGTAAGAAAAGTGCACGAATATACAAATATCAGTCACATGACGATATCACGTGACCATAATACGAATGAAAGTATTCTCTCAGAGGGTGTTACTCAATGAATTAAGAAGTGCACGTCGGATGACCTTATGCAAGCGATTAGGTAATCACACCTATAAACTACGAGTGGTCAGTTTGATAATAAGCATAGTGGGATTAACCCTTTCCCTCATATTGACGACTTTTGACGACTCTGTAAAAGTCACATGTTGAAACCATTGTGATAATAGAGCATTTGCTCCTATAGGAGCAAATGCTCTACTTATCACAATGGTTTCAAACTACAAAATTCTAAAGTTTTCCTTTCCTCTAGTTAATGCTCCTTTTCGGTAGATTTATTCAAAGAGGTTGTATCTAAAAATAGCATATGAGGTAATGGGTTAAACGACTGAAGTGTCAGCCACAACCTAATTACCAACTGCAAAGAGTGGTATTCTTTCCCTTATAGATACACAAGTTCATGCAAAAGCGCACTTATTCGATATCAGAATTTTGATTTTCAACACATTGATCCCATGCAAAGAATACTGCAGCGTCTGCAACGTTTTGAATAGCTATATCAGCGTAGATAATTCTACGACAGTGCAATTCAAGCCCTGTTGATTGAATGCTCAGTCAATGTGATGCAGCATCTGATCCGCTTTCCTTCCGGTCTTGCCTTTTCCTGTCTCACATCAGTGTGCGACGTTATTTTATATTTGATTCTCTTTTGTTTGCTCTTTCGAATTGCATATAATGTAATATTCGTGTTTGACAGAATTTTCGCCGAGGTATGTCAATAGTGCAGTTTAAAAAGGGACATGGTTAGGCCTACCTACCAACCTACAATGTTGGCGTCGAGATCCAAATCCTGCAATAGTCTAAAATGAACACTTTCCATCTTACACACAGGCTATCCAATGTTATCTTTCACATTTGCTTGTTCTTCTCTTATTCAGTCTATTTGTAATAGATAAAATCATTATAATTATTATATATTTCGAGGTAAAATAATCAGTCCCAAGAGTTGAAAACCATATTTATAACCATGTCTCGATCAAATGTGGTTCAAAATGCACTTTTCTTAATCATATTATATATTTTCAAATTATCAGATACAATGCTCATCGACAGTATACATTCAGTAGCGGGGCTGAATCCAAATATATTATACTCACCGTGGTTATTCGAGTCCCCCAAGAAAAAATAGCATTGTTTGTTTTTGAAACTCTGTACAAAGTCACCTTTTGAAACCATTGTGATAAATAGAGCATTTGCTCCTATAGGAGCAAATGCTCTATTTATCACAATGGTTTCAAACGGTGACTTTTACAGAGGCGCCAAAAAGTGTCAGTTGAAGGGTTTCGGTTAAAGCTTGCATGACAAGACGGAACGATTATCAAAGTCTACCCCCTTAGTCTTCGATTTTTGTTCCATTTTGGCCATAATAATGTTTGCACTTTCCAGATTGATGTTACGCACGTGCGTAAGTGCGTATCGCTAGCTACGCGCCTGACATTGCTTCAAGGTGTTTACTACGTCTTCTATTTGTCTTCCCGAGTACTTCAATTTCAATGTCCGAGGCTGGAGTCAAATTGCTTTATTATTGAATTCAGGGCAAGCCATATACTGTTGATATTCACTTGCAACAAATAATATATAGATTTCCAATAACAATGGCCCGAGATCAAGGTCACAAATAAAGGTTAACCCTTTCGGCGCCAAATTTTTAATTGTCGTCTGCAATCGAAGTTTGTTAAATCATTCAGTAAAATAAGGAAATGAGATAAATAAATGTAAATGTCAAAGCACATATATAGAAATAGAGATTGAGACAAAAAGTGAAGTCCCGGAAAAGGCGGCGTCTGATATGGGACTGCACTATTTGTCGTGGTGCATTTATGCGACATTGGCAGTGAAAGGGTTTTAATAATCATCCATCATGCACGCATGGCGTAAAGAATGCTGATAATAGTTCAACGCCAATCTAAATAGTACATCGCAGTTTAAGTAATAGATACAGTACGAGTCTTACTACCAAAGTGTCTTCTTACAACCGTTATCAGGACAGTTTGTTCGCATGACCGAAGACGTGTCCGAGGCGTAGCCGAGGACACTTGTCTGAGGTCATGCGAACAAACTGTCCTGATAACGGTTGTAAGAATACACTTTGGTAGTAAGACGAGTACATGTATCTTACTTGTACGACAGTACGCTGTAGACTTTTAATTTTGATTAAAAATGAATATTTCACAAATGAGTACAAAATGTTTTCCCCTTGGTTCACCCAATTCAAATCCTAGGTAGATAGGTTTTAACCACAAGAATCACGTGCGTACAAAAATGTCCACTTACAACCGTTATCAGGACACTTTTTCAATAGCTTTGCTGGGGGTATGTCGTACAAAGTTAAATGGTTAACTGTTCTCAGCTGAAAATTGTAAACATTCCAGAACAATTCGTGCACCAGGCCCTCGAATTGATCATAGTTTATAAACGTACAGATATCATACCCACGTACATTGAATAAAAAATTGCGGTCAACTTTAACCATCAGTATACCATGTTATATCCGGCACTCTCATATGAAAGCACTACAATAATAGCTACTGAAATGTACATTTTAACGCGACTTATGGAACACATAGGCACTACCGAACAACCCTTGGGCAGTGCTAGAGGTTGTGATATGTATATACAGTAAACCCCCGATAGTTCGAACACTATTAAAACAAGTATCATTATCGGTTTTAAGACATGTGACAATATATTGCAGGTCGAAAACTCATCTAAAAACTATAGGAGCAAATGTTATATTTATCACAATGGTTTCAAGCTACAAAATTCTAAAAGTTTCCTTTTCTCTAGTTAATGCTCCTTTTCGGTAGATTCATTCAAAGAGATTGGGTCTAAAAATAGCCTATGGAGGAAAGGGTTAATACTTGTAGAAATATCCATGAGGCAAAGAGCTAAACTGGGTGTAATTCCTACCACCTTAACCCTTTACTCGATGAATCCTCATCGCAAACTCCATTCGTTATAAATACAGTTGAACTTCGATATCTCGAACTCGGATAACTCGAACTTCGGGATAACTCGAACGAAAAGTCCAGTCCTTCTAAAACTAACACTACAGAATTGCTCTGAAATGTAACGCTACATATATCTAGAAACACATGTGGCAGCTTAATACAGATCTAAAGTAATGCTGAAAGCTCCTACAGCTCCTACTTTAGATATGTATTAAGCTGTGGTCTTGACAAATCGGTCAGATTAGAAATCAGATGACTCGAACATCTGTTATCTCGAACTAATTTGTACGGTCCCTTGAAGTTCGACTTATCGAAGTTCATCTGTTTATACAAAAATCAATAGTTAGCTCTGTCAAATAGTATAGAATCAAATCTAAGATATTATAAACAAACAGATCTGACCATGATCATGCAGCTCCAACAAGACCCGTCTAATCTGAATATACGTTGTTTGTAGTGATGTCGAAATGCATGTCTATGAATTAAACCGTTAAGTCCTACCAACTCGATTTTATAAATGTCACTTTTTTCCGTCGTGCCTCAAACAAAAGACCTAAACTGTTATCCTGATCAGCGAGACCTGATTGACATATACAAACAGCTTGGATCAAGATGAGACCCGGGGACCCGACGTCGCATCGGCATCCCAGCAGTTCGTCATTCAACCCACAATCAGTAAAAATGTTTTGAAAGTGAATGATCCTTCAAAAGCAGTGCCCAGCATGTCAGAGTTTCAGTAGACATTTTGCATGATAAAGGTGATACAACCTTTCAATCTAGTCTCATTAATGAGCTGTGAAGACGGCATCATGCTAATTTTGTGATGGTTGCCGTCTGCCGGGGTATCGTTAAAACCGAATTTAGCTCGATATCACCATTTAGAGTACACAAATGTGAACTACCTTTAAATCTATGAATATTCACGTAAGAAATACCCACGACATGAATATATTATAATGGCATTATGAATATAGGAACATAGGAAATGGTGGCCATAGGACACTGATAAGACCTTATCAACAGTGGACGTGTTCCATTGACCTAGACTTGTATTCTGAAAAAATGTCGCTACTCTGCTTCCTCTTGCTTGTTTGTTTGTCACATATCGATGGCGATGTGGTTGTTAATACTAATCACGGTGCAGTCAGGGGATACACAGTGGATATTTCTGGAGAGAACTCTGTCGTAAGTGACGTCACTCATCTAGATATATTTCTGGGTATTCCTTATGCCGAGCCACCAATCGGAAACCTCCGTTTCGCCAGACCAGTCAGTAAATCACCATGGAAACCAACAATATTTGAAGCAAAACAAATATCACCGTCTTGTCCACAGCCATTATGGTTTTTGGAATTGTAAGATTTTGTTTCATTTCCGTCTATCCCCATGTGCACATTTCGCGCTATTCTGTCGGGGTTAACCCATTCCCTGACATTGAGGACTTTTAACGAATCTGTAGAAGTCACTTTATGAAACCATTGTGATAAATAGAGCAAATGCTTTTTTTATCACAATGGTTTCAAACTACAAATTCTAAAACTTTCCTTTTTCTGTAGTTAATGCTCCTTTTCGGTAGATTTATTCAAAGAGGTTGTATCTAAAAATAGCCTATAATGTAATGGGTTAAAAAAATGTTTTACTTGCAACGCGTTTTAAATATTATGATGGCATATTTCTGACACCACTTGACCATTAACCCTTTCCTGTTGATATCTCAAATACTTAACTTGTCAGTTTTCACGAACACTTTTCGTGTTATTGTTAAGATAATAATTATTATTTGAAAAGTGGAACCTGGAAAATTTCGCGATAACCAGATAAATATCACGAGTTTTGTCACAATACTGCTTCAAACTGCCACCACTTAATTAGTTCATCTCAACTAGCTATTTATCACGAAAATATTTAGAAATGTATTATTCAACTAGAAAGTTTCCATATTATCACTTATCTAAAATAGAAAATTGTATTCGCATGCATGACTGTGACAGTGGTCCATTAATGTGAAAGGATGTAGAACAAGATATGGAGAAAAAAATCCGTCTTATTTATATTATATGTTGGCAGTATATGGCATTAACAGGTCATTTTGACGTGATAAGATAATTATCAGGCTTTCATGAAAAGTTTAAATTTTCCACTTATTAGATAATTATGTGAGCTATTAACTGGAAATTTCACGAAAGCAAAGTGAGTAGTGTCAGAAATATGCCATCATAGTTCTTCAATACCAAACACACGAAAGTTTGTGTTATTCAGCGTTTATTCGATTGGTTTTCTTCCAATATACTTTTTCAGCATATAACTAAATAACTTATATAATATTTAGGCATGTTTTAGATTCTCACGGATATTTTATTTACTCATAGTTTCCCACAGTGCTGCATGTCAGACTCTGTCGAAAGCCTTCTTGAAGTCTATGAAAACATAGTGCAGATTTTGCTAGGGTTGCAGGTACATGTACTTCTCACAGAATTCTGAGGTTAAATATCTGTTCTGTGGTGCTGCACCCAACTCTGAATCCTGCTTGTTCTTCAGCGATGATCTCTTTTGCTTGTGGCTGAAGGTCTCCTTTCTTTGGAAGTGTCAAGACCAGCGAGTGTGTTCATTTAGTGCACCAGACCCCATTTTTCCACATTCTGTTGCAGATTGTTGTTAGTACATCTATGATACGTTCACCATATTCATGCTGGTATATTATCAACTCCCGATGCTTTCCCCTTTTCTGTGATTTGACAGCTACCTCCATTTCTCCTATAAGGACTGAAAGATGATCACCAGAGCCTGTCTCTCTGGGCAATTTTACCCATTCCCTCATATTGACGCCTTTTGACGCCTCTGTAAAAGTCACTTTCTGAAACCATTGTGATAAATATAGCATTTGCTCCTATGGAGCTCCTATGTCTGAAAGTTTCCTTTTCTGTAGTTAATGCTCCTTTTCAGTAGATTTATTCAAAAGGGTAGGATCTAAAAATAGCCTATGAGGTAATGGGTTAATAATGCTGGGTCTGTTGTTGTGTGATGGTTGTAGAGTTCACAGCGATATCCAGTTCATCTATTCAGGATGTCCAGTTCCTCTGTGAGACATTTTCCAGACTTGTCCTTAACAGTTGTTGTTTTGGCGTGTTTGTAATTTGTAAGGTATTTCCTCAAATGGTTTAGCCTTTTAAGCAGGTTTTGGCCAGGACGTGTAGTCAATCTGGTTGTGATGATGACCATCTGAACTATGTTAAGTTCATTTTCTTGATGACTTGTGTGGTACAAGGTCGTTGTAGGTGGCGTTGTAGGAGCTTGCAGCTCCTTGCCATTGGACGTCCCATTGCGGTATGGTCCACGTGCACCACTCCAATTGTCATATGCATTTTCCAACTTTGGCATTTCAGTCACCCTGTGCTATGATTACGTCTTTCCTTGGGGTCTTGTTAATGAGTCCCTCGAGTTGTTGGCAGAACTGGTTCACTTCTGTATCACTGTGTCCAGTTGCTGGAGCGTACACTTGTATTATTATGATATTGAAGGGAGATGCACTCAGGCGGATGGAGATCTGGCTTGCATCTCATTACGGTCTTTGTGAAGTCCTGATGAAACAGGAAACATACCCCTTCCGAAATAAATATTTGAAAAATAACGCTAAAGTTTGCGTGAAAATAACTAGTTAGGTATTCATGTGAGATATTAAAGTGATAGTCTCTGCCTGCAACGTGTTTTAAAATGCGCAACAATTACATGTACATATAACACTTGTTTATATGCTAAAAAGATGCATATGGCAAGAAAACCAATCGAATAAACGTCAAAGAAAACAAAAAACTTCAAAGTTGTTATGCTATGTTTTACATATTGTCATGTGTTTACCGTCTTCTATGTTATGGGAAAGTCCGGCGAGGATGCCTTTATTTATACTATTTGTTAAGCTAGGGTGACTTTGAGATAAGTGTGAAGTTAGGACGTCCGTAAACCGGTTTAAACCCCAATGGCGACTATGCTACTGACCGTGCCTATGCGGTACTCTCTTTGTCACCCTTACTTTTTTTGTCTTATGTCTTTGTGCTTATGTTTGTCTCTGGTGCTCGTGTGTTTGTTGGTGTTTTCTGTGTTCTTCTCTTATGTGTGCGTGTGTTTGGTTGTGTGCGTGTGTGGCATGCTGTCTATTGATGTTTTTGGTGGTGGCTGCGTCTTGTATGTGGCTTTACCTGCTTGACTTTACTACCTTTTCATTTCACGTATTTGATACCGAAGACCCGATAGCTATAACTCCTCGCATAGGAGCCTCTCTTCAGGATCTGAACTGTTTGTCATTTTACACCTTCCTTAAAAAACTAAAAACTTCACCATAAGCTTGACCTATTTGAATTTTGGAATAGTCCATTTGACAATTCAGCGTTATAAGGGTTAATTGCAAAATTTAGAAAACAGAATATGATATGTATTAGTAGCGCTATACTGCTTACTGGGATATGAAACTACATTTGTAGTTCAATTAACATTCGAGTCGATCCTCGTTGGAATATTAATTGTTTGAATGCCTAATATTCAAATGTGGAATGGTCCGCAGTGTTTATTTATAGAGCCCGGTGAGTCAGAAAAGCTCATATTGCTAGAGGATTTTGAATAACACGCCGCCCATACTCTGATCACATGGATTTGTTCAGATCTACACTATTTACAAAAGTCAGTTCATTTATTTCCCATATCCATAGGGTTAACTTCATTTACCATCTAGGATTCATAGAGGGGAAGTTCAATACAGAGAACGCTCGCTCTTTGGGGTTCCCTGTTTTTATAACATGACCATTGTAGAGTACTGGTACACAACATGGATTTTAACCCACAACCAGTCACACCATCCTATCACCAAGCCAACTTTGGCCTAGCACTACTCTCATAATTACATGTATACTTAACGCTGTGCGATTACCCAGTGTTACCGGACTTTTAACCCCTACCCCGCTATCCGGGCCCACTCATTTCCAAACCGCTTGGGTCCAGATCTGACACTAAAGTTTCTAGATTTGAATGTAGTAAAAAAATCCCTTGATCCAAATTGTAACAACTTATGCACCCTAACAACTAATAAAACTTCATAACAGAATCGCATACATTTAAATAAACTGTAAAGATTGCCCTGTGAATAAACATTGACTAAAATATGCAAGCACATCACAACCAAAATAGTCCACACATCGTAAATATGTACAATAGAATTATACAACCTTTCCAGAAGCGGCCACTTAACAAAAAAACGCTACAGTCTTTAAAGGCAAGTGGTTACTTAACCCTTCGCTTGCTAATCGCGTCAATATACCGACCTGTTAATAGTGAAGACCCAGATGAGACAGCTCCTGCAGGAGCTGTCTCATCAGGGTCTGCACTATTTACAAATTGATTGTGCAACCAGTGCACTCCATAGCAGTGATTGCACAGCGAAATACTTGTACACAGTGAAGATATGTGTAATTATACAACAGGGCATGGGTAAAGAAGGAGAAATGTATTTTAAAATTCAGCAAGCGAAGGGTTAATATTGGACAAAAGTAATGGAGGAAGTTGCTGTGGGAACTTCCTGCATAACTTTTTTTTATCCTGCATTAGACTCCAACCTGGCTTTAAGATCCTGAAAATGGACTAGTTTAGGTAGGAGCTTTCTTTATAAGGGTTTTACTGTTTATGATTAAGCATTAAAATCAAACATGTTCTCAATTCATTTTGAAGCTTCTCAGCTTGTGTTATACATTCAACACAAGTCATGTTAGCGACAAATGAATAGACGATGCCTTCACTCTTCACTCATAGTAACATCATAAACACTTTTGCAAACAGTAAAGATCAATATCGGGCAACTCCTGAAGGAGCTGCCTGATTAGGGGCTGCTCTGTTGGCTTATGAATTTATACAGATCTGATCTTACAATTCTCTTGAACATTTTACATCGTAACAATTAAGATAAAGAATATTTATTGAGTGATAAACTCGCGCATAAAATGCTCATTAGTCTTTTTACTCCATAAATACGCCTTTCTACGCCTTTGCAAATTGAGTAGGCTTCTGTAGGAGCCGTCTGATCAGGGTCTGTTCTGTTTGCTTTTGAAGTAATATATAGATATATTTCTACTGTTTCTGTGAACTCCATATCCATTTCGTACTGAATTCTGTCAGGAAGGACATCTCTGTTTCGCACCGAAGCGCTAAAAACTAATGCCCACTTGGAATCCGAAAACAAATGCGAGAGTTGACATGTGCAGTCAGTTTCTGCCCATGTCATCCCTATTGCATGTGATTTTTCAGTTGCCAAGATTGACAATATAGTATAACAGTGAACTCTCGAATTGTCGTCAGTTTACCGCGGTTGCCTGAGTTTTACAGGAACAACGGTGAACTGTTGCATTTAAACGCCCTTCATCATAACAGGTTTGTGTAAATTAGCACTGATGGTTTCCTTTTTCAGATACAGTTTTGGAAGCAGCTACAATGATGTCGATGAGGACTGTCTGTATTTGAATATATACGCACCACACTTGGATCCTCGTGCGGTAAAGTCTTCTTTTGTGGTGAATCATTCTCAATTCTTCAAACCAAACACTGTATAGTAACACATATTTAAAGCTTACTGTCATGTCTTAAGCGGTCATTCATTTATTGAACATAGGAGTGTTAAAACACAGGCAAAGTGGGATCAGATGAAATGGGACGCTCTCGTTAAGTAACATAGTACAATGTATAAATGTACGTACTTTCGAAAAAAGGAAATTCCACCAAAATACAGAAAAAATAGAAAATTATTTATTTATTTATTTTACTTTAATATTTGCAATACCAGAATGATGCATTAATTTCAGAAAATCGGGTAAAGGTTGAAATACCAAAATATGTATTTTGTTGGGAAAATGAGAAAAAGGTGGATGGTTGTCAGTCTTGAAGAATGACTAATTTTTTTATTAATACATTCATGTTTCTAAAGTTTGTGAATTATGTTTAAATGACTGGACCCACTACAAATAAAAAATGTCTATAAAAATATGGTCAGTACATTAAAACTGTTACTACATTTTTATCATAATTTTACAGTATACTCGTATGTGCAATTTAATTATGGTTTGTATGGTTTGTAAACATAGCCATTAGAATTATTCTATGAATGAATGTGTTAAATGACCTTAGGCCATATTGTACTAAGTCATATTACACACGAAATGCCCCATGCAAGGTCAGTAGTCTCCAGATGTCAGTTATCATAGTGGCCCTTTGTCAAAGACCCAACAGGGGACAATGATTATTACAAGGCCATAAAAACCCTCATCCTGTATATCATGGATTGTTGCATTCCTTTATGTAGCTGTAGTAACGTATCAAAAGAATCAATCATTGCGGTCATGGTGCCTGAAAGTTAGTTCTGGGCATTATATATGTAGGTAATAATCAGTAAAACTATCAAACGCATCCAATGAACAATTCCGTAATTTACAGTAATCCAGAATGACTTTTTCCTATGGATTTATGATCAAAATTGTCCATGTTCCAAAATGGTAAAAAGGATCATATTTATGATAAACTATTTCCCTGATGAAAACATATGTGTGAGTATATCACTTCACGAATATAAACCCTTCATTCCACGTGCCTGTTTATGCCAATGCAAACATAGTAGACCCAGATCAAACGTATTGAAACAAATTTACAAACAGAGTAGATTCAGATCAGACAGCTTCTGCTGTAGCTCCCTGATCAGGTTCTTGTCGATTTGCTTATGAAATAACATAAAACTAAGGGTGCTCCCTTATGCTTATGCTCGTTTATGCTCGCTTATGCTCGCTTATGCCCGTGCACCTCGTGCATAGCGCGTATGCGTTCTTATGCTCTTATGGCACGTGCCTAAGCGCGCATCAGATGCACGACAGGGTTGAGGACGTCGTGCATCGCACCCGTCACGTGCGGGAGGTATTTGCTCGCTTATGGATGAGCATCCCTTAACCTGCTCCAAATTCGCGTCGGGAAAGTATTGCGCGAATTTCGTTATATGAGTCATTGATTGTAACATTTAGTTGCTGTTTGAGCTCATTGATTTTATGCATGTTGAACGCCCGCTATTTCACTATTTTTGCAGACAGCAGTTACCTATTGTAAAACCACGTCACAGCATCTCATTCAATTAGGTCAGGTGTTTCCATGATAAATAATGTTTATATTAAATATGACTTTGGCTCACTGAAACCGAGACACCCATATCGTACGTATTATGACACCATGTATGCATCTGTGATGCAAAGGAGAAATTGTTGAATTTAACTCTTTCAATATTTTAATAATACGTTTGAAATAATATTATTTTACCGAAATGAATGATCGTTTTAAAGAGTCTCATGAATACTTCCAGATGCAATGTCAACATGAAAGCGGATTGTATGTAAAAGGTAATAAGGTTGATGAAGCATTTCAACAGATAGGACACAGCATATGCCTTTGTCGCTTAACAAGGTCGCTGAAAACCAGACACATTAATCACTTTATTTAAACTAGAATATATAGGCGATCATGCGAGGCGAGAAATCACTGATCTGCGATTTTTTCCCGAACATTTGCAGAATATGGTTTGAATCCAGATAATTGCACCGTTACTTTACCATGCATAATATTAGAAAAAGAATACGTTCATAAGAAAAAAAACATGCGTCATTTTTAAGTATTTTTTAAGCAGATACTTTAAAATCACACTGATTATCTAGTAGCACCACCCCAAAAGCCGTTACGCTCTAGAAAAAAGTGGAACTACATGGGGTGATGCTGACCCATTAGGACAGTTAACAAAAAGCGTCTTGATCCAGACGACGATGAGGTGATATTTTGTGACATTATTTAAACTCGGAGAACAAAAGCTGGCCCTAATATAGAGCCTGCTGCCCGGGGATCTAGGCAGCTTCACCCATATTCGATGTACTCTTTTTGATGTCTGTCCACGACAAGTAAACCTCTCTCAACCGTCTTCATGCGACACATAATTTGAGTTCAGATCTAGTCGGATTTCTACAATTTAAACTGTTTCAAAGATTGCAAAAAAAATAAAACAAAATGTCCAGGTGTTCTGCAGACACAAAACCTTTCATTTTGTTTGGGAAAGATGAGTTTTGAAACAGAAAAAGTAGAAATTTGGCTACTTTTGACTAGATCATTTCTGCTCGAACATTTGTTGCAAGAAAATAGGTTTTAGGAGTTCTTTTTTAGAGATCCTATCAACCCAAAATACCCAACCTACGTCACAGGTCAGCCCATGGGTGCGGTCGCCCAAAAGAGCTTGATTTATATAAAGACGCGTCTTCTCAAGACAGTTCACAACTTGTTATAATTTATAAGGAGCTTGCTCTGTTTAGTTATTACCAATTACTGATAGTTACGAATTGTTGTCAACTTTTTTTTTTTTTTTTTTTAAAAAAAAAACCTTTACATAATGGATAGGTATATGAATCGATTTCTCGAGTTTACTTGTGATGTTTGGCACAATCATCAGACTCTTAGTGAAGACTCGTCGTGCACTTGCAGAGAGTGCACCGTATTCTCAAAATCAGCTGCAAATAAAAACAGCTGATCAAGAGAATGCAAATAAACAGTTGAAAGGTGTGTGCGATCAAAATACGAGGTTAACACGTGATGCGTTGAGACTGCATGATGAATTAAGACGAGTAGAAGAAGAAAATGTAGAAATGAGAAGACGGTTAAGTGATGCAGAGGAGAAGGAAAATACAAATATTGCTAAAGTGAAAGCCGATTTAAAGCGGCAGGAGGACATTTCAACAGAGCTGCGAAAAATGACAGACGACTTAGTAGAAGAAAATGCAACACTGAAAAATTGGTTATGTTCAGGCATAGCCAGCTTGGCAGCCAGACACCCACGAAAAAGGCTAAAATGGACAATGCAGACCCCACAGCCCCGATCCGTATACACCAGCCCAAGCGGAAGGCCAGATCCATTTGGCCAATCATTGACGAAATTGTCAAAGGGGGTGAATCTGTGCAGATCGGCTCCCAACCTACTACATCGAGACCTAGACCAAGAAAGTCCCACCAAACTTTATATTCTCATGGGAAATATAACTCACTGTGAGAGTGATTGTGAGATTTTTTTTTTTGATTTTTTCTTTTGTATATATACATATCATCAACGAGTGATGAGTCAAACGTGTTGAACTTTATAATGTTTGTACAACTAGATCTAGATCTTAATTGAAACAAACTACATCCTTCATAAAAAATCATTTAACCTTTAAAGTGCAGTCAAATTGGTGTTGTCTGCTTCAAAGGCTTCACCTGCTATTGAAAAAATTCTGTCAGAGTTATATTTCCCATGAGAATATAAAGTTTGGTGGTGAACAGTTATTATCTCAGCTGAGACTTTGAATTACTTTGCATAACATCTGAAGCCTAACTGTTTTTGTATAACATGTCCTTTTATTGTGAAAAGCGCTTTAAGGGTTAATCTTTTTTTTATGTATATTTGCATTGATTACTTTATGATGCTACCTGTGAAACTTGAACATAAGTTTGAAATATCATCATTACATACCATAGTAATCAATGATACAAAACAGTACTTGTCAAACATTATATTTTATTCCTTGCTTGTATAAATCTGAACAAAAGTGTTTACCAGACTTCAATTCAGATTGCAAAATATCAGTGAATTAATATTTGTGATGGCATGACCTTTGTCTGAATATTCATAGAGTAAAGGGTTAAGCATTTCAGAGGTAAACAGAAGTGACTGATCAGACATACATAAGTTTGTCTTGCTTTGTTGTATTTACATATTACACTGGGTTGTAAATAACTAACAAACAACAATTACATTTTCAAGTAACATATCAGAATATTTAAGTCAGTGTTTTCTCTAGAGAAGGATATGTGCCTTTTGCATACTGAAGTTGGAGAAAACAATGATATTTCAGTCATTCCAATGTGTAACGTTTTTATTTCTATCATTCCTAACATTTTTAAAAACATTTAGCACGTTTCTGAATACATTCCAACTTTTTCCATTAAAAAGGTTACACATATATAAGCAACTTGTGCTGAGTTCATAATTCTATAGTCTTTCTTGGTTACAGTTTAGCTTAACATGGATTAATGTTTTTGCAAAACTTGAATAGTATACATATACATGTTTATTACACGAAGGGGTAAAATTGCAACAGAACAAAATAAACAGTTACAAGTGAATATAATTAATAAACTCTTTGCACATACTTGACATACAAGCTGTAATGATACAAAATCCATTTGAATTAACATCAATAACAAACATCTTACAATATAGTGTGGCAGTTATGGCCCCCTGATGCGACAAAAAATCCCAGGGAAATGCTTCACGCTCATGTGATGCCATGAAAGAACTGACTGCGACTCCCCACGTTCTGCAAGGTCCAATCCTTACAGCAAACCATCCGTAGGTCCAATCCTACATGCATCCGTAGGTCCAATCCTACGGGCATCCGTAGGACCAATCCTTCGGGCATCCGTAGGTCCAATCTTACGGGCCCCCTCACCAGCCTCTACTGGCCGGTTCCCCGCCACAGGTCGTCCTTATGGCCTTCCTTACTTACGCTGACCAACCACATAGCAGGTGCCTATGTTTGGTACAAATATACCCAATCCATAGCTGATGCCTATGGTTGGTGCCATACCTAACAACTCATAGCTGATGCCTATGGTTGGTGTAAGCCCTACCAACTCACAGCGGGTGCCTATGGTTGGTGAAAACCCCAAAAATGGATCGGTCATCAGTCAGTTCCTTCGTACATACTTGTACACACAATCCAATTCCCTTTACAAATCATATTTAAAGCATTTCCCCGGAATTTTCTGTGCAAACAGTGGCGATATTATTGCATAGTACTTGACCTAATAAAGATGACCTGCGACTTAAACACAAGGCAAATTGAAATTGATATGCAATAACGATCACGTCGGATACTATGTACATGTAGTTTACAGCCGAAAGATAGAAGTAAACGGAAGTTGAGTAACAGTTCCAATGCTATAAACACCAAGGCTTTATCTCATTTTCCATGCATCCATAATGCTGAACGGCACATTGTCCAATGAAGTATCAAGTAGAGCCAAATGGTGCATAACTCCTATGTCTATAGTGAAATCCCATCCCGGATAAATGTGTCCCTAGAATATAAAATGACAAAGCACAAAAACAAATTCTGTATGTACAGTAACCACATTTCAAACTAAAAATCATACAGCACAGTACTAGTATGCTTTACAGCAAAATACATCAAATATGTGCGACAGTTGTGGAATGAAATTAGCCAACAGAAAAAAGCAATCAAGGGTGGGTGGGTGGGCTGATCAATTTGTTTGCAATGAGCCGTTTTTAGCGCGAAAATTTTCGCTGAGTGAGCGGTGTAAGCGTTTATTTAACTGTTTTATGAAACCAACTAAACGGTGCTGTACTTTCTACTACATTAAACGGTGTTACAGTAAACAAACAACCGAGCAGAACAGTAAACGAAGCAATTTTACAAGTAATAAATCGGTCTATTTAAATCAATAGACTCTCATTATTACACGAAGGGGTAAAATTGCAACAGAACAAAATAAACAGTTACAAGTGAATATAATTAATAAACTCTTTGCACATACTTGACATACAAGCTGTATGGATACAAAATCCATTTGAATTAACATCAATAACAAACATCTTACAATATAGTGTGGCAGTTATGGCCCCCTGATGCGACAAAAAATCCCAGGGAAATGCTTCACGCTCATGTGATGCCATGAAAGAACTGACTGCGACTCCCCACGTTCTGCAAGGTCCAATCCTTACAGCAAACCATCCGTAGGTCCAATCCTACATGCATCCGTAGGTCCAATCCTACGGGCATCCGTAGGACCAATCCTTCGGGCATCCGTAGGTCCAATCTTACGGGCCCCCTCACCAGCCTCTACTGGCCGGTTCCCCGCCACAGGTCGTCCTTATGGCCTTCCTTACTTACGCTGACCAACCACATAGCAGGTGCCTATGTTTGGTACAAATATACCCAATCCATAGCTGATGCCTATGGTTGGTGCCATACCTAACAACTCATAGCTGATGCCTATGGTTGGTGTAAGCCCTACCAACTCACAGCGGGTGCCTATGGTTGGTGAAAACCCCAAAAATGGATCGGTCATCAGTCAGTTCCTTCGTACATACTTGTACACACAATCCAATTCCCTTTACAAATCATATTTAAAGCATTTCCCCGGAATTTTCTGTGCAAACAGTGGCGATATTATTGCATAGTACTTGACCTAATAAAGATGACCTGCGACTTAAACACAAGGCAAATTGAAATTGATATGCAATAACGATCACGTCGGATACTATGTACATGTAGTTTACAGCCGAAAGATAGAAGTAAACGGAAGTTGAGTAACAGTTCCAATGCTATAAACACCAAGGCTTTATCTCATTTTCCATGCATCCATAATGCTGAACGGCACATTGTCCAATGAAGTATCAAGTAGAGCCAAATGGTGCATAACTCCTATGTCTATAGTGAAATCCCATCCCGGATAAATGTGTCCCTAGAATATAAAATGACAAAGCACAAAAACAAATTCTGTATGTACAGTAACCACATTTCAAACTAAAAATCATACAGCACAGTACTAGTATGCTTTACAGCAAAATACATCAAATATGTGCGACAGTTGTGGAATGAAATTAGCCAACAGAAAAAAGCAATCAAGGGTGGGTGGGTGGGCTGATCAATTTGTTTGCAATGAGCCGTTTTTAGCGCGAAAATTTTCGCTGAGTGAGCGGTGTAAGCGTTTATTTAACTGTTTTATGAAACCAACTAAACGGTGCTGTACTTTCTACTACATTAAACGGTGTTACAGTAAACAAACAACCGAGCAGAACAGTAAACGAAGCAATTTTACAAGTAATAAATCGGTCTATTTAAATCAATAGACTCTCATTATTACACGAAGGGGTAAAATTGCAACAGAACAAAATAAACAGTTACAAGTGAATATAATTAATAAACTCTTTGCACATACTTGACATACAAGCTGTATGGATACAAAATCCATTTGAATTAACATCAATAACAAACATCTTACAATATAGTGTGGCAGTTATGGCCCCCTGATGCGACAAAAAATCCCAGGGAAATGCTTCACGCTCATGTGATGCCATGAAAGAACTGACTGCGACTCCCCACGTTCTGCAAGGTCCAATCCTTACAGCAAACCATCCGTAGGTCCAATCCTACATGCATCCGTAGGTCCAATCCTACGGGCATCCGTAGGACCAATCCTTCGGGCATCCGTAGGTCCAATCTTACGGGCCCCCTCACCAGCCTCTACTGGCCGGTTCCCCGCCACAGGTCGTCCTTATGGCCTTCCTTACTTACGCTGACCAACCACATAGCAGGTGCCTAGGTTTGGTACAAATATACCCAATCCATAGCTGATGCCTATGGTTGGTGCCATACCTAACAACTCATAGCTGATGCCTATGGTTGGTGTAAGCCCTACCAACTCACAGCGGGTGCCTATGGTTGGTGAAAACCCCAAAAATGGATCGGTCATCAGTCAGTTCCTTCGTACATACTTGTACACACAACCCAATTCCCTTTACAAATCATATTTAAAGCATTTCCCCGGAATTTTCTGCCACACGAACAACGTTCGCCCCAAAATTCCGGCCATTAATGCCTTTTGAAAACTTTTTCCAAAATCTCCTTAATACCAAATAAGAATAAATCAATGCCCACTTCAGAAAGATGTCCACCATCTCTGAAGTACAATCCAGGCGTATCAGTAGAGATATCTTCATGATTCACAAATATTCCCCCATCATGTTCCACCAAACGCTTCACATATCTGTTCAACTGTCTACGTTTCTTTTCAATCTTATCTACAGGGATAGACGTTCTGTCCCATACTAATCCTGGCAGAAAAGCAGATACAATTAAAGTAGTGTTCGGAAAGGTTTGAAAG
This sequence comes from Azorinus chamasolen, assembly GCA_963576725.1. Classification (NCBI taxonomy): domain Eukaryota; kingdom Metazoa; phylum Mollusca; class Bivalvia; order Cardiida; family Solecurtidae; genus Azorinus; species Azorinus chamasolen. The sequence continues at coordinate 87,046,575 of OY755242.1, forward strand.
ATTGAGATAATATCTTCTTTCATGGCATGTCGCATGACCACACCTTTCTCAGTACCTAAATCATTTGATCCCAAGTGAATTATAATGGCCCGTGGAACAGGATTATGCAATGCCAAATACTGAATGTTATGCTTTAGCTGCGCCCATTTCATGCCCCGCAAACCTGTCCAATTGATGGCCTTCACCTTCACTAAACCTAAACTTTTGGCTATATTACGGTGTTCTGCACGCTGCTGGGCCCAGTATACATAGGAATCCCCTATGAACCATACATCTGAAAATAAACTTAGATGGGTGTTAGCAAAATCTGTGAATAACAAATGTTAAAAAGTTTTACAATCTTATGTACCTAAGGAAGGCGTCAGATGACCACCTGCCCATATGCTGAATAGTATCATATGGAATGCCTTGTTGGGCCAACCAAGTAGCTGCCCCAATACGAAACGAATGAGATTTAAAATCTTTTGCAGGAAGGCGTGTAGCCTTAATTACTTTTGTTAAGACTGCACCAAATTGATATCTTGTTAATGGAGAACCATCAATATGACAAAATAGGAACCGACAGTTGTGAGACTGAGGACGGATCTCGAGATAGTCAGTCATAGCAGCAACAGGACAAACTGCCGTTCCTGTTGATGTAATGGGGATGATGACAGGGGCACCTTTTTGATTTGTCTTTGATCTCCTAAGTTGGACTTTAAAAGACTTAGATGTGTGAAACTGAATAATATCTGACCGAAACAAGGGGGCATCAGCCATGGCCGCAGAAGAATAAACAAGCTCTCCCACCCGAAATAAACCAAAAAATGCCAATGTATATGCTGCCTTAAACAGGACACTCTCAAAATGAGAGATGCAGACTAAGCTTAACTTTGAACCAATTTCTAACAGAATTTCATATGTAATAGGCATTCTAGTGTCACGAGAAGGTTTAGAACGACGAAACCCTTCAAGCATTTTAACAACCGTCAGGCATGAAGTGTAATCTGTCAAACCCTGCAGCCCTTGTTGGAATCGAAGAGCCGACAAATATGTTGTGGCAGTCTTATAAGCATAACCCATATGAAATAGGTAAGAAATAAAAGCCTCCAAGTGTGCAAGAGGCACAGGCCATATCTGACCAAGCTTATAACAGTCCCTAAAAGAAAAAAGTACTTGTAGGGCATTTGTATATACTACTTTTGTGCTAGGTGCTATTCCTGCATTCAAAAGCCGTCTGGCTCCAACTCGAAGATGTTCCATAGAAAGTCTGGTATCTGAGCTGGATGTTGCTCTGCTTCTGGAGCCAATTGGCGAAAGTGATTGAGCTGTAAACGAGACAAACTGTCAGCAATTTTATTGTGAATCCCTGGTACATGTTCGGCTTTAAAAACTAGATTAAGTTGTAAACACTTTAAAGTTAGTGCTCGGACCAAAACCATCAAATCTGTTGATTTGGATGTCTGTTTGTTTATCACATGAACGACTGACTGGTTATCACAACAGAACGAAACCTTCTTGTTTTGTAACTGCTCGCCCCAAACATAAAGAGACACCAAAATTGGAAAGTACTCTAACAGTGTGATATCCCTAGTTAGACCTTTTTCAACCCATGCAGTGGGCCAGGTTGCACATGTCCACTTCCCTTGAAAGTAAGCACCGAAACCTTTGTCAGAAGCAGCAGAGCTGTCTGTAAACAAACAGATGTCTGCATTTGTGGACCAAATCATATCCTGAAAAACCGAAATGCCATTGAACTCCTGAAAAAACTTCAACCACATTTTCAGATCCAATTTCATACCATTTGTCAGTCGAATATGATGATGAGGACATTTAACCCCGCAAGTGGCATCGATTAAACGCCGACAAAATGGGCGGCCAGGTACAATTGCTCTACACATGAAGTTGAGTGAACCCAATACCGACTGCAATTCCTTCAATGTCACGCTATGTTTATGACTTAGAATGCTGCGAATCTGAGACACCAATAAATGGATTTTATCCTGCGGAATCCTAACCTGCATTAAGACTGAATCCAGCTCTAACCCTAGAAAAACCAAAACTGTGCAAGGACCTTCTGTCTTTTCTTCAGCCACTGGTACACCAAAGGTTTTGCAAATGTCCGAAAAGGAAGTTAATAAGGATGAACAATGTGAAGAACCTCTTATTCCCCCAAACAGAAAATCATCGAGGTAGTGTTCGAGCTCCCCAACTGAGCATGAAATACGAACCACCCACTCTAAGAAATTGGCAAACATCTCAAATGTTGCACAAGAAATACTGCAGCCAAAAGGAAGAGACTTGTCAAAATAGTACTTCCCATCAAATTTAAAACCCAAGAGCCTAAAGTTGTCCTTCGAGACTGGTATTAAACGAAAAGCAGATTTTATATCGGATTTAGCTAACAAAGCACCTTTACCCAAACGTTGAACCATCTTAACAGCAGCATCAAACTTCGTATACTGTACAGAGCAGAGCTTTGAATCAATATGATCATTAACTGAATCGCCCTTTGGGTAAGAAAGGTGATGAATCATTCTAAAATCCCCCGGCTCTTTTTTTGGAACAAGACCCAAAGGCGAGACCCTAAAATTTGGAAATGGTGGCTCACTAAATGGGCCCTCTACACGCCCTAAATTAATTTCTTTGCTTATTTTTTCCCTGACAATCTCTGGACATTGCTTAGCAGATTTTAAATTTGTGGATTCATATGTTTTAATCGGTCCATCATAATGTAAAGGAAACCCAAATGAAAAGCCATTATAAATTTTCAATGCAGAAATTTGATCCGGATACATCCTTAAAAACCTCACCATGACATCCAACTGAACTGGAGTGTTTGCTAGTGTAAATTCAGTATTGGCCGAATTTGGGTTGCCTTTGGTTTGGGCGATTTGGACCGTTTCCCCCTCGAAATGCCTCGGAACCAAATGATCGAGGACACTTCTGTTGTGTGTGTGTGAACCCCTGCAAGCTAAACAGACATGGTCATATTTGCAGGGCTTAAATGAGCATCCACGAATGGAATTAAAATCAAAGCATGGGCGAATAAATTTTCTGGTGGTAGCTGCACTGGCTGACCTATATGTCACAGACGCCGGCGGCAGCATGTTTTGTGCCGGCTGCTGTGATAGTGACAATGCATGCACAGTCATTGTTCTAGACCATGTATCAGAATGGATCACCGCCCATGATTGAGGCTGAATGGCCTGACGCATTCTAAATTTCTCGTCATATGTCCGCCAAGCAAATGTTCCACCAGAAAGCGTTTCTGCATCTCTAATTAATGCCATATATTGCAGTAAATCACTTGCTTTCTGTGGAAATTTCCTGATCAAAATGGCCGAATAGATCAAAAATGCGTCGGTCCATTCCCTGATATTCTGTACCATTTTCCCCTGCCCCGACTTCCACTCTAACTGTCCCTGCTCATTAACTGTAAGTTTGGAAGTGGCGGCATGAGACTTATTTCGGGGTCATATCCATTTTCATGATTTGTTTATAAAACGCATTAACAAATTTAAAAAGAAAGGTTATGATCCTATTATATTGCAACACACTGCATGTTTGGTTATCGACCCTTTTACAGTCGGTAGCTACGCTTCCCTCTTTGCTTGCGCGATGACAGGCCGAGGGTAGTACTCTATGATGGTATACTCTTAAACTTGGATACAGGAGGAGCTTACCAGACTCATGTATTATTTTTTCCCTGTCGTGCCCTTAACGGCTTACCTGCAGGTGCTCTGACTTCAGCAAAGTCATTGAGTACATATTTGACGGATTGTCACAGTTATTATGCTATGTTTTACATGTTGTCCTGTGTTCACCGTCGTCTATGTTGTGGGTAAGTCCAGCGGGGATACCTTTATTTACAATATTTGTAAAGCTAGGGTGACTTTGAGAGAAGTGTGAGGTTAGGACGTCCGTAAACCGGTTTAAACCCCCAGTGGTGTTTTTGCTGCTGACCGTGCCAAGGCGGTACTCTCTTTGTCACCCTTCCTTTTGTTTGCCTTGCGTCTTTGTGCTTGTGGTTTGTTCATGTTGTGGAACGTTTGTCCCTGGTTCTTGTGTCTCTTTTGGTGTTTTCTGTGTTCATTTCGTGTGTGTGTGTGTGTGTGCGTGCGTTTGGGTGTGTGGTTGTGTGTGTGTGTGTCATGCTGTCTATCGGTGTTTTGGTGGTGGTTGCGTCTTGCATGTGGCTTTGCCTGCTTGACTTTACTACTTTTCCAATTATGCAGCAGTAGTGCCAAATTGAAATATTCTCCTTGCCAAATTTTTTGCCACAGATCTTTATTGACATGCAGTGTCAAATCATCTGCACTACTTAATGCTGTCGAAGGCACTGAAAAATCCGATTGAGCCGACAGCCCATTGTTTTGTTGGCTAAGGGGTGGAAAGAGCAGAGGGAAAGCATTTGTTATACCCGAATCTTGAGAATCCATTCCTAACTGAACCACCTCGGGCTCATCTCGATCACCACCCCCACTATTCCGGCTTGCATAGGGTGTTCTTCTATTTGTCGTCCCTCCCCTGCTTTTCCGTGGACGAGGCATACCTTACCAGACGTAATATACGTAGCGGAATGGCCGAAATTATTTATTAATTTGAAAAATTACTGCTGATTAATCTGATCAATTTGTTTGCAATGAGCCGTTTTTAGCGCGAAAATTTTCGCTGAGTGAGCGGTGTAAGCGTTTATTTAACTGTTTTATGAAACCAACTAAACGGTGCTGTACTTTCTACTACATTAAACGGTGTTACAGTAAACAAACAACCGAGCAGAACAGTAAACGAAGCAATTTTACAAGTAATAAATCGGTCTATTTAAATCAATAGACTCTCAATATAATGCCAGTAAAGATATGTTGTTTATCACTCTTGTCCATTTTAGAGAGCAAATTGGTTGATGGTTGAATCACTTTTGGTTGAAGGACGAATCGCTTTCTGTTGGTTACGACCTCTTTATCACTGACCTGGAAAGATAACATAAACTAATCATTAATTTGTTATTAATGTTATATACATTTATTGTAGCATATCAAAACTCTTAACCCAATCCCTCATATATTCATGAAGAAAATAATAACCTCATGAATATTAATTAATATACACTGAAATATTACTTAAAATTATTTTGTTTTAAAACAAAACAAAAATGGGGTATTTTTTTCTTGTTAGAATTTAGCAGAGACATATATCTACAATATGTTTTGAATTATCTGTACTTTGCTATTCATATACAAAACCACTAGTTTTTTAATACAACATTTTTAATATAAAAAAATAAAAAATGTCTGCTACAAATATGTTCCACAATGTCAAAATTTAGAGAATAAAGACTGAGTAGCACAATGGTTGGATCTTGGATCAAATGCCAACTTACATAGGATCTAATCTGAATTTAGAACTGTTTGTAAATTATCAAATTAGCATGGTGCTTTTAAAGTTGACAACTTGTATAAACGTTATTTAACCTTGTCAATGTTTGATTGTATTAGATATCAACCCTAAGATTAGATAATTGCTAATCAGACAACTTTTTGTTGAACCGTCTGCACTTGTTTTGTTATCAAATATTGTACGGAATAACACGTTTCTATATATTAAAAAAGAAAAAAGAAATCAACATTGGCAGGATAGGGGATTGTGTGATATTTGTATATTTTTGCAGTTCTGTGATATTTGTATTTTTTGCGCGATACGTTGTTCAAGGGAAGTAACTGTGTAATAAGTAATGGCTATCGTTGGTAATAGTTATTTATCCAGTCACCAGGCTTCTCTAGTGACATAATAAAGGGGGTGCAAATAAACTTAGGTTTATTTGGTTACTTCCGGTAGTGGAAGGTTTATTAGGTTAGTAGATAGGCGTAATGATTCTATAACCATGGAACTATTTTAGTTTTCTGTAAATATTCATAAACATGTTGATGGAATAGATCTAACAGATCTATTTGGTCACCAGAAGAATTATTCAAATGAGAAAAAATAAAAATAATTGGCTACAGCTGGATTCGAACCCGCGCCTGATCCTACAAAACCTAATTCTAATCTCTCTAGAGACGTCGCCCTTACCGATTACGCCACTGAGGCCACATACAAGATTACGTTGATTTATCACTTTTATTAATCTAATCCACCGCTGGCAAAACCCGTTTTTGATAAAATCAAACCTGGAAGCAAAGATTGACAGATAAATAGTAAATGTTTTCTTTTCACTCTCATGATTATTTGATTGATAAACTCTTACAGGGGCGGTGATAGTCATAAACCTAAATATAGCCTGTTCAGTTCCATCGATTTCTGAGTGACGTTAGGTATCGTGGATGGACCAGTTTCGGTGCACTTAGCAATCAAACTGATTAGGGTGATCACAAATCTTAAAATTGTATGAAAAAAACTAATAGTACCTTTGTAATAGGTCTTCTAAGTTGAATCTGTATAAATTAATTCCCAAAATATTCCATATTTATCGCGGTTGAAACCGTTTTAATGACGTAGCCATTTTGTGTTATTTTGTGTTTATCTGCCCTATTTCGGTGCGGCTTCTTTTTATCCAAATACAGTGTTCAACAAAAGTGTATGACTACATTTGTAAATTAAAAGTAGTAGGTCTGTAACTTATTTTTGAACCTTGAACTATTAAAACAAAATGAAATGCATATCAAACAAATTATGCATGTTGTAACGAGTTTAAAGTATTTTTATAACAAGAACCATTTACTGTCAATGTTCTTACCTTGTTTAAACTCTTTTTTTTTTCTCTGGAAATTGTGTATTTTGACTAAAACAACTCTAGTAAGGCGTTTTCTCCAGTAAAATATTATTTGATTAAAATCTAGTAGGTATCTCTCCGGCATGAATAAGATTAGGTCTCTATCCTGTATGAATAAACTAAAGTAGGTCTCCGCTCTGTAAGGTCTCTCTCCTATGTGAAAAATATAGTGAAGGACATACTTTTGGACATAGCCTGTACTTGAAAACAGTGAGCAGAGACATTGAAGTCATGTGACTTTGCTGCAGCATATGACAACAAATGTACATCTCTACAAAATTGAGAGAAACATTTTCAGGACAGTATTTTTTGGAACAAAAGCTATCCAAGTGAAAACAGACATAAGGAAAATGGCTGAAATTGCTATGCTTTATCAAATATAGTAAGTAACTTAATTGTTTGCAGCACATTTTAGATTTTTTTGACAGCGATGACAGGTATTTGTTTATTTGGTGGATTGCAAAAAGTGATGACGTAATTCAGCTCTTCTTAAAGAAGATATCGTTTCCCAAGTTAAGTGCACCGAAATAGGGCATGCACCGAAACAGGGCCATCGACGATAGAATCTAAAAATAGAAACCGAGACTACGTAACTCGAATTTGACCAAAGAATATAGATCATGTCTGTTTGAAATAACTTATCGACCCTCGATTCAAATCATCTTATTTTTCAAATTCAACCACGTTTCCCTTCTAGTAATACAAGTATCGAAACTATATTCCTCTGCGGTAGCTCATTAGATCTATTTACGTCTAAATGGAAGTGAAAAGGGAGGGATCCGTTGATCGAAAAACTGCATTTTCAATGTAAATTATTTCAAGAGTGTTATGAGTCTATAAAAAAGACATTTAACTATATTGACTGGATAAATCGAATAATAGGTTAGTGCCGTAGATGGGACGCCTTTATCCGACTCGGAGAGAAAACAGTTGAGGCTCGGCAAGCCTCGCCTCAACGTTTTCTCCCCTCGTCGGATAAAGCGTCCCATCTACGGCACTAACCTATTATTCTCTATTTCTCCTATACATTTTGATATATGATCTTAATTTTGTAATGTATCCTGTTATGCTTACATCATTAGAGTCTATGACGGTTTAGTGCCTGATGTTTGTTTTTGTCTAGGTTGATTTTCAATGTATACATTACAAAATAAAAACAGAATATGTCATTTACTAAAGTAGAATGATTGGTTTTAATTACTGTCGTTGGATATATATTCTTAATTTTGTACTTTCTTTACAATGTATCTTATGGTGGTTAACAGCCTGATGTTTATTTACCACTTGTCTAGAAATCACAAAATATAAAACGTATCTCTTTATATAAAACAGCCAGACTTGTTTTTTATGTAATCTGCTCGTTAATTGGATACAACATAGGACAGAGTGTCTTAGGGTTTTCAGTGTTTCGTACGTTTTCGTGTGTGTTTTTTTGTTTAAACAAAAAAATAATTTGCATTATTGGTATAGGTTTGTGAATGATTATCGCTGTCTTTTATTTGTGCGAAACAGTGTAGACCATTATCAGCTGATATGTAAGAGACATAGCAGTTGATATGCGTTTACATTTCGAACCATAATATGAAAACACTCTGTCCCATGACGAAAGCAGACATCAATTTACCTACCTGTGTAATCAATGACAACAGGCCCATTGGTATTTGAGCTGACTGAACACTGTGGGGTAGTCTCGACCGTAGACCCAATTGTATGGGACTTTCTTGGTCTAGGTCTCGATGTAGTAGGTTGGGAGCCGATCTGCACAGATTCACCCCTTTGACAATTTCGTCAATGATTGGCCAAATGGATCTGGCCTTCCGCTTGGGCTGGTGTGTCCGGATCGGGGCTGTGGGGTCTGCATTGTCCATTTTAGCTTTTTCCGTGGGTGCCTGGCTGCCAAGCTGGCTATGCCTGATCATAGCCATTTTTCTTTTCAGTGTTGCATTTTCTTCTACTAAGTCGTCTGTCATTTTGGGTTTTTCCTTCTCCTCTGCATCACCGTCTTCTCATTTCTACATTTTCTTCTTCTACACGTCTTAATTCATCATGCAGTCTTAACGCATCACGTGTTAACCTCGTATTTTGATCGCACACATCTTTCAACTGTTTATTTGCATTCTCTTGATCATCTGTTTTTATTTCCAGCTGATTTTGAGACTACGATGCACTCTCTGCAAGTGCACGACGATACACTTCACTTAGAGTCTGTTGATTGTGCCAAACATCACAAGTGAACTCGAGAAATCGATTCATATACCTATCCATTATGTAAAGTTTTTAAAAGAAATTAAAAGTTGAGAACAATTCGTAACTATCAGTAATTGGTAATAACTAAACAGAGCAAGCTCTTTATAAATTATAACAAGTTGTGACTTGTCTTGAGAAGACGCGTCTTTATATTGGGAATCAAGCTCTTTCGGGCGACCGCACCCATGGGCTGGCCTGTGACGTAGGTTGGATATTTCGTTTGATAGGACCTCTAAAAATAGAACTCCTAAAACCCGTTTTCTTGCAACAAATATTCGAGCAGAAATGGTCTAGTCAAAAGTAGCCAAATTTCTACCTTTTCTGTTTCAAAACTCTTCTTTCCCAAACAAAATGAAAGGTTTTGTGTCTGCAGAACACTTGGACATTTTGTTTTGATTTTTTTGCAATTCATGAAACAGTTTAAATTGTAGAAATCCGACTAGATCTGCAATCAAATTATTTGTCGCATGAAGACGGTTGAGAGAGGTTTACTTGTTTTGACAAACCTCAAAAAGAGTACATCGAATATGGGTGAAGCTGCCCAGATCCCCGGGCAGCAGGGTCTATATTAGGGTCAGCTTTTGTTCCCCGAGTTTAAATAATGTCACCAAATATCACCTCATCGTTGTCTGGATCAAGACGCCTTTTGTTAACTGTCCTAATGGGTCAGCATCACCCCATGTAGATCCACTTTTTCTAGAGCGTAACGGCTTTTGGGGTGCTGCTACTAGATAACAGTGTGATTTTAAAGTAGCTGCTCTCTACTGCAGAAACAATACTTAAACCTGACGCATTGTTTTTCTTATGAACATATTCGTTTTCTAAGATTATGCATGGTAAAGTAACGGTGCAATTATCTGGATTCGAACCATATTTTCTTCAAATGATCGGGGAGAAATAGCAGATCAGTAATTTCTCGCCTCACATGATCGCCTATATAAAAGTGATTAATGTGTCTGGTTTTCAGCGACCTTGTTAAGCGACAAAAGGCATATGTTGTGTCCTATCTGTTACCTTTACCCTTTACATATAATCCGCTTTCATGTTGACATTGCGTCTGGAAGTATTCATGGGACTCTTTAAAACGATCATTCATTTCGGTAAAATAATATTATCTCAAACGTGTTATTAAAATATTTGAAAGAGTTAAATTCAACAATTTCTCCTTTGCATCACAGACGCATACATGGTGTCATAATACGTACGATATGGGTGTCTCGGTTTCAGTGAGCCAAAGTCATATTTAATATAAATACTATTTATCATGGGAACACCTGACCTAATTGAATGAGACGCTGTGACCTGGTTTTACAATAGGTAACTGCTGTCTGCAAAAATTCGGGTTAACCTTGCATCGGTAAGTATTCGTGGATAATTTAAAAAGAGATCTAGCAATGTACATGCTGATCATGCATAGTGAAATAGCGCGCGCTCAACATGAATGAAATCAATGAGCTCAAACAGCAACTAAATGTTACAATCAATGACTCATACAACGAAATTCGCGCAATATTTTCCCGACGCGAATTTGGAGCAGGTTAAGGGATGCTCATCCATAAGCGAGCAAATACCTCCCGCACGTGACGGGTGCGATGCGCGACGTCCTCAACCCTGTCGTGCATCTGATGCGTGCTTAGGCACGTGCCATAAGAGCATAAGAACGCATATGCACTATGCACGATGTGCACGGGCATAAGCTAGCATAAGCGAGCATAAACGAGCATACGCATAAGGGAGCACCCTTAGTTTTACACTACTCATATTTCATTACATGCCACTATATTTATATTACATTTATACCCGAATGTAATAATGTTAAATAACATACCACTATATTTATATTACATTTATACACGAATGTAATGCTTTGTTACACACCACTATATTTACATTACATATATACACGAGTGTAATGTTTCGTTACATACCTATACATTTATATTTCAGACCACAGTGTACCCAGTGATGGTTTGGATGCACGGCGGATCGTACAGATATGGATCAGGAGCGGAGTATGATGGGCGGGTCCTCGCACAAGAAGGCGTCGTTGTGGTCACGATAAACTACCGAGTTGGTGCCCTAGGTACATTATTTTGTGTCTAGAAACACTTAGAAAAAGTTCAATATCGATATTTATTAAGGGTCACTACCCATCATGTTTTATATAAATCCTATACAATTTTACAAATTGTTTGGTATTCGGACACCAGGTCTCCCCGCGCAGTCGGTTTGTAAAGCTGAAGAAGTTACTTTGGCACTATTGTTTTTATTACTATAGAGTTATATGAAATAGTAGCAAACAGTGTATACCCTGATAAAGTTGTTATTTCAGGAGCAGTTTGATCTGGGTCTGCACTATTGGCATATATTTATATATCGAAAATCTTAGTATAATTAGCACACACTATTTTCTATGATATAATTACAACGTCTTAAATAGTGAATTGTAAGAAAAAGGTTTAATTTGCTTATGGTTTGTACATTTCGTAATGGCTAATTTTTCAATGCCCACCCGCAAATTAAAAAAAGTATCAACTGTTCTTGAATAGTATTGATATATTGCTAGGTTTTCTATCCACTGACGATGAACATGCACCAGGTAACTATGGGCTGCTAGATCAAGTATTGGCTCTAGAATGGGTAAATAACAACATTGCCAACTTCCATGGCGACCCCAGCAAGATAACCATATTTGGACAAAGTGCAGGTGGTGGTAGTGTATCGCTGCATATGTTCTCTCCAAAGACAAGGGGTAAAGGATTTCAAGTTGACCCTTATCCTAGTGTAAAATCACGTGTTTCTATACAGTTTAGCCTGTCTTAACCCTTTCCCTGTTCTGTATTTAGGCCAATTTGCAGTACCTACTTAATATTCATTAACAAAATTGTTATAAAAAAATATGGAAGGTGGGACATTGTAGACATTTTAGAAAGTAAAGAAACAGATCTATTAAATTCTATTAGCAAACAGAGTAGACCCTGATCAGACGGCTCCTCTAGGAGCCGTCTGATCTGGGTCTACTCTGTTTGCAAATGCGTGAAAACACGTTTATATGAGGGAAAGGGTTATGAGGTCATTTAGTTATTGAACACAAGAGTCTTAAAAAGCAGGTGGTTGCATAATGTAAGGTAAAACTAATATAGGGAGCTTTCTCTTTCGTGCTGCATTAATTATTCAGCTGCCACCTGTCATAGAAATCAAGATTTAGACTTCTTTTTAATGACCGCTTAAGACAGGTTCTACTGTACTTCAATCTTAACGCTTGAGAAGTTATTGTCGTGTATCAAACAACTTTGAGACGCCGAATTGTGTCTGATCTGGATCCAGCACGTTCAAAAGTTTGAACAAAGCGGACACAAGTAATTGTGTTCAGATCTGAGTTTCAGCACATATCAAAGTTTACAATTTAATTGCAAAGATAATGGCTAAAGGGATAGTTGAAATTAGTCTATTTATGAATTTATTTTAAACATAAAAACATATTTATAGAATGTTCAGTTATAAACTACAATAATTCAATATTATTTGTTTCTATTACTTTTGGCGAGATGTGATTGACTGTATTTATTTTTTCATATATCCATGAAAAAGTTTTAGGCTATACCTTGCGTCGTCAAGATAACGGTTGCTTCTGAAGATTACCTGTTAATTACCGAGTAAAGCACGCTCGAGTAATCTACATCCATATTTGAAAGCGTTTATGGTGGGACAGTCTATAGCCTATATAATTCCACTGTAACCATAGCCCTGTATCCGCTGTAACCATAGCCCTGTATCCGCTGTTGCCATAGCCATGTATCCGCTGCAACCATATCCCTGTATCCGCTGTAACCATATCCCTGTATCCTCTGTAACCATATCCATGTATCCTCTGTAACCATATCCCTGTATCCACTGTAACCATATTCCTGTATCCGTTGTAACCATAGCCCTGTATCCGCTGTAACCATATCCCTGTATCCGCTGTAACCATAGCCCTGTATCCGCTGTAACCAGTATCCACTGTAACCATATTCCTGTATCCGCTGTAACCATAGCCCTGTATCCGCTGTAACCATATTCCTATATCCGCTGTAACCATAGCCCTGTATCCGCTGTAACCATAGCCCTGTATCCGCTGTAACCATAGCCCTGTATCCGCTGTAACCATAGCCCTGTATCCGTTGTAACCATAGCCCTGTATCCGCTGTAACCATATCCCTGTATCCGCTGTAACCATAGCCCTGTATCCGCTGTAACCATAGCCCGGTATCCGCTGTAACCATAGCCCTGTATCCGTTGTAACCATAGCCCTGTATCCGCTGTAACCATAACCATGTATCCGCTGTAACCATAGCCCTGTATCCGCTGTAACCAAATCCCTGTATCTGCTGTAACCATATTCCTATATCCGCTGTAACCATATCCCTGTATCTGCTGTAACCTTATTCATGTATCCGCTGTAACCATAGTCCTGTATCCGCTGTTACCATATCCCTGTATCCGCTGTAACCATAGCCCTGTATCCTCTGTAACCATAGCCCTGTATCCGCTTTAACCATATCCCTGTATCCGCTGTAACCATAGCCCTGTATCCGCTGTAACATTATCCCTGTATTCGCTGTAACCATATTCCTGTATCCGCTGTAACCATATCCCTGTATCCGCATCCGCTGTAACCATAGCCCTGTATCCGCTCTAACCATATCCCTGTATCCGCTGTAACCATATTCCTGTATCCGCTGTAACCATATTCCAGTGTCCGCTGCTCAAATTTCGATCAGTCTAATTTTGACTACGTCGAATTCGATTAAGCCTAAAACTATTGGCCGAAAGTCAAACAGCTTGGATCCTGTTGAGTTACTCGGTATCTCATCTGGATCCATTCTGTTTGCAAATGCTAGAAAGTCTGTGGATAAAGGAATAAGGATCAACCATTTCCTTCATATAATGGTGTTTTCGTGTATTTTCAAGCAGAGTAGACCCAGATCAGGATATGCTCTGTTTGCTAGTGGAATTTGAAAGATCTGCTTCTTTACTTTCTCAAATGTCTACAATGTCCCACCTTCCACATTTCATTATAACTACATGTATATTGTCCATGACTATTCAGTAGGTATTGAAAATTGGAAAAGATATAGAACAGGGAAAGGGTTAATAGCAATATATAGTTGTTTTATTGGATATGTACAAATCGGCTTAAAGCAACGATAAATTAAACAATGTCAGAAATGTGTCAGTGAAATATGTTTAGCATGTTACTAGTCGTTTCTTCTGTTGCACGTGAGCAAAGGCGCACTTGCAACTAATTGAATTTCCAGGTCTGTTTCAGTCTATGATAGCACAAAGTGGTTGTGCGCTTAGTCCGTGGGCCATCTACCGTCCACCACACACACCTAGAACCTATACTGTCAAACTTGCCCATGATCTAGGCTGTACAACAAGATCTTCAGCTGAAATGGTCACGTGCCTGCGTGGAAAATCGGCAACGGATATCGCAAATGCGCACGTTGGGGTAATTAAGTGATGTGTATTGATATGTTGAAGGATGGGAGACACAGAATGCATGGTGCCCGTGTTTTGCCTTTTAGGAGAATGCTATTGATTTTCAGAAGAAGAAAAAAACATTAAAGGCAAAAACATTCTAAATGTTCAGCTAATAAATATTTATGATGTGATTTTTCTTACATGAATATTGAACAGGGAAAGGGTAACACAATTTACACTAGGATTGAACTACAACTGCACGCAAAAGGAATTGTGATGTAAAGGATGTCTGAATGAGGAGAATGGTATTTTAATCCTTTAACTCGTAAATTCTCATGTGAAAGATAATGACATCTTGGATATTAATTAGATTAATATTAGACCCAACCTCTTTAAATAAAAATCTACTGAATAGGAGCATTTACTAGAAAAAAGGAAAATGTTAGACGTGTGCAGTTTTGAAACCAAATTGTGATAAAGTGGGCATTTGTTCCTATGGAACGAAGCTCAGTTTATCACGGTGGTTTCAAATACAGTTGAACGTCGATATCTAGAACTTCAAAGGACCAAACAAATTAATTCGAGATAACAGATGTTCGGGTCATCCGATTTCTTATCTGGATATTTTCTTAAGGTCACATGCAGGTCTAATGTAATGCTGAAAAGGAGCTTTCAGCGTTACTTTAGACCTGTATTAAGCTGTCACGTGTGTTTCTAGATATGTATACTGATACATTTGACTGATACATTTTTTTTAAAAAAAAATCCTTTATTGTAAATTTTGGAAGGACCAAAATTTTAGTTCGAGTTATACTGAAGTTCGAGTTATCAAAGTACGAGATATCGAAGATCCACTGTAGTAACTTTTACAGAAACATCAAAAGACGTAAATATTAGGGAATACGGTATGTTAAGACATATTAGACAGAAATGTTAGCCTTTTACTCGATAATGGTGCATTCTTACGCATAATACAGGCTAGTCTGACATGTCTTACAGCTAGTATGGGAATGGACTGATCAGGATCTACTATGTTTGCTTATAATATAATATTGGTTATATAAATATTCCCATGTTAACCCTTTTGCTCTCAGTGGATTCTTCCATGTTTACATGTATTTATTGGATTAGTCCTTTTTTTATCTAAGGGGTGCCTGGCCTAAATTTTCAATTTCGTTTTGTTTTATATTGGAATTCCTATCAGCAAACAGTGTAGACTCTGATCAGACGCCGCATTATGCGGCGTCTGATCAGAGTCTACTCTGTTTGCCTATGTCCCATATGTGGTATCGTAGGAACAAATGGGTTAAATGTACCATTAAACTTCCAGCCAATCAATATTCAAAATGTCATGTATTTCCTAGATGAACATTCACCAGGCAAATGCTCATACTATGTTTTAGGCTCCACCAATGATAAGTACATTCGCCCCTCGTGTAGATGGTTACTACATCACCGACCTACCGGAAGTTCTGTTAGAACGAGGGGCTTATATGACAGATGTACAGGTGATGACGGGATACGTGCCACAGGAACTTGCAGAGGATTTAAGTGAGTTGACATTTGAACCTCCCACCCACCCTTAGACTATTTTTAGACCTAACCTCTTTGAATAAATCTACCGAAAAGGAGCATTTACTAGAGAAAAAGGAACAGTTTTGAAACCATTGATGTGAATAGAGCATTTGCTCCTATTTATCACAATGGTTTTCAAAAATGACTTTTTTAAAGAGGCGTTAAAAGGCGTCAGTAGGAGGGAATCGGTTAATATCAGTTTCTTTCTTGAACTTGGAATCAAGGATAAGCGCGATTATATTGATATCAATCAGAGCTATAGATAACGAGATGCGTAACCAAATACTAAAATCGTCATTTCTCCACCAAACCCTATACTGTGACCACTCTTTAGAATCGTCTCTTCGAGACGATTCTAAAGAGTGGTCACAGTATAGGGTTTGGTGGAGAAATAAA
Organism: Azorinus chamasolen; assembly: GCA_963576725.1. Taxonomy (NCBI): domain Eukaryota; kingdom Metazoa; phylum Mollusca; class Bivalvia; order Cardiida; family Solecurtidae; genus Azorinus; species Azorinus chamasolen. The sequence continues at coordinate 87,063,010 of OY755242.1, forward strand.
GGAACTATTCTTGAAAATGTTTACATTTACGCATCTTATCTGGACCTCTGATAAATGTTAATCTTCAACCATTTGTTCCAATAACTTTTCATAAATTATCACTTGTATCCTTACATAACTCTTGAAGCCTTATTCTGCGGAAACACCTTGGATCTGAATAACTCCAAGCTGTTTGTCACACGGTCAAACGTGTCCTAACCATTTACTCAATGAATATTCATGTAAAAACTGATGCCATCATGAATATTAATTAGATTAATTCTTACAATGGCATACCAACGCATGAAGTTTTGCCAACGCAAAAACTGTAAAAACATATCTATATTATTCAAAAAGCAAACAGCTCAGGTCCTGGGTCTACTCTGTTTGCACAAGCATATATATAAAGGCGTAGTTATAGAGTAAAGGGTTAAAATATATTAAAACTTGCAACTGCCCGGAGATTAAGCAAAAATAGTTTAAGAGCAGAAGAGTACCCACGGCAGACATTTTGAAAATCCTTTTCTAGGAAATCGTTTTCTCATAACACTTCACGATGTTCTAAGTTGGTGTATACATATTGCATTAATCAAACTTTCGGAAATACACTTTCAGTTGCTCTATAACCAATCATTTAAACGGTACATATATTGACAGCTGGGGAGCCAGGAATAGAAAATGGTTTGACCAAATCCCAGCTGGAGGCTTTGTTTTCCAAGAAGAGTAGCCGTTATCTGTCCAAAGCTCATGACATGTACAGGGCTATGGTGTGTGCCTATCCACCGAGCTCCACGGACGTGTTCAGGAACAGAGAGAATGCTATTGATGTAAGCTGGAAGAGACGTACATGTATTAACTGTTATCTCACTGTATAAAACATGTTTGCTTAATCCATTCCGTCATAGGCTCCTTTTAGACCCAACCTCTTTGAATAAATATACCGAAAATGAACATTTACTAGAGAAAGGGAAATGTTTAGAAATTTGTAGTCTTGGAACCATTGTGATAAATACAGCATTAGCTCGTAATGAGCAAATACTCTATTTCTCACAATAGTTTCAAAACGTGACTATTACAGAGGCGTCAAAAGGCGTCAATATGGGGGAATGAATTAATCCTTTACATCGTCAATATTCACGTAACAAATAACGAAAATCTGAATATCAAATAACTATTTTTTTTAAAAAAAAACCCAAACAAACAAACTATATGAATAAAGGACTTTTGGCCGTGACAAAAACTGTAGAATCAGATCTATATGTATATCATTCTATAAACAAACAGTATGCCATGATCAGATTTACATTTGCAAACAGTCTGGGTTCAGATAAGACTCTGAGGAACGTCTGATCAGGAGCTAGGCTATTTGACGTTCAGAATTGAAAGCAAGTGGACGTTGCAATAACCCAGAGTTTACATTAGGAATCAGATGGTACTATAGTAGATAATTACATGTAAATGGCTGGCACTTCTAATAGGGTACACGCAACTTTAACCCTTTACTCCATAAATACACATTCAGGACTACGCCTTAGCAACAGTAGACTCAGACCGGACAGCTCCTACAGCAGCCGTCAGATCAGGGTCTGTTTGCTTATGGTATAAAATATAGCTGGTTCTACAGTTTCTGCCTGAGTCAAAATATCCTAGGTATATATAGAATTATAAAACAAATCTAATTAATATCCATAACGTCATTACATGTATTTGTCAACACTTTCACCACCGAAGTCACCAAAAAGCGCATCACAGGCAAATATGTGATTACTTGCAAACAGTTTAGATCCAGGTAACTCTGATCAAGATCCAAACTGTTTGACACACCACTTATGTTTTAGAGAAAAATCCTCCGAAATTTAAACCAGACGGTATTGTTTGCAGACGTAAATTATTTGTTGCCAAACGAGAAAATATACTTTACTTTTACCACAGTTTGCTATTCTCATAAATTGGCTGAATGCGGATCATATCTCTGAGCGATATACACATTAAACCGTATGATTAGTCCCCCACCGGTTACCGGCTGGGGGACTATAGGTTTGCTCGATTCCGTCTGTCCGTCCGTCCGTCTGTCCGTCTGTCACGCTTCTTGTCCGGGCCATATCTCCTACAAAGTTAGCCCAAATTCATTATAATTTCACACATTGAAGAAGCATGATGAGGGCTAGTGTCATGTACAAGGGCCATAACTCTAGCATCAATATTTTTGGAGTTATTCCCCTTTTACATATTTTTTGTCTGGACAATAACTCTTTATCTACTGGTTCAATTGATTTGAAACTTCACATATGGAACAATCATGATGAGGTGTAGTGTCATGCACAAGGGCCATAACTCTAGCATCAATATTTTTGGAGTTCTTCCCCTTTTTCATATTTTCTTGTCAGTCCGTCTGTCACGCTTCGTGTCCGGGCCATATCTCCTACAAAGTTAGGCCAAATTCATTATAACTTCACACATTGAAGAAGCATGATGAGGAGTAGTGTCATGCACAAGGGCCATAACTCTAGCATCAATATTTTTGGAGTTATTCCCCTTTTTCATATTTTTTGTCCGGACAATAACTCTTTATCTACTGGTTCAATTGATTTGAAACTTCACATATGGAACAAGCATGATGAGGGGTAGTGTCATGCACAAGGGCCATAACTCTAGCATCTATATTTTGGAGTTCTTCCCCTTTTTCATATTTTTTGTCCAGTTAATAACTCGTTATGTACTGGTTCAATTGATTTGAAACTTCTCATATGGAACAAGCATGACGAGGTGTAGTGTCATGCACAAAGCCAATAACTCTAGCATCAATATTTTTGGAGTTACTCCCCTTTTTCATATTTTCTTGTCGGGACAATAACTTTTTATTTACTGATTCAATGTATGAAAGTAGGTACTAATACCATTCAGGTGGTCATGTATATACCATGGTCAACCACACCATGGGTGGGTGGGGTGGGGAGAGTGGCGTTGTTGTTGTTTTTTCAGTCCGGTGGGGGACTCATGTCTTGCATAGCAATACAACATGCCCTTGTTCTTGTGTTATACCTTCTGATCCTTCGAGATCATGGATTTGAGTACTTCTTGTTCTAAAAATTGAATACCGCTTAAGCCGGTGCTAGGGGGCGTGAGCAGTGTTGTTTATAACATGCATACAGACTGGGAGTTTACCCTTTCCTCTATAAATATTCATGTAAGAAATAATGACGTCATGAATATTAAATAACTTAATTGTTATAATAGCACATGGACACGTACATTTTAGGCCATGGCAGAAACTATACAATCACATCTGCATTATATCATGAGCAAACAGAGCATACCCTGATCACAGGGGTCTATACTATACCGCTTCATAACGGTCTATATATGCTATACAGTAAAACCTCTCTTAACCGGAATTCTAGTAGATAAGAATTTAGACACTTTTAGGCAGGTGGCTGCTTAATGCAGGGTGTAAGTCATGCAGAAAGCTCCTCTAGGAACTTTCTGCATGACTTTCACCCTGCATTAAGCTGCCACCTGTCTCCAAGACCGATATTCATACTAAATTTAACGACCGGTTAAGAGAGGTTATACTGTACAATAAACGCGTTATATAGGACATATAGACTCCCATGAAGCGGTACAGACCCCTGTGACCCTGATCAAACGGCTCCTATATGAACCGTCTGATCTGGGTCTTCTCTGTTTGCAAAGTCGTAGAAAGCCACGGTGAATCCACAGTTGACGTAGGGGATAATGTGGCTATTCCAGTGGTTCGTTTCAGATGAATTCAGACTATGGCTATGTCGCGCCACATATCAAGATGGCGGAGTCTATGAGTAAGCACGGGATCCACGTATGGCTCTATGATTTCACATTCCGTTCAGTGCTAACCAAAAAGAAGGACTGGATAGGTTAGTAGTTTCCGGTGTTAGATCTGCACCATGAAAACTGCACTATATATTAACCTTTTCCCTCATATAAACGTGTTTTCACGCATTTGCAAACAGAGAAGACCCAGATCAGACGGCTCCTAGAGGAGCCGTCTGATCAGGGTCTGCTCTGTTTGCTAATAGAATTCGATAGACCTGTTTCTTTACTTTCTAAAATGGCTACAATGGGCCACCTTCCATACTTTATAATACCTATTTTGACCATGAAATTCAATGGGTATTTAAATTTGGGTTTAACATAGAACAGAGAAAGGGTTAACTGTTTACTCCATCCATGATTATCCATGTAAGTAATCATGACATTTATTTTAATTATAATATACTGAGAATATTAGATAACAGGAATGTTTGATCATTGCAGAAACTGTGGATTCATTTCTATATTATATCATAGGCAAACGGAGCAGACCCTGATCAGATGGTTCCTACAGGAGCCGTCTGACCTAGGTCTACCATGTTTGCAAAGGCATATACATGCGTATGTATGAAAGAAATGGTTAAAACTGACTTGAGGATATTGCCAATATAGAAATAAAACTCAGCTACAGTGTTCCCTCTCTACAACGACACCCTTTGCGATACGAAGATTGTATGTATTGTTCAGAGGGAGTTGTTATAGGGAGGGAAAATCAAACATAATTAGCTTGTTTACAGATCCCCAGATAATGTTTATTTCGAGAACTAAAACCGCTCTGCCTCAATCAAACCCTTTGTTGTGACCACTCTTTAGAATCGTCACAAAGTGACGATTCTAAAGAATGGTCACAACACAGGGTTTGATGGAGGCATAAAGAAAATACGATGGAAAAAAGTTGTTTTTGGAGCCACGTTGTTTCGGAAACAGTGACATGCGTTGTTGTATGGAGGGAATCGTTATTGAGAGGGTCGTTGTAGGGAGGGAGCACTGTAACAATAATTATGCTGTATAGGGTAGTTTATAGTCACTATAGTTATCGTGATTATAGTCTTACGCCTTCACTCCATACACTCTGGGAGCCAATGGGGTCTACCCCCCCCCCCTCCCTCTTAGTCTTTTTTTTTCATGGATACCAAAATGTTCAGAAAAGTCTACTGAATCAGAATCGCGAATGTACTCAAGTTTAAATTATTTTAGGCTATATGTATTTAACCGTTTCTATGGCAACCCCAGTTTTCGTAATGATGACCCATACCTGCAAAATCGCTCATATCACAGCCAGTTTTTGTCCTAAACTTATAAAACTGGCACCAAATTAAAGATAAGACATTGTGCTTTTATTTCCAGCTATTTTTGTTTTTTTAATTACCTTATTTGCATACTCATGAATGTTAATGAGAACATTAAAAATAGTGAAAAAGTATAGAAATAATGTAAACCTTTCACTTTTTTATCCTACAAATATCAGAAAACAACTTCAAATACAGTTTAACATGATGACGAAATCCTCCGAAATCAAAATATCCAATTTACGGACGAAAACATTAACTTTAAGTAACATTTAACCGTTTCCATGGCAACACCCAAGTTTTCATAATGATGGTCCATACCTGCAAACGTGTCCATATCACAGTCAGTGTTTGTCCTAAACCTATAAAAACATTGGTACCAAATTGAAGATAAGACATTGTGCTTTTATTTCTAGTTATGCATTGAAATTACCTTAATTGCATAAACATGGATATTAATGAGAATATTAAAAATAGTAAAACCAATACTGAAAGAATGTATATAATGTAAACTATCCACATTTTTGTCCACAGGAGTGCCGCATGCAGAGGAGCTGTATTACGAGTTTGGTGCACCATTTCTACAACAAACACAATGTCCCTCTGCCCACGCCTGTCCCTCATCAGTCACGTGGGGTACTTATCAGCCATGGGGAAAAGATGAGAAAAATGTAAGCAGAGCAACCATGAAAATATGGACGGAGTTTGCAAAACTGGGGTAAATGTCATACGTAGAGGTTTTTTTTAAATCTTTACTCCATAAATACGCCTTTCTACGCCTTTGCAGAGCAGACCCACATCTGCCATCAGGTCAGTGTTATATGTAGATATATTTCTACAGCTTCTGTCATGGCCAGAAATTTCCGTGTCCATGTGCTATTGAAATCTAATTAATATTCATGATGTCATTAATTTAAACATGGATATGCATGGAGTCAATGGTTTAAAAAACAAAAACAATGTGTGCCAAATTGTGTTTACAACAAATAACCACACCTGGGCAACACATTTTAGCTATTCGAATTGTCAGCAATACGAATACAGTAAAACCTCTCTAAATCGGAATTCTAGTTGAGAAGAATGTATATACTTTTAGACAGGTGGCTGCTTAATGCAGAGTGAAAGTCATGCAGAAAGCTCCTAGAGGAGCTTTCTGCATGACTTTCTCCCTGCATTAACCTGCCGCCTGTCTCCAAGACCGATATTTATACTCAGACGTCCGGTTTAGAGAGGGTTTATTATATTTGAAATATTTATATGGAATAATAAACAAGAATGACTCCGTGACTTTAGTTCCAGTAAAGAATCCAGTTAGCCATTGATCTGCGAAAGGTGAATTTTTACTCATTTGCAAACAGTAGACCCAGGTTAGATAGCCACAGGGTCTTGTCTGAAAATTTGCTTATGAAATGATCTAGATCTGGTTGTATAATATCTGCCATGGCCACTAATCCAGTATGTGTGTACTATGGTAGAGATTGTGGTGAAACGGTTGATAGGCTTTAGACTGTGTGGCTTGGTAGTTCAGTTGGTAGAGTGTTGGCATGGTAAGCCAAAGTCCCTTGGTTCGAGTCCCAACTTTTTCACCATGCTACATGTGGTTTTAATGAAAGGAAATGAGCAAAAACGCATGTAAGGTAACCATTGATAATTCTAACTCTGCTTTTTCTTGTTGTAGTCATGATGCTGACATGTTTAAATTGTCATTAAATGGTGGCATATATTGGCCACCATACAACGACGAAGTCGGAACTATATTGAACATTACATCACACACGAGACTGGTTCATCTGCACAAATCCAAAGGCATCAAATTCTGGGAGAGTTTCAACTATTTGGACTTAACAGCACAAATCCCTGACGAATGTACAACGGGTATACCCGTGGGTAAATGATTTGTTTCAAAACTGTTGCATTAATGCTATAAAATAACACGCACAAGTCCTTGATGTGTGTAAGACATATCCGTTGGTAAAAGTTTTGTAAGAAAACACTTGTAACAACGCTATGAAAAAACGAAGATACTGCTTGGTGTGTGATCCTTTTACTCATTTTAACGCCTTTGCAAACAGAGAAGATCCAGATTAAATGGCTCCTGTAGGGGCCATATTTAACCCTTTCCTCCATAAATACGCCTTTCTACGCCTCTGTAATAGTCACTTCTTGAAACCATTGTGATAAATAGAGCATTTGCTCCAAAGGAGCAAATGCTCTATTTATCACAATGGTTTCAATACTACACAATTCTAACATTTTCCTTTTCTCTAGTAAATGTTCCTTTTTGGTAGATCATTCAAAGAGGTTGGGTCTAAAAATAGCTTATGGAGGAAAGGGTTAACAAATAATGACAACTTATTAGCTGAAGCTTTTCAAGGATTAGCTTTGACAAAAACTAGAATCAGATCTATATTATGACAAAAGCAAACATAGCAGATCCTGATCAGACGGCTTCTATAGGAGCTGTCTGATCAGGGTCTACTCTGTTTGCAAATGCATTAAAATGTGTTTATATGAAGGAAAGGGTTAAAACAGGTTTACTGTAGGCTACCAAGTTAATTGAACAATCCAAACCATGGCAGACTGGTTAAAAGGGCAGCAAAAGACTAACACATATCAATTACTTAACTGGACTTCCACATCAGTCGGATGATAAATGATAAACAATACACTTTTATTTTGATTTCAATTGTATAACCAATTCTTTATTGAATTACAACAAGGGCTACAAGAAAATGTCATAAAATGTAAAATGTAGACATTCATACGAATATCATTTGACAAGCCAAAACAAAATGTCATTTCATTATCCCCCATACCTGATGACTATTCATGTAAGATATAATGACATAATGAATATTTTCTGCAGATTGTTTATAATGGTTTATTAACACATGGGTTGGCCACTAATTAGTAACAGGTATACAAATATGTGTAAGCAGAGTAGACCTGATCAGATGACTCCTACACGATTCATCCAATTTAGGGTCTAGGCTGTTTGCAAAGGGGTGTCTTTCAGATAAAGGGTTAAAACAGAAAGAGGTGGTTTATTTAAAGACAGTCAGTCCATACAATCACTTTTAAACATACTGAAACATTTAACTTACTAAAAAATTTATTCGTACAGATTTTTTAACCAACTACATTTTCTTAACCCTTTCCCTGTTCTATATAAAGTCCAAATTTCAATACCTACTGAATATTCATGAAAAAAATAGATGAAATATGGAAGGTGAAACATGGTGGCCATTTTAGAAAGTAAAGAAACAGATCTATCCAATTCCATAAGCAAACAGAGCAGACCCTGATTAGACGGCTCCTATATGAGCCATCTGATCTGGGTCTACTCTGTTTGCAGATGCATGAAAAGGTGTTTATATGAAGGGAAGGGTTAAAGTTAGTTTGTCTGAAAAAATATCCAATCAGAGTGTCAAGCAGTTTGGACCAAGATGAGATGCTGAGTTACTTGGCGTCTCGCCTTGATCCGAAATCTTTTCCATAGGTAATTACTCGTCCAACTGCAGAAAACTAAAGTTTTACATTGTGTATACAGAAAATTGCCAACCAACAACTTGGCCTGTATCCATGCTTACAAAACTTTTAGTTGAGTCTGAGTTTGTTCTCAAGTTTTTGATTGGTCAGATTTGAGCCTTTGAATACTGAATGGGTTAAAGCATCATCCAAAGAAGTTTATGTATCAGAGCTATGGATAGGAGACATACTGATTTATCCACTATCCTATTTCTCTGCCAAATACTACCTTTTTGATACTCATTAGATTGGCCACTCTGAAGCAATTCTAATGAGTACCAGCAATGTAGGGTCTGATGGAGACATATTGCAATAAGATCACCTAAATGCACCTCTTATCTGGAGCTCTATAGGTTTCTATGATTATACTCATCAATCTATTCAAATATTTCAAAACTACAAAAAAAAACACAAATTACAAATGAATTCTGCAGAGAGATCTAATAAAAAGAAATCTTGATGAACTCTAAAAAACTCTAAACTACTTACTTCTTTGCTGGAAGACATTCATACTTTTGATAATATTAAGGGATTTTTTTTATTTCCAATCTTACTTGTTGCAATAGACAATGCTCAAAAAGCAAAATCAAAACAATTATGTCAATAACCAAACATAAAGGTGCGTAAGCGTTAAAAACAAGACTGTACATGTATCTTTACCCTGCTTTAAAAATATAATATCGGTGGCAAATTTGGATCTGTCCAATTTTGACCAAGCTTGGATCTTGATGAGATGTTAAGTTACTTGTGTCTCATTTGGATCTATGATGTTTGCAAACACACGTCAAGTCGCAGATAGCTTAACCCATTCTCCCCTAGACTATTTTAAGACCTAACCTCTTTGATTTTATCTACCGAAAAGGAGCATTAAGTATAGAAAAGGAGACATTTAGCATTGTGTAGTGTTGAAACCATTGTGATAAATAGAGCATTTGCTCCTATGGAGCAAATGCTCTATTTATCACAATGGTTTCAATAAATGGGTTTTACAGAGGTGCAAAAAGGCGTCAGTAGGAGAGAATGAGTTAGTAAGAGTTAAATTATACATGTCCTCTACAAACATCCTGCTAACTACAGCACAACTTGTCCTAAGCAGCCATTCATTTACTGAACAAAGGAGTCTTAAAAAAGCAAGTGGTCATTTAATGAAGTGCAAAAGTAATGCAGAAAGCTCCTATATTAGCTTTCTGCATTAATTTTGACTTGCATTAAGCTACCACCTGCCATACAGACCCATAACTAGACCTCTTTTTGAAGGCCGCTTAGGTCAGGTTATACTGTAGTAAGTAACTGTACTAGCAAACACAATCATTTTTGCTGCATCGTTTCCCAAGTGCATATGATTATTTGACAGCTTTAATTTTATATGATGTTACAACAAAATTCCTAATACACTTGAAATATAAGTGACCAAAGTATAACTAGACGACCATTGCAGAAAATGTTTTTGTTTACCAGTAGAGGTCACAGATCAATCAACTCCTATTCTGTCGAAGCTAGTTTCATTTGCAATTTCTGTCCCTGCTTCTTTGATAAAAAGCAAGTATAGCTGTCTGTACACAGTCAAGTATTACTGACAAACTTGTACAGTACAGTAAAACCTCTCTATAACGACCACTAAATTGTGTTAATTGGTTGGTATTTTGGGCAGGTGGTTGCTTAAAGCAAGGTGAAAGTAAAACAGAAGCATCAACTTGCCATTAACACAAAATAATTGATGAAATTTAGTGGCCGTTATAGAGAGGTTTTACTGTATAAGTCTAATTAGATGAAAATGATTTGCAAAATCTTATAAATCATTTTCATCAAAGTGCACAATTAAATAAGGCCAATCCTTTCAAAACCATTTCACAGGGTGTAAATAAATTTATGTAGTGAGAAAGGTTCAACTCTTTCCTCCATAAATAAGCTGTCTAATGTCTTGGCAAACACAGTAGACCTAGTTAGAATGCTCCTAAAAGCTTATGAAATAATATACAGTAAAACCTCTCTATAATGACCACTGAATTGTGTTAATTATTTGTATTTAGGGCAGGTGGCCACTTAGAGCAAGGCGAAAGTAAAACAGAACGCTCCTATAGGAGCTTTCTGTTTTACTTTCATCTTGCTTTAAGCAGTCACCTGCCTTTAACACAAACTACTTGATGTAATTTAGTGGCCGTTATAGAGAGGTTTTACTGATCTGATTCTACCATGGCAAAAAATCCTCACATTTTAATATGCCAGTTTACAAATGCATCTTATTAATATTCATGATGTCATTATATCTTATATAAATAGTATGGGGTAACAGGTTAATCCTGTGACTTCTATTACATATGGTAAACTCACCCTACAGAAATTTGGAACCGATCCATATTTCATGGTGAAAACCTTTTAAATTGACTGGATCACCAAACAATGAAGACAATGATCAGAGCCCTTCTTCAAGAACCATAAGATCTAGTACTACACTGATTGCCTATGCCCCATGTATGAGATCATGGGGCTTTATAGATTAATCCTTTACCTCAGTTAACCCTTTCCCTCGTATAAACGTGTTTTCACGCATTTGCAAACAGAGTAGACCCAGATCAGACGGCTCCTAGAGGAGCCGTCTGATCAGGGTGTGCTCTGTTTGCTAATAGAATTTGATAGTTCTGTTTCTTTGCATTCTAAAATGTCTACAATGTTCCACCTTCTATATTTAGTTATAGCTATTTTGTCCATGAATATTCAGTAGGTATTGAAATTTGGAAAAAACGTAGAACAGGGAAAGGGTTAAGAAGTTATGACATCATGAGTACTAAATGAAATACATGTACATACACACTATACAGAACAGAGCATGCCAAGGTATCTGAATTGCTTTAACAAAACCATTAAAATATCATAATGAAAGAGAACAAAGAACAGACATTTATGTCATCAACATGGAGCATACAAAAAGAAAACTTAAAGAAAAGTAGACTAGAACATAGAGAAATACTTTACAGTCATATTATGTCATACTTTAACACATATACACAAGGTATAAACCAAGTGCCACCAGTGACTTACTCAGTTATGATCTATTTCATACTGGAATACTTACAAACTCTTATTCCACGATACACAAACAAACTTGCATTTGCAAACAACTTGGATCCAGATGAGACGCCAAGACACTCAGCTTATAGTTCCATAAGCAAACAGAGCAGACTCTGATCAGACGGCTCATATCGGAGCCGTCTGATCTGGGCCTACTCTGTTTGCAAAAGTGTAGAAAGATGTATTTATAGAGTAAAGGGTTAACCCTACAATTTATAACCATTAATAAACACCCAAATTACAGATATCAATCATCAAATTCCATTCCAATGATTACACTGAAGTAAAATATCCTTTGAATTTCATTGAAGTAAAATATCCTTTGAATTTCATGTCTCACAAGTTAGATGAAACTTCTTCATTACATGTGTATGGAAGGCCTGTGCGCCATGCTAAATGCGAAATACCTGTGCTTTAGGAAAACCCTAGAATCTAATTAAAACCCACCCGTTAAAATGCAAACAGAAGTTTGTCTCCAAGTATACATTATCTTTATCCCACTTTATGCAGATCAAAGCACTGTCTCGTGTGAAACTTGATATTTTGGTGGTTTTCAATAATTTTGCATTAAGCAAATTGCATTTAGCAAATCGCATTCTGCCTTTTGACTTTCGCATTTTGCTTGGCGAGAGGTTCACAGAGATTATGATATCAGTTTATGTTATTTCGATGCATGAAGAAGAAAAATATAGTACTGTGTGTATATTGGGAAAAGATACGGATCTCTCCTTCAAAATTGACTTATCCAGTTTAACCATTCAGTACAATGTGATTAGCAATTAGTAGTCCCTAAATAGCAATTGGCATTTGTCATTTAGCACTTGTCATTAAGCATTTCGTATTTTGCATTTCGCAAATCGCATTTAGCATGGCACACTGGCCTTCCATACATGAGAATCTCTCAACCCTTTACTTCATGAATACTGAATAATGATATGAATATTAGTTTATTGAAGCATGCTTGGTCGATCCATACACAAACAGGACACACCCTGATCAGACAACTCCTACAGAAACCCTCTGATCTGGGTCTACTTTGTTTACAAAGGTATTCAAATGTGTATACTGTAGGAACTGTCTTAAGCGACCATCTAAAAGACGTATAAGTATGGGCCTAAACGGCAGGTGGTAGCTTAATGCAAGTCAAAAGTAATGCAGAGAGCTTTCTGCATTACTTTTGCCCTGCATTAAGCTATCACCTGCTTTTTAGGACTTCTATATGTTCAGTTAATGAATGGTTGCTTAAGACAGGTTCTACTGTACTGAATAAAGGGTCAATGTATATGTGTCTGATGTGCTGTTGTTATTGTTCTCATACATGTACATGTATACTGATTCTACATGTACTTTAATCTCATCTTGTTCTACCCCTTTATTTGTTTTTCCATATATCAAATACTAAGAATAATTTCCATAACATTAGATACAAAATATAAAATCTAGCTGTTTTTTTTGTTTCACGGGTAATCAATGTACATGGAATAATTTTAAAAAAAAAATAATATATTTTGCGTTTGTTTGAACATTTTCTTCTAAAAAAAAGAAACAAAACACCATACAAAATAGAATATGTCTACTAGACGGAGATATTTCATTTGAAAAGACACATGCACACCCTGACAAGGGAAATAATACAAGCAGCCAGATATCTATTAATAAAAGAATAATTTCCCTTGATACCAATAGCCGAGTTTTAACAAAAATAACTCTTTACTCTATGAACATTCATGTAAGAAATAACGTATGAATAGCTAAGATTGATAATGGCATTAACCCTTTCCTCCATAGGCTATTTTTAGATCCGTCCACTTGGAATAAATCTACCGAAAACGAGTAGTAACTAGAGAAAAGGGAAATTTTAGAATTTTGTAGTTTGAAGCCATTGTGATAAATAGAGCATTTGCTCCTATAGGAGCAAATGCTCTATTTATCACAATGGTTTCATAAAGTGACTTTTACTGAGGCATAGAAAGTCGTATCTGTGGAGGAAAGGGTTATGCAAGAGAAGATTTAGCTCTGGTAAAAACTAGAATATTATCAAAACAAACTCTGATCAGACGGCTCCTACAGGAGCTGTCTTATCTGAGACTAATCTGCAAAGGCATTAAAATATGTATCTATGGAGTAAAGGGAGAAAAAGTATTTGAAATATTTTGGTAAAACATATCATCATTCATGCCCTTACTGTCCATCAAAATAACAAATAAGTCTACATTGGGCAGAGCCCCCAAAAAGAAATGTAATGTTTCATTCCAGTGTTTTTTCCACTTCTGTGAAATCCTGTTTTTTTTTTTTTTGTACAATTCAGAATTGTTACTGATGTGATTCCAAGAGTAGCAACAAGGTTTGGTAGAGAAATACAGAAAGAATTACCCCAGATTCCTTTTTTTAATTTCTTAAAATCCACAACACTGACTGGATACATATTTTTTTTTAAAAAAAAACATCATTCCTTAAAAATTTATAAGGTCTACTTAGTGAGTTTTTTTCTGTCCTGCAGCATGTATAAATGAGACATGTATAATAAATTTCAATATAGACCAGCTGATGTTCTGGATCAATAAGCCACCATTTGGTTAACATTAGCTAAACCAATTCTATTTATCACATGTGTTTTATCATTCCTGTTAATTGATACAGAATGATTGCAAAAATTCTTGATTTATGAAATAAGAAATAAAACAATTACTGATAATTATGGAATTCCTGAAGGGAGATGAAAGTTGCTACTTGCAATTTACATGCTTAAAAATGCTACTTGCTTAACCCTTTCTCTTCTGAATACTCATGCGAAAATAATAACATAATGAATATTTATTAGCTGAGGTTTTAAAATGGAATATGTACACAGAATTTTTAGTATTAGTAGAAACCATATTGGTAGAAACAATAGAGTCAGATCTATTATGATTACATAAGCAAACAGCAGACCTTGATCCTATAGGAGCTGTATAATTCAATTTTAAATTAGACTAACTTTGTAGCAAACAGTGAAGACCCTGATCCATGGCTCCTTCAGGAGCTGTTTGATCTATTATTTGTTTAACCTTGTTCTATGGTAATTACAAATATTAATACCTACTCAATATTCATGGACAAAATAGTTACAATAAATTAGGAAGTTGGAAAATTGTAGCCATTTTAGAAAGTAAAGTCACAGATCTTTCAAATTCTATTAGCAAACAGAGCAGACCCTGATCAGACGGCTCCTTTAGGAGCTGTCTGATCTGGGTCTACTCTGTTTGCAAATGCTTGAAAACACGTTTATATGAGGGAAAGGGTTAAGTCTGTCTCTCCAAAATGCTCCAAATACTTAACCCTTTCCCTAATATAAACACCTTTGCATGCACTTGCAAACAGAGTAGACCCAGACCAGATGGCTCCTATAGGAGTCTGATCAGGATCTGTTCTGTTCCCCTATGAAATAATATAGACCCGACTCTACAGTTTCTACCAATACCAAACATTCATGTGTACATATGCCAATATACAAATTCAGCTAATACATATTCATGATGTCATTATTTTTTCACCAAATACCGAACTGGGAAAGGGATAAAATAACCATATATGCGAAATGTCATTTATTTTTTGTCAACAATTACTGTCAATCGCTAATTTCATGAAGAATATCTTGAAGAACTTCTTTACATAAATGCATATGACGTAAGCAATTAGCAAACAGCAATTGACATGACCCTTCAGGAATTCTATAGATAATACTTTTTGTTTTATTGAAAAATTAACTTCACAAAATGACCCTTCATACTGTCAACAACTAACAAGTCATATGCATTCAGTAAAAAGTGAATTGTAAATTTTGATTACAATATACATTTAGTTGTAATCTAGTGTGGAAAAAACCACTAGTCTCTCACACTTTACTCCTTGAATATTCATGTAAGAAATGATGACATCATGAATATTAATTAGATGAGGGTTAAATGCTGTTACAAGGAATATTCTTCAAACTTTTGTTTTTGCTGTGCTTGCTGTATAAAATGCTTTGATTCACATTATATTTTTTTTCAATTCCCCTAAATTTTCATTATTAACCATTTCCCTGTTGAATATCCGTATAAGAAATAATGGCATCTGACTCTGATCAGATGGCTCCTACAGGAGCTGTCTGATATGTGTCTTCTCTGTTTGCAAAGAAGTGACACAAACATGTAGGAAAGAAAGGGTTGACACATTCACTGCCATGGTTATTGGATTGTCGGTTACACTGGGCGATTCCATTATTATTGTTGAGTAAGTTTGCATCTAATCAGGATTCAAACTCCCAATTCTGTTTATGAGAAGAGAGAAATTGAAGGGAATTCCATTTTGGAACTTAAAACTAACGGCTATAAAAACTACTATAAAAACTAATTGGGACCAGGCAAAAAAAAAAGAGAGATCATGAAGTCATGATGGGGCATTCTAAAAATGCAGATATTTTCATAATTCTTCAAAAAACTAAATGCTGCAAAAAATATATAAAATCCTGATGGAACATGAAAATGAAAAAATAAGAAAGGTCACTCTAGCACCTAAATCATATAAAGCAGTTACCTCTCTTCAACTGTTACACCAAGTTCTTTGGTTAATATTAGTTCTAAACATTACTAAAACCATTTCTGTCTGTTCTACAGTTTAGAACTTGAAATAATTCTTGCCAAATACAATTATTGTTTTACCCTATATAACTAAAATATCTTTCCATGTAGAAAAAAATACATACAAATGTGTATGAACATTCATGTAAGAAATAAAGACATCCCCAACATTAATTAGTTAAATTCTTATAATGGCAAAGAATAGAGGATTGTTTGGCAGTGGCGAAAGCTGTAGAACCAGATCTACATTTGTAAAAAGAAAGCTAGAGCTGTCATGTTTTTTTAACCCTTCTCCTGCTTGATCCATTCGCTTGTAGGATATTTTAACTCTTTGCACACTAAGTAATTTTTCGTCTGCAACATTTGTCGTCTGCTTCAATTCTTAAAATAAACTTTCTCTCATTTCTTTGCAAAAATATGGTCAAGATGACAAACAGTTTGGATTCTGATGAGACGCCGTATTATGCCGCGTCTCATCGGGATCCAAACTGTTTGCATGGGTAATCACAGTTTCGCCGCTAGCGTGCAAAGAGTCAAGACCCAATCCCTCATAGGCTTGGAGTATTTACTAGAAAAATAATTATTTTTAAGAAGTGTGTAGTTTTGAAACCTATTTGATAAACTTTATACAGAAGAGAGAGGTGGGGGATAAAAAATGCAGACATAATGACTACATTCTCACTCATTAGAAGGCAGATAAAATCAAACAGATTGTTTCATCAACATAGGATGTGTTGAATGCTTTGCATCATAATGACACCTTATGACACCCCTGCAAAGAGTAGATCCAGGGTCAGCTTTGTTTGCTTATGGAATAATATAGATCTGATTCTACGGTTTCCAAAATGGCCAAACATTCCCTTGTTGACCCTTTCCTCTATAAATACGCCTTTCTACGCCTCTGTAAAAGTCACCTGTTGAAACCATTGTGATAAATAGAGCATTTGCTCCTAGAGGAGCAAATGCTCTACTTATCACAATGGTTTCAAATTACAAAATTCTAAAAATTTCCTTTTCTCTAGTTAATGTTCCTTTTGGGTAGATTTATTCAAAGTGGTTGGATCTAAAAATAGCCTATCGAGGAAAGGGTTAAGCTATCATTACAGAAATGCAGTCAATGAATATTAAATTTATGAGAAGATAAAATATCATATTTTTTCAAAAATTGTATAACATTCATGAGGGAAAAGGTCAACCTATATCCCACTGTTACGCATGATGTCTACAAAAATTCTGATCTGGGGCAGTTTTTATTTACTTCCAATTCGTAAAGCTTTCGGCAATCCATCGAGCCAGAGCCAAACAGCTTGGATCCTGATAATAAGCTGAGTACCTTGACCTTTCACCTGGATCCATCCAATCTGTCTGCAAATACCAGTCAGTGTTAATGAGTTCAGAAATCTAATCAGCATTCTTCAAAAATGTAGGGATCTTTGCCAGATACAGTAAAACCCCTCTAAACCAGTCGTTAAATTTAGTATCAATATCGGTTTTTGATACAGGTGGCAGCTTAATGCATGGTGAAAGTTTCACTCTGCATTAAGCTGACACCTGCCTAAAAGTATCTAAATTCTTCTTTACTAGAATTACAGTTCAGAGGGGTTTTACTGTACACACATTATATAAACATACAAAAATCGCCAAATACTCAAAATTGCAAAAAAAACCTCTTTGGTTAATATATCTTATTTCTCCAACAAGTAGATGTATATCAGTATTTTCAAGTACAGTAAAACCTCTCTATAACGGCCACTAAATTGTGTTAAATAGTTGGTATTTAGGGTAGGTGGCTGCTTAAAGCAAGGCGAAAGTAAAACAGAACGCTCCTATAGGAGCGTTCTGTTTAACTTTCACCTTACTTTAAGCAACTACCTGTCTTTTACACAAAATACATGATGTAATTTAGTGGCCGTTATAGAGAGGTTTTACTGTAACACCCCTTTAGACTACAGTAGAACCTGTCTGAAGTGGTCATCAACAAGAGGTCTAATAATGGGTCTCTAAGGCAGGGTGTGGCTTAATGCAGGTCAAAAGTAATGCAAAAAGCCCTTTTGCCCTTTCTTAAGAAACCACCTGCTTTTTAAGATGTCCAATAAATAAATAGCCACTTAAAGCCAGGTTCTACTGTAATTCGCGATACATTTCTGACACAGAATTTTTTTATCAGTATACAGTAAAACCTCTCTCTATCGAACACCAAAATAAGTCTCATTCTAGATTAATTATGGCACATTGAAGCTTAACCCTTTACTCCAAGAATATTCAATTTCATGAAAGAAATAACATATGTATTTATGTATATTATTAATTAGCTCAATATTTGTAATGCTATATGAACAAGAAAACTCTGCTTGGCCCATGTAAAAACTGTGGAACCAGATCTTTATACATGTAATTCCATTGTGAATCAAACACAGAACACACTGAGCAGACAGCTCCTATGGAAACAGTTTAATCTGGGTCTACTGTCCACAAATGCATTACAAGGCGTATCTATGTACAATCAGATCTATATCATGGTCCATGCTTATAAAGCTTTTAGTTGAGTCTGAGTTTCGTTCTCAAGCTTTTGATTGGTCAGATTTGAGTTCTCAAGGTTTTGATTGGTCAGATTTGAGCCAGAGGCTCAAATCTGACCAATCAAAAGCTTGAGAACGTTCTCAGACTCAACTAAAAGTTTTATAAGCATGGACCCATTTCTCAGCACACAGAGAAGACCCTGATCAGACTGCTCCTACAGAAGGAGTTGTCTGAACTGGGTCTATTCTGTTTGCAAATGTGTGAAAATGTATCTCTATAAGGTAAAGAGTTAACCATTTCCTTCACATAAATGCCTTTTCACGCGTTTGCAAACTGAGCAGACCCAAATCAAATGGCACCAATAGGATCAGTCTTATCAGGGTCTGCTCTGTTTGCTTCTGAAATCATAATAGATACGACTCTTCAGTTTCTACCAATACCAAAAATTCCTGCGTACATTTGATATTATAAAAATCCTGCAAATAAATATACATGATGTCATTATTGCTTACATGAATATTGAACAGGGAAAGAGTTAGTCCCTGTTTCTATTGCAGAATGTAGCTTCCAGACATATTCATGGAGTAAACGGTGATATACCTTATCACTGTGTCGTGTGATTGGGATGCTCGCTGTTTGCAAATGTCCATATTTGAAAATGCATTTGATTTACTAGGCTTAAACTGGAAAACACAATAACACTGGGTCAAATAAATAAGACACACAGAAAATAAAACACGACAACCAATCTTCACGCACACAAAACAGACCAACGTTCCATTCACTACTGAACTCTTACTCCAGTCTCACAATTTTCAATTTAATCATGAACTTAAACCCATTCCCTCGTATTGACGACTTTGTAAAATCGAGGGCTTGGTGCAAAACTATTCTAACTCCTTCACTTTGTGAAGGAGTTAGAATAGTTTTGCACCAAGCCCTCGAAATGCTCTATCACAACGGTTTCAAACTGCAAAATTCTAAAATTTTCCTTTTCTCTAGTTAATGCTCCTTTTCGGTAGATTTATTCAAAGAAGTTGTATCTAAAAATAGCCAATGAGGTAATGGGTTAATTTATGCATCTCACATGGGCCTCCATTAACCCTTTCCCTTATATAAACGTGTTTTCACGCATTTGCAAACAGAGTAGAACCAGATCAGACGGCTCCTAGAGGAGCCGTCTGATCAAGGTCTGCTCTGTTTGCTAATAGAATTTGATAGATCTGTTTCTTTACTTTCTAAAATGTGTACAATGCTCCATCTTCCAGATTTCTTTATACCTATAACGTTAATGAATATTCAGTAGGTATTGAAATCTGGCCTGAATACAGAACAGGGAAAGGGTTAAAAAATGCAAATACAGGTGCCAATAGTTAGAAAGCCTATTATACCAACAGTTAAACCTTCACCTAAGCTTACTACATGTATTCATAAAACATTTATATTTTGTATCATACAAAGTTGTCTGTCATTAAATAATGTTTAAAACAATCACATTCTTATGTTTACCGGTAATAACAAACCATCTTATCTCGTGTTTGACACTCAATAATATAACATTATACATGTACAACACTTAAAAAATATAACTATATTTTCTTGCTGTGAGGTGGGCCACAATCTAGCAGCTATACAGTATACACAGGACTTTAACCCTTTCCCTATACTATGTTTATTCCAAATTTCAATACCTACTGAACATTCATGGATAAAATAGGTATAATGAAATATGGAAGGTGGAACATCATAGCCATTTTAGAAACTGAATAAACAGATCTATCAAATTCCATTAGCAAACACAGCAGACCCTGATCAGATGGCTCTCTAGGAGCCTTCTGATTTGGGTCTTCTCTGTTTGCAAATGCTTGAAAAGGCATTTATATAAAGGAACGGGCTAATACTTATGAAAATGAACAAATATTCATTGCTCAATCTATTGTTTCCTTAATGTTCATAATAAAAACCAATATGTTCTCTTTAACCCTTCTCTTGCTGAATTTTAAAATACATTTCTCCTTCTTTACCCATGCCTTGTTGTATAAATTACATATATCTTCACTGTGTACACGTATTTCGCTGTGCAATCACTGCTGTGGAGTGCACTGGTTGCACAATTAACTTGTAAATAGTGCAGACCCTGATGAGACAGCTCCTGCAGGAGCTGTCTCATCTGGGTCTTCACTATTTACAGGTAGGTATATTGACGTGAATAGCAAGCGAAGGGTTAAAACTATAGAAGTTCTGTATCAGTTGGTTTGGATCATTATGAGACTACCATGTACAGGGTATCTAATATGAACCCAAACAGCTTGTATATTTCACCACTGATTTTCCTATAGTGTTCTTAACCCTTTAACTGATAAATATTCATGAAATTTTAATTCTCCTTAAAATATTGAATAACACACCATTAATATTTTTTATATTATATTAACAAAATAAGAAAACTTATTGCTATGGCAAACAGTTGAGAATCTGTAATGATATAAGAACACAGGGAAAACCCTGATCTGGGTCTATTCTATTTGCTAAGGCATTAACCCTTTCCCTCATTTTAACGCGTTCTCACGCATTTGCAAACAGAGTAGACCCAGATCAGATGACTCCTAGAGGAGCCGTCTGATCGGGGTCTGCTCTGTTTGTTAATGGAATTTGATAGATCGATTTCTTTACTTTCTAAAATGGCTACAAAGTTTCATTATAACTATTTTGTCCACGAATATTCAGTAGGTATTGAAATTTTGAATAAATATGAAACGGAAAGGGTTAAAAGGTGCCACCGTCAAGTAAAGGGTAAAGGTCAAGATTAGCAAAATCACAAGTGCCAGTCCATCCTCTTCCTCTCTTAACCCTTTCCCTGTTCTATGTTTATTCCAAATTCTAATACCTACTGAATATTTATGGACAAAGTAGCTATAATGAAATATGGATGGTGTAACATTGTAGCCATTTTAGAAACTTAAGAAACAGATCTATCAAATTTTATTAGCAAATAGAGCAGATCCTGACCAGACGGCTCCTATAGGAGCCGTCTAATCTGGGTCTACTCTGTTTGCAAGTGCATGAAAACATGTCTATACATGATTGAAAGGGTTAAATCCTTTCCAGATACAGACACCTTTCATGCCTATGAAAACAGAGTACGGTACATCCAGATTAGACAGCTCCTTTAGGAGCCACCTGGTCAGATGCTTCTCTGTTTGCTTATGAAATGATATAGATCTGATCTAAAATGGTAAAACGAGCCCAGGTTATAATGCCAAAATAAAACTCAGCCAATTAACATTTATAACATCATTATTTCTAACATGAATTTCTATCAGATCAAAGGTTAAAATAATTGTGCATCAAATAATTTATGATCTATGATCACATTGTTAAAAATATCTTTAGGCTGGAACAATAGAACAACTACCTGTACAATGCTTTGTGGCATTGTAAATGGTACATGTCATGTTCATCACTAGATGAGCAATATAGATATATTACCCTATCACCTGTAAACAGTGTGACATGGACCTTCTTTTCAAAGTATTCTGACTGGCCTACACATTGCGTAAACTGAACAGATTTTCTCATCAGCTCTTTACTCCTGAGATACATATAGGCCTTTTAACAACTATGCAAACAGAGTAGACCAAGATCAGATGGCTATTATAAGGAGCCGTCTTATCTGGGTTTGCTCTATTTACTTATCTTAACCCATTCCCCCAAAGGCTATTTTTTCATCCAACCTCTTTGAATAAATCTACCGAAAAGGAGCAGTAACTAGAGAAAAGGATTTTTTTTTAGAATTTTGTAGTTTGAAACCATTGTGATAAATAGAGCATTTGCTCCTATAGGAGCAAATGCTCTATTTATCACAATGGTTTCAATAAGTGACTATTACAAAGGTGTATTTATGGAGGAAAGGGTTAATCTACATACTAAGACCAAAGCTCCCTGCATTCATATGCCATTATAAATATAATATCAATCTAATTAATATTCATGATGACAGGATTTCTCACATAGATCATGTTGTCATGAAGTAAAGAGTTAACCCTTTCCCTGTTCTATGTTTATTACAAATTTCAATACCTACTGAATATTCATGGACAAAAAGGTTATAATAAAATACAGAAGGTGGAGCATTGTAGCCATTTAAGAAACTAAAGAAACCGATCTATAAAATTTCATTAGCAAACAGAGCAGACCCTGATCAGACGGCTCCTCTAGGAGCCGTCTGATCTGGGTCTACTCTGTTTGCAAGTGCTTGAAAACAAACACATTTATATAAGGGAAAGAGTTAAGCAAACAAAGTGAAAGGTTTCGTGTGGGGTCCTCTGATCTGGGTCTACATTGTTTGTAAGCCCCAGATATTGTAGATCCTAAACAAATACTGCGGTCAACCCTCTGAACAAATACGACTAGAACAAATAACTATTGCAAACTTTAACAGTGCGGAACACCATAAACAAACAGACATTCAGAGGGCTAACTGAACAATATTGTATTCAAAATATGCTGTAAGTTATATATGTTTGTAGATCACAAAACTAGAAGTAAGTTTTTAACGGCAGAGTTGTCTCCCTTATATACTGCCATGTATGTCTGAATCAAAGGTCACGTTTTTCCACTGTATCTTGGAAGAGTTGCCGGGAGCCATTGACACGTATGAGTCACATGGTGATTCCTTTTGATTTCAGCGTCAGATTTGGAAAAGCTGTTCATGCTTGGCGGTGGTAGGAAAATTGTTTCACAAACTCAGTTCACTTCGAATCTGAAAAAGAGAAATAAGCAATAAATGGATAACCCTAAATTTTATTCCTTTACCTGATAAATATTATTAATATTCATGTAAGAAATAGTGTCACCATAAATACTCAATAGCTGATTTTTTTAATTGCATTATAAACATGCAAGTGTTTTTTACCACATCAGAAAAATATAAATATCCCTTTACTCCATAAATAAGCCTTTCTATGCTTTTGCAAATGGAGTAGACCCAGATCAGATGGCTGCTATAGAATTACAGTAAATGGCCACTACATTATGTTAATTAGTTGGTATATAGGGCATGTGACTGCTTAAAGCAAGGTGAATGTAAAACAGAATGCTCCTATAGGAGCATTCTGTTTTACTTTCACCTTGCTTTAAGCAGCCACCTGCCTTTAACACAAAATACTTGATGGAATTTAGTGGCCATTAAAAAGAGGTTTTATTGTATATATAGATCTTACTGTACAATTCTGCCAAGGCCAAAATATCCTGTGTTTACATACCCTTATAAAAATTTAGCTATAAATAAATACTCATGAAGTAACGGGCTAAAACTGTGTTTATCCCTTTCCCTGTTTCAGGTATTAATGTAAGAAATTATGACATTGTAAGAAATTATGACATTATGAATATTTGTAAACCTTCAGTTTATAATGTTAACTCTTCAAAGATATTTTTGGCTTTGAGAGAATAATAGTAGGATCAGATCTATATCATGTCAAAAGCAAACGGAGCAGACCCTGATCAGATGGCTCCTATAGAATCCATCTGATCTGGGTCTACTCTGTTTGCAAATGTGTGAAAAGGCGTTTATATGAGGGGAAAGGTTAATGTATATTCATTTCAGAAATAATGACTCAATGAATGTTAGCTTACTTCCTATAATAATATTAAGCATATGAACACAGTAAGTTAGGATCATTAAAAAAACTGTAAACTGGGTCCATGCTTATAAAACTTTTAGTTGAGTCTGAGAACGTTCTCAAGCATTTGATTGGTCAGATTTGAGCCTTTGGCTCAAATCTGACCAATCAAAAGCTTGAGAACTCAAATCTGACCAATCAAAAGCCTGAGAATGAAACTTAGACTCAACTAAAAGCTTTATAAGCAGGGACCCAGATCTACATGTACCTGTTTATCATTCCATAAGCAAACAGAGAAGACTCTGATCAGACAGTGGTTGCTACAGCAGCTGTCTGATCTGGGTCTACTTTGTTTACAATTGTAAAAGGCTCAGCAATGCTAGAGGATTTTGAAATGACAAATGATGCCGACCCTGAGCAGAGGAATCCTCTAGGAACCCTATGATCTGGATGTACTCTGCAAAGGACAACAGTTACTGTTCATGTGTGTTACTCATTCAATGGGTTTAACCCATTACTCCATGAATATTCATATAAGAAATAATGACACCATGAATATCAATTTGATTATTTATTACTATTAAATATGAGCACAGGAATTTCTGGCCAAGACCAAAGCTGTAGATTCAGATCTATATTATGCCATAAGTAAAACAGAGCAGACCCTGATCAGACGGCTCCTATAGGAGTCGTCTGATCTGGGTCTACTCTGTTTGCTAAGGCATAGAAAGGTGTATTTATGGAATAAAGGAACTTAACATTTATTCAAGATTTTATCACCCGATTTATATTCATGGACAGAATCAATAAAATCGAACATGGAAAAGGGTATTTCGAGGGCTTGGTGGAAAACTATTCTAACTCCTTCACTTTAGTGAAGGAGTTAGAATAGTTTTGCACCAAGCCCTCGGTTTGTTTTCATCATGGTGGTAACTGCAGACTCAATTAGAACCCTAATAGTTGATACAAACTGTTTTCTAAAGTTCAAAAGTCCATTGTACCTGTATTCTCCTAAGCCAATCCTTAATCATTAATCGACCAAGTAATATTATATCTGCAGAGTAATGACCTAATGATGAGCATGCAGCCTTATGATGAAGGTAAATGAAAATCACATTCGAGAGCCATTCAGAAATTTGTCATCGACAAACCAATCTGTTGGCTATTGTAGCAACACTTTTAGCCTAGCCACTTGGTTAAGAAGTAACAACTTTTGATCATAAGATTTTGATTTATGCGTATGGCTAGTCTACAATCCTGGCTCAACTTCTTAATTTATTTTATATTCTGCCCATATTTCGTCTAAATATCAATCAACAACCGCTGACTTGTTTCAGTGACAGAAAACTTTGTCGATTACATGCATGGTCAAGAGATGATTCTAAAGAGTGGTCACAACACAGGGTTTGGTTGAGAAACAATGATTTTAGTATCCGAGTATGCACATTCATCAGTTGCTCTGTACTATATATGTCAGTCTATTTTAACCCTTCGCTTGCTGAATTTTAAAAAACATGTCTCCTTCTTTACCCATGCCCTGTTGTATAATTACATATACAATGTATATCTTCACTGTCTACAAGTATTTCGCTGTGCAATCACTGCTGTGGAGTGCACTGGTTGCACAATCAATTTCTAAATAGTGCAGACCCTGATGAGACAGCTCCTGCAGGAGCTGTCTCATCTGGGTCTTCACTATTTACAGGTAGGTATATTGACGCGAATAGCAAGCGAAGGGTTAACCCTTTCCCTGTTCTGTATTTAGTCCAATTATCTATAACTACTGAATATTCATGGACAAAATAATTATAATGAAATATGGAAGGTTTGTATTTGCATTATAGCCATTTTAGAAAGTAAAGAAACATATCTATCAAATTCCAGTAGCAAACAGTGCAGACCCTGATCCTCTAGGAACCATCTGATCAGGATCTACTCTGTTTGCAAATGCGTGAAATGACGCTTATATGAAGGAAAAGGTTAAAGTTGTAAAAATGTTGCCCAAATTGCACTTACAGCCATGGAGAGGGGAGATTGGGTGTCAGTATACTTAGAGTGAATAACCCTTCACTCCATAAATAAACTTTTCAAAGAATTTGCAAATAGAGAAGACCCAGATCAGATGGTTCCATTAGGAGTCACCTGAGCAGGGTCTGCTTTGTTTGCTTATGAAATTCTATAATTCTGATCCTATAGCTAGTTTCTGGAATGGTCAATAATTCCCGCATTCATATGCCATACTAAAAATGAATCTTAAGTTTTACGATGTCATCATTTCTTACATGAATATTCATGGAGTAAAGGGTTAAGGTACCACTACATTGTATTACCTGAAACATTTAGAGGCCAGGCAAATATTCCCTTCCAATTGTGAGTACGTTTAACACTTCCCTCATATAAACGTGATTTCACACATTTGCAAACAGAGTAGACACAGATCAGACGGCTCTTAAAGGAGCCGTCTGATCAGGGTCTGCTCAGTTTGCTAATGAAATTTCTTTACTTTCTAAAATATTCCCTTCCAACTGTGTGTACGTTTAACCCTTCCCTCATATAAATGTGATTTCACACATTTGCAAACAGAGTAGACCCAGATCAGACGGCTCCTAATTTGGACCTAAAGGAGCTGTCTGATCAGGGTCTGCTCTGTTTGCTAATGAAATTTCTTTACTTTCTAAAATGGCTACACTATGTTCCACCTTCCATATTTCATTATACATGTAACTACTTTGTCCATGAATATTCAATAGGTACTGAAGTTTGAAATAAATATAGCTAGAAGAGGGAAAGGGTTAAGTGATGTTTTGATAACTTTCAATGAAATCAACTGTTTAGGAAAAAATGCAGGTATAGATTGAACTGCTCCTTTGGTAACAGTATAATTGATCTTGGTTTACAGTTATCTAAATGTGTCTGGCCAAGTACCGTTACATACATGTAAGGTAATAACAGTAACTCACATAATGGAAACCACAAGGTTTTATCAATATTCCTTTTTATTACAAACATATAATTAGACTGCCATAAAATATCCAGCAAACACTGAACAGAATGTTGAGAATTCATTGTTGCAATTTCTATAGTATTTACAGTTACTGTATCAAGGGCTTCAGGGCAAAACAGTTGATAATTTACATGTATTTCTTGTATAGATATTCATCAGGTAAAGTATTAATATCCATGGTGTCAGAATTTCAAGGAGCAAATGGCTAAAAAGGTTGAAAAAAATCCCACATAAACAAAAACAGTAACTGTTCCTATTCATTATTCTGAGCTACACGACACCTGAACATGATCTAACTTCGATGGAATGTCTGGTGAAAGCCCCTAAGCAATGCAAACTGGCATCTTCATTGTTAACTCTATCAGTGCAAGACTCAAGTCAACTGGAATTTGCAAACAGTGTAGACCCAGATCAGAGTCATTCATAACTCTCTGATCATAAATTATACCCTTTCATAATGAATGGACACTATTGTTAAATCATAATGGATCATTTCATTTTGAAATCTCAGCAATCAAGGGGTTAACATTCATTGATTGTGCAGGCTAAGCTACCAGTGAAATTTGTATGCAAACTGTTTGGATCCAGATTAATTTGAGGCAAAGATTAAAAGTATATTGGTATCTCATCAGGATCCAATCTGTTTGACAAGAAAAGAAAGGAAATTAAAATTAACACAGTAAATGGCTTATGCAGACATTTTTTTTAGATAATTATTACTTAATCTTTTCCCCCAATTAGCCTTTTCACACAGCCAGAGTAGACCCAGATCAGACGGCTCCTATAGGAGCCGTCTGATCAAGGTCTACTCTTTGCTTTTGGCATGGCATGGCTCTTATTCTACAGTTTTTGTCAAAGCAAAAATATCCTTGAAAAGTTTACATTATAAAAATATAGCTAATAAATATTCATGGTGTCATTATTTCTTACATGAATACCTCAAACAGGGAAAGGGTTAAGTGCTCATAAGGTATAAGCCGTTTTGACTGTTACTGCAAGGTTTATGCATGTGCAACACTGCCAGTCAGAAACACGTGAGTGTCCTATCTGTAGCAGTACTAGTTACATGCATTCATCATGCATTCCAACACAATCTGTTTCCAGCTGGCACTCCAGAACCTACAAACAGTAGATGTATTTTTTCTATTCCTTGTACAATGTAGGTCAAGTTCACAAAAAAGTTGGAGCCATGCCAGTAAATAAGGTAAAATACTACTGCAATTACCCAATTACTTAGCTTGATAAATGTTGGCAGATAGCGCAGATCCAGATCAATTTGCTCCTGAAGAAGTCTGATCAGTGGATTCAAGCTTTTTGCAACTCATTAATTTTCATTATAGTTAACAAGGACTAAAAACATTTACAAAATTAATGAACAGGGTGGAGATGGGATATTGGGTGTTCTAATTTTTACAGCAAGTATGGTACACATTTTGGAGTACCTGTGGTGTATAAAACATCTATGGAACCAACAAGATTTTTTTAACTCTTGATGTAACATGTGGTTGTTGTGGAAACGTAAATCATATCAAGGGCTACATGGTGCAAACCTATTGTAGCAACATTCTTAGCACCCTTTCCTTTCTATAAATGCAGTTTCACACATTTGCAAACAGAGTAGACCCAGATCAGACAGTTCCTATAAGAGCCAATTCTGATCAGGGTTTGCTTTTGACATGATATTGATCTGATTCTAAATATTTGTCCAAAAAAATTAAAAATCCTTGATTCATGATGTCATTATTTCTAATGGAAATACTGAACAGGGAAAAGGTTAACCCATTCCCTCATATTGACACCTTTTGACGCCTCTGCAGCAGTTCCCTTTTGAAACCATTGTGATAAATAGAGCATTTGCTCCTGTAGGAGCAAATGCTCTATTTATCACAATGATTTCCTACTACAAAATTCTAAAATTTTCCTTTTCTCTAGTTAATGCTCCTTTTCGGTAGATTTTATTCAAAGTGGTTGGATCTAAAAATAGCCTATGGAGGAAAGGGTTAACCCTGAATGATGAATATTCAATGTCTAGAACAACCCATCAGCTCCTGTAGGTAGGTGCCAGTCCTGATCAGGATCTGCTCTGTTTGCTTATTTAATCTTACATGAATAGCCAGGCTGAGCTGTAGGATATTAATGGAGTAAATGGGTAAGTACTTTGAATATGTACATTATTATAAGCTGCAATAAGACATGCAAGATATGTATGCAGCCCCCCCCCCCCCCCCCCCGCCCCCTTCCTTCATTTATACACATAAAAGGAAGTGGGTTTTAAGTTTCAAAGGCAGTGATTTGTAGAGTTCATGGCTAAATCTCCTACCAACTTGAGGAACCTTGACAAAAGCATCTTATTTTCATATATATATATATATATATTATGCTGGAAACAAGTTTAAGTGATAGTCCCTAAAATAAATGCATATTTTCAATAACCGTGATCATAAAACTTGCTACGGTATTTGTTAATTGTTCAATATTGACGAATGAAGATTATCAATTTGAATTTATATTGAAAAATGCCCCTGTGATACATAATAAATCATTTTCATTGATACTTATAATTTTCTGTTGTAGAACAATTAAATACGGTATTATCGACCTGTGTCTTCTTCCGCGTTTATTTGATTGATTTTCTTGCAATATACTTCTTTTCAGCATACTAAAACCAATGATTTATATACGTTTTAGGCATCTTTAAAACATGTTGCATTAGCAACATTTTTAAAACACGTTGCATAATTAGTAGCATTTTTAAAATACCTTGCATTTAAGTAGCATTTTTAAAACACGTTGCATAATTCTGAGTAGCATTTTTAAAATCATGTAATGTTGCATTAGTAGCATTTTTAAAACACGTTGCAAGTAGAGACTAATCACTTCAAGAATATTTATTTATTAACTTAATTTTTATAAGGTATATTTTTCATAAACTTTTGGCTTAGATAAACTCTGTAGGTTTTACTTAGATCTACAGTAAACCCCCTCTAATGCAACCACTTAATGAATAAACATGGCTGTCTTTATAAGCAGGTGGTTGCTTAATGCTGGACAAAAGTAATGCAGAAAGCTCCTCTAGAAGCTTTCTGCATTACTTTTATCCTGCATTAAGTTACGTGACCTGCCTCTACCACCCAGAATTATACCTCTTTTAGGTGGTTGCATAAGTGGGGTTTACTGTATATAAATTCATAAGAAAACAGATTTAGTAAACGGAGCAGATAATGACCAAATGTCCTGTAACAGGATCGAGCTGTCTGACAATTAATGGGCCTACACTTGTTGCTGGGTGTGTAAAGGCTTTCATGTGGGAAAGGGTTAATAGTTGACTTTTTAACAATGACTCTTATTTAACCCTTTCCTCCATAGGCTATTTTTAGACCCAATCTCTTTGAATGAATCTACCCAAAAGGAGCATTAATTTTACTAGAGAAAAGTAAAATTTTAGAATTTTGTAGTTTGAAACCATTATGATAAATAGAGCATTTGCTCCTATAGGAGCAAATGCTCTATTTATCACAATGGTTTCAAGAAGTGATTATTACAGAGGTGACGTAGAAAGGCGTATTTATGGAGGAAAGGGTTAATAAACTTCCTAGCTTGTCAGGTCTGAACACATAAGCTTTGTGTTGAAATCTACAAGATAAAATCTCCATGCTAACAATATGAGTCAGATGTCTAAAAATTGCTTCCTGAGAAACACTTTACAAATTTAGGTCAATTTGTATCAGATTTCATGTTTCATAAAATCTAAAATCAGAATTACCATCTAGTATTTGAACAGGTGTATGTTGGTTTCAGTTTTCCAGTACCAAATGCTGAATTGTTGTCTATTGAAATTATTGTCAGCCAAAATTCTCAAAATTAAGTTTTCTAAAACTTCACTTAACTAACCCTAAAACATTGCCTTCCTACAAATGACTTTTCAAACCTTCATAGAGTAGACCCAGATCAGATGGCTTCTGTTACAGTTTAGGAGCCAGAGGGTCTGCTCTGCTTGCTTATGAAATTAAAACAGATCTGAGACTAGAGTTTCTACCAATACCAAAAATTCATGAGTACTAAATTCAGCTAACAAATATTCATGATATCATTATCTCTTGCATGATTGTTTAACAGGAAAAGGGTTAACCGTTTCCCTCATATAAACGCCTTTTCACGCAATTGTAATCAGAGAAGACCCAGATCAGACTGTTAATTACAATGTAGTAAGATATAATGACTTTGAAAATTAATTACCTGAATTTTTATAAAGGCATTTATGATGAAGAACAATATATTTCACCATTGCAGAAATTGTATCGATATTATTTCATGAGCAAACAGAACAGACTTTAACTCTTTGCACGCTACTGCGAAACTGTGATTACCTATGCAAACAGTTTGGATCCAGATGAGACGCCGCATAATGCGGCATCTCATCAGGACCCAAACTGTTTGTCATCTTGACCATATTTTTGAGAAAAAAATGAGAGAAAGTTAATTTTAAGAATTGAAGCAGACGACAATTGTTGCAGATGAAAAATTACTTAGTGTGCAAAGAGTTAATCAGAAGGCTTCTGAATTTGATCTGTGTCTACTGACTGTGCTTGTAAAAGCCCGAAAAGGTGTCTCTATCAGGTATAGGGTAACATCGGGAGATATTTCTATTGAACATTCCTACAAGTTACAACCTGATGTATGATAAAAACAAACATTAAACCGTAGAAAATTCTTGCAAAATTGTCTGAACAAAAATATTAGGTCCGCCATTTTTTTAGAATTATTAATAGTTCTACATTCCAGAATATCAACCAAGAACATCTATCTGTCATTAATTGTTTGTACCAGGTGATAAGCTATTCTGTATCTGATTTGATTTCAAATTCATTGGTACCTTCATCCAACTTGTATTGAACACCATAAGAGTTCTTCGTTATCAGGTACTTAATCCTATAAATGCAGGACATTCATGAACTGGCATTTGCAAACAGAGTAGACTCAGATCAGATGAATCCTTGAGGAGCCCCCTAATCAGGGTCTGTACCGTTTGTCATTCTAAGCCCTTCTAGCAAATTTTTGTTTTTCATACTGAATGGACTCTGTAGTTTAACACTGGTGGGCTATTCCACTTTAAAAGTTCAGCATTGTCAGGGCTGAACTGTCAAGGGTTTTGAATATTGACTTTGTCATAGCGTACTCCTTATGAAAAATCAGGATTTGTTCCGATATCAGATCTCATCCTGCCCCTTGTCCTTGATAACTAGATATCTAAAATACACATTGATTATCAAATGTGTACATTTTGTATAAATTAGAACATTTTCAGGATAGAATTTGATGTCAATTATAGGGCCAGTAATCCAAGGCTTAGCATTAACTCTTTTGCACAGTATAAAATGCATAAAGTTATTAAACATACAAGAGTATTTTTAATGATAAACAGTGCAGACCTACTGGAGCTGGGCCTCTGATTTGGGTCTAAATTGTTTGCAAATGAAAGTGCATGGCTGTATGTGTCCCGCATTCAAAGGGTTAACCCGTTACTCCATAAATATGCCTTTCTACATCATTGCAAACAGAGTAGACCAAAATAGGAGCCGTCTGATCAGGATCAGTTGTGTTTGCTTATAACATATTATAAAGATATAATTCTACACTTAATGCTATGACATCGGATTGTCCAAATATTCCATTATATAAAAAGATAATCTAACTCAGATATTAACCCTTACAACGCTGAATTTTCAAATGGACTATTCCAAAATGCAAGCAGGTCAAACTTATAGTTAATATTTAGGGAGTTTTCTAAAGAAAAGTGAAACATGACAAACAGTGCAGACCCTGATGAGAGGGCTCCTCCCTCTCATCTGGGTCTGCACAGTGTTTGCAAAGAACATTAGTGACTCGTGTCCCGCACTGTAAGGGTTCATGACATCATTGATTCTCTCACAAGTTTTCATGGAGTTCTACTCAAACTCTAGTATTACTTCATCATAAATCAACCCTTATCTGCGACTATCCGGACATTGACATTAGGATCCAGGTCAGTGAACTAGTCACACACTCAATAGTTTCTCAAAAGCAGCATAGAATTGGAAGTTGAGAAAATTGCAAGAGATCCAAACACTATTTTTCTACAGTGGGGTATTAGGGTTAAGATCTCCTAAACTGATCCTTTATTTCAATAGATACACCTCTTAAACCCTTTCCTTCATGAATATTCATGTAAGAAATAATGATGTCATGAATATTAATTAGATTAATTAGTTATAATAGCACATTGACACAGTAAGTTTTTGCCATGGCAGAAACTGTAGAATCATATCTATATAATAACATAAGCAAACAGAGCAGACCCTGATCAGATGGCTCCTATAGGAGCCATCTGATCTGGGTCTACTCTGTTTGTAAAGGCATAGAAATGTGTATGGGTTAACACCTTGTAAACAGTCAGTAGAAGCAGATACTATTCTGTCTGATTATGGAATAATAAAGATCTGGGTCCATGCTTATAAAGCTTTTAGTTGAGTCTGAGTTTCGGTCTCAGGCTTTTGATTGGTCAGATTTGAGTTCTCAAGCTTTTGATTGGTCAGATTTGAGCCAAAGGCTCAAATCTGACCAATCAAAAGCTTGAGAACGATCTCAGACTCAACTAAAAGCTTTATAAGCATGGACCCAGATCCTACAGTTTCTGATATGGCAATAGAAATCCTTTGTTTACTGGCCGTATATTGTAAAAATTTAGTTAACAAATATTCATAAAGTCATAAATCCTTGTATTTATAAATATGCATGAGGTAAAGGGTTAACTATGGGAAATTAAAGGTGTGAACTGGCATTTGCAAAGTGTTTATACATAGACTCGGTTCAGAACACTCAGAACTATAATTGTCAGGATAATTTGACTTAGTTTATCATTCCAATATTACATCTTGCAAAATTAATGCTTTCAAACTGGTAATATTACACTCAAGTGATAAACAATGATGGATAAAACAGCCTATAGCCCTTTTCCTGCTCTATGTTTATTCCAAATTTCAAAATCTACTGAATATTCATGGACAATGAAATATGGAAGGTAGAATATTGCAGTTATTTTAGAAATTAAACAAACAGATCTATCAAATTCAATTAGCAAACAAAGCAGACCCTGAATAGACAGCTCCTATAGGAGCCATCTGATATGGGTAGTACTCTGTTTGTAAATGCGTGAAAAGGAGTTTATATGAAGGAAACGGATAGACAACTTCTGGCACCTTTGCAAACAGAGTAGACTGGGGAACCCAGATCAGATATGTCCTATAGGAGCTGTCCAATCAGGGTCTGCTCTGTTTGCTTATGGAATTATATTGATCTGAATTTACAGTTTCTGCCAAGGCTTTTATTATCCATAATCTACTTAATATTCATGATGTCATTACATGAATATTCTGAGAAAAGGGTTAACTGTTTCCCTTATATGAATATTTATGAAGGACGTCATGACATCATGAATATCTATCAGCTGAATATTTATATCAGTGTATGAATACACACTTGTATCATCTGGTAAGAACCTAACTATAAAATCAGATCTATATAATTCCATAACCCATTCCTGCATATTGACGCCTTTTGACGCTTCTGTAAGTCACTTTATGAAACCATTGTGACAAATAGAGCATTTGCTCCTGTGGAGCAAATGCTCTATTTATCACAATTGTTTCAAAACTACACAATTCTGAAAAAAAATCTTTTCTCTTAGGTTAATGTCCCTTTTTGGTAGATTTAATCAAAGAGATTAGGTCTAAAAATAGCTCAAGTGGGAATGGGATAAGCAAACAGAGCAGACCCTGATCAGACAGCTCCTATTTTACGTACTCAAAGGTTAACCTATTCCCTCAAATTAACACCTTTCGATGCCTCTTTTTGTAACCATTGTGATAAGTAGAGCAATTGCTCCAAAGGAGCAAATGCTCTATTTATCACAGTGATTTCAAAACTACATAATTCTAAAAAAAAAATGTCCTTTTCTTTGGTAAATGATCCTTTTCAGTAGATTTATTCAAAGGTTGGGTCTAAAAATTGCCAATGGGTTAGCAAAAATAACCCATGGGTTAAATGTTATGTCACTTATGAAGCAGTACGTTTTAAGTATGTTATAGTCAGTGGGTATACATGTACATACCATAAGCAAACAATCAATACTTTCTCCGCAGCAAGTGACAAGTCATAAAATTGAAACAATTGATTTCCATGTAATCAGAAGAGTATAATGCACAAATCAACATTAAATACACTACATACCACCTGGCTGATGCATTTTTAATTATCTAGACATCATGAAAGTAGCTATACAAAATCAACAAAATTGTTTTATTGGTCAAGTTCCTCATTTACTTTGACCTAGGCCTGGCAGAAATGCTTTTGCAAACACTAAACAATACCTACTGAATATTCATTAACAAAATAGTTATAAAGAAATATGGAAGGTGTAACATTGTAGACATTTTAGAAAGCAAAGAAACAGATCTATCAAATTCTATAAGCAAACAGAGCAAACTGGGTCTACTCTGTTTGCAAATGCGTGAAAACACGTTTATATGAGGGAAAGGGTTAAAAAGAGTAGACCCAAGACCTGGAGCCATCTGATCAAGGTCTGCTGTTTGCTTACGAAATTATATAGATCTGATATTACATTTTCTACAATGGCAAAAAAATCAATTGATATAAAACTTTGGAATTTTTTTTAATTCTGATGCCATTATTTCTTGCTAAAATGTTAATGAGGGAAAGGGTAAATCGGATCCTGTTGATTAAACAATGATTCAGTTGGCAAGCTGATGAATGTCCATTCAGGATCAACCCAGCCACATTTGTATTTGACATTTAGCCTATATTAATTGTTGATACTCATCCTATAGCAGCTGTTTGACAATAATAATGGTCTATATTATAGAAGCTGTTTGATACAAAAATCATAGTTATTTGACACTCAGTATAATATAATATATATAGCAGCTGTATGACAATCATTGGTCTACATGTAGAAAATGTTTTATACAAAATCTTATCATAGCTGTTTGACACTCAGTATATAAGTAGCTGTTTGACACTCAGTCTATTGAAGTACTTATAGCCTATGCCGTCTCAAACAGTTAATTCAATTACACATGAAGCAAATGAATATGAGTAGATTTTTTCCCCAAAGCAGACTAAGAGATGACACTTAACTGTTTACTCCATTAATCATAATATGCCTTTGCAAACAGAGTAGACCCAGATCAGATCAGACCATCTTATGAGGGTCTACTCTGTTTGCTTCTGAAATTATATAGATCTTAGCAGATTCTACAGTTTCTGCTAAGGCCAGCTGGATACCTTTTGTGTTTACATGCCATTATAAAACTTTATCTTAATCAATATTCATGATGTCATAATCTCTTACATGAATATTCATTGCGTAAAGAGTTAAGAAAATTTACTCCAAGGTTTATCCCTTTTACTCAATTAACCCTTTTCCTCATATAAACGTGTTTTCACGCATCTGCAAACAGAGTAGACCCAGATCAGACGGCTCCTAGAGGAGCCGTCTGATCAGGGTCTACTCTGTTTGCTAACAGAATTTCAAAGATCTGTGTCTTTACTTTCTAAAAATAAAAATGGCTACAATGCTAACACCTTCCATATTTCATAATAACCTTTTTGTCCATGAATATTCAGTAGGTATTGAAATTTATAATAAACATAGAACAGGGAAAGCTGTTAAATAAATGTCATCTTGAATATTTATTAGCTGCCTCTTTATAGTATTATATATATCACACAGGACTTTGACCATGGCAGAAACTGTAGAATCATACCTAAATTATTTCATAAGCAAACAGAGCAGATCCTGACCAGAGGGCTCCTACACTGGAGCCATTCAGATCTGGATCTACTCTGTTTACAAATTCAAGTTTAAAGGTACATCTAAAGAGTAAACATGCTGTTAGCATAGGATTTGTAATTGTTACCCTTTCCCTCATATAACCCTTTCCTTCATATAAACGTGTTTTCACGTATTTGCAAACAGAGTAGACCCAGATCAGACGGCTCCTAGAGGAGCCGTCTGATCAGGGTCTGCTCTGTTTGCTGATGGAATTTGAAAGATGTTCCCTCACTTTCTAAAATGGCTACATTATGTTCCATCTTCCATATTTCATTATAACTACCTTGTTAATGAATATTTACTAGGTATGGAAATTTGAAATAAACAGAACAGGGAAAGGGATAAACAGTTAAGACATCTCCACACATTTGCAAACAGAGTAGACCCAGATCAGACGGTCAGATCAGGGTCTGCTCTATTTGCTTTGTTTGACATGATATAGATCTGATTCTACTGTTTCTGTCGAAGCAAAAAGAATTCCTCACAAGTTTACATTACAAAATTCATCTGATGTCACTATTTCTTCCAAGCATTAAGAACAGGGAAAGGGTTAACTCAGTGCAGTGTGCAAACATTTTGGATCCAGAAGATGATAAGTAACTTGGCATTATATCCAGATCCAAACTGTTTGATTTAGCTCATTGTAGTTTTGTAGAGAAATGAAAGAAAATTAGTCTGCAGGCTGCAGCAGACATCAATTACAGTAAAACCTCTCTATAACGGCCACTAAATTACATCAAGTATTTTGTGTTAAAGGCAGGTGGCTGCTTAAAGCAAGGTGGAAGTAAAACAGAACGCTCCTATAGGAGCGTTCTGTTTTACTTTCACCTTGCTTTAAGCAACCACCTGCCAATACTACCAACTAATTAACACAATTTAGTGTCCGTTAAAGAGAGGTTTTACTGTACATCCTATGATGTTCAGTCTGGCCTAACTAGTTAATGCCATGCAATCAAATATTTCCATTTGACTTCGATAGTAAAATTTGGCTTCTTGTCACATAGATCAAGCTATTTATTTGACCTGAAAATGGCATCTGCCACTTTTTACACTTCATTCCAATGTATAAATTGCATATGTCATCCAATATACAGCGATGAAACAAAATGTGGCGTATACCCTTGTATCTGTAATTATTCCCACACCCAGTATCCTATCTCTACCAATTTTAATCCGTCAGTTTGGGTCCAATATTAGACTGACATAGTTGCAAATAGTGAGGACCCTGATCTAACAGCCCTTGATAGAATTCTCCCTCAGGAGCCATTTGAACTGGGTCTACACTATTTCCCTAAGTTTCTTTGTCTGAATACTTAGGGTAATTAGGCTATATCATATTAATCGTATCTGTTGCTATAACAAGTACTTGCAACAAATTATTTTGACATTTCCCAACAATTGTCCAGACACAATTTATCATGGAAGTAATCTAACATTTATCACTATACAGTAGAACCTGTCCTAAGCGGCCATTCATTTATTGAACATAGAAGTCTTAAAAAGCAGATGGTTACTTAATGCAGGGTAAAAGTAATGCAATGAATAAGCTCCTACAGGAGCTTTCTGCATTACTTTTGACATGCATATGAATAAGCTACCAACTGCCTTACAGATCCATAATTAGACCTCTTTTTGATGACCGCTTAACCCTTTCCCTGTTCTAAATTTAGCCCAGATTTCAATACCTACTGAATATTCATTAGCAAAATAGTTAGAAAGAAATATTGAAGGTGGAGCATTGTAGGCATTTTAGAAAGTAAAGAAACAGATCTATCAAATTCTATAAGCAAACAGAGCAGACCCTGATCAGACGGCTCCTCTAGGAGCCGTCTGATCTGGGTCTACTCTGTTTGCAAATG
Organism: Azorinus chamasolen; assembly: GCA_963576725.1. Lineage (NCBI taxonomy): Eukaryota > Metazoa > Mollusca > Bivalvia > Cardiida > Solecurtidae > Azorinus > Azorinus chamasolen. The sequence continues at coordinate 87,102,221 of OY755242.1, forward strand.
CGTGAAAACACGTTTATATGAGGGAAAGGGTTAAGACAGGTTCCACTGTATGCAATTTATATTTCTAAACACAGCTGCAGCTTCAATTCTAAAAGTTGTTTTCTTCATTCCTTTTTTCCAAAACATGATCTATACACCATACAGAACAATTTAGATAATGACAAAATGCTGAGCTATACAGTTTGTAAAGGTTATTATAAATATATTCATTGATGCCTTTAGTATTACTCCTTGTAAGTTATTTTCTTCTGCAGTAAATATTGGCTGCTTCAATTCTTAGAATAAATCTTCTCTAAACTTCTTTCTACACTTTCATAGTGTCAAACAGTTTTGCCACATTTATGAGACATCCCATCTGGATCAAAACTGTTTGCACAGGTAATATTGGATTTTGCTGGGAGCATGCAAAAAGTTAATATTACTAATATGCCATTGTGGCATATTATGACATTATCACAATTTTCCTAGAATAACCATAATAGACAGTGACACCCATGAGGATGAATCTCCATCAGAATGATTTATCATTTGTATCTGAATAATAACTTACCCCTTTACTCAATGAATATTCATGTAAAACAATGACATCATGTATATCAATTCATGTACAGTAGAACCCCTCTAATGCAACCACTTAATGAATAAACATGGATGTCTTCATGAGCAGGTGGTAATTTGCTTAATGCAGGACAAAGGTAATGCAGAAAGCTCCTCTAGGAGCTTTCTGCATTACTTTTGTCCTGCATTAAGCTACCACCTGCATCTAGCACCCAGAATTATACATCTTTTAGGTGGTTGCATTAGCGGGGTTTTACTGTATATCAATTCAATTAATTGTTGTAATTAATGTGGATACCAGAATGTTTTGCCATGGTAGATACTGCAGAATAAGATCTATACTTATTAGCCGTAAGTAAACAGAGCTGTCTGATCTGGGTCTACTCTGATTGAAAAGACGTATTTATGAAGAAAAGGATTAGTTTTACCCTTTCCTTTATAATGAACGCTTTTTCATGCATTTGCAAACAGAGAAGATCCAGATCAGACTGAGCCATCTGATCAGGGTCTGCTCTGTTTGCTTATGAAATGGTAATAGACCTGACTCTACAGTTTCTACCAATACCAAAACTATCCTAAATATATATTATATGTCATTATAACCCTTCGGTTAATAAATATTTATGATGTCATTATTTCTTACATAAATATTGAAGAGGGAAAGGGTAAGTGCATAAGTACTGATAAGTGCATAGTTGCATTTCTCACTTGTATAGCTATAGCAATTACAGTAGAAACTGGCTTAACCCATTATCTCACAGGCTATTTTTTAGATACATTGCCTCTTTGAATAAATCTACTGAAAAGGAGCATTAACTAGAGAAAAGGAAATTTTTAGAATTTTGTAGTTTGAAACCATTGTGAAATGATATATAGAGCATTTGCTCCTATAGGAGCAAAATTTAATGCTCTATTTATCACAATGGTTTCACAAAGTGACTTTTACAGTCGTCAAAAGTCGTCAATATGAGGGAATGGGTTAAGTAGCCATTCAATTATTGAACATAAGTGTCTTTCAAAGCTGTTAATTCAGGGCAAAAGTAATGCAGAAAGCTTCTGACCTTTCTGCATTACTTCTGACCTGCATTAAGCTACCACCAGCCTATTGACCTGTCTCAAAGATCTAGACTGGCATTGGTACTTAAAATTGAATGTTTTGTTTTGACTGGAGTTTTACTGTATGCAAATAATTGAAATATAAAGCTTAATATCAACAACTTCAAGTTCTATTTACTTGATATTTTGATCCTTACACTTAAAATCCATTAATCTTTAAGAGGCCATTCAAATATTAAATATTGGAGCCATAAAAAGCAGGTGGTTGCTTGTAGGAGTTTTCTGCATTAGTCTTGACCTGCATTCAACCTGCCACCTGCCTTACAGGACCCATAATTGGACCTCTTTCTGCTGGCCATTAAACCCATTCCCTCATAGGCTATTTTTAGATCCAACCTCTTTGAATAAATCTACCTAAAAGGAGCATTAACTAGAGAAAAGAAAAATATATTGTATAGTTTTGAAACCATTGTGATAAATAGAGCATTTGCTCCTGAGGAGCAAATGCTCTATTTATCACAATGGTTTCAAAACGTGACTTAAACAGAGGCGTAGAAAGGCGTATTTATGGAGGAAAGGGTTAAGAAGGGTTCTACTGTACATGAATTTGCCAACATTGTACAGGAGCCCTCTTATCAAGATCTGCATTGTTTCTCATTCAGAATCCTCTCTCCTTTATATCCTTTTGTACTGAATAGACAATGATAGATCATTCCACTTTGAAATCTCAGCATTCAAAAGGTTAAGTCAAACACCATGATACAAATTGCTGAATATACATTACAGTAAAAACTCGATACTATGAACACTCAAATATGTACCATTATTAATCTTTAAGACAGGTGGAAGCTTAATGCAGGGTGAAAGTCATGCAGAAAGCTCCTCTAGGAGCTTTCTGCATGACTTTCACTCTGCATTAAGCAGCCTACAAAGACAAAAATTATTAATTACTAAAATTTCGTAGTATCAAGTTTTTACTGTATTTACCTAAGTCTGCTATTGACAAGGAAGCAGATAAGAGGCGTATAAAGGAAAATATACATGTTTTCTACATGATTCTGCCAAAATCCTATCATGTTGGACCATATTACAATTGCCTATAGATATTCTAATGTCAGTACCGACAAAAGATGGTTTGGCAGAGAAACCAGCCTTTGGAAAGACTAGTGTAACATAATTATGAGTTACTCATATCTCCAGCTCTGATCAAAATCAACGTAATTCAAATTCTTTTCAATAATTTTGGACAAGGACCAAAGAATTAAAATACATGTATACTGATTATTTAACATGGAGACAATTTACTGATGACCTTTTGATTAGGAATAAACCTTTTACTTGATAACCATGCATTGTTACCATATTGCAGATTTGACCCTGATCAGGATCTGCTCTGTTTGCCTTAATGCTACATACTAGATTCTCTACTATTTGCAATGGCAATAAATTTCCATATACATACATTTTTTTATTAAAAGAACTAAATTAAAGAAATTTATAGGTTAATCTCCGCCACATTGTCAGAGAAAACTAGAAAATTGTGTCTGTAAGACACAGCGATGACCCCGTGGTAGAGCTTAAGCTTGCCTAGCTGCACGTAAAATTCCCAAGTTATTTGACCCTGACCTTGGGCTTGCAGGCAGCATGGACTGGGTGTGCAATGAAAGTATGGATGGTGTTCAATATGTATATGCAATTCCATGCCAATAGCTACAGTGGTTAGTGAGATATAAGACGATGAAAAACTGTGACATCCAACTGCACATAAAATTTCCTAGTCATTTGACCTTGATCTTGGGATTGCAGGCAGCATGGGTGGGGAGCCAAATGATAGCACAGATGGTGATTAATGTGTATGTGAAGTTTCATGTGTATATGTGTAGAAATTACTGACATATAACACTTGAAAAACTGTGACAACCAACTGCACGTAAAAGCGTGACACACGGACAGACAGACAGACGGACGTACATGTGCAAAACATAATTCCCCCTGACTATCGTCAACGGGGGCATAAAAACTGACTCCCCATGACAGATTCCTCTGAAAATCGAACTCATCTAAGCTTTCATTCAAATTTGAGATAATTTGGTCAAGAAATCAAAGTGCTAGATGAGCAACAATGTATTATGATACACAGACTGACTGATGAATGGAAGGTCATCATCATCATGTGCAGACCGGTCAAAAACAATATACGCCAGCAATTTCTTTGTGTAAGGTATAAGTTATAACTCTTTGCATGCTAGTGACAGGTTCTCCTACTATTTATGACCTATGCAAACACTTTGGATCTAGATCAGGCCCCACAAAACATGGGGCCCAATCTGCGATCCAAACAGTTCAAAATCAGGCTCAATGACTGAAAAAAAAAATCAGAAAGAAAATTGATAGTTTTGACAATGTTGCAGGCAAAAATTGAGCAGACGACAAAATTATTTAGCATGTAAAGAGTCAACTAATATTCACAATTGGCCGTGTCTACGGTGAATATTCATCAGCACAAGGGTTAATACCAAGGGTAAACATGTCCATAACAAGTTATTCAAATGATTCCCAATTCATATCTATACATAATGGCCTGGACAAATTTTGCAATATGGACTAAACAAATAACCCTCTATTTATGAAGTCAGCAATACACCACACACAGACAGTTCAAATGTCAACTGATTAAACATTAACTTAACTCTACAAACACTGTGGACGGAGGTCAGAGGGTTCCTTAGAGAAGCCCTTTAATCAGGGAGCTCAAGCCATTTGTTCTTCATCGGCTGAATATTTGGCCACTTTTTCAGAAAATATAAAATCATATCTTTATTATATCATCAGACTCTGACCAGTCGACTCCTACAAGAGCCATTTGATCTGGGTCTACTCTATTTGCAAGTGCATAGAAAGGCATATTTATGGAGTAAAGGGTTAAATGAGACTAGTTAACTTGAATGTAAAGGGCCATATCATTCAGACCAAAAGATGTGTCTCAATCTAATATATCTAACCATACAATGTAGGTTTCATTGTCTTAACCCTTTACTCAATTAATATTCATGTCAGATTATAATGACATCATCAGTACTAATCATCAGATTATAATGACATCATCAGTACATGGGCACAGTAAATGTTATCCAGGGCAGAAACTGTAGAACCAGAGCAGACCGCTCCTACAGCAGTCATCTTATCTGGCTCTTCTCTGTTTACAAAAGCGTTAAAAGGTGTACCAGAATTATTGGAGTAAAGGGAGATAATATCCGGTCCATAATATGGGTATAATTTTTCTGTCCATTTAACCCTTTCCTCCATAAATACGCCTTTCTATGCCTAGAGCTGTATAAGTCACCTGTTGAAACCATTGTGATAAATAGAGCATTTGCTCCTATAGGAGCAAATGCTCTATTAATCACGATGGTTTGAAATTACAAAATTCTAAAAATTTCCTTTTCTCTAGTTAATGCTCCTTTTCGATAGATGCATCCAAGGAGGTTGGATCTAAAAATAGCCTATGGAGGAAAGGGTTAACTCTTTTGCTGCCGATGTCACAGTTATTACCTAGATACAAACAGCTAAGTTACAGTTTGGATCCAGATGAGATGCCGAGTTACTCGGCGTCTCATCAGGATCCAAACTGTTTGTTACTGTGACTATGTTTTGGGAGCAGATTTTGCAGATGACCAAATTTTGGCAGTGAAAGGACACAATTCATGGACACAGTTTATTTGACCGTTGAGTTAGTTCAAGGCTAGCTACATGTATTAGCCCTTTCAGAGCAGGAAACAAGTCATTGATGTCCTCCATTGCAAACAGTGTAGACCCTTATATGAGGGTTCCTAGAGAAGGCCTCTCATCAGGGTCTGCACTGTTAGTTATTTTACGCTTTTCTTTAAGACAAATCCCTGAATATCCACTTGACCTGTTTGAATTTTTGAATACCGGTAGTCCTTTTTGAAAATTAAGGAACATTTGCCTTAACCCTTTACTCAATAAACACATCTTCCTGTACCTTTGGAAACAGAATAGACACAGATCAGACTGATCCTGTACAAGCCATCTGATCAGATCAGACTGATCCTGTACAAGCCATCTGATCAGGTCTGTTCTGTTTGCTTATGAAATCATTAACATATGATTCTACATTTTTGTCATAGCCAAATATCCCTGTATTCATGTTGTTATAAAAATAAACTACAGTTGAACTTTGATATCTCGAACTCGGATAACTCGAACTTCGGGATAACTCAAACTAAAAGTTCGGTCCTTCCAAAAAGTTAAAATCCCGTATTGCACTAAAATGTATCACTACGCAAATCTAGAAATACATGTGACACCTTTAATGTATGTCTAAAGTAATGCTGAAAGCTACAGGAGCTTTCAGCATTACTTTAGACATGCATTAACCTGTAAACTTAAACTTAAGAAATTGTCCGGATCCGAAATCGGATAACTCGAACTTCTGTTATCTCAAACTAATTTGTATGGTCCCTTGAAGTTCGAGATATCGAAGTTCAACTGTAATTAATATTCATGATGTCATTATTTCTTAAATGAATATTCATTGCATAAACGCTATACTGGTGATAGTCTCAAACTACAAATGATGGAGGAAATACTCACAAGACCCTTAAGTACCAACTTTGTTTTGATGGAAGTTCTTTTGAAAATGATGAGTAATACTGAATTAAACCTTTACATCATCATCTATTAATGAGATATTTTAAATCATGGCATATAAAAATAAGAAAAGTTTGCTTAGTCAGAAACTGTAGTATCATAATATATATATACATATTATTCCATAAACAAACAGAGTAGGCCATGTCTGATCTGTGTCTACTTTGTTTGCAAAGACGCTAAAAGGCCTATTTATGGAGTAAAGGGTTAACCCTTTCCCTCATATAGACGTGTTTTCATGCATTTGCAAACAGAGTAGACCCAGATCAGACGGCTCCTAGAGGAGCCGTCTGATCAGGGTCTGCTCTGTTTGCCAATAAAATTTGATAGATCTGTTTGTTTGCTTTCTAAAATGTCTACAATGTTTCACCTTCCACATATCTTTATAACTACCGGTATTTTGTTAATGAATATTCAGTAGGTATTGAAATTTGGCCTAAGTACAGAACAGGGAAAGGGTTAACCTATAAACCTTATCTGTTCATGTGGGCTTAGATGCCCTTTCAAACTTACCTGTGTTAGGTGTATAAAGCTGATGGCATTCAGTATCAGTATGATTATGTAGCCCAGGTATTGAATAAAGTTCAGGAACTCCTGTAAACAAAGTAGCAAATTACACAATGTATTGATAACAGTTAAACATGAAAACTCCAGTAAGAAATAACGATGATTTGAATCTTAATTAGATGAATTTACAGAATGGCATTTTTACACTGGCAGAGCTCCAGATAAGACGCGTAAATTAAAACATTTTCAAGAATAACTCCTTCATTTCTCCACCAAACCCTGTACTGTGACCACTAAACCCTATACTGTGACCACTCTTTAGAATCGTCTCTTCGAGACGATTCTAAAGAGTGGTCACAGTATAGGGTTTGGTGGAGAAATAACGATTTTAGTATTTGGGTACGCACCCTTATCTGTAGCTCTGCACAGGGTTTTTTTGTCCATGGCAGGAACGGTAGAATCAGAGCTATATTTTTCCATAAGCAATAGAGAAGACCCTGATCAGATGCTGTTTGCCACCTTTGCAAACAGATTACATGTAGATCCAGATTTAGAATGCTCCTGTAGGAACTGTGTTATCAGGGTCTGCTTTGGTTACTTAGAGATCTGATTCTACAGTTTCTACCATGGCCAAAAACTCCTGTGTTCATAAACTACTGTTGAAATGAATGTTATTAATCAGTATTCATGATGTTAATATTTTTCATATGAATATTCATCGGGTAAAGGTATAGTGTGACATTGGTTTATAAAATGAAACTGGTGTTGAACTATTTTCAAACTAAGTAATTGTTGTCTGCTAATATGTTGTTGTCTGCTAAATTGTTTGTTTGTTTGTTGGGTTTTTTTTTTTTTTTGTGCTAATGTGTTGTTATCTTTTTTTTTTTTTTTTTTTTTTTTTTTTTGGTGCTAATGTGTTGTTATCTGCTGATGTCCTGTTGTCTGTTATGGTGGTGTTGTCTGCCAATATGTTGTTGTGTGGCATATTGTAGTCTGCTAATGTGTTGTTATCTGCTAATGTGTTGTTAGTTGTTATCTGCCAACATGTTATTTTCTGCTAATGTGTTGTTATCTGCTTACGTGTTGTTAGTTGTTATCTGCCAATGTGTTGTTATCTGCTAATGTGTTATCTGCTAATGTGTTATCTGCTGATGCGTTTTTCTCTGCTATGTAGTTGTCTGGCAATATGCTGTTGTCTGATATATTGTTATCTGCTAATATGTTGTCTGTAATATTGCCACTGTTTGCATTGGCTATATATCATTATTTTGTCTCTATCAGGATCTACACTGTAATTTGTCTCTATCAGGATCTGCACTGTTAACACTGGCAATATGCTACTGGACAAACAGGGTAGACAATGATTAGTGTTGGTACTGTTGCCAGACATGGGTCTTCATTAATTGCAAACTCAATAAAGTACCTTTCCTTATGGCAGTTTCAAATGGACTTTGAATCAATATTCCACGGAATTGCTGGATTCTTGTAATAAAAGTCATATGACTCAAACAACTGCATAAAATTATAATGAATTCAGCAATAAACACTGGAACTGTCTGAATCTTTTTTTTAAACTTGCAAACTGCTATCAAACTATGCATGTGTTTCCAAGCAATCAATAAATACTGTTATTTAACATGCAACTGCAAATACAATTATCATTTTACACAATGTTATACATTGTACAATGAAACCCCTCTAACTCAGACATTCAAATTAGTATTTGTGCAGATCTTTTAAGACAGGTGGTTGCTTAATGCAGGGTGAAAGTCATGCATGAAACCTTCCAAAGGAGCTTTCTGTTTAACTTTCACCTTGCATTTAAGCAACCACCTGCATGCCTAATAAGCTCTGCAGTACTATCAGTCTAGCTTAGAAAGGGTTTACTGTATGAAAGTTAATTACTTCATGTACATGTATATACACTGTCTGTATTACAGTGACTGTAATCAACTTTCTTCTTCAGCATTAATTTCATTCTGTATGAAACAGCCACGGATCCACTTTTGAAGTCAACCATGTTACCCAATTAACTTTTTGGATGCGGGACACACATGCACTGCCATTTGCAAACAATGTAAACCCAGATCAGAGGACTCCTAAAAGACCGGCTTCTGAACAGGGTCTACCCTGTTTACCATTCAACATCTTCTAGCAAGTTTAAGTGTTTCATACTGAATGGACTCTATAGTTAATAACTGATGGGCTATTCCATTGATATGGTCAATCATTTTATCATCATGTTAATTTGGACAGGTTCTTTAACCCTTTCCTCCATAGGCTATTTTTAGACCCAACCTCTTTGAATGAATCTACCCAAAAGGAGCATTTACTAGAGAAAAGTGGAGTATTTATGGAAGAAATGGTTAATTGTTCATATTGTGTTCTCGCAATAAATCATACTACAATTGGATGCCAATACTTGTCTGTTGGCGAAAATCAATGTTTTAAAGGGGTAGAACTCTTCAAATATGCATGACAGAGTAGTTGATTGATGTCATTCTGATGAGAAAACTATGCTAAAATGTTGAAGTACGAGTATTTGCACATGACATAACAACAACACCAAGGCTCAACTAACCTCAACTGTTTTTCTTTACTGTTAACAACAACAACAACAACCAAATGAACTAACATTTCTTTGGTTAACCTTTAACTCCATGAATATTCATGTAAGAACAAATTATATTATGTGGCTGTTTTTACAATGTCATATGAACATAGATTAACCCTTACTGTGTGGGGCACGAGTCACTAATGTCCTTTGCAAACTGTGTAGACCCAGATGAGAGGGCTCCTGGAGGAGCCCTCTCATCAGGGTCTGCACTGCTTGTCATGTTACACTTTTCTTAACAAGAATCCCTAAATATTCACCATAAGCTTGACCTGTTTGACTTAGTCCATTTGAAAAGTCAGCGTTGCAAGGGTTAATGTTTTGTTGATGGTAAGGAACTGCAGGACCAGATCTATATCATTTGATGGGCAACAGAGCAGACCTTGAACACATGTCTCCTACTCGAGACGTCTAATCTGGTTCTACTGTGTTTGAAAGGCATGAACCCGTTATTCCATAAATACGCTGTTTTATGCCTTTGCAAACAGAGTAGACCAAGATCAGACAGTTCCTATAGGAGCCGTCTAATCAGGGTCTGCTCTGTTTAATTATGATATAGATACACGTACGATTCTATAGTTTCTGCCACAGTCAAAAAATCATGTTTCCTTGTGCCATTACAACAAATTAATCTAATCAATATTCATGACATCATTTTTTTACATAAATATTTATGGAGTAAAGGGTTAAAAGGCATCTCTATGGAGTAAAGGGTTAAAAAATAAAATAAACATTATTAGCTTTGAATTGTAAATGATGTGGACATACGTACAATAGTTTTTTTCCAGAGAAAATTTGCCCAATATACTGGAGATCATTATAGAAACATTCAGCTAGGCAATTTGGTTGTTGATTAATCTAATAAAGCAGCCAGTAACTTCATTGTTTAACACTTTTCTCCATAAATATTTAGACAAGGAATAATGACATCATGGATATTAACTGAATTTTTATAATGGCATTATGAACCAAAGAATGTTTCACCATGACAGAAACTGTAGAATCAGATCTAAAAAATTATTTTATTCTATAAACAAACAGAGCAGACCCTGGTCAGATGGCTCCTACAGGAGCCTTTTGATCTGAGTCTACACTATTTGTGAAGGCCTAAAAAGGCATATTAATGGAGTAAAGGGTTCATGGATCAGAAAATAGGTCAATTAATGAAATTATTTCATTATGAAATTAACCGAGGTCAATAAAGGTAAATAATTCCATTATGATAGCCATATGAACAAAGTGATTCTTTCTAGGTTGTGGTTGCTGGCCAACAATGTACTCACGCTAATAAATTATACATATACTGTCCACATTATTTTGCCACCCATACCCCATGACTGTAACCATTTGAATGCAGGAAGAGAGTACTGGCATTAATTTTGGAGAAGTATATTATTACAAGATCAGATTTTGCAACGTTTATAATTCAAAATCCTCTTGCAAATTACATGTACAGTAAAACCTCTCTAAACTGGACATTAAATTTAGTATAACTATCGGTCTTGTGGACAGGTGGCAGCTTAATGCAGGGTGAAAGTCATGCAGAAAGTTCCTCTAGGAGCTTTCTGCATGACTTCCTCCCTGCATTAAGCAGCTACCTGCCTAAAAGTATCGAAATTCTTCTCACCTAAAATTCCGGTTTAGAGAGGTTTTACTGTATACCTTTTCATACTTGAAGGACTCTACTGCTAGATAATGTTGGGCTATTCCAATTTGAAAATTAAGCATTTAAAAGGTTAGTGTCATGTTCATCCAGTTTCTGTCTCTGCACACTCAGTACTAGTCAAGCTTAATATTTACTGCAAATTAATAACCCTTTACTTCATGAATATTCCTGAAAAAAACAACGATAACATGATTAATAATTAAATTAGTTGTTATAATAGTATGTATATAGACACAGGAATGTTTGGTCACAGCAGAATCTGCAGAATCATATCTATATTATATCATAAGCAAACAGAGCAAACCCAGATCTACTCTGCAAAGGCGTAGACTGGCGTATTTACGGAGTAAAGTGCTAAAGTGTGTTTTTTTCCATAAATAATATAAATATAGCCTATGAGGGAATACATTACCAGGATCCAAACTGTTTGCATGGGTGATCACAATTTTAATAACTAGCCTGAAATAGTAACCCTTTTAGTGCAGGAAACAAGTACAAAGTAATATTACTGGCATTTGTATAATTATATTGTAGACCCAGATCAAAGGGATCCTAAAGAAGTGCTCTGATCTGGGTCTGCACTGTTCCTGATTCAAATTTCTTTAGCAAATTATACCTTTTCCCACTGCGTGGACTCTATACTATCATTTACCCTTCGCTTGCTGTTCACGTCAATATACATACCTGTAAATAGTGAAGACCCAGATGAGACAGCTCCTGCAGGAGCTGTCTCATCAGGGTCTGCACTATTTACAAATTGATTGTGCACACCACATCAGTGATTGCACAGCGAAATACTCGTACACAGTGAAGGTATATATGTAATTATACAACAGGGCACGGGCAAAGAATGAGAAATATATTTTAAAATTCAGCAAGAGAAGGGTTAAACAATGACGAGCCATTCAACTCTGAAACATCAGCATTCAAAGGGTTAACCCTTTCCCTGTTCAGAATTCACGTAAGAAATTATGACATAATAAATATTTATTAGCTGAAGTTTTATACATTTGTAATATAAACCTTTCATGGAAAATTGCTTTGACAAACACTGTAGAATCAGAAATTTATCATGTAAAAAGCAAACAGAGTAGATCCTGATCAGACAATTCCTATAGGAGCCGTCTGATCTGGGTCTACTAGATTGTTTGCAAATGCATGAAAATACATTTATTTGAAGGAAATAGTTAAAATTAATATTAATAGAAATACCTTCTGACACACTAGTCAAAGGCTTTAAGCCCTATTGGCCTGTTTACCCTAAATATTATGACAAACAATCAATATACCCTCTCTGCCAGTTTGTGAAGCTGAATAAGTCCATTTGGCAACATTTTTAACCCTTCACTCTGTGAATATTAAATTTCATTAATGTCAACAATAAAGGACATCATGAATATTTATTATTTAGCTGAAGTTTTATAATGGTACATATACAGAAGAAACTACCAGAAGAAAATTTAGAGTCAGATCTATTAAAATTCATAAGCAACCATAGCAGACCCTGAGAAGACGGCTCCTATAGGAGCCGTCTGATCTGGGTCTACTCTGTTTATAAAGGTGTTACAAAGTTTAATGCTTAACTTGATAGAGATGCTTTTTCACCCCTTTGCAAACTGAGAGGACCCAGATCAGATGTTTCCTGTAGGAGTCCCCTGATCAGGGTCTGCTCTGCTTGCTCATGAAATAATAGAGATACAATTCTACAGTTTCTACCAAATGGCTAAAAAATCCTGTGTTCATTTATTAATTACAATCAAACTCGGTATTTTGAATTTGTTATATTCCGTTTCTCATGGGTTTTTTTTTTCAATATATTTCTTTGGTCCTGAGTATATTTCTTCTTTGTTTATATACAGTAGATACTCAGGGTATATCTCTGAGTATCAGTTGCCAAACGTTTATATACAGTAGAACCCCTCTAATGCGACCACTTAATGAATAAACATACCTGTCTTTATAAGCAGGTGATTGCTTAATGCAGGAGCTTTCTGCATAACTTTTGTCCTGCATTAAGCTACCACCTGCCTCTGCCACTGTGAATTATGCCCCTTTTTGCTGGTCATGTATAAGTAAGATTTCTAGTCCACCAAAGTAAATTTCCTTTAAAGTCCTATCTCAAAATACATGTTGGTTTAAGATGTTTACGTTTTACTTATCAATTCTTTGTCACTGGTTTTATTGATGTTTGTCAACTCACATGAAATTACACCCTGCAAAAACCTGACTAATACTTCAGTTAACACTATAAACAAACAAGTGTGTTATAATCTAATGCTTTCTACGCCTTTTGTAAGAACCACCTGAACAGGGTCTGCACTGTTTGCTTATGAAATAATAATAGATATGATTCTCCAGTTTCTGCCATGGCCAACTGTTTTTACTTCTTGCGTTCATGTGCCATAATACAAATTAATCCAATTAATTATTATATTACACATAATGTCATTATTTCTGACATGACTATTCACTGTGTAAAGGGTTAAGAAGGACCTATGGTTATACAAATAAAGACCTTGGTGTATATTTACCCATATTCTGTCTAAAAATATTGCGAGTAGCACCATCTGAAGCAGGGCCTGCCCCTCCCAGATCCTCCACAGATAGATGACCAGCCATGTGCTCCCTGAGTGCAGGGCCTCCTCCTGTATGAGCTGAAAAGAAAAGTTGTAAACACTTTAAATACACTGCAGCAGGTACATGTAAATAACTGTACATGTACTTGCATTAAATTTTGATAACAGTGCAGATCCAGATCAGAGGGCTCCAAAATAAGCCCTCCGACCGTCTGCACAGTTTCCTGTCACCTGAACATGTACACATTCCAAATCAGGGATCATCATTCCCATTGAAATGGCCAATTAAGCGAAGAAAAAAGCACAAAGACAGATGATAGAAAAGTGATGATCCCTGAGTGAAACCCTGCTAAAGCAGAATGACACAAACACCCTGCTAAAGCAGAATGACACAAACACCCTGCTAAAGCAGAATGACACAAGCACCCTGCTAAAGCAGAATGACACAAACACCCTGCTGATGTGGATGAACACTGTAAATATTCAAGTAACCCTACTCCCATAAAATATTATATGGATGAAATCAAAGCTACAGTGTATCAAACACAAATTGAATTTTGATAGAATGAAAAGACAAGAGCATTTAACCCTTAAACTACTCCATAAAATGCCTACACTAAATGCAAACAGAGTAGACCCAGATCAGACAACTCCTATAGGAGTCTGCTCTGTTTGCTTATGATATAACATAGGTATGAATTTACATTTTCTGCAATATGGCCAAGAATTCCTGTGTCTATGGTCAACAAAAGACTATTATATAATTAGTCTAATTAACCCTTTCCCTGTTCTATGTTTATTACGAATTTCAATACCTACTGATTATTCATGGACAAAATAGTTAAAATGAAATATGGAAGGTGGAACATTGTACCCATTTAAAAAGTAAAGACACAGATCTTTGAAATTCTATTAGCAAACAGAGTAGACCCTGATCAGACGGCTCCTCTAGGAGTCGTCTGATCTGGGTCTACTCTGTTTGCAGATGCGTGAAAACACGTTTATATGAGGGAAAGGGTTAATATTCCTGACGTCATTATTTCTTCTGTGAAGTAGGAGTTGAGGGTTAAAGAACTGCTTTGAGAATATTTATGAAGTAAAGGGTTACAGAACTGCTTGAGACTAAACAGTCTGACACATAAAGATAAGAGGAAAGAATGAACTTTTTGCATGCTTGAAATGAATCCACCCTAACCTTAATGTTAACCCTTCGCTTGCTATTTGCGTCAATATACCTACCTGTAAAGACCTGCAGGAGCTGTCTCATCAGGGTCTGCACTATTTACAAATTGATTGTGCAACCAGTGCACTCCACAGCAGTGATTGCACAGCGAAATACTTGTACACAGTGAAGATATGTGTAATTATACAACAGGGCATGGGTAAAGAAGGAGAAATGTATTTTAAAATTCAGCAAGCGAAGGGTTAAGATCCTACCTCATTGAATACAATTATACCGAACAGAAGCATTTACTACAGAAAAGGAAATGTTTATTTGCGACATAGGAGCACACACTCTATTTATCACAATAGTTTTCAACAAGAGAGTCGTCACGGGTGACAAATGCCCCCAAAGTGTTTGACACCGAAATGCATTTTGGCGGAAAAACAATACAATGTAATGCAGGTGTAACATGAAATTTTGATGCTGTTAAAAATGACACAGGAGTCAGTTCTTAACATTAGAAACAGAACCTTTGACGATTATGATAGCTAAGAAAAGAGCCAAGCGTCAAAACTTAGTTAAAAAGGACCCTAAGTCATTCTCAACGTTAAAAAGGACCCTGGGTTGATTGTCAACGTTTAAGGTATAGGAGATATGCTCTGGACAAGCTTTTTGTATCTGGTAAGATATAGGAGATATGCTCCGGACTGTAAAATTGAGGTCAAAGGTCAAGGTCAAGGTCAGTGATCTGAAAATGGTACATGACTCTCCGCCATCCCAAGATGAACTCACAAACCAAATTTGGAATCCGTAGCTGGTAAGGTATAGGAGGAATGCTCCGGACAAGCTTTGTGTAAAATCTAGGTCAAAGGTCAAGGTCACAGTGACCTGAAAATGGTATGCGACACACCGCCACCCCAAGATAAACTCACACATTAAATTTGGAATCCGTAGCTGGTAAGGTATAGGAGATATTCTCTGGACAACCTTTTTTGTAAAATCGAGGTCGAAGGTCAAGGTCACAGTGACCTGAAAATGGTACGCGACACTCCACCATCTGAAGCTGATCTCACACACCAAATTTGGAATCCGTATCTGGTAAGGTATAGGAGATATGCTCTGGACAAGCTTTTTGTAAAATCGGTCACGGTCAAGGTCAAGGTTAAGGTCATAGTGACCTGGAAATGGTACATGACACTCCGCCATCCCAAGATGAACTCACACACCAAATTTGGAATCTGTAGCTGGTAAGGTAAAGGAGATATGCTCCGGACAAGCTTTTTCTAAAATCGGTCAAAGGTCATGGTCAAGGTCACAGTGATCTGAAAATGGTACGCGACACTCCTCCATCCCAAGATGAACTCACACACCAAATTTGGAATCCTTAGCTGGTAAGGAATAGGAGATATACTCCGGACAAGCTTTTTGTAGCTGGTAAGGTATAAGCGGTTTTTAAAATCGAGGTCAAAGGTCAAGGTCAAGGTCACAGTGACCTGGAAATGGTACGCGACACTCCGCCATCCCAAGATGAACTCACACACCAAATTTGGAATCTGTAGCTGGTAAGGTAAAGGAGATATGCTCCGGACAAGCTTTTTCTAAAATTGGTCAAAGGTCATGGTCAAGGTCACAGTGATCTGAAAATGGTACGCGACACTCCTCCATCCCAAGATGAACTCACACACCAAATTTGGAATCCTTAGCTGGTAAGGTATAGGAGATATACTCCGGACAAGCTTTTTGTAGCTGGTAAGGCATAAGCTTTTTTTAAAATCGAGGTCAAAGGTCAAGGTCAAGGTCACAGTGACCTGGAAATGGTACGCGACACTCCGCCATCCCAAGATGAACTCACACACCAAATTTGGAATCTGTAGATATGCTCCGGACAAGCTTTTTGTAAAATCAAGGTCAAAGGTCAAGGTCACAGTGACATGAAAATGGTACGCGACACTCCCCCATCCCAAGATGAACTCACACACCAAATTTGGTATCCGTAGCTGATGTGACAAAGGAAATATACTCCAGACAAAAGGTACACACACCCACACACACACACACCCACCCACACACGCACGGTGCGATCACTATATGCCGCCAAAGCCTAGCTTTGGGGGCATAAAAAAAGTGACTTTTACAGAGATGTCAACATGAGGGAATGGGTTAACAGTTTGATTTCTGATGAGATAGTACTAGCTACAATACAACTGGGTCTTTCATCAGGATCTAAAATCTTGGACTAAGTTTCACACTTGATTTTGGAAAATGCATACAGAAAAGTTGGAATAACCTTTTACCTGTTCTATATTTATTCCAAATTTCAATACCTACTGAATATTCATGAACAAAATAGTTACAGGGCTCAAGCTGGAGAAGTTTAGTGGTGTTGAGGAAGAAGTTTTTGGTCAGGGTTTTGTATCGCCCTAAATGTTTTCTCCCTCAGCTCAAAATAGGGAGATTTATAAGTCAGCAGGGTTAGGGAGACTTTTTCTCCCAAATCGCCCTCTTGCTTGATGAGCCCCGAGTTATAATGGAAGGTAGAACATTGTAGCCATTTTAGAAACTAAAGTGGACCAATATAATTCCACTAGCAAACAGAGCATACCCTGATCAGATGGCTCCTATATGAGCCGTCTGATCTGGGTCTTCTCTGTTTGCAGATGCATGAAAATGTGTTTTATATGAAGGAAAGGGTTAATAGCCTATCTTTCGTAGAAGACACCAGTAAGACGGCTATTGCTGATGACACTTACTTAACCCTTTACTCCATAAATACGCCTTTCTACGCCTTTGCAAACAGAGAAGTGGTTCCTATAGAAGCCGTCTAATCAGGATCTGCTCTGTTTGCTTGTGATATAATTTAGATATGATTCTACAGTTTCTAGCACATTTAGCCATTGACATTCCTGTGTCCATGTGATATTATAACAAATTAATCTAATTAATATTCATGGCGTCATTATTTCTGACATAAATATTAATATTCGTGGAGGAAAGGGTTAATGCACAGAGCCTTTAAGCTAAAGGTAAAATCAAACACTATCATAGTATGTTGTGACCATCTTTAAATTTAGAATCGTCTCAAAGAGTCACTTATACACAGGTTTTGGTGCAAAAATAAAAGAGCTATTCATGAAAATTATTTGATTTACACAAGATCTTATCTGGTCCTCTGTTATGTATGTAAAGAGTTTACATCAAGTTTGATATCATCTATTACTCACTGCAATGATATTCATTTTTTCCCCAGAAACACCCTTTGGCATTTACAGCATAGGGGGGAAATTGATCTAGAAAACTCACTGGAATACAGTAGTAAGCCCATCTATCAACCATATACTGTATACAAAAGTGTCTGTCTATGCTTACTGACAATTGAATTACCATGTTTAACCTAAATATCCCGAGTCTTGCAGTCTGTACTTTGTAAAGCTGAAGAAGTCCTCTGAAATGGACACAATTTACACACATGCAACTCAAAGAGTACGCCCAGACCAAAGAGCTTAATTCTGTAGCAGGTCTGATCATGATCAGGGTCTCCTCTGTTTGTATATCATGGAATAATATAGTTCTGATGTCTGGCTCCGAGGTTATAAAGCTTTTTGCTTGAGTCTGAGATCATTCTCAAGCATCTGACCAATCAGATACTTGACAATGATCTCAGACTCAAAAGTTTTATAACCTTGGACCCCGATTCTACAGTTTTTGCCAGTCTATCATTCCCACATTTGCTCAAGATGCCATTTAACAATTCAGATAATAAATTTTCATCCACACATAATGTATGTACGTGTGTCCATTAGGAAAAACAGTTAAATGAAACTAATGTCTTGTTGAGCAGCAAATAACATAGACCCAGATCATACAGCTTCTTTGTCAATCTGACTTAACCCTTTCCTCCATAAATATGCCTTTCTATACCTCTTTAGCACATGCTCTACATCGTCGCTGTGCTATTAACCAATAAGGTTGCGAGCTTTCAGGGCGTTGGCTTCAATACTATATTGCGTAAATTTCTGTCTATTTCATCGATAAGTGACAGTTCTGAATGGCAACTGTCAATTTATCGCTGAAAAAATGAAATAATTTTTGGACTATGAAAACAGTAGAAGTACAGTAGCAGTTTTCTTAAACAAATTACTACATAGAATTTTATGTTTGAATAGTAAAATTCTTTTTTAAACGATTATGTTAAAAAGATAATTTGCTACAAAGGATCTACTGCCTTAGAACAGTTTATCCTTAACGTCATTCATTTTAAGAATATATACAATGCAAAGCTTTTAAACAAGTTACTATGAAAACAGTGCAAATACAGTAGCACACTTCTAAACGAATTACTAAATACAATTTACACATATTTCCAGATAAAATTGTCTCCTGAATGTTTCGATACTCTGCCCGATCTCTATAAATTCGCATGATCCACGACTTTGCCTTTTGTGTTTTGCGCGGCATACGATCACTTATAAATGCGCTTTGTTAATTCCGCAACGCATACCGGTTTTGAAAACCGCGAGGTGGAGGTTTCCTCGTGCTTGAGTTGGAATATAAAGATATAATAGTCCAAATCGTCTGTATTGAATATTTCCTTAGCGCTTTCAAATAATACGTCGAAATGCACTGTTTTGTCCGCCATGTTTCAACGAAGAATGAGACTTGGGACAAACCATGTTCATTTCATTTACCGAAACGTCAGTTAAATTATATTTTGGCGGGAAAATTGACGGCGACGGTAGAGCATTGTGCTAAATAGCTCAGAGCATGTTTATTTCATACTACAGAATATAGTCCTCTCGGCGCGTCCCGCGCCTCGAGGACTATATTCCGTAGTATGAAATAAAAATGCTCTAACCTATACGTAAAAGTCACCTGTTGAAACCATTGTGATAAAAAGAGGTTACATCTAAAAATAGCCTATGAAGGAATGGGTTAATAATTAGAGTATGCCATCACTTACCTAGAATCTGTAATAAACACTCCTAGGGGATTTACATTTTTCAAAAGGAGCTTTTTGCAGGAGGTGGTTGCATTACTGCAGAATATTAGGGAGCTTTTTAAATTGCTTTCAGCCTGCATTAGGCTACATCTTCTATATAGAAAAACCCTATATTTGCTTATTTAATGGTTATTATATAGAGTTTAAGTTGTTTCATTGATCGTTAAGAAGTTTCTCCCCAGAAGTAAGGGAGTGTTTATTAGTGTGGGCATTTATTAGGGAGAATAATTACAATATTCATAAAAAATAAATCGGGACGTTACAGATCAACTGAGTAAACTGTATAAAGAATTCATTCACTTCTTGGATAAATTACCTGAACAGAAACTTTATGTATAACCCATTCCCTCATATTGACGACTCTGTAAAGTCACTTTGTGAAACCATTGTGATAAATAGAGCATTTGCTCCTATAGAGCATTTGCTCCTATAGGAGCAAATGCTCTATTTATCACAATGGTTTCTAACTACAAAATTCTAAAATTTTACTTTCCTCTAGTAAATGCTCCTTTTTGGTAGAATTTCATGCAAAGAGGTTGGGTCTAAAAATAGCCTATAGAGGAAAGGGTTATTTTAGACCATTCAACTGTTCATGTAAAATGATTGAAGGGTAAATTTCATTTGCGAATAATTTACAATTGTTTTGGAAAAGAAAATACAATAATTTATACATGTTGTAACTTGTTGGTGACACAAAGTACATGATGAACTATCATGTTAGGCACAAAAGTGTGCAAGTTAGTAAAACTTAGGCTAGCTGTTACATGTTGTAAAGACTTCCGATTTTAAAACTCTGACCATGGATTTGGCAGCAACCATCACTTCTGTTCAACAGATTTAACGGTATTTAGAAAATTAATGCATTCATTGGTGCTCAGACTATTGTTTGGCAGTTGCCACAGAGTGATCAAGTCATTCATCAACTACAGTTTGATTGTCTGTGCCAAAAGGCCCCATTTTGCCAAAAACAATCCACTGAAATAACAGTTTTGCAGCGAAATATGGTATTTCATCATGTGGTTACTTTATCATTCATGAGCAACATTTTGATGTTTAATTTACAATAATTCCTTCAAAACATTTGAATAATATCCAAAAATGAAATTTGCCCTTTACACAGAATTCTTAATTAACCCTTAGAAATTCTCATACAAACACTTTTTCCATGCCTTTGCAAACAGAGTAGATCCAGATCAGATGGCTCCTGTAGAAGTCATCTGATAAGGGACTGCTCTGTCTGCTTATGACATGATATTCAAGATCTGATTCTACAGTTTTTGTCAGAGCACAAAATTTCCTTGAAAATTAAAATATCAGGGTCTGCTATGTTTGCTTATGGAATAATATAGATCGGATTCGGAATCATTCCTAATTTATAAGTTTCAGCCACAGTTTTAAAAATTCCATTGTTAAAAATGCTGTTAAAAGTTGCACCTACATTACGGTAATTAACCCTTTCCTCCATAAATACGCCTTTCTACGCCTCTGTAAAAGTCACCTGTTGAAACCATTGTGATAAATAGAGCATCTGCTCCTATAGGAGCAAATGCTCTATTTATCACTACAAAATTCCAAATATTTCCTTTTCTCTAGTTAATGCTCCTTTTCGGTAGATTAATTCAAAGTGGTTGGATCTAAAAATAGCCAATGAGGGAATTGGTTAATAGTTTGCACAGTCATTATTTCTTACATAAATATTAAACAGGGAAAGGGTTAATGAAAAATTTATAAATTAAGAAATACATGAAGAACCTTTTAGATGAGGCAAAAACAAGTCATAATTAAATATGCTGCCGTAATGACTCGAAAATTTCAATTCTTAATTTGTTCCCTGGAAATAAGAAAACTATTTTAAGCTGATACTCAGGGTATGGATGTAGTAGTAAGGCTTCATGGGCAAGCATGAAAAAATCTCACAAGGTAATTAAACGTTTACTATTATGCTGAGTACATGTTACGATGTACATGCACATTATCAATTATTTAAACCTTCCAATGCAGGAAATGAGTGCAGGTAAGTGCATAGTATGGACTTCTAATCTGAGGGTCTGAAGTGACGGTCATTAAACGCTTAACCCATTCCCTCATATATGCTATTTTTAGACCCAACCTCTATGAATAAATCCTCCTAAAAGGAGCATTTTACTAGAGGACAGGAACATTTTAAAATTGTGTACATGTAGTTTTTTAACCATTGTGATAAATAAAGCATTTGCTCTATTTTTCACTCATTTCAAAAAGTGACTTTTCAGAAGTCAATATGTGGGAACGGATTTTTTCCTCCATAAATTTAAATACCTTACTATGCCTCTATAAAAGTCACTTCTTGAAACCATTGTAACTGCTCCTTTTCAGTAGGGTTGGGCCTAAAAAATGACTACTAAAAATATTCCTACTGAATGGACTCTATCATTAAAACAATGATGGACGACTTCACTTTGAAAACTCAGTATTATTAATCCTTCCTTCATACAAACACCTTTTCAAGCCTTTGTGTTGACCCAGATCAGACAGATCCTGTAGGAGCCTAAATCTGATCAGGGTCTAGCTGCCCTGGTAACAGTCACCCGTTGCTTATGAAATTAAAAAGATAAAAAGATTTGATCCTACAGTTTCTGTCTAAGCCAATTAAACTATTCCCTTTAAAAAATTATCTTGTAATAAAATCAGTTAATGAGTATTCATCAAGTGGTCAAATCATGCAGAAATATTCACTAGGGAAAGTGTCAATGGGTTAAAACAATACCAATCTGGAGGTCCAGGGTTCAAATCCCGGTCCCTCCCAGAAATTTCAGAGACGCTTTTCAGTGTCTCCCACCCGTACCTCCTCTCCACCCAGGGGTTAAAATGGGTACCCGTGAGGGTCACTAGCCGGTACTGCGGCTGCATGATTGTGCCATATGTTAGCAGTGCTCAATATTGTAGGCGAATGACTCAATGACCAGGGGAATAAATGTACAGTCGGCTGAGCGGTCCTTTGGACTGAAAGTAGACTATAATTTAACTAGGTACTTTACTGTTGTGAAATAACATCCAAATAAAAAAAATCAAGTTTACACTTGAAAATTCAACCTTATTTTAAAAATTGATCATTTATTCAACCCTCTAAGTGTATTGAGACTAACACCAATCCCTCTCACATTTATGCAAATAAAGGACAGTTTGTCATTTCTGTAGAACATTAATGTTTTGACAGATTGAAATGTATGTTTTAATGGCTCAGCAAACAAAGGCTTAAAATGTTTAAAATTTTGTAATTAAAATATCTTGTCTATAAAAAAGTTCAACATTGGCATGTACACGTAGAGACTAAGAGATAACTCGATAGCTAAGTCAGTGACCAGTTAAAAAAAATTCCTGTTGTTAGATTTATACCTTTGAATGCTGAATTTTTCAAAATTGGCATGATCCATAATAATATTGCTCAACAATAGAGTTTATTAAGCTTGAAGGGTTTAAATTTGCTAGTAGACTGATCAATGACAAAAATAGTGTAAACCCCAGTCAGAGGTCTCCTCTTGGAGCAATCTGATCTGGGTTTACACTGTTCACATGTGTCCCACATTCAAAGGGTTAATTGTTCTCATGCTACGATTCATTCAATCTTTTAAGAAACTATTGCCTGTGTGTTATTATTACCATACAACACTGAATTTTAAATGAAATATCCCAAAATTCAAACAGGTCAAGCTTATGATGAATATTCAGGGATTTTCTAAAGACAAGAGGGCCATGATGGCCCTGATATCGCTCACCAGACAATCAGGAGAAGATTTTCAAAGTTTTCACAATATGTTTCATTAGAAAACTGGCCACTCCTGGGGCAGGCCAATTTGTTCAGGACCTGAACATGATACTATGTGCCAAATATAAAAGCTGAGAACCTTCCAGTTTCATAGGAGAAGATTTTCAAAGTTTTTATTATATATATGTTTCTATAGAAAACAATTTTAGCACCCCTGGGGCGGGGTCAATTTTAACCCCAGGGACATAATTTATACATTTTTTGTAGAGGACCTACAGGTGATGCTGTATGCCAAAGATGAAAGCTGAGACCCCTGTAGATTCAGAGAAGATCTTTAAAGGTTCAAATTGTTGACGACAGACGACGAACAAAGGAAGACACACACTGCACGCCGACGGACATCAGGCGAACACAAAACCTCACCCTGAGCACTTTGTGCTCTGGTGAGCTTAAAAGTGTAACATGAAAAACAGTGCAGACCCTCAGGGTTTTCCCTTGACCCCTTAAAAAAGGCCAATTTGAGGGTCTTCTTGACCCCCTCTCTATTAAGTAAAGAACAGACCCTTTTAATTTTGAGGGTCATTTGTAAAATTTAAGGGACATTTCAATAGAAAAAGGGGGCCAGGGAAAACCCTGGACCCTGATGAGAGGACTCTTCCTAGGAGCCAGTGTCATCTAGGTCTACACTGTTTGCAAAGGACATTAGTGACTCATGTCCCGCACTACAAGGGTTTTAATAGCTTGGATCCTGATGAGAGGCTCATATACTCTGCCTCATGATCTGGATCCAAGCTGTTTGCTAATGCCAGTCATGGAACTCGGTCTGCACTTACTCACTTAGGACGATAAGGGTGAACTCTAGTCTGTATGTCATTAGGTGCAGTAGTAATTTTTGCGTACATATTCAATCCCAAAGATATATTGAGCTCATTTGAATCCCACCTGTTTTATATTTATAAGCTTTAACTCCATGAATATTCATGTCAGAAAGGATGACTATGAATATTAATTACATGTAGCTGAATATCTATAATGGCATCATGAGCAAGGGAACCATTACCATTGTACATATACATGTAGAAACAGATAGACCTCTCATTTCATAAGCAAACAAAGCAGGGACAAAGGAGACCCTGATCAGAGCCATCTGATCTGGGTCTACTCTGTTCGCAAAAGTATCTCTGTTGAGTAATGGATTAACATCATCTACGGCTTACATTTGTGATAATTAAGCAGATGAAAATTAGAACTTAGGTCAATATGACAAAAATCTTGGCTTAATAGCATGCCAATCAGGTCATCATATTACCCTTCGAATGTGGGAAACAAGTATATTTGCAAACAGTATAGACCCTGGTCAGAGGGCTCCTTGAGGAGCCCTTTGATCAGAGTCTACACTGTTTGTCATTCAAAATATTATAAAATATTTAAGCTTTCAAACTGAATGGACTCATAAAACAATGATGGGCCATTCCACTTTGAAAACTTCAGCATTCAAAGAATGAAACTTTGTCCCACTAATATCACGCGAAATTCCCTTTGCATTAAAAGCTTTGATAATAAAAAGCTCAGATTTTGTGCGGACATCATTTTTTACATCAGGATATGAGTAAATATGGGTTATTTCCTATCTAAATGGCCTAGATTATTGTTATACTGTAACCCATATAGTTAAGAAAGAGCATAGTATAACTTACAAACTGAAACAGTACCAATCACAATGACTGATAAACTTGTTGATCTTTCTCCATGAAATGGTTCATATTGTAATATAGAAGCCGTCTGATCTGGGTTTACTTTGTTTGCACATTTTGTGTGAAAAAGCGATTATATGAAGGAAAGGGGTTAACCACTCGACCTAAAAAAATATTTTGAACTATTGGTATTTTATATTATGTTGAATACAAGTTTATATAGAAACAAGAGTGTTCAGAGTAATACAAGTGTCACTTGCTCACAGCTGACACAAAAACTGTTAATATGCTGGAGTGAAATCAGAACAAAGGGGAATAACTCAAAAAGTATTGCATGCAGAGTGATGGAACTTAGTTAAATCAATGGTCCTCAATGAGAGGAAGACAAAATTTTAATGTGAAATTTGAAAGCTCTATAATGATTAGTTTAGAAATGGCAGACAAAAAAAGAAAGTGTAACGGACAGATGGACAGACAACGGAAAAGTGATCCCTTGGTGACACACTGTCTCTCAGCAGGTGACACAATAAAAACAGATGAATTCGAGACTATCAACATTTTCCATAGGAGTGAGAATTTCGTTGGAACGGGTTTTGTTGTTTTGAGTCCAAATTGTATGTCCCATCTAAAGTAAAGATATAAAATAAGACCCTAGATATATATATATATACTCAAAGCAGAATAAAACAAAACATTAAACCATTTTCAAGAATGGCTCCTTTTTTCCCCTTAGAGACAATTCTATAGATCTAGAGTGGTCAAAACATTTGTTACCTTTTCAGGTAACTATACTTACTGATTGTGCTGGATCATCAAACTTTGTCTGGAAGACATCTGTATATTTTTCCACCACTTTGTCCCAACTTCCACCAGCTATTGCCATTAGTAATCCAAAGCATAACACTTTGAAGAAAAGTTGTCTCTTTGTATACCCCCCTGGACTCGTACGCTCAACTGGAGTGAAGTAGCTAATAAAATTGAAATTGAACTTTTTGCTTGGTGAGCTGATGGGCACCGGACTAGTTGATCCATTTTCTGATGGTTTTACCACAGGTAGGGGCAGGTAATTCTTGCCATTGTTAGCTGATGGCGGTGACTTAAATAAGTAAAACAGAACTCCAAAACTGAGGGCCACGCCCCCTACAATATCACTGTAAATGTCCACGTAATATCCCAGTGTGTTGTGGTTAGACTGATACTTTCCTTTCGTCTTGGAGTGACTGCGATACACCACACCGTCCAGATCATCGAGCCATGATCGCAGCTGGTACAGAAACACCCCTAATCTCCGACTATTAAGATTCTCTGATGACACAAATTTTCCGGAAACAAAACTCATGAAAACATGAAAGAAACTGATCATGTTTGGAGTTATGAAATAAAACACGTCACTAAAATGCGTAACTTCGTCAAAATACTCTGCCGATGGGCCGATTATATACTGGTTTATAGGATCTGTCATGAGTAATTTGATACTGAGAGGTTTGAATGGTGAATAGAAACCCGGCACACCAGGAGCCTGATGGACCAAGTTTGTTGCTTGCAGAGTGAAGTAGAGGTGAGTATCCATGGCAACAAAGTATGCCAGTAGAATTGACATGGCAATGACAAAGATAACTTTGCCATTGTAGATAATATTCAATGTGAAATATGACATCATTTTTGTATATCGTATATCTCTCATGCGTAAGACTGTCAATTCATATGAATAAAAAATGTAAATGATGTGTGTAGAGTCTATAAAATAAAAGTAAATTTCCTTATAAAATGTTATCTATAACAAATACTGAAATCTGTTGATGAGAAAGAAAAACATGACACAAATAAAAAACTTCAACTTGAGACAGGTTTCCCTCCTGTTGTCTGAAAGGTTTTCCTATTAATAAAGTTTTCCAAGAACACTCCAAACCTATAGAGCAGTTCAGTCTGGAACAGGATTGTTCAAAAGTTAGTTTGCTTCAAACACATTTCCAGAAAGATTAGAAGTGATAAAGTCACAAGCAATATTTTAATAAACTTTCACTCAATGTGACATATTGCACGATCCATGAAATTATTTATAACTGTGAGTTCCTGTGAAACTGTTGAACATTTCCGACCCAATATCTCCCTTGGCTCACTATAAGTATTGATCGACCAATCAGTTATCTCCACTGTTTATTATCCCACTCAGAATAAATGGGCAAAAACTGCTTTCCACGTCAATTGCCTATATACACTACTACTGTCATGCATGCCGTGCTCCTGTCAGATTTTACTTGTCTCATGTGTTTCTGGTCTCTGCATTTTTTGCTTGTTTCAATCATCTACTGTCTGGCCACTGTCAGATTAACATAGTGATGGCCAATGTCCTTCCAGTGGTCTGAAAATAAAACAAATCAAGTAATTGAGATTCTTCTGGGTGTAATAAATTGCTTTCAACTTTCATGAACAGGTAAGTCTGTGTCATCTCTCTTGCAACAAAGCTGTCCATTTTCTATACAATAGGCTATGGAAACCAATTGATCAATATTTTATTGAGCAAATTTATATTCATTTTCACCATATTTACCCTGTCTATTACGTCTCCTAGGTTACCCTTTCTAATGGTTTGTACAGCTACATGTAAATATCCTAAATACCTTACATATTCTGTCCACATTTCCCCTCTCCACTTTCAAATCTGTAAAGTTGAATAAGTCAAGTTGGCACCATTTTAATATGTTTAACCCTTTCCCTCATGTAAATGTGTTTTCACGCATTTGCAAACAGAGTAGACCCAGATCAGACGGCTCCTAGAGGAGCAGTCTGATCAGGGTCTGCTCTGTTTGCTAATAGAATTTGATGGATCAGTTTCTTTGCTCCCTAAAATGTCTACAATGTTGCACTTTCCATATATATTTATAACTATTTGGTTAATGAATATTCAGGAGATATTGAAATTTGAAATAAACATAGAACAGGGAAAGGGTTAAGTTAGAGTTTAGACCCACACAGTAGCAAATAGTGTAGTTTGATCTGGGTCTGTCCTTTTGGCCTAAGTTTGTCTGTCTGCATGATTACTTTGGGTAATTAAGGTATACAAAAGGCTATGGAAACCAACTGACCGACTGACCAATATTTTTTTAACAGTTTTACAATCACTCCAACCTAAATGTTATCCTTAACCCTTTCCCTGTTTTATGTTTCTTCCAAATTTCAATACCTACTGGATATTCACTAACAAAATTATATAAGTTACAATGGAAGGTGGAACATTGTAGACATTTTAGTAAGCAAAGAAACAGATCTATCAAATTCTATTATCAAACAGAGTAGAGTCTGAATCCAGACGGCTCCTCTAGGAGCCGTCTGATCTGGGTCTACTCTGTTTGCAAATGTGTGAAAACATGTTTAAATGAGGGAAAGGGTTAACCCTTTACTCCATGAACATCTATACATGCATGTACATGTAACAAATAGCCCCATCATGAATGTTCAGTAGATTATGAACACGGGAATAGTTGACAATGACAGAACTTGGAGCCAATCATATCTATATTATTTCATAAGCAAACAGCAGTCTGATCTGGGTCTACTCTATTTGCAAAGGCATAGAAAGATGTGTCTATGGAGTAAAGGGGTAATACTAGATGTCTATATCAGATACGACTATATACATGTAAACCCATTGAATGTGAGAAACCACTGTAATGACAGTGTAGATCCAGATCATCGGCCTCCAATTGCAAGAGTCTGCACTGTTTGTCATTCATTATCCTCTTATACTCCTTCACACTGAATGGACTCTTATTCTTAAACATTTCTTACTACAAACTTGCAAAGTATATTCTGAAGAGTTTTAATTAATATACGCTGAAGGCCTTATTTAACCTTTAGCATGCTGAGAAAAAAAAAGTGTGGACATCTTTTTAAACAGTTTGAACCCAGATTAATTTGATGTCGAAACTGCTTGACACTGTAACTAATTGTTTTAGGAAATGTTTATAGAATTTAAATGGAGGGGAATAGAGTAACTGATGGCATGTTAGTCAACATTCTAAAGGGTGGATAAACAAACTAAGGAAGTTGAAGTTTAAACAGTCTAAAATATATTACCATATTCTAATCATAGTACATGTAATTTATGCTAGAAACTCTATCAGCCACCAGAATGACTTTAAATTCATGATAGACAGGACTTAATATCCATGCTATTTGTATATTGAGTACTCCTATTGCAGGTGACTTATCCCTTTCCATGTTCTGTATTTAGGCCAAAGTTCAATACCTACTGAATATCATTAACAAAATAGTTATAAAGAAATATGGAAGGTGAAACACTGTAGACATTTTAGAAAGCAAAGAAACTGATCTATTAAATTCTATTAGCAAACAGAGCAGACCCTGATCAGACGGCTCCTCTAGGAGCTGTCTGATCTGGGTCTACTCTGTTTGCAAATGCATGAAAACACGTTTATATGAGGGAAAGGGTTATAGGCCCAGTGGATCGGGTGTCTTACATACATGTACATGTTCATGTATCTTTTTGAAAATATGTCATTCTTGTACATGACACAGTGTCTCAGCCTATAATAAAATATTTACTTAACTTATTACTTACTTATAATTATGAAACAGTGATGGCCCACCTTTACATTTTGAAACATCTGCATTCAGAGTTTACATTCCTTCATGAGTTCAGCATAAACAAAATTTATTATTTTCTTGTGACCCGATTTGTCTTAAAATCAAGTTTCATTTGAACATATATGTATACCTAAAACTGACCATGTTAAAACCTTTACCTGTATAATACTCATGCAAGACATAAAGACATCATGAATACTTAACCCTTCTCTTGCTGAATTTTAAAATACAGTTCTCCTTCTATACCCATGCCCTGTTGTATAATTACATATATCTTCACTGTGTACATTTAGTATTTTGCTGTGAAATCACTGCTGTGGAGTGCACTGGTGGCACAATCAACTTGTAAATAGTGCAGACCGTGATGAGACAGCTCCTTCAGGAGCTGTCTCATCTGGGTCTTCACTATTTACAGGTAGGTATATTGACGTGAATAGCAAGCGAAGGGTTAATATTAGCTGATTTTGTATACAATGTATTATGTAAAATATTCAAGGGGATTTTTTGCTGTGATAAAAACCTGTAGAATCTGATCTATATGAATTATGATGCCATAAGCAAACAGAGTAGACCCTCAGAATAGATAGCTCTTACAGGATCCATCTGATCTGGGTCTACTCTATTTGTATTTATATATGATCATATATGAGCCACAATAGGGGTGTGAGAATTTAAGGTGTCTATAATATCAGATAAAGGATTAACCTTTTCACTTGTCTGCAAACAGTCTCAGTTGACCCAGATCAGACAGCTCAAATAGATGTGATTTCATGTACCAATATAAAAAATTCCGCTAATAAATATTCATGATGTCATTATTTCTTACACGAATACTGAACAAGGAAAGGGTTAAGTAAATGGATGTCAACTTGGACTCTTTCCAATATAGGGTATACAACTGTCAACAGATCAATTTTAATACAATGCACTGGCCATAAAGTCTCATAGGTGTGGCCAGTCTTTAACTATTATCAGTGTAAATGCCAGTACACTCTATCCAACAGTTACCACAAGCCAAACCAACTAAAACCTTTCAAAACAAGTTTCGAATTCAAACTTTGGACCAAATGACACTTGTCTGAGTGTTTTAACCTTTTACTCCATAAAAAGCGCCTTTCTACGCCTTTGCAAACAGATTAGACCCAGATTAAATGCTTCGTCCAGGAAATGGTACATATAGTCCTGCTATTAGGACAAAAAAAGTCCTTTTGTTATTACAACAATTAATCTACATGTAATTAATATGCATGATGTCACTATATTTCTTACATTATAAATATTCAAGGAGTAAAGGGTTAATGATGATAGATCTGGGTTTATCCAATTTGCTTATCAGTTATTACATGTTGTACATGTACATATGTATATAGATCTGATTCTAAAGTTTCTGCAATGCCAAGACATTTCTTGTTCATCATATAGAAATTAACCCTTAAATTCCTCCATAAATACGCCCTTCTACACCTCTGTAATAACCACTTCTTGAAACCATTGTGATAAATAGAGCATTTGTTCCTATAGGAGCAAATGCTCTATTTATCACAATGGTTTCAAACTACAAAATTCTAAAAAAATTACTTTCCTCTAGTAAATGCTCCTTTTGGGTAGATTCATTCAAAGAGACTGGGTCTAAAAATAGCCTATGTAGGAAAGGGTTAAGCTAATAAATAGTCATACATGATACATTATTTCTTACATGAATAATTCACTTTTCTTCATATAAATGTTTTTTTCATGCCTTTGCAAACAAAGATCTGGGTGACATCTGACGCCTCCAGTAGGAGATGTCTGATTAGGATCAGCTCTGTTTGCTTATCAAATTAAAATAGATAAATAGATCTGACTCTATAGTTTCACCAAAACCAAAATTTCTTGTGTACATAAAAAAAAATTATGCCATAATAAAAACTGAGCTAATATTATATAATTACATGAATATTCCACAAGGAAATGGTTAGGATAGAAGCAGCATAATCACAGTGACTGTATAAATGCAATTTTTCCTGTATTTACAGTTAACCCTTTCGCTTGCTATTCACGTCAATATACATGCCTGTAAATAGTGAAGACCCAGATGAGACAGCTCCTGCAGGACCTGTCTCATCAGGGTCTGCAATATTTACATTGAGTTGATTGTGCAACCAGTGCACTCCACAGCAGTGATTGCACAGCGAAATACTTGTACACAGTGAAGATATATGTAATTATACAACAGGGCATGGGTAAAGACGGAGAAATGTATTTTAAAATTCAGCAAGCGAAGGGTTAATTACAGGTGAATTTGTAACCATAGCAGAAACTGTTGTAAACACTAGATACACTGGTGTGACACTGAATAACTTGTACATGACATACCTCATGCATATATGAGAGTCGCAATTGTGTGAAACACTGCATTTTGGACAAAAAGTAACTGAAGAAATATCTTCTTGGCAAATTAACCCTTTCATTTATATAACCCTTTCCTTCATATAAATATGTTTTCATGCATTAATGCAAACAGAGTAGACCCAAATCAGACGGCTCCTAGAGGAGCCATCTGATCAGGGTCTTCTCTGTTTGCTAATATAATTTGATAGATCAGTTTCTTTGCTTTCAACAATGTTCCACCTTCCTCCTACAGGAGCAGTCTGGTCAGGGTCTGCTCTGTTTGCTAATGGAATTTAAAAGATCTGATACAAATTGGGCCTTGGTTTATAGTCTCATCCAAAAGACTATTTGAAAGAGATGTGTTTCAAAGAGATGTGTAAATGGCTATTTGGAATAAACATAGAACAGTGAAAGCCGGGTTAAATGCCTTTATACACTTTTGCAAACTGAGTAGACCCAGATCATGCAGCTTCTCTAAGCGCCGTTTGATCAGGATCTGCTCCATTTGCTTAAAATGAAATAATATAGATATCAGATTCTATAGTTTCTGCCATGACCAAAACTTTACCGTTATAAAAATTAATCTAGTACATGTATATTCATGATGTCACTGTTTTTGACACATTAAAAGAACATGTATTCAACAGAGAAAGGGTTATAAACCCTTTCCCTGTTCTGTGTTTATTACGAATTTCAATACCTACTGATTATTCATGAATGGACAAAATAGTTATAATGAAATGTGGAAGGTTGGCTATTGTAGCCATTTGAGAAACTAAAGACACAGATCTTTCAAATTCTATTAGCAAACAGAGCAGACCCTGATCAGACGGCTCCCCTAGGAGCCGTCTGATCTGGGTCTACTCTGTTTGCAAATGCGTGAAAACACATTTATATGAGGGAAAGGGTTAAAGCTTATTGAGGATATCGTAAACCAATAAACTGTATATAAACTGTTAATATATAAACTGTACACCCTGAATGCTAATTACAGTAAAGTTTCGCTAATGCGACCACCTAAAAGAGGTATAATTCTGGGTGCTAGATGCAGGTGGTAGCTTAATGCAGGACAAAAGTAATGCAGAAAGCTCCTAGAGGAGCTTTCTGCATTACCTTTGTCCTACATTAAGCAACCACCTGCTTATAAAGGCACCCATGTTTATTCATTAAGTGGTCGCATTAGCGGCGTTTTACTGTAAAATGTTAAACTTAAGTGTACTCAGTGCATTTCATTCATTACTACATTAGCATTTATATTGACTCTTACCCCGCTGTGAAAAAATAATGTCTGCTCAAATTTGGATCTGGTGCAATGCTGACTTGTAACGTACATCAGATTATATTGATCAAGCTTTGGGAAATCATTGACCAAATGGCAAACTGATTTGATCCTGATGAGACGCTGAGTTACTGAGCATCTTTGTTTGCAAATGCAAGTCAGCTTGTGAATATCATATACCATATACATGTATAGTGGGATAAGACCGTTAAAGTTATTATCCAACAAGTTATGATTATAGAATTGCACTCCACACTAAAATGTTATTACAATGTACATGTATAATAATTTATTATGACATTTAGTCTGCTAATTGACACATGTGTGATTGACCTTTATCCCTTTAATCCATAAATACTCCTTTTTATGCCTAATAAGATTGCAAACACTACAGTGTATACACAGATCTGACGTCTCCTATAAGAGCTGTCCGATCAGGGTCTGCTCTGTTTGATTATGTAATTCTACAGTTTCTGCCGGGGTAAAAGTCCTTTTGTTGTTTTTATGCTATAATAAATATTAAGCTAATTAATATTTATACATAAATTAATCATTTCATAAATATTCAAGGAGTAAAAGGTTACAAATAGATCAAATTAAAGTAAGTCTTATTTTTAACCCTTTCCTCCATAAATACGTCTTTCTACACCTCTGTAATAGTCACTTCTTGAAACCATTGTGATAAATAGTGCATTTGCTCCATAGGGGCAAATGCTCTATTTATCGCAATGGTTTCAATACTACACAATTCTTAACATTTAAATTTCCTTTCCTCTAGTAAATGCTCTTTTTCGGTAGATTTATTCAAAGAGGTTGGGTCTATAAATAGCCTATGAAAGAATGGGTAAAGGTAACTCATCTCATCACTCAGGATGGATTCAGATGATTATTTAAGACAGAAATAGTCACTCTATGAATATCAATTAGCTGAATTTTATAATGGCATAATGAACAAGGGAAGTTTGGCAATGCAAGAGAATGTAGCCTACAGAAGCCATCTAATCTGGGTCTATCCTGTTTGCATTTAAGGCAATAGAAAGCTGTACAATAAAACCCCTCTAAACGGGATCGATGTCCAATTATGTATAAATTTTGGTCTTGGAGACAGGTGACACAGCTAATTAATGCAGGGTGAAAGTCATGCAGAAAGTTCCTCGCATTTAGAAGCAGCCACGTGCCTGCCTAAAAGTATCTAAACTCTTTTCTACTAGATTTCTGGTTTAAATATTTGCTGTATCTATATATGAATTAGAGGATTAATGTAATTAGTGTACTACTTACATTCAAAGACACATTCTTTAATGACTTTATTATAGTACAATTAGGTGTACCACATGAAGTTTGATGCAGTATTGGTTAAAGGAATCAACATATTATTATACCGGTACACTATCAATGTCAAAGAAATGACAACTGACATGTGTGATAGCATAATCATACCAGGCATTCCATGAGTCTTTCAGATGCTTTCCAAGATGCCAAGATATAACCCTTTGAATGCTGAATATTCAAAGTGGAATGGCTCATCACTGTTTAACCCTTTCCTCAATGTAAACGCCCTTTCATGCATCAGCAAACAGTCTCATGATCAGTAGAACCAGATCAGACAGCTCCTGTAGGATCCGTCTAATCAGGATCTGCTCTGTTTGCAAGTGAAAAATACTACAATGTTTGCCATGTTCCACCTTCCAATTATTTCATTATAACTATTTTGTCCATGGATATTATATAAGCAGGTATTGAAATTTGGAATAAACATATGTTAGACAATAATTATAATAGACCCAACCTATTTGAATAAAGCTATTGATGAAAAGGAGGCTCCGAGCATTTACATGTACTAGGCAAAAGCAAAAGTTTAGAAGTGTGTGGTTTTCAAACCATTGTGATAAATGCTATATTTATCACAATGCTTTAAAAAAAATGTGAATTTTAAAAAGGCATCTAAAGCCGTCAATAATAACCCTTTCCTCCATAGGCTATTTTTAGACCCAGCCTCTTTGAATGAATCTACCCAAAAGGAGCATGCATTTACTTAGAGAAAAGTAAAATTTTAGAATTTTGTAAATATTAATGAAACCATTATGATAAACATCCTACAGGTATTAACCTTTTAGGTCATGAATAATTCATGTAAGAAATAATGACATAATGAACATTAATTTGCAGAATTTTAAAATATGTGTAAAGGCAATTTATGAGCACAGTCATATTTGGTGATAGCAGAAACTGTGAAATCATATCTACAGTAAAAACTCTCTATAACGGCCACTGAATTGTGTTAATTAGTTGGTATTTAGGCTTTTAGCAGCCACCAGACTTCAACACAAAATACTTGATGTTATTTAGTGGCCGTTACAGAGAGGTTTGACTGTATATTATTACATAAGCTCCTGTAGGAGCTGTCTGATCGGGGTCTGTTCTGTTTACTTAAAAAAAATATAGATCTGATTCTAGATTTTCTACCAAGGTCAAGACTCCTATATACATGTATGTTCATTTGCCAATATAAAACTTGGAGGTATTGATATTTGGAATAGGTATACTAGATTAGAACATGGAAAGGGGGGTTAAGACAGATTTTGCTGTATATAAACAAGACCATTTTCATACCAAACTCATTACCTTCATAAAATATGAGATCATCACATTAAGTCCACACCATAAAAGGTGTAGAACAACAGACTCAAAGGCCTATTAGATTAGCATCTTTTCATGCTGTCTAACAGTTTCCCCTGTACTTCCACTGATAATCACGCTCACCACAATGCCTATTGATTATGCATCACATGAAGCTGACATCCAACTATATGACAGCCATGCTGGTAAATACAGAAAAAATCCCATCCCTGTTGAATATTATATTCAACAGGGATGGGATTTTTCTGTAATATAATATAATATATAATATATATGTATGCACAAATGATTTTTTTTTGGTATTAGTAGAAACTATGGTTCATAAGCAAACAGGGCAGACCCTAATCAAACACCCAGGGCTACAGGAACTGCCTGATGTGGGTCTAGCTCTGGAAACCTGAAAAAAGGTGTTTTTATGAAGAAACAGACTAATTCTGGGTCTTTGAATTAACCCTTTACTCCATAAATACGCTTTTCTACGCTTTTGAAAACTGAGTAGACCCAGATCAGATGGCTCCTATAGGAACAGGGTCTGCTCTGTTTGCTTATGATATACAGTAAAACCTCTCTATAACGGCCACTAAATTACATCAAGTATTTTGTGTCAAAGGCAGGTGGCTGCTTAAAGCAAGGTGAAAGTAAAACCGAACGCTCCTAAAGGAGCGTTCGGTTTTACTTTCACCTTGCTTTAAGCAGTCACCTGCCCTACATACATGTACCAACTAATTAACACAATTAAGTGGCCGTTATAGAGAGGTTTTACTGTAATATAGATAATTCTACAGTTTCTGCCATGACCAAAATCTCCTGTGTCCATGTGCTATTATAACAATAAATCTATAAATTTCTTACATGAATATTCAGGGAGTAAAGGGTTAACACAGGACATAAGAAATGTAGAAAACCCCTTCATTAATTAGCTACCACCTTTTTTTTTTTAAAGACCAATAATCTTATTATTGTAGAGGTTGTTTGAACACAGTTGGAAAACTCCATGAATTTTCAGCATTCCAATAAAAAAAAAAAAAAATGACATTTTTGACAGATAAGTTAAAAACTAATGAGCTCTAAGAGCTAATTTCATGTACAGTATTGATGCCAGACTCACTGTTTAATCAACCCATTAGTAGAGTTTCAGATTACGAGATATTATTATTGTTCTATCAATATGTTTATTTCCTCCTTTATCTCATTTGATATTCATGTAAGAAATGACATCATGAATATCAATTAGCTAAATGTCTATAATGACATCATGTACAGTAACAATGGACTTTTTAACTATGACAGACCACTTCTTCAATAAACATAAAATGTTCTGTCTTTATAAGAAGGTGGTTGCTTAATTAATGCAAAACAAAAACTTTTGTCCTGCATAAAGCTACCACAGTGCCTCTGCCACCCAGAATTATGCCCAATTTTGGTGGTTGCATTAGTCTTTAGAGGGGTTTTACTGTATTTCATAAATAAACAGGGCAGACTCTGTTCAGATGGCTCTTAATTAAAGGAGCCGTCTGTCCTAGATCTATTCTGTTTACATAGGGGTATCATATTTATAGGTGTTTAATGAAGTAAGCATAATATTATATTGTCTGCACTTATTACAATTGCCTTAATTAAGGTAAGTGATTCATTTGAGCAAATAACTCTTTACTCCATGTCTACATGAATAATCATGCAAGAAATGAGTATTAATTAGATCATATTTTTTATAATGGCACCTGGACATACGAATGTTTGCTCTTGACAGAAACTGTAGAACCATGTCAATACATGTATTATTTCAAAAGCAATTTGTATGTCCGCTCTTGACAAAACTGTAGAACCATGTCAATACATGTATTATTTCAAAAGTAATTCGTATGTCCGCTCTTGACAAAACTGTAGAACCATGTCAATACATGTATTATTTCAAAAGTAATTCGTATGTCCGCTCTTGAAAAAACTGTAGAACCATGTCAATACATGTATTATTTCAAAAGTAATTCGTATGTCCGCTCTTGAAAAAACTGTAGAACCATGTCAATACATGTATTATTTCAAAAGTAATTTGTATGTCCGCTCTTGAAAAAACTGTAGAACCATGTCAATACATGTATTATTTCAAAAGTAATTCGTATGTCCGCTCTTGAAAAAACTGTAGAA
The DNA here is from genome assembly GCA_963576725.1 of Azorinus chamasolen. Lineage (NCBI taxonomy): Eukaryota > Metazoa > Mollusca > Bivalvia > Cardiida > Solecurtidae > Azorinus > Azorinus chamasolen. The sequence continues at coordinate 87,140,511 of OY755242.1, forward strand.
CCATGTCAATACATGTATTATTTCAAAAGTAATTCGTATGTCCGCTCTTGAAAAAACTGTAGAACCATGTCAATACATGTATTATTTCAAAAGCAAACAGAGCAATTAAACCCTGATCAGACGGCTAATGTACCTCCTATAGGAGCTGTCTGATCTGGGTCTACTCTGTTTGCAGTGGTGCAGAAAGACGTATTTATGGAATAAAGAGTTAACATTAGTTTCCGTTTGACTGAAAAACAATATAAAAGAAACATAATGTAAATACATTCACCATAGGTTTCCAAAATACTCCATTCACAGTCCTGCAGATAAATAATGTCATCAAATACAAATGAGACAAGTTTTTACAACTGGTTTTTTTTTTCACACTTTGAATGCTGAATTTTTCCAAACGGAATAGAAAATCATTGTTTAATGAGTCCATGCAGTAATTGAAACCCTGGGTATAATTTATATTCATAGGATTTTAAATACCAAACAGTCCAAACCCTGATCAGAGGGCTCAACTAGGAGCCCTCTGATCTGGGTCTACACAGTTTGCAGATGCGAATACACTTGTTTCCTGCATTCAAAGGGTTAAACCATATTATTTACTTAACAAAGATTTCCACTAGTTTGCACATGTTCACATAAAGTCCCCCTACGTAAAACAAGAAGCTTTGATCAATCAATGACAAGTTTAGTCTGCAGATTAAACACTATACAATGAATGTTTTCAATAGTTGTTTATGTCACATTGGAAATGTGTGTGGTTTGTCAAAGATTTCCTTTATTCTTTTTGATAAACCTGTTGCACTCTCAGCGACAGTGCAAAATTGTCATCTGTTTTCAAATCTAACAATACTGCTTGTCCTTTATTTGTATATTTTGTTTAAAATTAACTGGTGGTTGTACATGTGGGCGGATACTCAGGGTTATAAGATTTAACCCTTAACAAATTGCAGGAACCCAGTTAACCCTTTAACCCTTTCCTCCATTAATACGCCTCTCTACACTTCTGTAAAATCACCTATTGAAACCATTGTGATAAATAGAGCATTTGCTCCTATACAGAAGCATTTTTAATGCTCTTAAAGTATTTATCACAATCAGGTTTCAAACTACAAAATTCTAAAACTGTCCTTTTCTCTAGTTAATGCTACTTTTCGGTACATTTATTCAAAGAGGTTAAATCTAAAATAGCCTTTGAGGGAATGGGTTAATAATTCATGTAAGAAATAATGACACCATGACGAACTAGATTAGTTGTTATTAATAGCAAATCGGGCAGAGTGTATTGTAAGTGGCACAAGTAAATTTCTGCAGGAAAGTCTTTCTAAACATAATTCAACCTGAGAAGTAGATTTGATTTTCAAGATATGATATCGGACATATGAGATGGTTTGAAAGAGCTTGAGGACTGAGGATAATCACAGCTACATGTATATCTATATCAATAAAAGCCTTTAAAGGAGTCTCGCTACAATCAACAAGAAATAGTCAAATTCTAGCTCAACAGAGCTGGAGTCATGGTGCCTACACACTGACTCTGACTGACACATTACCTGATTCCAGTATACAACCCCACCCCCACCATCCCCTGGCGAAGAGTACCGGAACTTAAATTTGAGAATCACAGCAGTTGACAAGCATTAAATATTGCAGACAACAATTACTGAAGCATACTATGAGGAGTGATTCTGATGCAATCTTTTAATTACTATCACCTTTTGTCAGCTGACAATTGCATTATGTTTTAACCCTTAATTAATACTCCATATATACATGTATGCCTCAGGGTCTACTTTGTTTTCTTTTGAAAAAGATGCTACAGTTTCTGTCCCGATAAAAATCATTTTGTTCATAGTGCCATTATAAAAATTCAGTGAACTAATATTCTTGATGTCATTACTTTGCTAGAATATTCATGGAGTAAAGTTTAATTCTAACCCTCCAGGCATTGCAGGTAAGTGCTAACCATCTGAACACTGAATTTTCAAAGTGGAACGATCCAACATTGTTTGATGATAGAGTCCATTCAGTTTGAAAAGGTATAATAATTATGTAAGAGAATTTTAAATGACAAACTTACTGTGTACTGTACATGTGTAGACCCTGACCAAAGGAATCTACTAGCCGTACGATCTGGGTCTACACATTATGTAACTGCCAGTACACCCTTTCCCTGCATTCAAAAATTAAACCCAGTATGTGCCAGCATATTTGTATCAAGATAAAAGCACTGATTACGGTGTTCATTTTAATGGTTTTACTCCCTAATCTTGCCTTTTACCCCATGCAAATACAGTGTCAGTCTGATCTATTTGCAAATGGTCAAAAGGAATCTCCATTAGTAAAAGGTGCAAGAAATTTTATTTACTGTCGGTAAATCCTTTCCCTGTTCCATGTTTATTCTAAATTTCGATACCTTAACTGAATACTCATGGACAAAATAGTTATAATGAAATATATGTAAGGTGGAAAATTGTAGCTGTTAAGTTTAGTAAAGAAACAAATCTTTCAAATTCCATTAGCAAACAGAGCAGACCCTGATCAGACGTCTCCTATAGGAGCCGTCTGATCGGGGTCTACTCTGTTTGCAAATGAGTGAAAACATGTTTATACATGTATGAAGGAAAGGGAAAGATTTATTTCTTTAACCCTTTCCCTTGAATAAACACCTTTTCATGCCTTTGCAAACAGTAGACCCAGATCATACGACTCCTGTAGTAGCCGTCTGATCAGGGTCTGATCTGTTTGCTTATTTCTAACATGAATATTGAATTGGAAAAGGGATGAATCTATACTCAAACAAACTACATAATTATGTATTGTACAAAGTAAATCAACCGTCTCATATCCAGTTACTTACATGACCTCCTTACATTTACAGTATTCCGTGATGTTTAGTGATGTTTACGGTAGTACTCTAAGACTGGTTTTGTATTAGAAGACTTCAACAAAGTTTTCTAATCCAATCCTTCATTAAGACGTCATATAGTCACTCGTGGCATGACTGATTATAGTAGAGTCATTCACTTTTATCGCTGATACAGGATTGGGAGTCCACTTATCATTACACTTTAGTCTAACTCTTATAAATAGAACATAATAGTTAAAGTTCACACCCACTGCAAACAAATATGACCCAAATCTTGTGGATCCTATACCAGCAAAATTATCACTCAATCGAGTTCACTTTTTTTACAGTTTGTGTTAAAACTTTCAAACCTTGATAAACAATCTATAATGAAGAAGGATAAAACAGACTGTAAGTATAAACACTGAACAACAAAGGTTTAGTAATCTACATTTAAATTTGTGTCTGAAATTTAGGTTGTACAACGTACTAATACCACTCGCCTGATATATCGTATATATCGTACGACTATGAAACACCCTGCCAAAATTGTTCCTTCGGGTCATTGAATTCAATGACTTAACTGGCAAGAGAATGGAGTATTTAAATATCCTTAACCCTTTTGAGATCTAATATATTCATTTAAGAAGTAATGACATCATGAATATTTATTAATTGATGTAGTGCATTTTAATAGTGGATGTTTTGGCTAAACAATTGGCTCAAGCAGAAAATGTAGAATAAGATCTACATTACACCATAAGCAAACAGAGCAGACTCTGATCAGATGGATCCTAGGCTACTGGAGCTGTCTGATCTGGGTCTACTCTGTTTGCAAATGCGTGAAAAGGTGTTTGTATGACTGAAGTAAATGGTTAACCCCAAAAATTACCTGGTAGAAATTCTGTTTCAAACATTTGAGTAGACCCATATACATATAAGACAGCTACTGTAGGAGCCTGCTGTTCAGGGTCTGTTCTGTAAAATGCTGAGCTGAAATAAAATAGATCTGATCTTATTGTTTCTGCCATGGCCAAAAAACCTGCGTTGATATACCATTATAAAAGTTCAGCTAATCTACATGTATTATTATAAAGTTCATAAACAAACAGAATAGACTCTGATCAGAAAGTTCCTACAGGAGCCAATCAGATCTGGGTCTACTCTGTTTACAAAGGCATGGAAAAGCAGTGTATATGTATATGACTTTAGGAAAACCTACTTGAATCTTTATAATGACATACAGTAAAACTTCTCTTAACCCATTCCCTGATATTGACATCTTTTGACACCTCTGCAAAAGTCACCTGTTGAAACCATTGTGATAAATATTCATCACAATTGTTTCAAACTACAAAATTCTAAAATGTTCCTTTTCTCTAGTTAATGCTCCTTTTTGGTAGATTTATTCAAAGAGATTGGATCTAAAAATAGCCTATGGGATAATGGGTTAAACCCATTCCCACATATTGACGCCTTTTGACGCTTCTATAAACGTCACATTTTGGACTCATTGTGATTTATATAAATAGAGCATTTGCTCCTCTATATTTTGAACAGGTGGTAGCTTAATGCACTGATCAGATGACCTCTACATAATTTAATCTGATCTGGATTTACTCTGTTTGCAAAGGCATGAAAGGTCGTCTCTATCAGGTAAAGAGTTACCATAAAAGATTCTTTCCAAATGCCTTTACAAATTGCAAATAGAGTAGACCTATAGATCAATCATGACTCATTAAAAATTTTGATCAAGATATGCTCTGTTTGCATATGATATTATAACAGATCTGACTCTGCAATTTCTACCATTACCAAAAAATTCCTGTGAACATAATTTAGCTATTATAAAATGGTGACAAATATTCATGATGTCATTATTTTTAACATTAACATTCAACAGGGAAAGGGATTAAGTTGTAATGTTGACCAATGTCAGTATTGGTAAGAATACCTAAATCATAGTCATCATACACCAAAATGTATTAACTTGTCAACATATTTGTGACAATGTGTGACATTAAAACAGACAGAAAACACATTACAAGTCCCAACACTCATTTGCATAATGCCCTCAGGGTACTCTGACTTTAAAGTGCAAACATACATGTATATGTATCAAAGATTACACAAGCCTGTAACAAAATACAAACTTACTGACGTAGTTGAGCCATCTTCAATTTAGTGTAAATTCAGATAATCCACCATTAAACCTTTCCTCCATATAAATGCCTTTACATGCATGTGCAAACAGAGTAGACCCAGATCAGATGACTCCCTATAGGAGCTCTGATCTGGGTCTACTCTGTTTGCTTATAAATGGTACGATATAGATCTTAAAAATGAGCCAAAACATCATATGAACATAAGCCATCCTAAAAAAATCAGCTTATAATTATAATTCCTTTCATGAATATCAAACAGGGAAAGGGTTAAGAAGAAAATCCAGGAAATGATATCGGACGTAAAGGTCTATAATCTACAAATAATTCTGAGGCAGGATCAGTCACAGAAATCTGAAGATTATATACATTATCTTTGTTCGACAGTAACGTTTACATTACTTGCAAAGTTCTGAAGGCATATTTTCCATATCAATATCATAATATTAGCCCTCTTCTTTATGTAAATGTGTTTTCATGCCTTCGCAAACAAAACAGATCCTGATTATGGGTCTGATATGGGTCTGGTCTGATTAATTACAAATGACATGATAATTAGATCTGATTAGACTATAGTTTTGTTCAAAGCAAAAGAATCACTTGAATTGTTTTCATTTTAAGATTCAGCTAGTAAATACTGTATTCATTATGTCATTATATATGACATGTATAATGAACGTGGAAAGTGTTTACCCTTGCTCAGGTCCCTTTCCCTGGTATTATACATGTATTAACTAGTATGTTCATGAATATTATAAGCTGATATTTTATAATGGCATAATTTTTTATGATCACTGGATCATTTGGTTTGAAACTGTGGAGTCAAATCTATTACAAATTACAAATCTATTATAATTTCATATAAGCAAACAGAGCAGACCCTCATCAGAGGGTTCCTATAATAGCAAACATTGGAGCTGCGTGCGGCGCCAACGCTCGTCTGATTTGCAGTGATGCCCCCGTGGTGGTGCTTGCCTAGCTGCACGTAAGTTTCTAAGTCATTTAACCTTGACCTTGGGCTTACGGGTAGCATGGGCTGGGTGCGCAATGAAAGTATGGATGGTGGTTTATGTGTATATGCAGTTCCATGCCAATAGCTATAGTGGTTAGTGAGATATAAGACAATAAAAAACTGTGACAACCAACTGCACGTACATGTAAGAGCGTGACGCATGGACGGACGAACAGACGGACAGGTGCAAAACATAATGCCCCCTGACTATTGTCAATGGGGGCATAAAAATTGAAAACGATAAAGGGGCCTTCCCCTCAATGAGATCTACTAACATATGAAGATTCATGTTGATACCTCTTATAGTATAATACTTTTAGAGTAATGAGCTACATTAATTAAACTTTGTGCACGCCGTCGACGACAAGAACGCCTATGACCCGGTGATCTTCGAAACAGACAAGCTAAAAATGAGTATAAGGGAAAAGGTTAACGCCTTTCCAGAGGCGAACCAGATCAGAGAGCAATGGAATATGGTTAATCTTTTCTCTCAGAAAAGTGCATTTTCACCTATTTGCAAACAGAGTATACCCAGATCAGACGACTCCTGTAGGAGTCGTCTGATCAGAGTCTGCTCTGCTTGCTTATATATAAATGGAATTAAATAGATCTAAATCTACACTTTCTGCCACAGTCAAACGTTTCTTTGTTAATTAATTGCATTCAAATAAGTCAGCTTATTAATATTCATGACATCATTATAATTTATAGCTTTCTTGAATATTAAACAAGGAAGGGTTAAAACATTATGTTTCAAAATCATGTTTAGACAAAACATGATCATGGATTCATGGTACTATGGGTCCATGCATGCTGATAAGGTCACAGGGGTGTAGCCACATGTCACAAATGAGAAACTGTACATCATAACAGAGATAGGGGTGGGAGTGATGTCATAAAATATCCCACAGGCAGTAAGTTGTCAGAAAATAACCCAAGTACATGTATGTTATCTACACTTGATCTATGGCTGGACAACAACACTATAAACATGCAGATAGACAACAGGGAATGAATTGTTTCTAACAAAATACTTAAATTATATTTTCAAAGTTTTAATTTCCTTATATATTTGATCGAAGTGACTTCTTCCTCCAACATATATTGTAACAGGATTGATTTAAGTCAGGTGCAGATTATAACTGGCTGGAAATCAATAAGTTCTGGATTGTGTGGCTTGGTACATGTAGCTTAGTGGTTAGAATGCTGGTTTGGTAAGCCAGAGACCCTGAGTGTGAGTCCCTGTTGGGCCAAGATCTTTTCACAAGTTGTCCCGTTACTTTCCCTGTTCTATATTTATTACAAATTTTTATACCTACTGAATATTCACAGACAAAATAGTTGGCTCCTATAGGAGTTGTCTGATCTTGGTCTATTCTATTTGCAGTTCTGCGGGACTCTGCGCTATTTCCAGAAACACACAGCAGGTTATACTGTGATCAGATGTTGGTAAATAGCTATACATAGCTAATGTTATATTAACAATATATATGCACCAACTTTAAATAAAAGTGCCGATGTTTTTGTATACATATCCTAATAATGCTAAACTTTTAAGAAAAATAAATTTTAGAATCTTCCCAAAAAAACCAAATACCGAGATGAGCAATTAAACTGAGGATTGGAAAATGAACCCACACCTAACCACTAGAACACAGTACTCATGACCACAGATGCCAGGCACGTGACAGATTTCTTTCATGTTACTATCTAATACTATGTAAAGGTGTGTAACTAAATGGCAGAAAATTGCACTAACTTCATTCTATGTCTTGTTATGACGTCAATTTCGGCTCGATTTTAATCAAGTAAGATTCACTACACGCAGAAACGTCCAGTTTTTGAAACAAACCATTGATACCGATCATTGGCCGAAAAATTACTGTACAGAGATGATAAACTCTAACTGAGGTTTAGTCGACCGAGTCACTACTGACGCATGTATACATGTACATGTGTTGACAGCCGCCAGTCGCTCCGGAAAATATCCAGGGTCGTAGAAACAGAAGTAACTTTGCGGATGACATCGACAGTAAGTTTAATTTTTACGTTAGATTTATTAAAGTGGAGAGTGGAACACAGACCATATGTCAGCTTCGGTGTGACTTTCTGTGTTTAGTTGTGAAAATGTACATATATGTGTCGGTAGGGACTCGGTCGACTAAAGCTAATTAAATTGGAGTTTATCGTTTCAGTACAGTAATATTTTGGCTAATGATCAGTATTAATGGCATGTATTTCAAAGTCTAGATATTTCTGCATGTAATGAATCATATTTGATTAAAATCGAGTCAAAATTGACGCCGTAACAACAAGACTTTGAATGTAGTTGGTGCAATTCTTCTGCCACTTTGGACCATTTAGTTACATACCTTTACATAGTATCATAGTACTATACTATAAAAAAATTCAAAACTTTTTTTTCTGTCAAAGTATGATTTCTAAACGTATTTGAAGATGTTAAAATGTTAGTAGACTAATATTTATGAAACTGGCACAAGTCTGGCACCCGTGCTCATGACCGACAACTGGAAAAAATATGGTACAAGAGGGGAGGGGTTGAAGACATAACTAATATAGAAAAAGTGCAAAGGAGAGCTGCTAGGTTTGTCACCAACAGATTTAGGAATACTTCTAGCGTTGGTGACATGCTGAACAGCTTAGAATGGAGAAGCCTTGCATGCTGACAGACAGACAGATGCACGTCTCATTATGTTGTACAAAATTTCACACAATCTGGTTGCCATTCCAAATAATAACAGACTTTTACCGCCACTCAGACAGTCCCGCAATATGCACACTCTCGCCTACCAACTTCCATCATGCAGAACACAATCAAGACAACTCTCCTTTTTCCCTCGGACCATTAACCCTTTCCCTGTTCTATGTTTAGTCCAAATTTCAATACCTACTGAATATTCATAGACAAAATAGTTATAATGAAATATGGAAGGTGGAACATTGTAGCCATTTTAGAAAGTAAAGAGACATGCCTTTCAAATTCTATTAGCAAACAGAGCAGACCCTAATTAGACGGCTCCTGTAGGAGCCGTCTGATCTGGGTCTACTCTGTTTGCAAATGTGTGAAAACACGTTTATATGAGTGTAACATGGTGAAAAAGTTGTGACTCGACTGGGACTCGAACCCAGGGCCTCTGGCTTACCATGCCAACACTCTACCGACTGAGCTACCAAGTCACACAGTAAAGCCTATCAACTTATTTCACCATAATCTCTACCCGGCTACACACACCCCCTCTACACAAGAATTCGTCTCGAATTCTTACTCAAAGAACACTCCACGAGTTTCTTATTATTACACATTATCTTCATATAATCTTCATATAAATCACCTTATGGGTTATTTACGTTGGGCGCCAAATGTAACATGGTGAAAAAGTTGTGACTCGACTGGGACTCAAACCCAGGACCTCTGGCTTACCATGCCAACACTCTACCGACTGAGCTACCAAGTCACACAGTAAAGCCTATCAACTTATTTCACCATAATCTCTACCCGGCTACATGAGGGAAAGGGTTAAGGACTGGAATGGCATGCCTTTGACTGTAGTTGGGAATGATTCTATTGAATCCTTCAAAGCTGCTATCAAAAGTCACTCCTACACCCATTAATTTATCATCACTGTAAATAGTTTTAACTTATATTTAGCCCCCTATGCGTGGCGCATTTCACCACCAGTGACATAAACTTCAGCCAGTTGAAGGTGGTCACTAAAATGTAGAAGAAGTAGAAGGGTTGCAGTTCAACACTGTTTACTATATGCATGTATGTTGTGTCATTGGGTACATCCAAACGAATACAGGTCATCTCGTTACCTTGCCATTTCGTAACCGGCCAAATCTGGTCACTTCGTAACCAGTTTCCTGGTCATTTCGTAACCTGTCGGGTCATCTCGTAACCACTGTTATATATATGAATTAATATATGTATTATAAATATTTTCATGGTCAATACTAAAAAGATGTTGTACATAATCTTAGGAAAATGTGACAGTAGGATATAATGGCGTCTTATGTTAATTAGAGAGCAATTATAGTCAGGATTAAAAAAAGTCAAATTGTCATAAACAAATCATGTTAACTTGTTATTAATTGCGGTCGAATTAATCCTTTAATGAATTGTTGATAAAAGTACTTACACATGTATGTTAATTAGCAATTTTAATCCGGATTTAATTGGTATAAACAGATTTTTGTTGCGACCGAAAAACAACTTTAAATAATTAAGTACAATCAAAGACCTATGATAACACATATGTGTTATCATAGGTCTTTGAGTACAATTAGCAGAGTTTGTTGATAGCAATGATAATTGTAAATTAACGTTAATTGATGTTATACACGCAGTTTCATTGCAAACCCTCTGCACACAAAATAAATGAATAAATAAAAAGAAGTGTTGTAATCGATGTCTCAGCCGAATCGAGCAGGCTAAGGGTTAAGGAAGTTAAAGATTAAAGTTTCTACATCATACATGTACATTATACATATGATCATACATTATTTCGATCAGGGTTCGTACTATTTGTGAAAGACATAATGATGATTAAAGAAAAATGATGGTAAACACCACAGAAATAGTCTATTTTTAAAACACGTGTCATAATCGGTGTCTCTGTGATATCACTGATTGCATTAAGTAACCCGCTACTTTCGCATTTACACGTGCCAATTAATAGTGTCCGCCCGAGATCACAGGTACCGCCAAAAGCCGATAACATTGATATGTATACCGGAATGCGACACTGATTGAAATACAAATATTGCAAGTTGGAAGAGTTGTATCTGAATTGTTTTTATACCGATACTCCATACATACGCCTTTCTACGCTGATGTGATTATTCATGGGACAATGTTTCACATCTCGGAGCGTGCTAATATATACATTAATTGGACTTGTGCCGTGTCTACCTTTAACTGGACACGTTTGATAAACACGACCACGTGTCTTTTTAAAACCTAATCAATGTAATTTAACCACTTTGACACAGCTTTAGGCTGTATAATTATATGCCTCCTATAGGATCAGTCAGATCTGGATCTACTCTGCAAATGTGTATAAAGGCATATTTATGAAGGAAATGGTTAATATTACAACTTTGTCCATGGCATATTATTCATTCACAATTCAGGTCCCTATTCAAAGGCTATTCGCCGTAGAGGCTCTTTTATACATGTATAATGTCTCATACTGCCATCAACATTTTCTTGAAGTAATTCCCGACTATGACTACAGTATGGATTGTCCCCTTCAGGCATCGTCATTTGGAATATAATATTTAATAACTCAGAAGCATATTCTTACATTAGACTGTACATATCGCACACTATTGTCTAGCTTGATCGGTATTCACAGACTGCGATGAAGTCGAAAAGTCAATGAAAGTAAGATTATTATTCTCTGAGTTATGAAATATTATAAATTCCAGTCGATTCGTACTTCTAATGGACTGTAAAATCAGATTCGTACATCTAAGGGACTTTAAAATTCAATGAAGTGATCAGAGGCTATATGTACTGATCGTCCAATTTTGGCCAACACGATCTGGAAAATAACAAAGTTTAATCGTGTAAAAAATAGTCTTTGTAGTTTTCCGCTGCTGTATCATATGCACAACTTGCTAATTTGAACAGTTATGGAGGACACGAAGAGATCAATTAGCACTTCATCATGATAATATAATTTAACATTGGTTACGAGATGACTCGACCGGTTACGAAACGACCATGAAACCGGTTACGAAGTGACCAGAAGTGGCCGGTTACGAAATGGCAAGGTAACGAGATGTCCAGATCCCCATCCAAACTGAAACATATTTCGCTTTCTGTGTCGTTTCAACTTTATTTAAGTATTGCGAAATTGATATAAATTTGATCTTTGAATGGCTCTGAGACAGCAAATGAAATCTGATATTCAATCAGTTTCTGATCAGCGCGTCGCATGCGGACAAATTCGACCCAATGAATCATTCAAGAACGCCTACAGTGTATGCTACCACACCACAAGTCAAACGGACAAAAACGAAACCCAGTACACGTCCATTTTACACAAATGTGGTTTCTCTCAATAGTTACATACTTTCAATACATTACTTAAGAAGTTAAAATACCTTTCACTGCTGTATGAAGCTCCATTCACACTAAGATCTAACTGTACCCTATGTCCTCACTACAGTTATTATTTATTCGCTACATCACGGACAGCATCCTCAATTGGCATCCTTTTGTGTTTTCCTGTGCCGTTTACGAACATTGGCGGAAATACCCGAGATTAACGATGGACATCCCCTGAAAAATACTATACGCAGTGGCCTCCCTTGATAAGTAAGAGAATCCATTCATTTTCAAGAGTGCTTGATGATAAATTAGCCAAATCTGGTATTGTCGATATTTGATTCTAGATATTTAATCATATAATATACAGTTTTATGTATATATTGTCATTTTATTAGAGGTAGATCTAATGACAGTTCAAGATTTTGGACATATCAAAACTGCTACATGTTCTAATTTAAGTTACCTTAACCCTTTCCTTCATATAAAATAATAAATTCCCTTGCATATGACTCTTTCTGGCAATTCTGCCAATATAAAAAACTCCTGTGTATATAGTTATGCCATAATATAAACATTCAGCTTATGCATATTCATTATTTCTTGCATGAATATTCAACAGGGAAAGAGTCAATAGTGTATTTTATGATACATATATGCTATAATTATATACTTGTAAACTTTACAATTAACTGACAATTTGTCAACTCACTACATAATGACATTTTCTTCTAAACAGCACTAAGGTACATGTATTTTTTAAGGTGTTCTCCCACTTTAAACCGCTATACCTCTCATATTCCGTAGCGGACACTCGTCACACAACTTCTACAAATATTTGAAGAATGGTCAAAAGAGATAGACATGCACCACTCGGTTGACACAATATACTTGGATTTCAGGAAGGCCTTCGACACGGTTCCACACTTAAGATTGTTAAACAAGTTGAAAGCATACGGCATAACGGGTCATGCAGCTACTAGTGTGGATCCAGAACTTCTTGAGTGATAGAAAACAAAGGGTATCAATAAATGGTCATTTGTCTGATTGGGCTGATGTCATTAGCGGTATACCACAAGGGAGCGTACTCCGACCAACCCTGTTCCTCATATTCATAAATGACTTGCCAGATAAATTGCAAAACCTAGCCAAGATTTTCGCAGATGATACCAAAATATATTCAGTTATTAATGACAGTGAGGACATGGAGTCACTCCAAAGCAACCTTGACAATCTAGCAGAATGGTCCAATAAGTCACTGAAGTGGCAATTGGGTTTCAATGCTAAAAAATGTAAAACTATGCATTTTGGTTTCAACAATCACAAATATAAATATAACATATGTTAGAAATCGATACCTGGTCCGGGTGACCGATCAGAGATACAGCAAGTTGCAAGGAGGAAAAAGACCTGGGTGTAACGTTCCATTCTGACTTGAAATTCTCAAAACATATAGCAAATTGTGTGAAAAATTAAGGCAAATAGAATGATCGGTATAATACAAAGAACATTCAAATCACTGGACAAGGACATGTTTTTAACATTATATAAGTCAATGATAATAGACCATACATGGCATATGCAACCAGCGTTTGGTCCCCTCATCTTAAGAAAGATATATTTGTTCTGGAGAATACACAACGCCGCGTAACTAAACTGGTCAAAGAGATCAAAGACTAGCCCTACGTGGATAGCCTTTGATTTCTTGGGCTGCCAACGTTGATATATCGACGGGAAAGGAATGATATATGGTACAAGTTTTCAAAATCATTAATGACATCGACAAACTAAAGAAGAACACTTTCTTTATTGAAAACCGCCAAACCTCGACAAGAGGCCATTGTCACAAACTGGCAAAAACCCATAGTAGACTGAACATTCACCAAAAATCTTTTTCGCAAAGAGTTGTCAACCCATGGAATAACCTGTCTAAGGAATGTGTAGAAAGCAGAGATATAAATATGTTCAAAAGCAACCTGAATGAATGTTGGAAATACCACCCACACAGATTTGCAACAGATGTTGCTACGCAGTACAACGAACTACTTACAATGCAGGAAACCGGCCGAAACTTTCCGAGGGAAAACAAATGGCCTGAGGACCCGTAAGTTACCCGTAAGTATATTCATATATATTATACTAATACAATAAAAACTATGATAACACATAGATAAGAAACTACTGTATAACTCTAGGAGAACTTTATTCTGAAAGGTAGATTTGGATCTTTGTATAGAACTTTTTTGTTTGTGAACAGATTTTAACAATCAATGCACCATATTGTAGCTTTATAATTGCACTACACAATTATATGCTTATATTTCCTGATTTTTTCTGACCATTCGAGATATTTGCAAAAGTTACTTTGGTTGATTTCATTTGGTACAGAAAGCTAAAAGGAACTTGTTCACCCATTACAGGACCATTACCTGATGCAATAGATAAGTAAACTTTTTTCCCTTATGTTATCCAAATATTACATACATAGTTAAAAGCATTGAATGACTTAAGATTCCTATTTTTGACTATAAATATACCTGCATTAAAGAACAAGCTGGGTTTTCTCAGGACTGCAAATAAGATGCATACTGATGTATCAGAATCTCTTATTTCTCATTCAAGCCCCATCTTGCTGCATCTTAATAGAATCACTTGCTAGACTAAGAGTCCTAATGAATTACAGCAGGATAAAACAGAGGTGCATAATGACATCATGAATATTAATTAGATTAAATTACAACACAAAAATGTATGGTCATGACAGAAACTGTACTTATTCCATTAGCAAACAGCTGACTCTGATCAAACCGATCTTAGAGGAGCCATCTGATCTACTCACTGGTTTGCTCTGTTTGCAAAGGCAAGGCATATTTATAGAGTAAAGGATTAATACGCTTTTTATGCCCGCAAAGCTAGGCTTTGGCGGCATATAGTGATCGCACCGTGCGTGGGTGTGTGGGTAGGTGTGTGGGTGGGTGTGTGTACCTTTTGTCCGGAGTATATTTCCTTTGTCACATCAGCTATGGATACCAAATTCGGTGTGTGAGTTGATCTTGGGATGGCGGAATGTCGCGTACCATTTTCAGGTCACTGTGACCTTGACCTTGACCTTTGACCTCAATTTTACAAAAAGCTTTTCCGGAGCATATCTCCTATACCTTACCACCTACGGATTCCAAATTTAGTGTGTGAGTTCATCTTGGGATGGTGGAGTGTCGCGTATCATTTTCAGGTAGCTGTGACCTTCACCTTGACCGTTGACCTCAATTTTACAAAAAAGCTTATACATGTACCTTACCAGCTACAAAAACCTTGTCCGGAGTATATCTCCTATACTTTACCAGGTAAGGATTCCAAATTTGGTGTGTGAGTTCATCTTGGGATGATGGAGTGTCGCCTACCATTTTCAGGTCACTGTGACCTTGACCTTGACCGTTGACCTCGATTTTACAAAAAGCTTGTCAGGAGCATATCTCCTATACCTTACCAGCTACGGATTCCAAATTTGGTGTGTGAGTTCATCTTGGGATGGCGGAGTGTCGCATACCATTTTCAGGTCACTGTGACCTTGACCGTTGACCTTGATTTTACAAAAAGCTTGTCCGGAGCATATCTCCTATACCTTACCAGCTACGTATTCCAAATTTGGTGTGTGAGTACATCTTGGGATGGCGGAGTGCCATTTTCAGGTCACTGTGACCTTGACCTCGATTTTACAAAAAGCTTTTCCGGAGCAATTATCTCCTATATCTTACCAGCTACGGATCCCAAATTTGGTGTGTGAGTTCATCTTGGGATGGCGGCATGTCGCATACCATTTTCAGCTCACTGTGACCTTGACCTTGACCTTTGACCTCGATTTTACAAAAAGCTTTTCCGGAGCATATCTCCTATACCTTACCAGCTACGGATTCCAAATTTGGTGTGTGAGTTCATCTTTGGATGGCGGAGTGTCGCGTACCATTTTCAGGTCACTGTGACCTTGACCTTGACCTTTGACCTAGATTTTGCAAAAAGGTTGTCCGGAAAATATCTCCTATACCTTATCAGCTACGGATTCCAAATTTGACCCTGTGTCTTTTTTTAAAACGTTAAGAATTTACCCAGGATCTGTTTTTAACGTTGATAATCAACCCCAGGGTCCTTTTTAACGTTGAGAATGACCTAGGGTCCTTTTTAACTAAGTTTCGACCCCGACTCTTTTCTTAGCTACCGGTATCATAATCGTCAAAGTTTCTGTTTTTTTATGTTAAGAACTGACTCCTGTGTCATTTTTAACAGCATCAAAATTTCATGTAACACCTGCATTACATTGTATTGTTTTTCCGCCAAAAAGCATTTCGGTGTCAAACACTTTGGGGGCATTTGTCACCCGTGACGACTCTCTTGTTTATTTATAGCCATGCTTAACCCTTTTCTCAATAAAAACACCTTGTAACGCCTTCGTAAACAGAGTAGACCCAGATCAGATGGCTCCTATAGGAACCTTCTGATCAGGATCTACTCTGTTTGCTTATGATATAATATAGATATGATTCTACAGTTTTTGCCATAGACAAAAATTCATGTGTCCATTGTGTCAAATCTATTATAATAATTAATCTATCTGATATATATTGATGATATCATCATTTCTTACATGGATATTCATGGAGTAAAGGTTTACGGGTCTCATGTAAAGGCAGGCTAGGTATTATTCATTTACCATGTATGGATTCACCCATTGCCTCATAGGCTATGTTTAGACTCAACCTCTGAAAAAATAAACCAACAAGGAGCATTTTACTAGAGAAAAGGTAAATTTTAGATTTGTCTATAGTCTCAAAACCATTGTGATAGATAGAGCTCTGTTTATCACAATGGTTTCAAAAAGTGACTTTTACAGAGGTGTCAAAAGGCATCCATATGTGGAAATGGGTTAGAGAGCTTTTACCATGTGTAGATCTGATGTGTAGACTCAGATCACATGATGCCTAGAAGAGCCCTTAGATCATGGTCTGCATGTTTTTTGGCATATAAAATAATTTCAACAAATTTTAAGTTTACTCTTTCATTCTTAACCCTTTACTCCATGAATATTTATGTAAGAAATAATGACATCATGAATATTAAACACAGGAAATGGGCATGATAGAAGCTGTGGAATCATAGCTTTATTATTTCCATATAAGTAAACAGAGCAGACCTGTAAGACAACTCCAACAGGAGTCATTTGATCTCAGGGTCTACTCTGCAAAGGTGTAGAAAAGCGTATCTATGGAGTAAAGGGTTAATGTATTCTACTGTTAACATATTACCCCCAAGTGATGCATTTTTGCGCCTCTATAAAATTCGCATTGTGAAACCATTGTGATAAATAGAGCATTTGCTCCATAGGAGCAAATGCTCTATTTATCACAATGGTTTCAATACTAAAACTCTCCTTTTCTGTAGTTAATGTTCCTTTTCAGTAGATTAATTCAAAAAGGTTGGGTCTAAAAATGGCCTAGGAGAGAATGAGTTAAACAATGATGGAACACTCCTCTTTGACAATGGGCTGTTAAAATCTTTTTATAAAATCTTCATGCTGTTTTTAGTTAATTAAAAATTTAAGTATATTATTAACGTTATGATCCTGTCTTCAAACGGGTCATTTTTACAACTTTAGCCATGTTGTTTACAATTTCAGGTCTTCTCAATACTAGGGACATTAATATCTGTAGGAGCTGTCTGATCATTGGGTCTACTCTGCTTGCCAATGGAATTATAAAGATCTGATTTTACAGTTTCTGCCATGGCCAAAAGATTCTGTATTCATACGCCATTTTCAAAACTGTTCTGGTAAGCATTCATACAGCTGTTATTTCTTAACCCTGGTTCCCTGTTCTATTATTTAGGCCAACTTTCAATACCTACTGAATATTCCTTAACAAAATAGTTATATAGATATACCAAGGTGGAACATTGTAGACATTTTAGAAAGCAAAGAAAAAATCTATCAAATTCTAGAAGCAAACAGATCAGACCCTGATTAGACGGCTCCTCTGGGAGCCGTCTGATCTGGGTCTACTCTGTTTGCAAATGCATCTATATTAGGGAAAGGGTTAAACAAATACTCATAATGCCATAATTTCTTACATGAATATTCATCAGTTAAAAAAACACTTCACTGACCCATAAACTTAAGACTTGATTGCCCTTTATTCCATCAATTAGTCTTTATATGCCTTTCCAAACAGAGCTAGTAGAGCCAGATCACATAGCTCCTGTAGGAGTCATCTGATCCGGGTCTGCTCTTTTGGCTTTTGATATCATATAGGTATGATTCTGCAGCTTCTACTATGGCCAAATATTCCCATGTCTGTGTGCCTTTGTAGAAAATAACCTAATCAAAATTTATGATGCCATTACCTGTACATGCATTTCTTACATGAATATTCATAGAGTAAAGGGTTAATATTCATGATGTCATTACTCAATGGAACAGTTAACCCTTTCCCTGTTCTATGTTTATTCCAAATTTCAATACATTATACCTACTGAATATAATCATTTACAAAATAGTAATTAGAAATATGGAAGCTGGAACATTGTGGACATTTTAGAAAGCAAAGAAACAGATCTATCAAATTCTATTAGCAAACAGAGTAGACCCTGATCAGACGCCTCCTCTAGGAGCCGTCTGATCTGGGTCTACTCTGTTTGCAAATGGCATATGAATAATGGCATATGAATAAGATAATTTTTGACCTTGCCAGAAACTGTAGAATAAGAACTATATAATTTCATAAGCAAACAAATCAGATCTATATAATTTTATAATCCATCTGATCTAGGTCTACTCTCTTTGCAAAGACATGAAAAGGTATTTCTGCAATAGAACCTGTCTTAAGTGGCCATCAAAAGGGGTCTGTAATACAATCCAGAAAGTTGCTGTAGGAGCTTTCTGCATTACTTTGCCCTGCATTAAGCAACAACCTGCCTTTTAAGATTCCTGTGCTCAATAAATGAATGGCCACTTAAAAGACATGTTCTACTGTATATGAAGTAAAGGGTTCATATATCTATTACAGCTGAAGGCACTGATATTGATTAGCTAATGTTTCATAATACCATAATATTTATGAACACAGGATTTTGTTTTTGGTAAATAGCATTATGCCATATACCGTAAAACCAGCCACTAAATTACATCAAGTATTTTGTGTTAAAGGCAGGCGCAAGGTGACAGTATAACAGAACGCTCCTATAGGAGTGTTCTGTTTTTCTTTCACATTGCTTTAAGCAGCCACCTGCCCTAAATATTAACTTATTAACACAATTCTGTGGTCATTATAGAGAGGTTTTACTGTAGAGCAGACTCTGATCAGTCGGCTTCTAGAAGAGCAGTCTGATCTTGGTCTACTTTGTTTCCAAAGAGGTCAGAAGCTATCTGTATCAGGTTAACATTTTACTCGATAATACAGTAAAACCTCTCTATAACAGCCACTAAATTACATCAAGTATTTTGTGTTAAAGGCAGGTGGCTGCTTAAAGCAAGGTGAAAGTTAAACAGAACGCTCCTATAGGAGCATTCTGTTTTACTTTCACCTTGCTTTAAGCGGCCACCTGTCCTAAATACCAATTAATTAACACAATTTAGTGGTTGTTATAGAGAGGTTTTACTGTAAGCCTTTCTACACCTTTTCAAACAGAATAGATCCCGATCTTATAGGAGCCATCTGATCAGGGTCTGCTCTGTTTGCTTATGAAATAGTATACAGTTCTTGCCTTGTCCAAAATATTCCTGTGTTCATGTGTCATTATAAGATTTGAATTAACCCTTCGTTTGCTAATCGCGTCAATATACCTACCTGTAAATAGTGAAGACCCAGATGAGACAGCTCCTGCAGGAGCTGTCTCATCAGGGTCTGCACTATTTACAAGTTGATTGTGCAACCAGTGCACTCCACAGCAGTGATTGCACAGCGAAATACTTGTACACAGTGAAGATATATGTAATTATACAACAGGGCATGGGTGAAGAAGGAGAAATGTGTTTTAAAATTCAGCAAGCGAAGGGTTAATATTCATGATGTCAATATTTCTTACATTTATGGAGTAGAGGGTTAAGCATAACAGTTACTGCTCATGATAAAACTCAACAGGTAGAAGTGTCCAATATTAAAAAAATTGTGAAGACAATTATGGATTAATTGAACTCTGTGCTGGCTTGTTTCTGATCGATGTTGGAGTAAGAGAGGATTTGGTATGTTTATTTTCTGTTGTTTGAAGCTTAAACATTTACTTCACAGATACATATTTAAATACATTTTCAAACAGAATAGACCCAGATCAGACTGTTTGATTAGAGTCTGCATGCTTTGTTTGCCATTGAAATGATACAGACCTGAATGTACAGTACTGTTTTAGGTCATGGTAAACAAATCCGTTTTTCATAGTTGGATTATAACAATTAATCCATTAATTCTTACATGAATATTCAGGAAATGGCTAATGGGAGTGACAGTCTAATGCAGGATAAAAATCATGCAGAAAGCTCTTCTTTATTAAAAGTCCAATTTATATAGGTTTTACTGTTTTTAGTTCTGTAATATCGAGGGTTGAATGCAAGAGTCTAGCAACTACATTATTTAACCCTTTCCTCCATAAATACGCCTTTCTATGCCTCTGTAAAAGTCTGTTGAAACCATTGTGATAAATAGAGCATTTGCTCTATTTATCCTAATGGTTTCAAATTACAAAATTCTAAAAATTTCCTTTTCTCTATAGCTAATGCTCCATTTTGGTAGATTTATTCAAAGAGGTTGGATCTAAAAATAGCCTATGAGGTAATGGGTTAACCTTTACATGTACATTTAAAATACATGTTATTAATTTCCTGAAATTGTCTATGTTGATGTTTCTTTTATTTCTACAGTTTGGACAGTTTGGATCCTGATGAAATGCTGAGTAACTCAGGTGTTCAGCTATGCATCTTAACGACTTGGCTATCATTTGCAGACAGTGTAGACCCAGATCAGAGGGATAATATAGAAGCCCTCTGATCGGGGTCTGACTGTTCATCAATGAAAATCCTTTCACATATTAAGACATTCATACTGAATGGATCCTAAGTTACACTCTTCTTGTTTTTTAGGAAAGAATCCATTAACTCAGAACAATTGTTATTTACCTGGATATTTCGGCTTTATCGCAAAGCCTTCATCAACACACTGAGATATGGTCAGTGGGTGTCACATGACTTTGAGAGCAAGAGAACAACCTTCATTGTTCTAAGTTACACTGATTTGTCATTCCACTTTGAATATTCAGAATTCAAAGAGTTAATGATTTTTATGCCTGTGCCTACAAAATATTGATTTTATCCCCCAGACGCTGCTATCATGACAAGACTGACAGGTTAACAAATCACTTTATAGAGATACCTTTTGGTACCTTTGAAAACAGAGTAGACCCATATTAGCCAGCTCCTTTAGAAACCTTCTGATCAGGCCGGGTCTGCTCTATTAGCTTATGAAATAGCATAGTTTTATTTCTTCAGGTTCTGCCATATTGGTAAGAAATGCTAAGCTCCTGATGCCATTATAAAAAATCAGCTGATTGATTTTCATAGTCATTATTACTGACATGAATACCGGTATTCATGGTGTAAAACTGCTCAGATCCTAGTTCAATATTTAGTAATTCTTTCCATTTGTTTTAGCAGCTACACTGTACAGCCTTTGCCAAATACATGTAGTTTCTAAAGATACATAGTTGTTTTTATAATATGTTTAACCCATTACCTCATAGGCTATTTTTAGATACGACCTCAATGAATAAATATACCGAAAAGGAGCATTAACTAGAGAAAAGGAAAATTTAAGAATTTTGTAGTTTGAAACCATTGTGATAAATAGAGCATTTGCTCCTATAGGAGCAAATGCTCTATTTATCACAATGGTTTCGCAAAGTGACATTTACAGGGTCGTCAAAAGTCGTCAATATGAGGGAAAGGGTTAAAGCTGGTGAAAAAATTCAACAGAATATGGCAATTTATATATTCACATAACTTACATTTGAAAACAGTTTGACACCTAGTAATTTGGCATCTGTTCTGTTCTGTTCTGTTCTGGTAAGTTCCTTCGGTATGTGTGGAGCACCCAAGAAGACTTTGTGGTTTTTTTTGTTTTGTTTTTTAATATTGTTGTATTGTCACATTTCATTACAAAGAAGTATAAAGCTTATAATCTCTATTAGTTAAGTCTAAAAATTGTTTAAGAGCTAAAAATGTTGAATCTCAGATGCCGTTTTAGGGTAAACAAAAATAGAAGAAAGATACATACATGTATATTGAGAACTGCAGCAAATGAGAGAGTTATACTACTAGTTCAAAGGATTAAAGTCGATTAAGTCAACGAGGGATATTGACCCTTTGCACACAAAGTTATTTTTGTCATTTGCAAAAAATGTTGTCTGATACAATTTTCAAAGTTGACTTTTATTCAAATATTTTTCATAGTCTCAGAAAATCAAAAAGGGTTGATCCTGATTAGAGTTACCCGGTATGTCATCTGGATCCGAACTGTTTGCAAAGGTAGCCACAAATCCCTGCTAGCGTGAAAAGAGTCTTCTACAGCCATTATCTTGTTAAACCTTTCCTCCATAGTTTATTTTTAGACCCAACCTCTCTGAATAAATCTACCCAAAAGGAGCATTTACAAGAGAAAAGTAAAATTTTAGAATTTGTAGTTTGAATTTAAACCATTGTGATAAATAGAGCATTTGCTCCTAATGCTCTATTTATCTCAACGTTTTCAAGAAGTGGTTATTAACCCTTTCCCTCATATAGACGTGTTTTCACGCATTTGCAAACAGCGTAGACCCAGATCAGACGGCTCCTCTAGGAGCCGTCTGATCAGGGTCTACTCTGTTTGCTAATAGAATTTGATAAATCTGTTTCTTTGCTTTCTAAATTTTGTATAATGTTCTAATTTCCATATTTCTTTATAACTATTTTGACCATGAATATTCAAGAGGTACTGAAAAATGGCCTAAATATAGAACAGGGAAAGAGTTAAACAGGCATAGAAAGGCATATTTATGGAGGAAAGTAGTTAAGCATGCATTTTATTATCACAACCCTTTGAATACTGAATTTCCAAAATGGAACTGTTCATTATTGGATAAAGGGAGATTCCATTCAGTATTCATGGAGTAATTTTCCTTGAAGGCTTGATTGACAAACTGTACAGATCCTGATCAAAGGGTTTCGCCTCGAGCTCTCTGATCTGGATCTGCACAGTGTTTCCAAATGCCAGTTAACTTGTTTTTCAGAATCATGGGTTAAAGTTATTTAATATGAAGGCTATACCTCTAAGCATATATATTGACCGTTTACTGCATTTCAACTGTAACACACAAGTATTGCCTGACTCGGTAGTGAAATATTTATCGACACAAAGTAAGGCACAGGTAGGTGGGGTAGTTTTTTGTATTTGTATACCTGTTTAAGATTGTTGTGTATTTTGCATCTATATTGCTGTCCAGGTCATTGTTCTTTTATGTTAAAATTAAGTTCTAGATTAACCCTTTCCTCCATATATATGCCGTTCTACTCCTTTGCAAACAGAGTAGACCCAGATCAGATGGCTCCAGGATCTTGCTATAATTCATTTCTTCAGTTCCTCCACTTTCATTTGCTGATATTCTTAACCCTAATCCTACTAACCGCCGCCTGATTCATGTATGCAAACAGCTTGGATCCAGATGAGACACCCTCATGAATATTTATAAAATAATTAATGACATCATGAATATTTACAAGCTCACTGCTTTTTTACATACATGTACATTTTATATATACAGGATGTTTTGCCCATGACAGAAATTGCAGGCAGAATCAGATCTATATTATTCCATTAGCAAATAAAGTAGACCCTGATCAGATAGCCCCAATACACAGTCATCTAATCTTGGTATATACCGGTACTCTGTCTGTAAAGGCATGAGAAGGCATTTAATTCTATCAGATGAAGGGCTTAATTGAAAGAAGCTTCACTTGTCTTGGTCTACTCTGTTTTCAAGGGTGTCATATTAGGCATCTCTATCAGGGCAAGGTTAAATTGCAATTATTTTGGAAACTGTGTCAAACTAAATTAGAGATATGTAAGGGCCTGTTGATTTGGGTCTGCACTGTTTGCAGCTATTTTGGTATGGTTTTACCTTAACCCTTCTCTTGCTGAATTTCAAAATACATTTCTCCTTCTTTACCCGTGCCCTGTTGAATAATTACATATATCGTCACTGTGTACAAGTAGTTCGCTGTGCAATCACTGCTGTGGAGTGCACTGGTTGCACAATCAATTTGTAAATAGTGCAGACCCTGATGAGACAGCTCCTGCAGGAGCTGTCTCATCTGGGTCTTCACTATTTACAGGTAGGTATATTGATGTGATTAGCAAGCGAAGGGTTAATTGATTTAACATCTAAATGGTTAATTTATATTATAGACTGCCTAACCTGTTGCATGTAGAAAGCAAATTGCAAATGGTGAATATCCAGATCTGAAGGCTCTTAATTTTAGGAGCCTTCTGATCAGGGTCTGCACTAGCTGAGTGCCATTTCATTTTATCATCAAAGTTGACCTTTTTAATTTTAATGAACTCTACTGTTACTTATTGATGGAGCAGTCAACATTAAATGGTTGTGGGCAATTGGTTAGATAGCAATCATCAAGTTACTGAATAGTTGTACATGTATGGTCTTTGTCCTATGGGAGTCTTTACAAAATCCTGTACAAGTTTCATGTGACACTATTTATAGTAGCCCCTGGTTCAGTGGTTACACTAAAATGCTATATGCTGCGGATGTTAAGTGTTTAAGCCTGGACTTTGGTTTGTTCTCCTTTTAGATGGTTGAGTATTGTATCAGACATTATTTTAAACATTCACCCTTTCCTTCATGAATATTTATACAAGAATTCATGATATCATGAATATTCATTAACTGAATTTTTATAATAGCCACTGAACAAAGGAATTTTTTATCATGACAGGAACTGTAGAATCAGATCTGTATTATGTCATAAACAAACAGTGCAGACCCTGGTCAGACGGCTCTAATTGACTTTGGATCTGTATACTAACTCTAAAGGCCTTTTTATCATGCAACGTCACGAAATACAGTCACTTCCTACTAGCATAATATTTTCCACGTCGACGCTGTATTTTGTGAGGTATAGTGTATGTGTACTGACCCGACTGGAATGCAAGTTTGGTTAAGCCGATAGGAGGAAAACAGAAGGACGAAAAAGGCATAATTAAACATAAACATCAAATTAACACATTTTCTCACCTTTGTCTCAACTATCTGTCCATATAAAAGAATTAAATCAAGTTTGTTTATGTTGTAAAAGTCGATGACGTCACTGCATGCCAACATGACGTCACGTAATTCATACTTGCATGTATTTCATTCAGGGGACGAAACCGCTTTAGCAATCTTTCTATTTCTTCATTTTTTCCCATTTTTCTTGGTGTTGCATGATAAAAGAATTACTATGCTAGTAGTTTGGAAGTTCAGCTGTATTTTGGCTCATCAGAAAAGTAGTTAAATGCTCGCCAAGGCTCGCATTTAACAACTTTTCTAACTCACCAAAATACAGCTGAACTTCCAAACTACTAGCATAGTAATTCTTATATATATGAAGGACAGGGTTAACCTTTTTAATGCAAATAAAAGTATCATCTATAGTCACTTATTATATTCAACAGATCACTTTATATTGTGGCATTAAGATTATGTTACAGAATATGCTTATTTGCTTTAACCCTCACAACGCTGAATTTTCAAATGGACTACATGTATTTCAAATTTCAAACAGGCCAAGCTTACTGTGAATATTCAGGGATACTAAGTCTAAAGAAATGTGTAACATGACAAACAGTGCAGACCCTGATGAGAGTGCATATTTGTATTATATCATTAGCAAACAGTGCAGATCTTGATCAGATGGCTCCTAATAATAGGAGCTATCTGATCTGGGTCTATTCTGTTTGCGAAAGCATATTTATGGAGTAAAGGGTTAATAATTTTGCCTTAAAATTGGTTTACAAATGACATGACGTATTGCCTTTTTTCCAGTTAAAAGATGAAATCATCCGTGTTGTTACTGGTAGCCTTTTTGCCCTGCCTTTCGGGACTGGACAATGGATTGGCATTGACTCCGCCCATGGGATGGTTGACATGGCAACGTTATAGGTGTAACACTAACTGCAAGGATTATCCAAATAATTGTATAAGGTAAATACAACTCAGCGAACAAAGTTTATTTAACTCATTTATTCCCAAATTATATAACCCTTTCCCTGTTCTATGTTTATTTCAAATTTCAATACCTACTGAATATTCATTGACGAAATAGCTATAAAGAAATATGGAAGATGGAACATTGTAGACATTTTAGAAAGCAAAGAAACATATCTATCAAATTCTATTAGCAAACAGAGCAGACCCTGATCAGACGGCTCCGTCTGATTTGGGTCTACTCTGTTTGCGAATGCGTTAAAAAAAGGTTTATATGAGGAAAGGGATATTGAGGAACGTCCAGATCTTACTTTGGGACCCATCCATTTTTCATGTAGGGGCACAGCAAAAACAAAAATTTGCTGGAATAAGTCATTGACAGTGAGGAATTCAGCAAACAGTACAGACCGTTATCAGTGGGCTCCTTTTTAACCCTTTCCCTATTCTATGCTTGTTTCAAATTTAAATACCTACTGAATATTCATGGACAAAATAGTTATAATGAATATGCATATGAAAGGTTGGATATTGTAGCCATTTTAGAAACTAAAGAACCAGATCTATCAACTTCTATTAGCAAACAGAGCAGACCCTGATCAGACGGCTCCTGTAGGAGCCGTCTGATCTGGGTCTACTCTGTTTGCAAATGCGAGAAAACACGTTTGTATGTTGGAATTTAGGGTCAACCTTTTACTCCATAAATACGCTTTTCTGTGCCTTTGCTAACAAAGTAGACCCAGATCAGATTGATCAGGGTCTACTCTGTTTGCTTATGACATAATATAGATCTAATTCTACATTTTCTGTCTCGGTTAAATATTTGTCTGTCCATGTGTTAATTAAAATGCATGATGTCATTACTTCTTACATGAATATTCATGGAGAAAAGGGTTAAAGGACACTGAACAGTAATGGGTTAATGCATTCCCCATTTACCTGTTTAATATTCAGGTAAGAAATAAGGACATCATGAATATTTATTAGCTGAATTGTCATAATGTTAAATATTCAAAACTGTAGAATCAGATCTATATCATGTCATAAGCAAACAAGGCAGAACCTGAACAGACAGCTCAGAAGCCATCAGATCTAGGTCAACTCTGCTTACAAAAGCATGAAAAAAGTGTGCATATAAAAAAGCGTGCATATAAAGGAAAGGGTTAAACTTTTACTGCATGATTCCCACCTATTTAATCATTTGAAAATAAAGCAGACCCAGATTGGACAGCTGCTGTAAGTACTCTCTGATCAGGGTCAACTGTTTGCTTAACATTGTTATAGGTATAATTATTTACTGTCTTCCATGGCAAAACATTCCCTTCTTTAACCCTTTCCTCCATATAAAAGCCTTTTCAGCATTTGCAAACAGTAGACCCAGATCAGACAGCTCCAGTGTAGGAGCCGTCTGATCAGGGTCTGCTCTGTTGCTTATGGAATTTGATAGATCTGTTTTCTTAAGTTTCTTAAATTGCTACAGTGTTCGACCTTCCATATTTCATTTTAAGTATTTTGTCCATGTAGGTATTGAATTTTGGAATGAACTATAGAACAGGGAAAGGGTTTATATGCTATAGTAAAAAATCAATTAATTGTAATTAATGAAATCATAAATACTTACATGAATATTCAATGACAGACAATTAAGTTATCCTTATCTGGCTTTCAAGGACTTACAAATAGAGTTTTGAATTACAGTGAACATCTCATCAAACGAACGTCGGATTGTCTTGTCAGTGAGGGATATCGAGACGCTGGATACGAGTATGTTAGTATTGATGACTGCTGGCCTGCCAGAACAAGGGACAGCCAGGATAGGCTACAAGGAGATCTAGCACGGTTTCCAAGTGGCATGAAGGCTTTAGCAGACTATGTATGTACATGTAACATCTGAAGTTCTTAACCCTTTCCCTCATGTAAACTTCATTTCACACCTTTGAAAACAGAATAGACCCAGATCAAACAGCTCATATTAGAGCTGTCTGATCATTGCCACTCTGCTCTCTTCAATTATGGTGTTTATACAACATTATTAAAAATAAATCTAATGTGAATTAGACTTATCAATATTCATGTAAAAGTACCTTTGTGAAACCATTGCGATAAATCTATGGAGCAAATGCTCTATTTAACTCAATGGTTTCAAAACTACACAGTTCTAAAATTTTCCTTTTCTCTTGTAAATGATCCTTTCCGTTAGATTTATTCAGAGATTGGGTCTAAAATTAGCCTATGAGGTAATGGATTAATCCTTTTCCTGTTTAATATTCATGTTTAAAGTGGCATATGGAAAAAAAGATATTTTTGCCATGATAGGAACTGTAGAATCAAATCTATATTATACACAAAGCAAACAGAATAGACCCTATAGGAGCTGTCTGATCTAGGTCTACTCTGTTTGAAAATGTGTGAAAAGGTGTTAAGTATATGAGGGAAATTTCATTTAAAGCAAAGTTCTTGTAATGTTATTGCATTGTATATTAACAATTTCATGATATTCTTTATAATTAGTTTGTATCTAATTAAGATTCTGAGTAATTTGGCATTTCATTAGGACTTTTACTGTTTGACAGTGAGACTGTGTTTGAATAGAAATGAAACAAAAACTCTTTTTGAAATTGAAGATGACAACGATTTCTAAAATGTTCAGTGCTTGAAATAAGCAACAGTAGTTTATATTAATTTATGCCGTAGAAATTTAAAACGATCAAAAGAAAAATAATTAATCATGGATCCTGAACCAGCCGTACAGACCAGGCTGTAAGCATTATGACCGTTAGTCTCAATATTTCAGTAACAACAGTGGCAAGTGTATCTTTTTGATTTCTACTCTATTCATGTTGATGCTTTCCACTTCATCTGTCTGTCCCACTATTGTCTGCATGTTTTCTCAGCAACCAGTATTAGGAATTCAATGAAACTCCATGGGAATATTTTGATATTGATCAAATATGTGCACCTGACCATTCATGTTTTGATTGCATGATTTCCCTTAGGGCCTTTCATTAATCCTTTATTTAATATACATTTATATGATATACAGTAAAACCTCTCTAAACTGGATATTCAATTTATCAATATTGGTCTTGAGACAGGTGGCAGCTTAATGCAGGTTGAAAGTCATGCAGAAAGCTCCTAGAGGAGCTTTCTGCATGACGTTCACCCTGTATTAAGCAGACACCTGCCTTAAAGTATCTAAATTCTTCTCAACTAGAATTCCGGTTTAGAGAGGTTTTACTGTACACTTTTCTCTCTTCTTTGTGTTCATTCTCAGGAACTAATTATAAGAATTCAAGGGTAGATGCTCATATACATGTTTCCAGAGCTTTATACAGTTGTCCCAACTTGAGGAATAGCATGTAACTTGTTGCTTCACCATTAACTAGGTTCACAGCAAGGGTCTGAAGTTTGGTATCTATGAAGACTTTGGAACCCACACTTGTGGCGGCTACCCAGGCAGTGAGTTCTATATGGAGAAGGATGCCAATACGTTTGCAGAGTGGGGCGTAGATCTGCTTAAGTTCGATGGGTGCCACTCTAACCCATTAGATGCTCCACTTGGTAAGTGAACAAACAACAAGGCGTAAAGTTAACACTTAGCATGCTAAGACACTTTCCCTGTTCTATATTTATTCCAAATTTACATACCTACTGAATATTCATAGATGAAATAGTTATAATGAAGTATGGAAAGTGGAACATTGTAGCCATTTTAGAAACTAAAGGAAGAGAACTATCAAATTCCAGTAGCAAACAGCAGACCCTGGTCAGACGGCTCTTACAGCAGCCATCTGATCAGAGTCTACTCTGTTTGCCAATGCATGAAAAGGCATTTATATGAGGGAAAGGGTTAAAATGGGATTTTCCATCATTATACCCCCACAAACAGAGTTTGAGGGGGGTATACTGGAATCAGCCTGTCGGTCGGTCGTCGGGCGGTCGGTCGGTAGGGCGGTCGGTCGGTCTGTCTACAAAATCTTGTACGGCGAACTCCTCCTTCAGTTTCAATCCGATTCACTTGACACTTGGCATAATTGTTAATCAGGAGTTGTAGATGTGCAGGACACAAATTTCAGGTCTCTTTGACCTTGACCTTGACCTTTGGCCTTGAAATTGGTCTTGAAATTGGCAGGCAAAATCTTGTACTTTGAACTCCTCCTCCAATTTTAACCTGATTCACTTGATACCAGGCATAAATGTTACTCAGGAGTAGTAGATGTGCAAGACACAAATTTCAGGTCTCTGTGACCTTGACCTTGACCTTTGGCCTTGAAATTGGTCTTGAAATTGGCAGGCAAAATCTTGTACTTTGAACTCCTCCTTCAATTTCAACCTGATTCGCTTGATACTTGGCATAAATGTTACTCAGGAGTAGTAGACGTGCAAGACACAAATTTTAGGTCTCTGTGACCTTGACCTTGACCTTTGGCCTTGAAATTGGTCTTGAAATTGGCAGGCAAAATCTTGTACTTTGAACTCCTCCTTAACTTTCAACCTGATTCACTTGATACTTGGCATAAATGTTAATCAGGAGTAGTAGATGTGCAAGACACAAATTTCAGGTCTCTGTGACCTTGATCTTGACCTATGGCCTTGAAATTGGTCTTGAAATTGGCAGGCAAAAGCTTGTACTTTGAACTCCTCCTTCAATTTCAACCTGATTCACTTGATACTTGGCATGAATGTTACTCAGGAGTTGTAGATGTGCAAAACACAAATTTCAGGTCTCTGTGACCTTGACCTTGACCTTTGGCCTTGAAATTGGTCTTGAAATTGGCAGGCAAAATCTTGTACTTTGAACTCCTCCTTCACTTTCAACCTGATTCACTTGATACTTGGTATAAATGTTACTCAGGAGTAGTAGATGTGCAAGACACAAATTTCAGGTCTCCGTGACCTTGACCTTGACCTTTGGTCTTGAAATTGGTCTTGAAATTGGCAGGCAAAATCTTGTACTTTGAACTCCTCCTTCACTTTCAACCTGATTCACTTGATACTTGGCATAAATGTTACTCAGGAGTAGTAGATGTGCAAGACACAAATTTAAGATCTCTGTGACCTTGACCTTTGGCCTTGAAATTGGTCTTAAAATTGGCAAGCAAAATCTTGTACGACAAACTCCTCCTTCACTTTCAACCTGATTCATTTGATACTTGGCATAAATGTTACTCAGGAGTAGTAGATGTGCAAGACACAAATTTCAGGTCTCTGTGACCTTGACCATGACCTTTGGCCTTGAAATTGGTCATGATATTGGCAGGCAAAATCTTGTACTTTGAACTCCTCCTTCAATTTCAACCAGATTCACTTGATACTTGGCATAGATGTTACTCAGGAGTAGTATATGTGCAATACACAAATTTCAGGTCTCTGTGACCTTGACCGTTGGCCTTGAAATTGGTCTTGAAATTGGCAGGCAAAATCTTGTACGGCGAACTCCTCCTTCACTTTCAACCTGATTCACTTGATACTTGGCATAAATGTTACTCAGGAGTAGTAGATGTGCAAGACACAAATTTAAAATCTCTGAGACCTTGACCTTTTGCCTTGAAATTGGTCTTAAAATTGGCAGGCAAAATCTTGTATGGCGAACTCCTCCTTCACTTTCAACCTGACTTGATACTTGGCATAAATGTTACTCAGGAGTAGTAGATGTACAAGACAAAAATTTCAGGTCTCTGTGACCTTGACCTTGACCTTTGGCCTTGAAATTGGCAGGAAAAATCTTGTTCAAAACTTGGATTTGCAATCAAGGCTGCCGTGTGGGGGTATTCATCACCTTTAGTGATAGTTCTAGTTAACCCTTTCCTTCATATCTGCAATGTTTCACGCATTTGCAAACAGAATAGACCAGATCAGACGGCTCTTTTTCAAGCATATTCACACAGTGCAGACCCAGATCAGATTTCTCCTAAGATATGATTCTACAGATTCTGCCTGAGCTAAAAATGTCCTGTTTGTTGTCAATCCCCGCCCCCTACCCCCATTGCAATCACTCCCGAAATGTCCCTGTAAGTACTTAACCTATTAGAAAACAGTAGTAATACATATGTATGCAGAGAGATAAGTATTCTTATTGTGCATTGTTGTATCCGCCATGTATGGTCACAAATCTGATAACTGTTATGTTTTCTGTACCTCATGCTGCATGTACCATATCTGACATGTAATAAAGTTCTGTTCTGTACTGTTTATTTATGCCATTACTGGTATACAAATTCTGCATATAAATATTCATGTTGTCATTATGTCTTACATGAATTTTGAACAGGGAATGGGTTAATGGACCATTAATCTGCTGAATAATTATGGATCCTTCCTTTCTGAATATAAATTAAACAAAAAGTTGCATAAAAATGATCACAGATTTATATGACAAACAGTTCAGACTCTGATCAAGAGATCCTGGAATAGGGTTTTGCACTCTATCATTCCTTATTTCTCAGCAGCTCATCCTGGTAATTTCTCAGCAACTCATCTGGGTAAAAACTTTACATAGATACAGTTGATCCCCTCTACACCATACATTAAATTCAGCAACAATATCTGTATTGGAAACAGGTGGCTGCTTAATACAGGATGAAAGTCCTTAAATTTATTCCATAAATACATGTATGCCTTATACACCTTTGCAAACAGACTAGACCTAGATCAGATGGCTGCTGTAGGAGCCATCTGATAAGGGTCTGTTCTGTTTGCATAATGACATGATAAACTCTAGATCTGATTCTACAGTTTTTGTTAAAGCACAAAATTCCTGTGTTCATGTGCCTTTATAAAAATAAATTTAAATTAATATTCATGAGATCATTATTTCTTGCATAAATATTCATGGAGTAAAGGGTCAAAGAGAGGTTTCTGAGAGGTTTTATTGCTTTCCTGAATATTTCAGGTTATCCTGCAATGGGTCGCTATCTCAACGCCACTGGACGCCCAATTTTGTTCTCTTGTGGTTGGTTTCAGTATGATCTGATATTTGGCTATAAGGTTAGTGTTCAGTTGTGTTTAGCAATCATTGTGTACATGAACAATTTTTTTGTCTTCTAGCGGTGAGTTTGTGATAACTGGTGCACACATTTTGGATCCAGACTAGGGTCCATGCTTATAAAACTTTTAGTTGAGTCTGAGAACGTTCTCAAGCATTTGATTGGTCAGATTTGAGCCTTTGGCTCAAATCTGACCAATCAAAAGCTTGAGAACTCAAATCTGACCAATCAAAAGCCTGAGAACGAAACTCAGACTCAACTAAAAGCTTTATAAGCATGGACCCAGATGCAGAATAACTAACTTGAGGTCAGTTTGCAAAGGTTCTTGCAAGTAGAATGTAGAAAGCTGAAGGTTAATGCTCTTGATGCTCTTGGCAGTGGTAGCATACCAACTATACAACATCAGCTAATCTTGGTGTTACACCAATTACAAATACTAATATTCAATTGTTCATACCAGCTATATAGTGTTACCTGATCGGGGGTTACACCAAACAGTACAAATGTTCATACCAACTACCCCTTTGATTGTGTGTGTGTGTGTGTGTTGGGTGTGTGTGTGTGTATTGGGGTTCTGGTTTTCTGTATGTGTCTGGGATATCGCAATATTTGTTCTATAATAAGAAATTACTATTGACAATGCAACAGTTGTTTTTGATTCATAAAGGCATTTTACTATGTAGATTGTTCCGCGAAATCTTCTTGAAATGATCCAAAAAGTATAATTTCAATAGTTATGAGATTTCTTTTTAAAAAATAAAGAACATGCGTTTTTGATAGATTCCCCATTACCGGTACCTTTAATTTAGACGACCTTTAGCCTCTTTGCAAATGGTGTAGACCCAGATCAGATGGCTCCTGTTGGAGTCATTTGATCAGGGTTTGCTCTGTGATGTGATATGATATAGAAATGATTCTGCAGTTTCTGTCATGGTCAAACATTCCTGTGTCCATGTGTTATCATAACAGTTAATCTTATCAATATTCATGGAGTAAAGAGTTAAAAATAAAATTTCTAGGCTAACTTAACTGATGTCAGACGTACATGCAACACCTGGAGGAACTTCCGTGATGTCCAAGACTCATGGGACAGCATACAGAAGACCATTAACTACTACGTTCACAATGGAACATCTGTCCAACCTTTCTCTGGACCAGGTGGCTGGAATGACCCGGACATGGTTAGTGAAATACTGAGCTGGTAGTATGTTTTATTGTATGCAATACATCTTAGCAAATCCAGGGTGAACTGCTGTTTTAGCATCATTTCTCAGTGACATCTTCTAAATTGCTGAATGAAACTTTATGAAACTTAGCATAGATATTGCTTAGGTACCCGGTAGCAATTTACGAAAACATTCCGTTGCCTTGGAAACTCCGGTTATCATTGCAATGGACTTCACAACCGCTAAAATCTAATTGTCAGATACCACTGCCCATGATTACAATACAATGTGGTTCCAAGATTGTTCAAGCCATAATTGGTAAAGAAAAACATGGCTTCAAGGGACTGGATCAATTTCTACTGTACTTTCCAATTATAAGGAAAACCATTTTTCAAATAAAAAAAATTTCTGAAGCTAATGGTCAGATATAACTTGGCAGAGATGATCCTAAGATTAATTTCTACCAAGATTTATTTGGTAAAACTTTGTTGTCATTGAAGAAAACGTTATGACATAATTCATTAATATGTTGCATTCGATATGATGTCAACTTTGAATTTTTAGATATCAATGTTGTCTTGACAAACTGTTCATTCTGTTACTATTCTAAATACACAAAAGACGTATCTTTTACTTGACAACATATGTACACTTATTGTTCTCCATTGTTTATTAAAGTTAAACTGATTTAAACTGTTTAATGAACTACCAGTTTATTTTTTCATTACTCGCTGAAAAGGGTTTGATATAGATCGAGGTTCCATGCTTATAAAGCTTTTTAGTTGAGTCTGAGTTCGTTCTCAAGTTTTTGATTGGTCAGATTTGAGCCTTTGGCTCAAATCTGACCAATCAAAAGCTTGAGAATTCAAATCTGACCAGTCAAAAACTTGAGAACAAACTCAGACTCAACTAAAAAGCTTTATAAGCATGGACCCATATCAGCCCAAAACATTTTAACTCTTTACTCCTTTAATATTGGAGTACCAGGAAAAAAATAATGATGCCATGAGTATTAATTATACTCATTGTTAAGTTTTTGGCCATGGCAGAAACTGTAGAATCATATCTATATTATTTTGAAGCAAACAGAACAGACCCTGATCAGACGGCTCCTGCTGAAACCATTTGTTCTGGGTGTACTCTGTTTGCATAGAAAGGCATATGTGTGGAGTAAAGAGTTGATACAATGTATACTAAGTGTTTCTATGCTACACTATACACTTCTTATCCTCTTATTCAATACATCATCAATATTTTTGAGTTGATGAATCCATATGGGATTTTCAACTGATGACACCGTCCTGTAAAAAACACTTACTCCTAGTGACGGTACTTAATTCACTTAAATGGCTTTATTGCCCTTTCTGCAGTGTCACCATATTGTCAAAGATTCCCATTGTTCATGATGCCATTACAAACTATCTCAAATTATGGGTCTGTAAGGCAGATTGTAGCTTAATACAGGTCAATAGTAATGCAGAAAGCTCCTAAAGGAACTTTTTGCGTACATTTTGCCCTGCATTAAGTAAATACCAGCTGTTTGACCCTTTCCTTCATAGATACACCCCTGTAAAAGTCACTTCTTGAAACCATTGTGATAAATAGAGCGTTTGCTCCTACAGGAGCAAATGC
This sequence comes from Azorinus chamasolen, assembly GCA_963576725.1. Classification (NCBI taxonomy): domain Eukaryota; kingdom Metazoa; phylum Mollusca; class Bivalvia; order Cardiida; family Solecurtidae; genus Azorinus; species Azorinus chamasolen. The sequence continues at coordinate 87,176,649 of OY755242.1, forward strand.
ACTATTTATCACAATGGTTTCAAGCTGCAAAATTCTGAAATTTTCCTTTTTTCTAGTTAATGTTCCTTTTTGGTAGATTATATCAAGGAGGTTTGGTCTAAAATAGCCTGTGGAGGAAAGGGTTAAGAATCCTTTGTTCAATAAATAATTTGGCTGCTTAGGACAGTTTCTAATGTAGATCTGCAAAACAAAAAATTCAGTTGATGCAGGTACAATCTTCCTGATTATTTTCATCTCAATCCTAACCCTATACCTGATAGAAATGCCTTTTCATGCCTTTGCAAACAGAGTAGACCAAACTCAGATGGCTCCTGTGAATGGCTTATCTGATCAGGGTCTACTATGTTTGCTTATGAAAAAATACATGGCAAAATATCCCATGTTCATAAATCTATATTTATGATTTTATTATTTCTTACAAGAATGCTTATCAGATAAAGGGTTTAATCTTTATCTACTGACACAGAATAAGTACAAACATCATCAGTAAACCGGATTTCCTTATTTGTTAGCTGGACATTGGGAATTTTGGCCTGAGCCCTGACCAGGAGCGTGTCCAGATGGCCATGTATGCAATATTGGCTGCACCCCTGATTATGAGCATGGACGCTTGCAATGTACGAGAGTCATCGAAGGCGTTACTGCAGAATAGACGTATCATAGCAATCAACCAAGATAAAATGGGAGTGCAAGGATCACTGATAAAGAAGGTAGAAGGATCTTAGCTCATACTGAATAATGGTTATAGAATTAACTTGCATTTGCAAAAAAACGTAGTCCCAGATCAGATGTCTCCTTTTGATAATGGTCTGCACTTTTTGCCTTGTTATGTTTGAGCTATAGGTCATGGTGAGTTATTGTAATCACTCATCAGTATCCATCTCTGGCATCAACATTCCTGTGTAATCAGTCCATGGTAGTTGATTTTACAGTAAAACCTCTCTATAACGGCCACTAAATTGTGTTAATTTGTTGGTGTATTAGGACAGGGGGCTGCTTAAAGCAAGGCGAAAGCAAAACAGAACGCTCCTATAGGAGCATTCTGTTTTACTTTCACCTTGCTTTAAGCAACCACCTGCCTTAATACTTGATATAATGTAGTGACCGTTATAGAAAGGTTTCACTGTACTTGGTACAGATGTTTCTTAGAGGGTCCTCTCCTAGAGTTGTTCAAAGAATTGCATTCAAATGCCACTAAAAGGGAAACTGTCTAAGGATCTTGTCTGAAACCAGTGGGTCAATTTCAAAATAACTTGGCAGAAATGAGCCATTGGTAAGCCTCTATCAGAATTGTTTAAACCATTTTGATACATGATTACCTAGAGGGACAGGCTAGTCTTCTATACAGTGAAAGTTTGAATTATAATTATTCTCTTGAATCAAAGTGCCACATTCAAATAAAATATCATAGGAGTGACTGTAACCTGACCCTCAATCAATTTTTTTCAAGCTGTTCATATTCATCAAGACATTGGTTACCAGGGGCAGTGCTAGTTGTCCTTATATGGCTTTAGTGAAGTTTTTTAAAGGTCTTCTCTCAAATTGTATTCCAATATGATTTTGCGGGAATGTTCCTTATGTGATCTTTAACCAAATTTGTAAATTTGCATTGAAATTAGGACTTTATCTTCCATAATTTTAAAAGTCTTCCTCTCTGAATTCAACAATACAGTATTATGTAGGAATAGTCCACATCATAGATGACCTCTCAAAGTAGTAGACACAGTGTCAGTGATGGGGCTTATTTTCATTAAATGAATATATTTTTTACTTTCAAAATTTTTAATATTTTTCTCCTAAACTACAGGGCGGATTTCAATATACCGGTAGTTTTGCAAGAATGTTTATGAAGTAACCCTTTATCAAAATCATGGCTTGAAATTAATGCAGATTTGTTTTTATTGTTTCTGTCCTTCATTAAACTGCGACCTGCATTTTTAGACACCTATGCTTATTCTGTAAATGGTTGCTGAAAATGTACTTTACTGTAATTCTTCTCTGACAGAAACTACTTGTGCTTTATACAGTAAAATTCTAGTAGAGAAGAAGTTAGATTGTTTATGGCAGGTGGCTGCTTAATGCAGGATGAAAGTCATGCAGAAAGCTCCTAGAGGAGTTTTCTGCATGTCTTTCACCCTGCATTAAGCTGCCACCTGTCTACAATACTGATATTTATACTAAATTGAACATCCTGTTTAGAGGAGTTTACTGTATACTAAATTGACATTAATTTTTAATAGCATTGCTATTACTATCTCATTATCATCATTGTTATGGGATGATGTGCTCTACTTTTACACCCTGACCATCTGTATTTCCAACAGTGTTTGTTATTGAGCTCTGCATTATATTTGTTGTTGAGCTCTACATTACATTGTCCAGTATTCTAAATGAGGAAAGAAACCTGTCCCAATTATATTGCTGGATGCCTTTCTAGTTTATCCATCAGTTTTATCCTTTTACTCAATAAAGTTGTGTATTACATATCTGTAAGTAGTATAGACACAGTGGTCAGAAGATCTGAATTAGGGTATGCTGTGTTTATTTATTGGATGATTTGAAAGTTTATGAAGTTTCTGCCATGGCCAAACATTTTGGTGTTCGTATACATTTATGAAGATTAAGCTGATCTATATTTGTGAAGTCATTACATGTATGATTTCTTACATACCAGTATATATTCATCAGTAAAGTTTTAATTTATTCAAGGAAGGTGACATTCTAGTGTGGAGGAGACCAATCTTACCCAAAGGAACATTTGCCGTAGCCATCATCAACCTGCAAATTGGAGGAGGCCCCAAACTGTTCAAGGCAACCCTGAAATCCCTCGGACTTGTCCATCCTGCAGGCTACAATGTCACTGAAGCATTCGAGGGCACACATATAGCAGATATGAAACCAGGAGAAACATTCAAGGGTCTTGTAAATCCAAATGCTGTTTTGATGTTTGTTGGAACACCATTTCATTGAAAAAATTCTGGAAAATGCGCTGACAGAATCGTTTTTAACCCTTTACTCTATGAATATTCAAGTAACAATAATAACAATGTTAATTATATTGGTTGCTATAATAGCACTTGGACACATGAACGTTTTGGCCATGACAAAAACTGTGGAATTATAACCATTTATCACAAGCAAACAGAGCAGACCCTGATCAGACGGCTTCTATAGGAGTCATCTGACCTGAGTCTACTCTGTGAAGGCGTAGAAAAGCATATTTATGGAGTAAAGGGTTAATCCGCTTCTTGTGTCAAACAGGTTTGAAGTGGATGAGATGCCAAGTAACCTGGCATGGCATCTGGATCCAAACTGTTTGCATAAAGTATCACAAATTTGCTTCTACCTTTTGAGAAGTTCAGTCATTTTGGAAAGATTTTTTTTAACAGAATTATTTAGGGATTTTTTTTTATAAAAACAAATGATAGTTACGATGTCAACTTTTTTCATTCTTGTGGTGCATTAAAACTTTTGATTGATATTCTTGCCTTTTATCACCATTGCATACTGAGCAGACTCAGATCAGACAGCTCTTGTAGGATCTGAGAGTCTGCTTGATTTGCATATATATGTTACTGATCTTTACTGCCATAGTTTTTAAATTTCAGTTAACCCATTCCCGCATATCGACGCCATCTGACACCTCTGTTAAAGTCACTTTTTGAAACCATTCTGATAAATAGAGCATTTGCTGCATAGGATCAAATGCACTATTTATCAGAATGGTTTCAAAACTACACAATTCTGATAAGTTCCTTTTCTCTAGTAAATGTTCCTTTTTGGTAGAATATTTCAAAGAGATTAGGTCTAAAAATAGCCTAAGTGGGAATGGGTTAATATATTTTTGATACAGGAATAAAATTCATCAATATTCATGGGTGGAGTCTTGCATATATATTCACAAAGTAAATGTTTGCTTGGAGCAAGATGAGACAAGATAACTCTATATGATACATATTAATGTCCTTAGCTGACACTGTATGTTTTTAACACTTTACCATATTAATAACCCTTTCCCTGTTCATTGTTTATTCCAAATTCCATTACCTACTGAATATTCATGGGGGAAAAGTTATAATGAAATATGGAAGGTGGAAATAATCATTTTAGAAAGTAAAGGAACAGATCTTTCAAATTCCACTAGAAACAGAGCAGACCCTGATCAGACCGCTCCTATAGGAGCCGTCTGATTTAGGTCTACCCTGTTTGCAAATGAGTGAAAAACTTGTTTATATGAAGGAAAGGGTTAATTAAGAAATAATAACATTATTAAATTGACATTATAACAATCAATCAATCTAATTAATATTCATGATGAAATTATTTTTTTACATGAATATCAATGAAGTAAAGGGATAAATATTCATTAGGTAAAGAATAAGTGCTTTAGAGAGGTTCTTTTTTGTAGTACTACATGTACGTTTATTATTTTCTACAATTATTCCAGTATATATATATATATATATATATATCATGTGTTTATGTGTTCATGTTAATGTTGTTTACATGTATAATACTCATAAAAAAGCAGGTCTTTACTTCTTCCTGCATATTGATGCCTTGTAACACCTCTGTAAATGTCACTTTTTGAAACCATTGTGATGAATAGAGCATTGCTCCGCTCCATAGGAGCAAATGCTCTATTTATCACATTGGTTTCAAAACTACAAAATTCTAAAGAAAAATCCTTTTCTCTAGTAAATGGTCCTTTTCGGTAGATTTATTGAAAGAGGTTGGATCTAAAAATCCAACGGTTTCTGCCATGGCCAACAAACCCTTTTTTATATAACTTGATCAAACTTTAGCTAATGAATATTCATGATGTCATTATTTCTTATATGAATATTCATCAAGTGAAGGGTTAATCAGCTTTGCAAATCAATGAAGAAAGATAGTCAGAACATTTAGGGTGGGTACAGTATGAAGATTTTCCCTCAAACAATGCCTGAAACTTATCCATACTTGGGTGATTCTTCAAAAATTTGTAATTTTGCCTACAAATTTTTCAAAAACATTTTGCTTATAAAACCGTTTGCTTAACACGTATACCATAACTATGAACTGTCTTTGACTTATAAAGAGTAATGTCCGTGCTGATTGCTCAATAGAAAAAATATTTTTTACATTTTATAAATTGCCAATGACCTGAAAATGTCATTACCGCAACGATGTAAAAGTGGACCTCGTTTTATCTAAATATTTGGTTAAAGGGTGTTTATCGTTCAAGATGTGTGTAAATTGTGAATATGAATAACGTAATTCTGTTTCTTTAAGTAATACATCTTGCAAAATCAAAAAATTTCTCTTAAGGTGATGGAAACAGCTAATTTTTAAGATTTTGATGTATCAAAATTGTCTCCAACGTGTTGCTAAATTTCTTTTAATTAACTAAAAGCATGATTTATACTAGCTTTAGGACTAATTTATCGTAAAAGTATACAGTTCAAACATTTCCATTGCTCAACTTTTAAAAAATGGCAAAAAAATGCCGAAAATGAATGAAAAACGTTTCGGTAATGACGTTTCGGTAATGACGTTGCGGTAATGACAGCAAAAAGTAAAGCTAAATGGTACTGAATTTATTCAGAAATATTATTTATTTTGTTTTTGGATGCAAGCCAAAGTCGTATTTTCACAAAATAGTTGTTCAGATACCAAAATAATTAAGGGTTATGTGAGTACCGAAACACAGGCCGTTTCGGTAATGACCGTTTCGGTAATGACAATTTTGTTTATTTTTCATAATTTCAGGCATTTACCCAGTACATGTTTCAATTATTTTATGCATTTAAGCATCGTGTACACACAGCGTATACAACAAGGTCTGTTAACATGAATTTAAAGTTCAGCTTGCCTGGTTTGAGGGCGTTTCGGTGCTGACGGCCTAAAAACATAATCAATAGAAATGGATGTTCGGGAGGCCATTTCTCATAATAGAATCGGGATTGCTAAATCGAAGTGTACCCTATAATGACTGCATGGGGAAAACCTTCTGATGACGTCAGAAGGGATTTCCCTCAATTTCAAGATAAAATAGGTACAGGCTAAAACACCATACCGTTTCGGTACTGACAGGAAAACGAGGGACAAAAATCAGCAGCTGAAAAAAGCCACTAAAGATTAAATTAACAGCTATATTTTGTATTCATTCATTCTATGATAATATAATGACATTATCAATAGAGAAAAATTATCAAATTTAAGATGATTTTAGGTCAAGATATCTCATTCTATTATGTGTTGTATGATGAGGGACATTGGAATTTTGCACCCCCTTTCATACTTGAAAGTCGATTCCAAGAAAATGAACATAAATTCTCACTGGTTATCACTATATTCTCACTAAGGTATGTCATATTAATTAGGCAAAGATAAAATATTCTTTTAAAAGTAAATTTTTATGACTTTTAAATCATGTGAAAGGAGAGGGACAGCATATTACAAATTTTTGAAGAATCACCCACTTATGTATCAGTAGCAAATTAACCCATTCCCTCCTAGTGACGCATTTTGGCACCTCTGTAAAAGTGACATTTTGAAACCCATTAAGACTCCTGCTTATAGTAATCCTCAGTTAGTAAAATTCAGTGTCAATTTTAATTTTGTTAGATATTTTGGTGTTTAATGTTTTATATACTTTGTTTTTGTATACTCCCAAAGGGAGGTAACTATGTAAATTTAAAATTTGTAAGATATTTTGGTTTTGAATGTTTTATATGTTTTGTTTTTGTATACCCCAAAGGGAGGTATGTAGTTGGCAATATAGAAACCATGCTGCTGGGCAATATTAAATGCTGCAGACAGTTTTGACTTTGATAACTGTGTTGTTGGAGTGTGTGTTTGATCACTGATCAATTCTCCATTGTAGGCCTCGTTATCTCAATGGTGTAGCCTCCACGACCAGTTTGGGAGGCCATGAGTCTGATTCGCAGCAGTGGCCGACACATTTGCACATTATATTTTATGTTTAACTCTTTACACTATAGATAGCCTTAAAAGTCTCTGCAAAAAAAGAGTAGACCCAGATCAGACCACTCCTATAGAAGTCGCCTGATCAGGGTCTGTTCAGCATAAAATAGATCTGGGCTTTGAAGTCTGCCATTCTGGTCCTTAAAATACATTTTCTATGGGTCTTAGTTTTATCTGTTTATGGAGAGATGCCATTTTCAATCTCTTGAATCATATTTCAAGTCTCATCAAAGGCAGACTTGAAACAATCTTGAAGTTGCTTGAGTTTCAAGAACAAGTATGCATTGGTGAATTAGATGTGAAGACAGAACAGACTTTCATATTAAAGTACATGCTTGGCTTTCAAGTCCAAGTATGTGTTGGTGAATGCTGAGCCCGATATTACAGTTTCTGTCATGGTCAAAATTCGCTGTGTTCGTGAGTCACTATAAAAAATCTGTTAATAATTTGCTATTCATAAAACAGTTTTTTCATGCATGCTTACATATTCATGAAGTAAAGGGATAATAAAGTCATGTTTTCCCAATACTTATCATAGCTTGCACCAGTGTTGTAGAGCACTATGTGTCAAGTATAACACTAGTATCTGCACTTCAAGGTATTGGTTGGTTTATTGACCGGTCTTTGTTTATCTACATACTGAAATACATATTTATTTAACTCCTTACTTCATTAATATTCATGTATGAAATCATGAATATTAATTAGATATTTTATACATGTAATGTCATATGGTCACAGAATGTTTCAGCCACAGCAGAAACTGCAGAATCAGATCTATGTTAATCCATAAGCAAACAGAGCAGACCCAGATCAGACAGCTCCTATAGGAGCTGTCTGATCTGGATCTTCTCTGTTAGCAATGGAGTAAAAAGGGCATCTCTATCCGGAAAGGGTTAACTGTTGATTTATGGAGTAAAGTGGTTTACAATGTGTACTTATATTTCTTTGCTGACTACATAGCTCTAACTACAAGTCAGTGTTATTTTTCTATTTTGTACTTCGTTGTTGTAAACAGTGTGTACTAATTTTATAATAAAATGCTCAACTGAAACAAGTACATTGTCAGTATATCACCCCTTGAATAATTGGTATCAGTGTCAAGTATATCACCCATTGAATAATTGGCATCAGTGTCAAGTATATAACCCATTGAATAATTGGCATCATTGTAAATTATTGACTGCTTCAAACCCCTTCCCTCATATAATGCCTTTCCTCGCATTAGCGAACAGAGTTGATGGTTCCTGATCAGAGTTTGCTCGGTTTGCTAATGGAATTTGATAGATCTGTTTCTGACTACAATGTTACACCTTCCATATTTTATTGAAACTATTTTGACCATGAATATTCAGTAGGTATTGAAATGTGGACTAAATATAGAAAAGGGAAGGGTTAACCAATTAGTTCATGAATATTCATGTAAGAAATAGTGACATCATCAACATTAAAGTTTTATAATTGCATATGAACCCATTTATGTTTGGACCTTGCAGAAACTGAAATCAGAGCTATATTAACCATTTCCTCCATAGGCTATTTTTAGACCCAACCTCTTTGAATGATTCTACTCAAAAGGAGCATTTACTAGAGAAAAGTAAAATTTTCGAATTGTGTAGTTTGAAACCATTGTGATAAACAGAGCATTTGCTCCTATAGGAGCAAATGCTCTATTTATCACAATGGTTTCAATAAGTGATTTTTACAGAGGCGTAGAAAGGTGTATTTACGGAGGAAAGGGTTAATTTCATAAGCAAATACAACAGACCTTGATTATACAGTTTCTATAAGAACTATCTGATCTGGATCTACCCTATATACAAGTTAAGACATTTTTGAATATATTTCAAAAGTACTGCATAAAATGTCAAAACATTTCCATTCATATTGCTTGCTAAAGTTAATACTATACGAAACTTTACGATGGGTTTGCAATGAAATTGAGGTATTTCAGTGGTGATACAAGTGATCTTAACTCGTTCTCTCCTAGATTATTTTTAGAACCAACCTCTTTGAATAAATCTACCAAAAAGAGACATTTACTAGAGAAAAGGAAAACTTTCGAATTGTGCAGTTTATAAACCATTGTGTAAAAAAAAGAATTTGCTCCATCATAATATAAGGAGCAAATGCTTTTTTGATCACAATAGTTTCCAAAAACGAATTTTACAGAGGCGTCAAAATGTGTGAGTAGGGGTGAATGGGTTAAACATTTAATGATCTTCTCAGAAAGCTCAGTGACTTATCTGCAAATGGTTGCCAAAATATTCAGAGAAGCTTGGACGACAATTGCCTCTTTATTGGCAACAATGTCAATACATTTCAATCTATGAAGTAAAACGTAACACGTGTATATACTAATAGTTCTTCTGCTTCAATTCTTAACACACATTTATCTGCATTTTAATGTTAGAACATCATAACAGTGTCAAAGTCATGGTAATCTCTTTACATGATAGCAGGCTATTCATGATAAAAATACAAACAGTTTGGAAAAAGATCATAATCAGTGAAATTCATTGGCTCATTTGAATCTTGCATTTTTGAAGAGAATTGGAATAAAAATTAATCTTTAGATCATTTGTTTTTCGAAGACAAAACTACGAGATATTTTCGAAACTCTGGCATCTGTGTTGTTGTTGATTGGAAACTTTATCGTTGGCTATCACATCTTTACTATTCACGCAAATCTTATGAAACTTCACACACTTGGTAACAGTCACAAGGGCTACAATGGAACAGAGGAGCGCTGGCACCCGCATGTGGTGCTCTTGATGAAAATTGTGACAAGACAATTTTTGCAGACTACAGTTACAGAGGGTAAAACAAGTTAACAAAGAGTGATATGAATATAAACGGGAAGATGAAATAACAAAGAACAAAATGAAGTTTTTTGTTAAATACCATTATTATCTCTTAATAAATGCTCCCGGGGACATTAAATTTTTTAAAAGGAACTTCTTGCATTTTGTACGCAGGTGATTGCTTAACCCTTCGCTTGCTGTTCACGTCAGTATACCTACCTGTAAATAGTGAAGACCCAGATGAGACAGCTCCTGCAGGAGCTGTCTCATCAGGGTCTGCACTATTTACAAGTTGATTGTGCAACCAGTGCACTCCACAACAGTGATTGCACAGGGAAATTAGTGTAAACTGTGAAGAAATATGTAATTATACAACAGGGCATAGGTAAAGAAGAAGAAATGTATTTTATAATTCAGCAAGAGAAGGGTAAATGCAAAATGAAAACATTCCAGACCTAGAGGAGTGTTCTGCATTGCTTTAAGTCTACATTAAGCTACCACCTGTTTTTCGAAAAATAATCTTTTCTTTATTTAATGGTTATTATATAGGGTTTTAGCTGTTTAATTGATCATTAGTCCCCTCCCCACCAGAATAAAAGGGTGTTCATCAAGTAGGAGCTTTCATTAAGGAGAAATATGGTAGTTACAGTTTATTGTAGTACATGTACTATGATATTAATCCTCTCAACAATGAAGTTTCAAATGGACTATTCCACATTCAAACAGGTCGAGCTTGGCCATGAATATTCAGGGCTATGTATGAAAGAAAATTGTAATATCACAAACAGTGCAGATCCTGAGGAGCCCTCTCCCCTGGGTCTTCACTGTTTGCAAAGGCCAGTAGTGACTCGTTTCCAGCACTGAGAGGGTTGAATATAAAACTGCATAGAGCAATATATGGAATGTGTATAAACTGACAAGCCTTTTATGTGCAATCATCATAATTAACCCATTACCTCATGAATATTCATGTAAGAAATAATATATGTATGTATATAATTACATTTCTTTTATAATGGCATATGAACGAGGGAACTTCTGGCCATGGCCAAAACTTATAGTCGCATCTTTATAATTCAATGAGTAAATAGAGTAGACCCTGATTAAACAGCAGCTGTCTGCAAAGACATTAAAAACCGAATCTATGGAGTAAATGGTAAAATAAAAAAGAAAATACATAAAATAACAAGATCTCCATGTGTCTGAGCATTATACACCCGAAGTATGTGCTGTCGTAACATGCACAATATTAATTTGACCTAGACCTTTGACAAACTGACCTCAAAATAAATAGGGGTCATCTACTGACCATGACCAACCTCCCATCTTAGTAGGAAGCCAGCACACTTGATAGTTGTCAAGTTATTGATAGTTGCCTCAAGTTATTGAGTAGACAAGATTTTTGAGTTGAAGGTCACTGTAACCTTAATCTTTAACCAAATGACTTCAACATCAATAGGGGTCATCTACAGGCCATGACCAACTTCCATACTAAGTTTGAAGACTTCACACCTAACAATTATCAAGTTATTGAGCGGACATGGGTTTTTTTTATTGAAGGTCACTGTAACCTTGACCTTTGACTGACTGACCTCAAAATCAATAGGGGTCATCTACTAGCTTTGACCAATCTCCCTTCTAAGTATGAAGACAGCACGCTTAATAATTATCAAGTTATTGGGCGGACAAGATTTTTTTAGATGAAGGTCACTGTGACCTCAAAATCAATAGGTGCCATCTTTTGACCATGACCTATCTCCCTATTAAGTATGAGGACTGTACAATTAATAGTTGTCAAGTTATTGAGCGGACAAATATGTGGCTAACGGACAGACAGACAGACAGACTCCATACCATAATACGACCGTAGTTACCTTCAGGCATATAACAAAATGGAATGTGTATAAACTGACACGCATTTCCATATGCAAAATTTATCATTAATCCTTTACCACATGAATATTCATAACATCGTGGATACGGTATTTGTTATTTTAATAATGGTACATGAGCACATGATGTTTTGGCCATGGCAGAAACTGTAGAATCAGATCTATATAATTCCAAAAGCAAACAGTGGCATATAAAACATAACTTTTTGGCTCTGGCAGAAAGGACAGAATCAGATATATATTATTCTGCAGGCAAACTGAGCAGACCCTGAAGAGACAGCTTTATCACATTACTTTGCTTGGCCCCGGGTTAATGCCATAACATGTGTAGTACATGTATAAGATGTGACATCACACAATAACATCAGATGATTCTCATTCATGGAAAAAATCAAAACAAACATGTACATTTACCATGTTATTTCCTGTTTCGACACTAAGAAGCATTGCAGTTGTTTGATAGAAAGAATCTAACACTCGTTTTCATTTGCGAAAAACGTTCCTTAAATGAGTCAAGAAAAATAAAGTTATTAACCCTTTCCTCCATAAATACGCCTTTCTAGGCCTCTGTAAAAGTCACTTTTTGAAACCATTATGATAAATAGAGCATTTGCTCATAGGACCAAATGCTCTATTTATCACAATGGTTTCAAACTACAAAATTCTATTTTTTTTCTATTCTCTAGTAAATGCTCCTTTTCCGTATATTTATTCAAAGAGGTAGGATCTAAAAATAGCATATAAGGGAATGGGTTAAGCAAGCCTTCAAATGAAAACTCGTGACAGATCCTAAATCTGATCTGGGTCTACTCTGCAAAGGAAACAAAAGGCATATGGTTAAGAAGAGGGAGCATAAAATATTAACAGCAAAACCATCTGAAATGGATAATAGGATTTGCCAACAATTTTTAATTGCTATGTGTGCAAAGAATTGTACAAACACCTGCTTTTTATTTCACATATAAAGTCTCTGTTCATCAGTTTATCTCAAAATAGTCGTTTTCTTCAGAACATTTTGTAATATGGCTTGCTTGGCAGTTTTTCTAAATTCAGTTTTTATCTACTTTTTAATTTAAGTAGTTTTAATCAAACTTGCATAATTATGTACTCATAAATGTATGGACGTTTGTTAGTTTGTTAGATTAACAGAGTCTTTATACTTTTAGCTAATACATGGATATAGTGTAATAAGTATGGAATAATATTGTGATATATCTATAGTCTCTTGTAATTTAAATATGAATGGCATGGTTTCTTTATAGCTATATGTTTGTCTTTGTACGAGTGTAACCATGAAGAGACTTTAATAAAGATTATATACCGACACCTGTACTTATGAATATTTCACAGGCACAGCTGTTATCATCTGTACGCCTGTTGGATTTATGAAACACTTGAAATTATCTGAAGGCTTAAAGGTGCCAAGACTGTTGCCTGAAAATGTGTCTGTGATATGATATCCTGAAGCATCACTGAGCCCAAGGTCCTTTAGAGCTTTAGCAAAGAGAAAAGGACCACCCCCTGAATTACTTTTGAGGAAAACCATGGAGTAGCTTCCACTGGATGACAATGGTTTTCTCCACACCTGGATATCACCCTCCTAAAATAGAAGTTTGTACTGTTTTATACTAAAAACAAATCAATAAAAATAATGTTATTATTTACTACATGAATATTCATCAGGTAAATTAATGCAGCCTAGAAGTAATCAAAAACTCCTTCATATCCTTATAAAACAATCATCTACCAGTAATCAATATATATAATGTCAATATTTCTTTAATACATGAATATTCCTGAGTTAAAAAAGGTGGAAATATTGACCTAGTATTTTGATGTCTCTTGTAATCAGACAGCTTCTACAGAATATGTTTGATCTGGATTTACTCTGTTTGCAAAGTCATTAAATGGTGTATAAATGGAGTAAATGCTTTCAACTTTTCCCTGTTCTATGTTTATTCCAAATTTTAATACCTATTGAATATTCATGAACAAAATAGTTATAATGAAATATGGAAGGTGTAGCATTGTAGTTATTTTAGAAACTAAAGAAACAGGTCTATCAAATCTAGCAAACGGAGCAGACCCTGATCAGACAGCTCCTATAGGAACAAAGGTGGCAGGAGGCATCTCTGTGGGAAAGGGTTAACCCTTTCCCTGTTCTATGTTTATTTCAAATTTCAATACCAACAGAATATTTATGAACAAAATATATAGTTGTAATGAAATATGAAAGGTGGAACATTGTACCCATTTTAGAAAGTAAAGAAACAGAACTATCACATTCCATACGCAAACAGAGCAGACCATGTTCAGACGGCTCCTATAGGAGCCGTCTGATCTGGGTCTACTCTGTTTGCAGATGGGTGAAACATGTTTGTCTAAGGGAAAGGGTTTACATGCAAGAGTTCACTCTTACCTCCATAATGAGAACCCCTTGTTTTCCAAGCTTGTCCTGGTTAACGGCAATGACACGCTTGTTCTGCAGTATGGCCTTGGATGACTGACGAACATGACACGCATCCAGACTTATAATGAGCGGAGAGGCCATGATTGCCCACATGGCCATCTGCAGTCTCTCCTGGTCATCACTTAGTCCATAGTTACCCACTGCTAGCTGTGTAAGATAACAAAACTAGAACTCCTTAGACTGCTATACAGTAGAACCTGTCTTAAGCAGCCATTCATTCATTGAACATAGGAGTCTTAAAAAGCAAATAGTTGCTTAGAACAGGGCAAAAGTAATGCAGAAAATTCCTATAGGAGCTGTCTGCATTACGTTTGACCTGCATTAAGCTACCACCTGCCTTACAGATCCATAATTAGGACTTCTTTTGACACCGCTTAAGACAGGTTCAACTGTAAAAAAAATGTTAGAACATTTTGAAATTAGTTTGGGATCCAGATGAGAAGTCAACACATTTACTTTAATATATGGGGTATTCAGACAGACAAAGTCAGGCAAACAGTGCAGACCAAGATCAAACCACTCCCAAAGGAATGTTATAATTAATGTCTACATTACTTACTACAATATTGGTGTCCTGTCAAACCAGTGCTAGATTGAGGTAGTTAAGTTTACACAAGGACATGTAAGAATGGGTGTCCAATTAGTAAGAGTAATTAGGGTAGTCTCTCATCAGGATGCAAACTCTGACAAAAACTGTAGAATCGGCTCAATATCATGCCATAAGCAAACAAAGCAGATCCCGATCAGACAGCTCCTAGCGGAGCTGTCTGACCTAGTTCTACTCTGTTTCCAAAGGCACAGAAGGTGTATGAATGGAGTAAAGGGTTAATTTGTTTTTGCAGATGGATAAACCCTTTAATCTATGAATATTCATGTAAGAAATATTAACATCATAAATATCAGTTAATATTAATTTTTTATAATGGCATAATTATGAACTCAGGTTGTTTTAGCCATAGCAGAAACTATACTGTACAATCAGATTTGTTTTGTTTCATATGCAAACAGAACAGACCCTGATCAGACAGCTCCTACAGGAGACATCTGATCTGGGTCTACTCTGTTTACAAAGGTTTTAAAAGACAGGTATATGATGTGAATGGCTTAGAGTGCTAATAGCAGTGCAGTTAACTTATGTACCTTAATGTATTCCCTCATAGGCCATTTTTAGATCTACCGAAAACGAGTTTAAACTAGATAAAAGGAAAATTCTAGAATTTTGTAGTATTAAACAATTGTAATAAATAGAGCATTTGCTCCATAGGAGCAAATGCTCAATTTATCACAATGGTTTCAAAAAGCGATTTTTATAGAGGCGTCAAAAGGCGTCAATATGAGGGAATGGGTTAAATATTCTGGCACCAAATCATGGTGTGAAACGATATATTCTAACTACACATGCATATGTACCATATCTGGATCATTCCAGCCACCAGGACCAGCATAGTAACTGAAGTTATTTGAATTTTTACTAAAATAGTCCACTATAGACTTGATACTGCTCCACGAGTCTTCTACATCATTGTAGTTGCGCCACATGTTGCAAGTGTGTCTTACAGCTGAAAAGTCTGTCTGAAATAGATGTTGAAATGGATATCATTTATGTCTGAAATAGACGCCAAAATGGATATCACTTATATCTGAAATAGACATTGAAATGGATATTACTTCTGTCTGAAATATATGTTCTAATAGATAACTTCTGTCTGAAACATACAGTAAAACCCCTCTAAACTGGACGTTTAATTTAGTATAAATATCGGTCTTGGAAACAGGTGGCAGCTTAATGCAAGGTGAAAGTCATGCAGAAAGCTCCTCTAGGAGCTTTCTGCATGACTTTCACCCTGCATTAAGCAGCAACTGCCTAAAAGTATTCTTCTCTACTAGAAATCCGTTTTAGATGGGTTTTACTATATGTTGAAACAGATATCACTTCTGTCTAATTTGGTCTCAAAGGGAAATAAAGTCTGACTGAAACATACATTCAACTGGATGAAGATACTATTTCTGTCTGAAAATATGGATACAGAAAAATGGAATTAACCATATACATGTATTATTGCTGTATAAATTGGATTATTTCAGTCAGAAGTGTGGATTTAGGCAGATATCATTTTTATCTAAAGTAGAGATTCAGTAGATTCAAACTATATATTCCTTGGATTCAACAAGATATGAATTCTATCTGATACAGTAAAACCTCTCTATAAAGGCCACTAAATTGTGTTAATTAGTTGGTATATAGGGCAGGTGGCTGCTTAAAGCAAAGTGAAAGTAAAACAGAACGCTCCTATAGGAGCGTTCTGTTTTACTTTCATCTTGCTTTAAGCAGCCACCTGCTTTTAACAAAAAATACTTGATGTAATTTAGTGGCCGTTATAGAGAGGTTTTACTGTATATAGATTCATCTAGATTTTTGCCCGAAATATTGACTGAACAATATTTTTGTTTTGCTGTAGACTAACGTATCTTTGTCTAGGTGCATGATAAGATTTCTTACATGAACATTCATGGAGTACAGGATTAAGTGTGGAAAACGTTGAGATGTTGTCTACCAGTGTCCAGTCTTATAAAAGTTCGTGAAATGGAAGTTATCGAAGTTCTAACATACGAGGATTGCAACTTTCAGTCATACAATGTTACCCTGAATTGTTTCATGCTAACATGTGTAATAATGTTGGCTATACATGTATAATGCAAGTAGTACCAACTGACATAAATCAGAACTTACAATAACTTTGGTTGTAAGGTCTTGTGTAACACAGGTCCTAGAGCTTTAGAGTTTGGAAGTAAGGAACAAAAGGAAGTTAATTTTCCTTTCAACTTCTCTAGGGCCTTCAAATCTTGTCACTGGCATATATATTAACAATATAATGGATGCAACGAAAATGAAAACATTTTGTCCCTTTCCACACCAAGGTGAATCTATGATAATCATTGCAAACAGTATCAGGATCAACACTGTATGATACCCTGATAACCCATTCCCTCATATTGACGACTTTTGAAGACTCTGTGAAAGTCACTTTGTGAAACCATTGTAATAAATCGAGCATTTGCTCCTAGAGGAGCAAATGCTCTATTTATCACAATGGTTTCAGAACTACAAAATTCTAAAAAAAAATCCTTTTCTCTAGTTAATGCTCCATTTTGGTACATTTATTCAAAGTGGTTGGATCTAAAAATAGTCTCTGAGGGAATGGGTTAACCTCAGGAATAATTGTGTAAGAAAAAACTGACATTATGAATATCTATTAGTTGAATACAGGAAATTATGGCCACGGCAAAAACTGTAGAATCTGGCTTCGAGGTTATAAAACTTTTTGCTTGAGTCTGAGATCATTCTCAAGCATCTGACCAATCAGATACTTGAGAATGATCTCAGACTCAGACTCAGAAGTTTTATAACCTTGGACCCAGATGTATATTACTTCATAAGAAAAGATAGCAGACTCTGATCAGATGGCAGTAGAAGTCTGATCTAGGTCTACTCTGTTTGCAAAGGCATCTGAAAGTATCTATGAGGTATATAAAGGTTTAAGAGACAATATTGAACACTACAACAGTTGACTCAAAGACAAACCTTAGTTTTGTGTATTTCGTCATACAATGGCCATTCACACGAATACAACATGGGTCTACCTGTCTGGTTGAGGAACAATCCCATTGCTGGGTAACCTGGAAATAGAAGATCGACTGTTATTTAACCCTATATCTAATGAATACAACATTGGTTGACATGTCTGATTGAGGAAACAATCCTATTGCTGGATAAATTCGACAAAAAACACCATTGCTTATTTAAAACTGTATCTAATGAATATTCATGCAAGACATAATGACTTCATGAGTATCATTTAGAGCAGCTTTGTAAATACATGTAGCATATAAATACAGACCATTTTTGTCCTGTCAAAAATTGTAAACAGAGCAGATCCTGATCAGACAGCTCCTATAAATTACTGGGTATACATTTATTGCACACAGTAAGAACCCGTTTTAAGCAGCCATAAAAAAGAAGTCTAATTTTGGATCTTTAACCCTTTCCCTCATATTGACGACTTTTGATGACTCTGTTAAGGTCACTTTGTGAAACCATTGTAATAAATAGAGCTATTTATCACAAAGGTTTCAAATTACAAAATTCTTAAATTTTCCTTTTCTCTAATTAATGCTCCTTTTAGGTAGATTAATTCAAAGAGGTTGTACATGTATCTAAAAATAGCCTATGAGGGAATGGGTTGAGGTCCTATAATAGGAGTTTACTGCACTACTTTTTACCTGTATTAAACAACCGCTAACCATCTGCTTTTTAATATCTTTTTAATGTTAAATAAATGCATAGGTTCTACTGTATATCTACTCTAATTGCATATGTAGAATATGAATTTCTGTCAAATAACAATTGTGAATGTGTGAAGTCTTACAATTTAGATATTAACCCTTTACTCCATGAATATTCATGTAAGAAATACCGGTAATAACATCATGAATATTAATTAGATTAATTGTTAAAAAAGCACAAGGACACCTGAATTTTTGACCATGGCAGAAACTGAAGAATCATATCTTTATCATACATGAGCAACCGTAGCAGATCCTGATCAGATCAGAGGGCTCTTATAGGATCTTCTGATCTGGGTCTTCTCTGTTTGCAAAGACATAGACAGGCATATTTTTGGAGTAAAGGGTTAAAACTTTTCCTGAATCCAAAATATTTTTAGTGAAAATGCAAAGAGTTAACCTTTATCCTTTTGAGCAAATGTATGGCATGTTGAGTATTTGAAACATAAGTTATATGTCATTTTTTACAAGCATGATGGGAGTTTCAGAGAATTTGAATATGAATAAGCCACTAATTAACACAGCGTATCGTCTGGATCCAAAATGACTGTAAAAGGTAATTGCAAAATCATTCTTAGCAAGCAAAAGACAAACAATAATCTGAATTCTTAACCCTTTTCTCCATAAATGCGCCTTTCTACGCCACTGTAAAAGTCACTTTCTGAAACCATTGTGATAAATAGAGCATTTGCTCCTATAGGAGCAAATGCTCTATTTATCACAATGGTTTCAAACTACAAAATTTTAAAATTTCCCTTTTCTCTAGTAAATCATCCTTTAGGGTAGTTTAGGGTAGTTTCATTCAAAGAGGTTGGGTCTAAAAATAGCCTAACGAGGAATGGGTTAAATTGGCATATGAACTCAGAAAAATTTGGCCAAGGCAGAAACTGTAGAAACTGATTAGCTCATATGCAAACAGAGCAGACCCTGATCAGATGGCTCAAACAGGAGTTATCTGATCTGGATCTACTCTGCTTGCAAATGTGTTAAAATAGTAGTATATAGAGTAAAGGGTTAATGGAGAATTACCATACATAGCATCTTTGTAGTTTGAGTTACATCCATCAAACTTCACCAGATCTATCTCCCAATCGCTAAATGTTTTAGCATCCATCTCCATGTAAAATTCGCTGCCAGGGAACCCAGCACAGGTTTTTGAACCAAAGTCCTCATATATACCAAACTTGAGACCTTTTTGGTGTACCTTAAACAAAATAATGTCTATTTACCCTTTCCTTCATGTAAATACATGTCCATGCATTAACAAACAGAGTAGAACAAGATGAGATGACTCCTATAGGAGATATAATCATATCTATACTATATCATAAGCAAACAGAACAGACCCGGACCAGACGGCTCCTAAGTGAGACTCCTGTCTGATCTGGGTCTTCTCTGATTGCAAAGGCATGGAAAGGTGTATTTATGGTGTAAAGATAGATATATAGATTTATTTAGCATCTAAATTTGCATACAATTTACAAGATATTAATACATAAAAATGACATATTTAAAAATATGGTACAATCAAACATTGTAATGATTTCCATATAAATATTTAAATATTACATAGAAGCAATTTTTAATCAGTTATATTGAAATATTACAGTAGTGTAGTTCGACCCAATAAGATGGTATAATATGTTAAAATGATGATGATAAAAAATAGATCTGAGCTGACTTTGATCATGACTTGGAAGAGTATGCCGATGCTGGGAAAGCCCAGAAAAGTCCGAAGACTTATTTCCACTGGGGTTCCGAAATTAGAAGAAATACTAAAAAATATCTTAGAAAAAATGAAAGTAAATATGGTTCAATTGAAAAGTAAATTTATTTGAAATAAAGGATGTCCGTTTTAAAAAATTACAAAAAGCCTATTTTATAGCATTTGGTCAATATTAATATGTAGTTTAAAATCAGGTATGAACATCTAATACTGTTCCAGGTAAAACTTTTTAATTTCTTTAAGGGTTGATAAAATATTTATTAACCATGGATTTTAATATGCAATTATTTACATTAGATGTAAATGCCATTACATTTAGTGAAATCTGAGTATTGAATGAAAAATTAATTAAAAATTATAACCAGTTAAAAATTAAGGATTTAGCCTTTTGTTAATAAATAAAAAATCATATCAAATTCTTCTTATTTATTGATTTATTTACCCTTTACCTGACAAAGATCAGACGGCTCCTGTCTGTTCTGTTTCCTTATGACTTTTTAATTTTTTATAGACCTGATTCTACAATTTTTGTCAAAGAAAAATGTCCGTATATGTTTATATTATACAAATTTAGCTGATAATTATTCATGAATGCATTATTTCATTCATGAATATAGAACAGCTAAATGTTAAATGCATATCCATATAAAAGAGGGTTAATGCTTATAGCTTACATAGTCTGCAAGAGATTTCATCCCACTTGGGAATCTGTCTGGATCTGGTTGAAGTCTCCCATGGTTGTCCCGGGTTTTGGCAAGCCAGCAGTCATCTATGGTTATGTATTCATAACCAACATCCTTGAAACCCTGACTAACAATACAGTCTGTCATGCGCTTTATAAGGTGTTCACTGTAATGATACAATATACAGGGGTTAGCAAAATACAAGTTTAATCCATTCTTCCATAGGCTATTTTTAGATCCAACCACTTTGAATATATCAACCCAAAAGGAGCATTAACTAGAGAAAAGGAAAATGTTAGAATTTTGTAGTTTGAAACCATTGTGATAAACAGAGCATTTGCTCCTATAGGAGCAAATGCTCTATTTATCAGAATGGTTTCAACAAGTGACTTTTACAGAGGTGTAGAAGGGCGTGTTTATGGAGGAAAGGGTTAACTCTTTACTCCATGGCTATTCATGCCAAAATTAATCATTAAATTAATATTAATTGACTGATTTTTATACGCCCGAAGGGACGTATTATGGTATGGCGCATGTCGTCCGTCCGTCCGTCTGTCCGTCTGTCCGTCCGACCGTCCGTCCATTAGCAATTTCTTGTGCAACTAACTCCTCCTTTATTTTTCAACATAATTTCTTCAAACTTTCAGGAATGATAGATACTGATGTGTAGTTGTGCATATCAGTGAGATAACTCTCATATCATTTTTCATTCTGGAGTTATTGCCCTTTGATAGTTTCGGGTAGCAATTTCTTGTGCAACTAACTCCTCCTTTATTTTTCAACATAATTTCTTCAAACTTTCAGGAATGATAGATACTGATGTGTAGTTGTGCATATCAGTGAGATAACTCTCATATCATTTTTCATTCTGGAGTTATTGCCCTTTGATAGTTTTGGGTAGCAATTTCTTGTGCAACTAACTCCTCCTTTATTTTTCAACATAATTTCTTCAAACTTTCAGGAATGATAGATACTGATGTGTAGTTGTGTATATCAGTGAGATAACTCTCATATCATTTTTCATTCTGGAGTTATTGCCCTTTGATAGTTTCGGGTAGCAATTTCTTGTGCAACTAACTCCTCCTTTATTTTTCAACATAATTTCTTCAAACTTTCAGGAATGATAGATACTGATGTGTAGTTGTGCATATCAGTGAGATAACTCTCATATCATTTTTCATTCTGGAGTTATTGCCCTTTGATAGTTTTGGGTAGCAATTTCTTGTGCAACTAACTCCTCCTTTATTTTTCAACATACTTTCTTCAAACTTTCAGGAATGATAGATACTGATGTGTAGTTGTGCATATCAGTGAGATAACTCTCATATCATTTTTCATTCTGGAGTTATTGCCCTTTGATAGTTTCGGGTAGCAATTTCTTGTGCAACTAACTCCTCCTTTATTTTTCAACATAATTTCTTCAAACTTTCAGGAATGATAGATACTGGTGTGTAGTTGTGCATATCAGTGAGATAACTCTCATATCATTTTTCATTCTGGAGTTATTGCCCTTTGATAGTTTTGGGTAGCAATTTCTTGTGCAACTAACTCCTCCTTTATTTTTCAACATAATTTCTTCAAACTTTCAGGAATGATAGATACTGATGTGTAGTTGTGCATATCAGTGAGATAACTCTCATATCATTTTCATTCTGGAGTTATTGCCCTTTGATAGTTTCGGGTAGCAATTTCTTGTGCAACTAACTCCTCCTTTATTTTTCAACATAATTTCTTCAAACTTTCAGGAATGATAGATACTGATGTGTAGTTGTGCATATCAGTGAGATAACTCTCATATCATTTTTCATTCTGGAGTTCCTTTGATAGTTTCGGGTAGCAATTTCTTGTGCAACTAACTCCTCCTTTATTTTTCAACATAATTTCTTCAAACTTTCAGGAATGATAGATACTGATGTGTAGTTGTGTATATCAGTGAGATAACTCTCATATCATTTTTCATTCTGGAGTTATTGCCCTTTGATAGTTTCGGGTAGCAATTTCTTGTGCAACTAACTCCTCCTTTATTTTTCAACATAATTTCTTCAAACTTTCAGGAATGATAGATACTGATGTGTAGTTGTGCATATCAGTGAGATAACTCTCATATCATTTTTCATTCTGGAGTTATTGCCCTTTGATTGTTTCGGGTAGCAATTTCTTGTGCAACTAACTCCTCCTTTATTTTTCAACATAATTTCTTCAAACTTTCAGGAATGATAGATATTGATGTGTAGTTGTGCATATCAGTGAGATAACTCTCATATCATTTTTCATTCTGGAGTTATTGCCCTTTGATAGTTTCGGGTAGCAATTTCTTGTGCAACTAACTCCTCCTTTATTTTTCAACATAATTTTATAGAACAGCCTTCGGGCGTATATTGCCCCGTCTTGCGGTGCTCTTGTTTATAATGGCACAATGAACAAGATAATTCTTTATCATGATAGAAACTGTAGAATCACTTATCTATATTTGTTCTTAAGCAAACAGAACTGACCCTGATCAGCTGCTGACCGCTCCTACAAAAGATGTCTGATTGGGGTCTACTCTGTTTGCAAATGCATAAAATGGCATAAAGGGTTAACTTCCTTGTAACCCTCTACTTGATGAATATTCATGTAAGAAATAATGACACCATGAATATTTATTAGCTGAAGTTTTATGAACAAACAATAGTTTTGCAATGACAGAAACAAATTTCCTTTTCTCTGGTTAACGCTCCTTTTTGGTAGATTTATTCAAAGAGGTTGGATCTAAAAATGGCCTATGAGGTAATTGTTTAAAAGGAAGACAAGGAGCTGTCTCTAAGAGGATTAGGGATTAATAGAATCAAGCATGGGTTTTGTTAAAGATGAGGGTTTCTATACCCGAGGTTGGTCTGTTCCAGTCGGAAACGAGCTTTAGCGAGTTTCCGATAGGAACAGACCAACCGAGGGTATAGAACCCCCGGGTTTAACAAAACCCATGCTTGATTATTTTTCTCGCTGAAATACGCCCTAAAACCAAGAAAATTAACGAATTTTGTGAAGTACTACTTTACATTGCGTGTACAACTTCTATATCTAATAGCAACAGACCGCAGCATAACTTTAGGCGTGACACCAAAATGACGTCATTTGTTATGACAACCGCAAACATTACGTTTTGGCGTAAATATAAATGACTGAGTGACTACAAAACAACGTCTTCGGTTAATTAAATAGGCGTTTAAAGTGTTTATATGATAAATAGAATTTCATATTCGTCCTAATTCCTTATATTAATTTCAATTCATAAGGTTGTTGCCTATAGAAAGGTTGGTATAATTCTGTAAGAATTCCTTCCCTTGTATATATTTTACCCAATCGCGCGTATGAATACACTAGTCACGGGGTGTTCCAGATAAGGATTTCTAGTACGGCTATTTTTAGTAACTCAGCTTATCTAGCACGTCTGAGAAGTGAGAAAATGTTATACTTACTGGTACCTCTCAATCAGGATATGAAATAACAAATTGTTCAGAATTTTCTAGGTAATACATTACAGACAATGTTTGCCTTTGCCTGGCAAAGATGAGCAAATACTTTCAAATGTGTCAATAGCGTTGTCGGCAGAGATATACAGAAACTATTTTACAAAGTTTTCCTCAGCTGTACTCTTATCTAGTACCAGAGCTACAGAAAAGATGTGTACTCAAGTACTAAAATCATCATTCTCCACCAAACCCCATGTTATGACCACTTTTTAGAATCATCTCAAAGTCACAACATGGGTATGGTTTAGAAATAAAGAAATTATTCTTGAAAATGTTTTAATTTACACATCTTATCTGGACCTCCGATATAATGTCACTTCTGAAGTGGCAGGTTGGGATAAACTACAGATAACTAGATGAGACTTGCACCACTATGTATGTTAACTCTTTACTCTGTAGAAACACCTTTTAACTCTTTGCACGCTAGCGGCGAAACTGTGATTACCTATGCAAACAGTTTGGATCCAGATGAGACGCCGCATGATGCGGCGTCTCATCAGGATCCAAACTGTTTGTCATCTTGACCATATTTTTGCAAAACAGTTAGAGAAAGTTTTTAAATATTTTAAGAATTGTAGCAGACAACAATTGCTGCAGACGAAAAATTACTTAGCGTGCAAAGAGTTAATGCCTTTGCAAACAGAGCAGACTGTGTGATACTTTGATCATGTCTGATCATGGTTTGTACCGTTTGATTATAGAATAATATGGATATGATTCTGCAGTGTCTGTCATGGCCATAACTTCCTGTATTAACCCTATCCTTTATAAATACGCCTTTCTACGCCTCTGTAATAACCACTTCTTGAAACCATTGTGATAAATAGAGCATTTGCTCCTATAGGAGCAAATGCTCTATTTATCACAATGGTTTCAAACTACAAAATTCTAACATTTTTCTTTTCTCTAGTAAATGCTCCTTTTGGGTAGATTCATTCAAAGAGGTTGGGTCTAAAAATAGCCTATGGAGGAAAGGGTTAATAGTTATGCCATTAGAACAATTCATCCATTAAATATTCATGATGTCAATACATTGTATTTCTTTCATGATTTTACATGGAATAACGGGTTAATGAAATAAACTGCCATACAAACAACAGACTCTATCAAATTGAATAAGATAATTACTAGTACGTACAGTATTATGTTTGTATGAGATTTAGAGATATATGTTCAACTAACTCATCAGGATCCAAACTGTTTGGCACTCAGACATTTTATTTACCCTTTACTCAATATAAAAATTATATGCTTTTTATGCCTTCGCATACTTCGCAGAGAGTATACCCAGATCAGACTTGTAGGAGCGTTCTGTTTTACTTTTACCTTGCTTTAAGCAGCCACCTGCTTTTAACACAAAATATTTTATGTAATTTAGTGGCTGTTATAGAGAGGTTTTACTGTATGGTATGGCATGTAAGCCAAAGGTTTTACTGTAGATTGATAAGTTTAATGATAATGTTTACAGGTAAAAGTTGCAACATGTTGACTGGGATTGACACATATTACTCTGCAATACCTGATGCAATCCTCTGGATAATCCTTGCAGTTTGTGTTACACCTGAATCGTTGCCATGTCAACCATCCCATGGGTGGAGTCATGGCTAGTCCATTATCCAATCCAGTCAAGCATGGTAGGCAAGTAACCAGCAATAGGATATATGCAGCAATCATTTTCACTGAAATGAGCATTGATAAACTATTATGAAACCAAGTAATGTGAGTCAGGGATACCGTAATATGGTGTTAACCCTTTCCTCCATATATACGCTTTTTTACACAGTTGCAAACAGAGTAGACCCAGATCAGACAGCTCCTATAGGAGCCATCAGATCAGGGTCTGCTCTGTTTGCTAATGGAATTTGATAAATCTGTTTCTTTACTTTCTAAAATGGCTACAATGTTCCACCTTCCATATTTTATTATAACTATTTGTCCATGAATATTCAGTAGGTATTGAAATTTGTAATAAACATAGAACAGGGAAAGGGTTAACCCTTTCCTCCATAAATACGCCTTTCTATGCCTCTGTAATATCTAAGTCACTTCTTGAAACCATTGTGATAAATAGAGCATTTGCTCTATAGGAGCAAATGCTCTATTTATCACAATGGTTTCTGTACTTAACAATTATAACATTTTCCTTTTCTCTAGTAAATGCTCCTTTGGGGTAGATTCATTCAAAGAGGTTGGGTCTAAAAATAGCCTATGGAGGAAAGGGTTAATACGTTGACAAATCTCAAAATAAATAATTATCATCTGCTTTAGTTTTCACTTTTTTTTCATTTTTTGTTTCAAATAATATTATCAAAGTCTCAAAAGCTTGAACAAATCCAAAGTAAATAAACATTACTCATTTTAATCCAATACTTCATAAATACATGTACACCTTTTTAATGTATTTCTGAGCTACAGATAATGGTGCGTACACAAATAGTAAAATCGTCATTTCTCCACACAACCCTATGTTGTGACCACTCTTTCACTCAGAATCGTCTCTTGGAGATAATTCTAAACCTAGACCTCTGGTCTTTGTAAAAAGAGTAGATCCAGATTAAACTTTTTCTGATCTGCTGGATTCTAAAATAATACAGATCAGATTCTACAATCATTTTCTGTGTTCATGTGCTATTATGTAAATTCATCTAATTGATATTAATGATATGGAGTATAGTCAGTTAGTGACTACTTGTACATATACAGTAGAATCCCTCTAATGCGACCACTTAATGAATAAACATGGGTGTCTTTATAAGCAGGTGGTTGCTTAATGCAGGACAAAAGTAATGCAGAAAGCTCTTGTAGGAGCTTTCTGCATTAATTTTGTCCTGCATTAAGCTAACACCTGCATCTAGCACCCAGAATTACTATACCTCTTTTAGGTGGTCGCATTACAATGTAGTGGGTTTTTACTGTATATTCATATATATACAACTACAACAATACCAGTGTATATATCAGCTCTATACAAGTGTTTCCTTTCCTTAAACATTTCCCTCATATGTATATATGTGTTTGCAAACAGAGTAGTCCCAAATCAAACGGCTCCTATAGGAGCCGTCTGATCATGGTCTGCTCTGTTTGCTAATTCAATTTGAAAGATCTGCTTCTTTACTTTCTAAAATGGCCACAATGTTCCAACTTCCATATATATACTACATTGTATTTTGTCCATGAATATTCAGTAGGTATTGAACTTTGGAATAAATACAGAGCAGGGAAAGGGTTAAGTGACTAGTAGTCACTGACTACATATATATTCATGCATCTAATATAAAACCTACACCAGTACCAGTGTATCAAATCTGTACAAGTGTTTCCTTTGAGTTTCCTTAACTCTGCAAACTAGCAGTGAATTTGTGATTATCCATGCAAAGAGTTTGGATACAAATAAGATACTAATTAAATAACTTGCCATCTCATTAGCATCCCAGCTGCATGTGGATCGACATTCCAGTTATGGTTTAAGAAAACACAATGGAGACAATCCATTTTAAGAATCTGTATAGCAGACAGAAATTCTCAGCACTCAGCATGCAATTTAACCCTTTCCCTAGCTGTTCTATATTTATAGTCCAAACGTCAATACCTACTGAATATTCATGGACGAATTAGTTATAATGAAATATGAAAGGTGGAACATTGTAGCCATTATAGAAAGTATAGAAACAGAAAATTTCATTAGCAAACAGAGCAGACCCTGATCAGATGGCTCCTATAGGATCTATGGGTCTACCCTGTATGTAGATGTGTGAAAACACGTTTATATGTGGGAAAGAGTTAGACTCTTAACCCTTTCATCCATGAATATTCATGTAAGAAATACATTGTGTAATGATGTCATGACTATTTGTTAGATTAATTTGTTATAATAGCACATGCATGACACAGGATGTTTTGGCAATGGCAGAAACTTTAGAATCATATACATGTATATATATATATTATATCATAAGCAAACATAGTGCTCAGACCCTGATCAGACGGCTCCCATAGGAGCCGTCTAATTTGGGTCTACTCTGTTTTCAAAGGCGTAGAAATGTGTATTTATGGAATAAAGAGTTAACCCTTTTCCCTTATATAAACACTTTTTCAAGCCTTTGAAAACAGAACAGACCAAGATCAGATCACTCATAAAGCTGTCTGATCTGTCTCAGTCTACACTGTTTGCTTATGGAATTATATAGATTTGACACTATAGTTTTTGTCAAAGAAAATAAAATATTCTTTTGAAAATTTTACATTAAAAAAATTATTTACGGAATATTCATGAAGTGACCAATTCATGCTTAAGTTTAATTAATCATTTCCTATATTATATATGCTGATTTGTGCCTTTGCAAACAGAAAATCCTGTATACATAATTATATACCTGTATGCTATTATAAAAATTCAGTGAATAAATATTCATGATATGTTATTACTTCTTACATGAATATTCATGATGTAAATACATTTGCAAATAGTTTAGATCCAGATGAATGTTTCTTCAAAGGATCTGTATGTTATGAAAATACATAGATCTGATTCTACAGTTTCTGCCATGGCCAATGAATCAAGTAGCCATGTACCATTATAATAATTCAGCTTATAAATGTTCACAATGTCATTATTTCTTACATGAATATTTATAAGGTAAAGGGTTTCATCCATAGATACACCTTTCTATGCCTTTGCAAACAGAGTAGACCAATACCAGATTGTTCCTATAGTAGCTGTCTGATCATGGTCTGCTCTGTTTGCTTATGGAATAATACAGATCTCATTCTACTGTTTTTGCTGTGGAAAAAGTTTCATATATGTGTTAATATGCCAATCTAATTAATATTCATGGTGTAATCATTTCTAACATGAAAATTCATGGAGTGAAGAATTAGGTAAAAACGTATATATTTACTTTAACTAACAGTTTCCTTAGCATCCAACTCGTTCCCATTCACACTTACTAATATACGTACACAAAGACTTGAATGTCGATCTATTGTATGTTATATGTTATCGAGGATTTCAGCAAACTGAACAGATTGTAACAGATCAGCTAGCCTTTATATTGCAAACATCAGTGATGTCCTGAAGCAGCTGTTAACCCTTTCACTGATGAGCATTTTTACATGAGTTGATCACATTATAAATATTCATTAACCTTTTATAATGTTAATTTTTCAAGAGAATTCTTGGCTTAGACGAAAACTCTATGATCATATCTACATCATTCCATAAGCGAACAGAGCAGACCCTGGTCAGACAGCTCCCTGTTTGCAAAGGCATGAAAAGGTGCATGTTTATATGAAGGAACGGGTTAACCCTTTCCCTGTTAACCCTTTCCTCCATAAATACGTCTTTCTAGGCCTCTGTAAAAGTCATTTTTTAAACCATTGTGATAAATAGAGCATTTGCTCCTAGGGAGCAAATGCTCTAATTTTATTACAATGGTTTCAGAACTACAAAATTCTAAAATTGTCCTTTTCTCTAGTTCATGCTTCGTTTTGGTAGATTAATTCAAAGAGGTTGGATCTAAAAATAGCCTATGAGGTAATTGGTTAAATGCATGTATTCATGTAAATAATAATGGCATCATGCATGTTTATTAGCTGAGCTTTTTATAATGGCATATGATATATGTACATGTATGCATGTACCTCTAGGGTCTTCCTCCACCAGAAATTAGCCGAACGTCATGATATGACTGAAATACTGTAAAACCAGATAAAAACCAAAAATGATAATTCTTGCATTTTAAAAGACA
Source organism: Azorinus chamasolen (assembly GCA_963576725.1). Classification (NCBI taxonomy): domain Eukaryota; kingdom Metazoa; phylum Mollusca; class Bivalvia; order Cardiida; family Solecurtidae; genus Azorinus; species Azorinus chamasolen. The sequence continues at coordinate 87,206,796 of OY755242.1, forward strand.
ATTAACATATGAAGATTTATCAATTATACAAGAAATTGAATATTGTGGCTGAGGGAAATTGCATTGACAGAAATGATGTCTACATCAATTCCAAAATTAGGCATGTTTTCCAATTTATTTTTTAAACCAATTAGAGTCAAACAGTTTGGATCCTACTGAGGTGTCCAGTTACCCTGTATCTCATCTGGTTCCAAAACTGCTTGCAAAGGTAATCACAAACTGGCCGGTGTGTAGGTTAACCCATTCCCTCATAGGCTATTTTTAGATCCAGCCTCTTTGAATAAGTCTACCAAAAAAAAGGAGCATTTAATACTAGGGAAAAGGAAAATTTTAGAATTACAGTTTTGAATCCATTGCGATAAATAAAGCATTTGCTCCTATGCTCTATTTATCACAATGGTTTCAAAGAGTGACTTTTTCAGAGGCTTCAAAAGGCATCAATATGCGGGAATGGGTTAAAGGAGATGTAACACAGGCTTTTGTGTGAACATGTGTTATTGACAAGATGTATACATACCGGTTTAGTCATTGTCATGAGACCCTTGATCAATGCTATGTGACAGATGTAAATCTGATGATCCTTTAGAAACTATCTGTTTGTTACAATATATCTGTTTCTTAGCCTTTTACATGATCCTCTGCAAGCATTATTAGATCAGATGGCTCTTGTAGGAGTTAACTGATCTGGGTTTGCTCTGTTTGCTTATTGAAATTCTAAAGATCTGATTCTACAGTTTCTGCTATGACCGAAATATACTTATATCTTATATTAAAAATCAACTAATAAATATTCTTAAAGGTAACAGTGTTCCATGAATATTCATGAAATAAAGGGTTACCAGTAAACATGATGCCTGCTGCATAACTACTGCATGTTGTTACATAATGTTGGTCCTTTTTCTAGGGGGTCAATTGGATTCACAGCAGTGTCTGTTTCTACACTGTGTCATCAACTAATAAATTTTATCTGTTCATCTAGCATCAATGTGATGTCTTTCTGTAAAGTATCAATTTCCTATAATGTTTCAAAATACCTCTTCATCCCATTAAGAAACTTAACATGTCATTAACCATTTACCAAACATGTATGTGATGAGAACCGTACGTACATGATGCATTTTGACACCTTTGCAAAAGAGCTAGCTCTCTAGGTACATGGCTTAAATGCTGGGACATATTGTGAATTTAAGCAATGGACTGTGCAGTACTAGCTGCATTGCTGCCTGCTTGGTGGTCACTAAGCGAGTTGGATGAAGATGATTGCTACACTGGAACTGCTTATCAACACTACAAACTCACACAGACAGCATGCACTATAAACAACACATTTTTTTGACATCTTGAGTTTTTTCAAACTAGTGGCAATTTCATGATAACTAAGGCAGACACTTGGATCGAGATAAGACGCCCATCAAACTGTTTGCAATTATAGGTTATCAAAATTTGCCTCAAACACAAAAACATAATAAAATACAATAAGATCAAGGGGAGATAATTCTGTAATGCCTACAAAAAAAGATATGAAAATTGTGCTTTGCATGTATGGCAAGTACCAATTCAATAACTTTCAAATTGAAGGAGGAGTTTGCAACACCAATTCCCCATGTTTCATGCCAAAATAACAAAAAATACTCAAAGTTCAAGGGGAGATAATTCTGCTATGCCAAGTGCAAAACAAATGAAAATTGCTTCTTGTACATCTACTATTCATAGTTATTATGTATACCACATATACACTGAATAACTTTCAAAGTGGAGGAGATCACGACACCAATTAACTCCCCATGTTTTATGACAAAAAAAACTTAATGGGGAGATAATTCTGCAATGCGTAGCTCTAAACACATGAAAATGCGTCTTGCACATTTACTATTTATGGTTAGTATGTATACCAAATATAAACTGAATTACTTTCAAATTGAAGGAGGAGTTTGCGACACCAACATCCCATGTTTCAAGCAAAAATGACAAAAATACACATAGTTCAAGGGGAGATAATTCTACAAAGCCCAGCCCTAAACACATGAAAATTGCATCTTGCACATCTTCCATTTGTGGTTATTATGTATACCAAATATAAATTCAATAACTTTCAAATTGAAGGAGAGGTTTGCAACCGAACACCAATTCCACATATTTCATGCCAAAATGGCCAAAAAACCTCAAAGTTCAATTCTGCAATGAGATTATGCGCAACTTTAAACACATGAAAATTATACGTCTTGCACATCTACTATTCATGGTTATAATATATACCAAATATAAAAAAAATAACTTTCACATTGAAGGAGGAAACTTCTCATGTTTCATATGCAAAAATGACCAAAAAATACTCAAAGTTCAAGGGGAAATAATTCTGCAATGCCAAGTGCTAAACACATGAAAATTGCATCTTACACATCTACCTTTCGTGGTTATTATGTATACCAAATATAAATTCAACAAGTTTGAAGACAATATATCATAAATAGGTTTCAAGAAAATGGCATGTATGTTCCAAAAATATGTCCTATTTATTAATTAAGAGACAAAATATAAGTTAAAAAGGGGCATAATTCTTTCAAAATGGTGCAAGAGTTATGAAACATGGAGAGGGTCGACTATATATACCTGTCCCCAAATAACACTTATAATATGCATTAAGTTTGAAGGTGGTATCAAAAATAGTTTTCAAGAAAAAAGCAAATGTCCCGGAAAAATACGGCAATGGATGGACGGACAGGTGAATCCTATATAGTCCCAACCACAGGCGGTGGGGGTATAAATAGGGATTCATCTGGATTCAAACTGATTGAAATGCAATCAATGATTCATCTATAAGCAAATGAGTATACATGTGTATATGTCCTTTTGAGGAAATAGCGCTAGGTTTCTATGGTTTAATTAGGTCATAATATCAATTAAGTTAAAATGGGGCATAATTCTGTCAAATTTTGTAAAGAGTTATAATATACAACAAGACTGTCCCCACATAACACTTATAACATGTATTAAGTTTGAAGGTGCATTAATTACCAGGTATCAAAAATAGTTGGTTTTCAAGAAAAAAAACAAATGTACGTCCCAGAAAAATGTGGCGGACGGACGGATGGAAGGACGGACAAGGTAATTCCTATATAGCACCCACCATAGATGGTGGGGGTATAATAACATATTAAGTTATTAACCATATATCATCTCTAATAAATGAGAGATAGATCGAGTGTTGGCGTTTATTAGGGAGAATTCCGCTGAAATTAAATGCTTTACAGATTTATTTTCACACTTAAAAAAAGCACAGTAAATTAAGTTAACATAGCTCCTATAATGGAGCACTCTGATTAGGGTCTACTCTGTTTGTTTATGGAATTATATTTTTTTTTACAGATCTGCTTATTTCCTGTGTGCCATCTGTTGAAAATAAGCATCGCTGCTTTAAAACTGACATCTGCTCCAAATTGACAAAAGTCAATGGTTTCTTTAATAAACAGTATCAATAGTGTTAACTGTTCTGTTACAAAAGTTTAAAAGGGTCTAGTATGTGGCAGCTGCAAGATATGTAACAAATGACTATTCCTATCATAGTAGTGTAACCAACATGTTAAACACCCTTAAATGGCCAACTTTAGAAGAAAGAAGAAATAATGCCTCACTCATAATGCTATATAAAATCTCAAATGACTTGATAGTAGTAGATCATAAACATCTTCAACCATCCAGAAATCTCAACTTCATCATATCCAGAACACAATACCATGCAAACTCATTCTTTCCACGTACTATCAGACTTTGGAATAAACTGCCGCACAACACAAAGAACAGTGACAGTCTCTCAAGCTTCACTGCTAGCCTCAGATCTCACAACCCTTAATCGCATAGTTAGTCTTTTAAAATCACATTTTTAACTTATTTTTATCACTGAACTGTTAACTTTGCACTGAATGTATCATGTCATAACCCCATTTATTTTTAACACTGTCCCCGACCTCCCTGTTATTGTCAGTAATTGACAGTAGGGAGTACCAATGTAGATGTTACGAGCGAGTAATAGTCCGACTTTTAGTGACCGTGAGGTCGAAACCTATACACACGAAACAGTCAAAGGGCGAAATAAAGGATAATTCACATGACACACGTGAGAGCAACTGACAGGTAAACAACTGGCAGGTAAACAAAATGAAATATTAAAATATAACAGAAATAAAACAGTCAGTACATAAAGCAGATATATTATAGACTACTGTAGGAAAAAGTACAAGTAAAGAATGCATTCATGCATTGTTTCATAATGCATTTATGATCGTCATGGTGCGTTGTTTAGTATTTACAAATGTGTTACTGTAGCCTCAATTCTTGCTAATAAAACAAAAACATTTTTTATGTAATAAACACGCTGGCAACATATGAACATTGGAGACCAAACTATTGCATACCAGAAGCCGAATGTTTATTGTTCCTTTGCTTCCTTGTCTGTTATCTTTCGGAACTACTTGGCCATGACAGACATTCGGCCCATACATGTTCGTCCTGCAGGTCTTCACATACTAACAGAGACATATACATACATGCAAATGCTCTAGTTATCACAATGGTATCAAAAGTAACTTTTACATAGGTGACAAAAGGTGACAACATGAGGGAATGGGTTAATTTTATATGTCAGTTAAATTTCCTTCCAGAGTCTAGAGTAGATGGAAATTAAAGTTTTCATGACAGATCGATGCAGAGTGGGGTTTGGTTTTGGTTTTTATCAGGTTTTACATTGTTTTAACAGTATTTCAGCCATATTGATCACAGCGTCCAGCTAATTACAGGTGGAGGAAGATCCCAGATTTCCCTCGTGACGAAAATACTTTGGGTTTACTATATAAATTAAGGTCGACGAACAGGAAGGTTGACAATCGAAATGACCATCACCGAACCATCGACCTACTGCAAGCCAGCTGGAAGACTAGCTTCCTCACATGAAAAATCCAAATGCGGGATTCGAACACACAGTGGCGAGGGGCTAAGCGATTGCTAGTCGATGACCATAACTACTTGGCCATGGAGGCCCCTGCAGAGAGGGGATATAGAGAGATTGAGGATGTCATCGTGCTAAAATATGAGCAACATAACACAAATTGATATATCAACCCTTTCCCTCATAAAAACGTTTTGTCATGCCTTTGCAAACAGAGTTGACCCGTGATTAGACAGCTCCAGTAGGAGCCGTCTGATCAGGGTCTACTCTGTTTATGAAATTATAATAGATCTGACTCTACAGTACCTATCAATTCCAATATATCCTGTGTATATGTCATAGTAGAATTGCCAATTATCCTAGAATAGATTAGGATCGGAGTCTGTTCTAGGAGAGATTGCGATCGCAATCTGTCCTAGGAGAATCGGCGATTGTCCTGAATCGCAGTTTCTACTGTGACATATACATTATGCCATTATAAAAATTCAACTATCAATTAAATATACATGATGTTATTATTTCCTGTGTGAATATGCATAAATATAGAACAGGGAAAGGGTTAAAATTTAAATGCTTCCCATGAACATAATGTTGCATATCTTAATTAGCTACTTAAAATTATTGAGTTCACTTAAAATTTCATTCAAGATAAAAAATTTACAGGTAATTTATGTTAATTATGAAGCATATTTTTATTTTATTTTCAGACCATATACTATATGATCATGTTATTCCTGTTTCTTCTGATAAACGTGGCATGCAGCACAGTCATAGCACTGGACAATGGACTTGCACTGACCCCACCAATGGGCTGGCTGGCATGGGAAGCCTTTGGTTGTAACACAGATTGTGATAATGACCCTGACTACTGCATTAGGTAAATCAGAAGTGTTGTTGGCATGGTTATCTATGCTGACCGATGGCTATTATTTTAGACAGATCTGAATTAGCTTTTTGTTTTGTTTAAACTTTTACTTGATTAACATTCATACATGTAAGATATAATGAATGTATGAATATTAATTAGCCTTTGCAAACAGGGTAGACCGAGACAAGTAGGAGGGTTACCGGACATTTCGCTACCCTGGCCTTTTCGTTACAGTCATGTCGCTACCTACTGGGAAGTCATTTCGCTAACCTGACCATTTTGCTACCTGTCGAATTTTATAGGAAAAATAATAATGTTGCGACGGTGATTAGTGATTTGAGAGTCAAATTTATTAACATATTAAATAAATATTTATATTAATTCAGATACCACAAAAAGGGTTTTAGAAACCTTTGAAAAATAAAAGGTTATATCAGAGAATGAATGACGTGTCTTTTAGATGTACAGACCCTGTATTAAAGTAATATAAAAAATGAATTGAATTATTATCTCTATTGATTATACTGACATATAAATTATTTGTTGTCAAACAAGCAATCATTAATTACAAACAAATGTGACGCCGTTGTTTAGCAGGTCTTACTCTTGTTACTCTCGTTATTCACTTCTCAAACTTGTCAACACATACTCATGGACAAACAAGTAAGTCACATGATTATTTCAATCGGGATTCGGACTGTTTGTGAAAGACATAATGATAATAATAAAAAAATAATGATAATAAAAACAACAGAAATATTATATAGTTGAACTTCGATATCTCGAACTTCAAGGGACTATATAAATTAGTTTGAGATTACTGAAGTTCGAGATATCCGGTTTCTAATCTGGACAATTTCTCTAGTTTACAGCTTAATGCGGGTCTACAGTAATCTTGAAAGCTCCTGTAGGATGATCTAGGTATTCACTATATCATACGATTCACGATTTTTGGTTTGTTTTGAATATAGAATTACGACATTTTATATAATTACGGTTACTGTGATGATGGAACATGTCTAATTGTTAGCTTTGTGATATATTCTAACGTTGAACATTATTCCGAACAGTTAGCCACCTATCTTATATGCGAATTAACTCATTTACTGTGGATGTCTCATTCCGATCCAGACTGTTTGCCTATGCTGTCACGCTCGGTAGTTAAAATTGGTAAACACATCTCTTTTCATCTGTTAAAATATTATAGTCCAAATCAACGAAATGTGTGAATAATTATATTGAATTAGGTGGCGAAAGTGCAGGGTAGTGAAATGACTTCCCGTAGGATAGCGAAATGACTGTAGCGAAATGGTCAGGGTAGCGAAATGGTCAGGGTAGCGATATGCTGGGTAGCAAAACATCCGTAAATCAGTAGGAGCCATCTGATCAGAGTCTGCTCTGCTGCTTTTGAAATTGTAACAAGTATAGGGATAGATTCATAACAAACATAGAGGACACAATGATTTTAAAACCCTTTTCTCCATAAATATTCATGTAAGAAATAATGACATCATAAATATTAATTAGTGTAATAGCACATGGACACAGGAATTTTTGGCCATGACAGAAACTGTAGAATAATGTCTATATTATACCGATATCATATGGAAACAGAGCAGACCTTGATCAGATGGCTCCTACTGGAGCCATCTGATCTGGGTCTACACTGTTTGCAAAGGTGTAGAAAAGCATATTTATGGAGTAAACGGTTACTTGCACCATTACGTTTGCCCTAACTATTCAATCTGTCTTTTCAGTGAAAAGCTGATCATGCAAATGGCTGACCACCTAGCAGAAGATGGCTATAGAGACGTAGGCTATGAGTATGTTTGTATTGATGACTGCTGGTCGGCCCCACAAAGAGACATTTTCAACCAACTGCAGCCAGACCCCAAACGTTTTCCCAGTGGCATGAAACACTTGGCTGAGTATGTAAGTGACTCTGTACTGACATATGTATAGATAAAGGGAATAACTCAAATTCAAAAGTCTGTTTTCTTCCATAAAATCAATAGCTGACTGTGATTGCACATTAGAAACCTCTTAACTCTGTACTCCATGAATATTAATTTTAGACAAAATGACATCATGAATAGTAATTAATCAGTTTTTCATAATTGCAAAAGAACACAGGAAATTTGGCCATGGAAGATCAGATCTATATTATTCCATAAGCAAACAGAGCAGACTCTTTAGGAATTGTCTGATTTGGGTATACATGTACTTTGTACTAAACAGAACTGCATGAAGATCATATGTTAGACGTACTAGCCGCCTGCTGCCTACCCCAACTGCTGGGACAGGATCAAGTGATAAGCAAATAGAACAGACCCTGATCAGGTCAGCTCCTGTAGGAACTGTCTGATCTTGGTCTACTCTGTTTGCAAAGGTGTCAAAATTATCTGAGTGAAGGAAAGGGTTAATTCTCAGCCAAACCCTATCTTGTTAGTACAGCAGAACTTGTCCTAAGTGGTCATTTATTGAACATAGAAATGTTAAATAGCAGGTAGTTAATTGCTAAATTCAGGTCAAAAATAATACAGAAAACTCCTACATGAGCTTTCTGCATTACTCATGCCCTGCATTAACCCTTCACCTGTTTAATATTCAAGAAATAATAACAGCATGAATATTAATTAGATTATTTTTCTTAATGGCATAATTATGAACACATGGAATTTTGACTGAGATAGAAACTGGAGAATCAGATCTGTATTATACCATAAGCAAACAGAGCAGATCCTGATCAGAAGACTCCTATAGTAGCCATTTGATCTGGGTCTACTCTGTTTGCAAATGCGTGAAAAGGTGTTTATATGAGGGAAAGGGTTAAGCTACTACATTAAAACCTCTCTATAAGGGCCACTAAATTACATCCAATATTTTGTGTTAAAGACAGGTGGCTGCTTAAAGCAAGGTGATAGTAAAACAGAACGCTCCTACAAGAGCGTTCTGTTTTACTTTCACCTTGCTTTAAGCAGCCACCTGCCCTAAATATCAACTAATTTGTTTAGTTTAGTTTAGTGGCCATTATAGAGAGGTTTTACTGTACCTCCCTTACCTGGTTATTTGGGACCCTGGACATAGTCGTTGGGACTCCGTAAGATTGACTTTCTCATCAACCTCTTCCACTTTTGTCTGTCATGTGCCAGCACTTGAGTCTCTGTAAATGTTTTGCCAGTCCATTCCTCGATGTTTTTGACCCACTTCTTCTTTTGTCGTCCTCTTTGTCTCATTCCCTCGATTGTAACTTGCAGGATGATCTTTGAGAGTCCATTTGATCTTGTGATGTGGCCATACCAATGTAGGTTGTGTCATTTCACTGTTGCTAGGAGGTCTTTGCAGAATTTTACGTATAGTTTGATTCTGTCTCTTGCTTTCATTTGTGATACGGTCCAGATTTGTAATGCTCAAGATGGTACGATAGCATCTCATTTCTGTGATCGGGACTTTTCTGTTGTAACTCAGCCAAGAGTGTCCATGTCTCACTTGCCTTACAGACCCATAATTAGACCTCTTCTTGTTGGTCGCTTAAGACAGATTCTACTGTACTCACCATTTTAAGATGATACATTCTAACGCGTACCAACAAGATAGGGCTTACTTACTTAAGCCTTTCCTTCAAATAAACACCTTTTCACACATTTGCAAACAGAATAGACCCAGATCAGATGACCTCTTGTCTGATATAATATAGATCTGATTCTACAGTTTCTGTCTCAGTCAAAATTTCCTTTGTTTATAGATTTTATACACTGTTTTAACCATTCCCCTCATATTGACGACTTTTGACGACTCTATAAAAGTCACTTTGTGAAACCATTGTGATAAATAGAGCATTTGCTCCTATAGGAGCAAATGCTCTATTTATCACAATGGTTTCATACTACAAAACTCTAAAATTTTCCTATTCTCTAATTAATGCTCCTTTTCGGTAGATTAATTCAAAGAGGTTGTATATAAAAATAGACTATGAGGTAATGGATTAAGAAAGAATCTAATTAATATTCATAATGCCATTATTGTTTACATGAATATTGAACAGGTAAAGGGTTAAGAAAGAAATAGAGAAATAGAAATAGAGTTTGACAGACAAGCATATCTCTCTTATTTATAACCCTAAACATTATTCAGGTTCATTCGAAAGGCCTCAAACTTGGCATCTATGGAGACTTTGGTTCCAAAACGTGCGCTGGCTACCCTGGCAGTGAGTTTTACCTGGAGAAGGATGCCAAGACGTTTGCTGAATGGGGCATTGACCTTCTTAAGTTTGACACCTGCAATTCTGATGCCCATGATAACAAGTATGGTAAGTGGATTGAGTTATGTATTATATGTATTATAATTATGTTCATATCAGGAGAATAACTCCCCTTTAACTGTTTGAATGCAGGAAGCAAATGTACTGACATTTGCAAACTGTGTAGACTCAGAACAGAGAGCTCCCCTTGGAGCCCTGTGACTTGGGTCTACACTGTTTGTTATTGAATTTCCTCTAACAAATTTAGTCCATTCATACTGAATGGATTCTATCCTTAAACACTGTCGGGCCATTCCACTATGAAAATTCAGCATTCAATGTGTAAATAAATCACTTTTGAGGGTTTAAGCATTTATTAACTGATGTTGTTTACTTTAACCGATATTCTGAGCCAAATTGCAAATGTGTGAAAAGGTGTTTATATGAGAGAAAGGGTAAGTATAGTAAAACCCTCTCTATAATGGTCACTAAATAACATCAAGTATTTTGTGTTAAAGGCAGGTGACTGCTTAAAGCAAGCTGAAAGTAAAACAGAACGCTCCTATAGGAGCGTTCTGTTTTACTTTTACCTTGTTTTAAGCAGCCACCTGCCCCTAAATAATAACTAATTAACACAATTTAGTGGCCGTTATAGAGAGGTTTTACTGTATTCATACCGTCATTATTTCTAACTAAATACTTATGAGGTAAAGGGCTAAGATTGATTTCACTATGCTACACGTATGTCTGTATGTTAATATATGACATGTGCTTTTTTTCTTTCAGGTTACCCTGCTATGGCAATGTACTTAAATCAGACTAATAGACCCATTCTGTTCTCTTGTGAGTGGCCGTATGGAGAGCTACAACAAAATCTTAGTGTATGTGCTTGTTCTTGCTATCTTTATTTTTACAAATGTAACAAATGTTATAAATATTAACCATTTACTCCAAAAATATGCCTTTTAATGCCTTTCAACCAGAGTGGACCCAGATCAAATGTTTACTACAGGAGGTGTCTGATCTGGGTCTGCTCTCTTGATTATTGAATTACATAGATCTGATTCTACAATTTATGACATTGGCAAAATTATTCTGTGTTCATATGCTGTTAAAATTCATCTCATTAATATCCATGATGTCATTATTTCTTACATGAATACAGTAGTGGTTGGCATCCGTCAGTCAAGAATGACTATGGAATTGTGCCTTTCAAGGCTTGGAGGAAACCGAGGTGCATCGCCTTTGATGACTGTACAGTCCGATTCTGGATTTGCAGGCTCTGTTGCAGTCCAGGCAAACAAAAGCTGTTGCATCCTGGGTGTCTCACATGAATATTCATGGAGTAAAGGGTTAACATTTATATAATACATGTTCTGATTAAGATTCAGCCTTATCCATTCAGTTATATTAGAATTTTCATCACACTTAATCCATTCCCTCAATGGCTATTTTAAGACTCAAACCTGTTTGAATAAATCTACTGAAAAACAGCAGTTACGAGCAAAAAGGTACATTTTTGAATTGTGAGCTTATGAATTATGGAGCTTAATGCAGGTCAAAAGTAATGCAAAAAGCTCCTATAGGAGCTTATTTCATTACTTTTGCCTGCCCTGCATTTAGCAACCACCTGTTTTTAAGAGTCCTATGTTCGATAAATGAATGGCTGCTTAGGACAGGCTCTACTTAAATACCCTTAATATTCTGACACTCAATCTCCACTCTCAGTCTGTTTATTAAGCTTTTTGTAAGTCAGTTTGGCACCATATTGATAATTTTGAATAAGATATAATAGCAAATAGCAATCCCTGATCTAACTGCTCCTGCAAAATCAGTTTGATCTTGGTCTGCACTGTTTGCCATCATTTGTCTGTCAGAATAATTAGGGTAGCCTTGATATTATGTAAGTAATAATGCTTACAGCTGATTCAAGGTTCTTTGATATATAATTTTAGTCAGACTATGGACCTGTTCACAAATATTGCAATATTTATCGCAACTTCTGGGATGTCAATGACGACTTTGGCAGTGTTAAAGGCATCATAGACTACTACGGCAAGAACAATGCCATCTTCAGAAACTACTCTGGACCAGGGGGCTTTTTTGATCCAGATATGGTAAGTAAATTCCCCCTGTACATGTCATGTACATAACCTGCCATAGAGATTTGCCCAATCTTTTAAAAGATTTTGAAAATTCCAGGTTCCTGACTAGTCAGCCTTCCTTGATTTTAATCCTGTAGTCCACAGATATACATGTACCTGTTAACCCATTCCCGCATATTGATGCCTTTTTGAGTTTCTGCCATGGCTAAGAATTTCTGTGGTCATATTCCTTTATAAGAAGCAGTCTAATTGATATTCATAATGTCGTTATTTCTTACATGAGTATTCATTGGATAAAAAGTTAAAGCTTTCCTACATATATACATCTTTTCACACCTTTTTCAAACAGAGTTGTCCCAGTTCAGATGGCTCCTATAGGAGCCGTTTGTCTTTAACCAGGATCTGCTCTGTTTGCTTATGGCAGAGGTTCAGATAAGGTGTGCAAATTTAAACATTTTCAACACTAATTCCATTATTTCTCCATCAAACCCAATACTGTGACCACTCTTTAGAATCGTCTCTCAGAGAGCATCTTGAATGTAAGAGGGGGCATCTATTTCCTGTTGCTAAATTTCTAGTTTACATGTATAAGGAAACAAGGCTTAAACTATGAAAATATGAGTCACACCACCAGAAATGTTTCCTAGGTGATTATACAGGCAGTGTAAATCCAGACCAACTGTCATATCTTGATTTTCATCATCCTCTGTGGTACCGTGTTATTAAATTGACAGTATGGACCCTGATCATCATGTTTATGACACTTGATTCCCTTGTTGGTATTTTCTGTTTGTAAAGGCATTTTTCTAGTGGTGCAACTCAGAAATTGTGTTAATAATAAATAAAAACAGTAAAACATTGTAATCATAAACCTTTCCTTGTGAAAAACTTAAAATAGATTTATGTTTTGAAAAAAATATTCAGGACTGTTAAGTTTGTCCCAATCACTCAAAGAATGAAGGGCATAAAATGATACCATCTATCAATATGTCCTTCCATGCATCCATTTATATGTTTGTCTATCATCCGACTGAAAACTTTCTACACAAAAAAGTCCTATTCAGTTCTATTCAAATGTTGCCACGAATTGCTATTCTGTTGTGTTATGCACAGTCAACATTAATTTGTATAAGACAACTGGAATAAAAACATTGAAAACATCTTTGACTGTTTTATTTCCACAGGTGCTTGTAGGAGGGTTTGGCCTCAGTGACAATAGCCAGCGTTCCCAGATGGCCATGTGGGCGATGTTCTCTGCCCCACTGCTCATGTCTAATGACCTGAGGGCGATGCCTGACAAAGCTCGCCAACTTGCCCAAAACAAATTGCTGATATCTGTAGACCAAGACCCCTTGGGTGCCATGGCAACGAAACTATGGGAGGTTTGTATTTAGTCTTAAACCTTTCCTCCATAAATATGCATTTTTACACCTTTGCAAACAAAGTAGACCCAGATCAGAGGGTCCGTCTGCTTATGGAATTATATAGATCTGACTTTATAGATTTTTCTGGCTAAAAGATCATGTGTTGGTATACCATTATAAAATTTGCTAATAAATATTCATGATGTCATCATTTCTGACTTGAATATTCATATGAGGGAAAGGGTTATTTTCGTTGCCTTTGTAATGTAACCCTTTGAAAGCTCGATACAGTAAAACCTCTCTATAGTGACCACTTAATTACATCAAGTATTTTGTGTTAAAGGCAGGTGGCTGCTTAAAGCAAGGTGAAAGTAAAACAGAACGCTCCCAGTTTTACTTTCACCTTGCTTTAAGCAACCACCTGCCCTAAATACCAACTAATGAATATAATTTAGTGATTGTTATAGAGAGGTTTTACTGTATTTAACAATAGAGTCCATTTAGTATGAAAGGATATGATTTTTGACAGTAAACTTAATGACAAACAGAGCAGGCTCAGTTTAGAGGGTTCCTATAGCAGCCCTCTGGACTGGGTCTACATTGTTTTCAAAAGCCAGTGCTCCTGCTTCTCGTTTCCAAAGGGTTAAAGAACATGTGGCATAAAATGTTTGTTATTCCTTTACTTGATTTATATTTTTGCATTTTTATAATGGCATATGAACACGTATGAATTTTTTGGCCATGGCAATCACATCTACAGTGATGTCTCGTTAATCCGGAAACGTTCGTTCCCGGTGAAATTTCCGGATTAACGAATTTTCCGGATTAACGAATCACCATCATATGCTGCAAAATATCAACTCAATCATAAACATTGTATATGTATATGTACACATTTACTTTCGCATCAAGAAATCTTTTCCTGTAACGTTCATGTGTGCATATGCCGGTAATAATCGCAAGTCATATCAAAATAATTGCCTTGTTTGTCGTTCTAAATGCTTTTTGCACCCTATCCATAAGTGTCAGTTCTCTCATTTGAGTAATACAATGTGGATTATCGAATATGCCTGTGGGCAAATTTTGTAAAATCGACGTAGGTCTCCATGTTGACATGACTGGTTTCCCGAATATTCCATCCACGTACATGTACTTGTAAGTCGGAAGTCGGGAACCAGCCAGCTCACGCGTGAGTTAGAATCTTAGGGAATCCCTAAATAGCGGGAATCCCCGATAAATACTGAATTAGCAAATAATTTAAGGTGATTAACAGTTTAACGATGGCGACGCGGTTTTAATTAAAAAAATAATTGGGCGAGTGTGCATCTCATTAAGGAACATTAATGAATATCAAACATCACTACCCGCGTGCCATATGCTTTGATAAATAGTCGGGGGTTGTTTTACCCATGCCCGTGATTGTAAACACAAGTATTCGCACCTCCGCGGTGCACTATTGTTAAGCCTAAGTGTCAGGGGTGGGCAATTAAGCCCCGGGGCTACTGACCCGGCCGGATTAACGAGTCACAAATACAGGTAAATACATAGATTGGTTACTGGAAATCTATGTCCGGTTCCGGAACGCGAATTTCCGGATGTAACGCGTCAATTTACTGCACAAAAAATCCGTTCTCCACGACTTTAGTCCGGATCGCGAGTTTTCCGGATTAACGAATTCCGGATTAACGAGACATCACTGTATATCAATAATACATCAATAAACAAACAGGAGCCATATTACCTGGGTCTATTCTGTTATATTAAAAGTGTTCATGTTTGTCCAACCATTGCATTCCATACAGACCCTTTATTTGATAAAAAAATGTGGTTTCTTGTAGCTCTACAAATGAAGATTTGGTAGAGGTGGGTAGGTGGGGAGGGGAAATAGATAGGAGTCCCAATATTGTTCAGTTGATTTTTATTGTGAGGGCTAATTCACAGCAACAAACTGACAGGATGTTAAAAAAAGATGGGAAGGTTCATCATCAAGAGATGTGCATATTAAAAATTCCAAGATGATTCAATGTATCAATCATGTACTTTTAAAGGTGAAGTTAGTCCTGTACATCTATATGTCAGGGTTTAGCCCTTTACTCCATAAATACACCTTTGCAAACAGAGTAGACCCATATCAGATGGCTCCTATAGGGGCCATCTGATCAGGGTCCACTCTGTTTGCTTATGATGAAATATAGATATAGGTCTACATTTTTTAGTCATGGCCAAAATTTCCTGTGTCCATATACTATTATAACAATTAATCTAAATTAACCATGATGTCATTATTTCTCAAATGAATATTCACAGCATAAAACATTACGTAATAGGGGTAAATTGTATTGCACAGGTTGATGAGTATGTTTATAGGTCAATTTGTCAATCGACCAAATTGTTTTCTATCTTGACCTAACCCTTTCCCTCATATAAACTTGTTTTCAAGCATTTGCAAACAGAGTAGACCCAGATCAGACGGCTCCTACAGGAGCCGTCTGATCAGGGTCTACTCTGTTTGCTTATAGAATTTCAAAGATCTGTGTCTTTACTTTCTAATATGACTACAATATTCCGCCTTCCATGTTTCATTTTAACTATTTTTGCCATGAATATTCAGTACGTATTGAAATTTGTAATAAACATAGAACAGGGAAAGGGTTAAAGGGGATGTCCCTACATTTGACGCGTTTCATAAACACTTAAAATGTACAAAACTAATTTGTTTGTATGCTGAAAAGTAGTATGTCGCAAAAAGCCCCATCCAGTTACCGTTTATAATGACAAAACATCCATGTGTTTGATATCGCAGATCCCGGTTTTACTCCCCGATGTTTCAGTTTTATTCGGGTTGGGTTTTAGTTTCGTAACTGTTTGTCCTATTCGCGATTCTCCGACCACTTCCGAGAAAGCTATTACGTAAACAATGGAGGGATCGGGTGATCATCGGCAAAACGCGGAAGAATTTAACGGAAAAGGCCGATAATATTATGTTGTAGAACAAAAATTATCAGTATTGATGAAATCGGTTTATTTGTATCACAGGGGCATTTTTCGATATAAGTTCAAATTGGGAACCTTCATAATAATGATAGAGCATAACAAATACCAAGTTTTATGATATTATTGATAATATGCGATCATTGTAGGGACTTCCTCTTTAAGGTCAAAATTCAATATTACACTAAATGGTTTCCAATTAATTACTCTTGAACTGTTTTACCTAGAGTCCTTATATTTGGTAGTGAGGTTGGTCATGGCAAGTATATGACATCATATGGTTTTCAGACTAGTTGATCAAAGGTCAAGGTCACATTTCAAAGTTCAATCTAAAACATTACCTTTAAAAAATAAGGGGATATACACATCATACTTGGCATGCTTACTTGTCTCATGTGACGGCAACATTTTAATAGAGCCATGTCAAGGTCAAGGTCAAACTTCAACTTTGAAGGTCAAACTTCTAAAACTTATGAACTATTAGTGATGGGTACTTCTTACATGCGCCTGTAGAAGCTTTCTGTTACTTTTGACTGGCATTAAGCTACCACCTGCCTTACAAGCCCATAATCAGACTTCTATTTGATTGCCGCTTAACCCTTTCATCCATAAATACATCTTTCTACGCCTCTGTAAAAGTCACTTTTTGAAACCATTGTGATAAATAGAGCATTTGCTCCATTGGAGAAAATGCTCTATTTATCACATTGGTTTCAAAACTACACAATTCTGAAATTTTCCTTTTCTCCAGTTAATGCTACTTTTCGGTAGATTTATTCAAAGAGGTTAGATCTAAAAATAACCTATGAGGTAACGGGTTAAGACTGGTTCTACTGTATACACTGTTGTATACTGTTACAGAAATCTGGAGTACAGGTATGGGTAAAACCCATGTCTCCCAAAGGAAGTGTGGCAGTAACTATTCTAAACACAAATAAAGCCAGTGGCTTTAGTGGGACACATGTGGAAATGGAAGCTAGAACAGTTGGAATGACTGATTCACGAGGTTACACAGTCACAGAGGTGTTCACAGGAAAGAATCTTGGAAAATTCACCCCAGAATCTGAGTTGAAGACAAGGATTTTCCCATTTGATGTGTACATGATAATATGTAAAGTTCTGTACTAGTTATTACTAGTGGCTTCCAAAAATGGACAGAATTATTTCCAGTTTGCTGTTTTACCTGGTATAACAAAACTTTAAATTTGGCTGTTTTTACCTGGTATAATTTTTTTTTAAATTTGACTGTTTTTACCCAGTATAACAAAACATTAATGTTGCTGTTTTATCTTTTACCTGGTATAACAAAACATTACCAGTAATTTTGCTGTTTATACCTGGTATAACAAACTTTTCAATTTTGCTGTTTTTACCTGGTATAACAAAACGTTAATCTTAACCATAACATTTCACTCTTTTTTTACAACAACGCTTCTCTGTAACTCCCATCCAAAGAAATCTAATTCTGGTGGTTTGTATTTTTTTAGCAACAGATGGTAGCTAAATGCAGGATAAAAGTATGCAGTTATCTCCCTTTGGACGTATCAGCATTACTTTTAGTTTGCATTTAGGTACTCACCTGCTTTTAAAGTTTTTATTCATTTAATGAATGTTATGGAGAGGTTCCACTTTATCCCTACCCTCATACACTTACTCATCACAATGACCATTGTCTGATTAACCCTTTGCTCCATGAATATTCATGTAAGACATAATGGCATCATAAATATTAATTAGATTACTTTTTATAATTGCTTATGAACTCAAGACCCTTTAGCAGAAACTGTAGAATCAGACCAATACATTTCAATAAGAAACCAGAGCAGCCCTGATCAGACAGCTCATACAGGAAGTATCTGATTTGGGTCTACAGTGTTTGCAAGGGTATATAAAGGTGTATCGATGGAGTTGTTTCCCGTTGAAAACTTTGCAGACAGTTTAGTGTTGGCGTTTGCTTGCAATACTCTGTCTTTTTGTACTATATCTAACTCTTTACCTCATGAATATTCATAATACATTTAACCTTTTCCTTCAAATAAACACTTTTTCAAGCCATCACAAACAGAGCAGACCCAGATCAAATGGCTCCTGTAGGAGCTGTTTGATCAGGGCCTGTTTGCTTATGAAATTATAATAGATCTGACTATAGTTTCTATCAATACCAAACATTCCTGTGTACATATACCACTATACCTCAAGGAGCACTTTGATCTTGCTCTTCACTATTTGCCTAGGTCTGCCTGGCCAAATATGTATAGTTAATATGATAGTTTCTGATTAAAAAAACCATTAGATCAGTCATAGAGTATAACCTTATCATAGACTTTCTATAATATCACTCTGGGTCTTTGCATTTTCTACATGCTAATTTGATCAGCTGTGTTTTTGCAAATAGCTGCTGCTTGATGTAATGCAAATGTACAGAAATGGTGAGTGGAGTGTACCATTGATCAATAGGGATCAATTGCATATAGATATGCCTGACATAATTCACATATATATATCATCAACTTTCTAAGAACTGTACTAACTCTAAAATATATTGAACTTTTTAGAGTGGTGTGCGGTGGTCTAGTGGTAACGCGCTTGACTATCAGTCCGGAGGTCTGGGGTTCAAATCCCGGTCCCTCCCGGAAATTTCAGAGACACTTTTCTGTGTCTCCCACCCGCACCTCCTCTTCGCCCAGGGGTTAAAATGGGTAACTGTGAGGGTCACTCACCGGTACTGCGGCTGCATGATTGCACCATATGTTAGCAGTGCTCAATATTGTAGGCCAATGACCACGGGAGTAAATGTACAGTCGGTCATTCGGACTGAAAGAAGACTATAACTAGGTACTTTACTTTAACTTGACGTCATTTGTCAGCCATTTGCGATTTGAAATGAAAATATTTACACTGGGTAGACATGGGTTTTGGATTTGAGTTCTTTATTAAGGATGGATTCAAGGATGATTCAGACACAGAATTTCTAAAAAACGATGATACACATGATTGAAAATTGCTCTCAATCCGGCAAGAAATAAAAAAAAAATCTTGATTCAAGTTGAGTGACAAAAGTGAGTGAAAAGCACATTACACATGTAGTTTAAATTTGTCAAAATAGACGTAAGGCTTTCCTTCATATAAATGCCTTTTCATGCATTTGCAAACAGGGTAGACCCAGATCAGATGGCTCCTGTAGGAGCCATCTGATCATGGTCTGTTCTGTTTGCTTATGAAATTGCAATAGATCTGACTCTTCAATCTACAGTTTCAAAAACACCAACAATTCCTGTGTACATGCACTACTACAAAAACTGAAAAAATGTTCATGATGTCATTATTTCTTTCACGAATATTGAACAGGAAAAAGGGTTACTTAGCTTTACATGCCATGGAGAATGGTGATCGGGTATCTGGATACCTTGGGTGACTAGGGTAAAACCTTTACTAACAGTTTCTTAACCCTTTCCCTCATATAAACGTGTTTTCACGCATTTGCAAACAGAGAAGATCCAGAACAGACGGCTCCTAGAGGAGCCGTCTGATCAGGGTCTACTCTGTTTGCTAATAGAATTCGATAGATCTGTTTCTTTGCTTTCTAAAATGTCTACAATGTTCTACCTTCCATATTTCTTTATAACTATTTTGTTAATGAATATTCAGTAGGTATTGAAATTTGGCCTAAATACAGAACAGGGAAAGGGTTAACCTATAAACTAACATTTTTCAGATCAATGGACTCCAAGCCTGGGTAAAGCCCATCACTCCTCAAGGGAGTGTTGCTGTCACTTTCTTCAATACTGAAAGCCATAGCGGCACCCCAGTCAATATGAATGCAACTGGTATGGGCATGACAGACCCGCGAGGATACATGGTGACAGAAGTCTTCACGGGAAAAAGCCTTGGAAAAATTTTGCCTAATATGTACCTGAAGTTTAGAGTATTTACATTT
Source organism: Azorinus chamasolen (assembly GCA_963576725.1). Lineage (NCBI taxonomy): Eukaryota > Metazoa > Mollusca > Bivalvia > Cardiida > Solecurtidae > Azorinus > Azorinus chamasolen. The sequence goes on from OY755242.1 coordinate 87,227,243, forward strand.
GATTCATACATGATTATATGTAAAATTTTGTCTTAAACTATTTACTAAGATACTCCTTTTTTACGCATTTGCAAATACATCAGATGGCTCCTGCCCAAGTTGTCTGATCAGGGTCTGCTCTGTTTGCTATTGAAATAATACAGATATGATTCTATAGTTTCTGCCATACCCAAACATTCTTATGTCCATATGCCATTATAAAAATCAGCTAATCAAATTTCATGATGTCATTATTTCTCACATGAATATTCATAGAGTAAAGGATTAATGAATATTCAGGTATTTAACCCATTCCCACATATTGACACCTTTTGACACTTCTGTAAAAGTTACTCTGTGAAACCGTTGTGATAAATAGAGCATTTGCTCCACAGGAGCAAATGCTCTATTTATCACAATGGTTTCAAAACTACAGAATTCCGAAAATTTCCTTTTCTCTAGTAAATGCTCCTTTTTGGTAGATATAATCAAAGAGGTTGCATCTAAAAATAGCCTATGTGGGAATGGGTTAAAGAAATAATGTCATCAGGAATATTTATTTGCTGAATCATTATAATGGCATATAATATTTTGGCCATGACAGAAAATACAGAATCAGATTCCATAAACAAGCACATTTAACCCTTTCCTCCACAGGTTATTTTTAGACCCAACCTCTTTGAATGAATCTACCCAAAAGGAGCATTTACTAGAGAAAAGTAAAATTTTAGAATGTTGTAGTTTGAAACCATTGTGATAAATAGAGCATTTGCTCCTATAGGAGCAAATGCTCTATTTATCCTAATGGTTTCATAAAGTGACTTTTACAAAGGCATAGGAAGGCGTATTTATGGAGGAAAGGGTTAAACCTGATAAGACTGCTCCTACAGGAGTTGTCTGATCTAGCCTATCTGGTATTAATTAAAGGGTTCACCATTTCCCTGTTCTATATTTAGTACAAATTTCAATACCTATTGAATATTCAGGAGCAGGTCTTTTCTGTTTGCAAATGCGTGATATTGCGTTTATATGAAGGAAAGGGTTAATAGAATTCAGGGATCCTTTAAATGTAATGATACTTTTATTTAGGAAACAGTAAAGGTATAGATGAGCATAATATCTTTTCTAAACCCTTTCCACAGTGTAGACCAAGGTTGGAGGGCTTCTAGTTGAGCTTTTAAGGCATTATGATTTGAATGCTGGAAATGAGTACACTGACCTTTGCAAACAGATCAGATTGTTGGAAGTAGGAGCCCTCTGATCAAGATCTACACTGTTTGTTATTCAAAATCCTCTAGCACATTTAAACGTTTCATACTGAATTGACTATTGACCATTCTTCTTTGAATATTAAGCATTCAAATTGTTTTAGATAAATTCTTATAGAATAGAGTTGAGATATATCTGTGATATTCATCATTACATTCCAGCCATGATGTTATTGTCTTAATTCAGTAGGCCTAGATACTAATGTAGCCATTGATCCTAATGAAATCCTAGATCCTAATGTAGCCATTGATCCTAATGTAGCCTAGATCCTAATATAGCCATTGATCCTAATGTAGCCATTGATCCTAATGTAGCCATTGGTCCCAGTGTGGCCATTGATCCTAATGTAGCCATTGATCTTAATGTAGCCATTGATCCTAATGTAGCCATTTTATCTAGGAGTGCGCAGTTTGAATAGATCGACTATATGTGTAAAATAGTTGAGTGTTATCACCCACTCATCCCACCCCTCCTCTTGAAATACCTGTCCATAAGACACACAGCCTAATCTCTTTGTCTGCTATGATATTGTCTGCTTCAGTTTTTTGAATATATATGTATACAGTAGAACCTGTCTTAACCCTTCGCTTGCTGAATTTTAAAATACATTTCTCCTGCTTTACCCATGCCCTGTTGTATAATTACATACATCTTCACTGTGTACAAGTATTTCGCTGTACAATCACTGCTGTGGATTGCACTGGTTGCACAATCAACTTGTAAATAGTGCAGACCCTGATGAGACAGCTCCTGCAGGAGCTGTCTCATCAGGGTCTTCACTATTTACAGGTAGGTATATTGACGCGATTAGCAAGCGAAGGGTTAAGTGGCCATCAAAAAGAGGTCTAATGCAGTCAGTGTCAGACATTTTGCATTCTGATGAGACATTGATCTAATTAACCATTTACCTCATGAATTTTTTTTAACCCTTTACTCCATAAATACTCCTTTCTATGCCTTTTGCAAACAGAGTAGACCCAGATCAGATGGCTTCTGTAGGAGCTGTCTGATCAGGGTCTGCTCTGTTTGTTTATGATTTGATATAATATACAGTAAAACATCTCTATAATGACCACTAAACTGTGTTAATTAGTTGGTATTTTGGGCAGGTGACTGTTTAAAGCAAGTTGAAAGCATCCACCTGCCTTTAACTCAAAATACTTGATGTAATTTAGTGGCCGTTAAAGAGAGGTTCTACTGTATGATTCTACAGATTCTGTCATGGCCAACATGTCATGTGCTTTAATGACAGTTATTCTAATTAATATTCATGATGTCATGATTTCTGACATGAATATCCATAGAGTCAAGTGTTGAGAAATAATGACGTATGAATATTATTTAGCTGAATTTTCAAAATGCTAGAATAGGCGTTTAAAGTGTTTATATGATAAATATAATTTCATATTCGTGCTAATTACTTATATTAATTTCAATTCATAAGGTTGTTGCCTATAGAAAGGTTGATATAATTATGTAAGAGTTCCTTCCCTTGTATTGATTTTACCCAATCGCGCGTATGAATATACTAGTCACGGGGTGTTCCAGATAAGGATTTCTAGTACGGCTATTTTTAGTAACTCAGCTTATCTAGCACGTCTGAGAAGCGAGAATAGCAGATCCTGATCAGCAAGCTCCTACAGGAGGCAGCCGATCTGGGTTTACTCTGTTTGCAAGGCATCAAAGGTCCAGACTGTTTGCAAAGGTTATCATGAATTCAAGTTATACAACTGATAGCCATTTGTATCTCTGCATTTCCCATGTGACATTTTCTGCTTTGTGAATGGAGCTTTGCTTTCTAGATAGTGCAAAGTGGATTTGTACTTATGCCTATAATTCATTGACCAAGTTGCCTTGTGCTTAAAGTCTTGATCTGATTCAATTAAGAAATTCAGTCTGCATTTTTTTTTTAATCAAAATTAAAAGATTTGGTTTCAACAGGCCACAGTCTGATGAGATGCCATGTGACTTTGCATACTACAGTAAAATCTCTCTATAACGGCCACTAAATTACATCAAATATTTTGTGTTTAAAGCAGGTGGCTGCTTAAAGCAAGGTGAAAGTAAAACAGAACGCTCCTATAGGAGCGTTCTGTTTTACTTTCACCTTGCTTTAATCAGCCACCTGCCCTAAATACCAACTAATTTACACAATTTAGTAGTCATTATAGAGAGGTTTTACTGTATTCAGAAAAGTATTCATGGATTTTGCTTTTATCATCTAACCCATTGAATGTCAGAGACAAGTACATTTTGTATACTGGCATGTGGAAACTGTAGACCCAGACCAGAGGACTCATAGAGGAGCACTCTGATCATGGTCTGCACTGTTTGTCATTCAAAATCCTCTCATACATTTTACCCCTGCATACTTAATGGACTCTATTATTATTGTTAACCCATTCCTCCATAGGCTATTTTTAGATCCAACCAATTTGAATAAATCTACCGAAAAGGAGCATTAACTAGAGAAAAGGAAAATTTTAGAATTTTGTAATTTGAAACCACTGTGATAAATAGAGCATTTGCTCCTACAGGAGCAAATGCTCTATTTATCACAATGGTTTCAACAAGTGACTTTTACAGAGGCGTAGAAAGGCGTATATATGGAGGAAATGGTTAAACAATGATGGGCCCTTCCGCTTTGAGAATTTATCATTCGAAAGGGTTAAAGTTTACACTTATCATTTGATGTTTGCTAAGTGAAACAAGTACTTGTACATAAATTCTTTTTCTTGTCTTTTCCCGGTTTCGTTTTGTGTTATTTGTTTACTCTATTGATCTGAAATTGTATAATATACATGTATACAGTAAAAGCCCTCTAAATTCTAATATAGAGAAGAATTTAGATACCTTTTGGCTGGTGACTGCTTAATGCAGGGCGGGAGTCATGCAGAAAGCTCCTAGAGGAGTTTTCTGCATTACTTTCACCAAGCATTAAGCTGCCACCTGTCTCTAAGACAGATATTTATACTGAATTTGATATCCTGTTTAGAGGTTTTTTTTCTGTACATGAGATTGTATAGTTAGTTTACTTTGTGTTCAATTTTCTGAATGTGTTGGATCTTTACCTGTTGAGTAGTCATGCAATTTTCTACCCATTATGAATATCATCTTTTTACTTGATACATAATATCTGCATGACCATGCCATATGGTTTTTAAATTGTTATTGCATGACAGATAATGAAAGTTTCTTGAACTCTTTACTCCATCTATATGACTATTAACCCATTCCCTCATATTGACGACTCTGTAGAAGTCACTTTGTGAAACCATTGTGATAAATAGAGCATTTGCTCCTATAGGAGCAAATGCTCTATTTCTCACAATGGTTTCAAACTTTAAAATTCTAAATTTTTCCTTTTCTCTAGTTATGCTCCTTTTCGGTAGATTTATTCAAAGAGGTTGGATCTAAAAATAGCCTATGAAGTAATGGGTTAATGAGATGTTTTTTGGTTTTTTAAATGGCATATGAGCTTACTAACATGGAACATTTTACTATTGCAGAAACTGTAGAATCAAATCTGTATTACTTCATAAGCAATAGCAGATACACTGATCAGACAGTCCCCATAGGAGCCATACAATCTGGGTCAACTCTGTTTGTTAAGGTGTTAGTCATGTACAGTTGAACCCCTCTAATACGACCACTTAAAATGATCAAAGCTGTCTTTATAAGCAGGTGGTTGCTTAATGCAGGACGAAAGTTACGTAGAAAGCAGGAGCTTTCTGCATAACTTTCGTCCTGCATTAAGCTACCCCCTGCCTCTGCCACCCAGAATTATGCCCCTTTTTGGTGGTAGCATTAGAGGGGTTTTACTATATTTATGAAGTAACGGGATAATGTTAACCCTTTCCCTCATATAAACATGTTTTAACGCATTTGCAAACATAGTACACACAGATCAGACGGCTCCTAGAGGAGCCGTCTGATCAGGGTCTACTCTGTTTGCTAATAGAATTTGATAGATCTGTTTCTTTGCATTCTAAAATGTCTAAAATCTTCCATCTTCCATATTTCATTATAATTATTTTGCTAATGAATATTCAGTAGGTATTGAAATTTGGCCAATATGCAGAACAGGGAAAGGGTTAAAAGTATGTATAGTTTGAATACTGGAGAAGCTGTTTGACCTTCAGCACTCATCAGACAGTTTGGTTCCAGATGAGATGCCATGAAATTTGGTATCTCATCAGGATCCACACTGTTTGACACTCTGAACATGTTTTTACAATAAACGTTAGAGAAAAATAGAAAGGTTCTTGTTGTCTGTTTCATTATTCTTGTGTTTTAACCCTTTTCTCCGTAAATACACCTTTGCAAACAGAGTAGACCCAGATCAGACGACTCCTATAGGAACCGTCTGATCAGGGTCTGCTCTGTTTGTTTATGACATTATGTAGATCTGATTCTTTTAGTTTCTGCCATGGTTAAAATTTCATTAGTTCATGTACCTGTATAAAAAATTAATCAAATTAATATTCATGTTGTTATAATTTGTTACATGAATATTCATGGAGTAAAAGGTTAAACAAAGTATGATCAATTGACAAAGTTCAAACAGTTATGCATCAGATGAGATATGACTCGGTTTCTCATTAGTATGCAAAGGCTATTATAAATGCATTGCGACATGTTTATCACCTGCATTAAGCCATAACTCCATGAATATTCATGTAAGAAATACTGGCATCAAGAATATTCGTTCGATTATTTTTTACAAGAGCACATGGATCTCTATAAGATCTATATGAATTGATAAGCAATCAGAGCAGTCCCTGATCAGATGGCTCCTATAGGAGCCGTCTGATATTGGTCTACTCTGTTTTCAAAGGCATAGAAAGGCGTATTTATAGAGTAAAGGTTTAATCAAATGACATTTGAAATACTACCTCAAATCCTATTTGTTATTAATGCTTGTACTTTATAAATATATAATTTACTTAACCCTTTCCTCCATAAATACGTCTTTCTTCTGTAAAAGTCACTTTTTGAAACCATTTTGATAATTAGAGCATTTGCTCATATGGAGCAAATGCTCTAATTATCACAGTGGTTTCTAAACTACACAATTCTAAAAAATTTCCTTTTCTACAATAAATGCTCCTTTTCGGTAGACTTATTCAAAGAAGATTGATCTAAAAAATAGCCTATGTGGGAATGGGTTAAAATTGCTTCTAGTTGATAATTAGAATGTCAAGCAGATTGTAACCTGATCACATGCACAATGTACTTTGTGTCTGATCTTGATCAAAACGTGTTTGGAACACAAACCCCTTAACACTGCAAAACACAGCCCAAAATACCAAATTGTACTGAAACTAGTTTGAAAGTCCACTTCAGAGGGTTTTACTGTATCTGGATTTGATCAACATGATTTGTCTTATTTATTTTCCTGTTTGTGCGCAACATTATTTATTTATCTCCACAGTGAAGATATGGGATAATAAATTGTATTGAAGTTGTCAATGCATTTGTCTGGCTGCCCATACGTCTGTCCATAGTTGTAGTTTCACTGTTTTGTAGAAACTGCTTCCTTAGTTTTTTGTCAAATTTGCTGAAAGTTTGTAGGTATTCATACATGTATTATCTTGGGGACCTGTGCACTTGCAATTTTCATTTACAGAAGTTATTGCTCCTTTTTTGACATTTTTCACAGTATGCCAAGAAGGGAGGGGATGGTATTTGTTAGTCATAGCTAGTTTCAATGTGGTATGATAAGACAGGAAGAATAGAAAGCTGTTTAACATTCCATCAATCTATGATAGTTCACCTTTATCTCTAGAAACCACTGACAAGGAAGAAATACATAAATACATATGAAGAGGTATTGGACACATGAAAAGTATAAAGATTAACCCTTTCCCTTATATAAATGCCTTTTCACACATTTGTAAACAGAGTAGACCCAGATTAGATGGCTCTAGACCCAGATTAGATGGCTCCTATCAGAATCATCTAATCAGGTTCTGCTTTGTTTTCCAATGGAATTTGATAGATCTGTTTCTTTACTTTCTAAAATGGCTACAATGTTCCACTTCTATATTTCATTATAACTTTTTTGTCCATGAATATTCAGTAGATATTGTCATTTGGAATAAATATAGGACAGGAAAACGGTTTATGTAGCTACCCTGAATATTCGGGAAGAAAACTTAGGCAAATAGTGTAGACCCATATCAACCTGTTTCTTCAGGAGCAGTTTGATTTGGGTATTTACTTTTTGGTTCTCTAATAGCATAAGGTTAACAAAACAATGAAGAGTTGATACATTCAGCCGTATGAGCTGTTGGAGAGGAGAGGCTGAATATTTAAACAAACAGAGCCTTCAGATCAGGGTCTGCTCTGATGCACAGTAATTAACCCAGTCCCGCATTGGCTATTTTTAGATCCAACCTCTTTGATTATATCTACCTAAAAGGAGCAATTACTAGAGAAAAGGAAATTTTCAGAATTCTGCAGTTTTGAAATCATTGTGATAAATAGAGCATTTTCTCCTGTGGAGCAATTGCTCTATTTATCACAATGGTTTCACAAAGTAACTTTTACAGAAGCGTCAATATGCGGGAATGGGTTAAAGCCATATACAGTTTTCTCCCTAATTAATGACCACACTCTTATAGACACCCCCTTACCTCTGGGCAGAAACTAACAGTCATTAACCCTGGTTCCCTGTTCTATGTTTATTCTAAAGTTCAATACCTACTGAATATTCATGGACAAAATAGTGATAATGAAATATGGAAGGTGGAATATCGTAACCATTTTAGAAACTAAAGAAACAGATATTTCAAATTCCATTAGCAAACAGAGCAGAGCCAGATCAGACCGCTCCTCTAGGAACCGTCTGATCTGGGTCTACTCTGCAAATGCTTGAAAATACGTTTACATGAGGGAAAGGGTTAAACAATTAAAACCCTCTTACTATCCATTATAAATGAATAAATAGTTTATTCCAAATACAGATGGTAGCTTGATGCGGACAGAAAGCTCCCATAGGAGCTTTTTGCTTTGCTTTCATTCTGCACTAAGCTACCACCTGGTACAATTTTAAAAAATATCCTTTTAAAAATGTTACTCCCTCTGGCCCATATATTGGAGATAAAATGGTATGTTAAGTAATGGGTTAACCCTTTACTCCATAAATATGCCTTTAATATGCATTTGCAAACAATGTAGACTCTGGTCAGGGTCTGCTCTATTTGCTTATGAAATTATAAGAGATCTTAATCTACAATTTCTACCAATACTAAAAATTCAGCTAATGAATATTCATGATGTCATTTTTTCTTACATGAATGTTCATGGGATAAAGGGTTAAGGTTAATATTGATAACTGTAATATGGGGAATTAGTTTGTAAACCTTTGTGTAAAACTGTAAGCCTTGTGACAACATACCTTGCATACTTGTTAGCAACATGTTTTCACCAGTTTTACTAAATGTTCTGTAATATTGGTGTTAAACAGTACCATAAACTGTCATTATATATTTCCTTTGGCTCTTCTTACGTTAAATCCTTCAAAAAATACAGTTTGTTCCAGATAAGATGAGTCTTTTTGCACAGGTTATTAAAAATTGGTGGATAGCTATCAAAGAGTTAACCTTTTCCCTCATATAAACATACACTCTGATCTGGGTATACTCTGTCTGCAAATGCATAGGAGCCATGTGATCAGGGTCTGCCCTGTTTGCTCATGACATTTGAATAGCACTGACTCTACAGTTTCTACCAATACCAAAACCCTGTCTACATATGACATAAAAATCAGCTAATAAATATTCATGATGTCAGTATTTCTTATGCGAATACTGAAGAGTGAAAGGGTTCAAGTGAAGGCTTGTTTGCTGTTCTTAAACCTATACCCAATTAATATTCATGTTAGGAATTATGACTTAACAAATACTGATTTGCTAAATTTTTATAATGTCGTTTGAACATCGAAAGTTTTGGCCATGGCAGAAGCTAGATCATATCATTTCATATGCAAACAAAGTAGACCCTGATCAGACAGGTCCAACAGGAGCTGTCTGATATGGGTCTTCTGTGTTTACAATAGTGTAAATATGAGTCTTTATGGAGTAAAGGGTTAAGACAGGTGATAACGAAGCCATCTGATCTGGGTCTGCTATGTTTGCAAAGGTGTTGAAAAAGAGCAAAGGTTTAAGTAGACTCTGTCCAGATGGTATTGATTCTAACGAGCACAAAACATATCAGTTTTGCGGAGAAATAATAGAAATGTTTTGCCTAGATTTTCTACATAAGTTCAAGTGTAGGTACTCTTTATAGTTTACTGTAATTACTGCACATACTTGAACACCTGGGTCCATGCTTATAAAGCCTTTTAGTTGAGTCTGAGTTCGTTATCAAGCTTTTGATTGGTCAGATTTGAGTTCTCAAGCTTTTGATTGGTCAGATTTGAGCCTTTGGCTCAATTCTGACCAATCAAAAACTTGAGAACGAACTCGGACTCAACTAAAAGTTTTATAAGCATGGACCCAGATCTCCCTTTTCAAACATTTTGTAAAGCTGAAAAAATCATGTTGACCCAACTTTTAATACATTTGAATTGAAATAATGAAATAGAAAATAGTGTAGACCTTGATCAAACGGCTCCCGAAGATGCAACTTGGTCTTGGTCTGCTTAATTTGCCTTAGATTTTCTGTCCAAATATGGGTAGTAATTAAGTGGTTTTTTTAGTTTGAATCACATTCAAAGCAGATTGTTCTTCACTTGATGAATATTCATGTAAGAAATACTGACTTTATGAATATTAATCAAAAAATTATAATGACATGATGATATGAAAACATTGATGTTTTGCCGTATCAGAAAATGTAAAATCATATGTGTATTATCTTTACTCCATGAATATTCATGTACGAAATAATGACATCGTGAATATTAATGAGATTAATTGTTATAATAGCACATGGACACAGACAATTTTGGACATTGCAGAAACTGTAGAATCGTATCTATATTAAACCATAAGCAAACAGAACTGACTCTGATCAGACAGATCATACAGGAGCTGTTTGATCTGGGTCTATTCTTGTTTACAAAGCTCTAGAATTAACCCTTTCCCTCATATAAACGTGTTTTTACGCATTTGCAAACGGAGTACACCCAGATCAGACGGCTCCTAGAGGAGCCGTCTGATCAGGGTCTACTCTGTTTGCTAGTGGCATTTGAAAGATCCGTTCCTTTTCTTTCTAAAATGGCTACAATGTTCCAGCTTCCATATACATGTATCATTATAACTATTTTGTCCATGAATATTCAGTAGGTATTGGAATTTGGAATAAACATAGAACAGGGAAAGGGTTAAAGGCGTATTTAATTATGTATTTAATGGTTAAGTAACTCTTTCAACGTTCAATTTATTAGCTACTGAAGAGGAGTTTTACTTTATGTTCAATGCTGTAAATGCACTAAATGCTGTCTCTCATTCAGTAATATTGTTCTCTTTAAATATATACCATTATACAGTGATGACTTTGTATTGTTTCTGTACCCTAAATGCACATACACACTTCTTACATTACAAACCGGTTTATAGTACATCATCTTGTGGGTTTTACCTCTCCTACACCACTAATATCAGAGTTGTGACAAACAAAAGTGTGGGGCTTTTAAGCTCACCTGGCACATTTCGTGCAAAAGTGAGCTATTGGGACCGCTCTGTGCCCGGTGTCGTGTGTCATCAACATTTTTTTCAAACGCCTAAACCACTGACTGGATTCTCATGGTGACCCTTTCTCGGGATTTATATAAATCGTTCCAGTTCGCTGCATAATTAGGTCACAACAGCTAAAATATGACCAAATACTTCAAATGACAATTCCTCCTGGACCACATTCTGTATTCTCAATATATTTCAGAGGAATGCTCTGTAGGCGGTCGATTATCAGATTGATACAAATCGTTCAGGTGCATGCATAATTAGATCACATGAGCTAAAATAGAATTAACAATTTCTTTAACCCTTTCCTTCATATAAACGCCTTTTCACGCATCTGCAAACAGACAAGACCCAGATCAGACGGCCCATATCGAGGGCTTGGTGGAAAACTATTCTAACTCCTTCACTAAAGTGAAGGAGTTAGAATAGTTTTCCACCAAGCCCTCGATATAGGAGCCGTCTGATATGGGTCTGCTCTGTTTGTTTATTGAATTTGATAGATCTGTTTCTTTAGTTGCTAAAATGGCCACAATGTTCCACCTTCCATATTTCTTTATAACTGTTTTGTCCATAAATATTCAGTAGGTGTTAATTTTTAGCTCACCGAGCTAAGCTCAAGGTGAGCTTTTGGGAGACTTGAATGTCCGGCGTCCGGCGTCCGTCGTCCGTCGTCAACAATTTGCTTGTGAACACTCTAGTGGTCACAATTTTAGTCCAATCTTCATGAAACTTGGTCAGAATAAATGTCTTGATAAAATATCGGACGAGTTCGAAAGTGGGTCATGTTGGATTAAAAACTAGGTCACTAGGTCAAATAGTAGGAAAACCTTGTTAACCCTCTAGAGGTCACATTTTTAGCCCAGTTTTCATGAAACTTGGTCAGAATGATTGTCTTGATAAAATCTCGGAGGAGTTTGAAAAGTGGGTTATGTGGGGTAAAAAACTAGGTCACTAGGTCAAACAGTAGAAAAACCGTGTGAACACTCTAGTGGTCACAATTTTAGTCCAATCCTCATGAAACTTGGTCAGAATGAATGTCTTGATAAAATCTGGGACGAGTTCGAAAGTGGGTCAAGTGGGGTTTAAAACTAGGTCACTAGGTTAAACAGTAGAAAAACCTTGTGAACACTCTAGTGGTCATAATTTAGTCCAATCTTCATGAAACATGGTCAGAATGAATGTCTTGATAAAATCTCGGACGAGTTCGAAAGTGGGTTATGTTGGGTTAAAAACTAGGTCACTAGGTCAAACATTAGAAAAACCTTTTGAACACTCTAGTGGGCACATTTTTTGTCCAATCTTCATGAAACTAAGTCATAATGATTGTCTTGATAAAATCTCGAACGAGTTTGAAAGTGGGTTATGTTGGGTTAAAAACTAGGTCATTAGGTCAAATAGTAGGAAAACTTTGTGAACACTCTAGAGGTCATATTTATAGTCAAATCTTCATGAAAATTGGTCAGGATGATTGTCCTAATAAAATCTTGGACAAGTTTGAAAGTGGTTTACGTGTGGTCAAAAAGTAGGTCACTGTGTCATATCTTAGAAAAATATAGTTTACACTCCAGCGGCCACATTTTTAGCCAAATCTTCCTCAAACTTGCTCAGAGTGTTTGTCTTGGTGATATCAAGGTTGAGTGTGATCATGGGTGGGGTTGGAATCAAAAGTAGGTCACTTGGTCAAATCTTAGAAAAAATACTCTAGAGGGCTCATTTAGCCCAATCTTCATTGGTCAGAATCATTGTCTTGATAAAATCAATCTACTAAATCTTTGAAAATCTTGTTCTGCAGAACTACTGCTCATGATCCACTATCAACATTGTTCAAATTTTGTCCCTAAGGTCAATATTGGCCCTACCCATGGGCCACCCAGCAAAAATCTTAAATCTATGGTAATCAGGTGAGCGATTAAGGGCCATCTTGGCCCTCTTGTTTAAGATAAATATAGGCCAGGGAAAGGGTTTAACCACGTCTCCTAAACCCCTTCACCGGATTCTTACCTAATACCAAGAAATATTGTGTAGGTGACCCTCTATCAGATAACTAAATCGATCGGTCCACTGTATAAATAGGTCACGGGAGTTAAACAATGATTTCAACTCACAATATCCTTAAAACATCTTCACAAAAAATACAGGTGACCCTTTATCAGATTTATATACATGTAAATCATTCCGTCTGCTGAAATAGAAGCAATTTCTTTATATGACATCTCCTCCCTAATGTCACAGTTGCTGATAATAGATTTTAGGTCGCGGGAGCTAACATGAATTGTGGGTTGAATTTCAACCTAGTCATTTGTAATTTTTATGTGAGGAAGACTTCAAGCTGGCTTTCAGTAGATCGGTAGATCTACCCGCTAGTTCTTCTGTGCGTAAAGCAATTTCATACATAAAAAAAACCATGGTGACTTCCTCCATTGACATGTAACTATCTGAACTTTGCGATATAATTGATAAGGAGACATAAACGCCGATACAGACAAACTGTTTTAACGACGTGTCCTCTTAACCCATTACCTCATAGGCTATTTTTAGATACAACCTCTTTGAACAAATCTACCAAAAAGGAACATTAACTAGAGAAAAGGAAAATTTTAGAATCTTTTAGTTTGAAACCATTGTGATAAATAGGGCATTTGCTCCTATAGGAGCAAATGCTCTATTTATCACAATGGTTTCACAAAGTGACTTTTACAGATTCGTCAAAAGTCGTCAATATGAGGGAAAGGGTTAAGCCGCTGAATGGATATCAACCAGGTCTGCAGGTGGCCCTTTATCATATTTGTATGAATAATCCGAACCACTACATTTTTGGGTCACAGGAGCTAAAATTAAATTTTCGAACAATTGTTTTAAATAACATCTCCTAAACTATTAAATGGATTTCCAAAAAAACCCCATAACAATCACAATAATGATCTTTAGGTGACCCTCTGCTGAGGTTGTAAAAATGTTCCTAATCCTCCACATAAGTAGGTTAATAGGTTACAGTAGCCATTTTATATATTTTAACGAACAACTCCTCTTAAACCACTAAATTGTATTTGACAAAACCTCACATAGATGGTCATTTATCAAGGTAATATATAATTATATAAATGGTTCCGAGTGACTTTAAAAGTATATCACGTGAGCTATGATAGATTCCAATAAAAACTTTCTTTTAACGACAACTCTTAAACTGCATAATGTAATTTGACCAGACTTTATAGGAATAATCATTAGACGATCTTCTATTAAAATGAAATATAGCGGCTAGAATAATGTTGGTACAGTAACACCTCTCTATAACGGCCACTGAATTGTGTAATTTGGTTGGTATTTAGGGCAGGTGGTTGCTTAAAGCAAGGTGAAAGTAAAACAGAACGCTCCAATAGGGGCGTTCTGTTTTACTTTCACCTTGCTTTAAGCAGCCACCTGCCTTTAACACAAAATATTTGATGTAATTTAGTGTCCGTTATAGAGAGGTTTTACTGTATATACATAATAGGTCGTTTAGCCTAGTAACCAGTTGAACGATACAGGGTCACCATGACCCTCTTGTTTAATAAGATATAATACACAATCATGTGTGTCCAATCGTTCTGAAACATTGGATGGGAGCTGTTTAATACGTTCACAGATGAACAACATTGTTATGTAGATGTGAGAAAATAAGGATTACCAATTACAATCATCTTTTACTGAAATATGTACGACACGTTGTTGTCACAAGACAGAGTTCATCAATGTTGAAAGGACATACTTCTAGTTTTAGCTCTTTCATTTGCTCTTTCTCTTACTATAACTTCAGTCGTAAGATCTTTGGTAAGACGGGCGTAGCCACACGTTTGTCCGCACATTTTCCAGAGTTTCGTGTCAGCACATGGTTTATGTTTGAGAAAGGTATACAAACATGGAGCCACGGTTGGATAGTGGGGTATTTGTCGGTTAATGACTTACAGTTCTAGTTTGTAAAATGTTAAGCAAATAACCGAGTTTAAGGGCACCAATGTTTATATATTTTACCATTTATCTGATAGACGCATTTTGACGCCTTTAAAAACAGAGTAGACCCTGATAAGACGGCATCTGTAGGAGGTCGTCTCTTCGGGAGATTCTCTATTTGCTTATGGTATAACAAAGCTCTGATTATACTGTTTCTGTCATAATCAGACATTCCAAATATCCCGTTTCACTATTCTATGTTTACTTCAAAGTTCAATACCTACTGAATATTCATGGTCAAAATAGTTATAAATACAATGTGGAAGGTTGGGCATTGCAGCCATTTTAGTAACTAAATAAACAGATATGTCAAATTCTATTAGCAAACAGAGCAGACCCTGATCAGACGGCTCCTCTAGGAGCCGTCTGATCTGGGTCTACTCTGTTGGCAAATGTGTGAAATCACGTTTATATGGGGGAAAGGGTTAAAAACCAGCCAATTAATATTTATAAAGTCATTATTTTTTATGAATAGTCATGGCGTAAAGGGTTTACAGTAGCTAAGTACAGGTTTGATGGTACTTATTGTTTACTGATTAGCGGTGTTGACAAAAAAATGTACAACGCCAATTTCTTCAAGTATGTTCTTATCTCATCTCGACCATGATAATCAATTTGTCAAACACTTGTTTGACTCTAACTGCCATAGCTTAATTGAAGAAGACGGCAGTATGAAATGAAGAGACAGCTATATGCGACAATGAAAGATTGTCATTTGGATTATCCAAATATGTATCTTGAAGACGTCAACTCTAAGTAACTCCTCTTTTATATTTGTTGTCAGTTTTCGAAGTGTAGATTTTCATTTTGTTTCGAAAAACAGTGTCTTTGTGTCAACGAGGTTGGATCGAGTTACTCGGCGTCTCATCTGTACCCATACTGATTGCAAAGAAAAGAGGTATAATTATGGGTGCTATATGCAGATGGTAGCTTAATGCAGGACAAAAATAATGGAGGAGCTTTCTGCATTACTTTTGCCCTGCATTAAGCAACCACCTGCTTATAAAGACCCTAATGTGTATGCATTATGTGGTCGCAGAGCGGTTCTACTGTAATACAGAAATGGCTCTACAGTATCCGCCATTTACAACATTGTCTGTGTCTATATTTATCTATATTTATAACATTAATGACGTCATTATTTATTGCATGAATATTCATGGAGGAAATGGTTAATTAATTAATATTCAGAAAAGGAGTAGACATTTTTAATTTTTCAGCGGATAAAGGGTTTAAAACTTTTATTTTTGCGAGACTATTATGTGATGTCGACAGTGTCAGCTCCAGTATCTGCTTGTCCTGGTCTAAGTTTTGTTCGCTGAACATAGATGGAAAATAGTAGTGTGTGTGCATAGCGACCAATTGTTGAATAAACACCTGTATTTGTATTGTGTTGAACCTCACTATAGCGACCACTTATTCAATAAACGTCATTTTGGAGCCGTCTGATCAGGATCTGCTCTGTTTGCTTATGATATACAGTAAAAAACCTATCTATAACGGCCACTAAATTGAGTTAATTAGCTGGTATTTAAGATTAGCTGGTATTTAAGACAGGAGGCTGCAGCAAGGTGAAAGTAAAACAGAACGCTCCTATAGGAGCATTCTGTTTTACTTTCACCTTGCTTTAAGCAACCACCTGCCTTTAACACAACATACTTGATGTACCTTAGTGGCCGTTATAGAGAGGTTTTACTTTTACTGTAGATATGTTTCTATCATTGCCAAAACAGCCAGTGCCCATGCGTTATTATAACAATAATTCTATTGAATATTCATAATGTCATTGTTTCTTACATGAATATTCATTGGAAAAGGGGTTAAAAGCTTGAACGAAAGGGAAGTGAGTAACCATTGCAACATAAAAAAAAGTAAAGTACCTAGATAGTCTACTTTCAGTCCGAATGACCGCTCAGCCGACTGTACATTTACTCCCCTGGTCATTGAGTCAATGGCATACAACATTGAGCACTGCTAACATATGGCGCAGTCATGCAGCCGCAGTACCGGCGAGTGACCCGCACAGGTACCCATTTTAACCCCTGGGTGGAGAGGATGTGCGGGTGGGAGACACGGAAAAGCGTCCCTGAAATTTCCGGGAGAGACCGGGATCTCGGAGTTTTAAATATAGCGAAAATTCATATAAGAAGTAGTGCTATAATGCATAAAAACTGAACTGATCTTTTAGCTTTTAATAATTAACAACTGTTTATCAAGTTAGAAGCTGTAAAATCAGTATCCATGCTTATACATCCTTTTAGTGGAGTCTCAGCTCGTTCTCAAGTTTTTGATTGGTCAGATTTAAGCCAAAGACTCAACTAAAAAGCTTTATAAGCATGGACCATGACCTATATTATTTCATAAATAAACAGAGTATACCCTGACCAAAATGGCTCTTAAAGGAGCTGTCTGATATGAGTCTTCTCTGTTTGAAAATACTTTAACTCTTTCGCTGTCCAATTTTGTCGTCTGCAAACTTTGTCGTCTGCCACAATTTTCTTTTCTTTAGTTTTCTTATTTTTTGTTAAAAAGCCAGTAACAATAACAAACAGTTTAAGATCCTGATGAGACGCCGAGTTACTCGGCGCCTCATCTATGTCCAAACTGTTTGCATAGGTTATCAGAGACGTGACATTGGCAGCGAAAGAGTTAACCCTTTCGGTGCCAGCATTGTCGTCTGCTGGGCATAGTTTCGTTTATTTTTAATGTAAGTGTGTGCACTTCTTCCATTTTCTTTATAAAACAGTAAACATAGTGTCAAACAGTTTGGATCCTGATGAGACACCGAGTTACTCGCCGTCTCATCTGGATCCAAACTGTTTGCATGTGATATCAGAAACCCGTCATTGTAGCACGGAAGGGGTTAAATGCCTAAACGTGGAATAAAAAGTTAAGCAGACATCTTATTTTCATGGCAGAATAAAGTAAATGTACTACTAATTGATTGTTTTTGTTGTATTTTAAGCCATAAAAAAGAAATACGATGCTTGCTCAAGAGGTCGGTTTGTTAACCTAGTGGGTCAATTGTTTGTTTATGTGATCTCTTAAAGATAACGGCACCTTAGGCTTTAACCCTTTCCATATTATATGTTTATTTCAAATTTCAATACCTACTGAATATTCATGGACAAAATATTTGTAACTAAATATGGAATGTGGAGTCATTCTAGAAAGTAAAGAAATCGAACCATCAAATTCCATAAGCAGACAGAGCAGACCCTGATCAGACGGCTCCTACAGGAGCCGTCTGATCTGGGTCTACTCTGTTTGCAAATGCGTGAAAATGCGTTTATAAGAAGGAAGGGTTATCACGCTACTGCCGAATTCATAATTGGATTTGCAAACAGTTTAGACCCAGATCATATGCCGATTGATTCCCCATCTCGCTAGGATCTAAACTGATTGCCACTTATTCTATTTTGTAGAGCAATGCATGAGTATACCTTATGAAATAAACCATCTCAAAGCTTGATCGAATCGGAAGTAGTCAAAATTGCACCAGATATAAATTTGAGGAGGCATTTATTTTTTGCGGCAAGGCTGGGGTTAATACATTCTCTGTGCTGTACACTGTATTGTGCATCGTCTACACTGACATAACACTGTTGTTGAAATCAATTATGCCTTAACGTTTCAGATAATGATACATTAAAATATATTATCAATTGGCGCCAAGTGATTATCGCCTGCTTTAACCCATTCCCTCATACATGTATTGGCGCCTTTTTTGACGCCTCTGTAAAAGTCACTTTCTGAAACCATTGTGATTGTGAACAACCATTTATTACAATGGTTTCAACACTACACAATCCTAAAAGTTTCCTTTTCTCTAGTAAATGCTCCTGTCCGGTAGATTTAGTCAAAGAGGTGGGATCTAAATAAAGCTAATGAGGTAATGGGTTAAGTTTCAAAGTGGGCTTTCATTCAATTTATTCCCTTAAATGAAAGTGATGTATCAAGAAGTTTGGATCCTGATGATTTACCGAGTACTTCTGCGTCTTAACTGGATCCAAACTACAAAGGTTATCACTACAAGTTCAATTGCAGCAAACTCTGTCAGTCGGTCTGTCGGTGACATCAGCTTCATTCGGCGCCAAACAAGTTTCGCCTGCTTCAGGTTTCAAAGAGGCGTTCTCTTTCATTTCTTAATAAAAACAACTATACTCAGTTTCAAACAGTTTGGATCCTGGGAGACGCCGAGTTATTCGGCGTCTCCTCTGGATCCAAACTGTTTGGAAAGACTATCAAAATTCGCCTATGAGTTAACCCATCTACTGTCCGTAACCTGTCACGAAATTTGCAAACAGATTGAATCCAGATGGGAAACCGAGTAACACTATAGTTTCAAGAAAAAGCTTAATCAAAATTAAAGAAATCCGAAGTTGAACAAACACTTTTTTCACAGCTGTGGTAAGGATTAACAATTACTGGTGGGCAAATGTTTTTCTGCTCGAATTCTCTGGTCCTTAATTTGTAAAATAGTTTTGCGAAAGTAATCAATGAGTGTCAATCATTCTGCACGCCGCGTAAACATGTTATATAAATGCTCTTTAACAATCTGACCTCGGAGCAAATACTGTCGTCTGATTCAGTTCTAAAAATGCACTGTATATTTGTCTAGTGGTCGATTGTCATAAAGTTTTGATCCCGATGAGACGCAAAAATACCAAACGTATGGACCAAAACCTATTCAACCATTTGCTTCCTGACAGATTGTCGCTCGATCTAAACTCGCTCCGCTTCGTTGTAACCCATTCTCTAAAATTGACACTTTTTGACGTTTCTGCAAAAGTCCCCTGTTGAAAACATTGTGATAGATAGAACATTTGCTCCTATAGGAGCAATTGCTCTATTTATCACAATTGTTTCAAACTACTAAATTCTAAAATTCTCATTTTCTCTAGTTAATGTTCCTTTTCGGTAGATTTATTCAAAGTGGTTGGATCTAAAACTAGCCTATGAGGGAATTTTCTAAAATGTCCGAATTGTCTCGTACAAACATACACCTCGAGTATCAAACAGTCTGGATACTGATGAGACGCCGAGTTACTCATTATGCCGAGTTACTCGGCGTCTCATCTGGATCCACACTGTTTGTAAATGGCATCCCGCATTCGTCCTTAGTGTGTAAAAGGTTGGAAGCCAAGCTAAGCTTGAGCCTACTGCATGTATTATGATATACAGCGGAATCCCTCTATTTTACAGCCAGAGAAGCAAGACTTTCCTCGGATTGGTCCGGGGATGGTCAAGGAAGCTACTTGCCGTGTTGATTGTTGACATACCCTAATTACCTTAAGCATGCGGAAACCCGATTTCCTCTCTACATTTGTTTATAAAGCTAAGTTAAATACAGTTGTGCCTGTCATAAGCGGTCATTCATTTATTGAACACAGTAGTCTTAAAAAGCTGGTGGTTGCTTTATGCAGGAGAAAAGTAATTACTTCTAACCTGCATTACGCTACCACCTGTCTTACAGACCTACAATCAAACCTAATTTTGATGCCGCTTAGCACTTTCCCTGTTCTATGTTTATTACATATTTCTATACCTACTGAATATTCGTGGGCAAAATTGTTATAATGAAATATGGACATTGGGACATTGTACCAGCCACTTTAGAAACTAAAGAAACAGCTCTTTCAAATTCCAATAGCAAACAGAGCAGACCCTGATCAGACATCTCCTATATACATGTAGGAGTCGTCTGACCAGGGTCTACTCTGTTTGTAAATGTGTGAAAACACATTTCTATGAAGGAAAATGTTAAGACATGTTCTACTGTATTTCATTTCAGGAGCAGTTTGAAAAGGCACTGTACTATTTGCCTTAGTTTGTCCGCCTGAATACTTAGAGTAATCTAACAATGACGCATAATTATGTAAAACGTATCACAGACACTGGATTCAGAGATAAACTAATGTATTGCAAAAGTTGAACATAGTATCTTCATGCCATAGTCCATGAAATCCTCATTTCACAATATAGCCCTGTTGTACACATTGTCAGTTACACATTCACAGTTCATACAATATGTCTAAAAGAGTTTTGAGTTTCATACAAGTAAACCACCATTCATAATCATTATTTCGTGTAAATAATCACAATAATTATTCATCTTTCCAGACATAAAGAAAACAATGACAAGAAATATGAGACAATATTTGACATTTAAAAACCCTTTGTTTAAAAATGCGTCACTAGTTTCACAAAATTACATTTAAATCAATATTCCTAATTATGCGACTTCACTTCGAAGGTAGTCCATCAAAATGGCGATCTCCGTATTCTTAAAGACAGGTGGTAGCTTAATGGAAGACGAAAGTTATGCAGAAAAACTCTTGCATTAACTTTCTGCATTACTTTAGTCCTGCATTAAGCAACTGCCTACTTTTAAAGAAATAAACGTTTATTCATTAACACTTTCTCTGTTCTATGATTAATTTGAATATCTACTGAATATTCATTGACAAAATAGTTATAAATGAAATATGGAAGGTGGAACATTGAAGCGATTTTAGCATGTAAAGAAACAGATATTTCAAATTACATTAACAAACAGCAGATCCTGATCAGACGGCTCCTATAGGAGCCGTCTGATCTGGGTCTTCTTTGTTTGCAGATGCGTGAAAACACGTTTATATGAAGGAAAGGTGTTGAATGACGCTTAAGAGATGTTCTACTGCGATATTATGACTGACAACAACTCATAAACAGAAAACATAAGGTTGTAACTGCTGACAGATCAAATACTGAATGTGAAAGAAGTGTTGTTCCATGAACAGTTTCATTGCTACTGCTACCACTACAATGCTCACAGTTCATTGGTATCAACTAATAATTAGTGTATCCATGAACTGTTTCATTGCATTGCCGTTATAACAAACAGCTCACCATTCAAGAATAACTTTTACGAATTTAACATTTAAAGGGAAAGATCACGAACAGTGCAGCTGCAGTTAGATTTATGTCAATTGCAAACTGCCCAGAAAGATGAAGATAAAACCCAACAACCTACATGTTTGAAGAAAGGTAAACAAACGCATATTATCATAAATGCACATAACTCATACAATGTTCGATATAATGATTTAACCCTTAACTCCATATATAACCCTTTAACGCATTTGTAAACAGACCAGATCCAGCTCAGGGTCAACATGTATGCAAAGGCTTCTGGAATAATCCAGATATGTCACGGTAAAAATGAAATTCTCTTGTACATTTGCTATTATATAAATAAGCTTATTAATATTCATGATGTCATCATTTCATACATAAACAGTCTTGGCGTAACGAGTTAAAAAGAAGGATCTGCTTGTATAGGGGTTTTACGTCGCTTTAACCCATTACCTCATAGGCTATTTTTAGATCCAACCTCTTTGAATAAATCTATCGAAAAGGAGCATTAACTAGAGAAAAGGAAATTTTTAGAATTTTGTTTTTTGAAACCATTGTGATAAATAGAGCATTAATTTTGCTCCTATAGGAGCAAATGCTCTATTTATCACAATGGTTTCTCGAAGTGACGTTTACAGAGTCGTCAAAAGTCATCAATATGAGGGAATGGGTTAACCGAATTTCAGTCATATCACGACGTCCAGCTACATTACAGGTGGAAGCAGACCGACCCCGGAGATCTTTCCGTATATGAACAAATTGCATTGTTTAATGCACAGATCACCCAGTCAGAACCACCGACCTACGACACGCCAGATGGAAGACTTTCTCACATGAAAAATCTAAATGCCCAGGCCGGGATTCGAGCCACAACAGTGAGAGTCTAATTGATTGTCAGTCGAAAACCATAACCACTAGACCCCGGAGGCCTCTAAAAAGAAGCCCATGTGCAGTTTCACAACACAATTTTTGGGATCACATCAGTTGCCCACTGTTCATGAAATTATGTTCATTTACCGTTAAATTGCACTTGGTATCACATAAACTGCTCACTATTAACATTATATTTATCAATGATCGAAAGATAAGTCCATGAACAGCTTCATTGCACCTGCTTTCAATACTACTCACTGTTCAGACCTTGTATGATGTAGGTCCATGAACAGTTTCATTGCATCTGTCTTCACTACTACTACTCACTGTTCAGATCGTGTATGGTGTAGGTCCATGAACAACTCCATTGCACCTGCTTTCAATACTACTACTCACTGTTCAGACCGTGTATGATGTAGGTCCATGAACAGCTTCATTGCACCTGCTTTCAATACTACTACTCGCTGTTCAGACCTTGTATGATGTAGGTCCATGAACAGTTTCATTGCACCTGCTTTCAATACTTCTACTCTCTGTTCAGACCTTGTATGATGTAGGTCCATGAACAACTTCATTGCACCTGCTTTAAATACTACTACTCACTGTTCAGACCTTGTATGATGTAGGTCCATAAACAGTTTCATTGTATCTGTCTTCACTACTACTACTCACTGTTCAGACCGTGTATGGTGTAGGTCCATGAACAGTTTCATTGTATCTGTCTTCACTACTACTACTCACTGTTCAGACCGTGTATGGTGTAGGTCCATGAACAACTTCATTGCACCTGTCTCCAATACTACTACTCACTGTCCACACCTTGTAAGATGCATGTCGGTCCATGAACAACTTCATTACACCTGCCTTCAATGTTACTGCTCGCTTTCTAAGATACCATATATGGGATAGGCTCATAATCAGGTTTAACCCATACAACGCTGACTTTTCAAATCGACTATTCCAAACTTCAAATAGGTCAAGCTTACGATTATATTTAGAGATTTTCTAAAGAAATGTGTGACATGACAAAGAGTGCAGACCCTGATGAGAGGGCTCCTAGAGGAGTCCTCTCATTCTGGATATACACTGTTTGTAAATGAGATTAGTGATTCGTTCCCCGCATTGTAAGGGTTAATACAATTTCTATCACAGCTACATGTACATTGTAATTAATGTCAAAGGAATGTTAATGAGCTGCAATTACAATAACTGCTCACTATTCACAAACAACAATACATGTACATTGTATTAATGTCAACGGGCGGTTAATGAACTGCAATAACAATAACTGCTCACTGTTCACAAACAACGATACGCACACAGTGTAATTAATGTGAAAGAAATGTTAATGAACTGCAATCACAACAGATCACTGTTCGCAAACAACAATACATATACATTGTAATTAATGTGAAAGGACGGTTAATGAACTGAAATAACAATAATTGCTCACTGTTCACAAATAACAATACATGTACAGCGTAATTAATGTGAAATAAATGTTAATGAACTGCAATAATAATAACTGCTCACTGTTCACAAACAACAGTACATGTACAATGCAAATAATTTGAAAGGACGGTTAATGAACTGCAATAACAATAACTGCTCACTGTTCACAAACAACAATACATGTACATCATAGTTAATGTGAAAGGAATGTTAATGAATTGCAATCATAATAACTTCTCACTGTTCACAAATTACAACCAAACAAAATTGAAATGGAAGATTCATAATAGTCACAGTTGATACCAATAAGAGTTTCCACTGTTCATGAATGCTTATTCAGTAGAATCTGTCTTAAGCGGCCATCAAGATGAGGTCTAATTATGAGTCTGTAAGGCAGGTGATAGCTTAATGCAGGTCGAAAGTAATGCAGAAAGCTCATATAGGAGCTTTCTGCATTACTTTTGCCCTGCATTAAGCAACGACCTGCTTTTAAGATTCCAATATGCAATAAATAAATGACTGCTTAAGACATGCGTCACTGTATTCATAAAAAACTTAAACTGTAGTGAATTACAAGTGACTGTGCAATATTCATGAACAATGAAGACAAAACAAAACGCTAACATGATGCAATAAATAGTTTCACAGAAAATAGATAAAGCTTTGTTACAGTGCTCCCTCTCTACAACGACATCCTTTGGGATACGAAGATCGTATGTGTTGTTCAGAGGGAGTTGTTATAGGGAGGGAAATCTGCTTGTTTGCAGATCCCCAAATCAGGTGTATTTCGAGAACTAAAACCGTTATGCCTCAATCAAACCCTATGTTGTGACCACTCTTTAGAATCGTCACAAAGTGACGATTCTAAAGAGTGGTCACAACATAGGGTTTGATAGAGGCATAAAGAAAATACGATGGAAAAAGTTGTTTCTGGAGCCTTGTTGTTTCGGAAACAGTGGCATGCGTTGTTGTAAGGAGGGAATCGTTATTGAGAGGGCCGTTGTAGGGAGGGAGCACTATAAATATAAATATTCTACTGTTAACCTTTTATCTGATGAACATTCATGTACGAAATAATGACGTCATGATTAATAATATTTTAGCTGCATTTTTATAATGGCATATGAACACAAGATATTTTGGCTTCCGTAGAAACGGTAGAATCAGAAATGTCTTATTCAATTAGCAAACAGGACAGGCCAGATCAAACGGCTCTTATAGGAGTCGTTTGATGTGGGTCTACCCTGTTTGTCAACTCGTTTCTATCAAGTAATGGGTTAATAAACATTCACACAGACTTCGTTAGTAAATAAACATTAAAGTAGTGTATATAGATTGTGTTTTAAGAAGAAACATTAATGGAACCACACAATAGAATCTGATAACAGTCAACTCAATGAAAATAAGTTAAACACCAACAGTAAAGCTACTACCTAAATTGCAACGTGTACAACAAGAGAAAGAACATATTAACATATATTCAGTGAATATACATAATAATAGAATAAATGTGAATACAGCACAATGATTTATACTCATACATCTGCTCACTATTTGCAAACATGCCTCATAGGGGAATGCACCAACAGTTTCATTGCAGTATGCATTGGTGTAAATATCAAGTGTTGATGTACTCACAATATAAGAAAGAAAAGTAACAACGGTTTTAAGTGACCGCTAACCAAATAAATACAGGGCTCTTTATAAGCAGGTGGTTGCTTAAAACAGTGATAAAGTAATGTATGAAGCTCCCATTGAAGCTATCTACAATACCTTTGTTCTGCATTAAGCTACCTGTCTGTCTTAAAGACCCTCAGAAACATCTAATTGGTCGTTTAAAAGTTTTAATGTTATTTACATGCACTATAATTGACAAATCATAACTAGGCTTGTTAAAGTGATCGGTCAATTCTTAGCGAGATATATCCACATTAGTATGCAGAGGGAAAAAAAGAACAGATAGAAGACAAGACATAATCCATACACCATTTACTCTGTCAATTAGCCTGAATAAATTAAGTAAATTGTTTAAACACTGACCTAGAATAAACTTGGATTAAATAAACACTCAGTTCAGAGGCTCAGACGTCTAACACTGGAGATTAGCCTAGTTTAACCATTGACTTGTTAAGCACCGCCTGACTGGTATTGGCAAACAGTTTGGATCCAGATCAGACGCTGAGAACTTAATGTCTCATCGGGATCCATGATGTTTGGCACACAGTCAGTAGTTTCTGAAACATATGAACAAATCAGAGGTTAGAAACAATTGTAACAGATCATGGTCCAACCCTTTACACCATGAATATTCATGTAAGAAATGATGACATCATGAATATTAATTTAATCAATTTTCATAATGGCACATGACCACAGGAATATTTGGCCATGACAGAAGCTGTAAAAACATAGCTTCATTATACCATAAGTAAACGGAGCAGACCCTGATCAGACGGCTCCTATAGGAGCCGTCTGATCTGGGTCTACTCTGTTTGCAAAGACGTATTTATGGAGTAAAGGGTTAAGAAGACTTTATTTTGCCAACTTGAGAAAGTTTAACTTTATTTTGCCAACTTGAGAAAGTTTAACTTGCAAGTCCGTATTACACTAGATCCTAACTTTAACAGTCACTGTCATGTGACCTTCTTCTGGCGTAAGAAAATATGTGATAGCTTAATAACCTATATATGCTCAGTGTCCCTTAAATGGACACAGGCAAATAGTATAGATCCAGATCAGAGGGCTCCTGTAAGACCTCTTTATTGAATCCATTGGTGTCAATGGCTTATTCCAGCAAATACCTTTTTTTCTGTGTTCCTTCAGAATGTAAAATGGACGAGGTCCGAAATAAAATATGGACGAGATTTCTTTAAATTATATGGTTATAAAAGGGTTAATGAAACGCCAGGTAAACTGGGAAGTCTGGTTTAACCTGGAATTTAAACTGGTTAAAACAAACACTCTAACAAAACCTGTTTTTCACCTTTGTTAATTATGAATTGTACTCAACCTAATGTTCAAAATGCTTTATTTAAATTTTGAAGTAATTCATAGCTTGGTCTGCATGTTCATCCTTTCTAACATAGCATGCTATTTAGTCTGGCAAAATCCAGTCTTCAGACATGTATAAAGTTGTGCCAAATCTTCAATAATAAAATTTCAAACCTATTCTTTGGTTTAAACATGTGTCAACTTGAGCAAATGTGATTGACCTAAAGTCAACCTTGTCAAAGTTATGGAGATTAAATATATTTAACCCTTTACTCCATAAATACGCCTTTCTATGCCTTTGAAAACAGAGTAGATCCAGATCAGAGGGCTCCTGTAGGAGCCGTCTGATCAGGATCTGCTCTGTTTGCTTATGATAGATCTGATAATACACTTTCTGTTATGATAAAAAAGTCTTTAACATTATTAATGATGTCATTATTTCGTTCAAGGTTATTCCTGGAGTAAAGGGTTTACATTGCACTTTTAGCTGTATAGGGTTACACCTTTAAGCTAAATATAGATCTAGACATGTATATGTATTTGACATTTAACCGTTTTGCTGCCAATAGGGAATCGGGTGATTACCAAATGAAAACAGTTTGGATCCAGGTGAAGATGTCGAGTAACTGTAGCACACTGTTTGATGATGTGATTATTATAGAAGAAAGTCAATAACGAAACCTGCAACAGACTATCCATGTCCCAGACAACATTACGTGGCAGCGAACGGATTAAATCGTTGCACACTAAGTGATTTTTCGTCTGCAACAATTGTCGTCTGCTTCAATTCTTAATAATAAAAAGGTGTATACATGTAATGTTATATGTAACAGCATTTATGTTAATTACTTCATCTATTATAGATAAGTATAAGTTTCTATACTGTATTGCTGTAAATCGACGCGGACCCAGATAGGAGTCCTCAGAGAGGACTCTATTCTGGGTCTACACTGCTTTACAACACTAATACACTAATACACTTAAACTAATACACTTAAACTTAAAGAGATGTTCGATCTCTTCAATCTCTTTCTCGGTTAAACAATCCATAAAGTATCTATTTTACGATACTTTACACGTTCTTTACAATTGTGGAAATATGTTAATTGGCTATATATGTGCTTTGTGCAATTTAATGCCAAATAAAATTATGTTATGTTATGTTATGTTAATATAGAAATTCACACATTTCTTTGAAGAAAATATGGTCAACGTGTCA
The DNA here is from genome assembly GCA_963576725.1 of Azorinus chamasolen. Taxonomy (NCBI): domain Eukaryota; kingdom Metazoa; phylum Mollusca; class Bivalvia; order Cardiida; family Solecurtidae; genus Azorinus; species Azorinus chamasolen. Next base: position 87,255,602 of record OY755242.1, read on the forward strand.
AACAGTTTGGATCCTGATGAGACGCCGCATTATGCGGCGTCTCATCCGGATCCAACCTGTTTGCATAGGTAATCACAGTTTCGCAGCTGACGTGCAAAGCGTTAAATACCCAAACCTTGACTTGTTGGGTCACTGAATTTGTCTTATTAGTAAGTGCGGTAACATTTGTTATGTCTTATATTGACAAACCCTGTTAGTGTTGTCGTCTGCTGGACACATTCTCTTCTGCTACAAGGTTTAGAGTTGATGCTTGGTCAATCTCTTTATAAAACAATAAACAGTGTGACAAACTGTTTGGATCCTGATGAGACGCCGAGTTACTCGGGGTCTCATTTGGATCCAAACTGTCTGCATACGATATTACAGATACGTCTTCCTGACAAAGAAGGGATTAAATACTATGTTTTGTGAGATTGTGTCTATCTCAATATCTAAAGAAAGACCCCGCTGAGAATTAAGTTTGGTAAAACCCCACCAAACAGGACTTTCAAATTAGTATAAATATCGGTCTTTAAGACAGGTAACAGCTTAATGCGGGATGGAAATAATGCAGGAAGCTCCAACAGGAGCTTTCTGTATGACGCTCATCCTGCATTAAGCAGCAACCTGCTTAAACAGATCAAAAACTCTTCTTTACCAAAAGGCCGGTTTAGAGATAGGTTTACAGATCACCATGTTGCTCATGTTGTCAATGTAAAACATCCTCTTTTTAACCTATTCCCTCCTAGATTATTTTTAGACACAGTCTCTGAATAAATATACCGAAAGGAGCATTTACTAGAGAAAAAGAAAATGTTTAGAATCGTGTAGTTTTGAAACCATTGTGATAAATGGGGCATTTGCTCCTACGGAGCAAATGCCCCATTTATCACAATGTTTTCAAAAATGACTTTTATAGAGGCGTCAAGATACGTCAGTAGAAGGGAATGTGTTGATCGCTACTTGTGAGAGCGATCCTGGGGTAACCTGGGTCCATGCTTATAAAGCTTTTAGTTGAGTCTGAGTTTCGTTCTCAAGCTTTTGATTGGTCAGATTTGAGTTCTCAAGCTTTTGATTGGTCAGATTTGAGCCAGAGGCTCAAATCTGACCAATCAAAAGCTTGAGAACGTACTCAGACCCCACTAAAAGTTTTATAAGCATGGACCCAGAGTCAACAAAATCTCAGTACTTATACAAGACGGGCATCATGACGTTTTATAAATTTTGACATGAGGGACAATAGCACGTATATCATAACCAAAGAAATATCGGTATGCTTTAACATAGATAGTCTGTTTATTCCAGGCATACCAGTTATTTTGCCACAGGTGCTGAATATATGTAAAATCACTTCTTCCTCGTACCAGGCCGTGCAACTGCAAATGTATACAGGCTTTTTGATGTAGAAAATGAAGATTGTGGAAATTCTTACACTCCCTATACATCAGCGAATACAGACCGGGATCTCCGAGTCCCGTGAAGTATTGAGAATTCGCGATGTAGACTGCATCCGGGTGCTCCGAAGGAATCGGTTCGTGGTAGAAATACGGGTATGTATTCCCCATGCTCAAATCGGTGCTTATCGAGTTTTCGTTCCGTTGTCTATATCGCTGCATATAGAGTTTATACTGGGTTGTGAAAAAGCCCGGCCCCACCGCGTCCCAATGGTTGTTCAAATGCTCATACATATGCAAATTATCCAGAATGTATTTAAAGAACGGGTGACCAGGACGGCAAAACATAACGCTGTGTGTAAGCGTGTATGGAACATTCGTTCGGAATACATGCTCAAATGGCTCGGTTGGGATAATGCAGCTATATTTAGTAATCGCTGTGTCCAATGGTCGGTAATTGATCGTATCCAGGTCGACGAAAACACCCCCATAGACATACAAGATGACGTAACGTATGATGTTGAAAAGACGTTGTCTTTTGTCGTAATTGACGCAATCGTCCCATAACGGCAGGATGACGGGATAGTGGTCTTTGATGAGAGAACGGGCATTAGCGTCAGTCCACAGGTAGTACTCCCAATTAGGATTATTCTGAAATTACAGTAAACATAATCGGTATCTGAATAGTATTTCAAATATAGTTTTGCAGTGAAATGCTTCGTGTATATAGTAAAACCTCTCAACAACGGTCACCCAAAAGTGGTGGATCTTTCTATATGATTTTTGTCCTGCATTAAGCAACCAACCTTTAACGCATTTCCTCATAGGCTATGTTAGATACATCTTTGACTAAATCTAACGAAAAGGAGCATTAAGTAGAGTAAAAGATTTATTTTTAGAATTTTGCAGTTTTGAAACCATTGTGATAAATAGAGCATTTGCTCCTATGGAGCAAATGCTCTATTTACCACAATGATTTCAAAATGTGACTTTTAAAGAGGCACCAAAAGGCGTCAATATGAGGGAATGGGTGAAAGACATCGATGAATATTTATCAGGTGGTCGTTAAAGTGAGGTGGTTTCTCCGTATTATTCTCGTTGTTTCCTTCTTTATGCTTTTAATACACATAATCTAAATACACTATTTTCCTGATTAAATTGCATTGATAAATTTTCACTACACAACGGGTAAGTTGGTGTTTACCTTCTGCAAACACTGTGGATCAAGATGAGGTGCATTTCAGGATCTAAATTGTTTGACACTGCGAGTCCATTTTGTAGATAAACTGCGTATACCGCGTGCACGTAGTTTGCCTAAACAAACATTAATTGCTTGCTAAAGTTTAACATGACGCAATGTGACTCATAGGGCAAACTGTTCGTGGGGCGAAATAGTAATAATCACCTGAACCCTTTCCTTGTTCCATGCTTATTCAAAATTTCGATACCTACTGAAAATTCATGAACAAAAATAGTAATAGAAATATGGAAGGTGGACAATTGTATCTTTAAAATTCCATAAATTAGCAAACAGAGCAGACTTTGATCAGACGGCTCCTATAGGAGCCGTCTGATCAGAGTCTTCTCTGTTTGCAAATGCATAAAAATACGTTTATATGAAGGAGAGGGCTAATTCATGTAGGCCTAAGTCTTAGAGAATGTATTCATCGAGTGTTTACACTTTACCTGGTAGAGACACATTTTCACAGAGGGCACCATAATCAGGATCTGCTCTGTTTGCGTATGGAATAATATAGATATGATTTTAAAGTTTATACCATGACCCAAAGTTTTCTGTGTTTATATGCCATTGTAAAAGATTAGCTAATTTATACACTGTTTCTAACATGAATATTCATCAACCTAATATCCGACAAAGATTCAGATGAATTTGATATCTAAGGAAACTAATTGAAGGACGTTTGTATTTGCATCAACTCAATAAATATGTAGAAAAATGCAACTTTATCTTTTCCTGTTTCGATAACGATGGTACATAGGTGATACCTTGTACAGTAAAACCTCTCTATAAAGACCACTAAATTGTGTTAATTAGTTGGTATTTGGGGCAGGTGACTGCTTAAAGCAAGGTGAAAGTACAAAAGAACGCGCTCCAATAGGAGCGTTCTGTTTTACTTTCACATTGCTTGAAGCTGCCACCTGCCTTTTACACAAAATACTTTATGTAATTTAGTGGTCGTCATTGAGAGGTTTTACTGTATATCAACTATACATGTAATTACATTATCCCTTTCCTCCATAAATACACCATTCTACGCCTTTGCAAACAGAGTATACCCAGACCAGACGGCTCATATAGGATCAGGGTCTGCTCTGTTTGTCCAAGAAATAAAACAGATATAATTAAGTTTATGTCATGGTCAAAACTTCACATGTCTATGTGCCGTTATAAAAAAAAAATTCAATATTCATGATGTATTTATTTCTTTTATTAATATTCATGGAGTAAAAGTCGCACCATACTTCATTCTCAGTGTTGTTATCCTTCAGGATCATTAGTTTGGATGCTATTAGTTATGAAAATGGAATACCGCTTTAAATGCCGGTGCTAGGGAGCATGAGTTTTGTTGAACTTTTAATAACTACTCATGAACAGATTCAATAAAACTGAGTCTTGCAATTTTCTCTTTTGTTTGTATTGCTGCTTCTGCTTTCAACGGATCTCATTCTATCAGAACTTTTATAAACCTGTGCCATCGTTCTTGCTTTCTGTGTTTAGTGCTAATTATTTTTGATCAGTCTCCAGTGTTTTCTAAGTTTCTCTTCACCCTTTACCTAATAAATATTCATGAACAAATAGCAATGGTATGAATATCAATTACAAATGTACATGTAGGTGAAAATGTTCAATGACATATTGAAACGAACAGATTAAACCATGGTAGATATTGTACAGTAAAACCCTCTATTTAACCGGACGTTCAATTTAGTATAACTATCGGTATTGGAGACAGGTGGCAGCTTAATGCAGGGTGAACGTCATGCAGAAAGCTCCTAGAGGAGCTTTCTGCATGACTTTCACCCTGCATTAAGCAGTCACCTGTCTTAAAGTATCTAAATTATTCTCTACTAGAATTCCGGTTTAAGAGGGGGTTTACTGTATAATCAGATTTATTCCATAAGATTCCGTAAGAGCAAACCCTGATCCAGACAGAAGCTGTCTGATCTGGTTCTACTCTGTTTGCAAATGCCTGAAAACTGCATTTATCAGGCGCATTGTAACTTAATTTGTCGTCTACAAACCTATTAGTTACGTCTACAAACGGTTGAATTAGTGTTGCTCGATTTATGTTTCAGATAAACATGGTTTTCTTCTCCGATTAGCCAGAATACCATAATTGCTGTGACCCTTACAACGCTAAGTTTTCAAATGGACTATTCCGAAAAATCAAACAGGTCAAGCTTATGGTGAATATGTAGGGATTTTTTAAAGAAAGGTGTAACATGACAAACAGTCCAGACCCTAATGAGAGGGCTACTCTATAGGAGCCCTCTCATATGGGTCTACACTGTTTGCAAAGGGGCATTAGTGACTCGCAAAGGTAATTAGTGAGTAGCAAACCGTGTACAAAAGGTGACAGTGCATGCTTCCACGTTTCAGCTTGTCTAGCGACTTAAGTAGTCTTATTGACAAAATGTACATGTACACTCACAAATTCAATGGAGCACAGTCCAAGGTAATTTGATAGTCTATTGTTGATGTGTATTTCTATAACAACCATGACAACTGGATTGAAAATTGTGGGTCGATTAAATATGAAGTAGTCGCGTGCTATTAATATATTTCCTGTTAAACGCTAAATGACGCGTTTTGCAAACAACTTGGATCCAGATGAGACGCCGAGTAACTACGGATCCAATCTGTCTGATAGACGGTCAACAGTTTCTCAAACACTCTGAACGAATCGGAGAATAACATACACTTATTCCAGCATTATAAAGGTTAAATATGAACATGTTGAGTACAGTAAAACCTGTCTTAAGCGGCCATTCATTTATTGAGCACGAGTCTAAAAAGCAGGTGGTTGCTTAATACAGGGCAAAAGTAATACAGAAATTTCCTATAGGAGTTTTCTGCATTACTTTTGACCTGCATTTTATTGTTAAGCTACCGCCTGAATTACAGACCCGTAATTAGACCTCTTTTTGATAGATGCTTAAGACAAGTTCTACTGTAAATGCGAATTGCTTCGTCAATAGAAAATGTCTTTATCCTCTACTTCATACAGGCGTGTTTTCAAACTGAGTAGACACGCACCAGACGGTCTCTGTTTGCAAGTATCTACGAAGTAAAGATTCAATGCAGGAAGAAATACTACAGCACGTTTAGGAGCATTATGCACAGCGTTTGAAATTGATGCATTGATATTTGTTAATAGTAAATTGTGTTTGCTTATGAGGGTTTAATAGCTCTAGACTACAGATTCTACAAATACCAAAACCTCCTGTGTACATATATGTCATTATAAAAGTAAGTTCAATCGTGGTTATTCCCCCCCCCCCCCATTTTCCAACTGGACAGTCGCTTTAAATATCCTTTTTCTCCCATAAATACGCCTTTTTACGCCTCTGTAAAAGTCACTTTTTGAAACCATTGTGACAAATAGAGCATTTGCTCCTAAGGAGCAAATGCTCTATTTATCACAATGGTTTCAGAACTACAAAATTCTATTTTATTTCTGTTCTCTAGTCAATGCTCCTTTTCGGAAGATTTATTCAAAGATATTGGATCTTAAAATAGCCTATGATGGGATTGGTTAAACAGGACATCTTTCTTAACCCTTTACCTAGTGTATATTGATAATTTAATATATTTTGATAAATACACCAGTGTAATATTCAATACACGTCAAACAATTCTGGATCCTGATGAGACTCCAATTGGATCCAAAAAGGAGTTTGCAAAAAGGAGTCAAGTCGCTGGATAAATGTTGTATCTTTCTAGACAGATGCAATACTAAACTTTCTCATGTCCTGTTATTATTTCTTACAGGAGTAACAACGCGAGAAATAACAACTTGCGATTGCTTTGTATCCGTTTTCTAACTTACCTGTATAAAAGATTCGATATTTGCTTTGAATTTATGTGGAATCAATGTGTCTTTCCATGTCTGGTGGATGATTCGTGGGATTTTCGGCTCATCTGTTTTACCTCGAGGAAAATCTGAAGTCACTTCCGGCTCGAAAGGCTCGTACAATCTGTAGTCAATGCCCTCTGGAAGGTCTACTTTTGTTGGTCCCCGAAATAAAATTGGATGGCCGATGTACAAGCAGAACAAGAAGGGAGCCAGCAGTCTCCATGATTTACTGCGGGGTAGTTTCCGGCGAATTTTGGTCAGAAGAAGGTTCGGCCTGTAGGGACGCCTAATCATATTCTGAAGAAAACAAAGTATACACGTGAAAAAATATTTATTTAACACTTTCCCTGTTCTACGTTTATTCCAAATTTCAATACTTACTGAATAGTCATGGACAGAAAATTTATAATGAAATACGAAAGGTGGAACATTGTATTAGTAACCATTTTAGAAAGTATAGAAACAGATATATCTAATACCATTAGCAAACAGAGTAGACCCTGATCAGACGGCCCCTAACTATGTTTGCAGATGCGTGAAAACACGTTTATATGAGGGACAGGGTTGAAACACTGACGAATAACATCGGCCACATCGATACTTCAGCTTTCGCAGTTTTACGTGATTATTTCCATACCCCACTAGTCTGCAGTAACAAACTACACTTTTGTTCTGTATTGCAGATTTCCAGATCCCTTTATTTATGGACACATTGTCTTTAATCATCTACTCAATGAATATTCATGAAAGAAAAAAAATGTTATTATGAATATCAATCAGATTAATTATTATAATAGCACATGGACACATAAATATTTGGCCATGGCAGAAACGATAGAATCAAATCTATATTGAATGTGTATTATATTAAGTAAACACAGCAGACCAGGATCAAACGTCTCCTATAGGAGCCGTCTGATCTGGGTCTACTCTGTTTGCAAAGACGTAGAAAGGCGGATTTATGGAGTAAAGGGTTAATGCACAAAATGCAATTAATGCTGGAAATCACATGATAATTGTTCTGGATGATGACACGTCTGTTCCATTGTATTTCTGCTTCGTTTCAACCATTTTACTTGTTTAACCATTTTCTCCATATATACGCCTTTCTACGCCTCTGTAAAAGTCACTTTATGAAGCCATTGTGATAAATAGAGCATTTGCTCCATGGGAGCAAATGCTCTATTTATCACAATGGTTTCAAAATTACACAATTCTGAAATTCTCCCTTTCTGTAGTTAATGCTCCTTTTCGGTAGATTTATTCAAAGAGGTTAGGTCTAAAAATAGCCTATGAGGGAATGGGTTAAGTTACATCGTTTAGTGTTCCTCTCACTCCTTGAAGTCTCCGCTACATCAATTTAGTTCACAACAATTAAAATCTTAACCTATGTCAAGTTATTTCTTTATAATAGCATATTATTCATATGGAGCCAGGCTAGGCTTACTTTAATCCAGATTATACTTACTTTGAGCCAGACTAGGCTTACTTTAATCCAGATTATGCTCATTTTGACCCAGATTAGTCTTACTTTGATCCAGACTAGGCTCATTTGGATCCAGACTAGTCTCATTCTTATCCAGACTAGTCTTACTTTGATCAAGACTGAATTGGCTTACTTTAATCCATGCTAGGCTTAATTTAATACAGACTAGGCTTACTTTAATCCAGGTTAGACTGATTTTCACCCAGGCTAGGCTCATTTTGATCAAGATTAGGCAGACAATGTCCTTAATACTTACATACGTCATAAGTTCACAAAAGCCTGTCGACAGTGACCGTTAAATTAGCCACAATTCCGGTGTTGATGAAAAATGGTAGTTTAATACAGGACGAAATTTATGCAGAAGGCTCCTCTATGAATTATCTGCATTCCTTTCGGCCTGCATTAAGCAACCACCTGCTTTTATTGACCTTCATATTTATGCATTCAATGGTGGCCATATGCCGATGCTACTAACGTAGGCACGATATCAGTATAAGATGCGTAAATTAACCCATTCCCTCATATTGACGCCATTTGACGCCTTTTTAAAAGTCGCTTCTTGAATCATTGTGATAAATAGAGCATTTGCTCCTATGGAGCAAATGCTCTATTTATCACAATGGTTTCAAAACAACACAATTCTAAACGTTTCCCTTTCTCTAGTAAATGCTCTTTTTCGGTAGATCTATGTAGTCAAAGAGGTTGGATCTAAAAATAGTCTATGAGGTAATGGGTTAAAATATTTTCAGGAATAATTCCATTATTTCTCCACCAAACCGTGTGTTGTGACCACTCTATAGAACCGTCTCATGGAAGAAAAATGGCGAATTTAGAATTTTGAGTACGTAATGTTATCTGTTGCTCTATATCATTATGTACAATAAGAATACAGCAAGCATGTCATGAGCGACTCTTTTATGCATGTGGTAGATCCTATGAATGTTACACTACATTAGCCCTGCCTTGAATGAGGTTCAACTATGTTAACCCTTTCGCTGCCAATGCCGGATCTGTGATTACCTATGCAAACAGTTTGGATCCAGGTGAGACTCCGAGTAACTCGGCGTTTTATCAGGATCCAAACTGTTTGTTACTGTTACTATGTTTTTGAAACAAAACTGAAGAAAATCAAAAGAATGAAAATGTGTAGCAGACGACAAAGTTAGCAGACGACAGAGTTTGGCAGCGAAAGGGTTAATACAAGCGGTTTGACATTGCATGGTGGGTTTTGCAAAGTATTGAGATTATAATTATATTGTCTGATAATTAAAGCAGCCAACCTTTGATTCAACTCGCTCGGTGACTAGGCTTACTGTAAGGGTACCAGGTGATTTAATATGTGGTAATGGGCCTTTTCCAGATAGGTCCGATACCATGAATAAAGAACCACAATTTCTGCTTTTTTATATACAATGGCGGACAAATCCATGAGAAAATAATGTCCTCTCTTTGTTACAAAATCAAATCAGACAACTGCTGTGCAAGCAGAGAGTTGCATTTATCGCTAGTACAATCGAGACGATTCGATTCTAAAGATTGGTCACAATATAAGTTTTGGTGGAAATATAAAGGAGTTATTCTTGAAAACGTTTTAATTTACGAATCTCATCTGCATGGACCTCTGCTAATGCCGAATCTGTGATTAACCCATTGGTGCCCACGGTCCCATATATAGGACATAGGCAAAAAGTATAGACTCTGATCAGACGCCGCATAATGCGGCGACTGATCAGAGTCTACACTTTTGCTGATAGAAATTACAATATAAAACAAAACGAAAATGGAAATTTAGACCAGGCATCCCTTAGATCAACAACAACAACAGGAGTGTGTTTGTAAAACACTTATGCCCCTCCGACCTTTGACCTTGAAGGATGGCCTTGCCATTTGACCTATGGACCAGGGAGTTGAACGCGACACATCGTCTTTGTGTAGTGAACATTTGTGTCATGTTATTGTGAAATCCATTCACAGATAAAAAAAAAAGTTATAGAAGGGACAGGGGATTTGGGACGGATGGATTGAAGGACAGATGGACAGACAGACAGACGGACAGACGGAAGGACGGACAATGCGAATACTATATGTCCGCCGTTGGGGGCATAAAAATGGACTAATCAAATATAAAAGCATGGAAGAATCCGCTGGGCGCAAATGGGTTTAGTTTGCAGGATACACACTGTTTGTTATGGTGTTCAGGTGTTTTAACAAACTGAAGAAATCTGAGAGAAACAAATACACATAGTGCAGCAGACGACGTACTTTGCAGACGACAATGTCTCACAGTCAAAGGTGTGCTTCTTCTTCACACCTTTATGCATTTCAATTCTAAACCTGATTCACTTAGCCTATAATTAGTCTTTCAAAATAGACGATATGTTTAATGTACAACACATTATTGCTGGGAGTTCCTATGGCAATAGTCTGCATAACTTTCGTCACGTATTAAGCTAACACCTACTTTAAAAGCCATGATGTTGCTTAATGCAGGGCAAAAGTAATACAGAAAGTTCTTATATGAGCTTTCTGTATTACTTTTGATCTGCATTAAACTACCACCTGCCTTACCTATAACTAGACCTCTTTTTAATGGCCGAGACAGGTTTTACAGTAAACTAGAACGCTGGTTTCCCTCATCCAGATGGTTAACTCTTTCTCCGCCACAGCCGCCGGGAAACAACCCGTTTCGCACGACGCAATGGGCGAATCTGATATTTCCATCGCAAACAGTTTGGATCCAGATGAGTCGCCGAGTAACTCACCGTGTCATCTAGATCCAAATCGCTTGATACACCAATTATATTTCTGAGACGAAATGGAAAGAAAATCGACTCATGTAACTTAACAGCAGAATAGTTGTTTCTAATTATTTGGCATAAAAAGAGCTAAAGTGTTTGGAAAGATTTAACTTTTTTTTTAATTTTAAGAACAGCCAAGTAAGAAATAACAACATCATGAATATTAATTAATACAGTAAAACCTCGATTATTCGAATTTTCGGTATAGAAGAATTTAGACCCTTTTAGGCAGGTGGCTGTGTAATGCATGGTGAAAGTCATGCAGAAAGCTCCTAGAGGAGCTTTCTGCATGACTTTCACCATGCATTAAGCTGCCACCTGTCTCAAAAATCGATAATAATACGTATTTTAGTGTTCGGATAATCGAAGTTTTACTGTAATTGTTATAATAGTACATGAACACAGGAATTGTTTTGCCATGGCAGAAACTGTATAGCCATATGTATGAGTATCACCAGCAAACAGAACAGACCCTGATCAGACGGACTCCTATATATGAGCCGTCTGTTCTGGGTCTACTCTGTTAGCAAAGTCGTAGAAAGGTGTATTTATGGAGTAAAGAGTCTCTAGGTGCAAAGCGTTTAAAATGCTATAAATATATATCAATTATTTGCTTATATGCTGAAAAGAAGTACATTGTACACCGCAAGAAAACCGATAGAAAAACACATGAGAAGAAAAACTGCCATGTATTTGATTTCGAACATTTGCCAATGTATTAGTGTGTATTCGGCTCGTGTATTGGTTTCGTAACTGTTCGACATTGGTCGATGGTATTTTGTTTTGCAATGAAAAATTATAATTATTTAGGAAAACGATTTATTTTGTATCATCGGGGCAGTGTTCAGTGTCACAGGGACATTTTTAGATTAAAGTTCAAATTGACAATCTTAATAAGAAATATTAAACGTAACAAATATCATATTTTATTATACTGTTGCATAGGAACTATAACTTCAATTCCGTTTAAAACAACTTCATTTCAAGTATCGTACATGACAAAAACCTCGTCCCGATAAAGAGTAAGATAGTATGAACCACTTAAACATTCCTTCATTTAAACGTGTTTTCGCACATTTGCGAACAGGGTAGACCCAGATCAGACGGCTCCTATAGGAGCTGTCTGATCAGGATCGGCTCTGTTTTCTAACTGAATTGGAAATATCTATTTATATACGCTCGTACTTTATAAAATGGCTACACATTTCTGCCATCCATATGTAACTTTTTTGTTCATGATTATTCAGTAGGTATCGAACTTTGGAATACTAGTAAGCATGAGGCGCTTGACCCTTTCCCTCATATAAACGTGTGTTCATGCATCTGCAAACAGAGTAGACCCAGATCAGACGGCCCCAGGAGGAGCCGTCTGATCAGGGTCTGCTCTGTTTGCTAATGGAATCTGAAAGATCTGTTTCTTTACTTACTACAATTGCTACAATGTTCCACCTTTCATATTTCATTATAACTATTTTGTCCGTGATTATTCAGCAGGTATCGAAATTTGGAATACGCATAGAACAGGGAAATGGTGAAACATAAACTAGCGTCATATAGTCATCGAAAAAAGCAATCTGAAATCCTCAACTGTATTTCCAATCCAAACATCTCGATAATTCCAACGTAAATCACCACGGAAACAATATGAAAACCTTCATATTGACGGGCTACTTTCACTATGACGTCATAGACTGAGGAATGATCAGTGACTCTTAACCCTTTGAATACGAAAACGGTTGCATTGCCATTAGCAAACAATGTAGACCAATATCAGAGGGATATTTGTCAATTAAAATCATCTCGCCCATTTAACCCCTCCCGTACAGTATGGACTCTACCAATAAACAATTCAACCCTTCCCCTGTTCTATGTTTATTACAAATTTTAATACCTACTGAATATTCATGGGCAAAATAGTTATAATGAAATATGGATGGTGGAACACTGTAGCCATTTTAGATAGTAAAGAAATAAATCTATTTAATTCCATTAGCAAACAGAGCAGACTGATCTGGGTCTACTATCTTTGCAGATGCGTGAAAACACGTTTGTATGAGGGAAATGGTTTAAGGACTATTCACTTTGAAAATTCAGCGTTGACAGGGGTTAATTAAATGCATGGTTTGAGAAATAAGTGAAACATTCTGAAACGTAAAATGATCGATATGGCACAGTAAGGTTCAAAGTGTTGAAGTTTCGTTGATAGTGTTTTCTTTTTGTATTATTTGCTGAATGTGATTTTTACGTAAACTTCGCTGGAACAACCCATAAAAGTTAAATATTTGCAAGCTAGCGGCCATACCGTGATTACGTGTGCAAACAATTTGGATCCAGATTATTCGCCGCATAATGCATTTTGCAAAGAAATGAGAGACCATTTAGATAAAGAATTGAAGCGGACGAACAATAATTTAGCGTTCAAAGACCTGAATGACTGCGTTATAGAACTACAGTAAAACTTCGATTATTCGAACACTAAAATACGTATTATTATCGATTTTTAAGACAGGTAGTAGCTTAATGCATGGTGAAAGTCATGCAGAAAGCTCCTCTAGGAGCTTTCTGCATGACTTTCACCATGCATTACGCAGCCACCTGCCTAAAAGGGTCTAAATTCTTCTATACCGAAAATTCGAATAATCGGGGTTTTACTGTATATATACGAGGCACATTTCCGAGCTTGCTAGAAACCGATGAGTTGTTTTGATCAAAGGTGCCCGACGCATGCTTGGACTCATCCATGGAAACCCCCCCCCCCCCCCCCCCCCCAAAAAAAAAAAAAAAATTGTGATCGAAGTATGTTCAACTGGCCTAAAACTATCTATTTGAACCGTAAACCACTCCGAAAACCGAGAAAAACACGATCCGGAAAAAATTTCCTGTCGGGTCTATATATGTATTGAAAGGTATCTAACTACGACAGATCAGCGGCGGAAAATACAACAGTCATGTTTTTCAAAGTCTTACAGCAAAGCCAATTCAACACCGATTTTAATCAGTTTGGTCTTGATCCGTTCCAAATTCCATATGCTAGGAGGCACACTTAGTGCTTTCCTTAAATATTGCCCCGTCTTGTCGCTGCAAGACCGCGAATTTGAAAATACGCTAGAGCGAAACGATGTGACTCCCGCCATGCAGGATGCATAGAAGTATATAGGGGGATCTGTATTCGTTAAACTTTTCAGCAAAAACGCGAATTATGCTGAAACACATTCGAAAAACATTCAACTTACCGCAGTTAAAACGGTGCTGGCTGTTTGTAGTCTGCTATGAGACGCCAGTTTTCTTTCTCCTACTTTCGTTTTGAACGGACGTGGCCAAATCGCTGTGGCCCGAAGTAGTAGTCAATTTGCACATCGAATAGTTTATGAGCCGGGTCACAGCAAAATGGTCGCATCCGTTCAAAAGGAAAGTTGGAGAAAGAAAACTGGCGCCTCGTAGCTGACTGGAAATAGTAAGCGCTGTTTTAATTGCGGCGAGTTTAATGTTTTTAGATAGTGTTTAACCATAATTCGCGTTTTTGTTGAAAAGATTAACGAATACAGATCCCCCTATATACTTCTATGCATCCTGGCGGGAGTCACATCGTTTCGCTCTAGCGGTTTTTCAAATTCGCGGTCTTGCAGCGACAAGACGGAGCAATATTGAAGGAAAGCACTAATTGTGCCGCTTAGCATATGGAATTTGGAAAGGATCAAGACCAAAATGATTAAAATCGGTGTTGAATTGGCTTTGCTGTAAGACTTTGAAAAACATGACTGGGGTATTTTCCGCCGCTGATCTGTCGTAGTTAGGTACCTTTCAATACATATATAGACCCGACAGGAAATTTTTTCCGGATCGTGTTTTTCTCGGTTTTCGGAGTGGTTTACGGTTCAAATAGATAGTTTTAGGCCAGTTGAACATACTTCGATCACAATTTTTTTTTTTTTTTTTTCCATGGATGAGTCCAAGCATGCGTCGGGCACCTTTGGTTTTGATAACTATAGTCCTTGCATCATCATTTGATATTCATTAATTTGTTAGAGGTATGCATGTTTAACATCAAAATGTGGTCAATTGATACTTGTTTATTTACTATGTATATTTGTATAACTAGAATCTGTACCAGTTTTTGTCAAATATTCTATTCTGTTCTATTCTTGTTGGAGTGAGCCGAGTTGCTGAGACTGAGGAAGAAGAACAGTTGCAAACATTATTGACTATAGACCAAGACCAATCGGTGCTAAATAATGTGACAATGGGGCGTCTGGTCAATGTCTACCCCGTTTGTCATTCTTCAAATAATTTTGACAATAAATCCTTTCTTTATCGAATATTAAATAAAAAAGATAACCACGGTAATACGACTATACGATATATTCGTTATAGAGAAAATTAACTGTAGTTTCTAAACCACTGCTGCAAATAGCATATGCCTGATTCATACCCAGGGATCCAGCAAAAATATTGGTTTTAGTCTAGATAATTAGCATAATGAACGAGTTCCTATTTGTTACATTTTTTGTTTCGTGATGTTTACCGTCACCATGGCAACGTAGATAACTGCTAACAGATACTTGCTGACACTTTAACCCTTCTCTTGCTGAATTTTAAAACACATTTCTCCTTCTTTACCCATTCCCTGTTGTATAATTACATATATCTTCACTGTGTACAAGTATTGCGCTGTGCAATCACTGCTGTGGAGTGCACTAGTTGCACAATCAACTTGTAAATAGTGCAGACCCTGATGAGACAGCTCCTGCAGGAGCTGTCTCATCTGGGTCTTCACTATTTACAGATAGGTATATTGACGTGAATAGCAAGCGAAGGGTTAAATGCGGGAATCAATTGCTCTGGCATTTGTAAACAGTGGAGACTCGAACTGTAAGAGCCATCAGACCAAGGTCTGCACTGCTTGTCATTCAAAATGATCTAGCAAAGTCAGTCCCGTCAAACTGTTAAAGCGACGTAAAAAAGGATACAAACAAACAAACTGAATAGCCTATGTCGTTGAACAGTGATAGGTCATTCCACTTTAAATAATCAGCATACAAGGGTTAACTGTTGTTTTAGAGAAACGATTATCTTTTAAATGCCGTGGTACAAAAAATCGGTAATGGATGCCCAATTTAACCCATTACCTCATAGGCTATTTTTAGATACAACCTCTTTGAATTAATCTGCCGAAAAGGAGCATTAATTAGTGAAAAGGAAAAATTTACAATTTTGTAGTTTGAAACCATTGTGATAAATAGAGCATTTGCTCCTATAGGAGCAAATGCTCTATTTATCACAATGGTTTCACAAAGTGACATTAAGAGAGTCGTCAAAAGTCGTCAATATCAGGTAAAGGGTTAATTCAGACAAGCGGTGCGTGGATACGAAACTATTTGCCATATCTCTTAACCATAACCCTTTCAATGCTGAATATCAAACAGAATTGTCCATTATTCTTTCACAAAGAGACTCCACTCAGTATGAAATAGTTTAATCTGCTGGAGAACAGTGGATACCCTGATCAGAGGGCTCCTAGAGGAACCCTCTGACCAGGATATCCACTGTTTGCAACGATAGCTTACTCGTTTCATGCATCCAATATGTTAAACGTCAGGTTTTGACATTCCAACTTGCCAACCTGCAGCAATCTTACACATTTACACTTTTTCATGAAGAATTTTTGAATTGTACGTAGCTTTTTAGAAACAATTTGGATCCAGATGAGACGCCGACAATTGCGGGGTCTAATCAGGACCCGTATTGTTTGACACATTTACTAAGTTTCGTATATAATAAATGCAAGAAAACAGCTACTTTGAATATAAGAGCAGATTACATGTTTAGGTTCACTTGTATTGACAATTGCTTAGTAGTGAAAGGACTCCTAGGGGAAATAACCTTACGCATACATGTCGCCAAGTCAGAGGTGCATATTCTGAGAAGGATAATAATACTGGTTCATATTCATTAGCCGAACCATTTACTCCTTAGAGAACCTTTTGACATATTTGCAAATAGGGTAGACACAGTTCAGACGACGTCTGTAGGAGGCGTGCTTACTCTGGGAATTATAAAGATATGTTTCTACAGTTTCTGCAATTACCAAACTTTCTTTGTTCATACATGCATTTTTTTTAAATAAATAAGCTAATTGATATTCATACATTATTTCTTCCATCATTATTCATAAACAAAGTGTAAACCTTTAGCCTTCATCATGTTCAGATAATCATCGTTTGTTTAAAAAAACAAAAAACAAAAAAACCTTCGTTCATCATGATATTATTATTTCCGACATGAATATTCATTATATGAAGGGTAAAAATAGATAATAATTTTTGGAATATATGTATATTCCAAATATTATTATCTACAGTAAAACCTCTCTTAACCGGACGTTAAAATTAGTATAAATATCGGTACTGGAGACAGGTGACAGCTTAATGCAGGGTGGAAGTCATGCAGAAAGCTCCTAGAGGAGCTTTCTGCATGACTTTCACCCTGCATTAAGCAGTCACCTGCCTAAAATATCTAAATTCTTCTCTACTAGAATTCCGGTTAAGAGAGGTTTTACTGTATTTTTACCCTTCATATAATGAATATTCATGTCGGAAATAATAATATCATGATGAATTAGCAGATTGTTTATAATGACACATGAGAGCAGAATGTTTTAACCATGGCAGAAACTGTATAGCGTCATATCTACATTATTTCATAAGCAGAAAACGGCATACACAGATCAGACGGCTCCAACATGAGTCATCTGATATGTGTCTACTCCGTTTGCAAATACGTCTATATCAGGCAACCGCTTTAAATAACCCTTTACTCCATAGATGCGCATTTTGTTCGCCTTTTCAAACAGAGTTGAACTAGATAAGGAGCCGTCTGATGAAGGTCTGTCCTGTTTGCTTTTAATATAATGTAGATCTGATTCTCAAGTTTCTGTCAAAACAAACAATTATTTTGTTCATTTTAAAAATACAGTGAATTAACCCTTTCGCTGCCAATGCCGGATCTGTGCTTATATTACCTATGCAAACAGTTTGGATCCAGATGAGGCGCTGAGTAACTCGGCGTCTCATCAGGATCCAAATTGTTTGCTACTGTTACTATGTTTTTGAAACAAAAATAAAGAAAATAAAAAAATGAAAATTTGTAGCAGACGACAAAGTTAGCAGACGACAGTGTTTGGCAGCGAAAGGGCTAATATTCATGGGGTCATTATAGTTTGCCTGAATATCCATGGAGTAAAGGGATAGGCGACCAGACTGTCAGAGCGTTGAGCAGAATTCGGCCTACAAACTACTGGAAACAAAACCCAACCATAAAGGCATAGACATTCGAAACTGACACGTGCCGTTGCCACGTATGATAAGTGAATAAAACAATTTTGGACGGTTGGAGACAATGATTCATTGACGGGACCTACAGTGAACCCTGTCTACAGCGATCATGAAAACTTGTACCTAAATACAAGAAGAAAGGGGTGCAAAAAATAAAATCCTCATGCATCAACTCATTCCATCATATCGACGCCTTTTGACACCTCTGTAAAAGTCACTTTTTAAACCATTGAAACCAGTATCACAATGATTTCAAAAGTACACAAGTCTACAATTTTACTTTTCTCTAGAAAAAGCTTCTTTTCAGTAGGTTTATTCAAAGGGACTGAGTCTAAATATAGCATGCTCTTATAGATACACACATTTATCCATTATATTATCGCCATAAACATGTTTCATTGTACTGTATTGTTTTATTGACGGAAGTACAAAGAAAATCTGGAAACTCAACCTGCGTTTCACACAATTTAAACCTGGATAAACTTTCGCCATAGGAAAAATCTGTGTTACGATTTAAAAACAGTAGTGTGATTGATAATAGTCTTTCTTAACCATTATCATAATGAAAAGAAACATGTTTGCTTAAAACGCTTTTGAGTAGTTGTTGTATGAAAGGGGGTCTATTGTGTTACACATGCGCTATACCAGTGTGCACATTTGTTAACCATTTCCCTAATATAAACGTCTTTTCATGCATCTGCAAACAGAGTAGATCCAGATCAGACGGCTCCTACACGAGCAGTCTGATCAGGGTCTGCTCTATTTGTTAGTGGAATTAGATAGACCTGTTTCTTTACTTTCTAAAATGGCTACACTGTTACACCTTCCATATTTTGTTATAACTATTATGCCCATGATTATTCAGTAGGTATTAAAATTTGCAATAAAAATAGAACAAGAAGAGGGTTAACTCTTAACCCGGCTATAAATAATATCTGCTCAAATGTGGGCCTGTTCAATATGGACTACGTCCAGTCCCATTAAGCTTTTTTTCAATATATTGTCCGAGTGTGAAATAGCTTGGATCCTGATGAGACGTCGACTTACTTAGCGCCTCATCTGGATTCCAGGGTCCATGCTTATAAAACTTTTAGTTGAGTCTGAGAACGTTCTCAAGCATTTGATTGGTCAGATTTGAGCCAAAGGCTCAAATCTGACCAATCAAAAGCTTGAGAACTCAAATCTGACCAATCAAAAGCTTGAGAACAAAACTCAGACTCAACTAAAAGCTTTATAAGCATGGACCCAGATGTTTGCAAATGCGAGCCAGGTCGAGGATAGCGGAACAAGAGTTAAATATTTCGCTGCCAAAGTCGCATCTGTGATTACCAATGCAAACAGTTTGGATCGGCGTCTCATCAGGATCCGAACTGTTTGTTACTGTGACTGTTTTTGTGAAGCAATAATGAAGAAAATAAAAATTAAAAATTGTAGCAGACGACAAAGTTCGCAGACAACAAAATGTGGCAGCGAAAGAGTTAAATCAATCGGTAAATCTGCTAGGCTTTTAATGTATTGAAAAGACTTCAGCGTTCATCAAACTCGGCAATGGTGTAGAACATTTAAGTAAATAGCAACTAGTAATTGTTTTGATCGGTGTTTCGAATCTCTAACCTTGTTCGATATGTCTACTACGCTTGACATATGACTAAAACGTAGTTTTTGTGACGGTTAAACAAATGTTGTCTCGTTAATCAGAGTTACATTTGCTTCATATCGATCTTTGAACATTTTATAAGTAATTGTACAATATACAAATAACCTTTAATTTGATAGATGTATTTTTATTGGCACCCGCGCATTAAGCGCGGCGCCTATATGGGCTTACGAAATTTTCAGCTGAATGGGAGGAGCACGTTGAAAAAATGAAAGTTACTTGTTTGAGCAATGTAAATGGTATGTACTGGTCGATTAAGAGTGTGAATAACATATCAGAAGTAAAGAACTAAAATAAACATTTGTTTGTTATTATTGCATTAAAAGAAATGAATGCATTATATATACTAAAAAGCTGATACTTTCAAATTTCCGGTGCAATAGGCTTGCCTAAAGGTCAAGGAAGGTATAATTATTACACTTTTTACAGTAAATGCACAGTCCAGTGTGCAGTTTTTTATTTAATGCGGATTAATTGCAAGTTTATGTATAACGTATATTTGCTTTGTATTTAGTCTGACCCAATTACGAGTAAAAGTCCTATGCATTACGGTGTATAAATGAACGTTTTGGTTGATAATCGACTTGAAACCAGTCACAATGTCAGAAAGACCGAGTCTATTGCATCGTAATACGGTGACACTAAGGAGTTCGTCTATTGGTACGTATGCACACAATAATCACATTTTCCTGAAAATCACACGCACCTCAAGAAATTTTCCGCCCAACATTTACAGAATGTCTATTTATTAAAATTTAAAAGAAATCCAGCTATCTATAGATTAAGACTTTCTTTTAGTTTTGGGGTATTCATTTATTAAAGTTATGTCCGCCATTGTAGTGAAAAATAGAGTACATTGGGACCATAATTGGAGATATCTTAATGTCATGTAATTAGAATTCGACCTTGCGCAGTGCCACATATAGCATTTTAAACAAGTTTCTTTTTTTACAGTTAAACTCCAGATTTGTTGCAAATAGATGTGTTATATTAAGCTTATCTTCTCAGAGTTTATTAATATATGAATGAGATTTTACACTGAAAATGATACTATTATTTTCTAAGATTTAATAATGACCGATCCGTCAATAATCAATTAAATTAATTTATAAAAACGTGCTAACTATCTATCAAAACTACAATTTAAACTACATGTAAGTCGGTCTTTAATTCATTTCTTAAATTCACAGTATTGAAAAGCTTTGGACAAAATCATCATTTAGTTGTTTTAAGTATAAGTATTTCATTGTTTGATGGGGTGTCTGTAGTAATTCCTGCAGCAATATACTGAACTAAACCTTTGAATGATTGCATGATTATATTAAGATGATGCCAATCAGTGTATATTTTCATGTAAAAATCTTTCATTTGTCTTCATTTATGTATACACTACATGTATTTCAATAGCAGACAAGTTATATCTTCATTGAAAGGGTTAGTGCAGCACATAAGTATCATCATCCCTCATATTCTAAGCATTTTTGTTTCACAATAGATTTAAACAAAACCAGTATGACTGTTCTTTATAATGGCGCCCTTTGATGCTTACATCAATGCTTTTCTTGTAAGCATTTGCAATCAGATCAAAATGCTTCTATGGAAATTGTTTAATCAGGTTATTTGTTGCTCTGCAATCACTGAGTTTACTCTATAACTTCAGAATTATACAGCAAAACCTCTCTATAACGGCCACTAAATTACATCAAGTATTTTGTGTGAAAGGCAGGTGGCTGCTTAAAGCAAGGTGAAACTTTGAAAGTACAACAGAACGCTCCTAAAAGAGCGTTCTGTTTGACTTTCACCTTGCTTTAAGCAGTCACCTGTCCTAAATAACAACTAATTAACGCAATTTAGTGGCCGTTATAGAGAGGTAGTTTGCATCAAACACGCACACAACTAATTGCAACCCTATTTCAACCGGACTGTTCTATCCTTTCTCATGAACAAATTACCTTGTGGGTAGTCGTGTATTAAATAGTGACATCATAAATTCTATTTTTTGTATTATTGCATATGAACGCATGAATATCTGGCCATATAATTATAATAATATACAAATGTAGATTAATAATACATTGACATGTGTACTGTCTTCTATCGATGTTTATCCCACAACTATAGATTCTTATAGACATAGATATGCATTAGAAAACTGTATTTTGTATTCATACTACTAAAATGGACTCGAATTTGTGTCGAGTTTGCCATCATTGTCAGAAATGGTACAGATAAAAACTGGTACCGCTAATTAGTAATTTTGAACTTCATTGGGAAAAAAGTATTGTCTTAAAGGGAATATAAAAATCCCCAAAATACTTTAAATATGAAATCTAAATATACACGTAGCTTACTTAGCAATGAACCCAATTGGTTAATAATCAAAACGGTTATGTCACTGTAATAGGTGAATCAGTTAAATCTGCCAATTTTAGTAGTTTAATCAATTTCGTTCAACTGAATATATTATTTCTTTATTGAGTCATTACATTGTGTACACGATTCGCGTATTATTTCCGAATACTTTGTACACTCTGCCACTTAATATTGGTGTTTTGCTTGGCTGAGAACGTCACGTGGCCGAGACATCATGTCGCAGCCTCGGAGGTAGAAAATCCTCAATGGTGTGGTTTTGATTTCTGTAATATTTAGTATTTTCGAATTTCAGGACTGGTTCCATGTCTTCAGAAAATATGTAAAAAGATTTGACTTTTGTCCCACATCGTTTCGACCAAAGCTGGCAAATAGCCATGCTTCCTGTAGCCATGCTTATAAAACTTTTAGTTGAGTCTGAGTTCGTTCTCAAGTTTTTGATTGGTCAGATTTGAGCCTTTGGCACGCAGACAACCAGACGAACAGTGCATGTCTACCTATGTACACAGACGACCAGTGCATGTCTACCTATGTTCACAGACGACCAGTGAATGTCTTCTTAGGTACGCAGACGAACAGTGCATGCCTACCTATGTACACAGACGCTCAGTGCATGTCTACATATGTACACAGACGACCAGTGCATATGCCTACCTATGTACACAGGCGTCTAGTGCATGTTTACCATTGTACACAGGTAGCCAGCGCATATGTCTACATATAAACGCAGATGACTAGTGCATGTCTACCTATATATACACAGACGCCCAGTGTATGTCTACCTATGCACGCAGACTACCAGTTCATGTCTACTACCTATATATGTAGACGGCCAGACGACCAGTGCATGTCTATCTATGTACGTAGACGGCCAGTTCATGTCTACCTATATACACAGACGCCCATTGTATTTCTCGCTTCTCAGTCGTGCTAGATAAGCTGAGTTACTTAAAATAGCCGTACTAGAAATCCTTATCTGGAACACCCCGTGACTAGTGTATTCATACGCGCGATTGGGTAAAATCAATACAAGGGAAGGACTTCTTACAGAATTATACCAACATTTCTATAGGCAACAACCTTATGAATTGAAATTAATATAAGTAATTAGCACGAATATGAAATTCTATTTATCATATAAACACTTTAAAAGCCTATTTAATTAACCGAAGACGTTGTTTTGTAGTCACTCAGTCATTTATATTTACGCCAAAACGTAACGTTTGTGGTTGTCATAACAAATGACGTCATTAGAGGGTTAATACACGGTTTTTTCGGGCAATATCATCTGCAGTGTCCCGAGGGACTGTTGTTGGCCCGAGCCCGAAGGGCGAGGGCAACAACATTCCCGAGGGACACTGCAGATGTTATTGCCCGAAAACAAACGTGTATTAACGCTATTCTTGCATAAAACCAATTTTCTGCTCTCCTGCATCAATTTAATTCTTCAAAATACAGGCAAAACAACGGCAGCAAAACTATACACTTCTTTGACACTTCGGCGATTTATGCTGTTTCTGGGCCACTGTTTTCTTTTCGACGTCAATTCATGATTGTATCAAATACCGTTTACACGGAATTTCATTCAATATGTCTATCACTAAAAACAGTTCATTGTCGGTGCTCCTGGGAATACTCACACCCCGGCGTTCACCTAGCTTAGGTCAAAACGCTGTAGCATTCGCGTCCATTGTTTACCTTAGGCCCGTAATAGGTATAATTAAACCCGGTCAACAACAGCGCGTGAGCACGAGAATCGCCTTGTTAATACATGGTCTAGCGGGACTACAACAGCACGTTTTATGCAAGAATTTGGTGTCACGCCTAAAGTTATGCTGCGGTCTGTTGCTATTAGATATGGAAGTCGTATTACACAATGTAAAGTAGTACTTCAGAAATTCGTTAATTTTCTTGGTTTTAGGGCGTATTTCAGCGAGAAAAATAATCAAGCATGGGATTTGTTAAAGCCGGGGGGTTCTATACCCTCGGTTGGTCTGTTCCTATCGGAAACTCGCTAAAGCTCGTTTCCGACTGGAACAGACCAACCTCGGGTATAGAAACCCCCGTCTTTAACAAAACCCATGCTTGATTCTATTAGTCTACCTATGTACGTAGACGGCCAGACGACAAGTGCATATCTACCTATGTACGTAGAACACCAGTGCATGTCTACCTATATACACAGACGCCCAGTGTATGTCTACCAATTCACGTAGACGGTCAGACGACCAGCTGATGTCTAATTAGGTACACAGGCAACAAGTGCATGTGTACGTAAGTTGCAATATAATGTTTTCTAAAGCAAGTGAAACTTGAAACGGAGCAAGGACATTATTGCAGGCTAAAAACGGGAACCGAGTATATATAAGACATTTGCAAATAATGTAGACCCTGATCAAAGGGAATCTGTGGGAGCCCTTTGATCAGGGTTGGTGCGTTTATCAGAAAAACATAATCATCAGTGATAAATGCTGATACAGTGTTTTGTTCAATTAATATTCAGAAACGGACGATCCGGTTTTATTTATTCAGCAGGTAAAGAGTTAAACGGTAATCGCCTTTAACCCTCACAACGCTAAACTTGCAAATGGACTATTCCAAAATTCAAACAGGTCATGGTTATGATGAATATTTAGGTTTTTCTCTAAAGAAAAGTGTAACATGACAAACAGTGTAGACCCTGATGAGAGGGATCCTTTGCAAATGATATTAGTGACTCGTGTCCTGCACAGTAATGGTTAATCGGCAAATCAGCATTGTTAGAATCTCCTCTTGTCAATAGCCGGTCGTGATTATACGTGTCTGGGTCTATCGAAGGTATTCTTTGTAAATCACGTTACAACTCTTTCTCTGACACGTATTGTTGTGCGTTGTTTTTTTTTGGCAAAATGGAGTCGTCTGCTTAATTTTTTCTCTTTCCTATTCGTTTCAAATCACAGTATCAAACAGTGTAAATCCTGATGTGATGGTAAATAGGTAATCACAGCAGTATCCATGACAACCAAATCATCGTCAGCGAAATAAAAACCATACACCCCCTGCTAAAATGCTTCAGGTCATTTCGATTCATTCAGTGTAGAATGTAGAACAATATAGATGTCGATGATATGCCGAGTTACCCAACGACTCATCTGGATACAAACTGCTTATTAAAGTGATTAAACATTCACAAGCAGCTATATATGTTTTAGTAGTTTGAGAGCGCGTAAAGAGGTAAGCCTGTAGTAGTTTGAGAGCGCAAAAAGAGCTAAGCTAAGCTAAACCTTCAGTTGTCTGAGAACAAATTCCGTCGGCTTAACCCATTTGCTCCCACGATCCCATATATGGGACGTAGGCAAACAGTGTAGACTCTGATCAGACGCTGCATAATGCGGCGTCTGATCAGAGTCTACATTGTTTGCTGCTGGGATTTTCAATATGGAACAAAACATAATTTAAAATTTAGGCCATGCACCCCTTAGATATCTTATATCCTGACGAGTCGCCAAATCTAATACAATACTCGGCAGTTTATCGGGGGGGGGGGGGGGGGGGTGTCGGGGGGCAACTGCTTCCAAAGGTATGTGTACAAACTAAGCTTGACCATGACGTCATACATACGAGGGGTGTTCCATAAATAATGTCATCTGTGCTTTATTTCGCGGAAATCGTGCAATTCATGCACAAAACCACCTCGTGTCGATTGAGTGATCACTGGCTCGTGACACAGGTAAATATCTCGTCCACACGTTCACTTGCCTCGGTACAGTGTACATCGTTTCATAGCCTATTCGTTAGACTATACACAAAATGACAGGAAAACGAGCTGAAAATGTTCTTGAAATTAGGGCCTATATAAAAGGTAGGTCATTACTCGGCATAAAGGCTGTAGATATTCACCGCGAGGTGTGTGACATTTATGGGGAGGGCCAAATGTCCCACATGACTGTTTGTAGGTGGGTAGCTAAATTTAGTGCTGGGCAGCAGCAACTGAAAGATGCTGCTCGCCCAGGTCGTCCTGCAACAACTACGACCAAAGGTAACATAGAAAAAATCCGAAATATCCTCAAAACTGATGCTCGATTCACCGTAAGACAATTGGCTCGAATGACAAACTTGTCGTTAGCAAGAGTTCATGCAATTTTGAAGAAACACCTAAAAGTTAAAAAGATAAATGCAAGATGGATACCCCATTTGTTAACGGATGAGCAAAAGAAGACGCGTGTAACAATGGCAAAAAAACTTCTCAAAATGTACCCAAAATATAGTAAAAAGGCTTTTGATAATATAGCCACTGGTGATGAGACCTGGGTGTATTATTTTGAACCAAAGCGGAAGGTTTCCAACCGAATATGGGTCACTAAAAATGCCAGACGCCCAAGTATTGCCAAACGAATACGAACGGTAAAGAAGGTTTTGTATGCTATTTTTTTCACTAATAAGGGTCCAGCTATTCAAATCCCGGTGCCAAAAGGCAGAACGGTCACAGGCAAGTTCTATAAAAACGTTGTTCTGAGAAAATTGACGAACTACTACAAAAGTAGCCGCCCCAAAACAGGACTTAAGTATGTCCGACTTTTGCATGATAATGCACCCGCTCACAAGGCACGTATTGTGACTGACTTTTTGGAGTCAGAGAAGGTTACCGTCCTTCCGCACCCTCCGTATTCGCCAGACTTGGCCCCCTGCGACTATTTTCTCTTTCCAAAACTTAAATATCATTTATCTGGAAGGAGATACAATTCGAGAAATGCCCTTGGATCTGCTGTTTATCAGTGTCTGATGGGTGTCCCCATTGAAGAGTATGAAAAATGCTTCCAAAAATGGATTGACCGGCTAAAAAGGTGTATTCTGGCTGGCGGAGAGTATTTTGAAGGGCAGAGCAAATTAAAATGAACAAAAGCACTTCCGCTATATGAGCACCGATGCAAGTGACATTATTTTTGGAACACCCCTCGTATCTAGAATATACTCTCAAAACCATTTCGCCTCCAAATAATGTTCGTCTGTTTAACCCTTTCCCTCATATAAACGTGTTTTCACTGCAAACAGAGTAGACCCAGATCAGACGGCTCCTATCTGATCAGGATCTGCTCTGTTTGCTAATGGAATTTGATAGATATGTTTCTTTACTTTCTAAAATGGCTACACTGTTCCACCTTCCATATTTCATTATAACTATTTTGTCAATGAATATTCAGTAGGTAATGAAGTTTGTAATAAACATAGAACAGGGAAATTATGACAAATTATAACAAATCTGATCCTCCAAGTTTCTGCTTGAACGAAAATGTCCTGTCTTCATAGGCCATTATAGACAATAATTTGATTAATATTCACGATGTCTTTATTTCTTACATGGATATTTAACAGGGAAATGGTTAACCTGATCGTCTTCTTCATGTTCCTCAATTCATATTAGAAACAAAGCAAGGACAACAATTAGTTTAGATCCTGATGAGATGCCGAGTTGCTCGGCGTCTCATCTGGATCGAAACTGTTTGCAAATATCACCACGGATTCGCGTTTGCAAACACAAAACACAAGTTGTGTTTAACCCATTACCTCATAGGCTATTTTTAGATACAACTTCTTTGAATAAATCTACCAAAAAGGAGCATTAACTAGAGAAAAGGAAAATTTAAGAATTTTGTAGTTTGAAACCATTGTGATAAATAGAGCATTAATTTTGCTCCTATAGGAGCAAATGCTCTATTTATCACAATGGTTTCACAAAGTGACTTTTACAGAGTCGTCAAAAGTCGTCAATATGAGGGAATGGGTTAAGCGCGTCTACATCAGAGACATTGAGAGTCAATTGTAAGCCTGTCAATAATCACTGAAAAGGTGCACTCGGTTTGCACAAGAGTCGCCGTATCAGATTTCAGAAAAAAATAGCTTTTCAATGCTTTCTTTACGTTTGCTTTCATTTGAAATCAGTCTCGGTTAGAGTTTCACAAATCCATCTCTTAAAGGATGGTTTTCAGTCCTTTTGCAAGCAATGTTGACCTAGATCAGGCGACTCCTACACATACAGGTGCTGTCCGGTTAGAATGTGCTTTGTTTGCGCATGGAGTACTAAAGATATGATTCTAGACATTGTACACGGCCAAAATGTTAACCCTTCTCTTGCTGAATTTTAAAATACATTTCTCCTTCTTTACCCATGCCCTGTTGTGTAATTACATATATCGCCACTGTATACAAGTACCTCGCTGTGCAATCACTGCTGTGGATTGCACTGGTTGCACAATCAACTTGTAAATAGTGCAGACCCTGATGAGACAGCTCCTGCAGGAGCTGTCTCATCTGGGTCTTCACTATTTACAGGTAGGTATATTGACGTGAACAGCAAGCGAAGGGTTAATATGCAAATATAAAACTATATCTATTTAAAATTTATGACGCCATTATCTCATATATGAATATTCATGAGATAAAGGGGTTAAGGTGACTTAGTGCGAAGGCGATTACAGTAGAATCTGTCCTAAGCGACAATTCATTTAGTGAAAATAGGGGTGGCAAAAGCAGGTGGTTGCTTAATGCAGAACAACAGTAATACAAAAAGCTCCTATAGGAGCTTTATGCATTACTTTTGATTTGCATGAAGCTACCACCTGTCTTACATACTCATAATTAGACCTATTTTGATGGTCACTTAAGACAGGTTCCTCCTATAGGAGCGTTCTGTTTTACTTCACCTTGCTTTAAGCGACCACCTGCCTTCAACACAAAATACTTCATGTTATTTAGTGGCCGTTATAGAGAGGTTGTACTCTACAGTTAAACCCCTCTAAACCGGAATTCTACTAGAGAAGAATTTAATTACTTCGAGGCAGGTGACTGCTTCATGCAGGGTGAAAGTCATTAAGAAATCTCCAAGAGCATGATTTTCATCCTGCCACCTGTATCCAGTACCGAAATTATACTTATTTAACGTTCGTTTTAGAGGGATACTACTACATGTATACATTCTTTGTGAAATGTCTGTGTGTTTCAAACAGTGTGGCTAACCATTAGATGCAGCGTCTCAAAGGCGACACCTGGACTGACTGAGTCTACCCTGTTTGCAAAAGTAAGAACTTTTTTCCTGTGACGAAGCTTCATTTTTCTTTAGGCAAAAGGCTCATAAAGGAAACCTCTGAACAGGGTCTGCAATTCTGGATAAAACAAGAGCTGTCCGCAGACAGCGCGCTCCACTTTCTTTAGTGCTGGATAGTGTAGTGGAAGTCTAAGTCAGAAAGGGGAAATAACAACAGCAAAATTAATCTTAGGGTTACCTACCCTTGTGAAATGGGTTCCCCTTGTAATAGTTAATATGTATACCAAAGATGAACCAAATATCTTTGACAGTTTCTGAGACATGGACCTGGACATAAAACTTAACCAACAATGAAAATTCTAAGTCGAAAAAGGGGCATAACTATGGCAAAATTAATTTTAGGGTTACCTACCCTTGTGAAATGGGTTCCCCTTGTGATAGTTAATATGTATACCAAAGATGAACCAAATATCTTTGACAGTTTCTGAGACATGGACCTGAACATAAAACTTAACCAACAATGAAAATTCCAAGTCGAAAAAGGGACATAACTATGGCAAAATTAATTTTAGGGTTACCTACCCTTGTGAAATGGGTTCCCCTTGTGATAGTAAACATACATACCAAATATGAACCAAATATCTTTGATGGTTTCTGAGAAAAGGACCTTAACAAAAAGGTTAACCAACGCCGACGCCGACGCCGACGCCGACGAGAGGGTCATGACAATAGCTCCACTTTTTGAAAAAGTGGAGCTAAAAATGGAGATGACTCCAAAATGTTCATTTGTACCAGTCTACTTTAATGATAAAGACATGAGAGGAGCTGACCCCTAAAGACCCCCCCCCCCCCCCCCAAACACACATCCCTGATATTGGTCTAACCAGTTTTACTATATTCATATTAAAGTTTAATGTGGTCACTTTGCGGAAGAATAAATACAACAGTCGTTTTGGTTCAGGACCAAACCTGAAATCGTCTATAGAGTTCCTTAACTATTTCCCTGTTCAGTATTTATGAAAGAAATAAGGAACACATGAGTATCTGTTAGCTCAATCTTTATATTGTAAACTTTTGAAGTGAATATTTTTGCTTTACAAAAACTATAGAATCAGATGTGTATCATGTCAAAAACAAACAGAACACACTCTGATCAGACCTATAGAATCCGACTGATCACAGGTCTGCTCTGTTTGCAAATGTATGAAAATGTGTTTTAATGAGGGTCAGGGTTAAGAGGCCATAGGCACATTAGTCCTTCATAAGATTGAAATGTTCTTCTTAATTACAATTAATTAACCTTTTACCTGCTCAAAATTCATGTAAGAAATAATGATATCGTGAATATCTAAGATTTGTTTTAATTCTTTCCCTCATATAAACGTGTTTTCACGCATTTGCAAACAGAGTAGACCCAGATCAGACGGCTCCTACAGGAGCCGTCTGATCAGGGTCTACTCTGTTTGCTAATATAATTTCTAATATAATTTGATAGATCTGTTTCTTTACTTTCTAAAATGGCTACAATGTTCCATCTTCCATATTTCATTATAACTATTTTGTTAATGAATATTCAGTAGGTATCAAAATTAGAATAAATACAGAACAGGTAACCAGGGTTAAAATTGTCCATATACACGTTATGTTTTCGCATTGGTAGAAACTGTAGACTCAGATCTATTATAATATCAAAGATTGACAGAGCAGATCTTGATTAGAAGGCTCCTATTGGAGCCGTCTGATCTGGGTCTTACCTGCTTGCAAAAGCCTGAAAATGCATTTATAAGAAGTAAAATGTTAACCCTTACAACGCTGACTTTTCAAATGGACTATTCCAAATTTCAAACAGGTCAAGCTTATGGTTAATATTTAGGGATTTTTTTAAAGAAAAGTGTAACACGACAAACAGTGCAGACCCTGATGAGAGGGCTCCTCTAGGAGCCCTCTCATCTGGGTCTACACTGTTTGCAAAGGATATTAGTGACTCGTGTCCCGCACTGTAAGGGTTAATACAGTTTATGTTGGTACATGCAATAGTCCAATTCCCATAACGGTAAAATACATCTCACTCAAATGGTATAGCCTTTTGTCAAAATACATGTATGAAGATCAACATGTCAAGTAAAGCCCAATTGTGAATAAAATATAAAGATCAACATTTCAAGTACAGCCCAATTGTGAATAAAATATAAAGATCAACATTTCAATACAACCCAATTGTGATTAATATTGTATTATATCGGCGATATAAAAGGTCATAAATTTCGTTAACCCTTGTCCTGATATAAATATCTTTTCACGGATTTGCAAACATAGTAGACCCAGATCAGACGGCTCCTATAGGAGCCGTCTGACCAGGGTCTGCTCTGTTTGCTTATGATACGATATAGATATGATTCTACAGTTTGTGTTGAAGCAAACGATCCCCTTTTAAATTTTGTCTTAAATAAATTATGTTAATGAACAGTAATGAAGTGATCACTTCATGCATACATGTTTATTAGTAAAAGGGTTAATAGGCCATTAAACTGGCCTATGATCGAAACCTAATTCTACAGAACAAATTGTTGTATTGTGTTTTAGTGTTTACCTAAAAAGTCCTGTACTGAATGGGAAGTTTTATCAGAAAAACTATTAAGAAGAGTGAGAACGATAAAGAAATACTTTCATGCTTGGTCATGTCAAAGTCAAGGACCATGTCAAACCGACATTAACTCTCTCACCGACGATATCGCCGGGAAGCTACTGACAAGAATTGCTGCAGTGTGCTAATCTATGATTACGTTTTCAAACATTTTGGGTCTAGATGAGACATCGAGTAACTCGGCGTCTCATCAGGATCAAAACTGTTTGCCACACCATGTGCGTTTTTAGAAAAGTCCACTCTGAAATTATAAAGCTGACAACTTTGTTTGTAGACGGAACTTATATGGCGTCAAAAGTGTTAACCCTTCGCTTGCTATTCACGTCAATATACCTACCTGTAAATAGTGAAGACCCAGATGAGACAGCTCCTGCAGGAGCTGTCTCATCAGGGTCTGCACTATTTACAAATTGATTGTGCAACCAGTGCACTCCACAGCAGTGATTGCACAGCGAAATACTTGTACACAGTGAAGATATATGTAATTATACAACAGGGCATGGGTAAAGAAGGAGAAATGTATTTTAAAATTCAGCAAGCGAAGGGTTAATACAATTTAATCAGACCTAAACCGGTCGCTCTGGATCATCGTTCTGTCAAGACAAACTAAATACTAGCGACACTGTAATCGCCTTTGTAAACAGTTTGGATCCAGATTAGGCACCGAATGACCGTGTCAAGCTGTCTGACACCATGATTATAGTTTTAGAAGAAAACTAAAATAAATTTGATGAATTTGCAGACGATAATACGTGGAAGTGAAAGAGTTATTCCAGAAGTTGTGATGACACCAGATTGGAACAATTCATTCCGCGTACATTTACAGTAAAACATCTCTATAACGGCCACTAAATTGTGTTCATTAGTTGGTATCTAGGACAGGTGGCTGCTTACAGCAAGGTGAAAGTAAAACAGAACGCTCCTATAGGAGCGTTCTGTTTTACTTTCACCTTGCTTTAAGCAGCCACCTGTCTTTAACACAAACTACTTGATACTTGATGTAATTTAGTGGCCGTAATAGAGAGATCTTACTGTATGTTTCATGTATTTCAAGAGCATGGTGTACACTTCAGAGTATATAAGAAATTAAAGCTACAGGACGCCATTAATGCTTTATCACTAGATTAAAACAGTTCTTTTTATATTTCTCCACCAATCATCATCCTGCTGGAACACAATTAGCAGAGCTACAGATAAAGGCGAGTACTCAAATGCTAAACTCGTCCTTTCTCCATCAAACCCATATGCAGTGCTCCCTCCCTACAACGACCCTCTCAATAACGATTCCCTCCTTGCAACAACGCATGTCACTGTTTCCGAAACAAAAAGGCTCCAGAAACAACTTTTTTCTATCGTATTTTCTTTATGCCTCCATCAAACCCTATGTTGTGACCACTCTTTAGAATCGTCACTTTGTGACGATTCTGAAGACTGGTCACAACATAGGGTTTGATTGAGGCCAAACGGTTTTAGTTCTCGAAATACACCTTATCTAGGGATTTGCAAACAAGTTAACTATGTTTGATTTTACCTCCCTATAACAACTCCCTCTGAACAACACATACAATCATCGTATCCCACAGGGTGTCGTTGTAGAGAGGGATCACTGTATAGTGACCACCCTTTAGAATCGTCTCTTCGAGGCGACTCTACAGAGTGGTCACAACACAGGTTTTGGTGGAGAAATAAAGAACTTGTTTTTGAAAATATTTTGATTGACGCATCTTATCTGGACCACGTCATTACATGCATAATCGCATATTCGAGGCAATTCATATGAGATGCACTAAGATAGGAAATGACTGATAAATGAGAGATTATGATTGAGCAGTGTACACTTTATCTATATACAGCACTGCACATATACATGTTCAAATAAATAAAGGCCAATGATTCTGCAAAGCTCTGAAAGAGCAGTTTTATGAGAAAATATTCTTACGGATTCTTGATATTTGCAACACGTATATAAAGATCAGCTGCTGTAGCAGACATTATGCAAAATTTAACTTAAAATATCTGCAATTATCCAAATTGCATGTCAGGTTTATTTAAACAAAATACCGTGGAGGCTAAAGGTGTCAATACAATAAAACCTCTCTTAACCGGACGTTAAATTTAGTATAAATATCGTTCTTGGGGACAGGTGACAGCTTAATGCAGGGTGGAAGTCATGCAGAAAGCTCCTAGAGGAGCTTTCTGCATGACTTTCACCCTGCATTAAGCAGTCACCTGCCTAGAACATCTAAATTCTTCTCTACAAGAATTCCGGTTAAGAGAGGTTTTACTGTATATGCAGGGCCAGATCCGACATGTCCCACTCGAGACAACAGTTCCGTGTTTACACTGATTATTTAGACTATATTTGGGAACCTTCTCCTTCTATGGGAAAATAAATTGACTTGCGCAGATGTAAAAGCTGTGATCAAATTCATGTCAATTTGGAGCGTTTTGTGTTTGCTCGTAGTTTCTGCAGTGTGTTTAAATGAAGATCAAGTACAATGAAGATCAATATTTACTTAAATTTAAACGCAACTAAAGTTGGGATCACCATTTACAAACAGTGTTGATTCAGATCAGACGCAGTGTTACATGGTGTCTCATCAGGATCCAAACTGTTTGTCATGTGGCTGTAATTTTAAAAAGATTATAAACAAAAACTTTGAGAATTGAATCACACAACAAACTGCCCAGTGTGCTTATATATGCAATACAGTGAATACACGTGTTTATTTGGTAAAACATTGATTCCCGTACTATATAACACATTCTCTCCTACTGACGCCTTTTTGAGCCTCTGTAAAACTCAATTTTTGAAACCATTGTGATAAATAGAGGTTTCCCCCATAGCAGCAAATGCTCTATAAATTTATCACAATGGTTTAAAAACTACACAATTCTAACATTCTCCTTTTCTATAGTTAATGTTCCTTTCCGGTAGATTAATTCAATGAAGTTGGGTCTAAAATAGTTTATGAGGAAAAAGTTAAGGACACCCGTCAAGCTCTTATTTTGGAATCCATACATTTGTTATGTTGTACAGCAAAGAAAACATTTGCTGAAATAAGCCAATGTCCCATTGGCACAAATGGAATCAGCCAACAGGACAGACCCTGATCAGAGGACTCCATCAGCGGATCAGCGTTTGAGTAGGCGTCAATTATACAGCATGATTAGTACAGTAAAACCTCTCTATAACGGCCATTAAATTACACCAAGTATTTTGTGTTAAGGACAGGTGGCTGCTTAAAGCAAGGTGAAAGTAAAACAGAACGCTCCAATAGGAGCGTTCTGTTTTACTTTCACCTTGCTTTAAGCAACCACCTGTCCTAAATACCAACTAATTATCACAATTTAGTGGCCGTTATAGAGAGGTTTTACTGTATTCCGTTATAGAGAGGTTACAGTCAGTAAGTTTGACAGCTTGAAACACTATTAGCCAAAGCTGAAATTTGAATAAGTTTGAATATCTTTTTTGTGGTACTTTGTAACTTATATGTTACAAGCTAGTGACTATCCTTCCTCTCTCTTTCTTTACCTTCTCTTCCCCTCTCTCTCTCTCTCTCTCTCTCTCTCTCTCTCTCTCTCTCTCTCTTTCTGTTCATCAAGCTACTTCTCTGTATATATCTCTCATTACATGCATTTATCGCATTCCCTCTCTCTTTCTATCTCTATCCCCCCTCTGTATGTCTATATATCTCTATCATTTCTCTCTCTCTCCCTCCCATCGTTCCTCTATGTCTCTCTTCCCCTGTCTCTCTTCTGGTTCAAGATTTGACCTTGAAACATTATCAACCAGTTACATAATATCATTATATCACCATGCACGATAAATGTATTCAGATAGTAATGTAAGTCAGCTTGTTTGTAATGTTGATACATTTGTAACACTTATCATATAAAACCGTTCTAATGCGATCATTTCATGTTCATCAAAAATGGGTCTTTAAAAGCAGATGGTTGCACTATGCAGGACAAAAGCACGCAGGCTTCTATAAGAGCGTTTCACATAATTTTTGTCCCGCATTAACCCCTAATACTTATCGTACAAGCCAAGTATTTATCCTTTTCGATGGTCTTTTTAAGGAGGGTTTACTGTAATATTTTCAATTCATGGTTAGTTAATCAGAGATAATATTTCAATTACTAAATTATCTGGTCACTGCAACATGATACATCGGTATTACTATTCTACAACTCACGTCATCCATTAACCCTTTCCTTCATATAAACGTGTTTTCACGCATTTGCAAACATAGTAGAACCAGATCAGACGGCTCCTATAGGAAGCGGCTGATCAGGGTCTGCTTTGTTTGGTAATGGAATTTTACAGTTCCTGTTTCTTTAGTTTCTAAAATAGCTACAATGTTTCGTCTTCCATATTTCAATGTAACTGTTTTGTCCGTGAATATTCAGTAGGTATTGAAATATGGAATAAATATAGAACAGGGAAAGGGTTAAACTATATCATCCGAAAACCCATTGTACAATGCACTCGTCATTAAACCCATTGTACAATACACTCTTCATTAAACCCATTGTACAATGCACTCGTCATTAAACCCATTGTACAATACACTCGTCATTAAATCCATTGTACAATACACTCGTCATTAAACCCATTATTTATAAACCCATTGTACAACGCACTCGTCATTTAACCCATTGTACAGTATACTCGTCATTAAACCCATTGTGCAATTATGCAAAATGAAATACACTCGTCATTAACCCAATTGTACATTACACTCGTCATTAACCCAATTGTACAATGCACAATTCATTAAACCCATTGTACAATACACTCGTCATTGAACCCATTGTACAATGCACTCCTCATTAAAGCCATTGTACAATACACTCGTCATTGAACCCATTGTACAATGCACTCGTCATTAAAGCCATTGTACAATACACTCGTCATTGAACCCATTGTACAATGCACTCCTCATTAAAGCCATTGTACAATACACTCGTCATTGAACCCATTGTACAATGCACTCGTCATTAAACCAATTGTACAATACACATGTCATTGAACACATTGTACAATACACTCGTCATTAACCCATTGTACAATACACTCGTCATTGAACCATTGTACAATGCACCCGTCATTAAACCCATTGTACAATATACTCGTCATTAAACCCACCCGAAATATGTTTGATTACAGGGATTTAACCCTTAAATACAATACTTCATGAATAGTTATGTAAGAAACAATTACAATCTGTTAATCCAATCTATATAATTCCATAGGTAAACTGAGAAGACCCTGATCAGACGGCTCCAGTAGGATCCGTCTGGTCTGGGTCTACTCTGTTTGCAAAGGCCTATTTATGGAGTAACGGGTTAACTCATGAAAACGACTTTTGCACACCGAGAAGATCCGGATCACACAGGCCCTAAAAGAGCCGTCTGATGAGGGTCTACTCGGATTGCTTATGGCCTAGGTATATGTATACATGTAGATCTGATTCTACAGTAGATCGTGATCTCTAGGTCGTTAACGCGTCAACGAGTCCGAGTCGGTACGGTTATCGAATACCTTCGGAAGGAGTAGATAATACATACCACTAGAACCTATCTAATTACCGTAATCTACAAGTACAGATGAACCTATCTTAAGCGGCCATCAAAATGAGGTCTAATTATAGGTCTGTAAGACAAGCGGTAGCTGAATGCAGGTCAAAAGTAATGAAGAAAGCTCCTATAGGACCTTCGTGCATTAAAGTTGACCTGCATTAAACAACTCATGCTTTATTAGACTCCTATTGTTCAATAAATGAATGGTCTCTTAACCCTTTCCTTCATATAAACGCCTTTTCGTTCATCTGCAAACAGAGTAGACTCAAATTAGACGGCTCCAAATAGTGTTTAGTTTCCATACTTTTCGGAAACATTACAATAGAATCTATAAAATAACAGGAAAACTGAAGACCAGCTGGGGTAGACCCTACAGTAGACAGATGCAACACACATAGCAGACCCCACAGACCCCAGAGGCACAGGCAAAAGCGTAAATCAAACATCTTCAAGAATAGTTCCTTTATTTCTCAAGCGAATCCTATACTATGAGCATTGTGTAGAATCGTATTATTTGTAACAATTCTAAAGAGTGGTCAAAACATAGGCTTCGGATGAAAAGTAACGACTGTAGTACATGTATTTAAACAACTAACCTTATCTGTTGCTCTGGACCTGACCAGGCGATTCTTACAGGAGTCAGCTGAGTCTACTCTGTTTGCAAAGGCATTAGAATTTGTCTGTATCATGTATCGTTCAAACTTGCGTTTTTGTAATTGTTTTAGCAACGCACCTTAACCCTTTCCCTTATATTAACGTGTTTTCACGCATCTGCAAACAGAGCAGACCCAAATCAGACGGCTCCTAGAGGAGCCGTCTGATCAGGGTCTACTCTGTTTGCTAATAGAATTTGATAGATCCATATTTTTGCTTTCTAAAATGTCTATAATGTTCCACCTTGCATATTTCTTTATAACTATTTTGTTAATGAATATTCATTAGGTATTGAAATTTGAAATAAACATAGAACAGGGAAAGGGTTAATTGTCCTAAGTATTCGAACAGACGGTGGCTAATACTGCAGATCCCAGTCAAAATGTTCCTTAACCATTTCCCTGTTTAATTTTCATGTAAGAAATTATTATTATTATTATTATTATTATTATTTATTATTATTATTATTATAATTATTATAATTATTATTATTATTATTATTATTATTATTATTATTATTATTATTATTATTATTATTGTTTATTATTATTATTATTAATATTAATATTATCATTATTATTAAATAATGCCATCATGAATATACATTGGCTGAACTTTTATAATGTAAACTTTTCAAGAATTTCTTTAGCCTTGACAAAAACTGTAGAATCAGATCTAAACCATGTCAAACACAAACAGACCAGACCCTCATCATATTAACGCTTACTTCCAATGGCCATAACAGAAACTTAATATCTGCTTCTCAGTTACATTTATATTCTCCAATACCGAATAAAGATTTTTTCAGAAAAGCGTTTTCTTATTCTGGTTCTGTAATTTGGAACGCACTTTCCCGTTAAGTTAGAAACGCAAATTCTGTTGCTACATTCAAGACACTCTACCTCAGAGTTCTCAATGTGCTTAAAACCTGAAGTATTGCCTCTCGTTTTTGCTTTTAATAGTGTAGGCCTATATGAGCGCCATATGATTTCCAACCACAAGACACTGCAAACTCTGTAGACCCAGACTGGCTTCCGCATTAAGAATGTGGCTTCCGATTGAAGTCTACACTGTTTGCAATTCATCAGTGTTTACTATGGTATGTGTAATCATAAACGAGACATACCCTGTTCAGATACTTCACATTCAATGTAACATCTGATCTGGGTCTGCACTGGTTGTAATTTCTTGTGGCTGGATTCTGTTGTTTATTGTAAATATGTTTTGAGGGCCTTATGGAAGAATGGTTATTAACAAATGTGTTCCCTGATTAAATAAAGTCTTTATCATTATTATTATTATTATCAGACTGCTCCTATGTGAGCCGTCTGATCTGGGTCAACTCTGTTTGCACATGCGTGAAAAGGCGTTTATATGAGGGAAAGTGTGAAGGAGCAATTTGATCAACATATACACGATTTGCTGCTATGCCAGTCTATTGCAACCCTTTATTTACGAATATTCATACATGTACATATTCATGACATCATGGATATTATATATTATTTTTTATCACGACATGCGCAGACAAGAAATGTTGGACATAGTAAAACTGTAGACTCAGACCTATATCATTCCATAAGCAAACAGAGCAGACTCTGATTAGACGGCATCTACAAGAGCCGTCTGGTCTGGGTCTACTGTGTATGTAAAGGCGTCAAAATGGCGTAGTCATGGAGTAAAGGGTTAGAGTGATCAAACTGGTGCCATATTAACTCATAACGGATAGTCGGTGTCCGAATGCTTACGGTAGTTATAGTCTACATGTATATCGTTTGTAATACAACCCCGTCGTGAGATATCTTACAATGCTATATCATAACTAAATATGTACAATTTATAATTCAATATACATGTATTGTTTGATTAGTGCATATGTGTACGCATATAAAATAATAATAAAACACTAACCTTTTCTTCTATCTATGATTATCCATAAACTGAAACAATGTCAACGTTTCCTTGTTGTCCAAAACCGAATTTCCTTCTTCTGGTTCCGGAATAGGCCTCTACCTGTTCTACTGTGCGTCACTTTTTCAACCGGTGTATGGGTCAAATCCGATTAAAAATAACACATAACTATGTACCGATCCTCCACTTTGGAAATATTTACGACATCGACTCGGCACTTATCGGGTATTATATTCAGACCACAATGGCTAATTTTAAGAATTGGTATTTTTGTGCGGACGATAAAGGCAAAGGCGCTTTACACATATCTTGAGTTACGTCAAATATAAACCCACAAGGGCCGGTGGAATAGTTCTCTTTATAAGGTCAGTTCTTGTCCGAAAAAAGCCAGTGCTTGCAGTGATATCAAGTAGTTTGAACCCTGCTCCTGCTGTTCGCGACCTGACTCATACAGTAACCCTGAGTCCCTGTTCTATATTTTTCCAAATTTCAATACATACTGAATATTAATTGGCAAAATAGGTATAATGAAATATGGAAGGTGGAGCATTGTAGCCATTTTAGAAGCTAAATAAATACAGTAAAACCTCTCTTAACCGGCAGTTAAATTTAGTATGAATATCGGTCTTGGAGACAGGTGGCAGCTTAATGCAGGGTGAAAGTCATGCAGAAAGCTCCTAGAGGAGCTTTCTGCATGACTTTCACCCTGCATTAAGCAGCCACCTGCCTAAAAGTATCTAAATTATTATCTACTAGAATTCCGGTTAAGAGAGGTTATACTGTAGATATATCAAATTCCATTAGCGAACCTAGCAGACCCTGATCAGACGGCTCCTCTAGGGTATGGGTTCACTCTGTTTGCGAATGCGTAGAAAGGCATTTATATGAAGGAAAGGGTTAAAACGATGTAAAATCTAATAAAAATACCGGTCTTGGAGGCAGGGGGCAGCTTGATGGGGTGTGTGTGTGTGTGTGTGTGGGGGGGGGGGGTCATGCAGGAGCTTTCTGTATGAATTTCTCTCTGTATAAGCAGCCACCTCCCTAAAAATATCTAATTCCTTCTCTACTAGAATTCCGGTTTAGACGGGTTTTTACTGTACATGTCTATACAAACTGCTTGGATCCAGATGAGTCGCCTAGTAACTCATGTCTCAACGTGTTTGATACTCATTACGTCATAGACTATTTATAGATACAACCTCTTTGAATAAATCTACCGAAAAGGAGCATTAACTAGAGAAAAGGAAAATTTTAGAATTATGTAGGCTGAAACCATTGTGATAAATAGAGCAATGCTCTATTTATCACAATGGTTTCACAAAGTGACATTTACATTGTACTAGATCCAAATTTAAACCGACACTATCATAGCGGGTTAAAAGATGGCCCAAGTGGGCCGTATATATAGCATATAACAGCGAATGTTTGTCAGAAGAGTAAAATCCCTCTAAACCGGATTTCTAGCACAGATTTTAGGCAGGTGACTGCTTAATGCAGGTGAAAATCATACAAAAAAGCTCCAAGAGGTCCTTTCTGCACGACTTTCACCCTGTATTAAGCTGCCACCTGGCTCCAAATTCGAATTTCTTACTCCCATGGATGTCCGGTTTAAAGGGGTCTAATTGTAGTTGTTCAATAATGTATGTGTGTGCAAATACAATGCGTCCGGTATACTGGTCAATGCTTGACCGATTGGACTGTTACGTGCTTCCCCCAGGTGATATTAATAGCTATTTATTGATATCTCAGAAGAAAGGATGGTATATTGCTATCGCTGTATACACTATACAGCCATCGAGGTCGTTATTAAAACATCATCCAGCTCTCCGCGACCTAACTCGTATTTGCAAACAGCATGGATTCAGGTTAGACGTCGAGTAAAAACTTTCTCAAATGCTTGATCGAATTGCAAGTACCGGTAGTTAAAATTGCACAAGATCCAACTTAGGGAGGCATTATTTTGTTTTCTCAGCAGTCCAATAATTATTAAAGCACTATTGATCAACTATTAATATGCAGATGAACCAACTGTTTCGTCATTAATATTCATGCAAGACTCCGCCAATGACGAATATTTATTAACCCTTTCCCAGTTCTATGTTTATTCTAAAATTCGGTACCTACTGAATATTCATCGACTAAATAGTTGTAATGAAATATGGAAGATGGAAAAGAATAGCCATTTTAGACAGTAAAGAAACAGATCTTTCAAATTCGTTAACAAATAGAGAAGACCCTGATCACACGGCTCCTTTAGGAGCCGTCTGATCTGGGTCTACTCTGTTTGCAAATGCGTGAAAACACATTTATATAAAGGAAAGGGTTAATTGATTATTGTACACAAATTTTGAAATAAGTAAAAATTAATTCATGTCTATGACAAATTGTTGGGAACTGAAACTGCAACACATAAAGCAGAGCAGACAGCTGTATGCTCTGGGTCTTCTCTGTTTGCAAAAGCGTGAACGGCCAGATAGTCAATTAATAGCTAATGCAGACCAAAAGCACCACAGAAAACTCTCTTCGAGCTTTCTTCAATACTTTTGCCTTGTTTTAAGCAGTCATTTGCCTTAAAAGCCATATGTCTATAAACGATGCGTTTAGGAAGCCTGCAAAA
This sequence comes from Azorinus chamasolen, assembly GCA_963576725.1. Taxonomy (NCBI): domain Eukaryota; kingdom Metazoa; phylum Mollusca; class Bivalvia; order Cardiida; family Solecurtidae; genus Azorinus; species Azorinus chamasolen. The sequence goes on from OY755242.1 coordinate 87,298,149, forward strand.
ATGAAATAAAATTGTAGTTTGCTTACCGAAATGTAACAGTGTGTGGAAATAACTATGAATACTAAAATTTGATGACGTGATACAAGCTTTGCTGAACGTATACATGATCAATATATATTTAAACTACATGTATCTAAATAAAGTAACTCCTCTTTAACCCATTCCCTCATATTGACGACTTTTGACGACTCTGTAAAAGTCATTTTGTGAAACCACTGTGATAAATAGAGCATTTTCTCCTATAGGAGCAAATGCTCTATTTATCACAATGGTTTCAAACTACAAAATTCTAAAATTTCTCTTTTCTCTAGTTCATGCTCCTTTTCGGTAGATTTATTCAAAGAGGCTGTATCTAAAAATAGCCTTTGGGGGAAAGGATTAACCCCATTAAAGTGACTTTTACAGATTCGTCAAAAGTCGTCAATACCAGGGAATGGGTTAATGCGACAACTAAAAGACGTCTACTTAGAGGTCTTAGAGCCATATAATCAGAGCTCCAGGTAAGATGCGTATATTAAAATATTTCTTTATCTTTCCACCAAATCCTTTGTTGTGACCACTCTCTTTAGGAGACGATTCTAAAGAGTGATAACGAAATAGCGTTTGGTGGAGAAATGGCGATTTTAGTATTTGGGTAATAGCTTATAGCAGTACATGTATGAACGTTATGCAGAATCCCCATTAGGCGCTTTCTGTATTACTTTCGTTGTGCATTAAGCAGACACATATTTTAACGACTCCCATGTTTATTCATTAACCCCTTCATATAAACACATTTTCACGCATTTGCAAACAGAGAAGACCCAGATCAAACGGTTCCTATAGAAGCCTCCTGATTAGGGTCTGCTCTGCTTTCTTGTGAAATTATTATAGACATGGCTCTTCAATTTCTTATAATACCAAAAGGCCTGTATGTTAATTAGTTGGTATTTAGGACAGGTGGCTGCTCAAAGCAAGGTCAAAGTCAAACAGAACGCTCCTATAGGAGCGTTCTGATTTACGTTCACCTTACTTTAAGCAGTCACCTGCCTTTAACACAAAATGCTTGATGTAATTTAATGGCCGTTATAGAGAGATTTCGCTGTATAAATATCGGCCTTGGGGACAGGTAGTAGCTTAATGCAGGATGAAAGTCATGCAGAAAGCTCCTCTAGGAGCTTTCTGTATTGCTTTCATCCTGCATTAAGCAGCCACCTGCCTAGAAATATCTAAATTCTTCTCTACTATTATTCCGGTTTAGAGGATTTTTTACTGTAAATATAAATACGAATCTCAACGTATGAACATGTATCTATTGGATACACCTTATTAAGTTACTATTGACAATATTGTGCACTTTGCGTGTTTTAATTTATTTATATATTATTTGCTTGTTTTGTTTAAATGGAAACAATGCCAAAATATTTACTTAATCTCACTGATAATCGTTGCAGTGCAGTCCCAATGTGATATCTATATCGATCAAAAACAGCCTTTAGTCTGTAAATGAAACTTGACGTATATTGCATTTTTGTTTATTCAAAAGACATTTCCGAGTGTCAAACAGTTTGGATCCTGATGAGATGCCGAGGTACTCGGTGTCTCATCTGCGTCCAAGGTGCTTACAAAGGTGAACACGGGTTCGCCGACAGCTAGGTACAATCCACTCAAGCTAGTATACATGTACGTACAGTAAACCCCCTGAAACTCAGACGTTAATTTAGTATAAATATCAGTCTTGGAGACAGGTGGCAGCTTTATGCAGGGTGAAAGTCACACATAAAGCTCATAGGGGAGCTTTCTGCATGACCTTCAGCCTGCATCAAGCAGCCACCTTCCTAAAGGTATCTAAATTCTTCTCTACAAGAATTCCGGTTTAGAGGGGTTGTATATATAATGGGAATGCAGTTTGAAACAGCATACTGGTTTTAGCATTTTATTATATAATTTGTAGAAAATATAATCTAAACAAGTGAGCATGGCTATGATTATGTTATAACAAGTGTGCATGGCTATGATTATGTTATAACAAGTGTGCATGGCTATGATTATGTTATAACCCCTTTCTCCATAGAGACGCCTTTGACACATTTGCAAACAGAGTCGATCCAGATCACACAGCTCCTGTCGGGACCGTCTGATCAAGGTCTTCTCTGTTAGCTTATGGGAAAAAACAACATTTCTACATGTGGTTTCGGCCTTGGAAAAAATCCTTATTTATGATCCCATTATAAAAAGTTCAGCAAAATAAATATTGATACGGTCATTATTTCTGAAATCAACCTTTCCACGTTCAATATTCATGTAAGAAATAATGACGTCACGAATTTGTACTATAAACTGATTTTTTTATAAGGAATGGTTTTGCTTCGACAAAATCTGTGAAGCGGATCTTTTTCGTGTTTAATGCAACAGAGCAGATCCTGATCAGAGGGCTCCTATAGGAGCCGTGTGATATGGGTTTACTATTTGCAGATGTGTGGAACAAACGTTTATATAAGGGAGATGGGTTAATATGTATGGAGTAAAAGGTTGCTCACAATAGGACAAGACTTAGTGCATTCTCGAGAACATAGTACGGGTGAAACACATTAATCCTTTACATGAAGACTATTCATTCAAGACCCTGTCAAGGGAAAACAGTAGAGATGTGTAGCATAGAAGCAGAAGAGGACATGATCAAACGGCTACTATAGATGCTGCCTGACCCGGGTCTTCTCTGTTTGAAAAGGCGCATGTACCCGCATCACACATGTGACCTTTGTACGAATCAGCAGAACTATATTCACATCTATACAGCATACCCTCGCCATAGTAAGTAACAAATAGATACGGGAGACTATAAGAACAGGTGTTTGCTTGATGCGCAGTTTTCTGCATAAATTTATTCCTGTATTAAGCTACCACCTGTCTAAAAAACAGAAATATTATGAGTCTAAAAATATGGAGAGGGTTTACTGTAAATCGTCAATAAAATGCATTTTGAATTCAATATAGACTTTCCATATACATGTAGTACATACACATTTTTCCAGATAAAATACCATTAGCGTGTCATATAAAGGTATAATCCTTTTGTATATTATAGCACAAGAAGAACAATATCAATCATTCTATTAACGATATCGGTTTATTCGTGATCAGATCTATGATAAAAAATAAAGCATTGTGTGAAAAACAATTCGCTAACCCTTTGCCACATATCTTTAAACGTGTTTTCACGCATTTGCAAACATAGTATACCCATATCCTATAGGAACCGTCTAATCATGGTCTGCTTTGTTTGTTTTGACATGTCTGATGATGATATATGAGTCCTGTTTCGGTCAAAGCCAAACATTCCTTGAACAGTTTATATTATAAAAATAAATTTATACATACTCCTGGTGTCATTTTTTCTAACATGGATATTAAACAGGGAAAGGGTTAAATAATTAACACATTCACTAATTCTCACATATGCTTTACTTGATCTTATAGTTGTTATAACTACTGCATGGGTCGTGGGAAAAAGTATGTAGTAAAACCCATCTAGACCGGAATACAGTCAAACCTCTCTATAAACGACCACTAAAATATGTTAATTAGTTGGTATTTAGAGTAGGTGGCTGCTTAAAGCAAGGTGAAAGTAAAACAGAACGCTCCCGTAGGAGCGTTCTGTTTTACTTTCACCTTGCTTTAAGCAGCCACCTGCCTTTAACACAAAATAATTGGTGTAATTTAGTGGTCGTTATATAGAGGTTTTACTGTATTAGTAAAACCAATGTATATACCTCTTTAGGCAGCTGCCTGCTTAATGTAGGATGAAAGTCATACATAGTGTCATCCTGCATTAAGCTGCCAATTGTCTTACTGGCCTGCATTGATAATAATTTAAACGTCCAGTTTAGAGGGATTTGAATGAATTACCGTTGATGAATCTACCAACAATGTGTTACAACCAGTTGAAAATAACATACACACGCGTATTTCTGATTTGAAACGATATTTCCCCTTTCTTATCATACGTTAACCAATTGCTCTATGATGATTATTTATGTGAGAAATAATGACATCATGAATATCAATTTGCTGAACAATGGATGTTTTGTCTTCAGAAACTGTAGAATCACATCTGTAACCATAAGTGAACACAGCAGACCCTGGCCATAGGGCTCATACAGGAGCTTCTGGGCCAAGATTTCCGTGTTTACAAATGCATGTGCGAGCGAGTTGGATCTCTAATATGATGTCTTTTGACACTGTCCTGTAGGAATTTCACAGAAAGTTAGAAATATCGGGTTTTTATTATAATTATGTCCATACATGCTACACCTGTGATACCTAGATTATTGTGAGTACAACAATACCCTTCTAAACCGGACGTTCAAATTAACATTACTACCGTTCTGTAAGACAGGTGGCAGTTTTGAAAAAATCTAGTAGAGAAGAATTTGGCTATTTTAAGGCATGTGGTAGCTTAATGCAGGGTGAAAGTCACACAGAAAGTTCCCAGAGGAGCTTTCTGCACGCCTTTAATCCTGCCTTGCGCAGCCACCTGCCTATAAGTCTGAATTTTCTTTACAAAATATCCGGTTTAGAGGGGTTTTACTGTATATAATATGACAAAAAGTTTTTTTCATACATGATAATGGTACAATGCTACGTTACACAATGGTTACAGTCATGTTAGTTTAGTACGACGCAGTGAACACTGTTAGTTTAGTTATACATACACACACATATCATTAACCAATTGTACACAGGAAATGAGGGCACTGGCATTTGAAATCAGCGGAGACCCAGATAACAGAGCTCCTATGGGAGCCCTCTGATCATAGTCTGCAATGTTCTTATACTGGCATATGGACACTGGAAATGTTGGCCATGGCAGAAACAGTAGAATCAGATCTATATAAATGTGCATATAGTTCCATAAGCAAACATAGCAGATCCTGATCATACTGCTCATACAGTAGCCATCTGATCTGGGTCTACCCTGTTCGTAAATGTGTGAAAATGGAGATTTATCAGGTAACGGGCCACACAATAATGGGTCATTCCACTTTCAACACGGCCCCTCATAGTATTGAAGTGATTCAACCCTTCCCTTCATATAAACGCATTTTCACGAATTTGCAAACGGACTAGACCCAGAACAGAGGAATCCTATAAAAGCCGTCTGATCAAGGTCTGTTCCGTTTCTTTTTGACATGATATAGATCTGATTCTACAACTTTTGTCAAACCTGACACATTCCCTGAAAAACGTGCCTGATAAAAGTTCAGTTACTAAATCTTTATGATTGTTAACCCTTTCCCTCATATAAACGTGTTTTCACGCACTTGCAAACAGAGTAGACCTACTCTAGGAGCCGTCTGATCAGGGTCTGCTCTGTTTGCTGATAGAATTTGATAGATCTGTTTTTCTTTGCTTTCTAAAATGTCTACAATATTCCACCTTCCATATTTCATTATAACTATTTTGTCCATGAATATTCAGTAGGTAATGAAATTTTGGAGTAAATGTAGAACAGGGAAGGGGTTAAACAGGATATGGTTTGTCTGTTTGTCGTCTATATTGTTTTGCAAACACAGTAAATGCCTTTCTAAACCGGACGTTCAATTTAGTATACATATCGGTATTGGAGACAGGTGGCAGCTTAATGCAGGATGAACGTCATGCAGAAAGCTCCTCTAGGAGCTTTCTGCATGACTTTCACATTGGATTAACCCTTTCGCTGCCAAACGCTGTCGTCTGCTAATTTTGTCGTCTGCTACAAATTTTCATTCTTTTGATTTTCTTCATTTTTGTTTCAAAAACATAGTAACAGTAACAAACAGTTTGGATCCTGATGAGACGCCGAGTTACTCGGCATCTCACCAGGATCCAAACTGTTTGGCACCCTGATTACAGTTTGGTAGACGAATTAATTATAGCTTGAATTTTGAAAATGTAGTACATGTACAATACAATTAGAACTAGAATTCCGCTTTAGATGGGTTTAGCTGTTTACATGAACCCTTTCAGCGTTGACTTTTCAAATAGACTATTGAAACATTCAAACAGGTCTACTCGGGGATATTTTGGACAAAAAGAGTAACATGACACACAGTGCAGACCCTGATGAGAGGGTTCGTCTAGGAGTCCACACATCTGGGTCTACAGTGTTTGCAAAGTTCGTTAGGTGACTCACTTCCCTCAATGAGAGGGTTAAATATATGGCTCTATATGTTGCCGTGTTTACCAAGATCTACACTGTTTACAAAACGCTTCAAATAATGTAAGAATAACGTATTAATTAATAGTAATCCTTTACTTGGTATAGACGCTTTAACCCTTCGCTTGCTGAATTTTAAAATACATGTCTCCCTCTTTACCCATTCCCTGTTGTATAATTACATATATATTCAATGTGTACAAGTATTTCGCTGTGCAATCACTGCTGTGGATTGCACTGGTTGCACAATCAACTTGTAAATAGTGCAGACCCTGATGAGACAGCTCCTGCAAGGAGCTGTCTCATCTGGGTCTTCACTATTTACAGGTAGGTATATTGACGTGAATAGCAAGCGAAGCGTTAACATGCTTTACAAACAGTAGGCCCAGATCAGACGGCTCATGTGGGAACAGTCTAATCTGGGTCTACTCTGTTTGCAAAGACGTAGAAAGGCGTATTTATGGAGTAAAAGGGTTAAGTCTATCCTTCTGGATAGACTTTATAGTACCATTCCATTTTGACAATTCAGCATTCAAAAGGTTAACGTTTTGATTAACCAATCACATCAGAGATACAGATAAATAAACGTGCGTATACCCAAATATTAAAATCGCCATTTCTCCACCAAACCCCCTAATGTGACAGTATAGGGTTTGGTGGAGAAATAAAGAAGTTTTTCTTGAAAATGTTTACATTTGCGCATCTTATCTGGACCTCTGTATATTTGTTCACGAAACGGCTCATACACAGTTTATAAAACACAATAAGCATCTTGCAACGTACAGTTAAATCTCGTTAACTCGAAATTTAGTATAGAAAAATGAGAACTTTTAGGCAGGTGACTGCTTAATGCATGGTTAAAGTGACGCAGAAAGCTTTCTGCATGACTTTCGCCCAGCATTTAGCTGCTACCTGTCTTAAAGATAATATTTGTTTCAAATTTCGAGTAACCAAGATTTTATCGAATAATTTTGATTATTTCCTTAATTTCAGACTCCTTGCTGAAATACCCTCCTCTGCATTCATCCTTTCTCTCATGAATATTCATGTATGGACTAATCACATCATAAATAATAATAATAATTAGATCATTTATTATAATGTGATGTGGGCACAGGAAAGTTTGGCCAAGGCTGAACCTATATAGAATACGATCTGTATTATCCGTTAACCCTTTCGCTGCCAATGCCGGATCTGTGATAACCTATGCAAACAGTTTGGATCCAGATGAGACGCCGAGTAACTCGGCGTCTCATCCGGATCCAAACTGTTTGTAACTGTTACTATGTTTTTGAAACAAAAATGAAGAAAATCAAAATAATGAAATATTGTAGCAGACGACAAAGTTAAGCAGACGACAGAGTCTGGCAGCGAAAGGGTTAACCCTTTCCCTCATATAAACGTGTTTTCACGCATTTGCAAGCAAAGTAGACCCAGATCAGACGGCTCCTTTCCCTGTTCTATGTTTATTCTAAATTTCAATACCTACTGAATATCTATTAACAAAATAGTTATAAAGAAATATGGAAGTTGGAACATTGTAGACATTTTAGAAAGCAAAGAAACATATCTATCACATTCTATTGGAAAACAGAGCTGATCCTGATCAGTCGGCTCCTATAGGAGCCGTCTGATCTGGGTCTACTCTGTTTGCAAATGCGTGAAAATGTGTTTATATGAAGGAAAGGGCTATTAGAAGTACCAATACCTGTCTTTCCGGTGGCAGCATAATGCAGGTTGCAGGTCATGCAGAAAGCTCCCAAATGATTTTCACCCTGCATTAAGCAGCTACCCTGCCTAAATAGACCTAAATTGTTCTTTATGGTTATTCCGGTTTAGAGGGAATCTGCTGTATATAGCTATATGATGTAAATGAAGGTGGTGGCAAATAATCACAGTATTTGTTGTACAACCGTTTACAAGTTTAGCTGCTATCTGGAAAAACTGAGCATTATCGCATAGCGACGTCTGGACAGGGTCTACACGGTTTGTCCCTCACCAGAATCTATGGTAATCCATGTTGTATATTTCCATATGGTATAAAACCTGATCAGATTCATATACGTGTACATGAATGTGACATTTTATTTGGGTTAACACAATTTGCAATGCAACTCCTTTTCACAGAGGGCGCCTTATTTAATCTGTGGCGGACAATTTCCGGAATGATCCGTATCCTTCGTCCTTTTCCGGTCGCCGTGAAAGATCTGCACCGTATTTACCACTCCACAAGTCTTTGATAAATTCCCGCCTTGAAGGATCTAACAGAAGGTCTTTAATATTTTTCTCTGCAAAATAAAAATACTGCAAATCAGAAAAAAATGGATCAGTTTTATTGACCGTAAGCGCTCTACACGGGTGAATTTCCATCCTTAATTCGCTATTCGCTGTTTGACACTAGTGTCTAAAATGCTTGATCGATTGGGAATTACAGTAAAATCTCTCTATAACGGCCACTGAATTGTGTTAATTATTTGGTATTTAGGACAGGTGGCCGCTTAAAGCATGGTGAAAGTAAAACAGAACGCTCCTATAGGAGCGTTCTGTTTTACTTTCACCTTGCTTAAAACCTGCATTTAACACAAACTACTTGATGTAATATAGTGGCCGTTATGGAGAGGTTTTACTGTAGTAATCATTGAACCAGATCCAAATTTGACCAGACATTATGTTTCACAGCGGCGTAAGAGTTACTGGTAACAGTGGCCCGGATGAGACGCCGAGTAATTCGTCCTCTCAGTAGTATATGTTTGACTTCGTTTGTATATTTGGAGGTAGAATTTACCTAGGACTTAAATATTAAACCCTTCGCTTGCTATTCACGTCAATATACCTACCTGTAAATAGTGTAGACCCATATGAGACAGCTCCTGCAGGAGCTGTCTCATCAGGGTCTGCACTATTTACAAGTTGATTGTGCAACCAGTGCACTCCACAGCAATGATTGCAGAGCGAAATACGTGTAAACAGTGAAGATATATTTAATTATACAACGGGGCATGGGTAAAGAAGAGGAAATGTGTTTTAAAATTCAGCAAGCGAATGGTTAACAATTTACCTGAGAAATATCCCGTCATTGTATGCCTTTGCAATCAGAGTAGATCAAGATCAGAAGTTTCTACAGAAGCTGCCTGCTCTGAGTCTAATCGGTTTTCAGGGTCTATGTTTCTATGTTTGTTTATAAATGCATGCAGCAGATCTGGTTCTCTACTGCCAATGTCATAAATTTGCTGTTTTTAAATTTTAAATATTTATTACATGTATTTGCAATGGGCGAAGTCTTACATGAATATTAATCAAGTAAATGGTTCATTAATAACTAGTCATAATTATCTGTACTTTTGAGGATGAAAGATACTCATCAGCCTAATTGTTCAAAGTTATTAGAAAAGAAAAGTTGAATCCAAACTATTTCATGCTTTAGGCATTTTACTTCGGTACTGTTTGCTGTGGTGCAGCATCACTCTTGGAAGCAATTTTAGAGTATCATTTTAAGAGTTATCTCCCTTCGGACCACTTTATTTTTGTATTGCGTTTCATGTTGATGATATTATCACGACAACGATGATGGTGCTGCTGATGATGATGGGTGGTTGTTGGTGGATGGAGGATGATGGATGATTATGAGAATGGGGAGCAACAACAGTAGCAGGAGGAGGAACAGGGGAAGGAGCAAAAGACGGAGGAGGAGACATCTAACATCATTCACATAAACTCACCTGTGATTTCTTCTATGCTGCCCGCACATTCTTTCTCGTAGTCATCTGGTAAGTAATCACTGGGTAAGAGGGACATGTCAATTAGTTTATAAACAGAAAGCATGCTATGACCGTGCGTAAATACCTGAAATAAGAAAAGGAACGCACATGGGACAAACAATACATGCACATGTACATCTTGATGTACATGTATACAGTAAAACACTCTAAATTGAACATTCGGTATTAAAGATAGGTTTCAGCTTCAGGCAAGGTACAAAGCATAGAGAAAACTCTAAGAAGATCATTCTGTGCGGCTTTCATTCTACATTAAGCAGCCAGCGGTCTAAATGGATCTCTGTTCTTATTTTACTTTGTGTTCAGTTTAGAGAGGATTTACTGTACCCAAGAGTGACGTACATGTATGTGTAATGCACTCCTGTACTGTGCAGATATAACGGGGTCACATGTTCCAATTCCATTACAAAGGAGGCTGAGTAACAAGCAAAACATGTTTTGACATCTTTAGAACATACCCTCATATTGACGCATTTTGATGCCTCTGTAAAAGTACTTCCTTAAACCATAGGGGCAAATACTCTATTTATCACGATGGTTTCAAAACTATACAATTTTCCTCTCTCTAGTAAATGTTCATTTTCAATAGATTTATTCAAAGAGGTTAGGTCTAAAAATAGGATACGGGGAAACTTAACCCTTCGCTTGCTATTCACGTCAACATACCTACCTGTAAATAGTGAAGACCCAGATGAGACAGGTCCTGCAGGAGCTGTCTCATCAGGGTCTGCACTATTTACAAATTGATATGTGCAACCAGTGCACTCCACAGCAGTGATCACAGCGAAATACTTGTACACACTGAAGATATATGTAATTATACAACAGGGCATGGGTAAAGAAGGAGAAATGTATCTTAAAATTCAGCAAGAGAAGGGTTAATTTATATGTATGTAAGAAATGATGACTGCGTGGATACATTATTGAGTCTTCTTCTTGTACTAGAATTCCGGTTTAGAAGGGTTTTACTGTACATGGTCGGGCCTAATTGTGGTCTCATAAAGGTACAGACAAAAACGTTTACCGCGAAAATGGTAATCAGTTTAATCAGAAAATCAGTAGAAACTGCCATTGTTTAGCAGTTTAATAATTTATTCTTGCTGCTTCGCGTAGATGGGAATGTCGCGTGGCCAAGATCATGTTACATCATGATGCAATATCCTAAACATTATAGTTATCACCTCCGTTATATTTAGTATTTTCGACTTCTTGTTCTGGGAGTTATGCCCTTTTTCTCCGTGAAATTTAGTATCCTCCTAGAGGAGCTTTCTGCATTACGTTGTCCTTCATTAAGCAACCACCTGCTTAAAAAGACATCTATGTGTATTTATGAAGTGGTCGCATTAGAGGGGTTCTACTGTATATCAAATTGATCCTGATAAAAAAAACTAAGGCCAATTTAAGACTCAAGTCTAGCATAAGCGTCAGTCCTTTTTTCTGTCAATTACAAAAAAATCCCAATCTAAACCAGATTTAATAAAAGAAAACCACGCCCTTTTCGGCAGGTGGCTGATTAAAGCAAGCATGGCCAGAAAGTTCTCTCTACAAACTATCATTACTGTGCTAACTCACGTTCCATTATGACATACTTAAACTAACGTTAAGTATCTTGAACAATAGGCTTAATGAAATTCAAATACAAGTTTGATCCAGATCTTTATGTTGATTGAGCACGTTACCTGTTGTATACGGGACCTTTATCCATACTCACATCTGTTCTGATACATGTAGTTATGGGACACGTTCTCGTACTTGTATCTTTACTGGTAATTATGGGAAACTTACCCGTACTCACACCTTTACTGATAATTATGGGACACTTACCCGTACTCGCACCTTTACTGATAATTATGGGACACTTACTCGTATTGCATCTTTACTGGTAATTATGGGACACTTACCCGTACTCGCATTTTCACTGATAATTATGGGACACTTACTCGTTCTCGCATCTTTACTGATAATCATGGGACGCTACCTCGTACTCGCATCTTTCTGTTAATTATGGGACACTTACCCGTACTCGCACCTTTACTGATAATTATGGGACTTACTCGTATTGCATCTTTACTGGTAATTATGGGGCACTTACTCGTACTGCATCTTTACTGGTAGTTATGGGGCACTTACTCGTACTGCATCTTTACTGGTAATGATTGGGCACTTACACGTACTCGTACTCGCATCTTTGCTGACAGTTATGGGGCATTGATCTGTACTTGCATATAGTTTCTGATACTTAAGGGACACTTACCCGTACTCGCATCTTTTCTGGCAATGTTGGCCTTAAGATACGTAGAAGAACATTAAATATAGGACCTGTGTTGTAGTTGTGGAACTGCCGCATCGGCACCGGTAAGGCTTTCTGAAATCAGAACAAGTGGTTGTTATAACACTTATCGTGCTGAAAAAGTATTATGAAATTGTCTGCCAAAACAAGGTAAAACTAATCTTCCATTTGATGTGATCGCCTTTGAAGTCTTTGCTAACAGAGAAGAGCCAGACCAGACGGCTGTATAAGAGCTGCTCTATTTGTTGATATATTTTAGATACAGTAAAACCTCTCTCTAACCACTAAATTGTGTTAATTATTTGGTATTTAGGTCATATGTCCGCTTAAAGCAAGGTGAAAGTAAAACGGAACTCTCCTATAGGATCGTTCTGTTTTACCTTCACCTTGCTTTAAGCAGCCACCTGCCTTTAACACAAAATACTTGATGTAATTTTGTGGCTGTTATAGAGAGGTTTTACTGTACATTGATGTGTGTCATGTAAAAAATACTTATTTTATCTATTCAATACAAAAATGACACTAATTAATATTCATATTGGGACTATGTTATGTAATACAAAAAATATTTTAAAGGCCGCCGCGTAGTGAAGATACAATGAGCCTATAGTCATTTCCCTAATAGATATTCAGGGTAATTACAAAGCCTTTATGCATTAATTGAATATTTATACATGTTATGACATATGAAAAATGGCATTTTCAACCATGACATAAATTGTTGAATCTGATTAATATTATTCAATAAGCAAACAGACCAGACACTGAACAGACAACTCCTACAAAAGCTGCTTAGTCAAGGAATATTTCGTTAGCCAATGCGTAATAGTGCACTTTTAGCAAGTACCCCCCCCCCCCACACACACACACACACACACTTCTCATGCTTAGTAAATTATTATTGCTAAACATTTGATCTGCTGTTTTTTAACTACATTGTACTTTCCGATTCGTTCATGATTTTGAGAAACTATTCACTGATTATCAAACAACTCGGGTCCAGATGAGTTACTCGGTGTCTCATCTAGATCCAAACAGTTTGCAAATGCAGTAAAAAAAATACATCAAGTACTTTGTGTTAAAGGCAGGTTCTGTTTTACTTTCACCTTGCTTTAAGCAGTCACCTGCCCTAAATACCATTTGATTAACACAATTTAGTTGCCCTTATAGAGAGGTCTTACTGTGGTCGTATTGAACGATAGGGGTTAAAGACTCATGAATGGTTAATGTAGAACGAAAGTAATGTAGAATGATCCTAACGGAGCTTTCTCTATGATTTGCGCCCTACATGTAGCTACCACCAGTCCTCTTTGTTATTCCATTTTTTAAAAAAAAAATATTTCCAGGTCTTACTTTGGAAACCATCCATTTTTAATGTGGAGGGAGTCCAGAAAACAAAATATTTACTGTTATCTTACCTCCTACTAAATTCTTGTCATTTCATTGGTCAATAGAGGTCACGAGAAACCCCCATAGATTCCTTATGGGGGTACTAAAATCCTTATCATGGCTTTACAAGAGTTACTTCCCTTACTTGACAGCCATATGCTTTCCTCTTACTTATAATAATCTTTTATGTTTATCCTTACAGTTTTAAAAAATGCATACATATAATTTATGCTTTAATTTGAGTTGAAATATAAACATTAATTAGTTGAACAATGATCAAAAAGAAAAAAGAAAATATATCATCCAGATGTTGAACTGTCACTTCCGGTTGAAAGATGTTATAACGATTTGTTAAAATTTCTTTTCAGACATGTACATTACGTTTGCAAAGTTGGCAGTCTACAGAATCAACGCTATGTCGATTTAGCAACTCTATAATTGTCGTTGTACTTCATAATTATACATGCAAGTTTGTTATTACAAGTATGTTATTTTGTATACTCTCTGTATTTCGTTTCGATCAGAGAGATACACGACACATGCATGTAGTTTGAAATATTATGTAGAATCTCGTTCTGAAATTGATATTCACCCGACAATTTGTGTACATTTGTTTCGTATATGTATCTGATGTACTTGTCTAATGGTGTGTATGCATGTTTATGTATGTTTGTTTATATATAATTACCACAGACAAGTATTCCCATTTACTTATTTTATACTAAGTTAACGTGTTCGCTTGTACAGTCTCTACTTTTCGTTTCGTTTAGAGGCGTACTGGTAGGGTACATGCATGAGTTATATTTTGCATTTCCATCATGGGTTGCGTGTGTACTATGTGTATATTGCAGTATGAATGTTGGGTCTGTTGTATTGTCTTTGTATCTTTTCTTTTGTTCTGTTGTGTTGTTCACTATTTACATTTGATTTGTAATCTTCAAATATGGAGGAAATAAAGATATATATATATATATCTGTTTCCGCACGGAAAGCCATACCTGTAGGCCTATGATGCAAACATGCGTGTAAATACTTGAAATTAAAGGTAGTCGGTCAGATAAATTCGTTATGCAGTGCTTAGTGTCCCTAATATGGACTATACACTGCCAGCACATATTAATATTTGCTGGCAGTGTATAGTCCATATTAGGGACACTAAGCACTGCATAACTAATAGTATAAGTCATTGATATTGATGGTTCCAATAAATAATGCAGAACCTGATGAGATGACTCCTTCGGGAGCTCCTTGACATGGGTCTACACTGTTTTCCCATGTATTTTAAGGGACACTGGACACTAATATGTTAAGTGATCGTTTAAGAGGTGCTCTACAGTATGAATGTTGATCTGGGTCTCCATAGGGGGCTTTATCACATTGTTTGAAAAATGCCTTTTACAGAGGCGTCAAAAGTCGTCAATATGAGGTCCCAATGGATTAAAGTAGGGGAGTACCTCTGGTGCAGTGTTCTAAAACAATCAACTCATTCGGATGATGATCAGGATCACAACTGTTATCTTGATTTGCTTGCAAACGAATAATTTAACCCTTTCCCTGTTGAATATTTATGGCAGAAAAAAAGAAAGCATGGGTATTTAGTAGCTAAAGTTTTACAACGACATATGTACACAAGAGTACTTGGTACTGGTACAAACTGTATATATTATTTCAGACTAGGAGCCCATTTACCTCATTTACCTCATAGGCTATTTTTAGATCCAACCTCTTTGAATAAATCTACCGAAAAGGAGCATTAACTAGAGAAAACAAAACCTTTAGTTAGAATTTTGTAGTTTGAAACAATTGTGATAAATACAGCATTTGCTCCTATAGGAGCAAATGCTCTATTTTTCACAATTGTTTCAACAGGTGACTTTTGCAGAGGCGTCAAAAGGCGTCAATATGAGGAAATGGGTTAAATGGACATTAAGTACAAATGGGTTAATTACATTCTGAATTACTTAATCAAATTTTATACATCCCCATGTATATTTGTTTTAGTGGTCCCCCTAGGGAGAAAAAAGCAAAAAAAAAGAAAATCAATTGATAAAGATATACATGTAACGCATAGTCTTAATTAAATTCCTTTATAGGTACTGGTGTCATTAATGCTATTTCATTATTCCCTGATATTGATTTGGAAATTATACACACATTTTGTATGATTGGTGTTTTATACGAACAATCGGTGTTTTAACCCTCGTGAGTCCCATATTACATTGTATTTACAGTCAACTCGTCCAGATCAGATTTTGGAACTCGTCCATTTGTTATATTGAGGGGATGGGAGCAAACAAAGGATATATTGGTATACTGGGTTCCGCAAACAGTTTTGACAGCCCTGTCATCTTGGTCACAAGTGTTTGTCTTTGTTCTATCTAAGGGATAGCGGAACTTAAAAGCTAGAGTATATATTTGTCATGCACGAGCATGTATTAACAGTTTAACACTAAACCCTATATGGTCATATCGATGGAAGTGAAATAATGTGGTGCAGAGCTAAGGTAAGTTGCCTTTGCGTTTTTGTCCATGCATACCAGTACATGTGTATTTTATACACTTACTGTCTTAACCTTTCAATCCTTTCCCTGATGAATATTAATGTAAGAACTAATGCGATCATGAATATTTATTAGATTAATTTCTATAATGGCACAAGGACAAATGACGTTTTGGCTCAAGCAGAAACTGCGGAATCAGATCTAGGCCTATATTATACCATAAGCAAACAAAGCAGACCAATATTAGACGACTCCTATAGGAGCCATCTGATCTGGGTCTACTCTGTTTGAAAATGCGTGAGAAAATGCGTTTGTATGAGGGAAAGAGTTAATTCTTCTCATGATGAAATAATATATGTTCAAATTCGGATCTGTTGATTTTAAGCTGACTTCCGATTCGGTCAAACATTTGCGAAAATATTAACCCTTTCCCTTATGTAAGAACATTTTGACGCATCTGCAAACAGAGTAGACCCAGGGTCTGTTCTGTTTGCTTATGGTGTAATATAGATCTTATTCTTCAGCTTCTGTCTGAGCCGAAATGTCCTGTGTTCATATGCCATTATAAAAAAATAATCTTATTAATATTCAAGACGTCATTATTTCCTTTATGAATATTTATCAGGCAAAGTATTAACCAAGTATGAGACAACTTTGATTCTTATGAGACGACTAGACTAGTTACTCCACGTCTCATCTTGATACAAACTGTTTGTAAATGCTAGCCATGTCGCGTTTAGCACGAGTAGGGTTTAACCCTTCGCTTGCTGAATTTTAAAATGCATTTCTCCTTCTTTACCCATGCCCTGTTGTATATTTACATATATCTTCACTGTGTACACGTATTTCACTGTGCAATCACTGCTGTGGAGTGCATTGGTTGCACAATCAACTTGTAAATAGTGCAGACCCTGATGAGACAGCTCCTGCAGGAGCTGTCTCATCTGGATCTTCACTATTTATAGGTAGGTATATTGACGTGAATAGCAAGCGAAGGGTTAATAGTTGGACTCAGATGTATCAGACATTAACCTATTACTTGTTCAATATTCATGTAAAAAATAATGACAGCGTGAATATTCATTAACTGAATTTTTATAATAAGAATTTTTCAAGGGAATTGTTTGCTTTGAAAAAAAAAACCACTGTAAAATCAAATCTGTATCATGTCTTAAGCAAAAAGAGCAGACCCTGATGAGACGGGTCCTACAGGAGCCGTCTGATCTGGGTCTACTATGTTTGCAAAGTCGTGAAAAACGCGTTTATATGGGGGAATGTGTTAACTCTGTAAACATACAGATCAGTTTTGATAACCTTTGTAAACAGTTTGGATCCAGATAACCCGGCTAATAACACCAGTGTCAAATTGTTTGACACTCTGACACTGTTATTTGAAACTGTCCTATAATAGTCCAATCAGTCAGCATTTTATGCAGGCAAATATTACCTGGTGTTGTACGGGTGGATTAAATGTGAGAAATGTACAATTAACCTCGATAAAGCAACCACCAACACACCAATACGTAGTTTATTCCCATATTATTATTATTATATTATTATTCAAGGACAACTCGTCCATATATTATTTTGGAACCCATCCATTTTTCATATGGAGTTGAAATAGCAAAGACAGATTTATTGCAATAAGCCATTGAAATTGATGAGACCGGTGAAATAGTGAAGACCCAGATCAGAGGGCTCTCTTAGGAACCCTCTGATCTGGGTCTACACTGTTTGCATATGTCCTTTTTAAGTGACACTGGGTTAATTCCTGATCCGATTTCAATTAAAAATCTTGCGTATGTAGTAAAATCTAAAAACGCACGTCCAAACTTTTCCTCGGTCAAATAATCCGAGTTGTCCATACTTACCACGTCTATAATAAATGATAAAGAACGACAACTCTTGTCAAACGTGGGTGGTTACCTGGAAGTGCTGTGATCGTTTACGCATGTTCTCGGAGCCACCGAACGTGATGTGTTTCATGGTGATAGCACCGTAGTCCATGAGGAAGTTGACACCGTGCACCTGGAAGAACTCGTCACAGAACACCAGCGAGTGACAGACGGCCAGAATGGCTCTCTGGAAGTCAGGGTAGTCGTACGAGGCGCCCGTGGGGTCAAAGTGTTCTGAAATAGCCTAATTGATTAACGCGTCTTTACATGTGTACACGTCTCCCTATACGTTGATCATGACTTCGTTATAAGACGTTTAACTCTTTCGTCGCCAAGGTCGCATCTGTTATTACCTATGCAAGCAGTTTGGATCCAGATGAGACGCCGAGTAACTCGGCGTCTCATCAGGACCCAAACTGTTTGTTACTGTGACTGTTGTTTAAAACAAAAATGAAGAATAAAATAAAATAGAACTGAAAATTGTAGCAGACGACAACGTTTGCAGATGACAAAATTTGGCAGCGAAAGAGTTAACTGGTTTGGCTTAAGATGGGACGCCCAATAGTTCGGGGTCTCACCATGTTCCAAACTATTAAACGATTGCCTGATACAAGCGGCCTTTCCACGCATTTGCAAACAGAGTAGTCCCATATCAGACGAATCTTCTAGGAGCTTCTGAGGAGCAAATGCTCTATTTATCACAATTGTTTCAAAAAGTGACTTTTACAGAGGCGAAGAAAGGAGTATTTATGGAGGAAAAGGTTAATGCAGGATGAAAGTCATCCAGAGAGTTTTCCGCATGACTTCAGCCTGCAATAAGCTGCATATTATTTTTCTAAAATGGATTGTATACAGGGGTTATACTTTATCATGAACATCTCGTGAACGAGTCCTTTATCCCCTCAACAATATTACGTTCTCAAAAAGATCCCTAGCGCAAGAAAACACATTCATACCTGATATGAGTGGCTTTCCAGTTCTAACCTTTATATACAGATACAACTATGATATACATGTTTGTGTCTACCTTTTGAATATTCGACCATTCAAACACTGGTAATTTATTTATAACTTATTTATGACTTCATTATAAATGCGTCATTTGTGGAAATAATTTAAAAGCATCAAATATCACACGAATTATTTAAATATTTACTGTTTCGCCTGGGAACAGAGTTTATACACGTATGAACAGTGCGAGGGAACAAAGTGCAAAAAGGGTTTTTAGGATTACAATTAGGTTGGACCAATTTCAGCCGTCGCGATAAAGAAATGACACCTGCACATAACTCTTCACTTGATGATAGAATGATGAATGTAAAATATTGATCAGACACGACGTAAGGGAAGAATCAGCCTAGTACAGTAAAAACTCGATACTACGAAATTTTAATAATGAAGAATTCATGTCATTGTAGGCAGGCGGCTGCTTAATGCAGGGCGAAAGTCATGCAGAAAGATCCTAGAGGAGCTTTCTACGTGACTTTCACTCTGCGTTAAGCTGCCACATGTGTTGAAGAACAATAATGGTACGTATGTTAGTCTTTGTGGTATCGAGACTTTATTCCTGCATATGACTGATATATTAGCAAATATTGTAGACCCAGATCAAATTGCTCCAACGGGAGCAGTTTGATCTAGGTCTGCACTAATTGCCTAAGTTGTTTGTCTGAATACCTTTGGGTAAATAGGCTAGCAAACATTCCTATAGGTTTGAACCGTGTCTGATATAATCTGACTTTTAAGGAATATATTCTCAAAAGGATATGCTAAGTTATTTCACTAGATTATGTTGTGGAGAGTTTGACAATATTTGTCGCCATTTTGAATTGACCCTTTACTTTATAGAGGCACAGCCTACAGTAGCCATCTGATCTAGTCCTCCTCTGTTTGCATTGACGTTTTAACTCATTCCTTCATAGGCTATTTTTAGACCCAACGTCTTTGAATAAATCTACCCAAAAGGAACATTTACTAGAGAAAAGTAAACTTTTAGAGTTTTGTAGTTTGAAACCATTGTGATAAATAGAGCATTTGCTCCTATAGGATCAAATCGAGGGCTTGGTGCAAAACTATTGTAACTCCTTCACTCTGTGAAGGAGTTACAATAGTGTTGCACCAAGCCCTCGAAATGCCCTATTTATCACAATGATTTCAACAGGTGACATTTGCAGAGGCGTCATAAGGCGTCAATATGAGGGAGTGGGTTAACAGTAGATAATTTGGTTGTGATAAAAACTTACCATAATTTCCTAGTATAATAGTTCTGTTCTCCGAATCTCTCTTTGGCAAGGGTGTATAAACTCGACTGGAAAGAGAGAAAAAACGTAACAAAATAACCCTTTTGTACAGAAAGTTACGAGAAAGTATCATTTAATGTTAAAATGAATTGCCATTATCTAACATTTGTTTTAACATAATTATTTTCTTTAATTCACTACCGTACTTGTGTTTCAGGTAAGTTTTGTTAATTGTAGTGTTTGTTGAAGAAAATTTGACATAAAGATATCACAATGCTACAGACCTTTGTCTTAGTATTGACAGGAATTTTGGGTCCCCGGGGTCATGGCCTGTGAGGTAGCTAACTGAGTCGTTGAAGGAGCCGAGGAAGTTGGCAAGTCTCTCGCGTGCCCCGAGTTGGCTGAACTTACAGACTCGCAGAAACGCCAGTAGAAACTTTGTGTCTGAAACGAGAAACGAACAAACACCTTTATAACCCATTCCATCATATTGAGGTCGTTTGATGCCTCTGTAAAGGAAACATTTTTAAACATTGTGATAAATAAAGCATTTGCTCCATAGGAGCAAATGCTCTATTTATCACAATGGTTTCAAACTACAGAATTCTAAAGGTTCATTTTCTCTAGTAAATGTTCCTTTTCAGTAGATTTATTCGAAGAGGTTGGATCTAAAAATAGCCTATGAGGTAAAAGGCTACGAACTGGAATGTGCATGATAAACCATCAGCAGTATGAATCAGTCGTTTTCTTAGTCTTCATGTGTTTTATATGTCAACACAATCAATTCATAAATATTCATGTAAGAATATAATGATATCATGAATAGTAACTGGCTGAACTTTAATAATAGCATATTGACATAGACACGTTTGAACAAGGCAGAAACTGTAGATTCAGATATTTGTAAGTATATACGCAAATAGAGCAATGCCTGATCAGATAGCTCCTACAGGAGCCATCTGATCTGGGTATACTCAGTTTGTAAAGGCGGTAATTATTTTGACGCCAAATAAATTTGTCTAAAACCGTCATCGTCTGCTTTAAGCTAACAGGTTTCTTCAGCTATATAAGTGAATTTGCAGTCAATGGGTCAAAATTACTCTTATTGTTCTTAGTACCTTTAAAGTATTTTGGTTTGAATCACTGTCTGGACTGTTTGTAAATGTGGTAATGTAATGTAAGAATATATATAGAGGATCTGTTGCGAGTTGTCTTTTAAGATCACATGTTCTTAAACGAGCCTTAGAAAATGTCATTAAGCGAGCCTTGGCGAGCTTAATAACATTTTCTTGGTGAGTTTAGCAACATGTGATCTTAAAAGACAACGAGCATCAGATTCTTTTTCTCACATATCAAAAAAGTGCATTTTCGCCGTTTAAATGACATGTAAACATCGGTTTCTATGGTTTGACGTCATATATATGACGTATGACGTCATATATGTTCTAAAGTGATCTTACACGTGTTACAGATAAGGAAATATTAACCCGTTGTTCTAACTCGGAGATAAGGTATGTGAGAAAATGATATCATGAATAGTAACTGGTTGAACTTTATAATAGTATATTTACATATACACGTTTGGCCAAGGCAGAAACTGTTGATTCACATATGTGTAAGTCCATACGCAAATAGAGGGGCCATCTGATCTGGGTATACTCAGTTTGCAAAGGTGGTAATTCTTTTGACGCCAAATAAATTTGTCATCGTCTGCTTTAAGCTAACATGTTTCTTCATTTATGTAAGAGAATTTGTAGCCAATGAGTCAAAGTTACTCTTATTGTTCATAGTGCCTTTAACTCATTACCCACTAGTGACGCATTCTGTGCCTCTATAAATTTTACATCGTGAAACCATTGTGATAAATAGAGCATTTGCTCCCATAGGAGCAAATGCTCTATTTATCACAATGGTTCCAAAACAACATAATTCTAAATTTCTCCTTTTCTATAGTTAATGCTCCTTTTCGGTAGATTAAATTCAAAGAGGTTGGGTCTAAAATAGCCTAGGAGGGAATGAGTTAAATTATTTTGGTTTGAATCACTGTCTGGACTGTTTGTACATGTGGTCACAAACTAGGACCGCGCCATGTCAACAAAATCACGTGTCACCAAGATGTGCTGAGTCAATACCTGTCATATACAGTACTACAAAGAGCTGCCTCGGACATTTCTTCTTGTATCTTTATATATACAGCATTCTCTCACTGAGCAGCATTGGAAATTACGCGCCGACCCAATGCAAATTTCTAGTTGTTCCCCTTGAAAACACTATTTTCCATACTTAACTCAACATGCACCTGCTTGCTTGTAGATAGATCTAAGATGTCCAATTTGACAGCTACGCAATGCACCGCAATTAAACCCAATGAACACCAAGTGCATTCAGTTCTATCAGCGCTTTGATTTTTCTCTTTCATTGTCAGGTATGCTACATAATTGGACTGTACATAATAATCAAATTTGTCTCGCATGCCCTTGTGGGACAGGTAACCTTATACACACAAGGACCGCTTTAAGTCAACAAATCCGCCATAACCTAGCACAGGGGACCCGTATATAATCTATAGATAATCGCCAGTGTTCTACACAATGACTGTCATACATTAACACAGGTATATTGGACATGCCACTACGAGACAAATCGTGGACGATCAATGTGAGTCTACTACAAGATTTACGATGAAGGTAACCACGCGTGATTTTGTTATGTAGTTGTATTTTCTTTACTATTCACCGGTATATGTCGTCGTTTGAACAGCATGTTTTGTACATTGTTTTTACACATTGTGTTTATACATTTTGTAAACAACGGGTATAATTACACGTGCATAATACAAAGACACGCCTTTCAACGACCACAAGTATCGTTTGCAGTAAAACTACATTGTATCGACATTTGCATTACCAGTTGGTATCTAATTTCATTTGTTCATTTTTATATTTATGCATTTATTAATATTTTTGGCAATCATGAATGTACCTCAGTCAATCTTTATTCTAGACATCGGCGTGCGAAATGGGTGGGGTATTGTCAGGTCCAGACTCGTTAAACCGAAAGTAGCTCTATATCACTTAGTTCACACCTGTGTACTCTAAATGGGGATAACAAGCTACTTTCGGTTTTAACGCTATCCTGGCAGACGGCAACTGTCACAAAATTAGCATGCTGTCTTACAGGTCATTAATGAGAATATATATCACTATTTCTAGTACACATGTATGTATGTATGTATCTATGGGCGATATGAAGGTATTGCACTTCCTGTATGATTTTATTAGCCCTCTGGCCTGGGTCTACACTATTGCAGATGCAAGTACAGTAAAACTCCTCTAAACCCGACGTAGGTTTGGTATAAATATCGGTCTTAGAGACAGGTGGTAGCTTAATGCAGGGTGAAAGTCATGCAGAAAGCTCCCCTAGGAGCTTTCTGCATGACTTTCACCCTACATTCAGTAGCCACCTGCCTACAAGTATCTAATTTCTTCTCTTCTAGGTGTCACTGTACACTCCTTTGTCGCAGTCAGAGGATTAGGTATTGATCGTATTGGTTTTTTATACACAGAGTATTGGTTCAGCAACGTAACGCCACTTCCCCCAGTTAACCCTTTACCCAATAGCCTGTTTCTAGTTTTGAAGACATATGACCACTTAAAGCAGGTTGAAAGTAAAGCAGAATGCGCCTTAAGGCGCATTCTGCTTTACTTTCAGCCTGCTTTAAGCTACCACCTACTAGGATATAGAAAATATTTATTATGCAATATGTTCATGACTGTATGAATTTGAACTATTTTCTTCAGCGGAGGAATAAATCAAACACGCTAAAAGCCGCTTCTATCAGGTAAAGGGTTAAAAACATTTCCCTGCTGAATATTCATGTTAGAAATAATGATGTCATGAATATTAATTAGCTGAATTTTTATAATGGTATATGTCAAATCTATAACAAGTTCATAAGCAAACAGAGCAGACACTGATTAGCAATCCCTTCACGAGCCGTCTGATCTGGATCTACTCTGTTTGCAAGGACGTGAAAAGGCGCGTATATTAGGGGAAATATTTGGCACATCAGATACATATTAATCATAAGCAAATAGAGCAGGCCCTGATCAGACAGCTCCTATAGACGCTGTCATGTCTGGGTCTTCTCTGTTGGGAAATGCGTGAATGTGCGTCACTATCAGGTAGAGATTTTATACAGTAAAAACCCCTCTAAACTGGAATTTTAGTAGAGAGGAATTTAGATACTTTTAGTCAGGTGTCTGCTTAATACAATGTGAAAGAGTCAGGTGTCTGCTTAATACAGTGTGAAAGTAATACAGACATTTCCTAGAGGAGCGTTCTGTAAGACTTTCACCCTGCATTAAGCTGCCACCTGTCTCCAAGACCGATATTTACACTTAAATGGGCGTCCGGTTTAGAGGTGGTTTTTTTTATTTTTACTGTAAAAGCAGAATGAGATGGCTGCTTACATGTAATGCGGAGCTACTTTCTTCATATAGACGACGTTTAGAAGCTGTCTGATCAGGTCTGCTCTGTTTGCTTATGTACAAGTGTAGATGTGATTCTGAAGTTTCTGCCTACAATGTTCCACCTCCCATGTTTCGTTTTAACTAATTTGTTCATGTATATTCAATTTGGAAGAAATATAGAACAGGGAAAGGGTTAAGGGTTAAGCAACTACTTGTGTTTAAAGGCACACTTATTTGTTCAATAAACGGTCGCTACAAAGTGGTTATATTATAATTTATAAACGTGTATATATACATGTGTTACAGTTCAACCTCTCTATAGCGCCCACTAAATTACTTCAATTATTTTGTGTTTAAGGCAGGTGGCTGCTTAAAGCAAGGTAAAAGTGAAACAGAACGCTCCTATAGGAGCGTTCTGTTTTACTTTCACCTTGCATTAAGCAACCACTTGCTCTAAATACCAACTTATTAACACAATTTAGTGGTCGTTATAGAGAAGTTTTACATGTATATTACATTGCTATGTTTGTACAGTATTATATGTAGGACATGTAGGTACAAACGTGCAATGCGAAGCTCCTCTGAAAGCTTTCTACATCAAGTATTTTGTGTCAAAGGCAGGTGGCTGCTTAAGGCAAGGTTGGCGTAAAACAGAACATTCCTATAGGAGCGTTTTTTTTACTTTCATCTTGCTTTAAGGTGCCACCTGCCCTAAATAACAACTAATTAACACAGTTTAGTGGCCGTTAAAGAGGGGTTTTACTGTACTAGCTTCTCTGTAAACATGAACACATCTGCACAATGCATCACGAAAAGCAAAGGCGTTCGGCTCATGAAATACATGTGTATGTCTAAAATAAGTTAAAATGTCCCTAAATTGACGTTTTGTAACATTTGGGGCCGAAAAAATAAAGCTTGGAGCGTTTTGAGACAAAGCTGAAATATCGTATATTCTATATAAGAGAAAGGCAAATAACTCTCGGGCCATCCGATCCTCGGGTGCTCCGCTTCAACTGCAATTATTTTCGACCGGAGGGGAATGTTTCCTCAAAACAAAGATTATATAGAAAGAAAAATGTTTTATCTACACGCTGGTACCAAATATACCATACTTTGTCTCCGTTTTAGCGAGTACGAGGGGCAAATACCTTCAGAAAACCGTGTTTTTTATTAAATTTTAGTCGGAAACGATATAGTTTGCGAACAAGTGCTCGATTTCACTAAAATCCCTATTCGGGAGCGAAGATGACGCTTCTTTCTGGTAGATACTAATGAGAAATGGTGAAATATTTTCAAAGGGAATCTTACATACCGGTGACATCGCATTTTATTGCCACAGATCCGATTAAATCTTTTCGGACAATTCCGAGGACCAGAAACGGCTACTTTCATTTTTAACGTGTCAAGCGCTCAGAAGACTACATACTGGTCCCCCACTTCGCCGTGTACCATCACGAAGAAAGCAGGGTTCCATAATTTGAATGTTTACATAATTGACAAGTCGGTTAACTAAATCAATTCGAATAGACGCTTGCTGGGCAAAATGATGGAGTCTGTTAGCGTTGAAGTGTTGGAAAAGATATAATCGGATCTGTGGCAGTAGAATGCATTGTCACCGGTATGTGAAATTCTTTTTGAACATGTTTCATAATTTCTCACCAGGATCTACCAAAAAAAGAGCGTCAGATTCGCTACCGAATAGGGATTTTAGTGAAATCGAGCATTTTGTCGCCAACTATATAGTTTCCGACTAAATAAAAAACACGGTTTTCTGAAGGTATTTGCCCCTCGTACTCGCTAAAACGGAGACAAAGTATGGGATATTTGGTACCAGCGTGTAGATAAAACATTTTTCTTTCTATATAATCTTTGTTTTATGGAAAAATTCTCCTCCGGTCGAGAGTTATTTGTCTTTCTCTTATATAGAATGAACGAAATTTCAGCTTTGTCTCAAAACGCCCCAAGCTTTATTTTTTCGGCCCCAAATGTTACAAAACGTCAATTTAGGGACATTTTAACTTATTTTAGACATATTTCATGAGCCTAACGCCTGTGACGAAAAGTAGGGAGTTTAAAAGACTATAGAAAGTCACGTGACGTGTTTCAGCACATGATTCATTATTGATTTATCGAATTTGGAGCTAAATATAACGATCTGTTGTTATTGGGTATGCATTATTTAAACACGACTGAAAATCCATATCGATGATAAAAAAAACACGTATTGAAATATGAACAGTTGACTAATAATTAATTGGATGAACTGGTGGCCGGTGAATGTCGATAAATGGACAAAGGCCTTTCATTATGCAGTTCAGTACACACAACTGTATGTGGACTACCTGTGTGAAGATACAGGCGTAATCATCCTGCTTCTAACGTGAGTTGAAAATAATCCAGGACTGTACATGTTGCGGACTGATCTATCATTATCAAATCTCTTATTTCTCTTCTCATTCAAACCTTATTTTGTTGCAACTTATTAGAAATGCATTGGAGAGGCGACTCCAATAAGTGATTTTGCGGTAACAGGTAAAAACTATTTAACTCTTTCGCTGCCAATGTCGCCCTGGTGAGGTGATATACTGTGTTGTATTTGTTCCTTTCGTCATGGACGTTGACATTTGTCTGTACAGGTAAACATGCATTAACAAGTTTATGGTTTTATACAGAGCTACTGATAAAGGTACGTACCCAAATACTAAAATCGTCGTTTCTCCACAAAACCCTATATACCGTGACCACTCTTTAGAACCGTCTCTTCGTCATGGTATAGGGGGTTTGGTGGAGAAATAAAGGAGCTATTATTGAAAATGTCTACATTTACCCATCGCATGTGGACCTCTGTTTATAACTGAATTATTTCGCTGCTATTTGCGAATATATTATTATTTATGGAATTATTTTACTCATTAGGGTCCAAATAATTTGTTACTGTGATTATATTTTTAAACGACAATGAAGACATATCCAGAATTAAAATTAACTATTTACTCCATGAATATTCATAGTAAATTCAAATAATGACAGCGTGAATATTAATTGGATTAATTTTCATAATGACAGACGAGAACAGGAACATTTTGCCCTGGCAGAAACTGTATAATCATTATATTATTATTATATTATATCATGAGCAAACAGAACAGACACTGATCAGACAGCTCCTACGGGAGCCTTCTGATTTGGGTCTACTCTGTTTGCAAATGCGGAGAAAGGTTAAACAAGACGACAACACCTGGCAGTGAGATCAACCCTTTCCCTCATATAAACGCATTTTCACACATTTGCAAACAGAATAGACCCAGATCAGACGGCTCCTAGAGGAGCCGTCTGATCAGGGTCTGCTCTGTTTGCTTATGGAATTTGATAGATCTGTTTCTTTACTTTTTAAAATGGCTACAATGTTCGAACTTCCATATTTCATTATAACTATTAGATGTTCATGAATATTCAGTAGGTATTGAAATCCCGAATAAACATTGAACAGGGAAAGGGTTAAACGGGGAATATGTCCCCTTTGATACAAGTTGGACTTCTAATATTGTAAAGTCTCGCTAATGTGATTATATAATATAGTATGATAATAATCATATTACATAATAATCATAATAATGATTATGATAATAATAGTAATCATAATAATAAATACTTTATTTAACGAGAGAACTCATTTGATAAAATCAATCTTCCATGAGGCTCTCAACAGTAACATATATACAAGTACATACAAACAACCTACATACACCTTACATTGTAGAATGAAAGTATTAACTAAACAATTAGCATAGAGTCTATAATATTTCAAGATTTTTGAAGAATTTTACCCAGATGCCATAGGACGTTGGCGCGAAGTTGGCCCCATATCGCAATGACATTGGGTCCAACTATAACCTGTCTTAACCCATTCCCTCATATTGACGACTTTTGACGACTCTGTAAATGTCACTTTGTGAAACCATTGTGATAAATAGAGCATTTGCTCCTATAGGAGCAAATGCTCTATTTATCACAATGGTTCCAAACTACACAATTCTAAATTTTTCCTTTTCTATAGTTAAAGCTCCTTTCCGGTAGATTTATTCAAAGATGTTGTATCTAAAAATAGCCTATGAGGGAATGGGTTAAACAGCCGTTTATTTATTGAATACAGGAGTCTTTAAAAGCAGATTATTGCTTAACCCTTTTCTGTTTCTATGTTTATTCTAAATTTCAATACCTAATGAATATTCATTAACAAAATAGTTACAATGAAATATGGAAGGTGGAACACTGTAGACATTTTAGAAAGCAAAGAAACAGATCTATCAAATTCTATAAGCAAACAGAGCAGTTCCTGACCAGACGGATCCTCTATGAGCCGTCTGATCTGGGGCTTCTCTATTTGCAAATGCGAGAAAACATGTTTATATGAGGGAAAGGGTTAATACAGGGCGAACGTGATACAGAAGGCTCCTATAAGAGCTTTCTGCATTACTTTTGACCTGCATTAAGCTAACAACTGCATAAGAGACCCATAATTAGACCTCTTGTTATGGCTCAAGACAGATTTTTCTGTATGAATATTGATGCCGAATTGTTTCTAAGAGCACGTGCTACTCTTGTTTTTTTTCAGAGATGTCCCTGTGTATATCTACCGATTAGACGCAACAATATATATTGGGAAACAATGTGTCTAATATTGCGACGCTTTCAACGTGCCAAGCTCTATAGATACTTAATCATATTTATAGTGAGTGTGTTCATTGTGTATAAACTCTTCCTTTCGTCACCAAGTAAAATCGTATTGCCGGACAGTGTAGATACTACCAAGTTCTCACCGTTTGAACCAGAAGTGACATCAGACCTTCCACCAAGTGACAGAACAGAAAGTCAGATTCCAAAAATAATACACCAGACATGGATTTCGGAGACTATTCCGGCGAAGTTTGTAGACAACATAAAATCCTTTACGAAGGTAGGTTGTCTACGCGCTTTTCGTTCATTTTTGTTTTTCATTTAGCTTTATAATTTGCCAGGAGCGTAGCTAGCGATACGCACTTACGCACGTGCTTAACGTCAATCTGAAAGGTGAAAAATATTATTATGGCCAAAATGGAGCAAAAATCGAAGGCTAAGGGGGTAGGCTTTGATAAACGTTCTGTCTTGTCATGTAAACTTTTAACACATTTCCTCATTAACGCCTCTGTAAAAGTCACCTTTTGAAAACCATTGTGATAAATAGAGCATTTGCTCCTAAAACGACAAAAATCTTTCCCGGGGGAGCATGCACCCGGTCACCTACAGCCACGTTGCGTACATTACATTTTGAATCTGCTACCCCTCTGTTTGCATTCAGGAGTCTTAAAATCACGAATACAAGTTCATAGCTATGAAAATGTAAAACTGAAAGACTAAACTCATTTACCCTTTGAATATGTGACACGTACAGTAAAACCCCTCTAATGCGACCAGCAAAAAGAGGCATAATTCACAGTGGTAAATTCAGGTGGTAGCTTAATGCAGGACGAAAGTTATGCAGAAAGCTCCTATATTTCTGTATAACTTTTGTCCTGCATTAAGCAACCACCTGCTTATAAAGACAGTCATGTTTATTCATTAAGTGGTCGCATTAGAGGGGTTTTACTGTATGCAGTAATACTTGCAAACAGTGAAGAAGCATCAGAGGGCAAAAGAAGCCTTGTGATCAGGGTCTGCACAGGGTGTCATTCAGAACCATCTAGCAAGTTTAAGTCTTTCAGCATATTACGTTTTATACACTTATTCCACTCTGAAAAATCAGAGTTGAAAAGGTTAATTACCTCATTTCAGCTCCTTACAAAAGCCGCGTTGTTCTTTCGAAAATACGTGTACATGTATACTGTATTCAGTTGCCTTAGTATATTAATGTAATGTACATTTCTAATGTGAAACAATGATATGTTTGTTTTCAGGCATGTCGATAATAATACACATGTCTTATACAATACAACTAGTTAGCACTCGTCAGCTTCTTCATACTGATATTACAGAAAAAAATCTCTAAAGCGACCACTTAAAAGAGACATAATTGTAAATCTTAAAGTCAGATGGTACTTTAATGCAGGACGAAAATTATGCAGAAAACTCTTGCTGGAGCTTTCTGTCATACTTTCTACCTGCATTAAGCAATTACATTTTAACCCTTGCAGTGTGGGACACGAGTCACTAATGTCCTTTGCAAACAGTGTAGACCCAGGTGAGAGGGCTCCTAGAGGAGCCCTCTCACCAGGGTCTGCACTGTTTGTTGTGTTACACTTTTCTTTAGAAACATCCCTAAATATTCACCATAAGATTGACCTGCTTGAATTATGGAACAGTCCATTTGAAAATTCAGCGTTGTAAGGGTTAAATGATACTACTGTCTAGTCAACTCGTGACCCCGTTAGAGGGGTTTTACTATACATATGAAAGACTACAATGGTCAAACGATGTTTGAAACGAGATGGATGGTTTCGGTTGACAAATGTAGCACCTACATGTTTGCAGGGGTGTACATTGTAGCACATTGTTGTTTAACCCATTCCCCCATAGGCTATTTTTGTATACATGTAGAACCTTTTTGGATAAATCTACCGAAAAGGATGTGTAGAATTATGTAGTTTTGAAACCATTGTGATAAGTATCGCTATTTATCACAAATGTTTCAAAAAGTGACTTTACAAAGGTGTCAATATGAAGGAATGGATTAATTTTATTTCTGTTCCCTTTTCCAGAACAATCCTTCCTGGGAGTATTACATTTGGACAGACGCTGCTCTCACAGCATTAATTGAAAAACATTTTCCACAGCTACTAACTGCCTGGAATAGTTATGTGTATTCCTATCATCATCGTCTTCGGCGGTTTAATGCAGGTCGCTATATCGTTCTGTACATGTATGGCGGTGTGTTTGCAGACATGGACACAATAAACTACCGCCCTTTGGATCGTGCCATACAGAAATACAGTTGTATTCTTCCGCCAGAACCATATGAGCATTCCTATTCGACGTATATGGCATTTACCCTGACAAACTCGTTCATGATGTGTAAACCTAAACATCCTTTTTTCAAGATGGTCGTAGAAAATCTACAGCGCCATGTCCACTTGAGCCATTCCTGGGATTCAGCGGGACCTGGGTATTTAACATCGCAGTATAGACTTTACTTGAACATGCGCAATAATACTCAATCGTCACGTGGTAATGAACAACAGTACTCATTGGATACACGACCGTACATGGTGCGTGACCACTTCTCATTGACTGATCCAGATGCCATATATGTTCCAAATTCTCATTATTTTACCGGAACCAGTGACGCTGGGATACATGACTCGCTCAAACAATCATGCAGTGCATACAATAATCTTCACCAGTCATTACAAAGAGTTTGTGTGCACTTAAGTAGGCGTGGCTTACAGCGGGAAAGAACTAAATTTACATATACTGAGCACCTTTGGCAGAATAACTTTTATCAGCTGTCAAATTTTTATGTGTATACACAGATATATTTATACTTTTTCGGAACTGATATACATGACATTGTACCAAATTGTAAAGTACCGTTTATCACAGACGTATTATGATATTTTGCTCTTTGAATACGCATGTCTATGCCTTTGCAAACAGAGCAGACACAGGTCAGACGGCTCTTATTTGAGCCGTCTGACCAGTGTCTGCTCTGTTTGCTTATGAATTAATATAGATATGATTTTACAGTTTCTAGTTCTGCCATGACCAACAAGTCTTATATTCATGTGCCATTATAAAATTAATAGATATTCTTGAAGTTATTATTAATTACATGAATATAAATGGAGTAAAGGGTTAAAACCCGAAATTCGGAGTATGAGTTTGCTAAAAATACTTAATAGTATTAACGAAACACCTAAGCATGTTAAAAGCTTACCACAGTATAGTCTGTCTAATGCGACCACTCAAAGTACGTCTTATTCTTTATTTTTAAAACAGGTGTTGCCTTAATGCTGGACAAAAGTGATACAGAAAACTTCCTTAGGAGCTTTCTGTATTAAGTTTGTCCCGCATTAAGCAACCACCAACTTTTACAGTAGCCTATGTTGATAAAGCATGTGGCTACTTTAGTGATTCTCTACTGCAGAACTACACATAAGGGTGCATACCCAAATACTAAAATCGTCATTTCTCCACCATTTCCTATACTGTGACCACTCTTTCGAATCGTCTCGAAGAGATGATTCGAAACAGTGATAGGGTTTGGTGTAGAAATAAAGGAGTTATTCTTGAAAATGTTTTAACTTTCGCATCTTATCTTGACCTCTACTCTCCTGTATTCCCACAAACATCTTACTATGAAATATAGGGTTTTATAAAATACAAACATCCTTTATTGACTATTTAACTTTTGTCTCGGCCATAATTTCAAGCTCAGGAACACATACAATTATAGGAAATTAACTACTTTCGCGCCCTTGTAATGTTTGCCGAGACAAAATTTAAAGAGTCAAGTATTAGTTATGAAATCTAATTTATAATCAAATATTGAGGCATAATATCATGAATTCTTGTATAAGTATCCATCAGGTAAAGCAAATGGACATCCTTATCCAAGTCCTATTGATATAAGTGTTTTCTTTCCGTTTTGATGTGGACCTATAATTAATTTCAACTGTTTTCAGTGTTTGGTAATCACTCATTGATAGCTTCCTAGTGCATGTATTTGTTTATGTGTGATGTCGAGAAAGTAACATTGTCGTTAAAGATAATACATGGACATTTCATTTTACATTTGTTGAGAATTAATTTTTAATTGTATTCTAATTACGCTAACAGAGCAACAGATAAAGATGCGTACTCAAATATTGATATCGTTAGTTCTTTACCAAACCCTATGTTGTGACCACTCTTTAGAATCGTCTTAAAGAGACGATTCTAAAGAGTGGTCACAACGTAGGATTTGGTGGATAAACAAAGAAGCTATCCTTGAAAATGTTTTAATTTATGCATCTTATATGAACCTCAGCTCTAAGTATTTGCACGCTGCCTAATATGATCTGAATTCTTCTTTACTTAGAGTTCGGTTTAAGGTGGTTTGTTATTATCCATTCATGCGTATTTTATGCCAATATACACAGATCTGTTTCATAGTGTAGTAACGGCATGTTTATAATCATGTATATAATAAAAAGTAACCCTTTTCCGGAACCATCCGCTAAGTAACCCGCATTTACAAACAGTTTGGATCCAGATTAGGTGCCGAGTAACTCGGCGTCTCATCAGAATCCAAGCTCTTTGACACCCGGTCATTAGATTCTCTCAAAAGCTTGATCGAATCGGAAGTAATCTTAATTGCACCGACCATAAATTGAGAAGATATTTTTTTCGCAACTCGATAAAATTCGAGATAGAGTAAATACCTACAGAAAGCTTCAAAAGGTGTGCTCTGCGTAAATTCACTATTCAGCAGCAATATATAGCAGCCTAAAAAGATCTGTCTTACAGTAAAACCTCTCTATAACGGCCACTAAATTACATAAAGTATTTTGTGTTAAAGACTCTGTTTGCAAAGGTGTGAAATACGTTTATATAAAGGAAGGGGTTTATTTATGGTTGTTTAATGTACCATTTTAAAAATGGATTAAGTTCCACGCTCAATCAGTATGTTTGTCTGTTTTCCAATTATTGTTATTGACACTCAATCAATTAAATGTTCTTCAGTCAAGTGTTCGTCTTTCTGTTTATACTCTACCCCCACCACCCCTGTATTTTATCGTCTAATTCAAAGAAAAACATTCATTAGACATCATTGTCTAGACGACTGATCCAGGTCTACGCTGTCTTATAGAAAAACATATATCTTTCTGTTGTACTTATACACATTCTCTAATCACCGTAAGTATTCGAACAGACAAACATATAGGCAAATAGTGCAGATCCAGCTCTAACTGATCCTGAAGGAGCTCTCTGGTCAGAATCTACATTTGCTAATATGTCAGTCAATTTTAGAATTTTCGGAATGGTGTCGCAGTGACTTATTCAACTTTACAAACTTGTGAAGAGGGAATAGTTTTGTGTCCGAATAGGGTGATACACGATATATACAGCAACACAGCATTCCACTACAATGACCACTCGTACATGTACTAAGTAATTCTGCCAATTTCTGGGTCATAAATGATGGACGCTCGCCGTATTGAAATACTCAGTAAATCCACGTGTCCATTGCATAGTGTCCCTTAAAAGGAGACATGGGCAGACTGTGTAGACCCTGATCAGATGGTTCCTGAAGGAGCCCTCTGTTCAGGGTCTGCACTGTTTATTGAACCCGTGGATGCCAACTGGCTCATATCAGCAACTGTTTTGTTTGTTGGGCCCCTTGTACATGAGAAATGGGTGGGTTCAAATTGAAGATCTGGACGGGTTTCTTTAACCCTTTCCCTGTTGCATATTCATATCAGAAATAATGACATCATGAATATTAATTAGATTATTTTTTATAATGGCATATGAACACAGGACGACCTTTTGGCTCGGACAGAAACTGCATGTAGAATCATATCTTGTATATAGTTTCAGGAGCCGTCTGATCTGGGTCTATTCTGTTTGCAAATGCATGGAAAGGCGTTTATATGTAGGAAAGGGCTAAATAATATGGAAATAAATTGGATAAAGTAATTGCAGAGTACATGTATACTGAAATTGATCGTAAATCATATAGTACAACCTTCTAATTATAGTACCGAAGACAAAACTATACAATAAAACCTCTCTATAACTGCCACTGAATTGTGTTAACTAGTCGGTATATTAGGGCAGGTGGCTGCTTAAAGCAAGGTGAAAGTAAAACAGAACGCTCTTATAGGAGCGTTCTGTTTTACTTTCACCTTGCTTTAAGCAACCACATGCCTTTAACACAAAATACTTGATGTAATTTTGTGGTCGTTATAGAGAGGTTTTACTGTACAGTCCTAATTATTTCAATCATTCGGACAGACACATATGAGCAAATTGTTTAGACCAAGAAGGAACAGTTGATCTGGGTAGACATTATTGGCTTCTTTATCAGTTTAAAAATGTCAAATTGTTGCTAATTTGGCTTATTATATTTTTAAACCCAGACTGGAGAGAGGAAATTTTGTGTATTTACCCGTTCTCTCATATACATGTCAAGATTTGCAAACAGAGTAGACCCAAATCCAGATAGACCCAGACCAGACGGCTCCTGTAGGAACCGTCTGATCAGGGTCTGCTATGCTTGCATAATGGATCTTGCTGTACAGATTCCACCGATATAAAAATATCATGTGTACATGCGATTATAAAACAAAACCAGCTAATAAATATTCATGATGTCCTTGTGTATAACATGAT
This sequence comes from Azorinus chamasolen, assembly GCA_963576725.1. Taxonomy (NCBI): domain Eukaryota; kingdom Metazoa; phylum Mollusca; class Bivalvia; order Cardiida; family Solecurtidae; genus Azorinus; species Azorinus chamasolen. The sequence continues at coordinate 87,334,239 of OY755242.1, forward strand.
TATTCAACTGGGACAGGGTTGATATTCAGAATACTATGCTATCATTTTTTTGAATAGTATTTTCCTTATTTAGAGAGGGTTCGTGTAAAAGACTTAACATTCGATTGGATGTAGAACACCGATGTGTTTGATTTGTTCAACCCTTAACATATGTAACAATTCTTCAAACTGTAGTTGTGAAGTATTATTACTGTATTTTGGGACACTCTTAGGTTGTTCTCTAGGTTTTGTTTCTTTCTCCAACTTTCCTTTTGAACGGATGCGACCATTTTGCTGTGACCCGGCTCATAAACTATTCGATATGCAAATTGACAACTACTTCCGGGCCACAGCGAAATGGCCACCTCCGTTCAAAATGAAAGTACGAGAAAGAAAACTGGCGTCTCGTAGCAGACTGGAAATAGCCAGCACCTTTTTAACTGCGGTGAGTTGAATGTTTTTCGAATGTGTTTCAGCATAATTCGCGTTTTTGTTGAAAAGTTTAACGAATACAGATCCCCCTATATACTTCTATGCATCCTGGCGGGAGTCACATCGTTTCACTCTAGCGTTTTTTTCAAATTCGCGGTCTTGCAGCGACAAAACGGAGTAATAATTAAGGAAAGCACTAATTGTGCCGCTTAGCATATGGAATTTGGAACGGATCAAGACCAAAATGATTGAAATCGGTGTTGGATTGACTTTGCTGTAAGACTTTGAGAAACATGACTGTTGTATTTTCCGCCGCTGATCTGACGTAGTTAGGTACCTTTCAATACATATATAGACCCGAAAGGAATTTTTTTCCGGGTCGTGTTTTTCTTGTTTTTCGGAGTGGTTTAAGGTTCAAATAGATAGTTTTATGCTAGTTTAACATACTTCGATCACAATTTTTTTTATTTATTTTTTGTGTGTGGCGGAAGGGGGGGGGGGGGGGGGTGTTCATGGGTAAGTCCAAGCATGCGTCGGACACCTTTGGCACCGCGTATATCCTGAATAGATGCACAGGGACTGGACCGCTTCATGGGGGGGGGGGGGGGGTGGGGGGGTGGGGGGGGGGTCTATATGTACTACATAATAACAAGGGTTCCAACTAGCAGAACGGATATCTGTGTACCACGAGTACAAATATGACTGTAACTCTTACAATTTAAATGATAGTTTCGTAATTCTTTCGGCTATTGAAAGCCAATACATTTTATTATCAAATAAATATAATCTTTGGACGGTAACTTATGCACAATTATCAATCCAACAATGATTTTCTCATAATTTCACGTGTTTTCTGGGTCATTGACAAACGTTCGCGATTTTCAGTTCAAAAGATGGTGTGGTTCAATAAAACAACCCAATTATATCACCAATCTCCATTTGTTTTGTCCTCTAAATAAGTAAGCAACTAGCAACAGCGGCCTTTCCGTCTGTCGTTATGTTTCTGTGTGTCTGTCGGATGGTGCCATTTTGCAACAAATTTGAATGGAGCCATTGGATGAGCGAAGGAAAAGTTGGGAAAGCCGTGACGTCACGTACAATGGCTCTTTCCTCGACGATTTGAAGCTAGCTGACAAAACTCGCTAGTTTTACATCATTCGTTTGATGCTGGGGACTAAACAATTGGAGGTGGGTGATAGAATTGATTCATTTTATTGAACCACGCCATTTTTAAACTGCAAATTGCCAGGTTATTGCTGTGATATAGTGAAACCGGGGTGAACGAACGTTTGTCAATGACAAAAAAAAAAACCACGTGAAATTTTGAGAAAATCATTGTTGGATTGATACTTGTTCATAAGTTACCGTTATCAGATTATATTTATGTGATAGAAAAATATATTGGCTTTCAATAGCCGAAAGAATTACGAAATTATCATTTAAATTGTAAGAGTTACAGTCATATTTGTACTCGTGGTACACGGCTATACGATCTGCTAGTTGGAACCCTTGTTATGATATAGTACATATAGACCCCCATGAAGCGGTCCAGACCCCTGTGAATAGATGTAGAACATCGATACATGTACGTTCGTTTTGTTCAACACCGCGTATACCCTGAATAGATGTAGAACATCGATACGTTTGTTTTGTTCAGCACCACGTATCATGAAAAGATATAGTTTAACCCTTTCAATACTGTTTTTATGGTAGAATAGCTCGTCAGTATTAATTACACTGTCCATTCAGTATGAAGGTTTTAACTTGATAGGGTACAGTAAAACCTCTCTATAATGGTCACTAATTTGTCTTAATTAGTTGGTATTTAGGGCAGGTGGCTGCTTAAAGCAATGTGAAAGTAAAACAGAACGCTCCTATAGGAGCGTTCTGTTTTACTTTCACCTTGCTTTAAGCAGCCATATAGGGGCGTTCTGGTTTACTTTCACATTGCTTTAAGCAGCCACCTGCCTTTAACACAAAATACTTGATGTATTTCAATGGCCGTTATAGAGAGGTTTTACTGTATTTTGGATGACAAACAGTACACAACCTGATCAGAACCTCCGGAAACTCTCTGATTTAGATCATGCGTGTCCCGCATTTTCCTGCTATTAGCGACGTTAATCAAATTTGCAGACATCTTAGAAATTATTCCCAAGCTGTTTGAAACTCGGACAAAAGTTTCTTTAAAGCCTTTTCGAATCGAAAGTAGTCAGAATTTCACCAGTTCCGACTTTGAGCAGATCTTATATTTTGCACAGCGGAGTCTACGGAACCATCTGATCTGTGTCAGTGTTGCGCCTTTCCCGGAACCTTAAACATTCCTGTATGGACTGAATAGATTAGTTATATCTATTTTACCTTAACCCTTTCCCATTCAACATTCATTTAAGAAATAATGACATCATGAATACATATTAGCTGAATTTTTATAATGTATTTTTTAAGCCAATTGTTTGGTTCAAAGACCTATGATAATGTTATCATAGGTCTTTGTTTGGTTTGACAAAAACTACAGCATCATATCTATTTCAAGTCACAAGCAAACACAATGGACCCTGTTCAGACGGCTCCTATAGTCTACTCTGTTTGCAAATGCGTGAAAAATGCGTTTATATCAAATCAAATCAAATCATATGAAGGAAAGGGTTCGTGCTTTTCAATATTCGTTTATCCCTGTTACTCCAATAGTTTCGCTAAGACAGTCGACTGTATGCGACGAACGATAATTCTGCAGTGACGACATAATGTATGTCGGGATGAGTTGCTTCCCGTTTTTCGGGGTTCCAGGTGGTTGCTTAATACAGGACGAAAGCAGTGCACGGAGCTTCTAGAGGGTATTTCAACAGTGGGTCAACATGTTGGATATACAGTAAAACATCTCTATAACGGCCACAAATTACATCCAAGTATTTTGTGTTAAAGGCAGGTGGCTGCTTAAAGCAAGGTGAAAGTAAAACAGAACGCTCCTATAGGAGCGTTCTGTTTTACTTTCACCTTGCTTTAAGCGGCCACCTGCCCTAAATACCAAATAATTAACACAATTTAGCGGCCGTTATAGAGAGGTTTTACTGTAGCCCGTAGGCCGTTTCCAGCAACACGAACTATTTGATCTCATTCTCTTAAACTCTTAGTATGCATCGTCCTATGGTCTTTCCTACTTTTCTCTCCCCTCGTTCCTTCCTCCCTCTAGTTCTGTCTGCCTGCATGTCTAACTGTCTATGTATGTTTGTCTGTCAGATGTGTCTGTCGTCTGTCTGCCTGTATTTGACTCTATCTCTGCCTGCCTGTCTCTCCATCTCTCATTCTCTAGCTCTGTCTGTCTCTCTATCTATATAATTATATCTGCCGGACTGTCTGTCTGTCTCTGCTTTTGACACTTTCTGTATCTGCCTGCCTCTCTTTCAATCCTCTGTGAGTCTGTCTGTCTCTCTCGCTCTCTCCCTATCTCTCTGCCTCTGTTTCTGTCTGTCTGTCTGTCTGTCTATCTGTCTGTCTGTCTGTCTGTCTGTCTGTCTGTCTGTCTGTCTGTCTGTCTGTCTGTCTGTCTGTCTGTCTGTCTGTCTGTCTGTCTGTCTGTCTGTCTGTCTGTCTGTCTGTCTGTCTGTCTCTCTCTCTCTCTCTCTCTCTCTCTCTCTCTCTCTCTCTCTCTCTCTCTGCGTCCTGTTACCATCAACACCAGACCCTCGACTTACCTTGAGGACTGGACAGCCACGCATTTTCTCTCTGTGTCCACTCTCTAAGGGCCTGGACGGCCGCCATCCTGTCCTTCGGGTCCTCATTTAACTCGGCCTGTGCCTTTTTGATACTGGCATCGTCTAGTGTACAGACGTAGTCGTCTTCAAATACCCCTTGATCTGACATGGAATCAGCTGCAAGAAAATGTATAATGTCTATTTTCAATGGTTTCGACGTCGTATGCAGTGCATCAGTTCGTAAATATTTCCCTGCAACAGATTGTTTGTTATCTGCAAAATGGGTCCTTTATTACGCTTTCTTTCTCTTTAACTTAACCCTTTCCATTTTCTATATCTATTCCAATTTTCAATACCTACTGAATATTCATGGACAAAATAGTTATAATGAAATATGGAAGGTGGAACATTGTAGCCATTTTATAAACTATAGACACAAATCTATCAAAGTCAGTTAGCAAACAGAGCAGACCCTGATCAGACGGCTCCGTCTGATCTGGGTCTGCTCTGTTTGCAAATATGTTCAAATGCGTTCATATGAAGGAAAGGATAAAAGCAAAATTATTATCACAGAATCAATGTGTTCAACCCTGAGGACACGCCGTGTTACTCTGCTTAGATAGGCCACCATAGATGATTCGCCACTGGCAATTAACCCTTTCTCTGTTCTATGTTTATTCCAAATTTCAATACTTACCGAATATTTATGGACAGTATAGTAATAATGAAATATGGAAGGTGGAACACTGCAGCCATTTTCGAAGGTAGTAAAACAGATCTATCAAATCCCAATGGCAAATAGAGCAGACCCTGGTCAGACGGCTCCAATGTCTACTCTGTTTGCAAATGCGTAAAGACACGTTTATATGAAGGAAAGGGTTAAAGAGTTAGTCACTATCCTACCAATGCTGCAAACAACAATGACACAGATGAGACGTCAACTAACTCGGCATCTCATTAAAGCTGTTTGACACTCCAAATGAGACGCCGAACAACTTGACACCTCATCGGGACCAACGCTGTTTGGCACTCCAGATGAAACGCCGGGTAACTTGACACCTCATCAGGACCAAAGCTGTTGACACTAGTTCATTAGCCTCTCAAAAGCTTGACCGAATTGGAAGCATGTAAAAATGCACAAAATCTCATGTAAGATAAAGATTAATTTCATGTAAGATAAGGATTAATCTCATATAAGATAAGGATTAATTTCATTGCCAATGGCGAGAATGGTTTTTGTATTCGAGATACAACAGTTTGCTTCAGTGATTACGTCTTTTGAAAATAAATGGGAGAATATTTAAAACTAATAATTGCAGCTGACGACAATACATCAATACTTGGCAATGGAATAGTTACATGTACCATGGAGCAAATGTCTTGACACAGGACTGGCAGTAGATACTTGATAACAATGTAAGACGCATTTGGCACCTTTGCAACAAAAAAAGACCTAGACCATATGGATCCTACGGAAGGGTCTGCTCTCTTTGCTTGTGGAATATGACATATCCTATTCTAAAGTTTTTGTCATGACCAACCCGTCCTATATTCGTGTACCATAATGGTTATGAGAAAATATAACGCACATTACAGTAAACCCCCTCTAATGAGACCACTTAATGAACAAACATGGCTTCTTCACGAGCAGGTGGATGCTTAATGCAGGACGAAAGTTATGCAGAAAGCTCCTATATGAGCTTTCTGCATAACTTTCGTACTGCATTAAGCTACCACCTGCCTTTGCCACTGTGATGTATGCCTCTTTTGCTGGTCGCATTAGAGGGGTTTTATTGTATAGATCTGAGTCTACAGTTTCTTCAGTGGTAAAACATTTCCCTTTTCATAAAGCACTGATAAATATGGCTGAATAAAAAATATAGTCATCATTTCTTACATAAATATGTGCATGACCAACAACCTTTCTACGACTGAAATTGGTCGCACAACTGAAAAAGATTACCAGCAATTACTGAAGACCACCGGCGGTTATCAATGATTTGCCGTGCGACCTTTGTACAAATAACGGCGACCAGAGGTCGCTAGAATCGTAAAAAAGGTCTTAAGTGGTCGTAACGCCTAGTAGGACTGGGGGTAAAATATAACAAGAGTATACAAATCAACATTATATGTCACCTGCTGGGAGGAGTGATGGGAGAAAAATAGGGGTTAGCTAAAAATGAAGTCATACAAACGATATGACCCTATTCATTTGCACTTGTGTCTAGATGTGTTCGAAGTTTGAGGTCAGTTCCAATTAACCGACTCCCTCATTTAGTCCCAACCTCTTTGAATGAATCTACCGAAAAGGAGCAATTACTAGAGAAAAGGAAAAAGCAGAATTACACTATGTTGTTTTGAAACCATTGCGATAAATAGAGCATTTGCTCCATAGGAGCAAATGCTCTATTTATCACAATGGTTTTCTAAAAGTGAATTGTACAGAGGCATCATCAGGACCTGCACTATTTGTCACGTTACACCTTTCTTAAGGAAGATTCCTAAATATTCACTAAACACTTTACCTGTTCGAATGTTTGAATAGTGCATTAGAAAAGTCAGCGTTGCAAAGGTTAATCACCATCTTGTGGCACAATAATATCTGCTTAAACTCCGATTTAAAGGAACATTTGACAGAGTCTTAAACGAACGACCTGTGGTTTCATCTTGACCAACCTGTTTTCAAATACCAGCCAGGTAGCACACAGAATGATAGGGTTAACCAATTACCTCATAGGATATTTTTAGATCCAGTCTCTGAATAAATCTACCAAAAAGGAGCACTTACTAGAGAAAAGGTATTTGTTTTTTATTTCTTTTAGAACTGTGTAGTTTTGAAACCACTGTGATAAATAGAGCATTTGCTCCTATGGAACAAAGGCTCTATTTATCACAATGGTTTCATACAGTGATGTCAAAAGGCGCCATTATGAGGGAATTGGCTAATAGTACGTGTGTTCATTACACTGAGCTGGCTTTTTGACAAACCCATATCTCCATGCTCAATTTCCATTATTTAATATTTAACCCATTACCTCATAGGCTATATTTAGATACAACCTCTTTGAATAAATCTATCGAAAAGGAGCATTAACTAGAGAAAATGAAACTTTTAGAATTTTGTAGTTTGAAACCATTGTGATAGATAGAGCATTTGCTCCTATAGGAGCAAATGCTCTATTTATCACAATGGTTTCACAAAGTGACTTTTACAGAGTCATCAAAAGTCGTCAATATGAGGGAATGGGTTAACAGCACGATTGTGTGATTATTTTGGAACCAGAAGGCCCAACAGAGTAACTCGGCGTCTAATCCGGACTGATCCGAACCACTCAAAACTCATTTTCGTGTGTCTTTTAAATGAACTGCAAGAAAATTCAAGTGCGAACTGTGAGATATATGCTCTCCTTCCTATGCAGCATTGCCCAGCAGGCTTACGGTTTAATTACATGCATATGTCACAGCAGAAATCGCGATTCAGGACAATAATCGGTTTCCTAGGACAGATCGCGATCGCAATCTGTCCTAGGACAGACTGTGATCATAATACATCCTAAGGACAGTCGATGATTCTACTAGTGCATATTTCGATTACGTCTGTCCTAGGACAAACTGTAATTCTATCATGAAAAATCGCAATTCTACTGACAGAATTTATTATTTGTGTTATGTATGACACTTTAAATCTACAAAGATAATCTACAATTCTTCTGGAAGAATATATTATTTTAAGATCACAAGTCTATATTAAAAACATGACAAACAACACATAATTGTGATTGATTTTTTAAAAAAAAGGATCGGAGAGTCTGTCCTAGGAGAGATTGCGATAGCAATCTATCCTAGGAAAATCGGTGATTGTCCTGAATCGCAATTTCTTCTGTAACACATACATTGACGTTAGTGAACAGGTTTGGATGCACATATCATTTCTTTGGTAAAAACTCTCTATAATACCAACTAATTGAATAAACATAGTCTTAATACAGGTGCTTGTTTCATGCCGCCTGTAGAGAATAATGCAACACTAGCCCCCACTGTGACAATGTTAGTCGCTTGTCTAATCTATACATTTAACTGTATACAGTAGAACATGTCTTAAGCGGCCATTCTTATATTGAATACAGGAGTCTTGAAAAGCAGAGGGCTGCTTAATTTAGGGCAAACGTAATACAGGGTGCTCATATAGGAGCTTTCTGCATTACTTTTGACTGCATTAAGCTACCACCTGCCTTAAAGACCCGTTATTAGATTTCTCTGTGATGGCCGCTGAAGACATGTTCTACTCTACAATAGCAATTTGAAACCGGGCACATGTACTATGAATTACTTTGGAAATATTGACTGACATTTCTATTAATATTTATGCCTAAATATTGTTTTTCAAAAGACGTGTTTTTATTCTTAATCCTTTCCCTCATATAAACGTGTTTTCACGCGTTTGCAAACAGAGTAGACCCAGATCAGGCGGCTCCTAAAGGATTGCTCTGTTTGCTAATGGAATTTGATAGACCTGTTGTTTTAGTTTCTAAAATGGCTACAATATTCCACCTTGCATATTTCAATACATGTATACCTATTTTGTCAATGAATATTCAGTAGGTATTGAAAGTTGAAATAAACACATAAACAGGGAAAGGGTTAAATGATGCACTATATTGTATTGTTACTGGTGGCTGTTTCGCCATGGCTTTCCAGATTAGACAAGCGACTAACCTCGTCACAGTTGGTAGAAAAGTACAATGTAAAATAGTAACCAAGAAGACGGAGAAGTGCACAATTTGCATAATGCGCCAGGTATGGGTAATAAATTCAGCAGGGCATACCTCACAGAGGCAGAACGGATATACAGTAAAACCTCTCTTAACCGGAATTCTGGTAGAGAAGAATTTAGATATTTTAGGCAGGTGACTGCTTAATGCAGGGTGAAAGTCAAGCAAAAAGCTCCATTAGGAGCTTTCTGCATGACTTCCACCCTGCATTAAGCTGTCACCTGTCCCCAAGACCGATATTTATACTAAATTTAACGTCCGGTTAAAAGAGGTTTTACTGTATACGGATAATGCATACAGAAGCGCTCCCGAGGGGACGTAAACTTTCTTGCAGACCTCATTATCATTAATGCCTTTGTCATTGTCGTGATCATGCCCCCCCCCCCCCCCCCCACACACACACTTTCGTTTTTGGTTGTATCATTATTTGTTTACGTAGAAGTAAATTGTAAAAGATATGTACATGTATCACATGCCTCATTTTCAATAACAATCGCAATTTCCACCAACACATGTACAGTCACAACCACCGACAGTCTTCGACAACGAATTACCTTGTCCCGATGAGCCATTGCTGGAAAGGTTGTTAACCCCTCACCTCATGAATATATAAACATGTCGAAAATAACGATATCATGAAAATAATGATGTTTGAATATGCCTTTGACAGTAATTGAAGAAACCCTGTCTTGAAATCTGAATAATAATACTACATGTTTTCATCTCTAAATATTTGTCATTCATATTGCTATTGGTTAACATCATTATAAATAACAAAACGGCAACCATCACACAATTAACATGTGACTCATTGGCGAGACTAACCATGATGAAACGTCGAGATCCAAATAAAAGTTGATCTTGATCAGCACTGTTAGAAAGTCCACCAGGACATTTTCTCGTGATGTCGGACCCATTGTCACTTGTTTATACGTTTTCCGATCTATTATAAACACCACACACGGTGCAGGAAAACAACTTAATCCTTAGCCCGCTGTTCGCGACCTTACTCGCGTTTGCGTACAACTTGGATCCAGATACGGCGATGAGTAACTCGACGTCTCATCTGGATCCAAGCTGTTTGACACTTGGCCGAAACGAAAGTTGTCAAATTGCATCAGATCCAAATTTGACAAGACATGATATTTTCAAAGCAGGGTGGGTGTTTACCTTTAAGCATGACGATAATGTACCTGTGGGTGAAAATTGCCGTCTTGACCCATTTGTGCCCACGATCCCATATATGGGATATAGGCAAACAGTGTAAACTCTGATCAGACGCCGCATAATGCGGCGTCTGATCAGAGTCTGCACTGTTTGTTGATAGGAATTTCAATATAAAACAAAACGAAATGAAAATTTAGACCAGTCATCCCCTAGATAACAGTTGGACTTACCCACTATATAAACATGGAATAATCCACTGGGCGCAAATGGGTTAATCACATGTGTTACTAGTTTCCTTTTAAATACAGATCAGTGTCAGACAGTTTGGATCCTGATGAGACGCCGAGTTTCTCTGGTTTCACTAGTATCCAATCTCTCGGCATAAGTCATCACAGATTGGTTGTTAACATACGCCTTCCTATCTACGCCTTTGCAAACAAAGTAGACCCAGATCAGACGTCTGAATCTTATAGGGGCCGTCTGATCAGGGTCTGCTCTGTTTGCTAATGATAAGAGATATGATTTTACAGTTTCTGTCATGGTAAAAATGTCCGTTGTGTCCATGTGCTATTATAACAGTTGATAAAATTAATATAGTATCATTATTTCTAACATGAAGTGCAAGGGTTAGGACCAGATACTTTTTATCTAGTTTATAACGGCACGCAAAAGGTTCAATACCTGCCGCAATCGATTGTTTTCGTTTGTTATTGGGTTTATTCAAGGCTAAGCTAAGGTCAAAAACATTGTAACGTGCTATCGATTACCAGCAAAGAATGTCCTCCATTATAACACAGAGCATAAAAAACTATACATAACATTTACCCTACCTGGAGCGTTGAGCCTTCCAGTCAGAATCTCACAATGCACTAGGTATTCCCACCACTGTCAAATTCACACGAACAATCACAAGAATATCTTGTTGACTCTCATGAGAAGTACGTTTGATGTTAAATATCTATATATTTTTAGCCCACGCAAATCCATGAAACATTTCACATACATGTACATGTATATATGCGTATCGTAGTTCTAAATAGCGCACACGTAACTAAACACCTAGCGTTTAAAACCCTTATCGGGACAACATTACATTGCCGATACTTCTTAACACACTTATCCTGCGTGTGTGTTATTTTTTCATAAATCATGCGCGAATGATGCGAAAGGTACTATTAACTGACATATGAGATCACGTCAATGTCACTATGTATATAAACATAGGTATATGCACAGTAGAGCCTGTCTTAAGCGGACATTCATTTACCGAAGATAGGCGTGTTAAAAAACAGGTGGTTGCTTAATACAGGGCAAAAGTAATACAAAAAGGTCCCTCGGGAGCTTTTTGTGTTACTTTTGACCTGCATTAAGCTACCACCTGCCATACAGACCCATCATTAGACCGCTTTTCGGTGTCCACTTAAGACGCGTCCTACTGTATACATATACTCTAACCCATACAACAATGTTTGCCCAAATGTGGTGTAAAGTTCCGATTTTACCTACTTCCGATTTAATCATGCTTTTAAGAACATTTTGACTGAGTGACAAACAGATTGGATCCTGATTTGACGCCGAGATAATCTCGCGGATAGCGAGATAAGGGCTAATTTAGCCTTTCAATACTTAACCCTTCTCTTGCTGAATTTTAAAATACATTTCTCCTTCTTTACCCATGCCCTGTTGTATAATTACATATATCTTCACTGTGTACAAGTATTTCGCTGTGAAATCACTGCTGTGGAGTGCACTGGTTGCACAATCCATTTGTAAATAGTGCAGACCCTGATGAGTCAGCTCCTGCAGGAGCTGTCTCATCTGGGTCTTCACTATTTACAGGTAGGTATATTGACGTGAATAGCAAGCGAAGGGTTAAGTGTTCGATAAAAACACCATATACTTATTCATTGCAGCATCTATAAACATTCTCGATCCAGATGTCAGAGGTAAATTATATTTGATCCGGATCACGTCTGTTAGATACTCCGATTGATATACATGTATATATTTCTTCAGCATAAAGTGACGCATGGATTTCAAAATGCATGTGACGATAATACATGAAGCAGATGACACTTATAGGTCAAGGTAAGGCTGGCTGTGGTATAGCGTCGTTTGATCTTTTGTCTGCTTAGATCTTTACCTCTTGAATATTGACGTAGAAAATAAATAATGACATAACGAATGTTTATTAGTTGAACTTCTATAATGATATATAGACAATGGAGATCTTTGCAGATCCAGAAACTGTGAAATCAGATCTATATACATGTAATCACAAAGGGGGAAAAAAGAGTAGAACCTGAACAGACGGCTCTTCTATTCTGTTAGCATTTATATTGACTGGCGTCTTTATAAGTTCATGCTTGTGCAATAAAAATAAAAGTGTGCTTCAAATGTATACTTCGACAATAAAAATACTACCATCACTTGGATCCTGACCCTGTATTTAATCCCTAAGGGCTTAATTGGTTAAACTAGTTTGATAATTGCAATATAAATGTATAAAAAACTGGCAGATTAAAGATCGACATAGTAATCCTTTTCCCGCTGTGGAACAACAATGCCTGCTCAAAAATAGACCTGGTCCATGTTTAACTACGTCCTATTCGATCATGCGTTTGAGAACCTGTTGATCGAGTGCCAAACAGCTTGGATCCTGATGAGACGCCGAATTACTCGGCGTCTCATCTGGATCCAAGCTGTTTGCCGATGCGAGTCAAGTCTCAAACAGCTTGGTAAGAGATTAATCTACAGTGCGCTAGAATGTTGACAGCTGCTTCGTTTTTCGTTTGTTACCTTTGTAATACACATGCTTTGTTTTTTAGTTTTGATACACATGTAATCTCATGGCCAGACAAATTGAATCCGGACGAAACGTCGAGTCACTCGGCGTCTAAATTGGATAAAATCTGTTTTAACTGTCAACACCAATTCTCCTGAAGCATACATGTTTAAAGCCTTTAAGTGCTGAATATTCAAAGTGAAATGGTCCACCAGTGTTTAACTGTAGAGTTTATTCAGAATGAATGGCTAGATTTAATTTTGTAATAACAAACACTGCAGACCCTCATCAGAGCGCTCCTCTACGCGCCCTAACTGACATTGGTATGCAAATGCCAGCTCATTAGTTTCCCACATTCCAAAGGTAAACAACCAAGTAGCGGACGTTAATGTATTTTGTCCTATAAAGTCAGCCAGCCGTTGAAGATCAGAGTCCTGAAGGTACGGTATTTTTCCACGTTTGTATGCATTAACCACAGGTCTTCGACACGCGCTACTTTACTACGCTGTGGGCAATGAATACATTCTAGCTCCTTGCTGGGGCTTTCTGCATTACTTTCAACCTGCATTAAGCAACCACCTGCTTTTAAAGATAACTTTGGTATTTTCCTGACGTAGTCGCATTAGAGATAGTCTTCTGTATAGTAGTAAAGTAGCGCGTGTGTCGAAGACCATTAGTATAAACGTCTAGAATTTGCCAGTTGGTGTTAACCCTCTCAATGCTACATATTGTCGTCTACATTTTCTCGTTTATGCATCAATGTAACAAACAGTTTGGATCCTAATGAGACGCCGATATACTCAGTGTCTCGTCTGGATCTAAATGGCTTGCATAAGTGATCACATATTCGATATTGGCAGCGAAAGGGTTTCTGGCTTGCGCTGTTTCTCGTATTTCGAGAAAAGGTGTATACATTGTATTCAATATGCACATAGTTTCTGTCATCATTAGTACAAATCAGTCAGAATTAATTAAATATATGGAATTCACAGTAAAGTCCTGGACTTTGAAGACAGGTGTTACTTAATACAGGGTGAAAATTATGGAAAAACATACATGAGCGTTTTGTATTACATTCGTACTGCATTAAGTACCCACCAATCCTTTTAACTACATTGTACCACTGTATTCTATAGAGTCACTTTTGGCATCTTTACAAACATAGTTGACCCAGGACAGAGGCTCACATAGGGCCGTCTGTTTAGGACCTGCCCTGTTTGCTAATGGTATGATAGAGATCTGTGATTCTACAGTGTCTGCAGTGGTGGAACATTCTCTTGTTTATGTTATAAATCAGGTGATTAATATCTATAGGTATACTATTTCTTACAGGAGTATGCACAGAGTACAGATTTAAAGATATGCATAAATGTAGCTGTTTTCTTATTGCAAGCAGAGACAAACTGACGTGTGTTTTAAGCATTCCCTGTGCTGTAATCATGCAAGAAAGCATGACATCATGAATATTTATCAGCTGAATTTCTAAATAAACTTTTCGAGGATATTTTGCTTTGACAACAAATGTAGATTCAGATCTATACAATGTTAAAAGCAAAACGAGCAGACGCTGATCAGATGGCTCCTACAGGAGCCGTTTGATCTGGGTTTACTCTGTTAGCAAATGCGTGAAAAAGCGTTTATATGAGGGAAAGGAGTATGTCTCAGGTGCTTGCTAGGGGTTTTGCCTTGGACTTCAATGATTTTTAAAAGTGACAGTGATGTTAACCCTTTCCCTGTTCTATGTTTATTCCAAATTTCAATACCTACTGACTATTCATGGACAAAATAGTTATAATGAAATAAGGAAGGTTGGATATTTTAGCCATTTTGGAAACTAAAGAACCAGATCTATCAAATTCTAGTAGCAAACAGAGCAGACCCTGATCTGGGTCTACTCTGTTTGCAAATGCGTGAAAACACGTTTATATGAGGGAAAGGTTAAAGAAAGACTGGTTCTGTCGTTTGACACAGCAACCGCAGAATGTGAGCCGTTTGATAGAAAAGACAAAGGAGGAAAATATTATGTTGAATTTCGATAAACAAAGTAAGAAATTAAACCCCTTCAACGGGGGAAACGAGTGTACTGATATTGACAAACAGTATAGACCCAGATCAGAGGTCTCCTGTAGGAATCAACTTCTCAGGGTCTTCATTTTTATGTCTTTGAAAACCGACCAGCAAATTAAAATTTTAATAATTTCCCACTGAATATATTATACCTTTACACAATGATAGGCTTATTCCATTTTGAAAATTCAGCATTCACAGGTTTACATGTGGAGATAGACTACAGTAAAATCCCTCTAAACTGGTATTCTAGTAGAGAAGAATTTAGATGTTTTTAGGCGAGTGGCTGCTTAATGCAGAATGAAAGTCATACATAAAGCTCTTTCTGCACGCCTTTCACTCTGCATTAAGCAGCCACCTGTCTCCAAGACCGATATTTATGCTAAATTTAACGTCCGGTTTAGCGAGGTTTCACTGTATCTCTAGATGTGACGTTCATACGTCTGATTGGTTGGTTCATTTCCTGTTTTGTCACTGAATATCCTTATCACACTAACCCCCTATTTGGAAGGCGGATTTCGATACTGTACCCAGTATCAAGTACCGGTGCACTGTAGGCTTTTAATCTCTTGTCCTGCTGCTGTTGAAATTACTCACTTCCGATTCGTTCAGGGTTTTGAGAAACTGTTGACAAAGTGTCAAACAGCTTGAGCTCTGATAAGATGCATGTTCTTTGCAAATGACAATTACGCAAACGTTTATTCCATCAGAATACAAGTGATTTAGGCGTTAACCTATGTAGACAGTTTGGATAAAGATCAGATAAGGTACTGAATAAGACGGTGGCTAATCCAGATCCAGATTGCTTGAAACTTGAAACGGGTTGAGAAAAAGCCGCACGAGATTTTGTTTTGGCATACGGAATTTACTTTATGTTCAAAAGTTACCCCTTTTCTCCATAAATACGCCTTTCTGCGCCTTTTCAAACAAAGCAGACCCAGATCAGACGACCCCTATAGAAACCATCTGATCAGGGTCTGCGGTGTTTGTTTATGACATAATATACATGTAGATATGAATCTATAGTTTCTGTAAGGTATGTTCTGAACTCTCAACGTGTCTAATACCTCAATCTTGCTTCTTTTAACTGGAATCGCCTCTCATATACTGTTTACAGTATAAATTGTCTCTAGCGATCATTCATTTATTGTAGTAGTAGTAGTAGCAGGTAGTTGCTTAATGCAGGTCAAAAGTAATGCAGAAAGCTCCTTTAGGCTTCTGCATTACTTTTGACCTGCATTAAGCTACTACCGGCTTTACAGACCCATAATTACACCTCTTGTTAATGGGTTCTACTGTAGTCAAATGAGTAGCAGCATGATATAGGGGTTGGTGAGGAAAGATAAAAAATACATTTTCCTTTTTTTTCTCTTTGGAACTAGCATAAACATCCATTTTACTAAGATTTCCTAGATACGCCTTTTATCTTCAAATTCGAAACTTACTAATTCATCTTAATCTAACATTTGAACATTTTTATTAGCAGTTTCCAGCGGATGTACATGTATATACTTACTTTATCCGAGATTATCACTGCACGAGATGAACCCATGTTAAATTTATATTAATTCACATCGTCGTCTGCAAAATCTCTCACCTGTTGTTATTGAATGTTTTCCAGCTTGCTGTTTTTGTTTCGGTTTGGACAAGTGACATCCCGAAGAGACGCCGAGTGATCTTGATCCACACTGTTTACAAACAGCTACATTGTAGGTCTCTAGGTGAACTTTTTCAGAATCAAAATCAAAAGAGTTCTCCATATTAACCCTTGTCCCGCAATCCGCGACCTGACTCGCATTTGTAAACAACTTGGATCCAGATGAAACGCCGAGTAACTCGGCATTTCACGAGAATCCAAGCTGTTTGACACTCGGTCAATAGTTTCTCGAAAGCTGAATCGTATCGAAAATAGTCAAAACTGAACCAGATTCAAAGTTGAGCAGACATTATTGTTTTAAAGCAGGGTAAGGGCTAATTTCCGGACTTGACTGTTTCCGTGCTACCATCGGATTATACATTTCTAATACATGTACACAGACATGGATATTACCTGATGAAAGAATGAAATGTCGTTAATAGTAATTGTACACGCGTCTAAATATGCGCAGTACATCCCTTAATTAATCTTTGACATGCCCCGGGCGAGTCCGTAGTATTTTGTATCAACAATTTGGATTTTGATGAAAAGCTGATTAACTCGGTGTCTCATTAGGATCCATGTTATTTGATATATTTTATTGTATTTGGAAAAGACTCATGTACACGTACCAGAGGTCAACATAAGATGCGCCAATAAAAACATTTTCAACAATAATGTCTTTTTATTTCTCCACCAAACACTATGTTGTGACCATTCTTTAGAATCGTCTCTTCGGGACGATTCTAAAGAGTGGTCACAACATAGGGTTTGGCGGAGAATTGACGATTTTAGTTATTGAGAACACACGTTTATCTGTAGCTCTGATATACGTTGAATTCGTACGTAGATGACACACTCCACAAAAATAGTTATTAACCCTGACCCGGCTGTAAAAAATGAGATCTGCCTAAACTCTGACCCGGATCGTTTATTTCAGTCCCGATTTATTCAAGCATCTCAGAAAATTTGAGTTACTGTGCGTCTCAATGCAATTGCTGGTCTACAAAATAAAGGTTAACCCTTTCGGCGCCAAATACATTTCGTCTGCTAAGATTTTTCTTTTGCTTCAGTTTTCAAAATGGCGTTATTTTCAATTTCTTTACAAAATTATAATCAATGTCAAATGTCAAACAGTTTGGATCCAGAGGAGACGCCGAGACTCTGGATCCAAACTGTTTGACATGGGTTATCACGGATACGCACGCCTATAAGGACGAATTAGTTAAAAGCTGAATACCTTTTGCACCAGGGCAGGAAATACTCTGTAATTTGTTTCCATATCACCCTTTCAAATGTTAATTTGACAATATTAACTTGGCGTCTGATCTTCCATCAAACTTTTCCGCGTTGTATCAACGTTTCTGCAATTAATAAGGCCCATTAACCAGATGAATATTAATAAAAGAAAAAAAAAATGACATCATGAATATTAATTATCTGAATTTACATAATGGAATATGGCCACATGGACTTTTGGCGATGGCAGAAACTGTAAAATCAGATACAGTAGAACCACCCCTCTAATGCGACCACTTAATGAATAAACATGGGTGTCTTTATCAGCAGGTGGTTGCTTAATGCAGGACAAAAAACAGAAAGCTCACTTTTATCCTGCATTAAGCTACCACCTGCATATAGCACCCAGAATTATACATTAGCGGGGTTTTACTGTTCATATATTATAACTTATAATATATGTAACATAAACTATGGGAAAAGGGTTTAACGATTCGTGATTCATCATTTTTGAGCGGACGATGTATTAGAAATCTAAAACGTTTAGTATAGTAATGATGACTTATGTTATCTTTCTTCAGTCATTTGAAATGGTTAATTTTCAGAGTTCCAGATAAGACGCGTACTTTTTTTTCAAGGATGCCTTCTTTATTTCTCCACCAAACCTTATTCTGTGACTACTCTTTAGAATCGTCTCGAAGAGATGATTCTAAGGAGTGGTCACAACATAGGGTTTAGTGGAGAAATGACGATTTTGGTATTTGGGTACTCACTTTTATTTATTGCTCTGGCTAATGATTGATTCTTTTGACACAGCAGACATAGATCTACGTCTTTCAGTTGTCTATTGTAGAATCTCAACAGCCTTTATCCCGCTATTCGTGACCTGACGTGACAACAGTTTGGATTCAGATGTCTGCGTGAAGGGTTAAAAGAATCAGAAGTAAGCAGTTCGAATATTTGAGCCAACACTTTTTTTAATTCAGAATAATGGCCACTTAGTTAACCCTTACAACACTGGCTTTTCAAATGGACTATTCAAAAATTCAAACAGGTCAAGCTTACGATGACTATTCAGGGGATTTCTAAAGAAAAGTGTAATAAGACAAACAGTGCAGACCCTGACGAGAGGGCTCCCCCACGAGCCCTATCATCTGGGTCTACACTGTTTACAAAGGACATTAATGGCTCGTGTCCCGTACTGTAAGGGTTAAACAAACGTTCACGTATATTAAACACTTCAGTGACATAAATACAGGTCTGCGATATATGCAAACAGTTTGGATCCAGATGTGGCGCCGAGTAACCCGGCGTCTCATCAGGATCTAAACTGTTTGATATTCTGTTTATCTATTTATAAGGAAATTGAGGTCATATGACTAAATCTTGAAGCAGACGAAAATATGTCCAGCAGACGATAATTCTTTCGCTGAAAGGATTAACCCTTCGCTTGCTATTCACGTCAGTATACCTATAGGATAGTACAGTAAAACCTCTTTTAACCGAACGTATAAATTAGTATCAATTCCGGTAGCAGCTTAATGAAGGGTGAAAGTCATACAGAAAGGAGCTTTCTGCATGGCTTTCACCCTGCATTAAGCATCCACCTGCTTACAAAGAATACATTCTTCTTTATTGATAGTCCGGTGAAGAGGGGGTTTACTGCACTTCTTTGGAAACAATGAAAAGTGCATTGCCCATAAATATCTTCTTATGGGTACCATTTAAGAAATGAATGACGTGCTTCCGGTGTTCATGAGGTTATGCAACGCATAGCTTTACGAGCAAAGTTAGTGAAGCCCGAAGGGCTTCACGTGAATCTTTGCTCGTAAAGCTATGCGTTGCATAACCACATGAACACCGGGAGCGCGTCATTTATTTCTTATATTTATATTCCATTGTATTTCTTATATTTCAACGGATCCGGTATTGAAATGAACGTTCATGGGAAAATGCAACTTTCTTTTTAGAATAAGGTTATATAAGGACGTTGCAGGGCGAATGTAAATATAGCTACATATATACAGTAAAACCTCTCTAAACCGGATTTTAGTAGAGACGAATTTAGATCTTTTTAGGCATGTGACTTCTAAATGTACGCAGGATGAGAGTCACACAGAAAAGCTACGTTTGGAGCTTTCTGTGTGACCTTTATCCTGCATTAAGCAGCAGCCTGTTTTGCAGACCGGTACTGGTGCATACTCAGTTTAGAGGGGATTTGCTGTGTCCCACCGATCGCAACTGGACTGGTATATGCAAACAGTTTGGATCCAAATGAGATACCGAATAACTCTAATAAAGATTCTAGCTGTTTCACACTCGGACAGTACATGTGAAACCTCTCTTATCCGGACGATAAATTTAGTACAAATATCGGTCTTGGGGACAGGTGACGGCTTAATGCAGGGTGGAAGTCATGCAGAAAGCTCCTGGAGGAGCTTTCTGCATGACTTTCACCCTGCATTAAGCAGTCACCTGCCTAAAATATCTAAATTATTCTCTACTAGAATTCCGGTTAAGAGAGGTTTTACTGTAGTTTCTCAAAAGTGTGAACACTCGGATGCAAGTAGACCGTACAGAAGATCAAGGTCTACATGTTTTTTGTTGGTAGTATAAGGTTTCAACATTTGAGATCTGTTGCATCTTTCCCCTTGCTGTAAAATGTTGTCGGCCGATTTCTGATTTGTTGCAATCCTAACTTTATACCAATTTATTGAAGCATCTGAGAGCGGCAACCGCTTAGATAAAGATGAGACGTTGAATTGGTCGGTGTCTGATCGAGTGTCTCATCTGGTTCTCAGATTTTTGCAAATGACAGTCAGGTATTACTGACGAATGGGTACTGACACGTGTATACTCTCTGGTATACTCGGGTTTTTTTGTTGACGGTGTTTTGTTACAGACAGAATTTTGCAGCAGTCGTAATATCACATGTTACAGACAACAATGTGTCGCATGTACTACTAGATTGTTTATGAGACACGGGGTACAGCCAAACCTGCTTTAACCGACCACTGATAGATTATACATAGGAGTTTTAACCCTTCTCTTGCTGAATTTTAAAATACATTTCTCATTCTTTACCCATGCCCTGTTGTATAATTACATTTATCTTCACTGGATACAAGTATTTCGCTGGCTGTGCAATCACTGGTTGCACAATCAACTAGTAAATAGTGCAGAACCTCATCTGGGTCTTCACTATTTACAGGTAGGTATATTGACGTGAAGAGCAAGCGAAGGGTTAAAACACATGGGTCTATGGGAGCTTTTTGTATAACTATTATCCTGCATTAAGCAACCGCCTGCCTCAACGACAAATAATTAAATCTCTTTTAATGACCACTTCAGACAAGCTTTATTGCATTGTTGTATTGGACTACGTACGAACTCGTATATGACGTTTAGTAGCAGAAGCCGTCCAAGTCTGGTATGGATTACCTGCAAAGACACTACGTCTTCTTGAAGTGCGCCGGGGAACCAGACACAAGCCGTCATTCCAGTCAGAAAGTATTAACCCATTCCATCCTACTATTTTGATGTATTTTGGAAACCATTGTGATAAATAGAGCATTTGCTCCTATGGAGCAAATTCTCTATTTATCTCAATGGTTTCAAAACTACACAATCCTAAAAGTTTCCTTTTCTCTAGTAAATGTTCCTTTTCGTTGAATTTATTGAAAGACGCTATGTCTAAAAATAGTCTACGAGGGTGTGGGTTAAGTCACTGTATATGGAATTGTATTCTTCTGAAGATTATTTGGATGATGGTCACAGTTTTTGCAGGAACATGTTCTGCAGCATTTAGTCGTAGACAGCATTTCGTCGTAGACAGCATTCGCAAACAGCATTTTGTCACGGCTGAAATATTTGCAGCGACGGCGGTCGGTTACAAATGAAATAAGATTGGAAACGGCATTTATTACGGAAGTACTTGTTGCAGATGATATTTTGTTGTAGATGGAAATTAATTCTAGGTGACATTTGTGCAGAACTGCTGACGAAGCAACCCCTACATACCTGTAGTGTTTCGTTTTAATCCTTTCTTTGTAATGTGTATTTTTTGTATTTGAATTTAAGAACGAACTATTTATAAAATGTGCTGTCGGCTGTTTGTTTCAGATGTCATGTTGTTGCAGATACCATTCTGATCAATTTTCTAGACAGGGGTCAATCACAGTATAACCCCCCCCCCCTTATAAGCGGGATTCTAGTAGAGAAGAATTTAGATTATTTTAGGCAGGTGGCTGCTTAATGCAGGGTGAAAGTCACACAGAAAGCTCATACAAGAGCTTCCTATAGATGACCTTTACCCTGCACTAAGGTGCCACCTGTCTCCAAGACCGATATTATATTAAATTTAACGACCAGTTTGGAGGGATTCTACTGAAATAATAGACTACATTTCGTTCCAAATTAGTTTTTCAGGCAAACTACGTTTTGTTCCAAATATCATCCTTCCATGTCTATCTTGAGTACATCGAATACAGGAGAACCTGTCCTAGGCGACATTCATTTATTCAACACAGGACTCTTAAAAAGCAGGTGGTAGCTTAACGCAGGGTAAAAGTAATGCTGAAAGCTCCTATAGGAGCTTTTAGCATTACTTTTGCCCTGCATTAAGCTACCACCTGTCTTACAGACCCATAATTAGATCTCATTTTTTATGGCCGCTTAAGAGAGGTTCTACTGTAGATACAAAACTCCGGATATACATATCACCATTAATTTTATTTCGTACTTTTACGCTAAAGCGGGTAGATGTTGGTTATGTTAAACCTATTTCACGGGTCTTGACCCTGAACATAAACTTATACACAGCTGAGTTCTAAACAGCCAGGTAGTTTGGGCCGAAGTCATGTTCCGACCCACTCGTCATCTGATCCAGACAAGATAAACCTGGATTCTGATGATAAAGCGTTCCAACAGGAAACAGTTTTGAAATCAGGTGACATTCACAGGTAAGACGAAACAGTCTTGTTTATGATACAGTTAAACAACGTTATAAAGATCACCGAAAGTAAGTCTATACCCAATCAGCAGATACAATCGTAACTACTCGCCGTATTCCGTCAGAGTTCGGAATAGGTCTTATTTCGATAGAAATAGCCGAGGTGTTCCGAGTGTAGCAGATACAGCCGAATGCAGGTGGAAAGTAATGCAAAACGTCCACCAGGAGCTCTCTGCATTTCCTTTGTTTTGTTGAACACATTTATTCCTATATTATTTGACCCATTCCCTGTTAAATATTCATGAAGGAAATAATTACATCCTGAATATGTTTTAGGTCAGTTGTTATAGAAGTGCATGTACACATACATGTTTGGTACTTTAAGAAACTGTAGAGTCATATCTATTAGAATTTCATAAGCAAACAGAGCAGACCCTGATCGGACGGTTCCTATAGTAGCCGTATGATCAGGGTCTACTCTGGTTGCACAGCCGTAGAAAGGGTGTGTTTATGGAGTAAATGGTTAACCCTTTCCTGCATATAAACGCCTTTTCACGCATTTGCAAACAGAGAATGTCAAGATCAGACGGCTCCTAGAGGAGCCGTATGATCAGGGTCTACTCTGTTTGCTTATGGAATTTGGTAGATTTGTTTCTTTAGTTTATAAAATGGCTAAATACTCCATCTTCCATCATAGCTATTTTGTCCATGAATATTCATTAGGTATCTAAATTTTGACTTATTATAAAACAGGGAAAGGGTTAACTCATTCTCTCCTACGCTATTTTTAGACTCAACCTTTTTGAATAAATCTACCGAAAAGGAGCATTAACTAGAGAAAAGGAAAAATTTAGAATTTTGTAGTTTGAAAACTTTGAAACCATTGTGGTAAATACAGCATTTGCTCCTATAGGAGCAAATGCTCAATTTATCACAATGGTTTCACAATGTAAATGTTATACAGGCGCAAACATGCGTCACTAGGGGGTAATGTGTTAAAGAAACATCCGTCCAAATCTTATGTTGGAACCCAACCATTTATAAATGGTATAAGCCATTGCCATCGATGGGCTCAGCAAACAGTGCGGACTCTAATTGGAGACGGCTCCTGCAAGACTCCTCTGATATTGATATACACATCTTAACGCATTACTCTATGAATATTCATAAAAGAAATGATGACATCATGCATTTTAATTAGATTATTTTTATGATGACACTTGGCCACTGTTTGCAAATGTGTAAAACACGTTTATATGAAAGAAGTGATTAACTCCCTATTCGCGACATGACTCGTACTTGAAAGCAGCTTGGATCCAGATGAGATATACCGAGTGTCTCAGTGTCTCATCGGGATCCAGGCTGTTTGACAATCGGTCAATAGTTTCTCAAAGGCTGATCGAATCGAAAGTACTCAAAATTGCACCACATTCATAATCTGAGCAAGTATTACAGTGGAAGTCAGTGTTAAAAGATGAGCTGTCCAAGTATCTGACAGCTTCTTGTCTAGACCCAAGGTATGCAATATCATACATGTCGTGACAGGATAGGCTCGGTATGGATTTCAAAGTGGCTTTATTTACAGGCATATATTTACCTATACATTTTAAACACGTAAATGGGTCTATTAATGTTGAAAATATATTAGTAAACGTAAATATCTCAAGAAAAGCAAAAGGTCGCTTTATTATTGTCACCATCATTGTGTATTGGAATGTAGTTTGAGAGAGAGAGAGAGAGAAAGAGAGAGAGAGGGGGGGGAGAGAGAAACAGAGAGATACTGACAGAGACAGAGACAGAGAGAGAGAGAGGGAGAGAGAGAGAGAGAGAGAGAGAGAGAGAGAGAGAGAGAGAGAGAGAGGAGAGAGAGAGAGATGGGAATTGTTTTCGAATAAAGAGGTAGATACACAGAAGAGACGCCAAAACAAAAACGAGAGAATAGAGGGAGCTGTCACGGGACGTGTGTTATGTGATAAAAAAGCAACAACAGGATATGCACGGTTAAAATCTTTGATATACGTTTATTGCTTCCTTGTTTTCTGTTTCATGAAATTCTCCATCACCCTCATTGTTTCTTGCTGCCTGATTGCGTCCTGCTTGGCCCTGACCTCTTGTATTCGAGCAGCTCTGTCGTCATAGGGTGTGGCAGACCTTTGAACTTTCGTCAACATGGCAACATACTGGTTTTGTTGCTGGAGCTTATTGCGAACTCTCTCGATGTTCTTTTGCTCTCTCTGTTGGCGTTTCTTGACGGCGGCACACCGTATGTCCTCGGTAAATAGGCCCCCTGCAATACACGATGAAATGTCAGTTGCCTGACTTCATAGATATTAACCCTTTCCTTGTTCTATGTATTACTCTTTTCAATACTTACTGAGTGCTCATGGACAAAATAGTTATCTTGAAATATGGAAGGTGGGACATTGTAGCAAAATTAAAAGTAAAGAAGCAGAACTATCAAATACCATTAGCAAACTGAGCAGCCCCTGATCAGACGCCTCCTATAAGAGCCGTCTGATATGGGTCTACTCTGTTTGCAAATGCGTGAAACACGTTTATATGAAGGAAAGTGTTAATTAACCCTTTACTCCATGAGAAATAATGACATCATGGTCTTTTTAGCTTGTCTGTTTCGAAGCAACGTTGAGCTATTGTGATCACTGGGTCGTAGGCTTCGTCGTGCAAAAACTTTAATGTAACCCATTACTCGAAAAGTATAAGAGGTATCAACATGAAAACTTCACAGGTTGGTAGATCTCATTGATCATTAGAAGGCCCATCCATAAAAACCATAACTATTGAGTTCAGAAATTTTGAGTTATTGTTCTTTATTTTATTCAAAACGTTTTAATTTTGCTGGGCAAGCACCAACTGAGACGAGCGTTGGCGCCGCACGCGGCTCTTGTTATGCTTTGTATTAATGGAGGACATTCTTTGCTGGAATTCGGTAGCACTTTACATTGAATTTGATCTTAGTTTAGCCTTGAATAAAAACCGATAACTATGGAAAGCCGGTGCGCCATGCTAATTACGAAATGCTTCTTATCCTATTATGGTACCCTGTTTTTGAAATGCGAAATGCTTCTTTTCCTATTTTGGTACCCCTATTTGTAACCTACTTTGTACTGTACCATTGGAACCAAACTAACCCTAATTATTCGTCCTCAAATAGTGTCCACTCTAGTGTCATTAATATTTATTCCAACTAGATTTGTTTTTGTTCTTTGAATGAAAAAAGAACGCATACATTTTATTATATATTATACATTGTATTAAATTTAACGTGAACCTATGACAAATTAAGACTGCTTTGAAACATATCAACTCCACATCGAAAATAAATCTAAAGTATTGCAGGTGCTGGCAATTTGTATTGCAAAAAACACCAGTACCAGTATCTAATATTTCTGAATGGATTTATCCCTTTCCCTGTTCTATATTTATTCGTAATTAATTTTAAACTACACAAAAAGATGAGATATATGCGTTTAGTTTTCATTCAAAGTACTGGGTCATAATGAGACGCCGCATAATGCGGCGTCCTACCAGGATACATACTGCTTGGCACTTTAACCATGTTTTTTGCAAGGAAAGGATTTTATTGGAAGAATTGAAGCAGACGACAATTGTTGCACACGAAAATTTATGTAGCGCGCAAAGAGTTAAGTCCCATCTTATAAATGCTAACCTCGGCCATATTGACATTTGAAACTCATCATTATTCATACGGGGAATTCCTGCAGAAAAAACATGTTTGTGAAAACCTTTAATATTTATTCAACGAGCAAGCAGTGGATATCCTCATCAAAGGGTTCCTTCAAGAGCCCTCTGATCTGGGTTTACACTGCTTTCCTATGTCCCATATATGGGGTCGCAGAGATTTACGGATTTATCATTTAATCGGTCACCTGTTCAATTAATGACAATATGAATATTAATTAGAAGCCGATCTGTATTGTACCACACTTAAACAGGACAGACCCTAAACAGACAGAACCCGTAGAAGCCGTCTGATCTTGGTCTACTCTGTTTGCAAAGGTGTAGAAATGCGTTTCTATGAAGGATATTTGAGTCGATAAAATTATCAATGTATTCCTTGACTGAACAAGATATTGATGACGCATCGTGTCATTGCAAACTACATAATTATTTGTCCTATATAATCAAGTATGAGTTCTAATGTTAATGTGACCTGATGCAGAACAGATCAGTTTTACTAGCTTGTATAGATTGCGTAATGTGTACGTCTCGATAATACGATCATTTAAAAGAAGTATAATCCTGAATTTTTAAAACATGTGGTACATGTAGCTTAACGCATTCCCTGGTGACGCATTTTTGCGCCTCTATAAAATTCACATTGTGAAACCATTGTGATAAATAGAGCATTTGCTCCTATAGGAGCAAATGCTCTATTTATCACAATGGTTTTAAACTACAAAATTCTAATATTTTCATTTTCTCTAGTTAATGCTCCTTTTCGGTAGATTAATTAAAAAAGTTTGGGTCTTAAAATAGCCTAGGAGAGAATGAGTTTCCTGCGTTATATTTGCCCTGCAATATGCAACCACCTGCTTTTACACATACCTATGTTTATAAACTATAATATGGTCGCTTCAGCTGGACTCTGTCGCATTTAGTGTACATGTACCAGATAATCAACTTGAAATGAATTACACGTACATGTATTATGCTTACCTAACATAAAATGACTCAGCCATTCTTACCCATCATATGTTAACGTGTCCTGCTGCGCAGAAGTCAACATTTAGCAACTGCGAACATGAACAATGTTGACTCAGATCAGACACCGCGTTTGAAACACGGCATCTGATCTGGATCAACGCTGTTCGCATCGAATCAATTTTGGTCTGATGTTGAATTTCGCATGAGTCTGAAAGCTTACAGTACAAGAGGTCGACTATGCGCTTTTTTGTGTTGCGTGTTTTTCCTTGTTTCCTATCTTGTTCCCTTATGCAGAGCTCCAGATAAGATGCGTAAATCAAATAATTTTCAGGAATAACTTCTTTATTTCTCCACTAAACCCTATACTGTGACCACTCTTTAGAATCGTCTCGAAGAGACGATTCTAAAGAGTGGCCACAGTATAGGGTTTGGTGGAGAAATGACGATTTTAGTTTTTGGGTACACACCTTTATCTGTAGCTCTGCTTATGGTCGGTAACAATGGTTTAACCTTACTTAACCTTTTCCTTCTTATATTCACACACATGCAAACAGAGTAGACTCAGATCAGACGACTCCTGTAGGAGTCCTCTGATCAGGGTCTGCTCTGTTTTCTTATGGTTTAATATAGATATGTTTCTACAGTTTCTGTCTGAGCAAATATTTCATAAAACTTATTAATAATGATGATGTCATTATTTCTTACATGAATAGTGAACAGGTAAATGGTTAACCAATGCAATTTTCAAATTAGACTTGTAATCTTTTCATTCCGCTCTTTGTGTTTTAGTTTTGTTGGAGGAGGTGTACTTTTGTTGAATGACATGGGCGTATACATCAACATATAGATAGTATCGACCGAGTTTACCTGTGACATAAGTTATTTAAAGGGCACTTTATGTAGATTTATTATGATAAAAAGAGCAGAAAACTATGTTAAAGTTACCGTGACAGTGCAGTTTTACTTACCTAGTGTTAAATTTAATGCTACCCCTTATCGGGTGAACATTCATGTTACCTGCAATTTTCATGCATGATTTATACCTGCAATATTCACTCATGAGTTATACCTGCAGTATACCTGCAATATTCACGCATGAATTATACCTGCAGTATACCTGCAGTATTCATGCGTGGTTTTTATTGCATTCCTTTCTAAACCAAGACCGGAATGTCACACAGGTTGATGAGAACATTCATACATGTACAGCGATATTATATCACGCCATCCTAGCCACCCTCTGTTCAATTAGTCAGTGATGTTCAAACAGAGTGGAGTTACAATTATGGTTTATCACTGATCACTGTTATATATGAAGTTATAGAGATCATGTGTTCATATGCCATTATAAAGGCAAACGGCTTATAAACCATTCCCTTTTAATATTTTATACAACTTAATTAACCAATTTGCTCCCACGATCCCATATATGGGACGTAGGCAAACAGTGTAGACTCTGATCAGACGCCGCATGATGCGGCGTCTGATCAGAGTCTACACTGTTTGCTGATAGGAAATTCAATAAAAAACAAAACAAAAATGAACATTTAAACCAGACATCCCTTAGATAAAATATAGACTAATCCAATATATAATAAGCCCGGAAGAATCCACTGGGAGCAAATGGGTTAAGGAATATTCATCAAATTATCTATTGTTAACCAATATATTATAATAATAATATTTAAAGGAGAAGTCCCTACATTCGACGAGTTCAAACCACGTCCAGATCTTACTTTGGAACACATCCACGTATCACGTGGAAAGGGACACAGCAAGCACAATATTTAATCGAATAAGTCATTGACATTGATGTGTTTAGCAAACAGTGCATACCCTGATAAGAGGACTCCTTCAGGAGCCCTCTGATCTGAGTCTACACTGTTTGCCTATGCCTCTTTTAAAGGTTTAAATACCGATAACAATACTGGTTTGAGTGCTGCAGTATAACAAGGCTTTAAATACTATGTAATGTCGCTTGTTTATGTATTTACGCGAAAAAGAGATAAACACATTAATGTACGTAAGCAAGAATAACTTAGGCGAAAATATTGCATACAAACTGCCACGATTACAAGAGATACAAGTATACATTGTATAAATTATACATGTGGTCGAGCCAGATAAGAAATCTAGGCAATGAGATGCATATAGTACAGAGGCAACGCAGACCAGTATATGCACCCATGTGTTACACCATTGCAGCAAGTACGTCCGTCCGTGCTCTCTGTATTCATCAACATCTTGGGTCTAAATCTAAAACTCATTTTAAAATGTTATTGTAAGTTCACCATTGTTTTTTTTATAATTATTATTTTAAACGATATATGTCCAAAGTTTGCTCACCATACATACTTGTGCATATATGGTCTCATTTGGAAGTTCTAGAACATTGTTTTGAATTGCGAACATTTGATTATATGTAGATGTGCAGTTAATAAGTCTGAGTCTCAAATTTAGGCTCAAAATGTTGGTGAATATGGGCCCGGTAGTGACAGGTCTTGTTTTTGTTTTTTTTATCTCAGGGTAATTAACCCATTTTCAATATCGACTATATTCTGAGTGGGTTATTTCCCTTGACTGTTAATTCACTTTAAAAGTAATGACATTAAAAGGCACATGTATATGGCTGCTTATCACAGAACGAAAGTCATGCAGGAAACTAGTATGGTAGCTTTCTGCACTGCTTCTTTCCTGCATTAAGCTACCACATGCATTAAAGACTTAGAGTTGGTTGTCCGTTCGAATTAATCGTTGTTGAGAGGATTTGTAACTGATGCACTTCGTTAAAACTACAGGTGCCCCTCACGTTTATACAACGTGAAGACCAATATTTTGGTATGTTTTAGATACTTATGGCATGTGATTAAAAAAATAATGTATTTGTGA
The DNA here is from genome assembly GCA_963576725.1 of Azorinus chamasolen. Lineage (NCBI taxonomy): Eukaryota > Metazoa > Mollusca > Bivalvia > Cardiida > Solecurtidae > Azorinus > Azorinus chamasolen. Next base: position 87,364,537 of record OY755242.1, read on the forward strand.
TGAAGTTGTTGTTATTGTAGTTGAGACACATATAACATGCGAAGGGCACCTGTGGTCAAAATGACATCGGTCGGATGAAAACTAAGATCGGAAGAAGTAAAACCATCTAAAACGACCATTCAAATTACAATGAATAAACATGACTGTAAGTGAAAACAGGTGGGCGAAGGTTTTTCACCCTTACCTTAGATACGATATGTTCATCCATATCTTAGTGCCTTACATGGATATTGACAAGGTAAATGGTTAATAAATTATGTTCAGCTGAAACAAATCACTTCACATACACAATATGACCTCTGTACAGAGACATCTTAATAAATAAATATTGGTCTTCATTCATTCATTCATTCATTCATTCTTTCTTTCTTTCTTTCTTTCTTTCTTTCATACATACATTCATAGCACATGGTAGCTGCTTCATCTTTTACCTCTTGACTATTGATATAAGAAATACATGTAATGACATAATGAATATTCATTAGCTGATTTTTTAAAATGGCATAAATATGTACAGATGATGTTTTGGTATTGGTAAAACTGTAGAATCTGATATATTATAATTGTAGAAACAAACTAACAGAGCAGACCCTGGTCAGAGGACTCCTACAGGAGTCGTCTGGTCTGGTCTGCTCTGTTTGCAAATGCATCAAAAGGCGCCTATATGAGGGAAAGGGTTAATATATCAACTACATTATATCTGCATCTAGAATTAAGCGATCACCTGTCTTTAAGCCCAGAATATTGGACTTCTATTGTGTGGTCAATGCCATATAGTCTTAGAAACGCAAACGACTACACTGCACTGACTTTTCTCTCGTTCTTCCGTAAATTGCCTTAACCCTTTCCCTGTTCTATGTTTATTCCAAATTTCAATACCTACTGTATACTGGACAAATTAGAATACTTAAATATGGGAAGTGGAAAATTGTAGCCATTTTAGAAAGTATAGAAACAGATCTTTCAAATTCCATTAGCAATCAGAGCAGGTCCTGATCAGACGGATCCTATAGACGGCTCCTGGGTTTACTCTGTTTGCAAATGCGTGAAAATACGTTTATATGAAGGAAAGAGTGAAGACATTAAGGAACTTGACTCTTAATCTCGATTAAAATATAGTTTGAATAAGACTATCTTTAAATCTGATACGGTCCTATAATATTTCTCCACCGATGACCATCATGATTCTGATTTGCACGCAAAACTGAGTAAACTGGAAGTAATTTTATCTTTTTAGAAATCACACGAGGCAAGGAAGCAATATGACTGCGGTTCCGAAAGAAAGGATGTTGACTACTTTCTTTTACAGTGTCAATTATGTTTAGGATTAAGGCTAAAACGTTTTAGCAAAACACGCTCATTCCACACATTTAACATTCATTTCTTGCTTTTTGGTTCACCCGAACCCAGCAGTGCTGAAAAAGGTTTAGCTGTCAAAATGGGTTTAATATAGAGCAGTTCTCAGTTCTGAGATCCCTGGTCCTTTTCTGAACTTCTTTTCTCATTCACCAGTTCGTTCCTTTCCCCAGCTTTATTAATTGTATCCTCAAACAAGTGTTTCGTTTTATAAAATTCCAGCTGAATCCCGTAAGCTATCGGACATCGCAAATACAATGCAAGAAAATCTTTGTAATAAACTGTATACTTCATTATGAAATGCTATTGTAAACAACAAAAAGGTAACGAACGTAAATAATGTTGCTAGAACTTTTGGTCCAACTATTGCTGTTTGTACAGTAAAGTCTCGCTAATAAAACCACTCCAAAGAAGTACGGTATATTTCTGGATGTCTCAACCAGGTACATGTAGCAGTTTAATGTAGAACAAAAGTGATGCAGAAAACACATATAGGAGCTTACTGGATTACTTTTGCGTTACAGTAAGCAACGACTTGCTTTTACAGACTTCTGCGTTAACCCTTTCGCTGCCAAACCCTGTCGTCTGCTAACTTTGTCGTCTGCTACAGATTTTCATTTTTTGTTGTTTTTCTTCATTTTTATTTCAAAAACATAGTAACAGTAACAAACAGTTTGGATCCTGATGAGACGCCGAGTTACTCGGCGTCTCATCTGGATCCAAACTGTTTGCATATGTAATCACAGATCCGGCATTGGCAGCGAAAGGGTTAATAATTATCTAATTGCATTAACCATGCTTTGTTGTAATTCTTCTTTATGTGTTTAATGCATGGTGTCTATAGTGTACAAATACTGGCCATGAAATATGGTTAACCCATTTACTCTATGACTATTCATGTAAGAAAAAATGCATCATGAATATTAATTAGATGAATTGTTAACACTATGCCTCCCTTTGCATGGATCTAGTGCTTTTTATTGCATTTAATGCTAAATTACGTTTTATTCAGATGTTGTGTGCCTGCTCTTTCCCCTTTGTGCTTTTTTCCTTGTTTCTTTTTATGTTTGCATGATACTGTACATTGTATTTAATTTAATTTGGATTTTTACATATGTTTGTCGGAAAATAGCCCATGAGCTAATGTTATTTGTTATTTATATCCGACGTAAAATAAAATTTCTTGTATCTTGTATCTAGTTGATTGTTCCGCAAGTCAACAGAGCAGTTCCTGGTCAGACGATCCCGTGTCTACTGTATATTAAATGTGTTAAAGGGCATTTCTTTGAAGCAAAGTGCTAAAGTAAAATATTTAGAGTTGTTGTAGAGAGGCCTTACTGTACTTACCACTACAGTAGCATTTTTGTTTCATCTGTTTTCTCGGACTTCCGATCCTGTGGTCGAGCTTGTCGAGTAGGTACATCTCGTCTCTGTTGCTGTGTCTCACGGCTCCTTCGGACACGATCCTCGGTAAACGTCGAGGCTTGCGGGCGGGTGGGCCGTACATGAAATGATAGGCAATACCGCTTCTCGTGTGACGGATAAAGTGGGACTCAGGCAGGAGACCGTCCTTAGTTAGGTCATTAATAATTTCTTCAGACCTAGAAAAGTATAATATACCGCTTGATAGAAATCAACATGACTGCTTTATGTAAATGAATGTAATTTCAGAAAACTGCCTTAACCCTTCGCTTGCTATTCACGTCAATATACCTACCTGTAAGTAGTGAAGACCAAGATGAGACAGCTCCTGCAGGAGCTGTCTCATCAGGGTCTGCACTATTTACAAGTTGATTGTGCAACCAGGGCACTCCACAGCAGTGATTGCACAGCGACATACTTGTACACAGTGAAGATATATGTAATTATACAACAGGGCATGGGTAAAGAAGGAGAAATGTATTTTAAAATTCAGCAAGCGAAGGGTTAAGCTGCAGCCTATCTATAAGATCCAGCATTTGACTTATTTTAAGTAGTCGTTGTTGAGACCAGTTCGAACAATGGCAAAGGCTTTACAAGCTGTTGAATGCTTAGCCCTAAACAGATTAATATTAATATGGGAACTAATTAATGCGTGAATATAAACCGGCTGAGTGGGGGGGGATGGAGGGAGGGGAGGGAGAGAGAGAGAGAGAGAGAGAGAGAGAGAGAGAGAGAGAGAGAGAGAGAGAGAGAGAGAGATATGAATATGCGATACAATTTATGGTTAAGATATATTACCTTACATTATCTTACCTTAAAGATGCATGGGCAACTATTTCTGGCAGTTTGATTTCACTCAACCTTTTCTCTCGTCTCTTCGATGGTGTTAGTGTATCCTCCTGCTCCCTGCGAATGGGCGTGTCCCTTCTAGACATCCTGCTACGAGAGGGTTCAGCATAGACTTCCTGTTGAACTAGCGACCTCTTACGGAGGATGGGGGCAAGTGGGTCCGAGAAAGGGGTCAGCCGGTTCTCATACAGAGGAGCCAAGGGGTTTCCAGGTATGACGTAGCTTGTGCTATCTATGACAACTTGTCCTCGAGGGCTCCCGTCCTCGCTTCCTTCCGTCGATGAAGAGGAAGTCGAAGTATCGCTAATGTCTTCTAATTCCATTAACCCATAACATGTGCAAGAAGCATATACGTGCGATTAAACAGTGATATTTTAAAATATTGATGTTTCTCAACTGAACAACACGTCACGCCAACAGACTGCTTAACAACTGACGTTGCTAACGCATTTAATTGTGACGTCGTCGTGTCATTTCTTCGGATGTGACGTTGCTGCGTTGAGTCGTGTTCAGAATACCCGACGCTCGCTTGCGACAGCGAGCAATCACTGAGAACTGAACAAACATGCATAAGGACAATGAATGTCGAACTGGAAGGTTCGATGATGTAGATCTAATATTATATTGTATGACTTCATTTTGTATATCTGACTACAACACTAAAATAAAAGTTTGTTGGTAGATCTAGTCTATTATAGATCTACTGCGCGTCATTTTGACAACTTTATAACAGAAAACGTGTATATCTAGATCTAAGTTGTGGGGTTTAACTGAGCCAAAATTATCAGGAAATACGAATGGATAATGACATTTGTTGATTATTCACTGTCACTGTCGGAAAACAATGGAATACTTTTTAACGGTCTGCTCAACGGAGAATTTGAGATTGACTGAGAAATACAATGAAATTTACGTTTCCGAAACTGAGTTAGGAATGATCTGGATCTAATAACTTAGAGTCGGTACAGGTAGCCTACTGGTAGGCGTTTGGTTTAATTTATAAATTTTAATATAAAATCGATTGGTGGACAGTTTCATCATTTTAAACTAAAATAGCAGTAGATCTACATGTCGTCCAAATGGTCTAATGTGAGGACGTCTTGTCATTTATTGACAGAAGGTATGGGTTCGTGTTCCAGCTTGTTGTTATTTCATTTGTTATCAAATACATTCCATATGAAACTATTTTGAAAAAAAGATAGCAAAACATTATAAGAAAAGCATTATATGACAGCTTAGTGCAGGTTAAAATCCCCACGGGGGAACGAGTAGTCCGGTAATGTGTTCAGTGACATTATCAAATTGATATTTTCACTGTTCGAAACAGTGAGTTTAACAAGTGATATCCCCCTGTTATATCCAGGTAAACGACCAGAAAGACTGAAATGATGTATATTTACAATGTCTAAATAACACGGAAAATGTTGGCCACAGCGGAAACGACGTCTTGATATTAGATTAGTCGATCACGTGACCCGTTTATCAGTCAGTGCGCCGAATTATCCTGACGCTTTGCTAAGTTACGCCATCAAAATCATCCTAATATTTGAAATTCCTCTAGATCATTATTTCTGCAATTAAGGCTTCTTTATTGTGTTCGTTGTATGTTTCACACTTTACTTATATACATGTGAATATGCATTACCTGGCCTCCAGATAAGATGCGTAAATTTAAACATTTTCAAGAATAACTTCTTTATTTCTCATGCACTTAACCCTAAACTGTGACCACTCTTTAGAATCGTCTCTTCGAGACGATTCTAAAGAGTGGTCACAGTATAGGTTTTGGTGAAGAAATGACGATTTTAGTATTTTGGCACACACCCTTATCTGTAACTGCACGGTTTGGATAAAGCTACGAAATCTTTAACCCTTCGCTTGTTATTCACGTCAATATACCTACAGGAGCTGTCTCATCAGGGTCTGCACTATTTACAAGTTGATTGTGCAACCAGTGCACTCCACAGCAGTGATTGCACAGCGAAATACGTGTACACAGTGAAGATATATGTAATTATACAACAGGGCATGGGTACAGAAGGAGAAATGTATTTTAAAATTCAGCAAGAGAAGGGTTAAGACATTGGTGGGTTAGGTTAACCCTTATACCCCTGTGAAAACAAAATGTCTGCTCAACTTTAGATCTTTTCAATTCTGACTTTGTCCGATTCGATCTAGTTTTAGAGAAACGATTGAGGAAATATTGGTCAAGTTCGTCCAATTAAATGAAAGTTACGAATTATTCCAATTCCGATGATTTGACCTATATAAATGGCTTACGCACACACGCAACCCCCCTCTCTTTCTCTCCAGCCCCAGACGCCCGCATTTCTAACACATATAGATACGCACGCATGAGCTCACATATGTACGCATGCACGCACACACTCTCATCCACCCCTCTACCTCTACCCCTTCGAATTTGTAATTACCTGTAAATAGTTCAGAAGAGCAGCTCGGATCAAACTGCTTGGCACTCAGGTTGTATGGTTATAGCCAAGGTATGAGTGGGCGAGAATGGGCTGTTCACTGAGTGTGAGCTCTGTACAATAAATAGCAGCATTCTAAAGTATAATGCAGCATCAGACCTTACCGCCAAAATATTTAGAGTTTCTGGGACATTCTTTCCTCAGGTACAATGTAAAATATATGTCATTGTTAAAACTCACTACAGCCGAGGTATATGTCTCTGAACAGGAACCAGTTACCTTCAAAATTATGTTTTCGTGCTAAACCCTTTGACATGGTAGAGACTTTTCACGCCTTTGTAAACAGAGTAGACCCAGATCAGACGGATCCCATAGAAATTAACTCTTTTCATGCTGAAACCATAATGTCAGTTCAATCTCTGATGTGCTGAAATGTTCACTGACTTCCGAATTTAGTCGTTTGGGAAACTTTTGACCGAGTGTCAAATAGCTAGGATCCTGATGAGACGCCGAGTTACTCTGGAACTAAGCTATTGACAACGACAGCCCGGACTAGTATGCTTAATAGTTAGTACTTTACATGTACTACATAAATACGCCTTTCTACACCTTTGCAAACAGAGTAGACCCAGATCAGACGGCTCCTATAGGAGTTTGCTTATGATACAATATAGATAAAATTCGACAGTTTCTGCCATCTGCCATGGCCAAAAAATGTATGTGTTCATGAGCTATCATAACAATCTAATTAATACTCATGACGTCATTATTTCTTACATGATTATTTACGAGTAAAGGGTTGACACAGATCAGCTGCCGCGTTACTTGGCGTCTCGTCATGAGCCTGTTTGCAAACGTTATCAAAACTTCACGGATGGCGTGGAATTAGTAAATAAAACTAAGACAAACAACACCTGCAGTGTGTATAGTTCCCCGGCATTGCCCAGGATAGCCAGAAGGATAGAGCATTCTTCAACGAGCGCTGGAATGCACGTTAAAGTGCATTTTCCCTGTTAAACTATTTCACTAGTGGCGTAATGTGATTGCCTTTGCAAAACAATTTGGATCAGATGAAATATCGAGTAACTCGGCGTCTCATCAGGATCGTAACTGTTTGTTGGCGTGGTTATGTTTTCTGAAACAAAAATGAAGACAATTTAGTAATGTTTACAAATTGAATCAGACTAAACAATTTGCAGACTGCCAGGCCTAAGCGCGCTATTCACTAAACGACTTGTATTTTACAAACAACATGGATTCTGATCAGGAGCCAAGCTACTGGGCATTCAGACAATAGTATCTCAAAACACTTGATCAAAACAAAAGTACAGTAAACTCTCGATTATACCATCACTCAAATACGTATCATTATCGATCTTGAAAACATATGGCAGCTTAATGCAGGGTGAAAGTCATGCAGAAAACTCCTATAGGAGCTTTCTGCATGACTTTCACCCTGCATTTAGCAGCCACCTGCCTACAAAACATAAATTATTCATTACTAAAAGTTCGTAGTATCGAGGTTTTACTGTACAAAAAAATCGTAGCATTGAGTTTTCAGTGTACTAAAGGTTCGTAGTATCGAATATTTACTGTACTACAGTTTCGTAGTATCGAGGTTTTACTCTACTAGAATTGCACCAGATTCCAACTTGAGCCGACATCATTTGTTTCATAGCGAGTCGAGAGTTTATGAAGTGTTAACCCTTCCACTGTTAAATATTCATGAAAGAAAGTATGACATCATTAATATTAATAAGATTATTTTGTTATAATGGCATATGAATATAGGACAGTTTTGCTCAGACAGAAACTGTGGAATCAGATCTATATTATATCATAAGCAAACATAGCAGACCCTGATCAGACGGCTCTTGTGTTCTTCATATTTCTTTCTATGCACATATCTACGTGCTTATTTCACCTTTTACATGTACAGTAAAACCTCTCTACAACGACCACTAAATTACATCAAATATTTTGTGTTAAAGGCAGGTGGCTGCTTAAAGCAAGGTGAAAGTAAAACAGAACGCTCCTATAGGAGCGTTCTGTTTTACTTTCACCTTGCTTTAAGCAACCACCTGCCCTAAATACCAACTTATTATCACAATTTAGTGGTCGTTATAGAGAGGTTTTACTGTATATTACATTGCTATGTTTGTACAGTATTATATGTAGGACATGTAGGTAGATGGCGTATGCCTTCTTCAATAATCCAGCTTCTTCACTATCCAGTCACTTTGAGCTGGAGACCAAATTGACCAATTCCGCTGTATTTGCAGACTTTGGATCCAGGTTAGAATTCGAATTATTCAGCTGGTAACCATGCAGAAAACTATCTGTTTGAGGCCCTGGAACTGCTTAGTTAGAAATCGAGTAACTCGGCTACTCGCCAGTAATCAAACTGTTTGACGCCCTGGAACTGCTTAGTTAGAAATCGAGTAACTCGGCTACTCGCCAGTAATCAAACTCTTTGACACTCTAGCACTGTTTAGTTAGAAGTCGAGTGACTCGGCCACTCGTCAAGTACCTTACTGATTGGCATTTTGTCACTGTTTAGTTTGATGTCAAGTAACTCGGCTACTCGTCAAAAACCAAACTATTTTACACTCTAACATTGCTTAGACTTTGAGAGGAATGTATTAACCGACAGCTGTAGTACAGCTGAACGTAAATAAGTGTTTAAACGGTTAAATGTCGGGTATATACTTTTATTTTTTGCTTTTATCAACATAACAGAATAAAGGTGTTTTTCTTTAACACAACAAATAAATAAAGTGTTCCTGGCAAATGGTGTATAGGTCGATACCTGCTCGTTGCTGAAGGAGTTCTGTGATCAGGTTACTCTTATTACTCAAAGTATTCGGGCACCCGATCCGCCCACCCCACCCCCTCCATCACCCAGAAACACACATTCAAATGAAAATTAAACTGGTTCTTAACCCCTTCCCTGTTCTATGTTTATTCCAAATTTCAATACTTATTGAATATACATGGACAAAATAAGTTATAATGAAATACAGAAGGTGGAACAATGTAGTCATTTTAGAAAATAAAGAAACAGATCTTTCAAATTCCGTTAAGCAAACAGGACAGACCCTGCTCAGACGGCTCCTATGGGAGCCGTCTGAGCTGGGTCTACTCTGTGTGCAAATGCGTGAAAACGCGGTTAAATATAAAGGAAAGGATTTATGCTTAATTTGGCAAATCAGCTTAGAAAGTGAAACTTAATGGGTTAGGAGGGGGGTCGCTTGATCAGGGTCTGTCTTGTTTGCTTATAAAATAGCTAGATATAATTCTGCAAGTTCTGTCATGGTTAAACTTTCTTTGTTTACGATGCCACCATTAAAACCCAGACAATAAATATAATCTATGCTGTAATAAATTCTTACATGGATATCCATGCGGTAACGGGGTGATGGGTGTGTCCTAGTGTCTCCTGTACTCACCTTTGACCGTAGCATCAACATATTAGTTTTATATGTAATAGCCTGGCTTAAGCGGCCATCCAAATGAAATCTAATTAGGGATCTGTAAGGCAGGCGGTAGCTTAACCCTTTGCTTGCTATTCACGTCAATATACGTACCTGTAAATAGTGAAGACCCAGATGAGACAGCTCCTGCAGGAGCTGTCTCATCAGGGTCTGCACTATTTACAAGGTGATTGTGCAACCAGTGCACTCCACAGCAGTGATTGCACAGCGAAATACTTGTACACAGTGAAGATATATGTAATTATACAACAGGGCATGGGTAAAGAAGGAGAAATGTATTTTAAAATTCAGCAAGAGAAGGGTTAATGCAGGTCAAATGTGATGCATTACTTTTGCCCTGCAATAAGCAGCCATAGGCTTACTCCTATTTTCAATAAATGAATGAATGAATGTTAACATAATTCATAGTTACAAATTGTTTTATTCAAGTACATTTACTTGAAAATTTGGGATGTATATGTAAAATGAAACTGCAGTTTTTATGTACATAAATTTTATTGATGTAACAAAACATGTATGCATGACACGAATAAATTATATAAATTAAATATACCTACATGCATTATCATTCTGTAGAATTATTATTTGCAATTTAATGTCCTTGCAGGATGTGGCTGGTATCGCTAACAGTTCTGACTGGATTCAGATCTAAGACTGAATAAATCGGAGTCTATTCAATATCGAACTGTCTGGCAGATTTAGTGATGTTTCTTTATTGAATACAATGAACAAAAAATTATAATAGTATTTGTTAAATAGTATTACTGGATATATAAAAAGCGTAATAGATTACTTACCACAGCAAAATTAAATACAGTAAAACCCATCTTAACCGGTCATCTAGTAGTGTAGAATTTATATATTTTAAGGCAGGTGACTGCTTAATACAGAATGGGGGTCATACACTGCATGACTTTCACCCTGCATTAAGCTGTCACCTGTATCCAAGACCAATACTTATACTAAATTAATCGTCCGGTTTAGAGAGGTTTTACTGTACAGCCAAGTGCTACTATTCTATACAATCAGGTAAGTGTCATTATCGGTCTTTAAGGCAGGAGTGGAAACTACATTGTAAAACCTCTCTAAACCGGACGTCAAATTTGGTGTAAATATTGGTATTGGAGACAGGTGTCAACTTAATGCAGAGTGAAAGTCATGCATAAAGCTCCTAGGAGCTTTCTGCATGACTTTCAACCTGCATTAAGCAGCCACCTGTCTAAAAGTATCTAAATTCTTCTCTAGTATAATTCCGGTTTAGAGAGGTTTTACTGTTGTATCTTAATTCTTCATTATAGTCCGATATAGAGGTTTTTTTTGGTCAACTCCCTCGAAAGCGGACGAACAAATTAATGTCATAACCGACCTCAAAGACAGGTGGCAGCTTAATGCAGGATGAACGTATGCTGAAAGCTCCCTTGGGTTTTTTTCTGCATGACTTTCACAATTCATTAAGAAGCCATCTGCCTTAAATACAAATATTCTTCTGTATCAAAAGTCAAGTTACGTGGAGTTCTGCTGTTTATATACATATACGAGTATAGACGATATCGAGCGGAATGCAAGAGCAACAAAGACACAATGTCAAGCGGCTTTAGAATGTACTGAAGCGCAACAATAAAATGCAGCTATAAATGTGTATACATATTCTATAAACGAAATGTTGAGACGGTCTATCAAATTGCTGTTTTACTGTGTGGGAGATAAAATACAAGCTTTCTACCATGGCCATAAAAAATGGCCTTAGAGGCAGGCGGTATAGCTTTGATGCAGATGGAGAGTTATGCAGGAAGTTCCCGCGAGGGCCTTCTTCATTATTTTCGGTATGCATTAAGAAAATATCTGTTTTCAATAACACTTGTGTATATATATATTAATCATTTTGATGCAGAAAGCACATGTACTGCCGTTTGGAAACAGAGTAAACCCAGAACAGAGGGTTCCTCTGTGTGCCTTCTGGTCTGATCAGGGTTTGTATTGTTTTTCATTAAATCTTCTCACACATTTTACCCGACTCTTAACAATAAACAACAATGGACAATTTCAATCTGAAAATTCAGCGTTGTCGCTTGAGAGATGCTTTCTTGTATTTACCCAACCTGATAGTTAGATCTACACTAGAATGATTTTTCACGTATATATAGTTTTATATACATTATCAACAAAGATCGTATTAAGTTTTAACCCTTTGCATGCTGAATTTTCAAAATGGATTTGTTCGTCATCGTTTAACGAGTCAGGATATATTGATTTTGAGATAATTTTCAATGACTAACGGTCAGTGACGACCCTGATCAGAGAGGGCTCTGGAATCCGATCGGAGTATACACTCTTAATGTGTATTTGTTTAGGAAGAGTACATATACATTTTTTAAATATGAAAAATAAGTTTCGTTTAGAATGCAAACTCGTACTAGGTCTTAATCAACTTCCTCCACTTTCGGTCCACTTCCGCTTCCACTGCTCTGAGCACCACCATATGGATTACCACCACCGCCGCCGCCACTGCCACCACTACTACCACTACCACCGCTCCCATGGAGCTTGGCCATGATTGGCGAGCAGATTTGCTCCAGCTCCTTTTGCTTGTGCTCGAATTCGTCCTTCTCTGCAAGTGAGTTTTCGTCAAGCCACTTCAATGCTTCTTCACACTTACTTGTGACGGTATCTTTGTCAGACTGGGACAGCTTGTCTCCAGCTTCGGCGGCGGCTTGTTTAGCCGAGAAGATATAGTTTTCGAGCTGATTCCGAGCTACAACTCGTTGTCTCTGACGATCGTCTTCTTCTTTATATTGTTCAGCCTCATTAACCATTCTGTCAATTTCGGCCTTTGACAAGCGCCCCTTGTCGTTTGTTATCGTAATTTTATTGGTTTTCCCCGTGCTTTTATCTTCCGCTGACACATTCAATATGCCGTTAGCGTCAATGTCAAACGTCACCTCGATCTGAGGTATTCCACGCGGTGCGGGTGGTATACCAGTCAGCTCAAACCTGCCAAGTAGGTTATTGTCTTTAGTCATCGCCCTCTCGCCCTCGTACACCTGTATAGTAACAGCAGGTTGGTTGTCAGAGTATGTAGTAAATGTCTTTGAAGTTTTGGCCGGTATACGGCTGTTACGCTCGATGAGATTTGTCATCACTCCTCCGGCAGTTTCAATACCAAGTGACAACGGAGCGACGTCAACAAGTAGAACGTCTTTAATTGCATCGCTTGTGTCGCCACTCAACACCGCTGCCTGAACAGCAGCTCCGTAGGCAACTGCCTCATCCGGGTTGATTGATTTGTTCAGTTCTTTTCCATTCATAAAGTCCTGTAAGAGTTTCTGTATTTTGGGTATACGCGTTGACCCACCTACCAGGACGATATCATGAATTCTGCCTTTGTCCATTTTGGCATCGCGAAGCGCCCTTTCCACTGGTTCCAAAGTACCGCGGAACAAATCTGCGCACAGTTCATCGAATCGAGCCCTTGATATTCTAGTATAATAGTCAATTCCCTCGAACAAAGAATCTATTTCGATGCTAGCTTCCGTGCTACTTGACAGCGTGCGCTTTGCTCGTTCACATGCCGTGCGCAAACGTCGAATAGCTCGGGTATTGTTTCTTAAATCCTTGTGATGTTTGCGTTGAAACTCTTGTACGAAATGGTTTACCATCCTATTGTCGAAGTCCTCTCCGCCAAGATGGGTGTCTCCTGCGGTAGAGCGAACTTCGAACATGGAACCCTCATCAATCGTAAGAATGGACACGTCAAATGTGCCGCCGCCGAGATCGTAGATCAAAACGTTCTTTTCTCCGCTAAGGTTTTTATCAAGGCCATAAGCGAGAGCTGCTGCGGTGGGCTCATTTATTATCCTAAGAACGTTCAGGCCAGTGATTGCGCCGGCATCTTTGGTCGCCTGTCTCTGAGAGTCGTTGAAATATGCTGGTACCGTTACTACGGCATCTTTTATTTGTTTACCAAGGTATGCCTCGGCCGTTTCCTTCATCTTCACCAGCACCATGGAACTTATCTCTTCTGGGGAGAACGTCTTTGTCTCTCCCTTGTATTCCACTTGAATCATCGGTTTGGTTGTGCGGTTTATGACCTTGAATGGCCAGGTCTTCATGTCACTCTGTACGGATTGGTCGTCGAACTTGCGACCTATAAGCCGCTTGGCGTCGAAAACTGTGTTACCGGGGTTCATGGCCACCTGGTTTTTCGCTGCATCACCTGAAATATACACCAACATGCTTAAACGATTGGTTGGGGCTACCAAACACCATCGCAGACAAATCAGAACCTTTAGCAAAACAGTGCTTGATGAAAACTCGTAGTTACTAGTTACTGCATATAAAACAGACAATAGTTATAAATATACTTATATAACGGGCTTATAGTTCTGTAATAACAAAAGTATGCCATGGTTTATTGGATAACAGTTGGCCTGAGATGAAGGGATGAAATGACTAAGGGTAACATTTCTTAATGTAACCCCGATATCAAAGGACAGCAGTTTTGACTGTATTAAGCTTTTCTATTCGCCTTATATCAATCACTTTATACATAAATGTAAACAAGATGCTGTCGTTTATACCTAAATCAAGGCCATTTCAATGAGGTGTATGCATCAGAGGGCAACAGTGTATACTATTTATCGGGGTGTAATTCAATCCACAGCGATTTACTTTGAGTGGAAAAGCAAATCACAATACATATACAGTAAAACCTCTCTAAACCGGACGTTCAATTTAGCATAAATATCGGTCTTGGAAACAGATGACAGCTTAATGCGGAGTGAAAGTCGTCCAGAAAGCTCCTAGAGGAACTTTCTGAATGACTTTCACCCTGCCTTAAGCAGCCACCTGTCTAAAAGTATTTAAATTATTCTCTACTAGAATTTCGGTTTAGAGAGGTTTTACTGTACAGTGAAACCCCTCCAGTTAGTATTTTACCGATCTTAAAAACAGGCGACAGTCTAATGCAAAGTGACCTTCACTTTGCATTTGGGGCTTTCTGCATGACTTTCATACTGCATTAAGCAACCACATGACTTAGAAGACCTAACTTTCTCATAATTAAACTTCCTGTTTAGAGGTGTTTTAATATATATTTACTTTCATACTGTGCACTGTGTACTTAGGAGCTCGTACAACCAAACTCATCGTAAAGCCTAATGTACGACAATGGCTATTATATGGATACATATTCTAGTATCTAGTATGTGCCAATTAACACTTAATCTGCTGGGTAATTTAAACTGGCCCCTCCCTGTCTGAATATAAATTAAAATATGTATCAAACTTTATTGACGAAAATGATGCTTTGATAAACAGTGCAGACCTCAGGGTATGACCTCAGGGTATGACCTCAAGGTATGACCTCAGGGTATGGCCTTAAGGTATGACCTAAGGGTATGCACTGTTTATCATAAACATCATTTTCGTCAATGATAAATTTTGATACATATATTTATTTATCCCAAAGAGATCCCTTATGAGGCATTTGGTCTGGGTCTACACTGTTTGAGGATGTATTATATATACTCGGTTCTCGTATATTAGATTTAGTTCTTACATACGTTCTAGCATATGTTAGAATTTATGATAATTTCAGTCGTATTATATTTTTTTGTAAGACGAGCCCCAGGTAGTTACATATTAACCCTTTCCTCCATAAAACGCATTTCTACGCCTCTGTAATAGTCACTTCTTGAAACCATTGTGATAAATAGAGCATTTGCTCCATAGGAGCAAGTGCTCTATTTATCACAATGGTTTCTATACTACACAATTATAACATTTTCCTTTTCTCTAGTAACTGCTCCTTTTCGGTAGATTCATTCAAAATGGTTGGGTCTAAAATAGCTTATGAAGGAATGGATTCAGTACACGTTCAGTACAATTGTATCACTAGATCCTGAGAAGACTTTACAGCTAATTAAAACTTTCCCAGTATATAATGACATCATGAATATTAATTAGCTAAACTTTTACAATGCGAACTTTTCAAGGAATTGTTTTTGCTTTGACAAAATCTGTCGAATCAACTCTATATCATGTCAAAGCAAACAGAGTAGACTCATATCAAACGTCTCCTATAGGAGCCGCCTAATCTGGGTCTACTCTGTTTGCAAATGTGTCAAAAAGCGTTTATATGAAGGAAAGGGTTAATATGCAAATTTCGATGAAACCAAATCGAGACTGGTTTATTGATAACCAGACAACTTGTTGGAGGAAATTGTTGATGCAGAAAAAATGTAGACGACGACCATTGAAACACCTGTTAACTTATTGTCGACGAACTATACTACCATTGAGACACCTGTCAACTTATTGTCGACGAACTATACTTTAATAAGAATACGGAGGTCGTGAATGGTTACTGCTCATTTGTCTTTTTCATATTTGACCTAAAGCTACCAGCTGAATGAATATAAGACGTGTTTACACTTGCTTTGAAATAGCTTCAGCTACAACTATGAAGTCAGGCATTGAGCATGATTGTTTAATTAAGCGTCGAATGTTGTACATATATTGTCAAAGATCTAGAGCATTTATATACATGTATGTGTAAAAGTTATTTCAATCTAGATACAACAGTGAATCCGTTATCTGATAGGAACGCCTTTTAATGTATTTGCAAACAGAGTAGACCCAGATCAGACGGCTCCTTTAGGAACCCTTGGACGAAGTTCTGCTCTGTTTGGTTATGATTCTACAGTTTATGTTATGGCCAAACGTTCCTACATTCTTAGACAAATGTAAAGCTTTAACTAATTTATTTTTATGATAACATCATTTTACATGATTATTCATGAGACATAGTGTAGCATGTAAGTGAATATAAAATACAATTCAGCGGTTTGGTCGTCTTCTCAAACGTGTTCGTGTGTTTCAAGCAGAAAATTAAATCTGTGTTTTCCTTCCTCAATGTCGAATCCATCTATAAGTCGAACTTACCTATTAGTCGCTCTGTGTCGGTGAAGGCCACGTAACTTGGTGTGGTTCTATTGCCCTGGTCATTGGCTATTATTTCCACTTTCCCGTGCTGGAACACCCCGACACAGGAGTAGGTAGTTCCCAGGTCAATACCTATAGCCACCATTGTCTATGGTTACTGCAACGACAGAACATGGATTAACCTTTGCAAAACAATATATATATATAGACAGAGCTGCATTAGGAATTAACCCATTCCCTCATATTGACGCCTTCGTAAAAGTCACTGTATGAAACCATTGTGATAAACAGCATTTGCCCCATAGGAGAAAATGCTCTATTTATCATACTGGTTTCAAAACTACACATTTCTAAATTGTTCCTTTTTCCTAGTAAATGCTCATTTTCAGTACATTTCATCAAATAGGTTAGGCTTAAAATAGTATATTAGGGAATGTGTTAACTTGTGCAAATAGTGTACACCAAAACCGTTCGCTGCGCAGGAAACACGGTATCTCATCCGGGTCTACATTTATTGCGAAACTCGTAATTCCTGTAACGTTTCTTTACATGTGGCTCAAGTAAGAGATAACATACCGTGTTTTGTTAATTTAACGTTAAGCAATTAATTCAGATTTGACCAATTGTCAGTCTCGTTTCAAAAATCATGCAAGAAAATAATCGCCGAAATAAAATCATAGCTACGCATAAGAGTAATTATGAATATTATGTAAAAATGTTTTTCCTGTTTTCCCCGCTAAACCCTATCCTGCTGCTACATGTACCCATTAGAATAGTCTACGAGTGTTAAAAAGCAGGTGGCTGCTTAATGCAGGACAGAGGTAATGCAGAAAGCTCTTATAGCAGCTTTCTGCATTACTTTTGACCTGAATTAAGCTACTACCTGTACAGACCCATAATTCAACCTCTTTTTGAGTGTCGCTTAATACAGATTAAATTAGTTTTCTTATATTTCTCCGCCAAACCTTACCTTGCCGCTACTCAGTAGAATCGTCTCGGAGATACGACTTTAATGAGTAGCAGCACTGTATGAATACATCGGAGAAATAAAAAAAATGGATAGATCAGTATGCATCTAACAGTCCTGGAAAATTAAAACAGTAATTACAGTAAAATCCTCTAATGCGACCACCAAAAATGGGCATAATTCTGGGTGGCAGAGGCAGGTGGTAGCTTAATGCAGGACAAAAGTTATGCAGAAAGCTCCTGCTTTCTGCATAACTTTCGTCCTGTATTAAGCAACCACCTGCTTTAAACGACACAAATGGCTGTTTATTAAGTGGTCGCATTGGCGGGGTTTTACTGTATATTAAAATAGTATCTCAATATTATTTCAAAGAAAAACAAATTGAGATCTATACAGCAGAATAGTACAACAAAAATAACACCACTTTACCTGCACAGCTAGTTTAGGTTTAATCCTTGCAAAACGTTCCACTTTCACTGCGGCATTTGCTGCGGGGCCAGGTATAAGTAAGCAGCCACCTAATAGTCAGCAACAATCTTCACGTTTCTAGAAAGCTGGCGTATCACCAACAACATGAGTAATCGGGTTTACCTCATCAGACTATAGTACACATTGCTGAAGTATTTTGTGTCTTAATGAATGTCTATAAATATTTCACTGCACGAGGGCCTGGTTTGAAATAGGTGCATCTATACTCTAAAACGCATCTTTCAAATTGAGATTTATTCGCATAAGTTTACGAGTAACACAAGTCATACAGTTGTACTTCGATAACACGAACTTGGATAAATTGACTTCGGATAACTCGAGGTAAAAGTTCGATCCTGCCAAAATTAACAAGACATTGTTCTAAAATGTTTCACTATGCATATATAGAAACACATGTGACAGCTTACATCATTTCTTTCGTTCTGCATTAAGCTGTGAACTTGAGAAATTGTTCAGACTAGAAATATGATAGCTCGAACATCTGTTATATCGAAGCATTTTGAATGCTCCCTTGAAGTTCGAGATATTGAAGTTCAACTGTACGCTAGATTCTTGTTTACTTCATATGAATGGCCTCGCGCATTTATCTCACACTCAAAATGCGTCCTTGGTTACACACATGAGTGACTTTACAAATCGTAAACATTATTTTGTAAAATGATAATATTGATTACAATACATCTCTACCGCTACCACTACTGAATAAAAATGATTTTCTTTAATCTGTTCCCTCAAAGACTATTTTAGACCCAACCTTTTTTAATAAATCTACTGAAAAGGAGCATTTACTAAAACAAAGGATTTTTAGATCTGTGTAGTTTTGAAATAATTGTGATAAATAGAGCATTTGCTCCTCTAGGGCAAATGCTAGATATTTATCACAAAGGTTTCAAAATGTGACTTTTACAGAGGTGTCAAAAGGCGTCAATATGAGGGAATGGGTTGATAGCAGGTGGTTGCTTAATGCAGAACGAAAACTATACAAAGCTTTACTATATAAAACGACAAAATCATTTTAACCTGACACAATAGAATAAACAACTACAATACATGCTGCTGTTATTGTGAGGATACGGACCAGCCGCCGAATTAGCCCTCTAGCTGATGAATATTCATGAAAGAAACCATGACGCTATATTTATTACCTGTATTTTATAATGGTATATGAACACATGTTTATTTGGCATACCAAATCCCGTGTGGTCTGTTCTATATAACACCATAAGCAAACAGAGCAGACCCTAACCAGAGGGCTCCTACATGATCCGTCTGAACTGGGTCTACTCTGTTTGCAAGGGTATCAAATATCATGCAAAGGGTTAAACCGTCATATGACCGGGCCAATGCTGATTGATACTCATCGGTACCTGTCATGCTTAACCCATTACCCCGTAGGCTATTTTAGATACAACCTCTTTAAATAAATCTACCGAAAAGGAACATTACCCTTAGAAAAGGAAACTTTTAGAATGTTGCAGTTTGAAACCATTGTGATAAATAGAGCAAATGCTCTATTTATCACGATGGTTTCACAAAGTGACTTTTACAGAGTCGTCAAAAGTCGTCAATATGAGGGAATGGGTGAACCACGATTACCAGTCTCAAACAATGTAGATCCTGATCAGATGCCATAACAAATACATAGTATCTGCGCTTGGTCTACACTGCTTGCAAAGCACCTAATGAACATTTATGTAAGAAAAATCTTGCACATTGAAGAAAAGGAACTGCTTAATTATTGTATTAAAATGTAAAGAAAATGTTGCCATTTACAATGGTTGGTGAGCTCCTAGGATCCTAGGTCTGTTCTTTTTAACCCTTCGCTTGCTATTCACGTCAATATATCTACCTGTAAATAGGGAAGACCCATATGTCTCATCAGGGTCTGTACTATTTACAAGTTGATTGTGCAACCAGTGCACTCCACAGCAGTGATTGCATAGCGAAATACTTGTACACAGTGAAGATATATGTAATTACACAACAGGGCATGGGTAAAGAAGGAGACATGTATTTTAAAATTCAGCAAGAGAAGGGTTAAAAATGTGTAAAAAGTCGTTATAATAAAAAGGGCAAAGTATAGTTCACGCTGAACGGCGGCTTTTCAATATTCTGGTAAGTTCTGTACTTTCGTGCATTCTGAAAACAATCGATCGGCAATCCGCACATATCTCACATATTTCTCCTCAATTAAACAAATTAATGCTTGTAGATTACGTAGTTTCATATACCATTGCTGGTAAGCTGTTTGAACCCTTTCTCTCATACAAATGCTTTTTCATTTGCAAACAGAGTAGACCTAGATCAGACGGCTTCCGTAGAAGCGGTATGCACATTTTACAAATAAAATAGATCTAATTCTACAATGTTTGCCATGGCCAAACATTCCTTTTATAATACTGATGTTATGCTAACTAATATACATACTATCAATATTTCTGACATGAATATGCAACAGGGAAAGGATTAATCATACCGTTTCGGGCAATTTTTAACCCTTAACCTGCTGTATAACTAAAACTGGACCCTCCTTTTCAAAGTATTTATTAAACAAAACGTTGTATCAAAATTTATTCCTGAAGAAAATGATTTGTAAGACAAACAGCGCAGATTCTGATGAAAGGGTTTCCTTGGCAACCCTTTGATCTGGATCTTCACTGCTTACAAGAACCCTAATATTAACCCTTCTCTTGCTGAATTTTAAAATACATTTCTCCTTCTTTACCCCATGTCCTGTTGTATAATTACATATATCTTCACTGTGTACAAGTATTACTGCTGTGGAGTGCACTGGTTGCACAATCAACTTGTAGATAGTGCAGACCCTGATGAGACAGCTCCTGCAGGAGCTGTCTCATCTGGGTCTTCACTATTTACAGGTAGGTATATTGACGTGAATAGCAAGCGAAGGGTTAAGAATTAATGTCAGCTCAAACTCTGATCTGAAACAGTTCTTGCTGACTTTCAATTCTATCAAGCTTGACCGAGTGTCAAACAGCTTGGATCCTGATGTGACACCGGGTTACTCGGTGTCTCATCAGTATCCAAACTGTTTGCAAAAGTCATTTAGGTCGCGGTTAGCAGACTAAGGGTTAAAACGTGCATGCAGTAAACAGTGTTTGTTTCTGAAATAAATATAAAGTTGTTTATGTTTTACTTCCATTACATTCAATACAAACATAAATAATATATTTTCTCCATTCTCTATTACAAAAATAAAGACAAACTCTGTACTAGGAGTCGGAACCGCCAATGTAACTTTAACATATCGAACATATGTACTTGCACACTAGACACCTATGGAATGAGACTACATTGAGAAACAAACATAACTCTTTACTGGCTTAAGTTAAGTCTGTCTTCAAAATGTGTCGTCTGCTGCAAGTCTGAATGTTTTTTCCTGGCATTTCTCTTCATGAATGCAATCAATGTGTCAACCAAGTTTTCCTGAGGAGAAGTCTGAGTTACACACTCTTATTTGGATCCTAACTGTTTGATTAGACAATCATAAACTCACGACAAGCGTGCAAATAGTTTTACAAATTCCGTGTTATTAAACGCCCCCGCGTAGGTAAAATGCCACATAAATGAAAGTTCTGAAAACGATTACGTCAAGTATAGTGCGTGCCCGCGTCTGATGGTTCTAGAATTTTCTGCTAACTTTGTTCTTTCGAAAAACATGTAAATTACTATGACTTACCGAGGCAAAACAACTCACAGTAAAACCTCATTTATCCGAATACTCAAATAAGTCTCATTATCGGTATTTAACCCATTACCTCATAGGCTATTTTTAGATACAACCTCTGTGAATAAATCTACCGAAAAGGAGCATTAACTAGAGAAAAGGAAAACTTTAGAATTTTGTAGTTTGAAACCATTGTGATAAATAGAGCATTTGCTCCCATAGGAGCAAATGCTCTATTTATCACAAAGGTTTCATAGTGACTTTTACAGACTCGTCAAAAGTCGTCAATATGAGGGAATGTGTTAAGACAGAGGGCAGATTTATGCACGGAGAAAGTCATGTAGAAATCTCCTCTGGGAGGTTTCTGCATGACTTTCGCTATGCATTTAGCTGTTACCTGCCGTTAAACAATTCTTCGCAATTCTTCTTTACTAAATATTCGAGTAAGTGAGGTTTTACTGAGCATAATTAAACGTTAGTAACCACATCTAATGATTCATTAAGCGTATAGTTACACAGTTTCAATCGCATGCTTCAGAAGGTTCTACAATAATCATGAAATGTAAACAAATATATATACATGTATATATGCACGGATGTGAAACGATAAAAATCACGTGTAAAGATCAGTAATGAAAGTGTACATAGTATAGGGGCATGCTAACTGCCATTTGAAAGTGTACTGTATAGGGCCATGCTAACTGCCATTTGAAAGTATATACAGTATAGGGACATGCCAACTGCCATTTGAAAGTATATATACAATATAAGGACATGCCAACTGCCATTTGAAAGTATATATACAATGTAAGGACATGCTAACTGCCATTTGAAAGTACATGTATATACTGTATAGGGGCATGCTAACTGCCATTTGAAAGTAAGTATACAGAATAGGGACATGTCAACTGCCATTTGAAAGTGTACTGTATAGGGACATGCTAGATGCCATTAGAAAGTGTACATAGTATAGGGACATGCTGACTACCATTTGAAAGTATATATTGTATAGGGGCATGCTAACTGCCATTTGAAAGTATATACCGCATAGGAACATGCCAACTGTCATTTGAAAGTGTACTGTATAGGGATATGCTAAATGCCATTAGAAAGTGTACATAGTATAGGGACATGCTAACTACCATTTGAAAGTATAAAATTGTATAGGGGCATGCTAACTGCCATTTGAAAGTATATACCGCATAGGAACATGCCAACTGTCATTTGAAAGTGTACTGTATAGGGATATGCTAAATGCCTTCAGAAAGTGTACATAGTATAGGGACATGCTTACTGCCATTTGAAAGTATATATTGTATAGGGGCATGCTAACTGCCATTTGAAAGTATTTACCGCATAGGAACATGCCAACTATCATTTGAAAGTGTACTGTATAGGGATATGCTAAATGCCATTAGAAAGTGTACATAGTATAGGGACATGCTCACTGCCATTTGGAAGTGTACATAGTAAAGAGATATGCTAACTGTCATTTGAACGTGTACACAATATACATACATGCTAACTGTCATTTGGACGTGTATACAGTATAAGGACATGCTTACTGCCATTTGAAAGTGTACATAGTATAGGGACATGCTCAATGCCATTCGAAAGTGTACATAATACGGGGATATACTAACTACCATTTGAAAATGTACATAGTATAGGGAAATGATCACCGCCATTTGAAGGGTACATAGTATAGGGACATGCTAACTGTCATTTGAACTTGCATACAGTCTTTTAAACGTGTATGCAGTACAAGGACATGCTAACTGCAATTGAACGTTTATACAGTACAAGAACATGCTAACTTCCATTTGAATATTTATACAGTAGAGGGGCATGCTAACCGCCATTTGAACATGTATACAGTAGAGGAACATGCTAAATGCCATTTGAACGTGTATACGTTAGAGGAACATGCTAAGTTCCATTTAAACGTGTATACTATACAGTACAAGGGCATGTTCACCGCCATTTGAAGGGGTACATAGTAAAGAGACATGCTAACTGCAATTTGAACGTGTATACAGTCATTTGAACGTGGATACAGTACATGTACAAGGACATTCTAATTGCCATTTGAACGTGTAAACAGTAGAGGGACATGCTAACTGCCATTTGAACGTGTATACAATACAAGGACATGCTAACTGCCATTTGAACATGTAAACAGTAGAGGGACATGCTAAATGTCATTAATGTTGCTGCTTGCTTTTTTTAGCCATTACCCCGTTGTAAATAATAATGTCTTCTGATGTAATTTTGACTACCTGAAAAACTGTTGACCCGAGTGTCAAACAGCTTGGATCCTGACGAGACGTCAAGGTACTCGGCGTCCCATCTGGACCCAAAGTTGAAACTGTTTGCAAATCGAGTCAGTAGTGGGATACGGTCTAATAAAGGCTCTAGCATGAGTGTTGTCCTTGTCATATTTCATTTACTGTTACAGCAGAGAGAGAGATTGCAATGCCAACCTTATGCATAGTTCTACAGCATCCATCTGATATGGGTCTGTTCTATATACGAAGGTGCCAATAGGCGTCTATATGACGTGAAGGTGTCAATCATTATCCTACTGCAACACAATGGTGTCGTTTAAAATTCTAATCTCGAGACCTGTTTACACATCCGTTTGCTCAACAATTTGACAAACTTCTGAACGACTGTGGCAGACAGTTTGGATTCTGATGAGATGCCGAGTTACTTGGCGTCTCATCTAGATGCAAGCTGTTTCAAATTTGAGACAGGTCGTGCTTGGCACGGTAAGACGTAATAAGAGTCTTGTTAGATAATATGTAAAACGATAGCATAGTAGTAATGGGTAGACTGGTCGACAGATACAGTAACATCGGTCTACTGTCACTATAAAAAAATGGGCCTAATTATAGGATTTAACCCTTCTCTTGCTGAATTTTAAAATACATGTCTCCTTCTTTACCCATGCCCTGTTGTATAATTACATATATCTTCACTGTGTACAAGTATTTCGCTGTGCAATCACTGCTGTGGAGTGCACTGGTTGCACAATCAATTTGTAAATAGTGCAGACCCTGATGAGACAGCTCCTGCAGGAGCTGTTTCATCTGGGTCTTCACTATTTACATGTAGGTATATTGACGTGAACAGCAAGCGAAGGGTTAAGACAATCGGCAAGCCTTTACTCCATGAATATTTATGCAATAGATCATCAATATTGATTAAATTAGTTTTATAATGGCACACGAACGCTTGACTTATGGCCATTGCAGAAACTGTAGAATTATAGCTACATTTGTATATTGTTTTATAAGCAAACAGAGCAGACTGATCACACGGTTCCTATAAGAGTCGTCTGATCTGGGTCTACTTTGTTTGCAAAGGCGTAGAAAGGTATATTTATGTTATTGCAGGCGACAGTTATGCAGAACACTCCTCGTACTATACCCACTCTTTATATTCATTACATGTTCTTTATAGTCAGGTTCTGGTGTACCAGATATACGCGCATGATTGTAGCTGATCATGTTGTATTTGATTAATTATGACAATACAGTGAGGTATCAGACATTCTAGTACAGACGAGAGGAAACAGTTCCCGTTGAATTAACCTTAAGCTTGCTGAACAAACTGTTGTAGGTAGACAAATATCGTCTTCAGTTGTTATAGTTGATTTGTCTTGCAGTTCTTTTCAACAATACGGACTAGGTATCAAAGAGTTTGGATCCTGACGAGACACCGAGTTACTCGTCTTTTTAGAAAACAACTGCCTGGCAACCTTTACAAATAGTTTCTATCGCAGCGATATTTCCATCAAGTAAAGTAATAAAAGTGGGGTCTATCCTTCGATAATGAAGAACACATATTGTTGTATTGATCCTTTGCAGACAGATGCGCATCTAAAAAGAGAGTAGACTCAGATTAGATGGCTAATGTAATCATTACATAAATCTGATTCTATACAGTTTCTGCCATGGCCACTAAATTGTACGGTCATAAACATCTATAAACATTCAGCAAATAAATGCTCCTGGTGTGATTACTTCTGACATGAATGCTCATCAGATAAAGGGTTAAAAGATCGATGGCTGTAAGACCAGCAGTCGGGGATGGTTTTACTATTACCTTTACTACACTATCAAACTCCAGCATGTAGTCCCTGCAAAAAGTTGAAAAAGTAAATAAAACAAGAGCTGTCACAGGACAGCGCGCTCGACTATTCTCAGAATCGTTAGTGTAAAAATGCTTGATAATGGAATAAAATAGTGTCCAATGATACTAAAAGCATGTAATCAAAGTCTCAGTAAATGTATATTTAATAGTAATCAGGATGTAGGATCTCTTTGAACTCTTTAATGAAAGAGAAAAAAATAGTAAACAAGAGGGCCAGAATGGCCCTGACGTTTCTCACCAGACAATCAGAGGAGAAGATTTTCAAAGTTTTCACTATATGTTTCTATTGAAAACTGACCACCCTGGGGCGGTGCCAATTTTGACACCAGAAGCATAATTTATACAACTTTTGTAGAGAACCTGAACATGATGATATGTGCCAAATATGAAATCTGAGAACAGTCCAGCTTCAGGAGAAGATTTTCAAAGTTTTCACTATATGTTTCTATTGAAAACTGACCACCCCGGGGCCAATTTTGACTCCAGGATACCGTTTTACTAACGAACTTACGCTAGCGTAAGTCTAAGAACGAAGGAATTTTGACGTAAGTTACGAAAATCGCGTTTTACTAACATTTGCGTAGCTACGCTCAAACGCAAGTTCTTGCGTAACTTTACGAACAGAAAAACCTTGCGCAAGTCGTGCGTAAATATGGCAGCCTTTCTGTTGCCTCGTCAGTGTGCTCCGAGATTTTTTGAAGAAAGACCTCAATTACTGAATGATCTCGGCGAGAAAGTGATAGTCGGTAAGTAGGCCTACTGCCGACTATCTTCTGAACATATTGAACATGTTCACGGGCTTATTGCAGAAGTAGTAGAGTCCAAAACCCATAGAAACCACGCACTTTCATCACTGACCAAGGTTTGTTTATTTGTTTTATTTATTCTTTACTTTGCCGAATTATTATTATATTATCATTGTATTTTTCACGTGTATACGTACAGATAGCCAACTGTGCTTAACTTGGTTATTCCCCTTCTCCTACGACCTTGGCCTTCATAAGTTAACATTTGTTTATTAATCAAACGCGTTTGTTAGGCGTGTAAAATTATTTAACTGTACTGTAACCAATGAATTTCGATGTTCAGTAGTAACACCTACATCGAGACGATTGGATTTAGATATAATGTGTGTGGATCTAGGAATATGGATATAAAGGATTTGGAAATGTAGCATTCCTCTCTGAATCAACTAACCCACCCATCAAAAACCCACTGATATATTCATTTGTTTGTGGCTCTTTGTTATTTATAATTAAGTAGCACTTACAAATTATGTAAAAGTGGTGAATGCAGCTAGTAGTATATTTTCAGCTTTGGAGAAATGAAATAGGATCAACGGTAAGAATAATTAGTTCTGTGTCATCATCTGTTTTGCTTATTTGTAGCTGCTGATCACATTGCAATTCCTTGCAAAATCAGAACTCTATATAGTGAAGGAGGACTTCCGCATGGTGTGTCGAAGAGGGGAATGACCCCCCCCCCCCCCCCACACACACACACCCCTCCACCCACTATACAACCCAAAAGATGAAAGTCATCATATCCAAAAAAACAACAATACTTTAGAACACAGAATGACAATTTAATATACCCTATATGCCCTTTAGGAAATGGCATGATAATGTTCTAAGGTGGAATGACACAGATTATAGGTGGAATGACATACTTTTGAGATAGTATATACCCTATACACCCTTTATGAAATGACACTGTTGTCAGGTGGAATGACACTGCTCATAGGTGGAATGACATATTTTAGAACATAGAATCAGGGTTACAGATGAGGGGAGTATTGTGGTATTTACCCAATTAAAATTGTGGAAAAAGCAATTGTTTTTCAAACAAATGAGTAACACAAGGCAAATAAATATAGCAAAAAGCAAAAAAGAATTAGAATACCTAATGAGAATATGAATAATACCCAATTACGTAAATTGCCAATACCCAATAAAAATTGCAAATACCCAATTCTGTAAAAAAACCAAGAAATTGCCAATACCCAATAAAAATTGCAAATACCCAATGCTGTAAAAAATCAAGGAGTAAATACCCACAATTTTAAGGTGGAGTGACACTAATTACAGCTGGAATGACATACTTTTGAGACATTACATCCCCTGTATGCCATTCTGGAAATGGAATGACACTTTTGTAAGGTGGTGTGACACTGATTACAGCTGGAATTACATACTTTGAGACATTGTACGTAGCCCCTATACCCCCTTGGACAATGGAAAGACTCTGTTATAAAGTGGAATGACACAGATTATGGGTGGAATGGCATACATTTGAGACATTGTAGTCCTTATAATTATGCCCTTTGTGAAATGGAATGACTTTGTAAGATGGAATGACATGCTTTTGAGACATTGTAGCCCCTATACCCCCCTGGTCAATGGAATGACCCTGTTATAAAGTGGAATGACACAGATTATAGGTGGAATGGCATACATTTGATACATTGAAGTCTCTATAATTATGCCCTTTGGGAAATGGAATGACTTAGTAAGGTGGAGTGACATGCTTTTGAGACATTGTAGCCCCTATACCCCCTTTGACAATGAAATGACTCTGTTAAAAGGTGGAATGGCACAGGTTATAGGTGGAATGGCATACATTTGAAACATTTTAGTCCCTATAATTATGCCCTTTTGGAAATGGAATGACTTTGTAAGATGGAATGACACTGATTATATATGGAATGACATGCTTTTGAGACATTGTAGCTCCAGTACCCCTATAATTATGCCCCATTGGGCAATGGAATGGCATTTTAAGGTGGTATGACATACTTTTGAGATGTTGTATACCATATACACCATTTAGGAAAGGGAATGCCACTGTTGTCATATGGAATGACACTTATTATAGGTGGAATGACATATTTTAGAACCTAGAATGTCAATTTTAAGGTGGAATGACACTAATTACAGCTGGAATGACAAACTTTCCAGACATTGTAGCCCCTATATGCCATTTGGAAAATAGAATGATCCTGTTGTAAGGTGGAATAACACTGATTTACAGATGGAAGGACATACTTTTGAGACATTGTAATTTTAGCCCATACCTGATGACACCAAATGTAATAAGAATGAACATCAAAACAACACTGAATATACTGTAAAATCCATGTATCAACCCTTTTCTTCATTCAAATGCCTATTCATGTCTTTGCAAACAGAATAGACCCAGATAATATTGCTCATACAGAGGGTTTCCTCTGTTTGCTATAAATGAAAAATTATAATAGATCAAAATCTACACTTTTTACTAATTCCAAAACTGCATACATCTGGGTACACACTGATTGCAAATTACATTGCATGTGTATCTTGTGATTAAAGTGTTACATACTGTTAGCTAAATTTTGCAATATTTGTTGTTCTAGATAACAATAAAAATTAATTTATGATGTCCCTTGAAAATTAATTGACAAATTACATGGGAGTTACTGTTATATATATGTTTGGGAAACCAGAAAGTAGGTATTTCTTCAGAGTTCATTCTTTTCATGATATGGGTCTACACTTATTTATTCATAAGATTTAATGTTATATACATGTTGATGAAACAGTAAGTAAGTAGTTCTTCAGAGTTCATCAGAAGTATTTTCATGTGACTTGATGAACTCTGACAGGTAGTAATTACCTGCCCATACAACTTGTCAAACTCCTTTGAAATACAGTAAAACCTGTCTAAGTGGGATTCTAGTAGAGAATTTAGTTGACTGCTTAATGCAGGGTGAAAGTTATCCAGAAAACTCCTAGAGGAGCTTTCTGTATTACTTTAACATTGCATTAAGCTCCATCCTGTCTCCAAGACTGAGATTTCAAACATACTTTATTGGTTTCATTTTCAGATGTTTGCATAACACCAGAGGCTTCCTTCAAGTTACCCCAGAAAAGCAGCAAAATTGTTTGCTGTTTGTGCCAAATTGCACAACCTGTGCATTAGATATGGGATCACTTTGGAAATAAATGACAATGTGGAGGAAAACAATGACAATGGTGAACAGTTTGAAGATTTACATGAAGGCAGTGCTGTCATGATTTGTGATACATTAATTGCACAATCTTAAGAACTAGAAATGACTAGTGTCCTACTGTCCCTATAGATATTGTCTGATTATCAGTTATTTCATCACTATAAAAGCATTTCAAGGACAGGATATGATTTTGCACCAAAGGTTCATTTATCACTTCTTTCAATGTTTACTGAAAACAAGCTTCCTAAATTTAATTGGTCCGTTTGGATTGACTGTGTTTAAAGATTGCCTCCAACTGATTGTATTGTCTCTTCATCAATGGAAGAACAGATTGGCTGTCATCTGAAATAATAGAAATGATTTCATCACAAAACACTATTTACAAGTACAAATCTGATATTATAATGCAACACTTAATATTAACCTGTACTATATATATTCCAATATTAAATACCAACAGAATATTCTTGAGCAAAATAGTTATAGTGAAATATGGAAGGTTGAATGACCATTTTAGAAACTAAAGCAACAAATGATTATGAGATCTATAAAATTCCAGAAGCAAACAGAGCAGACCATGACCAGGTCATGAGATGTCTCCTACTATGTTTGCAAATGTGTGAAAATGTGTTTATATGAAGGAAAGGGTTAATCTGTAGTTAGTTGTCACCTGTAAAATAAAATTAAAAGAGAAATATAAATTGACATGATAGGTATGGACTATCCTTAACCTGCTGAATAATTAAAACTGGTTCCCACCTTGATGTATACTAACTAAACAAAGAAAACATTACAAACTCTGACCAGAGAGCTTCCCCAGGAATCATCTGATATGTATCTACACTGTTTGCACATCCTTATATACAGTACTGATTTCCTGCACTTTAAAGATTAATTCTTTAACACTTTCCTTCATATAAACGTGTTTTCTCGCATTTGCAAACAGAGTAGACCCAGATCAGACGACTCCTCTAGTCTGCTCTGTAACTGTTTGCTAATAGAATTTGATAGATAAGTTTCTTTGCCTTCTAAAATGTCTACAATGTTGCACCTTACATATTTCTTTATAACTATTTTGTTAATGAATATTCAGTAGGTATTGACATTTGGAATAAACATAGAACAGGGAAAGGGTTAACTGAGAAATAATTATGAAATACCCCACAACACCACAAATTGGTGTATGCTATTTACTGATTTGTTACTTAGGCAGTTTATTTTAACTAAACACATTAGTAAAATGTAAGAGTTTAAATAATTCAAACATATCAGACCTATATTAGACTACCTATGTGTTAACTTTCTGATATGGGTCTAATCTGTTTGTCAAAGTAAGAAAAATAATTGCTATTAGTACAGTGGTTGAGAATATATTTGGGAACTTACCATTGCTGGTCACAACCTCTCAAATCGGCCACTGCTGCCTTACCAATCACCTCTAACATCTACAATGAAGATGTGTTTTATACCACAGTGTTTATTTACTAGAATGGTACAATGTTGAAATTTAATAATTACCTGAACAAATGCATAAAGTTCAGCTTTCTGCTACTGTTTACAACTAAAAGATATTATATAAACATCAATTTTGAGCAATACAGTTAGTTAGCCAGTTCCGACGTTTAGCCGGTTCCGAAGGATTCCGAAAATTATTTCTAAATAAAGTAGGTCACCGAAAGAGAAAGTAATCAGATGTGTTCCTGAATATGTATCACATTAAATACTGGCACAGGTTTGATGAAATTTGTTCTTTAACTTAGTTAAATATCCCGATAAAATGTGAAGGGTTGCAGATATCCGCTGAATCAAAATGGCGGAAAATGTCAATTTCAAAACTTGGTTGCATGTCACGAGTACGTTTGGAGAGAATGCGAAAATTTTATGGTCTTGTATATATACTTTATTTATATACAGCACATGCTTAAAGTTTAATCAGTAGCAATCCATTTGTTCCAACAGAAAAGTAGACATTAGTGATAGTAGTACACTTAGCCAGTTCCGGTGCAGTTTGTGTTCAACTTTGTTCATGAGGCGCCATGTGGGAAACACCGATAAAACGAGAAAAAAAAATCTTGGTGTTTTTTTTTTTAATTTGATCAAATCGACATATTTTGTATGGGTCATGCTTGTCTATTTGTCTATGCAACAGTATATATTATCTCCATTATATAACTTTTTAACCATCTGGCTGATATAGACATTCAGTACTAGGCCTATATATACATACTGTATGTAACATTCTAACTTACATACATGACTAGTCTATATGGCTCTGCTAGAAACAAAGCAAGGTACAATGTAATTATGTTGGTGTACTGCTACATCAAACTAATCATGGTAATTGTATTTCTTTTGTCATTAAAATTTTTGTTCCAGTTCAAATTAATTAGAATTTAAGCTCTAAATTAATGAACATTTTTTCTGAGATAATTAATCATTTTATATTGCCATTCAGTCATGTTTCGCATACTGAACTGACATAATGTATGATTGGATTAACCTTTTCCCTACTGAATATTCATTGACAAAATAGTTATAATGAACTATGAAAGGTCAAACATTGTAGCCATTTTAGAAAGTAAGGAAACATCTTTCAAATTCCACTAGCAAACAGAGCAGACCCTGATCATAGGGCTCCTACAGGAGCTATCTGATTTGGGTCTACCCTGTTTGCAAATGCATGGAAATGTGTTTATATGAAGGAAAGGGTTAAAATATGTTGTTGATGTGACAATGTATGAATTTTTATATATTTTTTTAAACAGGAATAATGGCCAAAACTAGGATTAGCAGTGGCCCTTGCAAGACACCTTGCAAAAATACCAGAAAGCATGGGACTAATATTTCCAGTCCAGCACAGGCTAAAGCCCTGCATTTATTAAGCAACCACCATTTACATATGTTCAATAAATAAATGACCACTTAAGACTTGTTCTACTGTGTGTATTTGTCATAATATGAGTCAGTCCAATGTGATATCTGTGACAGATACAGGTGCCATGTATACCTAAAGACTATGATTATAAAAACTACTGTTTCTGATGTCAGAGCAGCATTTTGGAATTGAATGCAGGCTTATAAGTCTGCATTCAATTCAGTTTTAACAGTATAAATACAGTAAAACCTCTCTTAACCCTTTACTCCATAAATATGTCCAAGATTCTATGCCTTTGCAAACAGAGTAGACCCAGATCAGACGGCTCCTAGAGGAGCTGTCTGATCAGGGTCTGGTCTGTTTTATTATAATATCATATAGATATGATTCTACAGTTTCTGTCATGGCTAAAATTAGCTGTGTTCGTGTGCTGTAATAACAAATTAGTCTAATTGAAAACATTCACGACGTCAGTATTTCTTACATAAATATTCATCGAGGAAAGGGTTAAGCGACCATTAAAAAGTGGTTTAATTATGGATTTGTTAGGCAAGTGATAGCTTATCAAAGCAGTTGTGGGGATATTGGTCATGTATTGGCAGTTCTAGTTTAATTTTAGAAAGTCCCACTTGGTAGTTTAGTTGTTTACTTGCTTTATTGACACCATTTGAGCAATAGAAAATAATATCAACTATTATGCAGTTTAACATTTGTTTACTGGATACTCTTAACAGTATACTTTGGCACACTAAAACAATTATCCTCATAACTGATTACATGTATACACTCTGGTTACAAAATTGTCAAATAAAAGTGGTTTACATAACATTATTTGCAGTTGTTAATTGTTTTTTATCAATGTGATTTTCATTGCCTCCTTCTCAGGCATGGAAGCTAGAGCATCAGTTAACAACACTAAATCATTCTGTTCATTAGTGTGAATCACATAGTCACATGGTATGACTGCACCCCCTCCTGTTGCATCTGGTGCTGGCCATGGCGGGAAACTTGGGCAAGGCTCTCCAGTGGCTATAGCAGTGATTGTCCCATCCGATTCTAAAATGTTTCTAAAAACACCTGCAAGTCCTCTTGGAACATGGCCTATAGGCAAGCCTGCAACATCAGACAACATTAAGAACCGCTTGCTATCAGTAACAATCTGTCTCATTTCATGAGGAAAGTTCTCCAAAGGTGGAATCCACACTAAGGCTGCATTCTCATCATGCACATTTGTATATTCAAGATCTACTTTTAACTCCGATTGCATTGGTGGCCTTATCTTGAAATGATGATATCCTTTAATAACACTGTTTTCGATTTTAATATCAAACATGGCGCTTAAGAACTTTTTTAATGATCTAATTTACTTGTTTTGGGTCTATGGTGCGATAGTTGTTGTGGACTGGTGATCCAGAAATTTCCCGTTGGGTGCCTCTTTACGTATTTTCACGAATTGGCTTAAAAAACGATATGCGCCGGAACCGGTGAAAGTGCTTCGAAACTGGTGAAATAGGGTCTATGTAAACAAGTATTGCAGCCAAAAAAGTGAATGCAACTTCGAGTTAATATTTACGGATGTTTAAGCTAAGACTTATGTCAAACTGTGTGTACATTAATATTTTCTTTCTTCTGCGCTTTGATTTAGTTTGACCGATTAATGTAAAAAGTGCGTCGGAACTGGCGAACGAACTGTAGTTGTCTTGATTATTTAATACAATTCCTTCAATAATGCACACTTCGTGAAATTCCAACATTATAAGAACTGTGTGACAGCAGTTGGTTTCGGATTGTTTATGAGTGCATGAGACGGTCTTTTTTGTAATCAGGGTTTCACATTGCTAAAGTGCAGTCTGCTTTGAACCAGGATTTATTTAAAAAAGAGTTCCCATTGGTCAGATACTCTGAATTTTAAGCGGTAAACGTTGTTCGCATTTAAATTATCAACGATCGTAAGCAAAAGCAATCTTTTTTTTACAAACTTTACCTGCTCGATCGTTGTCTCCAAGCAAGTTGAATCATTCTCCTTTGCTGTTAAACACATTGACAGCCTACCCTCGATATGCTGCCCTTAACTCCGCAAACTGCTCAGTCGACCAATATCATTTTCTCGGTTCCTTGCAGTTTTCCATTGTGAACGATATGCATACCGTTGAGTCAGTATGCCAATGGATAAGTGAGCTAAAACCAATGACTAAATCACTCGGCACTCGCATGTATGTTTCGGCTATCTTCGGCTACCGTAAACCGGCTTAAATATGTAAGTCTAAAACACGCAATGGAAGAAATGGAAGAAATGGAACACAAAGCACGCAATGGAAAGTTTAAAGTCATTTATAGATCGATTTTAATAGGGGTTTTTCAAGCAGTATAAGTACAATAAGCTAATTTCGATTGAATTAGACCAACTTAAACAAGAATTGTCAACAGATAACAATAAAAACGCTTAACCCTTTCCCTCATACAAACGTGTTTTCACGCATTTGCAAACAGAGTAGACCCAGATCAGACGGCTTCTACAGGAGCCGTCTGACCAGAGTCTGCTCTGTTTGCTAATAGAATTTGACAGATCTGGTTCTTTAGTTTCCAAAATGGCTACAATATCCATCCTTCCTTATTTCATTATAACTATTTTGTCCATGAATATTCAGTAGGTATTGAAATTTGAAATAAACACAGAACAGGGGAAGGGTTAATTACTGAACAATTTCCATTTTGCCAGGGGAGAAATGGAGATTTATAGTAGAAATGGAAATGAAATATGCATTTATAAATATGTTGATTTTGTTCATTTTTTTTCTGGTATTATGACTACTTTTACACGAAGTCTATCGAATTATATCAAGCTAAGCATCTGTTGTGCAATCGTATATTTACTTTAAAAAGTCCATTGCACCACTAGAGAAATGGAAAGAAAACACGCAATTGAAATATTAAAGTCATTTCTGGGTTGATTTTAACAGTTTTAAGCAGTATAGGTACAATGAGGTAATTTCAATTGAATTAGACCAACTAAAACGAGAATTAGCAATAGATAACCATAAAATCGCATAAAAATGTCCATTTCATCATTGGAGAAATGAAGATTTATAGTAGAAATGGAAATGAAATAGACATTTATATGTCTTTTTTTTGGTCATTTTTTTCAGGCATTATGACTACTTTCTTTACACTAATTCTATCGAATTAGACCATGCTGAGTTTCATTTGTCCATTATTAATTGTGCAATCGTGTATTTATTTAATAAAATCCATTCTGCCACTAGAGAAATAGAAGGAAAACACGCAAAGGAAAATTTAAAAGTAATTTCTGGGTAGATTTTAACCGTTTTTTATAAACAATATGGTTACTTTAAGGTAAGATCGATTGAATTCCACCTAATAAAACACGAATTGTCAACAGATAACCATAAAATCGTGTATTTACTGAACATTTTCCATTTCGCCAGTGGAGAAATGGAAAGAAAACACGCAATGGAAGTCCTATGGTGGACTGAGTGGAATTAATGGCAGGCGCAAGCAAACCGCACAGACACAGTCACAAAGTGCCGGGAGCCTTCCGTCAGTACATGGCCGGACACGTTTTGTCCATTCTAAGCATTTCTCTGCGCAGTTAACTGTTCAAAATCAAGTTTAGATCCCAAGATGAAGGTGGATGATAAAGATGATAATGGTATTGATCATGATAAAGAATTTAATTTACGGCGAATGCTGATTTGAACTTGA
This sequence comes from Azorinus chamasolen, assembly GCA_963576725.1. NCBI lineage: Eukaryota > Metazoa > Mollusca > Bivalvia > Cardiida > Solecurtidae > Azorinus > Azorinus chamasolen. Next base: position 87,400,920 of record OY755242.1, read on the forward strand.
TTATGACTAGGGTCGCTGTGTTATTTTCAGGTCAAAGTCTAACGTACCCTACCATCTTTCCTTGTTAACTATGCATGGATTTGTGATAGCCTATGACAAGAATTTGCAAACATACACGATCAGGGTGTTAAACAGTTTGGATCCAAATGCGACTCTGATTTAGCGAATACGAACCCAAACAGCCTTACAGTGCGCGTCAATATAAATTGTATGACAATTTATATATGACAGAGCTGCGGCATGTGTATGTTTTCACTTGGCTAAGGGTGGATGTGTCCCTGTTCTTTCCATCGTGCATTTGAGAGAGAGAGAGGGGAGGGAGACAGACAGACAGACAGACAGACAGACAGACATAGACATAGACATAGACATACATAATCCTTTGAAAACATCACTCCTGCTTTACCGGGACTGGGGACCCTCAAAAACCTCATTTTGAATTGATCGAATTCCAATTGATTTAATGCATCTTAACAGTCTACGGACAGGATTCCAATAAATAACTCAACTGTACATGCAATAGACCGAATTGCAATGGACAACTCACCTATACGGTATAAATGCATGTTTCCAATGGATAGCTCACCTGCACAGGCCATAGACCGAATTCCGATGAATAACTCCCCTTTACAGCCTAAATACATGATTCCAGTGAATAACTCACCTGTACAGGTCATAGGCCGAATTCCAATGGATATCTCACATATACGGCCAAAATGCATGTTTCCAATTAATAACTCACCTGTACATGCCATAGGCCAAATTCCAGTGGATAACTTTTCTATACGTACGGCCTATATGCATGTTTCGACTGGATAACTCACCTGTACAGGCCATAGACCGAATTCCAATGGATAACTCCCCTGTACGGCCTAAATGCAGAATTCCAATGGATAACTCCCCTATACAGCCAACATATAGGATTCCAGTGAATAACTCACCTGTACAGGCCATAGGCCGAATTCCAATGGATAACTCACCTATACGGCCTAAATGCAGGATTCTAATGAATAACTCACATATACAGGCCATAGGCCGAATTCCAATGGATAACACCCCTATATAGCCTACAGGAAGGATTCCAATGAATAACTCACCTGTACAGACCATAGGCCGAATTCCAATGGATAAGTCACCATAACCGCCTACAGGCAGGATATCAATGACTAACTCAACTGTATAGGCCATACACCGAATTCAAATGGATAAGTCACCTATACGCCTTAAATGCAGGATTCCAATGAATAACAATGATAACCCATCTATACAGGCCATAGACTGAATTCCAATGAATAACTCACATGTACAGGCCTTAGACCGAATTCAAATGGATAACTCACCTATACGTCCTAAATGCAAGGTTCCAATGAATAACTAACCTGTATAGGCCATAGATGGAATTCCAATGGATAACTCACCTATACAGCCTACAGGCAGGATTCCAATGAGTAACTTACCTGTACAGGCCATAGGTCGAATTCCAATGGATAAGTCCCCTAAACCGCCTACAGGCAGGATTCCAATGAATACCTCACCTATACAGGCCATAGGCCGAATTCCATTGAATAACTCCCCTTTACGGCCTACAGGAATGATTCCAATGACTAACTCACCTGTATAGACAATAGACCGAATTCCAATGGATAACTCACCTATACGCCCTAAATGCATGTTTCCAATGCATAACTCATCTGTACAGGCCATAAATCGAATTCAAATGAATAATTCACCTGTATAGGCCATAGAACGAATTCCAATGGATAATTCACCTATACGGCCTAAATGCAGGATTCCAATGAATAACTCACCTGTACAGGGTATAGGCCGAATTCTAATGGATAACACCCCTATATAGCCTACAGGCAGGATTCCAATGAATAACTCACCTGTAAAGGCCATAGGCCGAATTCCAATGGACAAGTCAACTACATGCAGGATTCCAATGAATAACTCATCTATAACGGCCATAGGCCGAAATCCAATGGATAAGTAACATGTACAAGCCGAATTCCAATGGATAGCTCCCCTATACAGCCAACATATAGGATTCCAGTGAATAACTCACCTGTACAAGCCATAGGCCGAATTCCAACGGATGACTCCCCTATATAGCCTACAGACAGGATTCCAGTGAATAACTCACTTGTACAGGCCATAGGACGAATTCCAATGGATAAGTCACCTAAACCGCTTACAGGCAGGATTCCAATGACTAACTCACCTGTATAGGCCATAGGCCGAATTCCAGTGGATAAGTCACCTAAACCGCCTACAGGCAGGATTCCAATGAATAACTCACCTTTATAGCCTTAAGGCAGGATTCCAATGAATAACTCACATGTAAAGGCCATAAGCCGAATTCCAATAGATAAGTCACCTGTACAGGCCATAGGCCGAATTCCATTGGATAACTCCCCTATACAGCCAACATATAGGTTTCCAGTGAATAACTCACCTGTACAGGCCATAGGCCGAATTCCAATGGATAAGTCACCTCAACCGCCTACAGGCAGGGTTCCAATGACTAACTCACCTGTATAGACCATAGACCGAATTCCAATGGTTGACTCCCCTATACGCCCTAAATGCATGTTTCCAATGGATAACTCACCTATACAGGCCATAAACCGAATTCCAATCGATAACTCCCCTATAAAGCCTACAGGCAAGATTCCAATGAATAACTTACCTGTACAGGCCATATGCCGAATTCTAATGGATAACACCCCTATATAGCCTACAGGCAGGATTCCAATGAATAATTCACCTGTAAATGCCATAGGCCGAATTCCAATGGATACGTCACCTAAACCACTTAAAGGCAGGATTCCAATGACTAACTCATCTGTAAAGGTCATAGGCCGAATTCCAATGGATAAATGGAAAAGTAGTAAAGTCAAGCAGGCAAAGCCACATGCAAGACGCAACCACCACCAAAACACCGATAGACAGCATAACACACACACACACACAACCACACACCCAAAGGCACACACACACACACACACACACACACACACGAAATGAACACAGAAAACACCAAAAGACACACAAGAACCAGGGACAAACGTTCCACAACATGAACAAACCACAAGCACAAAGACGCAAGGCAAACAAAAGGAAGGGTGACAAAGAGAGTACCGCCTTGGCACGGTCAGCAGCAAAAACACCACTGGGGGTTTAAACCGGTTTACGGACGTCCTAACCTCACACTTCTCTCAAAGTCACCCTAGCTTTACAAATATTGTAAATAAAGGTATCCCCGCTGGACTTACCCACAACATAGACGACGGTGAACACAGGACAACATGTAAAACATAGCATAATAACTGTGACAATCCGTCAAATATGTACTCAATGACTTTGCTGAAGTCAGAGCACCTGCAGGTAAGCCGTTAAGGGCACGACAGTGAAAAAGTAATACATGAGTCTGGTAAGCTCCTCCTGTATCCAAGTTTAAGAGTATACCATCATAGAGTACTACCCTCGGCCTGTCATCGCGCAAGCAAAGAGGGAAGCGTAGCTACCGACTGTAAAAGAGTTTGCCAAACAACTGATCATGATTATGTAAAATCCAGCAGTCCTGTAGGCGGATTAGGTGCCTTATCCATTGGAATTCGGCCTATGGCCTGTATAGGTAAATTAGTCATTGGAATTCGGTCTATTGCCTGTACAGATGTTTTATGCGTTGGAAATATGCATTTAGGTCGTACATGTGACTTATCCATTGGAATTCGGTCTATGGCCTATACAGGTGAGTTAGTCATTGGAATCCTGCCTGTAGGCGGTTTAGGTGACTTATCCATTGGAATTCGGTCTATGGCCTATACAGGTGAATTAGTCATTGGAATCCTGCCAGTAGGCGATTTAGGTGAATTATTCATTGGAATTCGGCCTGTGTGTGGCCTGTACAGGTGAGTTAGTCATTGGAATCATGCCTGTAGGCGGTTTAAGTGACTTATCCATTGGAATTCGGCCCATGGCCTGTACAGGTGAGTTAGTCATTGGAATCCTGCCTGTAGGCGGATTAGGTGACTTATCCATTGGAATTCGGCCTATGGCCTGTACAGGTAAATTAGTCATTGGAATTCGGTCTATTGCCTGTACAGATGTTTTATGCGTTGGAAACATGCATTTAGGTCGTACATGTGACTTATCCTTTGGAATTCGGTCTATGGCCTATACAGGTGAATTAGTCATTGGAATCCTGCCAGTAGGCGATTTAGGTGAATTATTCATTGGAATTCGGCCTGTGTGTGGCCTGTACAGGTGAGTTATTCATTGGAATCATGCCTGTAGGCGGTTTAAGTGACTTATCCATTGGAATTCGGCCTATGTCCTGTACAGGTAAGTTATTCATTGGAATCCTGCCTGTAGGCTGTAAATGGGGAGTTATCCATTGGAATTCGGTCTATGGCCTATACAGGTGAGTTAGTCATTGGAATCCTGCCTGTATGCGGTTCAGGTGACTTATCCATTGGAATTCGGCCTATGGTGAGTTAGTCATTGGAATCCTGCCTGTAGGCGGTTTCAGTGACTTATCCATTGGAATTCGGCCTATGTCCTGTACAGGTAAGTTATTCATTGGAATCCTGCCTGTAGGCTGTAAATGGGGAGTTATCCATTGGAATTCGGTCTATGGCCTATACAGGTGAGTTAGTCATTGGAATCCTGTCTGTATGCGGTTCAGGTGACTTATCCATTGGAATTCGGCCTATGGTGAGTTAGTCATTGGAATCCTGCCTGTAGGCTGTATCGGGGAGTTATCCATGTATCATTATATAAAATTGTCCATCAAATAGTCGCTATCTACCCTGAAAACAGCCTCTTGATACCCTCCACAGGTAATATAAGAACTCGAACCACCAACCCATATTCATATAGACAAATCAGCACATCTAAGGATTCATACAAGTATTCATTCTTTCCGAGAACTATCTGTCAGTGGAACATGTTGCCCCTCACCGCCCATGAAGCAGGTACAGTCGACAATTTCGAAACAATTGTCACTGTACCTGTTGTTATGTCAATAATCTCTTCAGTATAAACAGCAATCAGTGTATATAGTTTTAAACCTGACTTTTATTTTAGCACTATTTCACTTCTGACTGAAGTTTATATATTATACACCCGAAATTTTATTCAAGCGTCAATACATAATCTTCAATCTTGAAGGAGTATTGTTTATTTTTATTTAAAGAAGAAGAACTTGTTTTTATAGGGCGGTTGCACAAATTTAACAAACTTCTTGTGAAATGCATTAAGAATCTGGCCGACAAATTACATTTATTTTAGGTAATGTCATAAATAATTAATTTTATACATTTGTTTTACAAATAAAAATATTTCAATGTCGTAAACAATGTCGCTAAAGAGCGATCGGTACCGAGCGGTACCGGATATTTAGACATTGGTATTATCCTGACTTAGTCATTGGAATACAGACATCACCTATGCATACAGGATACGATTGTTTACGTACGATACCGATGACAGGTGCTCGCGTCATGAAAATACTACCTCCATTTGAAGAGTTACGCACTATTCTTACGTACGCAAATTTCGCAAGTTACGCAAGTTTAGTAAAACGGGTTTACGAAAATCGTAAATCTGAACGTAAGCGTAAAGTTACGCCGAAACTTACGCAAAAACTTACGAATTGTTAGTGTCTCATCAGTATCCAAACTGTTTGCAAAAGTCATTTAGGTCGCGGTTAGCAGACTAAGGGTTAAAACGTGCATGCAGTAAACAGTGTTTGTTTCTGAAATAAATATAAAGTTGTTTATGTTTTACTTCCATTACATTCAATACAAACATAAATAATATATTTTCTCCATTCTCTATTACAAAAATAAAGACAAACTCTGTACTAGGAGTCGGAACCGCCAATGTAACTTTAACATATCGAACATATGTACTTGCACACTAGACACCTATGGAATGAGACTACATTGAGAAACAAACATAACTCTTTACTGGCTTAAGTTAAGTCTGTCTTCAAAATGTGTCGTCTGCTGCAAGTCTGAATGTTTTTTCCTGGCATTTCTCTTCATGAATGCAATCAATGTGTCAACCAAGTTTTCCTGAGGAGAAGTCTGAGTTACACACTCTTATTTGGATCCTAACTGTTTGATTAGACAATCATAAACTCACGACAAGCGTGCAAATAGTTTTACAAATTCCGTGTTATTAAACGCCCCCGCGTAGGTAAAATGCCACATAAATGAAAGTTCTGAAAACGATTACGTCAAGTATAGTGCGTGCCCGCGTCTGATGGTTCTAGAATTTTCTGCTAACTTTGTTCTTTCGAAAAACATGTAAATTACTATGACTTACCGAGGCAAAACAACTCACAGTAAAACCTCATTTATCCGAATACTCAAATAAGTCTCATTATCGGTATTTAACCCATTACCTCATAGGCTATTTTTAGATACAACCTCTGTGAATAAATCTACCGAAAAGGAGCATTAACTAGAGAAAAGGAAAACTTTAGAATTTTGTAGTTTGAAACCATTGTGATAAATAGAGCATTTGCTCCCATAGGAGCAAATGCTCTATTTATCACAAAGGTTTCATAGTGACTTTTACAGACTCGTCAAAAGTCGTCAATATGAGGGAATGTGTTAAGACAGAGGGCAGATTTATGCACGGAGAAAGTCATGTAGAAATCTCCTCTGGGAGGTTTCTGCATGACTTTCGCTATGCATTTAGCTGTTACCTGCCGTTAAACAATTCTTCGCAATTCTTCTTTACTAAATATTCGAGTAAGTGAGGTTTTACTGAGCATAATTAAACGTTAGTAACCACATCTAATGATTCATTAAGCGTATAGTTACACAGTTTCAATCGCATGCTTCAGAAGGTTCTACAATAATCATGAAATGTAAACAAATATATATACATGTATATATGCACGGATGTGAAACGATAAAAATCACGTGTAAAGATCAGTAATGAAAGTGTACATAGTATAGGGGCATGCTAACTGCCATTTGAAAGTGTACTGTATAGGGCCATGCTAACTGCCATTTGAAAGTATATACAGTATAGGGACATGCCAACTGCCATTTGAAAGTATATATACAATATAAGGACATGCCAACTGCCATTTGAAAGTATATATACAATGTAAGGACATGCTAACTGCCATTTGAAAGTACATGTATATACTGTATAGGGGCATGCTAACTGCCATTTGAAAGTAAGTATACAGAATAGGGACATGTCAACTGCCATTTGAAAGTGTACTGTATAGGGACATGCTAGATGCCATTAGAAAGTGTACATAGTATAGGGACATGCTGACTACCATTTGAAAGTATATATTGTATAGGGGCATGCTAACTGCCATTTGAAAGTATATACCGCATAGGAACATGCCAACTGTCATTTGAAAGTGTACTGTATAGGGATATGCTAAATGCCATTAGAAAGTGTACATAGTATAGGGACATGCTAACTACCATTTGAAAGTATAAAATTGTATAGGGGCATGCTAACTGCCATTTGAAAGTATATACCGCATAGGAACATGCCAACTGTCATTTGAAAGTGTACTGTATAGGGATATGCTAAATGCCATTAGAAAGTGTACATAGTATAGGGACATGCTTACTGCCATTTGAAAGTATATATTGTATAGGGGCATGCTAACTGCCATTTGAAAGTATTTACCGCATAGGAACATGCCAACTATCATTTGAAAGTGTACTGTATAGGGATATGCTAAATGCCATTAGAAAGTGTACATAGTATAGGGACATGCTCACTGCCATTTGGAAGTGTACATAGTAAAGAGATATGCTAACTGTCATTTGAACGTGTACACAATATACATACATGCTAACTGTCATTTGGACGTGTATACAGTATAAGGACATGCTTACTGCCATTTGAAAGTGTACATAGTATAGGGACATGCTCAATGCCATTCGAAAGTGTACATAATACGGGGATATACTAACTACCATTTGAAAATGTACATAGTATAGGGAAATGATCACCGCCATTTGAAGGGTACATAGTATAGGGACATGCTAACTGTCATTTGAACTTGCATACAGTCTTTTAAACGTGTATGCAGTACAAGGACATGCTAACTGCAATTGAACGTTTATACAGTACAAGAACATGCTAACTTCCATTTGAATATTTATACAGTAGAGGGGCATGCTAACCGCCATTTGAACATGTATACAGTAGAGGAACATGCTAAATGCCATTTGAACGTGTATACGTTAGAGGAACATGCTAAGTTCCATTTAAACGTGTATACTATACAGTACAAGGGCATGTTCACCGCCATTTGAAGGGGTACATAGTAAAGAGACATGCTAACTGCAATTTGAACGTGTATACAGTCATTTGAACGTGGATACAGTACATGTACAAGGACATTCTAATTGCCATTTGAACGTGTAAACAGTAGAGGGACATGCTAACTGCCATTTGAACGTGTATACAATACAAGGACATGCTAACTGCCATTTGAACATGTAAACAGTAGAGGGACATGCTAAATGTCATTAATGTTGCTGCTTGCTTTTTTTAGCCATTACCCCGTTGTAAATAATAATGTCTTCTGATGTAATTTTGACTACCTGAAAAACTGTTGACCCGAGTGTCAAACAGCTTGGATCCTGACGAGACGTCAAGGTACTCGGCGTCCCATCTGGACCCAAAGTTGAAACTGTTTGCAAATCGAGTCAGTAGTGGGATACGGTCTAATAAAGGCTCTAGCATGAGTGTTGTCCTTGTCATATTTCATTTACTGTTACAGCAGAGAGAGAGATTGCAATGCCAACCTTATGCATAGTTCTACAGCATCCATCTGATATGGGTCTGTTCTATATACGAAGGTGCCAATAGGCGTCTATATGACGTGAAGGTGTCAATCATTATCCTACTGCAACACAATGGTGTCGTTTAAAATTCTAATCTCGAGACCTGTTTACACATCCGTTTGCTCAACAATTTGACAAACTTCTGAACGACTGTGGCAGACAGTTTGGATTCTGATGAGATGCCGAGTTACTTGGCGTCTCATCTAGATGCAAGCTGTTTCAAATTTGAGACAGGTCGTGCTTGGCACGGTAAGACGTAATAAGAGTCTTGTTAGATAATATGTAAAACGATAGCATAGTAGTAATGGGTAGACTGGTCGACAGATACAGTAACATCGGTCTACTGTCACTATAAAAAAATGGGCCTAATTATAGGATTTAACCCTTCTCTTGCTGAATTTTAAAATACATGTCTCCTTCTTTACCCATGCCCTGTTGTATAATTACATATATCTTCACTGTGTACAAGTATTTCGCTGTGCAATCACTGCTGTGGAGTGCACTGGTTGCACAATCAATTTGTAAATAGTGCAGACCCTGATGAGACAGCTCCTGCAGGAGCTGTTTCATCTGGGTCTTCACTATTTACATGTAGGTATATTGACGTGAACAGCAAGCGAAGGGTTAAGACAATCGGCAAGCCTTTACTCCATGAATATTTATGCAATAGATCATCAATATTGATTAAATTAGTTTTATAATGGCACACGAACGCTTGACTTATGGCCATTGCAGAAACTGTAGAATTATAGCTACATTTGTATATTGTTTTATAAGCAAACAGAGCAGACTGATCACACGGTTCCTATAAGAGTCGTCTGATCTGGGTCTACTTTGTTTGCAAAGGCGTAGAAAGGTATATTTATGTTATTGCAGGCGACAGTTATGCAGAACACTCCTCGTACTATACCCACTCTTTATATTCATTACATGTTCTTTATAGTCAGGTTCTGGTGTACCAGATATACGCGCATGATTGTAGCTGATCATGTTGTATTTGATTAATTATGACAATACAGTGAGGTATCAGACATTCTAGTACAGACGAGAGGAAACAGTTCCCGTTGAATTAACCTTAAGCTTGCTGAACAAACTGTTGTAGGTAGACAAATATCGTCTTCAGTTGTTATAGTTGATTTGTCTTGCAGTTCTTTTCAACAATACGGACTAGGTATCAAAGAGTTTGGATCCTGACGAGACACCGAGTTACTCGTCTTTTTAGAAAACAACTGCCTGGCAACCTTTACAAATAGTTTCTATCGCAGCGATATTTCCATCAAGTAAAGTAATAAAAGTGGGGTCTATCCTTCGATAATGAAGAACACATATTGTTGTATTGATCCTTTGCAGACAGATGCGCATCTAAAAAGAGAGTAGACTCAGATTAGATGGCTAATGTAATCATTACATAAATCTGATTCTATACAGTTTCTGCCATGGCCACTAAATTGTACGGTCATAAACATCTATAAACATTCAGCAAATAAATGCTCCTGGTGTGATTACTTCTGACATGAATGCTCATCAGATAAAGGGTTAAAAGATCGATGGCTGTAAGACCAGCAGTCGGGGATGGTTTTACTATTACCTTTACTACACTATCAAACTCCAGCATGTAGTCCCTGCAAAAAGTTGAAAAAGTAAATAAAACAAGAGCTGTCACAGGACAGCGCGCTCGACTATTCTCAGAATCGTTAGTGTAAAAATGCTTGATAATGGAATAAAATAGTGTCCAATGATACTAAAAGCATGTAATCAAAGTCTCAGTAAATGTATATTTAATAGTAATCAGGATGTAGGATCTCTTTGAACTCTTTAATGAAAGAGAAAAAAATAGTAAACAAGAGGGCCAGAATGGCCCTGACGTTTCTCACCAGACAATCAGAGGAGAAGATTTTCAAAGTTTTCACTATATGTTTCTATTGAAAACTGACCACCCTGGGGCGGTGCCAATTTTGACACCAGAAGCATAATTTATACAACTTTTGTAGAGAACCTGAACATGATGATATGTGCCAAATATGAAATCTGAGAACAGTCCAGCTTCAGGAGAAGATTTTCAAAGTTTTCACTATATGTTTCTATTGAAAACTGACCACCCCGGGGCCAATTTTGACTCCAGGGGCATAATTTATATAACTTTTGTAGAGGACCTACAGATGATATGTACCAAGGATGAAAGCTGAGAACCTTGTAGTTTCAGAGGAGATGATTTTTAAAGGTTGAAATTGTTGACGCCCGACGACGCACGACAGACGACGGACATCAGGCGATCACAAAAGCTCACGCTAAGCACAAAAGTGCTCTGGTGAGCTAACAAGAGCAATAATTTCTGTTAAAATGCTTGACAGAGTAATGTACTCTTGCCTACAGATGAAGCATGTGATGGTGAACAAGTGTTCCAAGTTTCAAAGCTTGATCTCAAAGGGTTATGTAAATAAGTGGACTTTACCAAAAACCTTAACCAAATATGATAGGTTAAAAGGCTTGACAGAGTTATGTACTCTTGCCTACAGATGCAGACTGTGGTGGTGAACAAGTGTTCCAAGTTTCAAAGTTTTATCTCAAAGGGTTATGTAAATAAGTGGAATTTAACGAAAATCTTAACTAAAAATTCTAGGTTAAAAAGGGCCATAATTCTGTCAAAATGATATGTACTCTTGTCTACAGATGAAGCTTGTAGTGGTGAACAAGTGTTCCAAGTTTCAAAGCTTTATTCCAAAGGTTAGAGGCAAAATATGGACTTTTAACAGAAACCTTAACCAAGGTGTGACGCGGACGCGGACGTCGGGGCGAGTAGGATATTTCCACTATTCTTCGAATAGCCGAGCTAACAAGATCAAAAATAAGGGAATGACGTAGGGCCATCTCCTTTTCAACACTTCATTATAATTTGACGATAGATTACAGGCTCGTTCAGAGACAATATCAGTCTGTATATAGATAGATGGATGAATGATAAAAGAGAGAGAGAGAGAGAGAGAGAGAGAGAGAGAGAGAGAGAGAGAGAGACAGAGACAGAGAGAGACAGAGAGAGAGAGAGAGAGAGAGACAGACAGACAGACAGACAGAGTTAGAGAGGGAATTTTGAATTATATATGAAGGTAATCATACATAAACAACGCACACCAATATTTACATATATATTTTTTATTTTACTTTTCATTTCATATACTGCAATACATAATGAATATAGGAACTATTAGGTATGCTATGTAGTGGCATACAAAGTGGGCTGTTAAAAAACAGTCAGTCCATTTTTTTGCGATCACCTACCTATTCAACATAGTAGTCTTCAAACGCAGATGGTAGCTTAATGCAAGGCAAAGGTAATGCAGAAAGAATGCACCACCTCGTTTGAAGACCAAAAAAAAATTCTTTTAATGGCTGCTAAAGGCAAGTTTAACTGTAAAACTCTCCAGCATTGTAGATACAAGCAAGACCATTCTTTTGACTATTTACAAACAGAAATGTACTTTGTTTGATCAGGTTTGTCCCATTTCCTAAACTACAAAGTAAATAGTCGTGCAGTGCTATATTGTGTTTACTCTTTGAATGCTGAATATTGACAGTGGAATGGCCAATCAGTATCTAACTATACAGTCCGTGTACAGTAAAACCTCTCTTTAACGGCCACTGAATTGTGTTAATCCAGTGGTATGTAGGGCAGGTGGTTGCTTAAAGCAAGGTGAAAGTAAAACAGAACGCTCCTTGTTTACTTTCACATTGCTTTAAGCAGCCACCTGCATTTAGCACAAAATACTTGATGTAGTTTAGTGGCCGTTATAAAGAGGTTTTACTGTAGTATCAAAGGTTCAAATTTGCGTGCAACATTTTGAATGGCAAACAGTACTCTGATCAGAGCCTTCTGACCCGAGTCTATATTGTTTGCAAATTCCAGTACACTTCCCAACATTCAAAGCGTTAAAAAGCTGAAATGGATGATACAACTTTTGGCAGGCTAAAAAACACACAGAAGGCAATGGTTCTACACAAGTGACCATTATGGTAAAAATCCTTTGAAACGGCCACACAGCAAATGAACACTGCAGTGTGCAAGGTATCGTATCGCTTTCGTCCAGTCAAACAGGTACCTTTTAGTGGTAAATGGAGAGAAGTCTCACTATTACAGTAAAACCTCTCTAAAGTACATCAAGTATTTTGTGTTAAAGGCAGGTGGCTGCTTAAAGCAAGGTGAAAGTAAAACAGAACGCTCCTATAGGAGCGTTCTGTTTTACTTTCACCTTGCTTTAAGCAGCGACCTGTCCTAAATACCAACTAAATAACACAATTTAGAGGCCGTTATAGAGAGGTTTTACTGTACCTCAACATTGTTTACATTTGTTTGCAGTACATTCTACCTGGAATAGGCAAGTGCTTAAATCATCAACGGCAAAATAATATTGAGTTGTTATTCAAGTCCCATTGTGATTCAGCATCACTCTTCCTTGTGAAAATGGAAAAGATCGATTTTTTGCCAAAAGACGGTTGTAAAACACTAGCAAACAAGTCGCGATGCTCGAAAACCGTTCGAAATAAACGGTGCCACTAAATGCAAATGAATTACTGTAACGTCAACGTCACGTGACGCCTGCTCTCAAAGAAGGTAAATGGCGACTAACGACGGAGTTACCATTCAAAGCTGATATCAGAGGAGAATAGAAAATATCTCTTGAGAGACAGTTAAGTGTTCCCAGATGAGACATATCGTCCACTTAAATCAAGAAATGCAAGGAATATGGAGCCAGTTCCTTGAATAACAGCACATGGTCACACGATTCACAGACACCATACGTTATGTACAGTATGAAGTTCTAGATCTCCTTTACACTATAGGGTGGTCTCCTAGAGACCAGTATAAAGTTCTAGATGTCCTCCACTATGTGGTGTTATGTAGAGTACAGCATACAGTTTCATTATTAGAATTCAAATTTTGCAAATAAGCAGGAAATCAATAGATTAACCCTTTGAATGAGACTTCACACTTCGCAAAAGACAGTTAACCCTTTACTCCATATACAGGTATATGCATTTAATGAATCTTCAAACAGAAGAACCAGATCTGAAGGGTCCTGTAGGAGCTGTCTGAAAAGGATCTGCTGTTTGCTTATGGACTTATGTACTTAACTTCTGTCATTGCATAGAGACATACATACGTACGTATATGTCTGCACAGCCAAGAACTCATGTGTTCATAAATATTAAGTTATTCATATCCATTAACTCATTGATTCATTCTTACATGTATATATAATACAGTAAAGGGCTTACTTATTTCTTACATTCAAATGGTAAAGATATCCTCCTTATATACCAAATTGCTGTAACCCTTTTACTCCATACAGACGTCTTTTCACACCTTTGCATACAGAGCAGACTGAGATCAGATGGTTCCTATAGGAGCCGTCAGATCAGGGTCCATGCTTATAAAACGTTTAGTTGAGTCTGAGTTCGTTCTCAAGTTTTTGATTGGTCAGATTTGAGCCTTTGGCTCAAATCTGACCAATCAAAAGCTTGAGAACTCAAATCTGACCAATCAAAAGCTTGAGAACGAAACTCAGACTCAACTAAAAAGCTTTATAAGCATGGACCCAGGTCTGTTCTGCTTGCTTATGAAATAATATAGGTATGATTTTAGTTTCTGCTGTGGTAAAAGATTCTCTTGTCCATCATGCTACTTTAAAACTTCAGCTAATATTAATTACTTCATTACTTCTTAACAACTATTCATCACGTAACGGTTTAACCCTTTCCTCCATAAATTCGCCTTTCTACGTCTCAGACTCTCTGTAATAGTCACTTTTTGAAACCATTGTGATAAATAGAGCATTTGCTCCTATAGGAGAAAATGCTTTATTTATCACAATGGTTTCAAATTACAAAATTCTAACATTTTCCTTTTTTCTCTAGTAAATTCTCTTTCAGTAGATTTATTCAAAGTGGTAGGATTTAAAAATAGCCTTTGGAGGAAAGGGTTAACTCTAACCCTAACCATTAGCGAATCTGTAATCAGATTGTATCAGATTGTAACTTTCACCTCATGAAAATTGAGTACGAAATAATAAATTATGAATACATGTATTAATTAGCAGATATATTTTATGAATATTGATTAACAGATATTTTATAATGGCGTTATGAACACGAGAAAATGTTATTATAGCTGAAACTGTAGAACAATACTATTGTATAACAAACAGAGCAAATCCTGATCAGATGGCTCACAAGCTGTCCCATCTTGGTCTTCTTTGTTTGCAAAGATGTCTCTATCAGGCAAAGGGTCAACAGAAATGTTGCAAACTAACCCTAATAAGCATAGGTAGCACTGTCATGAGCTTGGACTGGAATGTAGTAACAATTCTTAAACTGCCTATCAATGACTAAGCTGAGGTGATTTTCTATTTCATTGTAAAACATTTCATTCTCTTAAACATTGGAACAATAGTTTGTTCGGACAAGAACTGGCAAACATTAACATAAACAAGACTAGACTTTGCACAAAGCCTATTTGGTATATGAAAAATTATGACCAGGATATGTCTACATGTAAAACAAGAAGCTGATGAGTAAACCTCAAACAGAATATTTACACAGTACATGTAATAACAAGTTTAACCCTTTATCTGATGAATATTCAACGAATAAATTATTACATCATGAATATTAATTGGCATATGAAGACAAGGTATTTTGGCCAATGCAGAAAATATAGAACTACAGTAAAACCTCTCTATAACTGCCACTAAATTACATCAAATAGTTTGCGTTAAAGGCAGGTGGCTGCTTAAAGCAAGGTGAAAGTGAAACAGAACGCTCCTGTAGGAGCGTTCTGTTTTACTGTCACCTTGCTTTAAGCATCAACCTGCCCTAAATACCAACTAATTAACACAAGTCAGTGGACGTTATAGAGAGGTTTTACTGTATAGCTATGTAATTCCATAAGCAAACAAAGCAAATCCTGATCCGACCGATCTTACAGGAGTGCAGAAACTGCAAAATCAGATATATTTAATTCTATAAAACAGAGCTGACCCTGATCAGATGGCTCCTATAGAAGCTGTCTGATCTGGATTCACTGGATTTACAAAGGTGTTAGAAGGCTTCTCTATCAGGTAAAGGGTTAATCGTGTATGTCAATAATGAGTATTAAGGAAACCAATATGGCTAGCATCAAGGGAAAAAGGCACTAATACCTTCTTAAAACAGTGTAGATCCAGATTAGCATTGAAATACCATGTCTTACCAGAGTTAACACTGTCATTTGGTAGAAACATTCTGACCTACTCTGTGCAAACACTGTAAACCCTGTATTCCAACATGACTACTGATCTGGGTTTTCACGGTTTGCAAATTTCAAGTAAAACTGCCCTGTTTCCTGCCATGCTGGCTTTATGTGCAATTGAACATGCAAGTATTAAAAGAGAGCTGGTCTACTTTGGCCAGTAGTTATCATCAAGCCATTTAACCCTATTTATGGGGAAAAATCGTGAATATTTATTAACTGTTTTTTTTATAATGATATATTTGGTAAAGGTAGAAACTACAGGGTCAGATCTATTATAGTTTCATAAGCAAACAGAGCAGACCATGATCAGACGGTTCCTATAGGAGCTATCTTATCTGAGTCTACTCAGCTTTCAAAGGGGTGAAAAGGAAAGGGTTAAGCCGATGCATATAAAATAGCTATGATTCTACAGTTTCTCAAAAATTCTTCTGAAAACCAATCAATATCAATGATGTCATTAATTCTTGCATGAATATTCATGTAGTAAAGGTTTAACGAAAGATAATGAAAAACATAACTACAGGTATGCTTTAACATTAATCTTTAATCTAGGAGCCCTCTAATCAGGGTCTACACTGTTTGCAAATGCCAGTACACTCACTTCCCACATTCTAAGGGTAAAGTGCGGGCAGTCATTAACCCTTTCTTCCATAGGCTATTTTTAGACCCAACCTCTTTCAATAAATCTACCGAAAAGGAGCATTAACTACAGAAAAGGAATTTATTTTTAGAATTTTGTAGTTCTGAAACCATTGTGATAAATAGAGCATTTGCTCCTTATGGTTATTCAATGTTGTCAGTGTCAATCAATCTGTATCCAGATGAGGTGCATAGTAAATTGATGTCTCCCCAGGATCCAAACACTGTGAACGTCTCTTGGAAAAGAAATTGGAGACATCATTCTTTGAAGTTTTTGATCGCAAACCATTTTAAGCAAGATGACAATTACTTTGTAGGTTAAAGGATTGAAGTAAAATATACACTAAGGGAGATAACTCAATAACTGTGGTAATAAACAGTCTACCTATTGCATTACTTATTAGTACACAATACCAATTCTTTGAAAGCTACATATCACAGTCTTTATGAGCCATGATTAGAAGACCCTTTGAAGACTTACTCTTATTACCCTATGTACATGTAATCCTACAAACTTAGGCAAATAGTGCAGACCAAGATCAAACAGCAGCCTGGTAAGGGTCTACACTATTTGCTACTATATGAGTCTTAATTTAAAGTTAATCAAAATGGGGACAAATTAACTTATTCAGCTTTACATAACCATGTAGAGGGAAGATTGTGTTTCCAAATACTTAACCCTTTCCCTCATATAAACGTGTTTTCACGCGTTTGAAAACAGAGTAGACCCAGATCAGACGGCTCCTAGAGGAGCCGTCTGATCAAGGTCTACTCTGTTTGCTAACTGAATTTGATAAATTTGTTTCTTTATTTTCTAAAATGGCTACAATGTTCCACCTTCCGTATTTCATTGTAACTATTTTGCCCATGAATATTCAGTAGGTGTTGAAATTTGAAATAAACATAGAACAGGGAAAGGGTTAAACTAATTCAGGTTATACATTATTTACAGTGAAACGAAGTCTCTGCAAATAGAACTTACTTGTCCTCAACAAAAAAGTACATATGAGGTTTTTATGTGCAAAACAGTTGCACCCAACCCAACTTCTGCAAACAATCTTCTTTTCATTCTACTAAACAAGGAATTTATCAAACCTTTATTTCTTTAACTACTTAACACACTATTCTTTACCTTGATAGATTCAATTAATTCGTAAATCCTTATCAATGTAGTGAATTTTTTGTTTTCAATTTAAACTATCAAAAATGATATATTATATGTATTAAAATTATTTATTATATAGCCAGTTCTCTTAAGTGTTTAAATTTTAAAGCATTTTCCTCATTCTGCAATCATTTTAAAATTTCCCATGTATCTCTTACTCAAAATTCCTATATAATAGTGCTCTCTGTTTTATCTTCTACCCTGCTTAAACGTGTTGCTGTTTAGTTTTGTTTCACTTGTGCAAATATTCAAAGGGTCGTCCATTCAGTAAGTGCTCTTTCCTTGATCATACCTCTTATAAGCACAAATAATGCAGGCAGCCTGCAGACTGCCAGAAAATGTCGGATCCCTGACCAAGGGAACTTAGACGATGAATAGGACAGTGAGTGAGTGAGTGAGTGAATGTCAACCATTACCACCTTTTGATGTCTTCAAATCCTGAATCATTTAACCCTTTCCTTCATAAATACACCTCTGTAAAAGTCATTTTTTAAACCATTGTGATAAATAGAGCATTTGCTCCAAAGGAGCAAATGCTCTATTTATCACAATGGTTTCAATACTACACAATTCTAACTGTTTCCTTTTCTCTAGTAAATGCTCCTTTTCGGCAGATTTATTAAGAGGATGGGTCTAAAATGGTCTATGAGGGAAAGGGTTAATACTGAATTCATAAATAAATAAAGTCACCAAAAGTGTTAAAGATTAACACTTGTGTAGACATACACACATCAAGAGTACACTTAAACATCAGTGTTATGATGAGGACCGGTCTCATTGACCTTTGACCTAATAAAAGACACATTTACATATTTACAGAGTAGATGCAGATCAGACAGTCCTGTAGGAGCTGTCTGATAAGGGGCAGCTCAGTTTGCTCACAAAATAATATAAGAATAAGATATGATTCTAGTTTCTGCCTTGGCCCAAAACAATCTTTGCTCATGTCTATATAACAGTTCAGCTACTTAATATCATGAATAATCATTGAGTAAAGGGTTAACCCATGATCCACTTTCATTTTCTGTATCTGACCACCTGCATGAAAAGTAAATTTCATATGGACAGAACAATAATCACCAGAAGCAAATTCATTCATTTTCCAATATTTATCTGAATTTCTGCATTTAGCATTAATGTTGTGGATAACACCTTAACTCTATACTCCATAAATATGCCTTTCTATGCCTTTGCAAACAGAGTAAACCTAGATCAGATGCCACCTATAGGAGCTGTCTGATCAAGGTCTACTCTGTGTGCTTATGATATAATTCTAAAGATTCCAATGTGACCAAAATATCTTGTATCCATGTGCTATTAACCCATTACCTCATAAGCTATTTTTAGATACAACCTCTTTGAATAAATCTACCGAAAAGGAGCATTAACTAGAGAAAAGGAAACTTTTAGAATTTTGTAATTTGAAACCATTGTGATAAATAGAGCATTTGCTCCTATAGGAGCAAATGCTCTATTTATCACAATGGTTTCACAAAGTGGCTTTTACAGAGTCGTCAAAAGTCGTCAATATGAGGGAAAGGGTTAACCAATTAATAAATCATGATGTCAGTAGTATTTCTTACATGAATATTCATGGAGTAAATGGCTAGTCAGTATAATGCATGTCTCTAAAGCAAGTCTACACAGGATTATAAATCAACCCTTTCCAAACTTAGCTACAGTTTGTTGATAAAGTCCAAATTCATTACATAGCCAGACATCAAATATTCAAATTTACAAATAAAAGATTCCACAAACATTGCCCAAGATCTGTCTACAGTTAGTCAGACAAAGAAAATGAATGTAAGTATCTTTTAATAAATTCAAATGATGTTGGATGACAACAGAATGCCCATGCATATCAATATGAAAAAGCAGAATTTATGGAATATACAAATTAAATTTTTATTGAGCAACACTATGGCATTTCCAACCATATGACATTACAAACAGTGTAGACCAAGATCAGGTGCCATATTGTCATCTGATTAGGGATTACAGCTTGTCAGTGATGTCAGTTTCTAATGAGTTGCAAATCCTATAGCAGTGCTTATTTATGAATATAGCAAATTATACATCAACATAACACTCATTTGACAAATATTTTCATTTTACAGCAAATGAACATTTTGGATACCAATTAACCCTTTACTCCGTGAATACTCATGTAAAAAAATAATAACATCATTAACCCTTTCCCTCATATAAACATGTTTTCACGCATTTGCAAACAGAGTAGACCCAGATCAGACGGCTCCTAGAGGAGCCGTCTGATCAGGGTCTACTCTGTTTGCTAATAGAATTTGATAGATCTGTTTCTTTGCTGTCTAAAATATCTACAATATTGCAACTTCCATATTTCATTATAACTATTTTGTCCATGAATATTCAGTAGGTAATGAAATTTGGAATAAATGTAGAACAGGGAAAGGGTTAATATCAATTAAGATTCAGTTTTATAATGGCTTACCGTTACGAACACAAGACATTTTGGCCATGGTAGAAACTGTAGCGTCCTATCTATAATAGTTCACAAGCAAAAAGAGCAGACCCTGATCAAACGGCCCCAACAGAAGCCATCTGATCTGGGTCTACTATGCTTGCAAAGGCATATCTATGGAGTAAAGAGTTAATGATAAAATAAGTCACCTGCCATTTACTTTGAAGAATCATTGCATACCATTCATGTTCGGCTTTTATACCAGCAAATTGTGTTTTAAGGTGATATGAGCAAAAGCAAAACATCACAAACAAGAAGACATTCAGTTCCTAATGGATTTTTTTTTGTGGTGGTATATTTAAGAAATGAATGACGTGATCCCGGTGTTCATGAGGTTATGCAACGCATAGCTTTACGAGCAAAGTTAGTGAAGCCCGAAGGGCTTCACGTAAATCTTTGCTCGTAAAGGTATGCGTTGCATAACCTAATGAACACCGGGAGCACGTCATTCATTTCTTATATTTATATTCCATTGTATTTCTTACATTTCAACGGATCGGGTATTGAAATGAACGTTCATGGGAAAATGCAACTTTCTTTTTAGAATAAGGTTATATAAGGACGTTGCAGGGCGAATGTAAATATTTAAGAAATGAATGACGTGCTTCCGGTGTTCATGAGGTTATGCAACGCATAGCTTTACGAGCAAAGTTAGTGAAGCCCGAAGGGCTTCACGTGAATCTTTGCTCGTAAAGCTATGCGTTGCATAACCCATGAACACCCCGGGAGCACGTCATTTATTTCTTATATTTATATTCCATTGTATTTCTTATATTTAAGAAATGAATGACGTGCTTCCGGTGTTCATGAGGTTATGCAACTTTCTTTTTAGAATAAGGTTATATAAGGACGTTGCAGGGCGAATGTAAATATTGTTAGTTGATTAACCTTTTACTTTTAGATATGACTTTTGATGCTTTGTAAACACATTTGACACATATTAGATGGCTCCTATAGTAGCCATTTGATCAGGGTCTGCTCCATTTGCGTAATATTATTATAGATATGATTCTAGTTATTTCCATGGTAAAATTTTATGTGTTCAATCGCAATTATGAAAAATCTGCTAATTGATATGCATGATGTCATTATATTTTACATCAACATTAATCTGGTAAAGGATTAATATATATTGTGCTATAGCCAATGGACATTTTCAGTACCTTACCTATCAGTAGTTTAAAATGTACATTTTAACCTTTAACTTTAATACAGTATATTCATGTAAGAAATAATATATGTTTGAAAATTAATTAGCTTAACCCTTTACTCCATGAATATTCATGTAAGACATAATAATGACATCATGAATACTAATTATATTAATATTTTTAAAAGCACATAAACGCCTACATAAGCTGTCTGACCTGGGACTACTCTGTTTGCAAATGCATTAAAATGTGTATCTACTGAGTAACAAATGAAGTACTCTCTATATACATTGTATATAGTCTCAAGACAATTATCTGCTAGATATACATTAAGTGTGTGCGTATATCAGAGAAGGAATCAGCTTAATACTTTCTCCATCACATTTCTTAAATTACAATTCTTATTTTGCATTAATATATTCCTAAAACTGGATTGTGTTACAAACATCTAATTTATTTCTGTATTTAAAACAATCATCTAAAGTAATTTTGTGACTGCAAATTACAGGAAACAATGTCTATTGTATCTAACCTTTGTCAGATAGAAAATATAAATCAATATTCATCAATCTAGCACCCATAATTAATCTCTTAACCCTTTCACTCACATAAACACCTTTTCACGCATTTGCAAACAGAGTAGACCCTGATCAAATGGTTCCTATAGGAGCTATCTAATCAGGGTCTGCACTATTTGCTAATGGAATTTAAAACATCTGCTTCTTTTTTTTCTAGCATGACTATGTTTTACCTTCCATATTTCATTATATATATATATATATAACTATTTTGTCCATGATTATTCAGTAGGTATTGAATTTTGGAGTAAACATAGAACAGGGACAGGGTTAGAAGCAGTATCTCATGGCAATATGACAACAGCCTTCTCCATATTCAAGAATACATTCAAGCTGTCCCATTTGAAAAAGTACCTTCCAGGTCAAAATAACTACAGTCTACAGTCTGTAGATTTAATAATTACCACAGGTTCTTAAGACCGTGTTACAGAGAAGCAACCTGATAAGGTGCCACTATTTGATTGCAGTACCTGGTTTGAATCAACAGTTTGCAAATCTCAAGTATGCTTTTCCTTTTGCTCAGCTCACCTGATTATTCATCGGACACTATACCAATTCATTGCGTATGGATTAATTTGTACAAGAATCATAGGTAAGGGGCTTACTTCAAACACTAAAACAGAGGACCAGATAAGATGCGTAAATTTCAACATTTTCAAGAATAGCTCCTTTTTCTCTCCACCAGACCCTACACTGCGACCACTCTTCTCGAAGAGACAATTCTAAAGAGTGGTCACAGTATAGGGTTTGACTGGAAAATGACGATTTTAGTATTTTGGTATGCACCTTTATCTATAGCTCTGCTAAAATCATCATTTCTCCACAAAATCATATCTTGCGACCTCATGTTAGAATAGTCTCGAAAAGACAATTCCAAAGAATGGTAACAACATGGAGTTTGGTGGAGAAATAAAGGAGCTATTCCTGAAAATAGGATAAACTTACTTATCTATGCTTCTGTTACTATCACATGGCATATATCAAACATTACACAAGGTGGCATCTTATCAATTTGAGTTTAATCTTGTACATAATACAAAATTTTAATGCCTTTTCACATCTTTGCAAACTGAGAAGACATGGCACCTGTAGAAACTGTTTGATCTGGGTCTTCACTGTTTATGTATTAAATAATATAGATCAAGTTCTACAGTTTCTGCCATGACTAGAAAATCCTGTGCAGGGGCGTAGCTTGCCTAAAATAAATGTGTAGGCACGACTTTATGTAGGGGGGGGTCCGGGGGCATGCTCCCCCGAAAATTTTTGAAAATCTACAACGCTGGAGGTGCATTTTAGGGGATTCTTGGAACACATTTATATAAAATTTAAATGATATAAAGTGCCTAAAATAACCCTTTACTCAATAAATATTTATGTAAGAAATAATGACATCATGAATATTAATTATATTGATTTTTAATGGTGCATAAACACACCCATGGCAGAAACTGTAGAATCATATCTATATTATTTCATAAGCTAACAGAACAGATCCTGATCATAGGGTTCCTACAGAAGTTGTCTGATCTGGGTCTACTCAGCAGAGGCTTAGAATTTCTAGAATTTAAAGGCTGTTGTTTCAAATGCACTGCATTTAGGTTCTGATGGTTGAATGCAGAGAAATTTGTCAGTATAAATTCATCCTTATTTCAAAAATACACAATGTAGTTACAGATTATGACTTCCACATGCTTTCACCTCCATTTGACAGTAAACCTTACCCTGGTAAATATTCATGTAGGAAATCTTGACATCATGAATATCTACTGACTGATTGTTTTTAACCCTTCACTTGCTATTCGCGTCAATATACCTACCAGTAAATAGTGAAAACCCAGATGAGACAGCTCCTGCAGGGTCTGCACTATTTATAAGTTGATTGTGCAACCAGGGCACTCCACAGCAGTGATTATACAGCGATATACTTGTACACAATGAAGATATATGTAATTATGCAACAGGGCATGGGTAAAGAAGGAGAAATGCATTTTAAAATTCAGCAAGAGAAGGGTTAATGGCACATGAACACAGGATTTATTTGGCCATGACAGAAACTACAGAATCAGATGTATGTATTTCATAAGCAATAAAAAGTAGACCCTGTTGGAGCCATCTGATCTGGGTCTACTCTGTGTGCAAAGATGTGGAAAGGCATTTCTATCAGGGAAAGGGTTAAATATCAGTTTTCTTTCATACACATGTACTCTAAAATTTCAAGAAAACATTTATTTCAAGAATAAATACGTTAATGTTTGACATTTTATTTTCCAGTTGCTATTGTTAAAAACTTTTTCATATAAACAACAACATTCTTTTTCTCTAAAAATCTCAATCAGGCATCTATTTCACTGTGATAAACACAAGTTTATAGTATTTACAATATATATAATTGTACTGGAAAATAAATACATGTGCATGTGGTTTTTTTAATAGACAGGAACTCGGATGCGTAAGCTGACTTGATAATGGAAAAACCTAATTGACTGGCGATAGATCATCAAGGAACACCAAACGGTACGACTAAATCTTCTTTATGTTCTACTTTCACATTCTTAATTGCTTGTGAAGCTTTGGCTGCTGCTGCAGTTATCTGAAATAAACAAAATCAGTACATGTGAACTCCTCTAAACCGGACGTTAAATTTAGTACAAATATTGGCCTTGAAGACAGGTGGCAGCTTAATGCAGGCTGAAAGTCATGCAGAAAAGTTCCTCTAGGAGCTTTCTGAATGACTTCCACCCTGCATTAAGCAGCCCCTTGTCTAAAAGTATCTAAAGAATTTCTCTACTAGAGTTCCAGTTCAGAGTGGTTCTACTATAAATGTGAACTCCTCAGCATACAGAACATGTCCAAAACATGACTTTATAGTAGCTACTATGTAACTGTAATAAGACCTCATGAAAAATTATGTATGAATAATGAATACATATTAGAATAGATGCATTTTTAAATTTTTAAACATGATTATTTAGTCATAATTTCTAACATAAATACTTGTGTTTGAAATTATTAAAATTCCATATATGCCATATCTGTGACAATTTGAACAAATACCGGTAAATGGGTGATAATGTCTCCTATATGTGAAACACGTTTTTGAGCATAAACCTGTTTAAAATTTCAATAGTTTACTTACCAGTTCTATATCTGCTACAGATAATGGTTGTGCAGATAGTACAATCTGTGGAGCAGCTACGCCATTTGGAAGCGGTGCCTTGTAGTGTTTGCTTCGACCACTACTAGCCAGTACCATATTGACCCGGTTTCTGAAAATAAAGATTTAAGGAAATCAAGTTGCTAGTATATCAAACTTGGAAATTACAGGCTTCTGTCACACTATTTATTCTAATTCCATTTAACTTTTTGCTTCCAACTATTGTAGATTGTAAAATTTATCTGCGTCAATTTCATTCATGATTTTTCTTAGCATTTTGAAAAAAACAACCCAAAAAACCCAAACATAATCACAGCATCTAACAGTTTGGGTCCTAACAAGAAACAACTGTTCACTTTGCATAGGTAAATTGCCACTAGTAGCAAATGAGCTGAATCAACATCAGAAAAGTATTTACACTATTTGACATTCATCAACACCCGCAACAGAGGGTAAATACACTTAGAACACTGGAAACGATTGCATTGGTATATGCAGATAGTGTAGACAAAGATCAGAGGGTTCCTAGAGCAGTTCGGTGATCAGAATCTGCACTGTTTGCCATTCATATTATACCCTTTATACAAAAAGGACTCTTATCATGAAACAACGATTGACCATTCCACTTTGAAAATTCAGCATTGAATGGGTTAAAACTATGTGAAAGTATTCATACATGTACTGTACATGTAAAAAACATTTACCCATATTGCCTTGCTTTGTCATGAAACTCATGTTGTTCTATTCCTCTGCCTTCTACTGCTGATACATCTATCACATTACTGAAAATAACAACAACATTAATGATAAAATTGTATTTGAATGTGCTGGGACACAAGATAATTTACTGTAATTGCCCTTAAATTTAAGACATATAACATTGCTTTCCCCTTTTGTTCATACATACGCCATGCAAAATATTTGCAAACTGAGTAGACCCAGATCAGATGGCTCCTGCAGGAGCCGTCTGATCAGTGTCTGCTGTTTGCTTCTGAAATTATAACAGATTTTACTCTCCAGTTTCTACCAATAAGGCGTAAACCAAAAATAGGTTTGTTTCTGGTTACCCGACCGACCGTCCATTTTACCCCCGACTCACTTTTTTTAATTGCATACAGAAATTTCCGCGGTTCTGTCTCTTGTGATTAATTACGAGTTTGGTGAAAGGCCGATCTTCGGGGACTTCCCAATTGGAAAAAGCCTCTTTTTATCCAACTTTTTGTGAAAGAATTTCAAAGAAAAAACCGATGGAGAAATTCCCATTATGTTGACATATCTCAACATTTCCAACGGTCAAACATTTTTTCTCCACAGTCAAAGAAAACGCTAAAAAGATACATCGGAGTTTGACACTAAGTAACCATAGACCGAGCCACATTTCTAGTATAGTGCAGGTCAGGTCCAGTCGTTAAATATTCAACTGGTCCGAATGGTCCAGTGCGAAATAAGCGATTCTAGAAAAATTCCATTCATTTTGCAAGTTTTTCCACTCATTTTCTCCTTCTGTTGCTCTAATATTGTTTTGTTTTTATCATTGTACTAAGTAGAGAAAGCTGCGAGCACCTTGCAACCACGTGACTTACTTCATAACGTTGAGGTCGGGATTGTCTCAAATTAAGTTAGGGTATTGTGATAAAAAACTGTCGTTTTCGAAAAATCGCTAGTTATTCT
Organism: Azorinus chamasolen; assembly: GCA_963576725.1. NCBI lineage: Eukaryota > Metazoa > Mollusca > Bivalvia > Cardiida > Solecurtidae > Azorinus > Azorinus chamasolen. The sequence goes on from OY755242.1 coordinate 87,427,909, forward strand.
AATGCTTTTATTTCAGTTAAGGTTTCGTGTAAAAAATGTTTTTGTGGAAATTTATATTTTAAGGGAATATATTAACAGAAAAAATATTAGCCAAATGATTCTTAATGACACCACTTGAAACATTATGAAACGTTCCCTAAATGTATGTCGTAAAATAGATGTCGTAAATCTTGGTTTCCCACACTAACACCACTTTTCTGTTATGTACACTCGCGACGATATATGCCAGTTTCAATTTGGGTTTACGGGCAGTGGAGATGACTTGGTTTAACTACGTACAGTACATTCCTTGTAGAAAATACGATATGGTAAATAGTGGAGTTTTACAGTGGGGTGCTAAATGCCAACAAGTCCATACCACAGATTAACCGTTACCTGATGAATATTGATGATTATTCATATAAGACTATGCCTACTATGAATATATATTCGTATTTAGGTATCAGTTCGATTTTTAGCATACTGTTGACCAAAAAAAAAGAAAAAAAAAAAAAAGTTCTCGACCTACCGACCCAACTTTTTTGGGGGCATGTAACCAGAAACAACCCTATTTCTTTTTAGGCCTAACAAAATGCCCTGTGTACATGTGCCATCATATTCATAATACAGTAAAACCCCTCTAAACCAGACCTTAAATTTAGTACAAATATCAGTCTTAGAGACAGGCGTCAGCTTAATGCTGGGTGAAAGTCATGCAGTAAGCTCCTCTAGGAGCTTTCTGCATAACTTTCACCCTGCATTAAGCAGCCCTGTCTAAAAGTATCTAAAAAGATTCTGTTCTTACATGAACAGGGAACAGGGAAAGGGTAAACACCTATGAAAAAACAAAAAAGAGATATATAAGTATATGTATACATGTAGTTCTCTTTTTTCCATTGCGGTCCTCATTAAATAAAGTGACTAGACAAAGAGAGGTATAAAGTTTAATTACTGCCAAAATGTTACTGAGTTACGAAAGACAGAGCTATAGATAAAGGTGAGTACCCAAATACTAAAATTGTTATTTCACCACCAAACCCTATACTGTGACCATTCTTTAGTGTGGTCATAGTATAGGGTTTGGTGGAAAAATAAAGGAGCCATTCTTGAAAATGTTTTAATTTACGCATCTTATCTGCAGCTCTGAAAAGAGAAGTGATCCATGAATGACATTCTGCTTACACTAGGTGGCATAACAACTAGACTTGTAACAAGTAAACATCTAGACATTTGTTTCAAGTTTTTTAAAACAAATGCCTGAGACTAATATTACGGTTCCAGGTTGTGACAAATGGGCTTGTCATCAAAATGTGTATTATAAAGTTATATTGCTTTCTTTACATGTAAATATAAAGATTATGGTCCAGATAAAATCGGACAAATACATGCACACACATACACATGACATTTTGATGACTATGTCAATGACAATAAGGGGGCTTAACAAAACTTATCTTAACAATTTATGTTAGATTTTCTCTCTCCATATATTCTCTTACCTTGCAGTTTTGTGTAATATTCTTGTCAAAGCTGACTGCTCATCGCCCTTTGGGTGAGGCACTGAAGTCTGTCTTTCTATGTGGGTCTCCCTGTTGAAAAAAACAATCAGTTACAGTATAACCTGACAGGGACCATACTACAATAAAATATTGGGCGCTATCAGAGCAGGTGGTTGCTTAATGCAGGGTGAATGTACTGTGAATACTTCTAGGGGAGCTTTCTGTATAGCTTTTCTTCTGCATTAAGCTGCAACATATCTTAATCCTTTACTCCATAATTACACCTTTCAACGCCAAGAAGTAGACCAAGATTAGAAAGCTCCTATAGGAGTCGTCTCATCAGAGTCTGTTCTGTTTGCTTATGATATAATATAGATATGACTCTACAGTTTGTGCTAAGGCCAATTTTCCCGTATTCATTGGACATTATAGAAATTAAAGTAGCTGATGTCATTAATTCTTACACGAATATTCATGCAATAAAGGGTTAAAACCCCAGAATGATACTTTTTTGGGGTGGTTGCTGTACACAGGCTTTAACCCTTCGCTTGCTGAATGTTGAAATACATTTCTCCTTCTTTACCCATGCCCTGTTGTATAATTACATATATCTCCACTGTGTACAAGTATTTCGCTGTGCAATCACTGCTGTGGAGTGCACTGGTTGCACAATCAACTTGCAAATAGTGCAGACCCTGATGAGACAGCTCCTGCAGGAGCTGTCTCATCTGGGTCTTCACTATTTACAGGCATGTATATTGATGCGAATAGCAAGAGAAGGGTTAATGTATTTACATTGCTCTCACTTACTTGTATATACATGTGTGTTAACCCTTTACCCAAGGACTATTCATGTAAGAAATCATGACATCAAGAATATTAATTAGGTCATTTTTTAGTTTAAACATGTTTTACTTCTTTCAGTTATATCCAATTCAGAAATTGCATCAACATATATATGAGAAAAAGGATTGGATCGAAAGCTAACAGCTTATATAGATCCTCTCCTTGAAACAATATGTTACAAAAGATATGGCGTAGCTACTCCTCATGAATATGTCATAATAGGGTATAATATACCCACGTATGAACTATGAAGTCTGCACTAGTTTCTATGTTCGTCACTGTAATACTAATATTATCAAAGCTACGAAATATTATATCGGGTAGTATATACAGGTAGAATTTGTAAAGTATGTCAATCACAATCAGTATAGGAATATACAGTTAGTACTAAAATGAGCAGCTGCATAATGTTATGTATGTTATATACTAGTAAATCAAGTACAGACTTCTTACACTTGGTAACATATAACAGTGATCATTTTTTATAATGGCGCAAGATGTGACAAGAACATTATGATATTTTGGCTATGGCAGAACAGTAGCATCAGGTCTTTATAATAACATAAGCAAACAGAGCAGACCCTGATCAGACAGCTCCCATAATACCTGTTTGTCTGTGTCTACTCTTTTGGAAAAAATGTGAATATGTGTTACAGTGTATATAATGTAGTTCATATATAACATTTTATTCCACACACATGTATATTACAGTGACAAACTAGATTACTATACAGCTATGGTATAACCTATGACAAGGGTGATAACTCTAGTATTAATGAGCTCATAAATATTATAATAACCTTACATATATATGTAAGGTTAATATCAAACAGTCTACAAAACTTTATCTCTCTTCTCTGACAAATCTAATACAGTGAAGAAAAGTTCAAAGTCCTGTAACTCCAATAAAGATGGCTGGAGAATCTGTGAAAGTTTTAAGTAAATCCTCCAAATGGTATATGATGAGTTGGACACATGATATTTTCACTATATCTTAAACTGTGAAGAAATTACAATATCCTGTTACTCTAGTAAAAATAGAGCAAAATTTCCCTTCTTCCTTACCATCTTCATGGAAATAATTGTTCATCTGTGAAAGATTGAGGTAAATCCTCTCATTGGCGCATGCATAATTGGACATACAAAAATTTAAGGAACAAATATATCAGCGGACAAGAGAAAGGATCTATGCCTCCAACTTTGTTGGTTCAGGGGTGGGGGTGGGGTGGGGGGGGGGGGGGGGGGGGGGTTAACCCATTCCCTGTTCTATATTTATTACGAAATTCAATATCTACTGAATATTAATGGAAAACTAGTTATAATGCCATAACGAAGGTGGAACATTGTAGCCACTTTTAGAAAGTAAAGAAACATATCTTTCATATTCTGTTAGCAAACAAAGCAGACCTTGATCAGACGGCTCCTGTAGGAGCCGTCTGATCTGGGTCTACTCTGTTTGCAAATGCGTGAAAACACGTTTATATGAGGGAAAGGGTTAAACAGAATTTCTAGGAAGTGCTAACTCACCCTGATGACTGTGGAGGAGATTGTCCATTTACAGCATTTATAAGAGGGTCTGTTTCTCTTGGCCCATCAGCCTGTAATAAAAAGTAAATAATCACATTTTAGATTTTGAATCATGCAAAGCCCAAGAACAGACAAAATTTAAACAAGAGAACATATATATATAAAATAAGACAAATGGAATTGGTTTGGTTTAGGTTTTATCGGGTTTTACGTCACTGTAATAGTATTTCAATCATTTCACTATGTCCAGCTAATTACAGGTAGAGGAAGACCCCCTGGTGTTCTTCTGTTCACAGAACAAATTGCATTGTAAAACCGATATACATGTATTCATGTGTACATTTGCCATTCAGCTAATGAATATTCATTGTCATTGTTTCTTACATGGTTATTCCAACAAAATGATTAACCCTTTCCTCCATAAATACGCTTTTCTACGCCTCTGTATTAACCACTTCTTGAAACCATTGTGATAAATAGAGTATTTGCTCCTATAGGAGCAAATGCTAGAGTTATTTATCACAATGGTTTCAAACTACATAATTCTAAAATTTCATTTTTCTCTAGTAAATGCCCCTTTTCAGTAGATTCATTCAAAGAGGTTGGGTCTAAAAATAGCCAATGGAGGAATGGGTTAAATGAGACTACACTATGGATTTATTTGTGACAACCTTTGTACACAGTTTAAATCAGATGAGACACTGTGTAACCCAGTATCGAAACTGTTTGACACTTAAACCTTTCCCTGTTCTATGTTTAATTACAAATTTCAATACCCACTGACTATTCATGGGCAAAACAGTTGATATGAAATATGGAAGGTGGAACATTGTAACCATATTAGCAAGTAAAGAAATAGATCTTTCAAACTCCACTAGCAAACAGAGCAGACCCCGATTAGATGGCTCCTATTGGAGCTGTCTGATCTGGGTCTACTCTGTTTGCAAATGTGTGAAAACACGTTTATATGAGGGAAAGGGTTAAACATTGTTTTTGAAAAGAAATGGAAAAGGTCTCCTGAAACTTTGAGAAATGCAGCAGACTATAAGGTTTGCTGTCTTGGAGCTGAAACAAATAAGGCACATGAAGAAACAAATACAAAATGTTAGGGACACCTTGGTAGTGGCAACTATGTGACGTAATATTATAAGAATCCAAACCCATTCAAGGTGGTTACAAACATCAAGCATTCAAGGGCGGGTGCTGGAGATTATGCCTAAAGATGATTTTGCCTATAAAGAGTTATATATAGTAAACAAATGCAGATTTTGCCTAAAAGGCAATTATATAGCGATTGTATTTTGCCCATATAGTTTAAACATATTTTATTCCATATAATGTTTGGAATGGGGTCGGGCCACAAGTTCTGACAACATTAGAAACGGCCCTCCCCCTAGAAACGGCCCTCCCCATATGGTACAGGTAACATCACTAACATGGCAATACTATAAATAATGTTTGTAACAAGACCAATAATGTTTGTAACAAGATCATCGTAACTTGCCCTGTGGTGTTGTTTCCAAGATAGTGTTGACCAAGATTGAAAGATAGGTGTAGCCCCTGTTCACCACAAGGAATCTGACAGCCCATTAGAAAGGGAGTGCTAATTACACACCATTAACTATGCAGAACATAAAAAATGCCAAATGTACGAAACCGTTATAATATGAGTCTTCTTCATGTCAGAGGATCTTCAGCTAGCAATATCATATAACAAAAAGTATCGGTTAAACCATAGCATAAAATAACAAGAGCTGTCCGTGGACAGCACACGCCACTTTTCTTAGTGCTGGATAGTGTAGTGGAAGTCTAAGTCAAAAAAGGGGCATAACTATGGCAAAATTAATTTAAGGGTTACGTGCCCTTGTGAAATTGGTTCCCCTTCTAATAGCAAACATGCATACCAAATTTTAACCAAATATCTTTGATGGTTTCTGAGAAATGGACCTTAACAAAAAGGTTAAACAATGCCGACGCCGATGAGAGGGTCATGACAATAGCTCGACTTTTCGAAAAAGTGGAGCTAAAAATACTATAATCGGCAAATAACCAATCCCCGCTCCATCAATGGTACTTTGTAGGAAATTACTGATTAGGTTACTACCATCTTTGAGTTAAATAACTTCATTGTTAATGTTTGCAAAACATGCCTACAATTACTATATAACTCTTTCTAGGCGAAAATGTCTTCTTCTTCCAATAACAGGTCAGGAGTCTTCTTTTGAGTGTAAAGCTGACCTATGTAACGTCGTTGAGCGATGAGACAACCATCATCCTCCAGAGATAAAATAACCAATTATACAAATTAAAACTATACACAGCGTCCTGGAGTAGATGATGGAGCCACCCCTGATGAAACTGTCTATGGCACCTGCGAAGTCCTCTCTGGCTTTAACGTCCATGATGAGTGTAGGAAGTTGGTTCAACTCCCTGATAGTTCTTGGGTAAAAGGACTGGTGGTACACTGTAGATTCTGCAACAGGTCTAATTCTTCCTCTCCCTCTGGTGCGTGAGTTGCCTGCCAGAAGTAGGGAGCCTGGATCAATGTCGACATCATGATACTTAATCTTGTACAAATAATAAGTTGTGTAGTCTGTGCAATTGCCTCCTATATGCCAGTGGGAGCCATCCTAGATCGCTGATCATCTTGGTGACACAGCCTGGTGTTCTATCTATGTAGTTTCTGTGGACAAACCTAGCACCCCTTCGCTGGACTCATTCTAGTTATTCCATGTCACTGGACTGGTAAGGGTGACATTATCCTGCAGCGTAACTAACAGTCGGCAAGACAAATGTATTGTAAGATCTTTCATGGACCTCTTTGGTAGAGTTGTGGAGGTTTCTTCGAAGAAATCCCAAGGTTCCACATGCTTTCGCAGCTGTCTGGTTTACATGGGTCCTCCTGACATGTCATTGCTGAGGTGGACACAAAGGTACTTAGGGATTTTTTTCACTATTTTGGGACAATGGCCCATGCCCCTGAAATTGGGAATTAATCGCGAAAATTGTTAAACTTAGGAATTTTAAATGGTTTATGTAGAATCAGTTTTTTTCTTCAAAATTCCCTTCACTTTTGATATATACATTTTAATTAATGATATATCAGTGCAAGAAAATAATTTGAAATAGTATGAATTCAGAATGTTTTTAAAGGTGACTGGGTCATTTAGTGTATATTTTATGTCTATATATTATTAGTACAGCGTGTTGCCTAGTGCATACACTAATTATTTGCTGCATTAAGCACTCATTTGCTTTTAAACACAACTAATACTTGTTTAGAGTTGTTGTTATAGACAGGTTTCACTGTAAATGCAAATTTACAATAAAAACAATCATAGATTAATATGATATCACCAGAAAAAAAATTCGAAGAAAACCCCCTAACAAACCCGGATTTATTCAGTACAATCATTCTTAAGACGAGTTGTCCTATAGGCCCCGTCTGATCTGGGTCTACTCTGTAAAATGCAAATGCGTGAAAACGTGTTTATATGAGGGAAAGGGTTAAACATTTAACATATGCATTTTGAAAGATAAGTGCTGTACTCCAACGATAACTCCAAACATTCTGAATGATAAAAAAAAATAAAAATGAATGATTCGTCCCAAGACCGATTTTACTGAAGGTTTGTTAACATATTTTTTTTGATTTTTTTTGTGACTTGAGATTGGGAATTTTCCTAAAAAATACAGGGAAAAGTATACTTTTTGCCATTGGGAATATAGCAGAATAACGGCTATAAAATCCACCCAAAAGAGCCCTGTACTTGGCACTGTCAACAGACTCAAGCACATGTCCATGGAGGGTGTCCTAGTGCAGACGTCTAAATCGCGAGTTTGGTACATATTTGGATTACTTGACACTTCTTCGCGATGAAACCGCATCCACCACTGTTCATCTCATCTCTCCAGGGAGTTTTTAAAAGTCATTCTGGAGGGCTTGAACATCTTTATCTGACTTCACAACTCTGTATAGTAGCCCGTCATCTGCAAAGAGTCTAGTGTCAGATGTGGTACACTTGAGCAAGTCATTGATGAACGCCAGAAAGTACAGTGGATCATTAACATGGACAACCCCTTGAAGCGGTCGATCACAGCAATTACCTAGGAGTCACTGTTCACAATAGCCTAAAATGGGATGCTCACATACAGAATGTAGCAGCTAAAGGAAACAGGACTCTTGGCTTTGTAAAAAGAAACCTAAAGGATTGTACCCCCAAGGTCAAGACAGCCGGCTATACCACATTGGTACGCCCTGTTCTAGAATATGCCAGCATCATATGGGATCCCCATCTACAGAAACACACCCAGAGCCTGGAACAGATACAGAAGAGGGCAGCAAGATTTGTCACCAGCGACTATACGTCCAGAGCGCCAGGGTCAATGACGGCTATGTTGGAGAGACTTGAATTGGAAACCTTACAACAACGAAGACAGGAGGCAAGACTTATGATGCTCTACCGGATCCAGCACACACTGGTCGATATCAACAGAGAATCGTACCTTAGAGGCGACTCCAGGACAAGAAATCGATTCTTCCAAGAGCGCACAACAAACCAGCTCTACGCAAATTCGTTCTTTCCACGTACTATTGTCTGCTGGAACCGGTTGCCTACATCAGTCACCGCTGCGGAGTCCCTTAGCGAATTCCGCCAGCGCCTGACATCCACCTACCCGTAGTTGATGTCCGTATTGTATATAGTTTTACCAGCTTTTAGACTGATTTTAAGGCAAAGCCTCTTTTGATCCGACTCACCATGTACATAGTCACACAGAGCCTCTATACGTTCCGGAAGGATCCCGGCTCTTATTTGGAAGAAGAAGAAGAACAGTGCCCTGGGGGACTCCGGAAATTATATTGGCCTGTGCTGATTCTTTTCCATCCAGTAGAACTTGTTGTTTTCTGTTTTTGAGAAAGGAATCGACACACTGGAGGTTCTCACTTCTAACTCTTTTAGTTACTGAGCTTGTATAGATAGAGCAGCCGTTGGTGTGGGACCTTCAAAAAATGTCAAACGCTTCGGAAAAATCAAGTAGCATTACACATCTACTTGATCCCTACAAGTGCATAGTTTGCTGGAGATTCCCTGAATGATGGTGATCAGCTGACTGTCTCTTTCTGAAGCCATGCTGTTTGTCACAGAGGATGTTGTTGTTCTGGAAATGGTCCATAATGTTGCTGTGTTGATGTTGTCTTTAGGCGAAATCTCCGTACATCTCAATAGCATACCAACTTTAATTGGGGAGGAGGTGGGAGGTCTGATACCTTTCCTAAAATCACTGAACCATGCATAATTTGACAGATTGCAATCGACCAAAGCACCCGCAGATCCCTGCTAAAAGTAGGCAGGGTCAACCTGGTCAGTGGTCTTCAACCAGGAAATTGAAACATAACCGATGATAATATATGCCTTACATCGTATCCATCTTTTGAATCACTGTTGAAACAGCTTTCACAACACCCCATAATTGCTTGACACTACGAATGACTCATTTTCTAGTCAAGGTAATATGTTGACATTTTATCAGTGAAAAAAACCCTCATGTGACCGGTTTCTTTCCGCAGTGAATATATGTGATCAGTCAGACAAATAATCGAGAAAATTAAGATTTTCTACGATACAACAGAAACATTCCCAAAATATTTTATAAAACACAGGCAACACATAGAAGACAAATTAAATAAATTTTCAACAAATAAAACAAAAATAAATAGTGCGGACCTACGGTGATATTTGATATTTTTCGACATCATACTCGATTCTAGGTATACACAAAATGCAAACAATCCTCAGTTTCTTTTAAAAGAATAACGTAATGAATCTTGATAAATAGAGCAGATCATGCTTACATTTCTTCATAATGTGCACTCTAGTTCAAGGGCCAGATTCCGCAATTTAACTAAAAAAATCGACTAGCACAACTCAGTGAGTTTTACACACCACCGATTGAAGTTTCAAAATGGCTGCGCCCATCACGAAAACTTGCCGGTCAATGTTAAGGTTCTTCAGAAGCTATGTTTGCAAAAGTTATCGATCATATGCATCAGTTAAAGAACTCCTTAAATGCAACGGCGAGAAAGAAATAGAAGTTGTTGCTGAGGTATGTAGTAGAAGGGCAGCACCCCCCCCGAAAAAACAACAACAACAAAACAACAACAACAAAAAACCCACGACGTCTGTCATTCTGTGGGTGTAAAAGTCGTCCGGACCGCGCGGTCATTTCGTTCCTTTCGTACCCCGATCACTTTTTTTGTCATATACGCATAGTATCTGCCTCTAGCATGTATCATTCAAACTGTAGTTAACCTATCTCCATCAACCTACAAATTAAATCACAAGTAACAAACCTGGGTCCAGGGCAACACCCTGTCCTGGTCAGGGGTCCATGGGCTGAAAGCCCCCGGAAACTCCTGAAATATTGCCATTTTCCAGACAGCTTATTCGATCACCGTTTTTTGCGTGTGACATCACAACGATTCGGCTTCAATAATGGGTCGTAATAGGCACATTGTGTAATTATGAGCCGATTTAAGGGTTTTTGAGGGCAATTTAAGGGTTCAATGGTCATATTTCAGATATTTTTTAATGAATTTAGAAAATGTGTGTGATACTTAACTAAGCGCGTGAGCCTCAGAGCCTGATTTAGACATAAAACGTGTGTGTCCTGACAGCTTTGAAGTAGTTACAGTTTATAATTCATATATATTAATTTGTTTATAGTGTTGAGTTTTTTTTCTAGATTTGTACCATACATCTTCATTTAACCCTTTCCTTGTTCTATGTTTATTCCAAATTTCAATACCTAGTAGTAGGGCAACTGCATATTCATGGACAAAATAGTTAAAATCATTTATGAAAGGTGGAGCATATTGTAGCCATTTTAGAAACTAAATAAACAGATCTACTATCAAAATCCATTAGCAAACAGAGCAGACCCTGATCAGATGGCTCAATATCCTATAGGTGCCATCTGATCTGCAACAATGAAGGTTGTTTTCTTGCTCTGGATTGTCCATTTTTTTAATAAAGAATCCATTAACTCAGAACAATTGTTCTTTACCTGGATATCACGGCTTTATCGCAAAGCCTTTGTCAACACACTGAGATATGGTCAGTGGGTGTCATGTGACTTTGTGTCATCACATGACATGACACTTCATTCACCTAAAAAGTAGGGTAAAAGAAGCCATATTCATAAAACAACGGTGACCATCACTCAACCGGGATGAGGGGTTGGAGCTCCCAGCAGTGAATGACCCTCTTCTAGTGTCACATGATGACTTAAAGTCATGTGACACCCACTGACCATATCTCAGTGTGTTTGCGATAAAGCCGAAATATCCAGGTAAATAACAGTTGCTCTGAGTTAATGGATTCTTTACCCATCAGATCTGGGTCTACTCTGTTTGCAAATGCGTTAAAAGTTTATATGAAGGAAAGTGTTAAGGATTAACATACTAATATAAACAATCAATTTTATACTTGTTTTAAGATTTAAAAAGCAAACTTAAAACATCACATACATGTGTTTCAACCTATGGTGTAAATTTGATTTCAAATAAAGTCAGTTTCAAATATATGTACATGTAGCTCAGTTCCAAATATATGTACATGTAGCAATGACCTGGCAAACAAACATGTATGACTATCAGTCAAAATGTTTGATACCATATTTGAATGAATACAAAATGATCAATATTCAATATATGATATCTCATAGGCAAGTGGTAATGTATGTTTTAATTACTTTTAGTTTAGAAATGAACCTGCAACAGATGGATGTGGCATGCATTCCAAGTTTTGAGCTCATCATAAGAGAACTGGCAGGTTTGAAATGTTGTATTAGCTCCATCGCTGACTTTTTCTTGCAGAGTTTGCATTCTGCACATCAATGGTTTTCTTAAAATAGCCACTGACTTTACTTTTAGAAGGCAGCAATTTATGTATACTGATGAAATATTGTATACATATATTTAGGTTGTGCTCGTTTCTGTGCATAATATTCCTGCATGTAAAATTTTATAAATTGAATACCTGTAACAACCAGTTAAAAAACCCCAAAATATTTGAGAACATTATTCTATTGTCCCGACTTATGGCATTCATTAATCAAGCACTCTTTTCGCGGTCAGTAGTACAATCGAAGCTAACCAAAGATATCTGACTTATGATGATCTGGATATGTTTTTTATTTGAAAGCTAAATTTCCTGCATTTCATTTGGTACACAACAGCACTATTTGTTTTTTGTATTTGCTTTATACTCTGTAAATGATTGATGTTTTGTCCAATGGAGTAATGTTTGATCAGACATACATGTATCTATCAAACCTAAACTACAGGTATTCGCCGCTATTCGGTAGTTGGTATATATATACCAAATACAGGTACTCGCCGCTACTCGGTAGTTGGTATATACCAAATACTGGTACAGAGCCCTAGCTGTAATTCCAGTTAACCCTTTACTCCATGAATATTCATGTAAGAAATAATGACCTAAGTTTCATCTGTAATTAGTTTTTGATACAAACATTTATATACCTAACCTATTCTTCATCTATTCATTTGATGACCAGTCTATTACATGAATTTGATGTGTTTAACCCTTTACTCCATGAATTGTCAGAATACTAGTTAGATTAATTTTTAAAATGGCATATTAACACATGAAAGTTCTGCCAAAGCAGAAACTGTAGAATCAGATCTATATTATTCCATAAGCAAACAGAGCAGACACTGATCAGACGACTTCTTTAGGAGCCATCTGATCTGGGTCTACCCTGTTTTCAAAGGCATGGAAAGGCATATTTATAGAGTAAAGGGTTAAAACTGTCCTTGGTGGGGAGTTTACCTTTTGACAATGTGGTTTATTAAGTGCTGGTAGATGTTGCTAAGTTAAGCAATGGACTGTGTGGCTAATAACTGGATGGGTGAGTGCTTTTGCATTTGGATGCGTCCACTTAGCAGTGCTCTTGTTGAAGTAGGCATATGCTTTCATTTGTACTTTTATGTTTATTTCTGTTTTATTCATTTCAATAGGGTTGGCTGACCTCTTTCAGAAAACAGAAACGCTTTACCTTTTTCCATATCAATGATGGTACCACTACAGAAAGTCTGCAAGTTGTCAGCAACACGGAAGGCTGTGATAAGTACTATACATTGTGTTTTATTCTGTTCTATAATTCTTGTACATAGTCTTTATTAGCAGTACATGTACTGAAAAAAAATATTTTTTTCCTTACAAGTATGTGTATCCATCTACATAAAGTAATACAGTACTCTGTACAAAGGCATGAAAAGGCATATTTATGAAGTAAAATGTTAAGTTGTTTTGGATTTACTGTTACTCCTGTTTAGAAAGCTATAAGCTTGGATTTCCTCTATATCAGTACCATTGTAGTTTTGGGGATTAATGCAAATCCATAGTAATTCCTTCTCTTAATTTTTAACCCTTTACCTGGTAAAAGTGTCTCTTTATGAATGCCTTTGCTGAGAGAATAGACCCAGGAGTCATATTTCAGTAGGATCTTATATATGCTAGAAAAATATCCTGAGATATTTTTCTTAAATCCTACTGAACATCAGATAGCTCCTGTAGGGGCTGTCTGATCAGGAGTTGCTCTACTGCTTATGAAAATATATAGATCAGGGTCCATGCTTATAAAACATTTAGTTGAGTACGTTCTCAAGTTTTTGATTGGTCAGATTTGAGCCAGAGGCTCAAATCTGACCAATCAAAAGCTTGAGAACGAAACTCAGACTCAACTAAAAGCTTTATAAGCATGGACCCTGATTCTATAGTTTCAGCTGTGGACCATCATAAATAATCAGCCAATAAATATTCATGATGTCATTATTTCTTACTTGAATACAGGTATAAATTTAACTCTTTTCCTGTTATATATTTAGTTCCAATTTTCAATACCCTATCGAATGATAATGGATAAATTAATTATAATGAAATATGGAAGGTGTAACATTGTAGCCATTTTAGAAACTAAAGAAACAGATCTATCAAATTCTGTCAGCAAACAGAACAGGCCCTGATCAGATGGGGCTCCTATAAGAGCCATCTGATTACCGGCAAACTCTATCTCCGAGGCACTTTTACCCTATACTCCATAAAAATACCTTTCTATGTCTTTGCAAGCAGACTAGATCCAGATGAGACGACTCCTGTTGGAGCCATCTGATCAGGATCTGCTGTGTTTGCTTATGGTATAGTATAGATTTGATTCTACAGTTTCTTCCATGCCCCCAACTTCATGTATCCATCTGATATTATAACAGTTATATCTAATTAATATTCATGATGTCATTATTTCTTACATGAATATTCATGACGTGAATGGTAAATAAGGAGTACCTGACCAACAAGATAATGCTTGCCTGAGAAATAAGAGATTTTGATAGATCATTATGCATCTCTGTATCTCTGCTACTGCAATTATCAAAGCAGTCTTTTTTCTGTTATTTTTAACCCTTCGCTTGCTGAATTTTAAAATACATTTCTCCTTCTTTACCCATGCCCTGTTGTATAATTACATATATCTTCACTGTGTACAAGTATTTCGCTGTGCAATTACTGCTGTGGAGTGCACTGGTTGCACAATCAACTTGTAAATAGTGCAGACCCTGATGAGACAGCTCCTGCAGGAGCTGTCTCATCTGGGTCTTCACTATTTACAGGTAGGTATATTGACGTGAATAGCAAGCGAAGGGTTAAGATTATGATCAGATGGTCAAACATGTTTGATTCGTGGCGAGATGCTGAGTTACTTTGTGTCTTATTTGGATCTGAACTCTTGCAAAAAGTCATCATGAAGTTCTTGGATCATCAGTGAATTGCCTTTAAATGTAAATGTAATAGTTTGCACTAAGTAAAGTAAATTGTTACAGTACTTTAAGCACATGACAGGGGGATTTCTGATTACCTTAGCAAATTCTTCGGAACCTGATGAGACTATTGCTCAGCATGTCATCAGAATTGAAATATTTTGACAGATGCTATTTCGTTAAAAAAGATAATATATTGCTATATATTTTTTAAATACCATGCAGACCAATATCAATAGGTGTAAGATTAATGAGTCCATTATGTACACTTGTTTAATGATATTGATCATTGTGGTCATTGTAGAGACTAGAAGGTCGCTGTTGAGAGGTGTTACTATATATCATGATATAGCAGATATGACTGTTCTTTAAACAAGTACAGTAGAACTTCTCACAATCAACCATTTAACCCTTTCCTCCATAAATACACCTTTCTGCGTAACCACTTCTTAAACCATTGTGATTTAAATAGACCATTTGCTCCTATGGGTCGTGCGTCAACATTTTATTTCAAACGAAATCTCCTCTAAATTTGTAAGGTCAAAATTTATGTAATGAAACTTTCCAAGAATGGTCTTTTGGTTTTCCTCTGTCTAAATGCTAAAATGGTTTGGATCCATATAGAACTCTGGTTGCCATGGAAACCAAAAGAAAAATCTTTAAATCTATTCTTCTCCATTGGTCAGATTTCAAAATAATTTCATGGGAATAATCATTAGGTGACCATCTACCAAAATTGCTAAAACCATGACAATATCTAAAACAACATGGCCGTTAGGGAGCTGGCCTGTTTTCTTATAACATAGCAAAATCTTCAAATCTACTCTTCTCCAAAACCAATGGTCTGATTTCAGAATAATTTGGTGGGAATAATCATTAGGTAACCCCCTACCAATGTAGCTAAAAGGGGTTGGATCCATGCAGAACTCTGGTTACCATGGCAACCAAAAATAATCTTGCTTCTACAAAACCGATGGTCAGATTTCAAAATAATTTGTTTTGGAATAATTATTAGGTGACCCTCTACCAAACTAGCTGAAACAGTGACAATATCTAAAGAACATGGCTGTTGGGGACGGGAGCCTGTTTTCCTTATAAGTATATGTATGCCTATATACATTTAACATAACAAACCGTGGCCCTCTTGTTAGTAGATTCATTCAAAGAGGTTGGACCTAAAACTAGACTATGAGAGAAAGGGTTAAAATCTAAAACAATACTGCTTTTGAGTGGTCACTTTCACTGTACATTGTACTGATAAAAGGTCTGTATTTGTACTGATAAAATATCTGTACATTGTACTGAGAAAAGGTTGGTACACTGTACTGAGAAAAGGTCTGTAAATGTAACAGTTAAATAACTGCATTGTACTAATAAAAGGTCTGTACACTGTACTGATAAAAAAAGATCTATACATTGTACTAATAAAAGGTCTGTACACTGTACTGATTAAAGGTTTGTATTTGTACTGATAAATGATCTGTACATTGTCCGGATAAAAGGTCTGTACAACATTGTACGGATAAAATCTTTTTTTCTTCAGGGATCTTGGCATTAGTTGCAGTGTGAGAGTAGAGGGTAACTTGGTGAAGAGTGAAGGACCTGGCCAAGCAATAGAGATACAGGCAAAAAACATCCATCTGCTTGGGAAATGTGATATGGAGGTGTGGCCACAATGTGGGAAACGGGACTGTCACTCTCAGATACAGTAGAACATCTCTAGAACAACCATTTATTAAAAAAACATTCTTGTCTTTAACCCTTTCCCTCATATTGACGACTTTGTAATAGCCACTTTGTGAAACCATTGTGATAAATAGAGCATTTGCTCCTATAGGAGCAAATGCTCTATTTATCACAATGGTTTCAAACCACAAAATTCTAAAAGTTTCCTTTTCTCTTGTTAATGCTCCTTTTCGGTAGATTTATTCAAAGAGGTTGTATCTAAAAATAGCCTTTGAGGTAATGGGTTAACAGCAGGTGGTTGCTTAAGGCAGGTAGAAGTTTTACGGGAGCTCCCTGTGTACATTTCATGCTGCAGTGAGCTTACACCTGGTTTAACCCTTTAGTCCATGAAATGTTCATGTAAGAAATGACATCATGAATATTAATGGGAATATTTATTATACAGCGCATGGACACTGGAATTTTTGGCTATAGCAGAAACTGTAGAATCATCTATATTATATCATGAGTGAACAGAGCAGATTCTGATCAGAAGGATCTTACAGGAGCTGCTGATCTGGCTCTTCTCTGTTTGCAAAGGCATAGAACGACGTATTTATGGAGGAAAGGGTTAAATCCCAGAGTTAACCTTTCCCTCATAGGCTATTTTTAGATCCAACCTCTTTGAATAAACCTACTGAAAAGGAGCAATAACTAGAGAAAAGGAAAAGTTTAGAATTTTGTAGTTTGAAACCATTGTGATAAAAAGAGCATTTGCTCCTATAGGAGCAAATGCTCTATTTATGACAATGGTTTCAACAGGCGATTTTTACAGAGGCGCCAAAAGGCGTCAATATGAGGGAAAGGGTTAAACTTCTTTTTTTTGAGTGGTTGTTGTAGGGAAGGTTTACTGTATTTATATATATTGCAATGAGATCACCAGCCATGTATTTAGATTGTAACTCCATAGCAGGATATACTGCTAATTTGCAACATAAACAATATTTTTTCTTCATTTTGTGGCATAGTTTGTGTTGTATATGTATCAGCTAGATACTCAGAATGAACAGTTGTTCCAGATCTTTCAGAGAATACAAAACTAGTGTCAATATCTCAAGATGATGACAAGATACATGCTTACTTGACTGTGCATTAAATCAAATTCATCAGACATCGCCAAATTTGCAAATAGTCTGAAAATAGTTCACCCATTTAATCTGGGACACTGTCATTTGCAAACATAATAGACCCTAGACACTTGGGCTGCTCTACGAGCCCTCTGATCAGGGTCTGCACTGTTTGTCATTTAAAATTCTTCAGCAGATTTAAGACTCTCTAAATCAGTGGACTCTATGGTTAAACATTGATGGGCTATTCCACTCTAAAAAATCTGCTTTGAATTGTTTACAATCCGAATGACATCAAAATGTTTAATCTGTATGATTGAATATATTTTGCTGATGGTAAATTGAGAACATCAAGAGCATGATCACATTGTCTTATCAAATGGTTATTATCTCTTTTATTGCTGGAAATGAGTATACTCGCATTTGGAAACAATGTAGACCCAGATCAGAGAACTCCTAGAGAAGTCCTCTGATCAGGATCTGCACTGCATGTCACTTAAAATTCGCTAGCAAATTTAAACCTTTCATATTGAGTGAACTCTACAGTTAACCCATTCTCTCATATTGACGACTTTTGACGACTCTGTAAAAGTCACTTTGTGAAACCATTGTGATAAATAGAGCATCAAACTACAAAATTCTAAAATGTTCCTTTTCTCTAGTTAATGCTCCTTTACGATAGATTTATTCAAAGTGGTTGTATCTAAAAATAGCCAAAGAGGTAATGGGTTAAACATTGATGGACTGTTCCAATTGAATATCATATTCACCATTCAAAGGGTTTCAATGAGCGTTAAGCACGTGCTAGAAATGTAAGAAATAATGATTGTATGAATATTAATTAAATAGCTAAAAAGTTATATTGGCATAACAAAACAAAAAATGTTTTATTGTGGCAGAAACTGTAGAATCAGATCTATATTATTTCTTAAGGAAACAGTGCAGACCCTGATCAGATGGCTCCTACAGGAGCCATCTACTTTAGGTCTACTTTGCTTGCAACAGGGTAAGAAGGTGTCTCTGTCAGATTATGGTTTAACCCATTCCTCCATAGGCTTTTTTTTTAGATCCAACCATTTTAAATAAATCTACCAAAAAGGAGCATTAACTAGAGAAAAGGAAAATTTTAGAATTTTGTAGAATGAAACCATTGTGATGAATAGAGCATTTGTTCCTATAGGAGCAAATGCTCTATTTATCACAATGGTTTCAACAGGTGACTTTTACAGAGGCGTAGAAAGGCGTATTTATGGAGGAAAGGGTTAAAGAGGATGTGTGCATATTGTCTACCTTTTGCAAAAGAGATCAGGAGCTGTCTGATCAGAGTATCATATGCTCTGTTTGCTTATGGAATAACAAACATCTGATTTTATAGTTTGTGCCATGGCCAAAAGTTCATTGTTCAAATGCCAAAAACCAATCATTATGTACATGTAGTTAATATTCATGATGTCATTATTTCTTACTTGAATATTTATTAGTCAACCCTTTCCCTCGTATAAACGTGTTTTCACGCATTTGCAAACAGAGTAGACCCAGATCAGAGGGCTCCTAGAGGAGCCGTCTGATCAGGGTCTGCTCTGTTTGCTAATGGAATTTGAAAGATCTGTTTCTATACTTTCTAAAATGGCAAAAATGTTCCACCTTCAATTATTCATTACAACTAATTTGTCCATGAATACTCAGTAGGTAATGAAATTTGTAATAAACATAGAACAGGAAAAGGGTAAAGGAATAGTCTATTGACTTGAAATCAAATGTTTGTAATGTAAGTGTGAATAAAAGATGTGAAAGAGATATTTTTTTCCAAGCAGGATTACCCTTTTAAACCACGTCAGAAGTATACACTTAGTCTGATACGGGATCATCTTCACCTTCGACCAAGAATGGACCACTTCAGTTCTCTGCTCAAAGTCAGAAATACCGCTACAATGGCTGTTCATAAATATTTTCAGGTAATACTGTATGAAAATTCTATTTCTTGATTATAGCTTTATTATTACCTTTATGCCCAACTTTTGATAAAAAAAATGGAGCATTTAGATTCTGTACATCACTCCATCAAGCATTTTGTTGTAATGTGTTACTCCATAAATGTTTTGTTATCTTGTGCTGTTCAATAAGTATTTTGTTGTATTTTGTTGTGTTATGCTAGTTCAGAGACATATACATACAGAGATTTGTAACTAGCATTAGGCAAAGAACACATATTGGAAACCAACGCTTGACGAACAATATTTTGCAAGATATGATAATCACATGGTTATTGTCCACATCATCTGCCATAATATTTGTTGTTTTGAATGAATTATAAAGTTTCCAAGATTGTTTTCCCACATTATCATCACTTAAGATCACTTAACCCATTCCCGCATATTGATGCCTTTTGGCGCCTCTGTAAATGTCACTTATTGAAACCATTGTGATAAATAGAGCATTTGCTCCTCAGGAGCAAATGCTCTATTTATCACAATGGTTTCAATACTACACATTTCTATAATGTTCCTTTTCCCTAGTAAATGCTCATTTTCAGTAGATTAATTCAAAGAGGTTGGGTCTAAAAATAGCCTATGAGGTAATAGGTTAAAGCTCAAGTATTCTATTAATAATTTACATATTATAGTATTTGGCGGTTCCTGTTGTCAGAGTAGAAATACAGTTACTGAACATCTTTTACATGTATTTAAGTACATAAATTGATGTAAAACATGTGTTAATTATTATATGTGTATTGGGAAATGCATTGTATTCCACATAAAGGCGTTTGGATACACTTGTGGTACTTTCTTTCCTAGTTGCAAAACTATTTATATACTGTTCAGTGTTGATTAACCCATTCCAGCATGGGCTATTTTTAGATCCAACCACTTTGAATAAATCTACTGAAAAGGAGCATTATCTAGAGAAAAGGATTTTTTTTAGAATTTTGCAGTTTGAAACCATTGTGATAAAAAGAGCATTTACTCCAAAAATAGAGCAAATGCTCTATTTATCACAATGGTTTCACAAAGAAGCGTCAAAAGGCATCAATATGCGGGAATGGGTTAAGTGTAGAAAATAATTCACTAATTTGATGTCTTTTTTTAACCCTTTGCTCCAAAAAAAAAAAGCCTTTTTGCACCTTTGCACACAGAGTAGACCCATATCAGCTGGTTCCTGTAGGAGATATCTGATCAGGATCTACTCTGTTTGCTTATGAAACAGGATAAATTTATTTATACAGTTTCTGACTTGTTCTTGATATCATTATAAAAATCCAGTAAATCAATATTCATACAGTTATTATTTCTGTCATGAATAGTTATGGAGTAAAGTGTTATCCCTTCTCTTTCTTTTATTATTATTATACCACATTTATATAGTGCTCTTTTCACACAGGATATGTGCGGTCAAAAGCGCTGAATTTTAAAATACATTGCCTTGTCGTATAATTCCATATATCTTCACTGTATACAAGTATTTCGCTGTGCAATCACTGCTGTGGAGTGCACTGGTTGCACAATCAACTTGTAAATAGTGCAGACCCTGATGAGACAGCTCCTGTAGGAGCGGTCTCATCTGGGTCTTCACTATTTACAGGTAGGTATATTGACGGGAATAGCAAGCGAAGTGTTAATATTTACTCTTACAGGATAACAACTACTTATTTATCCATACTCCCATCATAACATCAAATGACTGTGAAGGAGCTGGAGAGACATTCCTTGTACAAGTAAGTATACATGGGTTACCTTTAGCTAAAAGGCATCTCTATGAGTTAGTTTTTCCGAATATCACATAATCTGTGAAGCATTTTTCAAATTCATTGATAATACTTGTTATCTTTTGACTCGTCAGAAAAGTAGTTAAATGCTCGCCAAGGCTCGCATTTAACAACTTTTCTAACTCGCAAAAATTCAGCTGAACTTCAAAACTACTAGCATAGTAATTCTTATGTATTTTAACCCTTTCCTCCATAAATACGTCTTTCTACGCTTCTGTAATTAACCACTTCTTGAAACCATTGTGATAAATAGAGCATTTGCTCCTATAGGACCAAATGTTTTATTTATCACAATGGTTTCAAACTACAAAATTCTAAAATTTTACTTTTTTCTAGTAAATGCTCCTTTTGGGTAGATTCATTTAAAGAGTTTGGGTCTGAAAATAGGCAATGGAGGAATGGGTTAAATGGTGGCATAATTCATCAAGTAAAGAGTAACATTGATGAACAGTCAATTTGAATGTCTAACAGTTTGGATCTAGTTGGCTTGGGGTAGGTCAATGGTTCTGCTCATGTGTTCCACTGTGGACAGAATGAAGCAGTTTGTTCCATGCATAGAAAAACCTCTGATTTCCTCTCACCACCTGTAATTTTCTGGACTTTATGACATGACTGAAATACTGTTAAAGCGATGTAAAACCACAACATTAACCTTTTCTGTGTTCTATGTTTACTTCAATTTTCAATACCTACTGAATATTCATGTACAAAACAGTTATAATGAAATATGCAAGGTGTAACATTGTAGCGATTTTACAAACTAAAGAAACATATCAATGAAATTCAATTAGCAAACAAAGCAGACCCTGATCAGACAGCTCATATAGGAGCTGTCTGATCTGGGTCTACTCTATTTGCAAATGGGTGAAAAGGCATTTATATGAGGGAAATAGTTATTTTGTGTTTGATCTGGATTAAAATTGTTTCTGAAAAAAAAATCTAAAAAAAATCTTGATCAGCAGTTTTATTTAAGATTATATGTGTGTTCTGAACAACAGGGTAAAGAGGACATCCCAGTAAGTAGCATTTCAACAGATTCAGAGAGAGAGGACGCAGGGTCGGACAATTTCTTTGGAGTCCCATCTTTCCTAACCGTATCTGGCCAGTTGCACCTGGAATCTATCACAGGGTAAAGAACATGACATAAAACTGGATGTGTAGGTGTGTCCTATGGACATAATTCTAGACTGTCTTAGAATTTTCAAGAATTTTGAAATTGTGGTGTAATACAGTTTAAAAGTAGATTTTTCTCTCATATCATTTTGCAAACCGGGTAGATCCTAATCAGTAGACCCTGATCCGATTGCTCCTACAGGAGCCTTCTGATCTGTGTGTTCTCTGTAAAGACTTTGGAAGGCGTATCATATGTTGTAAAGGATTACGTTTGTATATTGTAGGTTTCATAAAAGGGTTAAACCCTTTACTAATCCATCAATATTTGTGTAAGAAATAGTGACTTCATGAATGTTACTAAGATTAATTTTTACAATGTCACATGGACATTGGGAATTTTTGGCCATAGTAGAAACTGTAGAATCATAAGCAACCACAGAGACAGCTCCTACAGGACCCTTAATTCTAATCTGGATGTACTCTGTTTGCAAAGGCGTGGAAAGGTGTTTTTATGGAGTAAAGGGTTAACCAACTAACAAGAAATCACATCTTAATTCTAATGATCTACAACCTTGGACGGATAGAGGCGCCAGTTGGTGCCTTTGCTGACTCAGTAGACGCAGATCAGAGTGTTCCTATTGGAGCTGTCGGGTCAGGGTCTGCTCTGTTTGCTTACAGAAATCCTGTAAATCTGATTTTATATCATAGCATTGTATGTACTTGTTTTATATAACAGTATAAGAAAATCAGCTAATAAGTTAATCAATATTTATAATGGGTGGAGTGTACCATGAATATTTACCAGGGAAGTGGGTAGAAGAGTTGTCTCATAGCTGTTTGTTTGTTGCAGAAATTATCGCAGAGCGTACAATTTTGGTCCAACATTCAGAGCAGAAAATGCTGTTGGTCGTCATCATTTATCAGAGTTTTACATGATCGAGGCAGAACTAGCATTTCTTGACAACTTGGAACAACTCATGGAGGTGAGGCAAATTATTATTGACTAACAGCAAGAGTTGTATACCTTTGATACAGTAAAAACAGATAAATTTCAGACTGAAAGCCAACAGATCTCAGGAGCGATATGATAATTCAACAGCTGTTTATGTTTGGTCTGTAATATGACTGTAGTTAGTTAAGGAATGAATGTCATTTTCTGGTACTTCATGAATGAATGCCAGAGACATTTATCCTTTACTCCATAAATATGCCTTTCTACCACTTTGCAAAAAGAGTAGACCCAGATCTGACAGCTCCTATAGGTGCTGTCTTCTCAGGGTCTGCTCTGTTTGCATATGATATACTATAGAATTGATTTCACAGTTTCTGGCATGATAAATGTTTTTGAATAAACTCAGGAAGAAGGAACAGGGGAAGTGTTTAGACAGGTTCTACTGTATATCTTAGATTTGATGCCATGCTGTTTGTCACAGCAATGTATTCTATTGTTTTATACAGCAATATAATTAACTTAGTTTAGTTATATATTCAGAATGAGTGTAGACCTGCCATGAATGTTTATGAGATAAAGGGTTAAAATGTTTTAACCATTTCCCTCTTAGATACTTTTAACCTTTTCCCTGTTGTATGTTTATTCCAAATTTCAATACCTACTGAATATTCATGGACAAAATAGTTATAATGAAATACAAAAAGTGGAAAATTGTAACCATTTTAGAAAGTAAAGAATCAGATCTTTCAAATTCCAGTTGTAAACAGAGCAGACCCTGATCAGATGCTCCTATAGGAGCCATCTGACCTGGGTCTGCTCTGTTTGCAAATGTATGAAAAGGGGTTTATATGAAGGAAAGGGTTGTAAAGACAAAACTTCTTTGAATAATGCTACTGAAAAGGAGAATTTACTAGAAAAAAGGATTTTTAGCTCCACTTTTTCAAAAAGTGGAGCTATTGTCATGACCCTCTCGTCGGCATTGGCGTTTGTTAACCTTTTTGTTAAGGTCCTTTTCTCAGAAACCATCAAAGATATTTGGTTCATATTTGGTATGTATGTTTACTATCACAAGGGGAACCCATTTCACAAGGATAGGTAACACTAAAATTAATTTTGCCATAGTTATGCCCCTTTTTCGACTTAGAATTTTCATTGTTGGTTAAGTTTTATGTTCAGGTCCATGTCTCAGAAACTGTCCAAGATATTTGGTTCATCTTTGGTATACATATTAACTATTACAAGGGGGACCCGTTTCACAAGGGCAGGTAACCCTAAAATTAATTTTGCTGTTGTTATCTCCCCTTTCTGACTTAGACTTCCACTACACTATCCAACACTAAAGAAAGTGGAGCGCACTGTCTGTGGACAGCTCTTGTTTTAGAATATGGAGCAAATGTTCTAATTATCACAATGGTTTAAAAAAATGACTTTATAAGAGGCATCAGAAGGCGTCAGTAGGAGAGAATGGGTTAATGGATTATCACAAAATAGACAAGTACAGTAAAACCCCTCTAATGCGACCAGCAAAAAGGGGCATAATTCACAGTGGCAAAGGCAGGTGATAGCTTAATGCAGGACGAAAGTTATGCAGAAAGCTCCTATAGGAGCTTTCTGCATAACTTTCGTCCAGCATTAAGCAACAACCTGCTTATGAAGACAGCCATGTTTATTCATTAAGTGGTCGCATTAGAGGGGTTTTACTGTATTGGCATCTAATTGCAGTGCTTTTGTAGATCTCCTTGTATGATTTTGTGTTTCAGGAAATGGAGAATCTAGTCAAATCAGTCACACAGGATGTCATGTCACAGTGCAGCCAACATATGGACATTATGAGAAATAATGGCTCCAATGACTCATCAGACATTGTTGATACCATATTAAATAAACAGTTTGAGAGGTATGCACGTGATTGTTGTATGCAACGATTTATTTTCCATCTTGGCTCTTGAGATTTGGAAAAATCTTGCTATATGAAACTGTGTTTTTCAACATTTGAACCCTTTACCACATAGGTAGGCCTTTTGATACCTTTCAAACATGATAGACCCAGGTATGACTGCTCGTATTGGTATGCAAAAAGTAATGCTGTGTATTTGGAAAGTTCTGTATAGATTTAACCCTTTCCTCCATAGGCTATTTTAAAACCCAAACTCTTTGAATGAATCTACCCAAAAGGAGCATTTACCAGAGAAAAGGACAATTTTAGAATTTTGTAGTTTGAAACCATTGTGATAAATAGAGCATTTGCTCCTATAGGAGCAAATGCTCTATTTATCACAATGGTTTCAAGAAGTGGTTATTGCAGAGGCGTAGAAAGGTGTATGTATGGAGGAAAAGGTTAAAAGAAAATGAAACCTTTGCCGCATATTTATATGCCTTTTTATGCCTTTGCAAACAGAAAAGATCCAGATGAGACAATTACTGTAGGAGCGGTTTGATCAGGGCCTTCTCTTTTTGCTTATTTGATTATTCTACATTGTCTGCCATGTTAAAAAAAATCCTTGTTTATGATTCCTTTATAAAAATTCAGTAATATTCATAGTCATTATTTCTATCATGAGTATTCTTGTAGTAAAAATTTGATTCCTTTTTTAATACAACTTCAACTAGATATTTATTAGTATGCCTTTTCCCCTTACAAAATGTTTTATGGGCATGAACCAGTGCATCAGGATAGGGGAAGAAGTACACAACTAAATGTGTTTTGGTCTTATTGCAAAGATCCTGTGACTTTGTAATAATTATATTGTCAAGATGGAAGTTCGTAGGTACTGTACATATTGAATTGATATGATATAGACATGATTCTACAGTTTCAACCATAATAAACAGATCCTATTTTCATATACATGTACTATTATAGAAATTCAGCTAATTGTTAGGCATAAATTCATTATTTCTCATGCATATTCATGAGGTAAAAGGATAAATAATACATAACATGCCAACCAGAGTTATATTGTATTGAGAATGTTGTATTTATCAACCAAAGCAAATGAATTGACAACCAACTGGTGACATATTTCACGAGTTTTATCCCTTTCAACTCAGAAGTATGACAGTGAAAAAGCGGATCAGTATTTAACCCTTCGCTTGCTGAATTTTAAAATACATGTCTCCTTCGTTACCCATGCCCTGTCGTCTAATTACATATATCTTCACTGTGTACACGTATTTCACTGTGCAATCACTGCTGTGGAGTGCACTGGTTGCACAATCAACTTGTAAATAGTGCAGACCCTGATGAGACAGCTCCTGCAGGAGCTGTCTCATCTGGGTCTTCACTATTTACAGGCACGTATATTGACGTGAATAGCAAGCGAAAGGTTAACTATAGAGTCTACTCAATATGAAAGGCTTAAACATGCTAGAGGATTTTGAATGGGAAACAGTGCAGACCCTGATCAGAGGACTCCTCTAGGAATGGCAGTACATGCTTGTCCTGGGTTGAAACATTGAAAGGGTTATTTTCTTCTGGACTGGAGGAAAATTTTATTTTTGCAGTTCCTTTGAGCAACACAAATTTACCACTTTTGAATGACATTTGACCTTTAGTATTCTGTGGGTGAATCGAAGATTATCTTAGTAAATAGTTTGGATCCATTAGAGACACAGAGTAACTTGACATCTTGTCATGATCCTAACTGATTCTCTGCTGGCATTTTTGTATATTAACCCTTCGCTTGCTATTCACGTCAATATACGTACCTGTAATAGTGAAGACCCAGATGAGACAGCTCCTGCAGGAGCTGTCTCATCAGGGTCTGCACTATTTACAAGTTGATTGTGCAACCAGTGCACTCCACAGCAGTGATTTCACAGCGAAATACTTGTACACAGTGAAGATATATGTAATTATACAATAGGGCATGGGTAAAGAAGGAGAAATGTATTTTAAAATTCAGCAAGCGAAGGGTTAACCCTTTACTCTATGAATATTTATAGGAGCCATCTGATCTGGGTCTACTCTGTTTGCAAAGGCATGGAAAGGCAAAAGACAAAAATAATTTTCTAAAGCAGGCTAAAGATTTATGGAAATTCAATTGTTTCTGTCATTTGTCTCTTAGTTCCAGCCGTAGGGCCTATTGTTAGAGTAGGCAGAAATGTGGGATTGTTGTTTTTGCATCCTTTTCTCTGTTGTGTTTTTCTTTCTAACATGTAACACAGTGATTGATATAAGATTGTTTGATTCAAATGATTTAACTCTTTTTGAATGTGAGAAACAAGTGTACTTCTAATTACAAATAATGTGGACCCAGATCATAAGGCATTTAGTCCTCAGATCAGGGTCTGCACTGATTGTCATTCAGAATCCTTTTGTAGATTCTACCCATTCGTACTGAATGGATTCTGTCTTTAACCCTTTCCCTGCTCTATGTTTATTACAAATTTCAATACCTACTCAATATTCATGGCCATTGCTACAATGTTTCGCCTTCCATATTTCATTATAACTATTTTGGGCCAAAATAGTTATAATGAAATATGGAAGGTGAAACATTGTAGCCATTTTAGAAAACAAAGAAACAGATTTATCAAATTCTATTAGCAAATAGAGCAGACCCTGATCAGACGGCTCCTATAGGAGCTGTCTGATCTGGGTCTGCTTTGTTTGCAAATGTGTGAAAACGTGTTTATATGAGGTAAAGGGTTAAACAATGATGGATTCGGATGATCCACTACTCCACTTTGATAATTCCACATTCTAAGAGGTAAACTGTCACTTGTTGGTTGGACCTAATTCGATTTTGTAGTTATTCATTATACCCCCCACAATGAAGTTTTAGGGGGTATACTGGAATCAGGTTGTCCGTCCGTCCAGCCGTCCGTCCGCACTCACCAATGGGTAGTTGTGTGACTTTTTCTAACTAGTCGCACAAGTAAAATCATTAACCTGGCCATCTCTTGTGACATTAACCTGGCCATTTCTTGTGACATTAACCTGGCCAGTTGTGGGACATAGGGTTAGGGTTAGGGTTAGCTTCCAGATCATTCTTTTCCAAAGTTAGAGCCAAAAATAGTTTTTCTTGTGGGACTAGTCCCACAAGAAAAGATCAAAGGAAAAAGTCACAGAACTACCCATTTGTTAGCATGTCCGTCCATCCGTCCGTGGACACAATTTTGTCCGGCCTTCTTCTTCTACAGTTTTGCTTCAATTTTGTTGAAATTTCATGTATAGCCATATGACCATATAAACCTGTGCACTGCATATTTCCATTATAATCGGACCACTACTTCAGGAGTTATCTCCCCTTTTTAGTCCCCTATCAATGTTTTCCGTTTTCTGGACTTTTTATGGAAGTGACTCCAGATATCAACTCTATATTTAGTACAAGGCTAAATCTAGATAAGTTACAGCTTATGTTACAATCTCAGCCAGGTTGAATAATTATTTCCAGAGTTATTGTCCTTGAACTTTAATTTTTTTCTTCAAATTTGGGATTTTCCAGACTTTTTTTTGGAAGTGGTTGAAGATATTAACTTTATATTTGGCCTAAAGCTAACTCTAGATGAATTACAGCTTAATTCCCAATCTCAGTCTGGTTGAATAATTTTTGACAGAGTTATGGCCCTTGAACTTTATTTTTTTGTCAAATTTTAAATTTTCTGGTCTTTCTTTGGAAGTGGTTAGAGATATTAACTTCATATTTGACATAGAGCTAAATCTAGATGAGGTACAGCTTAAGTTCAAATATGGGTCTGGTTGAATAATTTTTGTCACAGTTATTGTCCTTGAACTTAATGTTTTTCTGAAAAGGTACGTAGCTTTAGAGCTTTGGATTTGACAAAAACCTCATGAAAGGGTCTTGTTTCTCTGAATTATTCTTCATTTTTATTACATAAATTAGGTTGGGCCATGTATTGTTTTTAAATCTCTTCAAGTTTCTGTATGTAC
Source organism: Azorinus chamasolen (assembly GCA_963576725.1). Lineage (NCBI taxonomy): Eukaryota > Metazoa > Mollusca > Bivalvia > Cardiida > Solecurtidae > Azorinus > Azorinus chamasolen. The sequence goes on from OY755242.1 coordinate 87,457,116, forward strand.
ATATGTTCAGATTGATGATAGGTGTTCTGACAAGCAGACAGGTGGGGGGTATTCGTTAGCCTTTGGCTTACAGTTCTTGTTTAATCTGCCAGAGCAAGATTAAAGCTGCTTTTATGAAATGTTCATGGTTACTTAAGTATCCAGCCATTTAGAAAATTACTTCGTTAAGTAATTTATTATCTTCAGATTTCTTTTTGACACTTTATGCCAGATATTTAAGCATTCACTGAATTATTCAATTAGTATCTTTCATTGACGTTACTAGCTTAATTTAATTGTTGTTTTTTTTCACAGGATGGCATACTCTGAGGCAGTTGAAGTGCTAGAAAAGTACAATAACCAGTTCACATACAAAGTTTCTGTAAGTTACACAATTGGAAGTAGCAGTTTATTAGTCAAATTTCTTTAAATCTGTATAAAATTGCAAATTTATGATAATTAAGACTAATGTTTCGATCAAGAGGAAATGCTGAGAAAACTGGTGTCTCCGTAGAGTTAACTGTTTATTTAACCTTTTGCTCCATGAATATTCATGGAAGAAATATCAGTGTCATGAATATTAATTTCATTTATAGAATGGCATTTCAACACATGAAATTTTGGTCATGCCAGAAACTGTAGAATCATATCTATATTATTTCATAATCAAGCAGAGCATACCCTGATCAGAAGTCTCCGACAGGAGCTTTCTGATCTGGGTCTACTCTGTTTGCAAAGGCGTAGAAAAGCGTATTTCTGGAGTAAAGGGTTAACCCTATCCTTATATAAAGCCTTTTCATGCATCTGCAAACAGGGTAGACCCAGATCAAAAGGCTCCTATAGGAGCCATCTGATTAGGGTCTACTCTGTTTGCTTTATTGTATAATATACATCTGATTCTACAGTTTTTGTCTGGGTAAAAAAATCAATGTGTAAAGGCCATTATTCAAAATTTAGCTAATAAGTATTTGCAAATGCATGAAAACATGTTTATATAAAGGAAATGGTAAAACCTTTGAATGCAGGAAACATTGTTACTATCATTTTCAAACAGTGTAGATTTAGATGAAGGTCTGCAAGGTTTGTCATTCAAAATCCTTCAAGAAATGTAAGCCTTTCATACTGAATGGACTGCAGTTAAATTCAGATAGGTCATTTCACTTAAACTAGTGTTGAACTTTGATATTTCAAACTTCAAAGGATCTTACAAATTATTTCGAGATAGCAGAGGTTTGATTCAACCGATTCCTTATCTGAACAATTTCTTAAGTTCACAGCTTAATGCTGGTCTTAAGTAATGCAGAAAGCTCCTGCTTTCAGCATTACTTTCGATCTGCATTAAGCTGTTACATGTGTTTCTAGATATGCATAGTGATTCTTTTTAAAACAATTCTGTATTGTAAATTTTAGAAGGACTGAACTTTTAGTTTGAGTTATCCCGAAGTTCAAGTTATCGGAGTTCGAGATATCAAAGTTTCTTTCTGTATTCAGCATTCAGCAGGGTTAAAAGCTTGGATCTTGATGAGATGTCAAATTTATTTGCATCTCATTTGGATTCAATCTGTTTGTATAGGTTGTCACGAATTCATCACTAGCAAGCTAAGAGGAAAAATTGTCTTTTCCAAGTTGCTCAAGGGGGTTCCACTTGAGTTTGGTTTTGTACTGTTGAAAGCTTAATAACTTAAATGAGTTGACAGTGAATGAATAATTAATGAGCTTTTCAACAGGGGACACACTTATTTCAGAGTTTATTGCTATTGTAAAGACTATTTTTTAAAACTTGCCTTGTTTTGAAAACTATTCTATGTTTATTCCAAATTTAAATACCTACTGAATATTCATGGACAAAATAGGTATAATGAAATATGGAAAGGGGAACATTGTAACCATTTTAGAAACTAAAGAAACAGATCTATCAAACTCATTAGCAAAGAGAGCTTACCCTGATCAGACGGCTCCTCTAGGAGTCACCTGATCTGGGTCTTCTCTGTTTGCAGATGCATGAAAAGGCATTTATATGAAGGAAAAGGTTAACCCTTTAAATGGCCTTTATTCAATGAATACTCATTAGTCATGAGAGAAATAATGAATATCAATCAGATGAAGGTTTATAATACAGGAAAGTTTGGCCATGGCGGAAACTGTAGAATTAGATCTATATTGTACCATAGGCAAAACAGAGCAGACCCTGATTAGACAGCTCCTACAGGAGCCATCTGATCTGAGCCTACCCTATTTATTAAATCTGATATATAAAGTGGTTAAATGTCATTGTTACATTTTTCGAATTTATCTGTTTGTCACAATGGTTTCAAATCTATGCAATTCTAAAATTCTTATTTTCTATAGTTAATGCTCCTTTTCGGTAGATTAATTCAAAGAGGTTGGGTCTAAAAATAGTCTAGGAGGCAATGGGTTAATAACGCTGATATAAACATTCAGCTAATATATATTCATATATATAGTCATTATATCTTATATGAATATTCATCAGATAAGGATTAATGCATAGAGATATTTATAAAGAAAACTCCATCAGGAACATGATAGATATGTCTTACCTGAAAGAAATATTTTGATGCCTTGAAAACAGAGCAGATTCTGATTACTCCACTCTGGTTGCTTATAGAATATCTTAGATTTAATTATTTACTATTCACAGAAGTGTATTCACTTGTTTTGTATGATTAATTAAGAAAATTAGTTCACATTTTACTTGATAGAGATGCCTTTCCACAACGTTGCAAACGGAGTAGACTAAGATCAGACAACTTCTGTAGGAGCCGTCTGACCAGGGCCTGCTCGCTTTGCTTATTGAATAATATACAGTAAAACCTCTCTGTAATGGCCACTAAATTACATCAACTATTTTGTGTTAAAGGTAGGTGGCTGCTTAGAGCAAGGTGAAAGTAAAACAGAACGCTCCTATAGGAGCGTTCTGTTTTACTTTCACTTTGCTTTAAGCAGCCACCTGCCCTAAATACCTACTAATTAACACAATTTAGTGGCCATTATAGAGAGGTTTTACTGTAGATCTGATTCTAGGGTTTCTGCCTTGACCAGACAATACTGTGTTCATATGCCAATACAATGTATAAAACTTTCATCTACATGTAATTAATTATAATATTCATAATGCCATTATTTCTTTCATGAATATTCATCAAGTAAAACATATATTTCAGTGGGGCTGTGACCTACAAAAGGAGCATGAGAAGTTCCTAGTGCAGTACTGTGACAATACACCGTTGTTTGTAACAGACTTTCCAGCAATGTTGAAGCCATTCTATGCTAGAGTTAATCCTGACAAAAAGACGGTAAGCACAGATGTTTGTAAAGATGTCAAAAGTCATATCTGTGAAATTCTCTGTTATTGACTTTTGTTTAGGTTAACACTGTTTGCTGAACTCCTGTGGTACCTTGTGTTGTGGTGTTGTTCATGTATCAGCCCTTTACTCCATATAGATGCCTTATTGCATCATTGTTAACAGAGTACAGTAGCACCTGTCTTATATGGCCATCAAAAAGAATTAAGGGTTTGTAAAGCAGGTGGTAGCTTAATGCAGGTCAAAGGAATGCAAAAAGCTCCTAAATGAGCTTTCTGCACTACTTTTGGCTATACACTTCTTTTAGCCAGCATTAAGCAACCACTTGCTTTTTTAAGACTTCTATGTTCAATAAATGACTGGCTGCTTAGGACAGGGTATACTGTAGACCATGATTAGATGGCTGCTTTAAGAATGATATAGATCTGATTCTACATGTATATGATTTTGCCATAGTAGAATTTCTTTTGTTCATACTGCAATAGTGCCATTAATGTGAAAAATCATTTGTATAAAAAATAATTAATTATCATATAAATCATAAATAATCTGTAAATTGTAATATCATCACGCTATTTTCCCACATTCCAAGATTAAATACTGGCTATATAAAGTGCAGAAATTCTATACAAACAGGTTTTCCAAAACATTCTTTATGTACTGTATTTTCCCCAGTATTGGACACCAACTCTTCTTACTCCACCAGTTTGTACACTTAAATATGTCAATTTGACACTCTCTTGATAACCTTATCCCTTTACTCCATAAATACGCCTTTCTACGCCTTTGCGAACAGAGTAGACCCAGATCAGATGGCTCCTATAGGAGCCGTCTGACCAGGGTCTGCTCTGTTTGCCTAATATATAATGCAGATATGATTCTACAGTTTCTGCCATTTACAAAATTGCCTGTGTCAATGTGCCATTATTACAATAATATTCATGACGTCATTATTTCTTACATGAATATTCATGGAGGAAAGGGTTACATGAATATGATGGAGTAGCAATTATTGTAGACCCTGATCAACACTGGGTCTACATTATTTGCCTATGTTTGTCGGGCCAAATATTTGAGGTAGTTACGGAACACCGTCTGTTTACAGGTGGCTGCTGTAGATTTATTGGCACCCGAAGTCGGTGAGCTGATAGGAGGCAGTCTGAGGGAGGAGAGGTTAGATGTACTACAGCCAAGAATGGATAGACTGGGCCTCACAAAAAGTCTAGACTGGTGTGTAGTAATTGTTTTCTTTTATGTTTCAATTTACAAACCAGTCCTGTCGAAGTGTAGAATGTAGGTGTTGTAACCAGATGCTTTTAAAGTTCACAGTAATAAAACTATAATAAAAACCTACCATTCATTTGTTTAGACATTGTTTTTGGAAGGCAGGTTTTATGGTTTGAATTCATTTTTAAATTTATGCAGCAAAAGTGAAGGAAGTTTTCAGGAGGACTAGCTTAAAATACCTGTAGTTCTTAAGTAGGCGTTAGCATGAGTCAGGGTTGTTTGTTTTCCCTGAGTTTAAGTATGGCATTGAACAGGGAAGGCAAATAACTTGCTAACATTTTACAGTTGTTGCTCAGTAGCAGAATTATTGGAATCCAAAAAGCAAAACAAAAACCAAATTGCATAAAATTAACATACCATTGAATTATTGTCCTTTATTCTGTTGCATAACAGTTAAATCTTTCCTCCATGAATATTCATGCAAGAAATAATGACATTATTGTAATTAGATTAATTTGCTATACTAGCACATTGACAAAGCATTTTTTGGCCATGGCAGAACTGTAGAATCATATCTATATTATATCATAAACAAACAGAGCAGACCCTGATCAGACGGCTCCCACAGGAGCCGTCTGATCTAGGTCCACTCTGTTTGCAAAGGCGTAGAAAGGTGTATTTATGGAGTAAAGGGTTAAACCTTATCCTGTTATTTGTAACCAGATTGTGGTTTACGAACAGCTTGGATCCAGATGAGATTCTGAGGTATTTGGCATCTCAACAGGATCCAAGCTGTTTGACACACTGTCTGTAGTTTCTCCTATGCTTGATCCAATCAGAATAAGTCCAAAAATTGCACCAGATCTGAATTTAAGCTGACATTATGTTTTCACAGTAGGGTAAAGTTAAATATTATTGTACACGTTCAAAATTTGAAGTGTCATGTATTTTTAATAACCCTTTACCTCATGAATATTCATGTAAGACATAAATGACATGTAAGTTAATTAGCTGAATATTTATGAGTGTATGTGTAAACAGGGGATCTTGGCCATGGCAGACACTGTATAATCTTATTTATATTAGTCCATAAGCAAACAGAAGAGACCTAGTCAGATGGCTCCTACAGATGTCTGGGTCCATGCTTATAAAGCTTTTAGTTGAGTCTGAGTTTCGTTCTCAAGCTTTTGATTGGTCAGATTTGAGTTCTCAAGCTTTTGATTGGTCAGATTTGAGCCTTTGGATCAAATCTGACCAATCAAAAGCTTGAGAACGATCTCAGGCTCAACTAAAAGCTTTATAAGCATGGACCCTGATCTGGAGGTAATGGCAAATGCCTGAACATTATTAGTTATGCAGTGCTTAGCAAGGGAATTAACTCTTGTAAAGCCATCATAAGGATTTTTAATGATTTTAGTACCCCCATACGGAATCTATGGGGGTTTCTCGTGACCTCTATTGACCAATGGGAAGACAAGAATTTTGTAGGAGGTAAGATAAAGGGGTAGATTCTTTTTTTGTTTACTTTGAAGAAGTATTCAATCCTGAAATCAAAGATGAAGAAACTTTGGTAACAGTAAATATTTTTTTTCTTTTGGAAATGACAGCAAATGAGTGATAATTTTGTAAACAAGTTGCATTGCACACATTTCTATACCCGTTTGGTTGGGTATACAGTAGTCGCCATGTTGGTTGATGTGTTTGTTTATCCCATTGTCTTATAGGCCATTGGACTTTAAGCCTTACTACGCTGAATTTTCAAATTGACTATTCCAAAATTCAAACAGGTCAAGCTTATGACGTTATGGTGTTTAGGAATTTTTCTAAAGAAAAGTGTAACATGACAAACAGTGCAGACCCTGATGAGAGGGCTCCTTTAGGAGCCCTCTCATCTGGGTACATGTATACACAAATTGGAAGGTGACAATTATGATAGCAGGTTATGACTCTTTACCTAATACAACCGCTTTTTGATGCCTTTGGAAACAGAGTAGACCCAGAACAGACAGCTTTTTAGGAGCCATCTGACCAGGGTCTGCTCAGTTTACAAATGAAATACTATACCTCTGAGACTGTTTTTATAGTTTCTCTCATGGCCTAACATCCATGTTTTTTATATGCCATTATAAATGCAGGTTAATAAATATTCACAATATCATTATGTCTTACATGAATATTTATTAGGTAAAGGATTGATATAAGACTATGAAGCTTCAATTTATTTTAGGTATCTGGACTTGCGGCGGTTTGGATCAGTTCCCCATGGAGGCTTTGGTTTGGGGTTCGAGCGTTATTTGCAGTGTGTTCTGGGAGTACCAAACATCAAAGACACTATTCCCTTCCCTCGATGGTCACAGCATTGTGATCTGTGAGATAACTCTTTTCTTCATGAATATTTATGAAAGAAATAATAACATCATGAATATTTAAGGGGATCAATTTTCATAATGGTATATGAACACTGATGAGCACTTTGATTAGGCAGTTCCTATAGGAGCATACTCTGTTGCACAGACGTTTAACCTTTAGCCTGCTGCAGGTAAATGACTGATTACCAATGCATACAGTTTGGATCCAGATGGTATGCCGAGTAACTCAGTGTCTCATCAGTATCCAAACTGTTTGATGCCATGACCGTATTGTTGAAAAGAAATGAAAGATAAATCAACTGTGACAAAAAACTGGCGTCAATAGCATTTTCTTCCAACAAAAATTTGACTAAAGACTATCTATAGAGTATTAAAAGGGTAAAAGAGCATTTCAATCTTGGACCAGCATTTGTTTTATATATTCATTTGCCATTCTAATTCATTCAGTGGAAGAAAAAATGAAAATATGAAATTAAGTTTACAGAGTTTTTATTGTCCTCAAAATTTTGACTGCTACAATTACAAAAAAAAGAGTGTCAAAGAATTTGAGCCTGTAGAGACACCAAATTACTCGGCATCTCATCTGGATCTAGACTATTTGCATAGTTATTACAAATTAGTAGCTTGTGTGTAAGACTTAAATTGGTTTGTGGTACATGTAACAATAGTCTTACAGCATTTTCATTGAAGTTTAACCTTACTTCCCAAGTAAGTTTAAAAGTACAGTAAAATTTCTCTATAACGGCCACTAAATTGTGTTAATTTGTTGGTATTAAGAGCAGGTGGTTGCTTAAAGCAAGGTGAAAGTAAATCAGAACGCTCCTATAGTAGCGTTCTGTTTTACTTTCACCTTGCTTTATGCAGCCACCTGCCTTTAGCACAAAATATTTGATGTAGTTTAATGGTCACTATAGAGAGGTTTTACTCTTTTCGTATTAAAAATATTTTCATATTAAAAACATTTCTTCCATTTTATACAGTTGTCCAAGACATTGTTATAAGTCATGTTACTTATCAAACTTACCAATCAAATAAAAGATATGATACTCCACATTGTGTATGTTATGATTTAATATTACAGTAGAACCTGTCTTAAGTTGTCGTCAAAAAGAGGCATAATTAGTATAAGTATGGGTGTGTAAGGCAAGTGGTTGCCAAAATGCATGTCCAAAGTAATGCAGAAAGCTCCTTTAGGAGCTTCCTGCATTATTTTTGCCCAGCATTAAGCAACCACATGCTTTTTAACATTCCTATGTTCAATAAATGAATGGCTGCTTAGGACAGGTTCTACTCTATGTCAAAAGTTGCTTTGCAAGTTTGTAAGTCAGTAAACCAACCCCGTAAAAGTCACTTTTCGAAACCATTGTGAAGCATAATACATAATTCATATAGAGTAGTTATCAGGAACATGTTGACTGGGCAGTTTACTAAGGTTTATAAAAAGTGATGTAAACTAAAATAATTATTTAATCTCCCATTGGGTACAACGTGTTTTTCGAGTACCGCATGTAAATTTACAATACGTCAAAACAGATATCTGAATTTATCTCGACATTAGTCGGTTAAGAACTTTTCAATTTCCGTGAAACCGTCCTCTAGCCATTGTATATAACAAACAATAGAACCTGTCTTGCGGTCATTGAACTTAACAGTCTTAAAAAGCAGGTAACTGCGTAATACAGGACAAAACGTAATGCAGAAAGCTCCTATAGGAACTTTCTGTGTTACTTTTGACCCGCATTAAGGTTCTGTAGGAGCCGTCTGATCAGGGTCTACTCTCTCTGTTTATGATATAATATAGATATGATTCTACAGTTTCTACCATGGCCTAAACTTCCTCTGTCCATGTGCTATTATAGTAATTAATCTAATCAATATGCATGATGTCATTATTCCTACATGAATATTCACGGAGTAATGGGTTAAAATGACCATTTTTCTAAGATTTCCAAACTTGATTTTTTTGTTTCACGTTTTACTGATAAATCTACCAGAGTGTCAGACAGTTTGTATCCCGATGATAAACCGAACTACACACCACTTCATCCTGATTCAAACCGTAAAGATGAACACCTATTCGCCATTAGTAACGAGTCTGATTTTTTATCTAGATGTTTTATCTGTAATTTTCACATTGTCTGCAGATACGAGAAACGTGTCTTAATACTGGGAATACTGTTTTCTTCAGAAGACAGTTTCTTTTTATTAACTCATTGTATGTTTAGAGAAAATGGAAAACATATTTTATGTCCCCCAAGATATTCACAACACAACAAATCGTGAAAGGTTGAAGAGCATTGATATCACACGAAGTGATAGATGTCTTTTAGCAAATTGTATTTCTAGACACACTGAACAATTAGTCAATAAACATTATTAATGTAACTGGGCAACAAATGGTTTTAAGAATCGAATATCACGGAAGACCGACCACAACTTATGAGAGAATATTTTATGTCTTTCCCAACAGTCTGCAACATATAGCTGCACGTGAAAATCAAGGACACCACTTTATCAGATCATTAGATTGCCATTAACCCTTTCCTCCATGAATATTCATGTTAGAAATGATGACATCATGAATATTAATTAGGTTAATTTGTTATAATAACACAAGGAGAAAGGAATGTTTGGCCATGGCAGAACTGTAGGATCACATCGTTACTATATCATAAGCACACAGAGCAGACCCTGATCAGACGGCTCCTATGGGAGCCGTCTGATCTGGATCTTCTCTGTTTGCAAAGACCTAAAAAGGCGTAATTATGGAGTAAAGGAATACTTCTGAACTATTTGAATAAGACTTTAAATGAGTCCCGCTATGAGACATCTGCAGACAGGCTAGGCCCAGATCAACCGTCGCATAGGAAACGCGGCATCAAATCTGAGCATACATTGTTAAAGACCATGGGAAAATTGTTTCAACAATTAGCCTCCTGTTGGTGGATCCATTATTACCCTTGCAAGCAATTTGGATAAAAATGTGATGCCGAGTCACTCGACGTCTCACCAGGATCCAAACTGTTTGATAGGCAAACTGATTACAGCTTCAATTCTGAAAATGTAGTGGTTGGAAATTGTGAAAAAATATTTTGCTAACCAAGCTAAAGGTTTAGCGACCACTCAAATAAAGTCAAATGGTAGATATCTAAGACAGTTGCTCTAACTTAATGCAGGATGGAAGTAATGCCGAAAACTCACATGACAGTGTGTGCATTACTTTCGTCCTCACATGAGAGTTTCTGCATTGCCTTCGCCCTGTAGTATTGCAGCCATCTGCTCGAGAAGACTAACGGTTACTCATTAAATGGTCACTTAACCCTTTCGCAGTTCAGTACTCCTGTCAGAAATAATTACATAATGAATATTTATTAGCTGCATTATTACAGTGTAAACTTTTCAAGGGAATGCTTTGCTTTGACAGCAAGGGTGCCAGTGGGCACAATATACGCCCGCCGAGGTCTTTTTCAACATAAACTAAACGCAAATTATAAGACCAATTTGCGACCTTGACCTTGGATATTCATACCGGGGCACACCCATGCTACTGTAGCATGTCCAGTTAAATCATTGTGGTGTAATTTGAGAAGGACCAACCAAGCAGAATCTGAGTTAGAGATGTCACAGACAGATGGACAGGCAGCGCCATTCTATAATATGTCCCGTTTTTCCCCAAAAGATGAAGCTTGTGATGGTAGACAAGTATTTCAAGGCTTTATCTCAAAGGGTTATGTAAATAATTGGACTTTAACAGAAACCTTAACTAAAACTTCTAAGTTAAAAAGGGTCATAATTCTGTCAAAGTGCTTGACACTTACCTGCATATTACGCTTGTGATGGTGAACAAGTGTTCCAAGTTTCATGGCTTTATCTCAAAGGGTTATGTAAGTAATTGGACTTTAACAGAAACCTTAACCAAAACTTCTAAGTTAAAAAGGGCCATAATTCTGTCAAAAAGCTTGACAGAGTTACTTACTCTTACCTACATGTGAAGCTTGTGATGGTGAACGAGTGTTCCAAGTTTCAAAACTGTCTCTCATAAGGGGTTATGTAAATAATAGGACTTTAACAAAAACTTTAACCAAAAATTTCGAAGTTAAAAAAGGTCATAACTCTGTCAAAATGCTTGACAGAGTTAGGTACTCTTGCGTACAGGTGATGCTCGTGATGGTGAACAAGTGTTCCAAGTTTCAAAGCTTTATCTCATCTCAAAGGGTTATGTAAATAATTGGACTTTAACAGAAACCTTAACCAAAACTTCTAAGTTAAAAAGGGCCATAATTCTGTCAAAAAGCTTGACAGAGTTACTTACTCTTACCTACATGTGAAGCTCGTGATGGTGAACAAGTGTTCCAAGTTTCAAAGCTTTATCTCAAAGGGTTATGTAAATAAGTGGACTTACAACAGTTTGATAAACATGAATTGAGGTTAACATATTTGCTTAACGCAAATGCTAAACGCAAATTCTAAGTCGAACTGTGTGACCTTGACCTTGGATATACATACCGGGACACACCTATGCTACTGTAGCATGTCCAGATAAACATTGTGGTGAAATTTGAGACAGAGCCAATTGTGTGACCTTGACCTTGGATATACATACCGGGACTCGACAGGCTACTGTAGCATGTCCAGATAAACATTGTGGCGAAAATTGAGAAGGATCCGCGAAGCAGAACTTGAGTTAGAGATGTTACAGACAGACAGACGGACAGACAGACAGACAGTGCCATTCCATAATATGTCCCATTTTTTCAAACGGGTGTATAAAAACTGTAGAATCGGATCTTTATCATGGCAAAAGAAAACAGCAGACGATTAAAAAGGGTTAAACCAGTTTTATGTCCTTACCTGTTAACAATTCTCTTTATATAAACACACTGCCATGCCTTTGCAAACAGAATAGACACAGGTCATTTGGGTCTGCTCTGTTTGCTTATTGAATTATTTTAGACTTTGCTGGGTCTACTATGTTTGCTTATTGAGTTATAATATACTTCATTCTACAGTTTCTACCATCATTAAACATCCATTAAAATGCCACCTAATAAATATTAATGACGTCAATATTGTTGAATCTCAATATTCAACAGGGGAAGGGTTAACTGAAGAAACAGTGACCAGGGTCCATGCTTTTAAAGCTTTTTAGTTGAGTCTGAGTTCGTTCTCAAGCTTTTGATTGGTCAGATTTGAGTTCTCAAGCTTTTGATTGGTCAGATTTGAGCCAAAGGTTCAAATCTGACCAATCAAAAACTTGAGAACGAACTCAGACCCAACTAAACGTTTTATAAGCATGGACCCTGAAGCGCGCGTCTTTGAAACGATTAGTTAGCTGCATAACTTTTCCCCTCATTTTATATTATACAAGAACTCGTGACTTCATGCATATTTATTACCCGAATTTGCGAATTGGTCAATGGAAAACGTTTTTCCCCATTTCATAAACTGTACATATATTTATTATTCAATAGGAAAGTAGAATAAACGCTGACGCTGATCAGACGTCCCCTCGCAAAGGTCGTGTGATCTGGATGTACTGTGTTTGCAAATAATATTATGCAAAAATCCGTGTCTATGAGGGTAGGATTAACATTCTTACCAGAGATACTGGATGTCGGCATATTGAATCTGGATACAAAACAACATTTTCTTGTAAAGCACTGATACCCGCTGGAATTTCAACCAAATACACAGTTACATTATCCTTACATCAGGTTCGATGCTTATAAAACTCTTTAGTTGAGTCTGAGTTCGTTCTCAAGTTTTTGATTGGTCAGATTTGAGCCTTTGGCTCAAATCTGACCAATCAAAAACTTGAGAACGAACTCAGACTCAACTAAAATCTTTATAAGCATGGACCCAGGCTAGCCAATCTTTGTACTTTCCACGAATGTTGAGCGTTTAGTGGGGGACCCACTACTTACATGTAATCAATGTTAACCCTTTTTGCGTTCCAAAATAAATAAATAAATAATGTATTGTATTGTAATAAGTATAATACTATGGGGTCAAACTTTGGCATGATTCAATTTTGACCACTGCAGATTCGGTCAAACTTTGAGAAACAGATCGTATCCTGATGAGACACTGAATTAATTAGTGTATCGTCTGGATCTAAGGTTTTTGCATATGCGAGTCGGGTTGCGGAGGGGGATCACAATCACAACGTCCTGCTCCTAAACTTAATGCTCTACCGACTAAACTAACCAGGCTGTCTATTTTAAATGGGATATGGTCTGGGTGTACATTATTTGCGAAGCAGCTGTGGGACTTTCTGTCATGATGTTACTCAATTTATTTCAACAATGTCTGGCAGTGGTCTGTTCCTCTGTTTACGGACATTTAAGCATGGAACAGAATAGCCGTCATGCTTAACCCTTATAGTGCGGGGCACGAGTCACTTATGTCCTTCACAAACAGTGTATACCCAGGTGAGAGGGCTCTTAGAGGTCTGGATCTTCACTGTTTTGTAATATTTTACACTTTTCTTCAGAAAAAATCCCTAAATATTCACCATAAGCTTGATTCGTTTGAACTTTGGAATAGTCCATTTGGAAATTCGGCGTTGTAAGGGTTAAAGAAATCTCTATCGCGTCTGTCAGTTTGAATAATTCATCGTCAATAGCTCAGCCTCGGTCAATACTATCTATAATTCTTAACACTTAGCATGCAAAGAAATTGATGTTCTATACAAACTTCCTCTTTCACTTATGAAGACAGACTGCAGAGTGTTTTTTAAATAGATAAATACTGAGCATACAATATTAGAAATAAGAATCGGATGCACACTTACTGGGGTCACTCATGCGCTTGCCAATGGAATTCTTTTTTCTGCCGAAGCATTCATAAGTTTAACCCTTTGAATGCGGGGCACACAGGTACAGACATTTGCAAACAGTGTAGCCCCAGATCAGATGACTCCTACAGCAATACTCTTATTTGGTTCTGCACTGTTTATCATTCAAAACCCTCTAGCCCGTTTAAACATTTCCCTACTTATTGGACTGTATAGTTAAACACGGATGGACTATTCCGTTCGGAAAAGTCAGCGTTTATAAGTTTAACGGGCTCTCAATTTACAGCGACTGTTAGACAAGAGATGCTTCATAAACGAGGCATTCAAAGATTAAATGTTTATTGAGCTTTATACGAATGCCAACTATACTGGCATTTTATATGATCTATCGTTTATATCTATCGACTTTGTGCCTACTAGTTTTGTCTACCGAACGAAAGGAGTCACAACCATTAAATGTCGTTTCTCATTTGAGGCGCTGTACGGAGATGGGTAACCACCCTGTCCGTTCGTTTTTCATATACAATATAGTATAACAGATCCATAACACTGAAGTTCTTCATATGCAAAATTCGTTTTCTCCACACAATCTACAAGAATGTTGTGACGTCTCATTAGAATAATCTCTATATGATTTGTCTGGGTATACACTGTTGAGAGAGAGAGGGGAGAGAGAGAGAGAGAGAGAGAGAGAGAGAGACAGAGAGACACAGAGACACAGAGAGAGAGAGAGACAGAGAGAGACAGAGAGAGAGACAGAGAGAACAGAGAGACAGAGAGACAGAGAGAGACACACAGAGAGACAGAGAGAGAGACAGAGAGACAGAGAGACAGAGCGAGACAGAGAGAGAGAGAGACAGGGAGAGAGAGAGAGAGACAGAGATAGAGACAGGGAGAGACAGAAAGAGAGAGAGAGAGACAGACAGACAGAGAGAGAGAGACAGACAGACAGAGATATATATATACAGACAGACAGACAGAGAGAGAGAGAGAGAGAGAGAGAGGGAGAGACAGAGAGAGAGAGAGTGAGAGAGAGAAAGAGATTTGCTATATTTTCTTAGTTTTCTTTGAAATATAATGTTTACATGCGTTGCATTACAATCAAAAGAAATATTTAGTAAGAATCAAACTGACCATTTGAATACGATACACGAGTGAACTGGCATTTGCAAACAATGTATACCCATATCAGTGGGGTTCTATAGGAGCACCCTTCTCAGGGTCTGCACTGTTTGTCATTCAAAACACGCCCTTTCATGCTGAAGATGGGCTGTTGCACCTTGAACATTCAGCATTCAAAGGATTAACACAAAGTCACTCTTCTGCAAATCTTGTCATCCGTTTCATTTTTAAATTATATTTATTCTTCCATTTTACAAATCGTATCGGAGTTTCAGTAATTGAATTTCCATCACACGAAATCTGATCTGGTTTCAAACTGTTTACAACTGTTAACAAAAAAAAATGGCATTGAGTTGAAGAGAGAAAATACTCAGATCTATAAAAGATTCATGTACATGTATTACATAAGCTAACATAGTCTGGTTAGACGGCTCCTTTAACCCTTCTCTTGCTGAATTTTAAAATACACTTCTTCTTCTTTACCCATGTCCTGTTGTATAATTACATATATCTTCACTGTGTACAAGTATTTCGCTGTGCAATCATTGCTATGGAGTGCACTGGTTGCACAATCAACTTGTAAATAGTGCAGACCCTGATGAGACAGCTCCTGCAGGGGCTGTCTCATCTGGGCCTTCACTATTTACAGGTAGGTATATTGACGTGAATAGCAAGCGAAGGGTTGATTGCAAAGGCGTTATAAGAAGTCATTTTTATATCAGTATGGACTGTCTTAAGCGGCCATTCATTTATTAGACATAGGAGTGTGAAAAAAGTAGTTGCTTAATGCAGGGTAAAGTAATGTCAAAAAGTAAAAGTCAAAAGTACTTTTGACCTATATTAAGCTACCACCTGTCTAATAAACCCATAATTAGACCTCTTTTTGAAGGTGGACATTAACAACCTCCGGTTGACAATACTTGCTGTTACCCTCCATGAGATATGATATCTATATAATGTTTTACATGTATGCTCGTTCACGATACTAGTTCTGACATTTTCGTATGAATAATGCTCGTATACTAATTCACACAGTTCCATGTGTATTATGGTCGTATAGCAGTTCCGATAGTTTCGTATCTGTTATACTCGTATACCAATTCAAACATTTTCATACGTATTATGCTCGTATTCTAGTTTTGACAGTTTCGTACATATTACATTTCGTACATATTACGCTCGTATACCAGTTCTAATATTTTCGTACGTATTACGCTCGTATACTATTTCTGACATTTTCATACGTATTACGCTCGTATACCAGTTCTAATAGTTTCTTAAGGATTATGTTCGTATACTAGTTCTGATATTTTCGTATGTATTAACCTCATATACAAGTTCTGGCATATTCGTACCTTTAATGCGCTTTTGCCAGTTCTGACATTTTCATATCAGTAACAGTATACGCGTATACCATTTCGCTTACATTATGCACGTATACTATTTCTGATATATTAGTATGTGTTAATCTCATTTTCTGAGATCTTCGTATCCATTATGATCGCATGTCAGTTCTGATATTTTTGTTTTCGTTTGTATTTTGCTCGTGTACTAGTTCTGGTATTTGCGTACATGTTATGCTCCTTTATCAATTCTGACATATTTGAATATATCATGCTCGTATACCAGTTTTGACATTTTCGTATGTTTTATGCTTATATACAAGTTCTAACATATTAGTATGTATCTCATATTCAAATTCTGACAGATTAGTTCTAAATGCGCACGATGCAGATTTTCATGGTTGAGAAGTGTACATGTTCTCAATATCTTAGTCGGTTTAGTCGCATTGGTGGTATATAAGCTGACAAATGTCTAAAATCATAAAACATGACGGAGGCATTTGAAATGTAAAAAAAATCTTAGTTTACAATCTGAAGTCGGACATTTAGTACATCAACCCTTTTCCTCTAAGCGTAACTTAAATCGCATGTTAAAACATCTCGGATCCAGATGCAGAGTAACTTGGTGTCTCATCAGAATCCAAGCTGTTGGGCACTAGGTCTATAGTTTCTAAAACTCTTGGACAAATCTGGAGAAGGTAAAACTCGCACCATATCAGAATTTGAACAGACAATGATTTTTACAGAGAGGGAATGGTCATAGAATTTCTTAATAAAAATGACTTATACCCAAATTTATGCTTTTTGTTCACAGACACAGACGAAAAGCAATTCAATTTATTTGTCAGTGGATCTTTGTTAGCATATAAAGCAAACAAACAATCCAGATAATGATGTTTGACGCTTGTATTTCAACATTAGTTTTCTCAGACAGATGCTCTTGTGAAAGAATACAGTAAACGCCTATAAGCCGGACGTTCAATTTAGTGTAACTATCGGCATTTGAGACTTGTGCCAGCTTGATGCAGGATGAAAGGCATACAGGAAGCTCCTCTAGGAGCTGTCTGCATTACTTACACACTGCACCAAGCAGCCACCTGCATACACGCATCTAAATTCTCCTCTACTAGAATACCGAGTTAGTGGAGTTTACTACACCCCCTTTTGTCGACAACGTACAGTTATTATGTGTGTCAGTATGTGTTATTTACCTTCCAAATGTCTGGTCAATTTACAGTAAAACATTGTTCAGGCAAAGTTATTGCTTAATGTTGGTCGAAAGTAATGCATTCTATCCCCCCAAAAGAGTTTCTGCAACACCTGTATTCTACATATAGCAGCCACCAGATTTTAACAATTCCTATGTAAGTGAACCTTTCCCTGTTTAATATTTATGTAAGGAATGATGACATCATGAATAATTATTGACTGACTGTTTTTACAATGGCATATGTACATAGGGTACTTTGGTATTGATAGAAACTGTAGAGTCAGGCCCATTATAATTTCATAAACAAACAGAGCAGACCCTGATCAGACGGCTCCTACAGGAGCCGTCTGATCTGGGTCTACTCTGTTTGCAAAGGCGTGACACACCGTTTATATAAGGGGAAAAGGGTTAAACGAAATATCGTGGTAAAGTAAGCAGCTGTAGGTCTATACACGTCGTTACTTGGAACTTGGATAGTAACATGTTTCCATCTTCAGCTTGAGTTGTTCACCGTCAACGTCATAAAGTTAATTCCTGTCCTCGGTGGTATAGTGCGGATGGAGAGCAAACCGGTTTTAACTGCTATCTATGAAGAGAAGCCGTGATGTCCTATGCAAACAATATGAATCATGGGTCCAACGTTATAAAACTCCTGAGTCTGAGTCTGAGATCATTCTCAAGTATCCGATTGGTCAGATTCTGAGCAAGCTCAGAATCTGACCAATCAAATGCTTGAGAATGACCTCAGACTCAAGCAAAAAGTTTTATAACCTCGGGGTCAGGTGAGACATCTAATAAGTCGACGTCTCATCAGGATCCAAACTGTTTGACACCCTGATTATGTTTTTCAATGGGAATGAAAGACATCTCAAAGGATACTTATTCTTTAAATGCTCAAAATGGTTAACCCTTTACTTCATAAATACGCATTTTTACGCCTTTGCAAACAGAGTAGACCCAGACCATACATTTCCTGTGGGAGCGGTTTGATCAGAGTCTTTTCCGTTTGCTTATGACATGGCATATATCTGTTTCTACTTTTGATCAAAGCAAGCAAATCATGTGTTTATGTGGCATTATAAAAACTAATCTAACTAACCCATTTGCTCCCTTGATCCCATATATGGGACGTATGCAAACAGTGTGGACTCTGATCAGAGTCTACACTGTTTGCTGATAGGAATTTCAATATAAACCAATACGAAATTGAAAATTTATGCCAGGCACCCCTTAGATAAAAAATGGACTAATCCAATATATACACATGGAAGAATCCACTGGGCGCAAATGGGTTAATGTTCATGATGTTATTATTTCTAACATGAAAATTCATAGAGTAAAGGGTTAAATTATGTACAGTGTAGAACAGTGTTGTACTGAACAGTGGGCGTATCCTATTCACAAAACGTAGAAATTCAACATCTAGTCAGGTACTGATATTAATAAACTTGGTGGATCAAAAGCAAAATACTGTCAACGCTAAAAGCGGCTGGGTGCCTTAGTGGTAGGGTGCCTTATTGGTATCGCACCTTATTAGAAACGTAATAGCATATTTATGCGAAACCTCTTCTTTTCTAATGATTGTACATTTATACTTTTAGATATGTCAACTCAGTATTGACTGCGAGGTCCATTTGAATTTAGGATTTGATACTCCGTTCATTAGTTATTTAACAGAAACACTAATAGGTGAATTTGGACTGCTTGATCTTTTACAAATATGATAATCTGTACCATTGTGAATGATAGACAGTAGTATTTGTCGTAGATGGAGGCGGGTACCCGAGATCATATTAGGTGATTTACTCAAAGCAAGTATGTTATATAAAAGTTGTTTTGATACAATGGGTCTTATTGATGTATATTCTGTGTAAATTCCCATACTTCCGCCCGTGTGCTCTGGTTTACCATTTACTTCATGTATATCACGTTAGAGTTTAAGACTGAAAATCAATTTATTTAGCTAAGTTTTATAAATATATATATTTGGCATTTCACCCTTTCGGCGCCAAATTTCTAATTGTCGTGTGCAATCCAATTTTGTTAAATCATTCGGTACAATAAGGAAATGAGATAAATAAATGCAAATTTCAAAGGAATAAAGCACAGATATAGAAATAGAGACAAAAAGTGAAGTTCCTGATCAGACGCCTTGAAACGAGACTGCACTATTTGTCGTGGTGCATTAATGCGACATTGGCGATGGAAGGGTTAAATATAGGATGTTTTGCCATGACAAAAATTGTAAAACAAAATCTACATAATTCCATAAACAAACACAGCAGACCCTGGTCAGAAGGCTCATACAATGACCGTATGATCTAGGTCTGCTCTGTTTGCAAAGGCATAAAACTCATGTATATGCAGTACATTGTATATGGTTAATAAATAATGGCAAAACACTATTTCTTTGAAATAGAGACGAACTCTCTGACGGCGCCATTTTCTCGACTCGAACAGTGGCGAAATCAGTTACTGTCCTCTATGGCACTTTATTTCCTGTTGACACCCTTGTTGAACAACCTCAAAACTGTAACTAGTTTAAATTCTGAGGAAGCTCATCGATGGTGAGCGAAAATGTTAACAGTAAGTAAATATTTCTGAATATGCCATAATGAAAGTGTTACTTTAGCTGTCATGTGTACATGTACGAGGTGTCGAATAACTGTACTAGATTAAAGTTTGAATAGACAACGTGTAAATCAGGATACGAATTCAATGTTAACCCTTTCCCTCATATATAAACGTGTTTTCACGCATTTGCAAACAGAGTAGACTCAGATCAGACGGCTCCTAGAGGAGCAGTCTGATCAGGGTCTGCTCTGTTTGCTAATAAAATTTGATAGGCCTGTTTCTTTACTTTCTAAAATGTCTACAATGTCCCACCTCCATATTTCTTTATAGCTATTTTGTAAATGAATACTCGGTAGGTATTGAAATTTGTAATAAACATAGAACAGGGAAAGGGTTAAGTAACTGCTGATGCTTGACACTCTGAATTGCATTCCAGTTTTGCATTCACGCTTTTCGTAGACGAACAAATCTGTTCTGAGACTTGTTTATTATCTAGGGACGAAAGACAAAAACCTGTAAGTATACGGTTTGTCTTGAAGATACACAGACCTGCAGATTGTAATTATATTAGTTCCATTACCCCAGAAACGCGATCTCATAAATCATGGTATTACTATTAGGCAAAACAGTTGCCTTTAGTTTAATTATCGTTTAAACCTGCCGAAAGCAAACTCTGTTTTTAACCAAATTAAGTTCAATTAGTTATGCATTAAGACATAAACACATCAGAATACTAAGGAACAAACGTAACATGAAACTAATGCAACTAAGACTTATCTTATGCTTTAACATCTCCTAATTAAACATGATGATAATCAAAAGCTTAGCAATACTAATGTTCCAAGTGTACTTGCATTAAGCTACTGCATCAAGCTACCAGAGCATTGAAACTATTAGTTTGAAAATCTATGGCTTAAGCTATTTATTTAGTTGTCCTTAACATTAATTTTACTGTACGAAACCTAATCTTACGATTTTGCAAAAAGCGTAGAACCAGACTGACTGTCACATATAAAATGTTGTGTTCGATCAGGCTCTACACGTGTAGGGTTTTGTGTTTGCTCAGTTGTAAGAAAGCGATTGTAGAACCTGATCAGACGCCAAACCCGCGTTTGATACGCCCAAGCTTGTGAAGCCTTAACGTTGTGTTCTTATAGCAGGGTCCATATTATATGTATTGAAAGTTAAATGGTTACTTGTGATAAGTTGTTTCGTAATTGATTCAAATAAGTGACTTTTAAATAATCATGTACATTAATCATATATTAATACGATATAGTATTATATAATAATATTAATCATTTACCTCTTGAATATTCATGTGACAAATAATGATACAATGTTTATTGATTTACCGAACTCATTCACTGATGCAAGTGGAAGATTGCGTTATTATTGTATATAAATTTAAACACAGGTATCTTTGGCTTTGACAGAAACTGTAGAATTGGACCTATATAATATTTCATAAGTAAACAGATTAGGCAATGACCAGACAGCTCATAACAACCGTCTGATCTGGGTCTAGTTTGTTTGCAAAGGTATGGGAGGTGTAAAGGAATGATTCATCTGAATCCGTTAATTTCGTCATGCTACATAATTATGCTCCGTAGCTCCCCCCTCTCTCTCTGGGGCGTCTAATTAGCCCATAATTGGCAGAAACAAACGTTAATCAACACAAATAAACAGACATAAATAATATATACCATGTGTTTAGCTCTGACAGAACCGCATATTTAAACCTTTCCAAACAGAGTAGACTCGGATCAAACAGTTACTGTAGAAGCTGTGTGACTAGGGTATACTCTGTAAGCTTATGAAATAGTATTTCTGATTCTATAGTTCCTGTCCTTTAATGATCTCGTTCATAAAAACCGTTATAAAAATCCACCAAATGTATATGAATAAGTCATTATTTCTTGAATCAATATTTATCAGGTAAATGGTGCAACTTTGCTCTACGTGCATAACCGTGAAAAAGTGGGTTCCTGTGAAACTATAATATGCCGATGTGGAACTATTGATATATGTTCTATATATAAAAATACTTAAGAAACTTTATGTTTGTGTTCAAATATTAATGAATATAAGTCCTGGTCTCGTTTACAGGATATGAACGTATTACATGATACATCTGACTGTTATCAACATATTGACAATGATTTATACAACACACAAATATCGTTTGTTGTTTTCCTAAAATAATGAAGCTACTATAATTGTAATTTAATGTTATTCTTGGCCTATACGCAGAATACTTGTCAACTTTGAAAATAGCTTTCTAGATTCTAGATCAATACCTCTTAAATACAAATAAAAATAAAACGAAACCCACACAAGCTACTTCCAAAACTAGCATAATCGTAATTTGCAAATAGTTTTAACCCTTTTAACGATTTCCAAATTGGAAACCGATGCAGTAGTGCCTTAAGAAGAAGGTCGTTGCTTATTGAAAGACAAAATTAGGATATATAAAGATCCTGTATGAACTTTTGTTATTACTTCCGACCTACATTCAGCTATCATCTGCATTAATGACCCAAAATCGCCATCATATAATCATCCTTATCATGATGATGATGCTCATCAGCAACAACAGTAACGCCACAATTAGCATCATTATCGGCGTTATTCATAATCTGCGTCGTCATCATCATCATATCATCATCAAAATCATCACGGCTGACAACAAAATCAGAACAATATAGCAGTACCGGCATAGCTATAATCATCACCACCATCATTATTTTAAAGACATCAGCAGCCTAGAAGGGATGCTAGCTTTACTCTGGACTCTGAAAGTCGGGAAAACTTTTCCCAAAGAGTTATAGGTGTGCATTGACTGTTACATAAGTGTCCAACTTGTTATATAATTATTTCATGCACTAGCTTACTTTCAGTTTAACAATTGATCTTTGGTGGCGGTAACACTATCCTTTGATATCCCACACTGAGCGCCACATTTAACCGGGGTTTCTCTTAGAAAAATATACCCGTGGGGTGTGGGGGATCGAACCGTAGACCTGGAGTTCCCAGTCAAGTACTCTACTTCATCGCCATAAAAGCCGGCTTGCACAGCAAAACTGTAAGGTGTTGATAAGGTAAACTACACCCCGTGACATGTGTCCGGTTTGTTACACAAGTGTCCAGTTTGCTACATTATTGTACAATATGTTACATAAGTGTCCAGTTTGCTACATTATTGTACAATGTGTTATATAAGTGTTCATTTTGCTACATTATTGTACAATATGTTATATATGTGTTCATTTTGCTACATTATTGTACAATATGTTACGCAAGTGTCCAGTTTGTTACATACGTATCCAATTTGCTACATTATTGTACAATATGTTATATATGTGTTCATTTTGCTACATTATTGTACAATATGTTACACAAGTGTCCAGTTTGTTACATACGTATCCAATTTGCTACATTATTGTACAATATGTTACTTAAGTGTTCTGTTTGCTGCATTATTGTACACTATGTTAAATAAGTGTTCAGTTTGTTACATTATTGTACAATATCTTACATAAGTGTCCAGTTTGTTACAAACGTGTACAGTTTCGTACATATGTGCCCAGTTCTGTACATGTGTGTCGTTGTTATATATATATGACCCTAAAATAATATTTTTAGTCTTTATTCTTCTCCGTATTACAGTGATATTGTACGTGTAAGGACTTTTTATATCGTTGTGATATATAAGAAAAAAAGAAGAACTATCATTGGCAATTGCATCTGTTTGGGACGTGTTGTTATTCGTTCACAGGGACTATTCTCTGATCATTCATGTAAAGCAGCTTGGATCAAAATGAGACACCGATTAACTCGACATCTCAACAGGGTCCGAATTGTTTGATGCTGTGATTATGTTTTTGAAACAAAAATAACTACGCTTCGAAAAACAGAAATTGAAGCAGACGACAAGTATTGCCGACGAAAATCCTCGATGGTGAACGAGTTAAACTATACGCAATGATGTAGAATAAATCACACCTAGTCAAACTGCAGTGCATAAATATGTAACTAATCGCTGCCATGTGTTGTTATCTGCAAATACTGTCGTCCACTTCATTTTCAATCTGTATTCGAACGATCGAACCCCTAAAATGAGCCATGGTCTATTATTAGGCATGGTAAATAAATCAAATACTCGAGCGGTCAACCACTCTGATAGATTGGGCATCCCTGACTTCCAACATCATAGCATGTGCGCTAATGGCTCTATTGCATATCTAAATGATTAAGTCAGAAGATGCCTGTCCGCTTGCATAAAGTTAAGTGGTAATCTATAGCTTTTAGATAAATCTTTCGGAGAGAACTATCAGCGAACATATCCTGTATATAAAGTTTCGCACGAAAGTGATGCCGTCATTAACATGCGTGAAACGGTACGGCACGTCTTATCAGGATACCACCAGGCCTCGAGGTTATAAAACCTTTGGCTTGGTTCTTCAATCACTTCTCAAGCGTTTGATTGGTCAGACTTTGAGCTTGCTTAAAATCTGACCAATCAGATACTTGAGAATTTGTAACCTCTGATTCTGTTTGACACTCTAAAGGTACTTGCATGAGTCATGCAGGAAACACAGCATACAGAACACACAGCCGCCCGAACAGCACAACGACAAGAAAATACAGCAAATGCATATATGTCTATCAAAACACAAAACGAGACACACAAAGACAAAACAAACAAACACTAGGGAGAGATGGAAATACCGCCTTGCAAAAGATGGAAATTTTGTGCGGAAGCACGTTAACAATGTAAAGTGTGACATATTACAATCTGTGAAGACAACAAAAGTTGAGACATGCATTTGGGAAACAGAAGATTATATTACACACGGTGCTCATAACAAAGATATACAATGTACCATACAGCAAATAACAAAAACAACAGCAAAAATCAATTAAACCCTTCACTCCATAAAGACACCTTTCTAAGCATTTGCAAACAGGGTATACCGAGATCAGACGGCTCAGGTAGGAGCCGTCTGATCAGTATCTGCTCTGTTTGCTTATAATATGAAATACGAGTAGACATGATTCTGCAAGTTCTACAATTCTAGAATTTCTGCCATGGACAAAAACCTGGTGTCCATACTAATCAATCCAATTAATATTCATGATCATATCATTATTTTATTGTCTTATATTTGTAAACAGTTTGATGGTAATTCGTCCTTTATATATAAAACCTTTTTTTTTAAAAAAAAAGGTTAAATACTTCACAGGTTTTGTGCATGTAAGGTTTCCTGAAAATTGGCATAATTAACATGTCAAACATGACCGTAACTGATCATAATCAGGATAAGTGTGCTTCAAAACATCAATCACCTTATTTATTACTCACTGACAATTTTGGCTAGCTGTACATTATCGGAACTTGTAGACTATATACGATAGATAGATATTTCTCTTTTCTGGCAAAGGCAAATCTTTGTGTGACACATTTTGGATCCTTAGTTACGTACTCACTATCTCACCTAGATCGCAGCTGTTTGCAAAGCTAATTATAAAACTAATCCGTGGCATGCATGGACTAACTCCTTTGGCGACAAATAACTTTCTGTCTGCAAAACAATGTCGCCTGCTTTAAGTTTCAGTTTCCTTTATTTTCTTATCTAAAGCGTAAGTGATGTGTCAAAACTTTCGATCCTTATGATGAGGCACTGAGTTACTCGGCATCTCATCTGGATCCAAATCGTTTGCAAAGTTACTCGTGGTTTTGCCTATTACAACAAATCCCGTGAGTCCCTTTCTGGCCAAAGTTAACCAATTTGCTCCAATGATCCCATATATGGGACGTAGGCAAACAGTGTAGACTCTGATCAGACGATAATGCGGCGTCTGATCAGAGTCTACACTGTTTGCTGATAGGAATTTCAATATAAAACAAAACGCAATTGAAAATTTAGGCCATGCACCCCTTAGATAAAAAATGGACTAATCCAATATATAAACATGGCAGAATCCACTGGGAGCAAATGGGTTAATATCACCTACGTTCTCTAAAGAAGTGTGAGGCTTTGTGCATAATTCTATTCTACATTATGAATGCATTCCCTGTCTCTCGGATCATTAACGTCTACGATAGTGTTTTTACCTAATTTGCACCCTTTGATTTATCGTTCAGTCTTTCAGGTTTGTGGGAACAAAACACCCACATATGCGGGTAGTTTGGCATTCGGGAAGAAAGTCGTTGTCCGATTTGTTTTGTTTTTGTACAAAAACGCAATAAAACATTGTTTTTGTTTTTATTTTGAACAGTATACACCAATCTGTCCGAAATGGGTAATTCGAAATGACTGGTATTTGCGAATAACCTGAGATCCGTAACAACTACCGAGTAACCCCGGTGTGTCTCATCAGGATCTCCAAGCTGTTTGACATTCGGTCAATATTTTTACGAGTCGAACATATGACAGTTTGGGCAGACATTTTGTTTTTGTAGCAGGCTATATCATCATTAACCATTTACTCCATGAGTATTCAAGTAAGAAAGAATGCCACCACGAATATTAATTAGACATATCACGTCTTCAGTACAAGTCGCGGGTGACGGCACTCTGTATTGATGATTATTGTTGTGATAATTGTACCCGATTCAATCCAATCCAGGGTTGGGGCTTGCAATCCATGAGAGCAACATGTCTCATGTTGGTGAGGGAGAATTGCATTCCCTATTCTCGACTATTGAGAGCAACATGTTTTCATGTTAAAGTGGGACACTGGTCCCAAGTCTCTGGTTGTGAGTGGTCTTTCCGACCAACTTTGGATTGTGACTTCGGAAGGCTGTATCGTTTTTAAGATATTGCCATTGTTTGCACTGAACTCCTATGGTCACTGTAGGGTGTTCATTCACTTGGGCTACTGTATGCACCAGATTCCATAATTATATTTTCTCTGTTTTGTGTATATAATGGCTCGAGTGGTATTTGGGTCGGTTCATTTTGCCACCCATTGCCATAGAGGGAATCATGTGGTTCCCTCCGGCTAGTGATTTCATTTATATTGTATATCTATTGTATATCTTTTATTGTCCGGATAGATAATCATGCGGTTCGTTCCGGTGATTTCATCCATGTGAAGCGCTTTTGAACGCACATATCCTGTGTGACAAGAGCGCTATATAAATGTGGTATAATAATAATAATAATAATAATAATAATAATATTGCTATAGTAGGGGCATGGGCACAGGATATCTTGGTCATTGCAGAGACAGTAGAATCATATCCATATTATATCATAAGCAGAAAGAGCAGACTCTGATCTGACGGCTCCTATAGGATCTTTCAACCCTGGACACGCATGCGCTGTCATTTACAAAACAGTGTAGACCCAGATCAGAGGGCTCCTAGGGTTGTCCTCTGATCATGATCTGCACTGTTTGTCATTTGAAATAACAAATCATCCAGCAAATTTAAGCCTTTCATACGGAGTGGTTAAAACATATAGTTAAAACGATTAGTTTCTCTTTACCCTGATTCTATACTTTATGCGATACCTTATTCCGCCATTCGCAATATAGTTTCTTAATAGTTTGTACGAATCGGAAATACATGTAGTCAAAACTGCACGAGATCCAAACTTGAGTGGATTCACAGTGTGATAAGGTTTAAAATGGTCCGCTGAATGTATTGCATCAGTATATATACAGTAACACTGTCTATACAGCGATCACACACAGAGTTAGTATACAGTAAAACCTCTCTACAAAACAAGTCTACTTATTGTATGTTAAGACAGCTGGTAGCATAATGCTGGATGAAAGGCATACACACAGCTGTAAAAGGAGCTTTTTGTATTTGCTATTGTTATGCATTTAAGCAACAACATGCCTTTAACCCTTACTCCATGAGTGTTCGTGTAGGAAATAATGACATCATGGATATTAATTAGATTATTTGCATTAATAGCATATTGGCACAGGAATTTCTGACCGTGGAAGAAACCGTAGAAACATATATGTATTATAACATAAACGAACAGAGCAGACCCTGATCAGACAGTTCCTATAGGAGCCGCCTGATCTGGGTCTACACTGATTGAAAATGCATAGAAAGGCGTATTTATGGAGTAAAGGGTTAACTACTAATATGGTTACTTATTTAGTGGCAGCTATAGGCAGGTTCTACTGAACATACACACTTCAATCGAATGTATGTGAACGCTCTTGAGTTCAACATCAAAGCACGTGCAGTGGCGCTCCAATGGCTTATCTTTGAGAAAACAGTAGACAGAAGTATGTCGTTAACTCTTGTTCTGCTAAGCGTGAGCTAACTCGCGCTTGCAAACAGCTTAAATCCAGACGAGTCGCCGAACAATTCGACAACTTATTAGGATCCGAACTGTTTGCCCCTCAAGCCATAGTTTCTCGAAAGCGTAGAAGACTCTTATGTAGGTCAAAACTGTAGCGGGTTAGAGTTGGATGAGACGTAATTCTATCAGCATGATAAAGACTCACTAGAAATGTCTTCCACCGACATATTAGTGGAATATTGAACTGAGCCTCAGTCAGACTGTACAATAGATAGGAATTCATATTGCAACCAAAACCGCTTAACAGAATATTAACCCTTACAGTGCTGAGTATTCAAATGGACTATTCCAAATTTCAAACAGGTCAAGCTTACTGTGAATATTTAGAGATTTTTCTAAAGAAAGATGTAACATGACAAACAGTGTAGACCCAGATGAGAGGGGCCCTAGAGGAGCCCTCTCATCTGGGTCTACACTCTTTACAAAAGCCATTAGTGGTTTGTTTCCGGTGTTATAAGGGTTACAACTATATCTTGAAAGCTTTTCCATGTTAATATAAATTTATGACAAAACACGATGAGACATGTTAAGAATACTTTTATATATATATATGTTAACTTATAGAGAAGTCTTCAAAATACTGATAATGTACGTATCTGCATTTGAAACTTGTGCAGAAGTGTAGTTCTAACAGATGTTTACTGTTTATAAACATTTCTTAAACAACATTGTAACAGTTTCGGTATACACATATTTGCATTAACGAAGAGGTACCATATAGATAGCCATTGAAGAGCTTCAATTAATTTGAATGGACATATCATTTATGATCATAATTCAGTACTGAACTCTTTCGTTTGTTACCATGGC
This sequence comes from Azorinus chamasolen, assembly GCA_963576725.1. Taxonomy (NCBI): domain Eukaryota; kingdom Metazoa; phylum Mollusca; class Bivalvia; order Cardiida; family Solecurtidae; genus Azorinus; species Azorinus chamasolen. The sequence continues at coordinate 87,486,208 of OY755242.1, forward strand.
TATGCTTACTGAGACAAAATAGAAAGAACATTATTGCAGACGACAAAGTTTGCAGACGACAAAAAGAGGTTTTACTATATAAACCGGACCAATAGTTGACTCTTTCGCTACCAACAACGTTTGGTTCCAAATGAACAATTCAGCATCTGACCACGAAACTGACCGATTTTTGTTATTATATGATTGAATAATAAAGGAGGATATTTCAAAAATAAAAGTGGCAGTATGCGGCGTATTTTTAAGTGTAGGGTATGATTAATCAGCGTTATATACTACGTCTATCCATTAAGGCATGTATCTGTTCATTTTACAGAATCTAGCAATGTATAAATTTTTACCAGTTTGTATCTGCGTCTGTGTATGTGTGTGTGTGTGGATCCTGATCAGTTACAAGACCCTTAATAAGGATTTTCATAGGCTGACAGATGATAGTTTACGATGACACTGATGGGGAAGATACAAGTAAATATGTAATATACTATACTTTGTTTTCAACAGTGTTAGGACATTACAAACGCGAACTATGTTTTAATATTTGAACTGAGACTATTTCTTTAGCTCATATCAGTGTGTGCTATTTTGATATCGATGTGTCCCTCGTTGAGCACCAGCTATTTACTTCAAACAACAATTCCAATTTTAATATACTGAATTTCCATCGCGCGATAAACATCAACCATTTCTTCCAACAATCCGACACTCACCCTCTCTCATTGTTATCATAGACACGTAAAAATAACAACAACAACAATATAATATCAAGAGGGACCAGTGATTCCTTCTTCAAACATAATTATCGCTTTCACTGTCCTATTTATATACCATTTCGATACACCAAGCCCTATTCAACAAGGAAAATACAAAGACAGAGCTTATGACCATCCCAGAGAAAGATTTACAGACTGTACTGACTGGATGATTTGACTAACCTTAAAGAAAGAGACGTTAATGTCTCCTTAAAGAATATGACAGACTAATCTTTACAATAAGCAGAACAACGTATCACCAATACAATGTCCAAATTAAACCTTATGAGCCATCTTGGCTGAATTATCATCTTTCTTTGGAAGTCAGAAAATTCTAATCCCTTTTCTTGTCTTTGAACAAACTTTAGCTCCCTAATCTTAGTTTTCCAAAACAATATTGTAGAATCTGACCTGAGCTTTTTGTTTGTTGCGATATCGATAGATACGTCTTTTGAATACAGTCCGATTAGTCTGCCCTGATGCAGTGAAATGTCTTGCTAGGGACCTTCACTAGATTTACAAAGTAACTCTAGATTTGTCCAAGTAATACACATGTTTCTGTTAAAACCAAAGCGGCTCAATTAAGCTCCATGTTACTTTTATTTGGGAAAACATTTGAACATAGCCAACGAATCACGGTGTAGTTTTAGTCGCATTCTGATGACCATGTCCTTTTTGAATTTCTCTTTTATGTTATAACGTTATTAAAATCTGCCTAGTTATGTTTGTATGAGAAAAAGATGTATAATCAAGTACCTAATTAGAGATTCACATGGTCTTTGAAGATATATAGGCATTTGGTTTCATGATTTATTCGATGAACTCTTATTTTATGCAAATGGTAGTATTTATCTACCATTTTATTGCCATTATATGTGGGGGTACGGTCTTTATAAGCATACTGCTTTCAAACTAATCCCTTTTCTACCTATGATGAAACACTGGTTTATAACATGTCATGAAATGGAATGTTAAAACTAAAACAAGCTATTTCTGTTGCAGCAACTCTTTTAGCACCAAATAAGTTCCGCATGTAAACATTGACGTCTGCCTTACGTTTTAGAATGGACTTTTCTTCAACCCCTATTTAACCCTTTCGCTGCCAATGCCGGATCTGTGATTACCTATGCAAACAGTTTGGATCCAGATGAGACGCCGAGTAACTCGGCGTCTCATCAGGATCCAAACTGTTTGTTACTGTTACTATGTTTTTGAAACAAAAATGAAGAAAATAAAAAAAAATGAAAATTTGTAGCAGACGTCAAAGTTAGCAGACGACAGAATTTGGCAGCGAAAGGGTTAAAAACGCAAGCCAAACGTCCATCAGGGTTCTGGTTACTCGGCGTCACATATGGATCCAAACAGAGTGCAAAGGTAATCGCAAATTTGCCCATTCCACTATACATGTGAGTTGCTTTCCGGCTACGTCTGTGGGGATATAGTTGAAGGATTTGAATAATACCTTCTATCTAATTGATATAACTGGCCTCTAATATTTCTATTCCGCATGATTGTCATGAGTAGGCGAGGAATACAGACCATGATGAAACATTGAGCTTCTCCAATACCTTCACAGTGGAGTTATTGATACTGCTAGGGTATGCATGTGCATGGCTGGCTGAGCGTATCAGCTGTATTGAACACTTAAAGGGGATGATCTATGAATACTCCTAGCTGATATTCATAGCCCTAGTCGAATTCCGCTATTCACAACTAGACGCACGTTTATATACAGATTGGATCTAGATGGAACGCCGTGTAACTCGGCGTCTCGTAAGGATCCACATTATGTGACACTCCCTCGATGATTTCTCAAAGCCTTAATAGAAGCATGGCGTCAGATCTAAATTTGAGCAAACCTGATGCTTTCCAAGCAGGCTAAGGGTTAGGATGTATCGCATTATGGTTCCCAATTACTCTACAATTGACATTTCTATTATTCATTCTTTATCTTAATGCCACAATTTGACAATAGGTTGTGACCTCATCAATGCGCAGTATTTCTTGAGGAAACCTATTCATACGGTGATGCTCAGGACACGTATTTACCGTGTGAGTGGTATTAAAATAATTCATATTTCGCTCTATTTCTGTACGTTTAATCATATAGACACTTTCGAATGCTAAATTCATACAGTTTCCCTAGGTGAATATACCTCATTCAGATTGTAATAAAACATTGCTATAGTTTTGAATTTTAGTCAATGTGGCTTTTCATGACGCAGGGATTCAGAACTGTTCATAAAGTGGCACTCCAGTATAATCCAAATGATGACCAATAATGTTATATAATATTATACTTTATATAGCCTTACCATAAAATCTAGTAGCTTGTTTGTTATCATTCAAGGAATGTAAAGGTTGTTGTAGACTAGTAGGAGAGGGGATACGTTTATTTATATTGTTTGACTTTTAGGATGGGGATGGAATAAGTGTGAGGTTGGGTGCCCCATAACCGGTTTAAACACCAGAGACTTTTGTCACTGACCGTTCCTAGGCGGTACTTCCATCTTCCCCTATTGTGTGTTTGTTTTGTCTTTGGCGTCTCTTTATGTTTTTGGTAGTTATGTACATTTGCTTGTTTTCTTGTGATGCTGTTCGGGCGGCTGTTTGTTTTGTATGTGGCGTTTCCTGCATGACTCATGTTTGTACTTTTTTCCTTCTCATGTTAAACGTAAACAGCTTAGATACAGATGAAACATCAAACTACTCGGTGTCTCATCAGGATCCAAGGTGTTTGAATATCGAAAGTTTGATCGAATCGGAAGTAAGTGAATCGTTTAGTAAATCATAGACTGATAGACTGGGTAGGCATTATTTAATTTTCAGCGTGAGAAGGGTTAATCCATTACCTCATAGGCTATTTTTAGATATAACTTCTTTGAATAAATCTGCCGAAAAGGAGCATTAACTAGAGAAATGGAAAACCATAGAATTTTGTAGTTTGAAACCATTGTGATAAAAAGAGCATTTGTTCCTATAGGAGCAAATGCTCTATTTATCACAATGCTTTCATAAAGTGACTCTTTACAGAGTCGTCAAAAGTCGTCAATATGAGGGAATGGGTTAAGGAAGGAAATTCATTAGACAACGGTTGTCATCTATTATATTATAATGGTCAGTGTAAACAGAATCAGATTATAATAAATTACACATGAATTATCGTATTTCATTTTGTTGAAACCCACATTTTACCGTTTCATTCATAAACAAACCAAACCAATTACGCGCTGTGTTCAACACTCATATCCGAAGCAATTTTGACTACTTCCGATTCGTACAGGCTATTGATTGAGTGATTGAATACTTGAGTCATAATTTGATCCATACTGCATGGTAGTACCGGATGCACCGTTACAGCAATCACTAAAGTCGCTTTCCGGGGACCGTTAAAGTAAAATCTTGCTACAACGACCGCCTAAATATAACTAATTATTAGTATTTAAGCCAGGTGGAGGTGTAACTCAAGACGGGCAATATGCAGCTAGGGACCGTCGGTAGTATTTCTGTTCAGCTTTAAGCAGTCACGTATTTTGAAAGCCACCGATATGTATCAACTGGGGTTGTTTTACGGAGCTTTTTCTGCTGTATGTTACTTCAGTGCAAACCAGTGCTGCTTGTACTTATTATAAACACTTCATTAGTGTCTACCGTCGAAACTGTATACAGTTCTCAATACCAACGGTTTACCTATCGTCGTCTGATTTGGTTTTGAAATTTGAAACGGTCTTTTTGAAAAAACAACAACAACCCTTTGGAATCATTGGTTTATCTCGATATAGAAATTAACAAGTCACCAAACTGCAGATATATTGTCTTCAAAAATAAAACAAATTGTTTGGTTTGTTCTGTAAAACCTTGAACGTCCCGGAATTAGTCAAAATGCACACCATTCAATATGAACAGACATTATGTTTGTCACAAGTGGGTAAAGGTAAAACGATACTATATTTCATTTAATCCTTTCCCTGTTTTATATTTAGTCCAAATTTCAATACCTTTTGAATATTCATGGATAAAATAGTTATAATGATATATGGAAAGTGGAACATTATAACCATTTTAGAAACCAAAGACACATATATACCAACTGTCTGATCTGGATCTACTCTGTTTGAAAATGCGTAAAAAGGCGTTTATGTGAAGGAATACCCAGCGCTACACACAATATATACTGCCATGAAATTATCCCTTTGAACACAACGTGACATTCGGTAGAAATGTATTTACCCTCTCTGAAGAAACAAAATAAACCCATAATAATGTTTATTTGCTGGCACTGTTTCTGAAAACGGGATCGTAGTGTCAAATCATGTAGACACTGATGAGTTACTCGGTTTCTGATCTAGAACCGAGTCATTTGTATTATTTGCAAAGACTACAAAAGCCAGTTAAACACTATTGGGTATACAGTTAATAGCAATTTGTCGAAGCCCTAATAACGTTTTTTCTTAAAGGCAAAGGCTATTGTAACTCAATTACAGTCGGTAGTAAGTTCTCCTTCGCACATGTTATTGGATTAAAACTTCTTCATGTCCAGATTAAGTACTGTACAATTCTTTCAACAGCAGTAAATGTAGCGGTAATGAAATTTCCTGTCAGTTTAATAAAATTGTAATCCCTCATAGAGTTTCGTAGCATACTTCTACCTTCTCATATGCTTATTGAAACAAAACAAGCCATTAGTTTCTCCAGACCTATTTAAAGTCTACCAGTAAATTAAGTGGGCAACACCGTGAAGTCAAACGATGCACTATGCAATGCGTTTTATGTTTTGTAGCTTAAAATAAAATAAATTTACTTAGCTTATAACCAACAAAATGTGGTCTCTAGAAATGTCAGATTACTAGACTTTTCACCTGGACCCAAATTGTATGTAGGGGATTGCATATATTTGCCACAGTCCTTCATGTTTTTTTTATATCTATTTAAGACCGTATGCAAGCAAGATGACATATAATTATGATAAAGTAATATTTATTTGTTGTCCACCAATGTAGAATAATAACAAAATGGGGGATAACGTGATAATGTGACCATGTGTAACCGTCGTTAAGCGGCACGGGTATCGGGTTAAACTGGAAACAAATGTAAACAACGTTTATAATGATAAGGCGAAAGTGTATATTTCAATGAGCCATGTTACATTAGGTCAAGCATTCTCGATTACTGTAATTGGCAAATTGCTGGTATAACCCAAATTTGAAGTTAAAGGACAACTACAAAATAGATATCTATCAATGGCATTTGTGTGGGTAAACTGTCTTTATCACGGCATTGGTAAACCATGGACATTATTGCAAACGATTCGGATCCACTTGAAACTGAGTCTGCATTCATTCTCAAGTATCTGATTGGTCCGATTTTCAGGTTGCTTAAACTCTGGCCAATCAGGAAATTCAGAATGATCTCAGACTCGAGCAAACGTTTTATAACCCCAGGGCGAGGAATACAAAATCTCATCCGGATTCAATCTCTTTGACATTCTTTTATCAGGGCTTTAAATATAAATGAAAGACGACTGTTCCTTGAGAATGGTATCCGGAAGGTATTCAAAGACAGACAAGAGTTACCTAGTGCTCAGCCCTTAGCCCGCTGTACAAAATGTATGTTCTACTCAGTTTTTGATCTAATGCAATTTTGACGACTATCGATTCGTTGAGGGGTTGGGGGAAATATTGACCGAGTGTCAAACCGATTGGATCCTGATGAGACGCTGAGATGAGACGCTGAGATACTCGACGTCTTCTTTGGATTCATGTTTGTTTGCAAATGCCAGTCAAATCGGTTAAACGGTTAAAAGATTAATTCAGTGAGTGAAATGAATTGAAGCAAACATGCAGACTTCTGTTTTGTTTCTGGGATTCTCATATGTCAACATGAATTAGCTAGACAGTCAACTTCGACTTGTGTAGAAGATACGCGGGTAGTATGTATAGAACAGAACTCTTAATATGTTTCAAACAAACCTGGCTCCCCAGCTTCAGAACAAATATTACACAAAAAGTTGTATTAAAATATATCACTGCAGCCAATGACTTGTTAGACAAATAATGCAGACCCTGATCAAAGGCTCCTTTAGGAGGCATTTTATCTACGTTTACACAGTAAGCGCGAATGTCTTATGTACTCATTTTCAGTACATTAACCTTTATCTTGCTGAGTAAATAACTTTTACGTAACTTTTCACTTACTGCATTTTCAAAATTCTAGCTGTAATCATTTAGTCACCAAAATGCTATATGGGCGTCAAACGATTTGGACCCTGATGAGACGCTGAGTTACTCGGCGTTTCATCTGGATCCAAAAGGTTTGCATAGGTAATCACTCATTCGCCCGCAGCAGGCTAAAGGTTAAAGGTCTGTCTATAACAGTTTGACATTACAAGTCACTTATACGTGTATGTCACAGTATTACAGTTGAACCGTTATCCCGCTTTCCTGCAAACAGCTTGGACCCATATGCGTCGCCGACTCAATCGGCGTCTATTCAGGATCCAGGCTGGATGACACTCGGTAAATAGTTTATGAAAAGTAGAAACGAATCAAAAGTAGTCAAAACTGGATCAGATACAAATGTGAGCAGATAAAATGTTTGCTTCACAGCGGTATAAGGTTAGAAAACACTATTTTCTGTAGTATTATGTCTTGGTAGGACAGACATTATTGTAAGCCTGCTGTCATGGTTATTATATTGCGCTTTTACCTTTACAATATACCTTATGAATAACTATGTTATATGCTATCACGTTATGAATATTGATGTGTACAGCGACACCTAAACTATGGAACTGATGGTCTCTATAGAAACATTACAAAAAGTAAGGAAAATATATTGTCATTAGCAAACCGAGCAGGTCTTGATCAGACAGCTCAGTATATTTTGTCCAAGAAAGCAATTCATTCAAACGGCATATACTCATATTCATATAAACGATATACTAATATGTTATGTATGATGGGTGCAGTTGGCATGCCAGGGAAGTGTGTTCGTTTCCATATAGAACAAACACCTCATAGCAATTTTTGAAAACGGTTTGAAAATGTAGATACATGTAGACCATCTAGAAGTTTAAGATTTACAGCAGTAATAATCTCATTATATAGAGTTTTAAACGATATCATATTTTGTTTTGTATATCGATCTGTGACAAGCTAGAGGACACATTCCACCAATAGTCTGAAAAGTCAACACTCTAGTTTTATGTTTGAGGATGAACGGAAGAAACAGAAAGTCTAGGGAGAATTGAATGACAAAAAAGGTTTGCTTTACTGCTGACAAGGACTCCGAATGCCATTGGTCCTTTATCTTTTTGGCGTTTTCTGGTGTACCCTTTTTGAAAAGTAAGTCTTCAAGAAATATGCCCTCAACAAAACCGTTAGTTTAAATCCGAAAAATATCGAAAACATAACATATTTAGATGTATAATCATAATACCACATACAATACTTTTTTTTTATATCAGAAAAATTAATGTTTCAGTTTCTGCTTGTTGTGAACACCTCTTGTAATGGGCTAATATATTAAGACAAGCATATGGATTATTACGACATATATATAACAATACTTATCATACAAAACAAACGAATGGCTAAAAATAAATCGACAGCCAGTAATTGTAAACAATATCCTTCTACTAATTTTCTGATATTTGCAAAGAACTTGTGTAATTCAGTGTTATGTATATTCAAAGTGTCTGAAATGCATATTACTTTTTGTGTAACGTTTCTCAAAATTGGCGTGAATGAATGAATCAAGAATGAACACAAATGACAAACAATCAACAACTGTAAAATCTTAACAAAAGGTGAGACACGCAGTTCTACAGGGAGCGCCATATACAAAAGGGCACGTAAAACGAAACACCTCCAAACAGAAAACAGCATGGCTACCAGACAAAACGTGAAGTAACGCACAAAAAAGACATAAAATGAACATAACATTTACAGTAAAACCTCTCTATAACGGCCACTAAATTATGTTAATTAGATGGTATTTAGGGCAGGTGGCTGCTTAAAGCAAGGTGAAAGTAAAACAGAACGCTCCTATAGGAGCGTTCTGTTTTACTTTCACATTGCTTTAATCAACCACCTGCCTTTAACACAAAATACTTGATGTAATTTAGTGTCCGTTATAGAGAGGTTGTACTGTACCTTATGAAAACAAAGTAGACTATAGGCAGGAGTATCGCTTTGGAATGGTCAGTAGCCGAAAAGGCTACTGGGAGCTTAAATCAGGTTTGCGGGTAACCGACCTCATGCTGATCCCATCTTCACCGAATTCATAGTGTAAAGTAAACACACACATATATTACTTAATTGAAATTGGTGATATGTGTGCATTCTCTGAAGTGTTAGACTGAATGTAATTGATTTTAACATTCAGCTCACTATCAACATGGTCTGCTTGTCATATACAACGCATATGCTCTATTGTCTTGTTCTAATATCATACCATTCTCAAAGTCAAACAGTTTTGGTCCTGAATAAACTGCCCTAAAATTACCTCTTAAGAACAATAACATACTCCAATGTCCACCATTTAACACATCAATTAACATGGTAATTGTTTAATGCAGAACGCTGTCTTCATACCTATTGGTACCCATTAAGCTACCACATTAAATGGGGGTTACTGTGTTCGAATTATATGCGAAGACAGTACAGTAGTTTGTACTATACACCCTGCAATGTCAGTTGTGTAGGAACCATCACAGTTATACGGGCATTGAAATTGCGGGAATAAACGTTGTTGATAATTTGGTTTAGCTATTAAACAGAATGTTCAAATGTAGGTCGTACGGAACAAAGGACATTCCTTTTTGGTATCATTCTGTATAAAATTGACTAATCCCTATTATTTAAACAAACATGTATAACACATAATTCTTACAATGACTCCTGTCATCAACCACCACCTAATAAAGTGTCTTTATGACAAGTGGTAGCTTAGTGCAGTATCCATGCTTATAAAACTTTTTAGTTGAGTCTGAATTTGGTCTCAAGTTTTTGATTGGTCAGATTTGAGCCTTTGGCTCAAATCTGACCAATCAAAAGCTTGAGACCAAATTCAGACTCAACTAAAAAGCTTTATAAGCATGGACCCAGGTCTCGTAGTTATCGACGACTTCTTCATTATCATGTTTATGCGCTACTGAAGTCACATCACTAGAGATACGATGTCTAGCCAGGATCTAAAAGGTTTATAATGTTTGATATAGAGGACCTGTTGTGAGTTGTCTTTTAAGATCACATGTTCCTAAACGAGCCTTAGAAAATGTCATTAAGCGAGCCTTGGCGGGCTTAATAACATTTTCTTGGCGAGTTTAGGAACATGTGATCTTAAAGACAACGAGCATCAGATTCTTTTTCTCACATATCAAAAAAGTGTATTTTTACTGTTTAAATGACATTTAAACATACTTAGGTTTCCATGGTTTGACGTCATATATGACGTATGACGTCATATATTTTCTAGAGTGATCTTACACGTGTTACAGATAAGGGAGGCGTCCTGTTAAGAAATACTCGAGTGCACCTTACAACTTGGAATAGTTTAGTCGTATCGTTTAAGAGTGTACATTGTAGCATACTGAGAAAATATATGATTGTGTAAATGACCGTCCGCTTTAATCCTCAAATGAATAAATTACGTCACTTTTGTTTCAGGATCAAGAACAGAGTGTCAGACAGTTTAGTCGAGTTACACTTGTCATCCGCATGCAAACTAATTGCACAACATAGTACACAATTTGTCAGGCGCATGCTCTAAATTCCACTTCTAAATTCGCCGGAAAGAGACTCACATGGGTTTGCTGCAAAGCGCGAATCTGTGATTACAGTTTTCGTCAAGATGAGAGAATGCTACTCCGTGTGCGTTTAAGAATGCTATCACGTTATGAATATTGATGTGTACAGCGACACCTAAACTATGGAACTGATGGTCTCTATAGAAACATTACAAAAAGTAAGGAAAATATGCTCTATTGTCTTGTTCTAATATCATACCATTCCCAAAGTCAAACAGTTTTGGTCCTGAATAAACTGCCCTAAAATTACACAATAGTACACAATTTGTCAGGCGCATGCTCTAAATTCCACTTCTAAATTCGCCGGAAAGAGACTCACATGGGTTTGCTGCAAAGCGCGAATCTGTGATTACAGTTTTCGTCAAGATGAGAGAATGCTACTCCGTAAGAAGCCATACTGAAGGAAAATCAGCTCTGAGACTGAAAGCAGTCGCCATTGTTTACAAACATGATTTGCAGACGAACATATTTTGATAACCAACTGGTTAAAGTTAATTTGTTTCAGTTGATGGAAACTGTATATTCAACAATGCTATTGTTAGTATTTCTTCCTCACGATGATTAACTGCATAAACGCGTCGGAACTGCACGATGATCAACTCTGTAAATCGCGTCGGAACTGCTTCTGAATACGTTGTTGCTAATGTCTTCTTCACGTAGCGCTTGTTTATCTAAACATACGTCGGATGTGTTTCTGAACATGCTGTTGCTAACACGTCAATAAACTTTGAATGTTTCTCTCCGTAAATACACAGGGCTTGTTTCTGAACATGTAACACGGGTAATGAACAGGACCTTTCTTGTTTCATACGCCAAATTAGTATAATTAAAGCACACATACGGACGCACGACCTATCTGACACGTTTCATAGAGTATATGGGCTGACAAATGAGTAGTAGCTTTTGTCTATTCGGGTTTACTGGGTGAGTTCAAGAAAAAATGAAAGCGAGCTTTAGAGATTATTACTTTCTTTGTAATTAGTTTATCATGCAATCGTCATAACTGATGCATCAATAACATGAAACCAAACATTAACTTTGTGCTGCTTTAAATAACAACAGTTCATACTTATTGCATTGCTTGTATTTCTGAGTGAAGCCTATACCAGCCCTTCGCTTAAAAGAAGTCTATTTTTTTGGGAAATAAAATAAACATCATGTGTAACATTTATATTATTTCAGAACATGGCATTCATTTCATAACTATCACCGAGATGTTGTATGGGGGGCCAAGACAAACAGTACTTGAAAAACTGTCTCGACAGGCTCGATCTGATAAGCATTATTTTATTCTGTCTCTGCTTGTAATCAGTTATTATAAATGTATCGAAGCATTCCTGTTCAACGTTTTCATTACAAATGTTTTACTTGAATTCACCGACGTAAATGGACTGGAAATAAAGGGGGAATGTGGGCGCCATTTTCTTCGACTGGGCAGCAAAATCATTCAACTTTACACCTGCAAGTAAAGTTATGGAAGTTGGCAAAACATTCAGTTTCATGTCCATGGCTTAAAAGACGACCACATATTTATAAGTTTGAGAGGTTAAACAATTTGGCCTGATATTCAACATTGATATTTGAAGACCAATATCACATTTTCAAACTGTCAGAGTTTATGGTAGTAGACGTAGTATCCAAATAAATAGCATAGTGGGATGAAATAGTAATGTGACAAATCTCCAACATTTCCATATGAAAGCTTGCTCATTATTTGTTTGTGTTTCTTTGTTTGTTTGTTTGAGAGAGAGATAGACACAAACACACACACCACACACACACACACATACACAGACAAACATACATACAGAGACAGACATATGGATGAATAGATAGATAGCCTAGAAGACATGGACACCAAACAGACAAAGAGGGGCAACAATGATGCAGCTTGAAATATGATACACGATAAGGAACGGTATTGAACATAATATTGGTGCACTAGTAATGGTTTGGAAATTATTTTTTCAGGGCACTCATCAAGCGTTGTAATGGGCAAAAGCAGCATATGCTACAGCATTGACATTTTGCTTCAGACGGTACTTTTTATTTATTTCATTTAGATTTAAATTAAATTAGTATCGTATATGTAAGGTATAATATATTTTGTTATTGACCTTATGCAAGCCGAATACGTTTTAACCTCTATAAAAACTCATTTCTACGCCTTTGCAAACAGCGAAGACTTAGATAAGACAGCTCCTATAGGAGTCGTCTGATCAGGGTCTGCTCTGTTTGCTTATGAAATGATAATAGATATGATTCTACAGGTTCTGTTATGGCGTGAAACCCCCATGTGACCATGTGTATTTATTACAATTAATCTAATTAATATTCATGATGTCATTATTTCTTACATTAATATTCACGGAGTTAAGGTTAAACAACTACCATACAAGTGAAGATTAACTCATTATTGCACACTGTTTGAAACAATGTCTTTGAAGCAAACAGAGTTTGCTTCGAAATATTATACATTTGATAATCCATGACGTTTGATTTGTGTTTCATAAATTGATTTGTAGCTTGCCTGTAAGCTGAATGACTAAACAGAGGAGGAAACCTTATTCCACAAACGAATGTTTCCCCACGGAAACAACATCATATGAGTAGGCCTCAAGGAACACACTGATTTAACTGATTATCATAAAATACATTCACAGACCACATTCAGGAATGTGTTATACATTGCCTGACATAAAACTATAGTCACATAGAAACGGTTACCGTAATAATCGTATAATGTGAAATATATGGTTTATTATATTATACTATAGAACATTAACTAATCTACGTTGATAATGTAAAACATATAAGCAATTTAGTCTAGCATTGATTTCTATGGATTCTAGAAGAGATTGTTTTCGTCGGCCTTATAATTTCCTTTCCTACGGAAACAACTTTTTGATGAATGAGACTGATATTTGAGACTGATATTTGACTTCAAAATCAAATGAAAATCATGATTATGTAGAAATATAGTTGAGAACTTACAAATACATCTAAATATAGTCATCTTAATATGATTGGGAGAAGACCTTGGGCGACTTCAGAGGGCCAACAATATGTTTCGTCCATTCGTCCCAGTGCGATTTCGTTACAGAGATGCAGCAGATATACTTTTGGCGAGTGAAATACAAAGACTAATATATCCCACCATTGTTTCACCACGTTATACGTATTTATCAATATCTGTAATACTAACAGAATGCATTATCTGTCCTACATGAACAAAGCATCTGAAATCTAACCACACACAGTTATGTATTAAAACTTGAGGTCATACGAACGGCGCTGTTAATTTGTGTTTGGTGTTGAGCAAGCTGAAGTGATTTCTACAGGTATGACCATATGAAGAAACGGGTTAAGCGGACAGATAGCTAAACGAAATAAACTTCAAGAGTTGTTCAAGCACTATTAAAATGTCTACTTCAGGGTAGATTGTATTATTTCAAATTGTTAATATATAGGTATTTACATGATCGATTTTATTGAATCTGGTGATATTACGAACTACGGTCTGTATCGTTGAATGAACAGCATGTCACAAAGTTATCAAACTTCAAACGAATTCAAGACACAGCGGTCTGCGAGCTTCATGCCACATATTGCCGAAAGTTAAAACACTACATTTATGTATAGACAACATTCGCACATTGTACCCAAATCTAATTGTGAACTCAACGCTTAGTTTTGCAGACAGCGTTATAACATCTGTTCCATGTTTTAAATTAGTTGAGATAGTAATGTTCGATTTAAAAAATATTTCCCAGTAAAGTTTAGCAATAAAAGTGGAAAGCAGTTCTATAGGAAACGCCATATACAATCACACATGAAACAACACAATTTCACGGCAAAATGTGAATAAACGCACAATGAATCGAATGAAACATTCACCATATCAAACAAGATGTGTTTGTGAAACACTACACTATGCATCCACACCATCATAACAGGCTAATATCTGTACTAAATCAAATAGTAAAGCGAATGTAAACTTTGATCTATACATTTGTCCTTTGACCTTAAAGGATGATCTTGACATTGACATGTCAGCACTCAACATGTGAGGCTTCATGAGATAAACATGTACCAAAATGTGCACATAGAGTACCGTGGTACAGATTTGTAAACATTTATTTGTCGTATTTAGTTACATTATTCTTTACAAAAACGACACTGATGAACTTGTGTTGCTGTTCGGGCGACTGTTTGTTCTGTATGTGGTGTTTCCTGCATGACTCATTTTTGTACTTCAATTACATTAGATAGACTGCACTTTACCGGCATAAAATAAAATAGTGTTTTGTACATGGAAGGTTGGATAAAGGTAGATCTAAATGCACTTTCATTAATACCATTTAATTGTGCTATTAATGTCCATATCCTCACATTGCTGTAAGCAATACAGTACAAATAAATACTTATTTATACATCTTATTTATGCTTCCTTTGTCGCTGTTGATGGACTTAAATCTTTGTTTCTGAGCGAGGATGTATGCACAGTTTAACAGCTACAGATCTTAAAAGCATTGTTCAGCCATTCTTAAAGATATGTCTGTAACACGGTTCCATGCCTCGTCAATTGTAT
Source organism: Azorinus chamasolen (assembly GCA_963576725.1). Classification (NCBI taxonomy): domain Eukaryota; kingdom Metazoa; phylum Mollusca; class Bivalvia; order Cardiida; family Solecurtidae; genus Azorinus; species Azorinus chamasolen. The sequence goes on from OY755242.1 coordinate 87,501,353, forward strand.
GATGTTTTACAAAGATGCTTCATGTAAAGGAGGAGTTCCTGAAAGGAGGAGATCCTTTGAAAGCAAAAGCAGCAATGCGAAAAGACTAAACGCAGACTCCATTTTATTAAGTTTGTTAATGAGCAGTTATCAAAAGATTACTCACGCCCCGCTAGCACCAGATTAAGCGGTTGTCAAATTTAATTACCTAAAACACTTAAATGCATGATCCCAAAGGACCAGAAAATACAACACTAGGAATGAAGTACGGGGCAACTCGTGTCCCATCTTACGGGGTTTATATAACTTATTCTTTTCGCTAGAGCTTGTTCTTCTGTTGACGATTTTAACAGTCGAAATCTCATTTTAACTGAAAATCTGCTTAAGCAAGGATCATAATGGAAAAGTAGTAAAGTCAAGCAGGCAAAGCCACATGCAAGACGCAACCACCACCAAAACACCGATAGACAGCATGACACACACACACACACACAACCACACACCCAAACGCACACACACACACACACACGAAATGAACACAGAAAACACCAAAAGACACACAAGAAACAGGGACAAACGTTCCACAACACGAACAAACCACAAGCACAAAGACGCAAGGCAAACAAAAGGAAGGGTGACAAAGAGAGTACCGCCTTGGCACGGTCAGCAGCAAAAACACCACTGGGGGTTTAAACCGGTTTACGGACGTCCTAACCTCACACTTCTCTCAAAGTCACCCTAGCTTTACAAATATTGTAAATAAAGGTATCCCCGCTGGACTTACCCACAACATAGACGACGGTGAACACAGGACAACATGTAAAACATAGCACAATAACTGTGACAAACCGTCAAATATGTACTCAATGACTTTGCTGAAGTCAGAGCACCTGCAGGTAAGCCGTTAAGGGCACGACAGGGAAAAAGTAATACATGAGTCTGGTAAGCTCCTCCTGTATCCAAGTTTAAGAGTATACCATCATAGAGTACTACCCTCGGCCTGTCATCGCGCAAGCAAAGAGGGAAGCGTAGCTACCGACTGTAAAAGGGTCGATAACCAAACATGCAGTGTGTTGCAATATAATAGGATCATAACCTTTCTTTTTAAATGTTTTAATGCGTTTTATAAACAAATCATGAAAATGGATATGACCCCGAATTTTCCTAAGTTTGTAGATAACATCCCCATAAAATTCTGGTTGAGAAATGCCTTGTCGCAGTAATGTCCGTAGATTGCAATTATATTTACTAATGAGAGGTAAATTTCGATAATAAAATTTAGAAAAGGTTTTCCGAAGTTTGTGATATCTGTAACCTTGCTTAAGAAGTTTATCAGTTATAACTAAATTACGTCTGTTAAAATCTTCAAGCAAAGAACCTAATAAGTTGAGAAATATAAACCCCATAAGATGTAGAACGTGGCACATCCCCATCTAGAAAAGGATAATTAACAATTTTAAAATTAAAATCTTCTCTTTTATCGTATACTTTGGACGAAACTTTATCATTTGTAATTGAAAGATTCAAATCTAAAAATGAAGCATTAATGTCAGATTGATTAGCTTTGTTTAAAGACAGTTCTTTTGGGTAGATTGAAGAAACCATAGTATCAAAATAAGGATTATCTAAATTCAAAATATCGTCTAAATACCTTGAAGTTTTATTAAAAGCATTAACAATATCGGTCCGTGTATCAGGTTTTAAGCTAAGCATAAAATCCCTCTCGTAGCAATACAAAAACAAATCTGCAACAAGAGGGGCACAATTTGTACCCATGGGTATACCAACAACTTGACGATATATGGTATCCCCATAACGCACAAATATATTATCTAAAAGAAAGGTAAGAGATCTACAAACATCAAGGCAAGTCCACATTGTGTAATGTTCAACTTCTGAATTTGAAAAGAATGAACGTTGAACATTACAAGCAATGAACATTTTGTTTTCTCTGGCAAAGGTTTTTTCTATTAATTTAATAAGTTTATCCTTTATAAGATGGTGAGGTAGAGTAGTATAGAGTGTAGAGAAATCATAAGAGCTCAGTAAAGAAATGTTATACTGTTCATTTTCAAGTTTTGTTAAAACATCATTTGAATTTTTTATGGACCAAAAAACATTAATACCAGAATTTTCATATATTTTATCACAGTAGCGTTTAACATGTTCTTTGATCGTAGTAAGACAGGACGTCAAAAGTATAGATAATTTAGTAGTGGTACAACAGCTAGAGTTGGCAATAAAACGCGACTTATAAGGGTTTTTATGTAGTTTCGGAATCCAGTACAAAGTAGAAAGTTTATGTTGTTTTATGTTAGGACCAGACTTAAAATTATTGCACATTTTTACATGAACTAAGAAAAATATTCCCTAAAGTTTACCATCGAAATCTCTCACTTATTGACAAGTACAAATGTAATCTTAAGGCGCTCCTGCGACACGGTATTTCACATCCTCAATTTTATGGTGGTGTGGTTTACAAAATCCGTAAAATTATTGGACATACCCATTTTCTCAATTTGTTCACTAAATACAGTAAAACAATCATTAAAAAGGGATATCATCCTATGGTACTACAACATACTGCATGTCTGGTTGACAACCCGTTTACAGTTGGCAATCACGCTGCCCTCTTTGCATGTACGCCGACAAGAAAGGTTTAGTACTCTATGAAGGCGACCTCTTAAATCCGGAAACGGAAGGAGGACGTCGGATTTTTGTCGTACCCTTTATTACTGTTCTACAGTTACTCTGTAGCTCAATCATTGAGTACACTGACGATAGGTGGATACAGTTGTTTCACTTAAATATGTTTTTGTTTTACATGCACTTTACCACTGTATTTGCCATCGCAGTTGTTGTATATTAGTCGGAGAGGGGATACGTTTATTGTCTTTTAGGATGGGGATGAAATAAGTGTGAGGTTGGACGCCTCTAAACCGGTTTAACCCCCCCCCCAGTGACATTTGTCACTGACCGTTCCAAGGCGGTACTTCCGTCTTCCCCCTATTGTTTGTTTGTTATGTCTGTGCGTCACTTTGTGTCTTTTATATGCATTTACATTTGCTGTTTGTCGTGGCGCTGTTTGGGCGGTTGTGTGTTTTGTATGCGGTGTTTCCTGCATGACTCATACATGTACTTTTATTAAGTCTGTTCACTACTCAAGTCTGAAATGTGTCCATTAACCAATTTGAAAGCATCCCGATTATTAGCCTATACTTCTCTGTTGTTTACACTATTTATATTCCCCATAATATTGATATGCACAACACACACTATGGTATAATCACTGATAGATTTATGTACATTTGTATTGATAATAGATACGTTATGGACAGATATTGAATCGCTTATTAGCATTTGATCTAATGGTGTATTGCAAGTTGTATCTGTTCTAGTAGGTTCTGATATGGCATTTAAAATCGTAAATATGTTAACGGATGCTTATTAAGATTATACATTATATACTGACATTTATATACCCAGTAATAATTTGAGCACAGGTTTCCTGGCCCTTATCTGCAGCATATGTTATCGCCAGCATATTTCAAATAATTTCAATTAGGGGGCCTGTAATTAAATCCAAACACGATTGGTGATTCAATAATATTTAGGTCTATCCAAAATGAATTGATTCTATATATTTATACTGTAAAATAATTAAGAGCCATAAACCAAGACCCTTCTACCTGCCTCTGTCTCTGTCTTTTGTATACGGTTTGCGAAACCTTTTTTTGAGTAAAGTTTATTTACACTGTTTTAGGGTGGGGATGGAATAAGTGTGAGGTTGGGCGCCCATCAACCGGTTTAACCCCCCAGTGACTTTTGTCACTGACCGTTCCAAGGCGGTACTTCCATCTTCCTCCTATTGTATGTTTGTTTTGTGTGTCTCTTGTTGTTTTTATAGTTATGTACATTTGCTGTTTCCTTGTGTTGCTGTTCGGGCGACTGTTTGTTCTGTATGTGGTGTTTCCTGCATGACTCATTTTTGTACTTTTAAGGTCTGACAATACCATCAAACAGGCATACCATACTATTCATGAGGTACATCATCTGAAATGTTTCTTACGCTTCTGGCATTCCAATTAAACATCGGTGTTTCTAGGAGGTTACCAGATTGGTTTCTTCATCCACATATATTAAATTGTCCATAAAATTACCAGATATATGTTGCATGGTAAAGGTCTGAATTGGATAAAAGAAAAAAAAAGAAAGAAAGAAATACAGATGATAGCGAAGCTAAACTATTAAACCTTCTGATGCTGAAACAGAAACAATAACATCTGCTCAATTTGTCATTGGTTGGAATTTTAACTGATATCCGATTGGTTCAATCCGTTTAGAAACTATTGGAGTGTCAAACAGCTTGGACCATAATGAGGCAACGTGGACCATGATGATTCGATGAGTTAAAATTTTTCAACATAAAGCCGAAATTGTTATATTGCTCATGAAATGACGAGGAGGTCTGTAAAATATAATTAGTACTATTTATATTTCTCAAATGGTAAATAACTATTATAACAGCATAATAGTTTCAAACAGCGATACTTGGCTTGTGATGTCTTTTCACGTCTCTAGTAGATTAAGGTTGTTGAAGATCTAACATCTGCCTTAATTATATCATCGCTATTAACCACTGCATTTAAATAAAGACAACATAATTATATTAAAATAAAGGTTACATTTTATCATATGTACTTGTATTCAATTTTATTGAAATCATATTTTACCATTCCATTCGTACCGTTTGACAGAGATATTGGCACACTGTGCTAGTAAATAAAAGTCTGACAGTTGAGGCTATACTGGTAGAGAGTGTAGGAGAGACACCGACCAAGATTGTTACCTGCCCATGTGAGCGTTGTGTTGCATTTTAAATACCGCTGTAATTTCCCTAGTTTAAAAATAGAGTATATGGTTTCTACATCGACCACAGAAAGAGGTCTACCTACGTCTGTGTATTACTAGTAACCTCGTGAATATACAGGAAAAAGCCACGATATCAAGTAGTTGAACGTTTATAATGGTACATGAAGACAGAAAGTATTGACCATGCTAGAATCAGATTTATATTATTTCATAAACAACGTAATCAGACCTTGATTAGATATCCCCTTCAGGTGCTGTCTGGTCTGGGTCTATTCCATTTTCTCTGGCCTAAAAAGGTGCCTATACCAGGTAAAGTGTTGATGCAGTATGTAGTTGGATGCTTGACTGAACGTGCTGTACTTTTGTTCAACATTAAGCATCCATCAGCGTTTTGAATTTTTCCAGGCTAGCGGCGAAACCGTGATTACCTGTGCAAACATTTTGGATTGCGGCGTCTCATCGGGATCCAAATTGTTTTACAATTTGACCATATTTTTCAAAGAAATAAGAGAATGCTTATTCCAAGAATTTAAGCAGACAACAATTATTGCTGATGACAAATTACCTAGCATTCAAATAGTTAAATTCACCAAAGTTTATTGCTCAAATGGTCGTTTTGGAAATGTTTGACTGTATATAACTTCAGTGTAGCAATGTTGATTCTTCTATGACCTTCTTGCATCTACGATCAACAAGTTGTGCACTTCTCAAACATTGTTTTTATATTCCTATTGGATTACAAGATGTAGCCATTTGTAAGTTAGACAGATACGCTAACTAACCATTTGTAACATTGCCTAGCACGATTTATGAGGTTGTACTTTAAGTAGGTAAGAACTACACAGTCAACAAATGCAGGCCAATATGTTTTCGAAATAAAACAAAATGTTTAGTTTGTCATTGAGTTCAGAGAAAATAAAACAAACAATCGATCTTCGAAAGCAGATATTGTTCTGACATCTGTAAAAGAACGACATGGTCTATGTTTAACTCTTTCGCTACCAATGTCGCATCTGTGATTACCTATGTAAACAGTTTAGATCCAGATGAGACACCGAGTTAATCGGTGTCTCATGAGGATCCATACTGTCTGTTAATGTAACAATGGGTTTCTTTCGCAACATAATTGAGGGAAAATAAAAACATTGAAATTGTAGCAGACGACAAATCATCATTTGTAATTAATTTTATTATACAGATTCAGCCATGGCAAACATTTTTGTGTTCATGTGGCATTACAAAAATATTCTAATTACACCATACGTTTGATCCTTAAATACAATTGTCTAAAACGTGTTCAAGGGCAAGGCAATGAGGAAATGATATTACGAAATGATGCAATCGATTTCTACCTAGTATAATTGTTGCACCCAAAAAGGAGATGTTGTATAAATACAGATATAATATAATATAATTATAAATATAGATAATTAGATGTAAATGTGCATTGACCTTTAATCCGCTATTCGCGACCTGACTTGCATTTGCTCAAAATGGATGAGGCACCGAGACAATAGGCGTTTTATGAGGATTTGTGTTGTTTGACACTCGCTAGATATCTTCTGTAAACTTTTATCACATCGAGCATAGTTTTGCGTATTGTGTACAATTAAATGGAAAAGTAGTAAAGTCAAGCACGCAAAGCCACATACAAGACGCAACCACCACCAAAACACCGATAGACAGCATGACACACACACACACACACACACACACACACACACACACACACACACACACACACACACACACACACACACACACACACACACACACACACACACACACACACACACACACACACACACACACACACACACACACACACACACACACACACACACACACACACACACACACACACACACACACACACACACACACACACACACACACACACACACACACACACACACACACACACACACACACACACACACACACACACACACACACACACACACACACACACACACACACACACACACACACACACACACACACACACACACACACACACACACACACACACACACACACACACACACACACACACACACACACACACACACACACACACACACACACACACACACACACACACACACACACACACACACACACACACACACACACACACACACACACACACACACACACACACACACACACACACACACACACACACACACACACACACACACACACACACACACACACACACACACACACACACACACACACACACACACACACACACACACACACACACACACACACACACACACACACACACACACACACACACACACACACACACACACACACACACACACACACACACACACACACACACACACACACACACACACACACACACACACACACACACACACACACACACACACACACACACACACACACACACACACACACACACACACACACACACACACACACACACACACACACACACACACACACACACACACACACACACACACACACACACACACACACACACACACACACACACACACGAGATGAACACAGAAAACACCAAGACACACAAGAACCAGAGACAAACGTTCCACACATGAACAACATCACAAGCACAAAGACGCAAGGCAAACAAAAGGAAGTAAGTAAAGTCCAACATTAGCTCAAGTTCAATTATAGTAGATCCTTATCACACCAAGTGTATTGTCGCAACAGTCGGAGTGAACTATAAATATGCAGTTTTGTCAGAAGAATTCGGATTGTTTCACTTTGCTTGTATTGTACATGTATTTCGGATTATTTCACATTGCTTGTGGTGGTGGCTTGGCCTAGTGGTTGAGCGTTGAGATTATAACCCAAGGGTTTGGGGTTCGACTCCCGACTGGACCAGCTCGAACTTTTATAGATGCTTTTGTATCCCATCCGCACGAGGTTGCCTCCTCTCCAACCAGGAGGGGGGGGGGGGGAGTAAATGAACATCCGTGAGGGTCACTAGTCGGTACTGCGGCTGCGTAATCACACCATATGTTAGCAATGCTCAATATTGTAGTCAAATGGCTCAATGACAAAGGGAGTAAAGGTTGTCAGCCGAGCTGCCAAACGGACTGAAAGTAGACTCTATGTATAACTAGGTACATTACTTTTGTTTTACTGTTTTACTGTTATATTTCCCTATTGTATAAGTAAGACAGCGAGGTAAGAAAATTGATAGTTTTTAATGTGACGAGATGATAATGTGCCAGTGGCAGTTTTCATATCGCATTATTAACTTACATTGTAAACAAACATTATACCAGGGATACGTTTATTTACATTGTTTGTCTTTTAGGGTGGGGATGGAATAAGTGTGAGGTTGGGCGCCCATAAACCGGTTTAACCCCCAAAGGGACTTTTGTCACTGACCGTTCCAAGGCGGTGCTTCCATTTTCCCCCTATTGTGTGTTTGTTTTGTCTTTGTGCGTCTCTTGTTGTTTTTATAGTTATGTACATTTGCTGATTCCTTGTGTTGCTGTTCGGGCGACTGTTTGTTCTGTATGTGGTGTTTCCTGCATGACTCATTTTTGTACTGTTATCATCAGCATCAATACCAAATATAAGCTAGTACTGTCAAAAGGTTTGGATTCTAACACAATATAGAGTTTTCAACTTTCAGTCTGGAGCCAAGTCGTTTGTAGAGATTTATACATATTCGCTAGAGTGTTGAATCGTTACATTGTTACATGGGTACATGTACATTGAACCTTGCTCATTTAATCATATATGACAATTCATTCGTAAGGTATAAAGCTGGGGGTTTTCTACCCACATTCCATTATGCATTGACACGTTTGTTAATGTCGATATCATTTCTTAGTCAGTCCCTTGACAAGAACTAAACTTTTGAAAGGGAATGCGTTACATTACACGTTGTGTTTTGCTGTAATCGTAGAAGAAATTCTTTATTTGTAATTATGCATCATCATCATTACATAATAATAATTACTAATAAACACCATTGTCACCATAGTCTGGTCATCCATCGTCGCTGTATCACCTGTATGTATTCAGTATCTTTTTGCACTGCATCAAACCCAACTCTTCGTTTTATTTCTATTCTTAGAAGCTGCCAACGCATTTCTGTTTGTGTTGTGAATTAGTTAAGCATGCGGTACAATGTTCTTTACATGTTAAAAACACGGTTACTCCTTTCTTTCTCCATCAAACCTATACTATGACCAGCCTTTAGAGACGATTCTAAAGAGGGGTAATAGTATAGGGTTTTGGCGGAGAAATGATGATTTTAGAATTTGGGTACTCACCTTTATCTGTAGCTTTGCAGTTACATTTAATGAGTACTGTTCCTTGCACTCACTTATTGAACTAAAACAACACCAAAACAATAATCAACTATCAATGTACATCTCGATTACAACCTGCAATATTATACCTTTCCTGTACAAAGGGTTTAATCGGCACTTTAAGGTTTTCCATTATCCCAACATCCCATGACTTGCATTTAGAAACAGTTAGGATGCAAAAGGGAAATCGAGTATCTCAACATGATCCAAGCTGCTTGACACCCAGTCAGTAGTTTCTCAAACGATTGATCGAATTGGAAGAAGGCCAGAACAGGTCAGACCTTGATCAGCTAATTATTCTTACAGCGGGTCAGGATGGTTTAGTAAAAGCCCGTAATGCCTTATATCCCTTGTTTGGTTACAGAACACGTTTCGATAGGAGATCTCAGTATCCGTCGGAGATGAACTGCCAGTTCATTACACCACTCTTCATATTTATACCATAAAACCATCACAGTAAAGATGACATGATCATTTTGGCTATGGAAAAGTAGTAAAGTCAAGCAGGCAACGCCACATGCAAGACGCAACCAATACCAAAACACCGATAGACAGCATGACACACACACACACACAACCACACACCCAAACGCACACACACACACACACGAAAAAAAGGGAAACACCAAAAGACACATAAGAACCAGGGACAAACGTTCCACACATGAACAAATCACAAGCACAAAGACGCAAGGCAAACAAAAGGAAGGGTGACAAAGAGAGTACCGCCTTGGCACGGTCAGTAGCAAAAACACCACTGGGGGTTTAAACCGGTTTACGGACGTCCTAACCTCACACTTCTCTCAAAGTCACCCTAGCTTTACAAATATTGTAAATAAAGGTATCCCCGCTGGACTTACCCACAACATAGACGACGGTGAACACAGGACAACATGTAAAACATAGCATAATAACTGTGACGATCCGTCAAATATGTACTCAATGACTTTGCTGAAGTCAGAGCACCTGCAGGTAAGCCGTTAAGGGCACGACAGGGAAAAAGTAATACATGAGTCTGGTAAGCTCATACTGTATCCAAGTTTAAGAGTATACCATCATAGAGTACTACCCTCGGCCTGTCATCGCGCAAGCAAAGAGGGAAGCGTAGCTACCGACTGTAAAAGGGTCGATAACCAAACATGCAGTGCGTTGCAATATAATAGGATCGTAACCTTTCTTTTTAAATGTTTTAATGCGTTTTATAAACAAATCATGAAAATGGATATGACCCCGAATTTACCTAAGTTTGTAGATAACATCCCCATAAAATTCTGGTTGAGAAATGCCTTGTCGCAGTAACGTCCGTAGATTGCAATTATATTTACTAATGAGAGGTAAATTTCGATAATAAAATTTAGAAAAAGTTTTCCGAAGTTTGTGATATCTGTAACCTTGCTTAAGAAGTTTATCAGTTATAACTAAATTACGTCTGTTAAAATCTTCAAGCAAATAACAGGCTCGGGCAAACCTAATAAGTTGAGAAATATAAACCCCATAAGATGTAGAACGTGGCACATCCCCATCTAGAAAAGGATAATTAACAATTTTAAAATTAAAATCTTCTCTTTTATCGTATACTTTGGACGAAACTTTATCATTTGTAATTGAAAGATTCAAATCTAAAAATGAAGCATTAATGTCAGATTGATTAGCTTTGTTTAAAGACAATTCTTTTGGGTAAATTGAAGAAACCATAGTATCAAAATAAGGATTATCTAAATTCAAAATATCGTCTAAATACCTAGACGTTTTATTAAAAGCATTAACAATATCGGTCTGTGTATCAGGTTTTAAGCTAAGCATAAAATCCCTCTCGTAGCAATACAAAAACAAATCTGCAACAAGAGGGACACAATTTGTACCCATGGGTATACCAACAACTTGACGATATATGGTATCCCCATAACGCACAAATATATTATCTAAAAGAAAGGTAAGAGATCTACAAACATCAAGGCAAGTCCACATTGTGTAATGTTCAACTTCTGAATTCGAAAAGAATGAACGTTGAACATTACAAGCAATGAACATTTTGTTTTCTCTGGCAAAGGTTTTTTCTATTAATTTAATAAGTTTATCCTTTATAAGATGGTGAGGTAGAGTAGTATAGAGTGTAGAGAAATCATAAGAGCTCAGTAAAGAAATGTTATACTGTTCATTTTCAAGTTTTGTTAAAACATCATTTGAATTTTTTATGGACCAAAAAACATTAATACCAGAATTTTCATATATTTTATCACAGTAGCGTTTAACATGTTCTTTGATCGTAGTAAGACAGGACGTCAAAAGTATAGATAATTTAGTAGTGGTACAACAGCTAGAGTTGGCAATAAAACGCGCCTTATAAGGGTTTTTATGTAGTTTCGGAATCCAGTACAAAGTAGAAAGTTTATGTTGTTTTATGTTAGGACCAGACTTAAAATTATTGCACATATTTACATGTTCCGAGACTATATCTTTTTCTTGAAATAAGAATAGAAAGTCTGGCGTTTATGATTGCCTGATGACAGAACAAGGCGTTTCGTACTATGAGACCGAATGTACCAATGGCGTAATCTTCTAAACATTATTTTCGAAAACTGATTGTGAGCCAGTGATGAAGAACAAAAGGGAAATGTTCAAATGATAATACATACATATTATATCTGTTGTTAACGTTTTATTTATTACATACAATCATGATAATTAAAATATATATTCAAATGCATCATGTCTGCACGTGTCAATTTGAAATATTACACACAGTTTTACCAATATATACCAATTTGTTGTTGTCGTGATTGTAATGAGTGTGTTTCCTTATTATACATAATCTGCATTTGTGATTTATTGTTCACGTTCCAAATATAAATATTTAATCAATACAAATACAAAAATACAAAATAATATGATGGTGTAGCTATGGATAACAGATAACAGGCATGTGAAACACAACACACATTTTAGCTTCTTATTCAATGTTAAAGGGTATATTTTAAAGAACAACCTTCTGTTAGGTTAAAGGGGAAGTTCCTACATTCGACATGTTTCAACAGTGGCTAAACTATACAAAACGCATTTGTTTACATGTATATGCTGTAAAGAAGTATATCGTAAGAAAACCAACTTTCATACATTTTATATGTTATTCGGCAAGGTATACGTATCTATTTGACTCGCGTTTTAGTTTCGTTAACTGTTCGACCAAGGTCGATAATATTTTGTTGTAGAACAAAAATTATAAGTGTCGATGAAAGCGGTTTATTTTGTATCTCATGGGCATTTTTCGATATAAGATCAAATTGACAATCTTCATGATAATGATTGAACATTTCAAATATTAAGTTTTATGACATTATTGAAAATATGCGTTCATTGTAGGGACTTCTTCTTTAAGCATTCGGGATAATAGGATAATAGTATTAGGAAAATGTCTGATTATAATGCCATAAATATAAATTCTAACGATCAAAATGATTCGACTCAAGACAGTTGATCACCTCTTCAGTGCAAAGGTCATACACACTGATGACATTAACCAATTTGCACCCAGTGAATTCTTCCATGTTTATATATTGGATTAGTCCATGTTTTTATCTAAGAGGTGCTTGGCCTAAATTTTCAATTTCGTTTGGTTTTACATTACAATTCCTATCAGCAAACAGTGTAGACTCTGATCAGACGCCGCATTATGCGGCGTCTGGTCAGAGTCGACACTGTTTGCCTACGTCCCATATATGGGTTCGTGGGAGCAAATGGGTTAATGTGAGATAACATTTTCCACAATATGGATGAAAAGTTGAATAGATTTGGAAATGATTCGGATCGAGTTGAATTCAAAGCCTTATGGTCTGATCCGGGCCAAATCTGTTTGGCATTCTCTTATCTAGGCTTAGAAAAGACATGGAAGACGACTGTTTCTTTAGAAGTGTATCTGGAAGGAATTCACCGACAGATACATGCTCCAGTGAGTGAAATGAACATTTAACATCGAAACTTTGTATAACACTCGCGTGTATGATTTTTGAAGACAGTCTGCATATGGCCACCGATGTTGCAAGCCATTTATAAAGGCTACACATTTGCGTTTTGTCGCGGGTTTACATTTAACATGCAAAATGTGTTCTGGTAGCCTCATTGTTTGGGTGACAAATGATGTAACATTTTGCCTGGTAAGCGCGACGTCTCTGTCATATGCAAACAGCCTAGATCCAGATGAAACGCATAACAATGAATCGAACGAAAGTAACACTTGTAGCAGGTCAGACGTTAAGCCGCTATGTTTTAGCCGACTTAGAGTTGATAAAGGCACGCACCCGCGTCAATTCCGGATTCTACAATTTAATGTACCCTTGCCTTACGTCTTTGTGCTTGTGATTTTGTTCATGTGTGGAGTGTTTGTCTCTAGTTCTTGTGTGTCTGTTGGTGTTTCTGTGTTCATCTCGTGTGTAAGTGTGCGTTTGGGTGAGTGGTTGTATGTGTGTGTGTGTGTGTGTGTGTGTCATGCTATCTATCGGTGTTTTGGTGGTAGTTGCGTCTTGTATGTGGCTTTGCCTGCTTGACTTTACTACTTTTCCATTTACATATATTTCGCTGAATTTATATAGTCTAGTACTAAGATGCTTTAAAGAGGAAAATAGGACAATACTAATGCAGAAAATTCCTATAAGAGCGGTCGGCATTATTATGACCTGCATTAAACTATCACCTGCATTTAGTATACCTCTTTTTTATGGCCGCTTAAGACATTTTACACTGTATATATTGGTATTATGGGTATGTATTACATATTTTACTCCACCTGAAATGAATTACACACGTCCATAAGGTGATTAGGTGATTCACTGATGTACCAGGGAGTTATACCACTTAACCCTACAACGATGTGCGTTAGAAAGGCGTTCGGGCATTTGAACATTCCAACTAAGTTGTGGTAGGTCGGTAGTGAGACCCGTTTGTTCTTTGTCATATGCAGACAAAACGCATCGGGTCTTGTACCATCTGTAATGAACTGATCGTAGCAAAATGACCAATATACTGGTGGGGCGGTTAATATACTATTGAAACCCTAAAGCCAATTAATCTCTCACATAAAAATACTATATATAAACTACATATTACGAAGACATTTGATATATGTTTAATAATGAATGATGCTTACATTTATTTATATTATCAATTTAAAGGATATCGGGATATTGTCTTGAGTAATGATTACCATGCTTTATAACTCGTTTAAAGTTGTATTAACCCTTCGCTTGCTATTCACGTCAATATGCCTACCTGTAAATAGTGAAGACCCAGATGAGACAGCTCCTGCAGGAGCTGTCTCATCAGGGTCTGCACTATTTACAAGTTAATTGCGCAACCTGTGCACTCCACAGCAGTGAGTGCATAGCGAAATACTTTTACACAGTGAAGATATATGTAAATATACAACAGGGCATGGGTAAAGAAGGACAAATGTATTTTAAAATTCAGCAAGAGAAGGGTTAAAGTTGTACTAGTGAAGTGTAGGACGTATACATGTATTATGAACCAATATCAGTTCTATTTGAAGAGGGGTTTAAGAATTGTTTTCCCGATGATTGAAAAGTAATTATTCAAACAAACAGTGCATACAATGATCAGAAGAGCGACAATTAAATAAAGCACTTTTGTTTCTACTCGACAACGCGAATGGAGTGTAAAATATTTTAGATCCCAATCAGACGCTGATTTATTCGGCTTTTCATTAGGATCTGAATCATTTGCAATGTCTGCAAACAGTATCACCAAAAAGACTGGATAGCGTTAACCCTTAACTCCATAACAACGCATTTATGACCCATTCTCAAATAAAGACCACCGTTACAGGTATGTTTTGTTTACATTTTAAGTAGGTTATGTTGGTGTGCCATAAGATCTAATTTGGACTGTACACCAACATAACCTACTTAAAATGTAAACAAAACATACCTGTAACGGTGGTCTCGAGAAAAATAAAAATAAAAAATAAAAAAAATGTATACGTCCAACAAAATATATGAAAAAACAAAACTACCCATTCCAAATATAAAACAATAAAAACAAAACAGATTCGAACCAAACTATTATAGCGGCCACCTGGGCATTATACAGTGTTTATACCTGTAGTGTTTGTAAACATTGATAACAAAAGGTGTGCCATAAGATCTAATTTTACCTGTAGTTTGAATCCTGCTGAGACGCCGTGTTAATCGACCTCTCACCGTGGTCCCAACTAAAGTAAGAACTCGATACTAGGACATTTTTAGTAATGAAGAAAGTATTCCTTTTTAGACAGCTGACTGATTAATGCAGAGTGACATTCATCCAGAAAATACCTAGAGGAGCTTTTTTGCAATACTTTCATCCTGTATTAACCCTTTCCCTCATATAAACGTGTTTTCACGCATCTGCAAACAGAGTAGACCCAGATCAGACGGCTCCTAGAGGAGCCGTCTGATCAGGGCCTGCTCTGTTTGCTAATGGAATTAGATAGATCTGTTTCTATACTTCGTAAGTTTCCACCTTCTATATTTCATTATAACTATTTTGTCCATGAATATTCATTAGGTATCGAAATTTGTATTAAACATAGAACAGGGAAAGGGTTAAGCTGTCACCTGTGTTAAAGGTCAATAATGATACGTATTCGAGTGTTCGTAATATCGAGAATTTTTACTGTACGTGTAACTTTCACAATGACTATCACCAATTTAACAATAGTGTGTAAAGAGTTAGCAGCAATTTGCCAAACTCCTAATAATAGTTCTTCTTCAAGGCAATGGCTATCCTAACTTAATTAGAGTCGGTGGTAAGTTCTTCCTCACATGCCTAATTAGATTAAACCTCTCCATGGCCAGATTAAGTAACTGTAGAATTCTTTCAACAGTAGTGAACATAACGGTAATGAAATTTCCTGTCAATTTAATAAAATTGTAATCCCTCAGAGTTTCTTTATATACCTTTTCGTTTTCATATGCTTATTGAAACAGGTCATTGTTTTTCTTGCTTAACCCAATCTAACTCTCCCCTTCATATAAAACGCCTTTTCATTCATTTGCAAACAGAGTAGACCCAGATCAGATGGGAGCAATCTGATCAGGGTCTGCTCTGTTTGCTAATGATATAATATCGATCTGATTCTACAGTTTCTGCCAGAGCCAATATGTCCTGTGTTACATATGCAATTATAAACATTCAGCTAATAACATTGATGTTAATGTTGCCATTCAGTTAATAAATGTTAATATTGTCATATGCAACAGGGAAATGGTTAAGTCCAGAACATAATCGCATAAGTGAATAACACTGTGTGTACTGAAGTAAGACAATGAGCCATATTTTCTCGTGCTTATATTAATATAATTTTGATCATAAACAAAATATTATTCTTGTTTGTGTTTTTAAATGTCTTTGAATTGTCAGAATGCATAGTGCATATCTGATGTAATTTATTATTCAGATATTGTGTAAACTATTTTGTGACACTATTTCAATGTTTTTTATCAATTGTCGAAGACTGACTCACATTTCTATAACGTTTCAACATTTGTGTTTACATTCATATTGCATGAACCGTTACAGTTCGATGCAGAGCTCCAGATGAGATGCGTAAATTAAAACATCTTCAAGAATAACTTCTTTATTTCTCTACCAAACACTGTGTTGTGACCACTCTTTAGAATCGACTCTCCCAGACGATTCTAAAGAGTGATCACAACACAGGATTTGGTGGAGAAAAGACGATTTTAGTATCTGTGTACGCACAGTTATCTGTAGCTCTGTCCATGGTTACGTCGTTAACAAGTCAGTCGGTTATACGATAATGGATAATTTTTTACAAATCGAAGGTTAAATCATTAACAAGCCAGTCAGTCGGTTATTTAAGATAACAGTTATTCCGTTAAAAATTTAACGTTATATCATTAACAAGCCATTTACGCTTTTACAATACAGTAAAACCTCTCTATAAGGACCACTAAATTGTGTTAATTAGTTGGTATTTTGGGCAGGTGGTTGCTTAAAGCAAGGTGAAAGTAAAACAGAACGCTCCTATAGGAGCGTTCTGTTTTACTTTCACCATACTTTAAGCATCCATCTGCCTTTAACACAAACTACTTTATGTAATTTTAGTGGTCGTTATAGAGAGGTTTTACTGTAACAAATAAACCGTTAAAGTGTGTTTGTTAAATAATCAGATAGCCAGTCGGTCATACGGCAACATCTTTTCTGTTATGGGCCCGTCATACCATGACGTTCTGGTCAGCGTTCTCTGGCGCTTGAGTAAACATTGGTAGTCGCCCATGGTCGCTGGGATAGCGCCAGAAGAGCGTTGTATGAAGGCTTGTGAACGCTAGTGAACGTCGGTGATCGCCGGGAATCGGCGGAGAACGCTGGTCCGGAAAAAAAGTTTTGAACATGCACAAAAGTTCTCACTGAGACCAGCGTTCTTCAACGTTTGATTTTAAACGCTGAAGAACGTTTAAGAATGTTAATGGAACGTTTTACTAACGTTCGATGAGCGTTGCACGCGTTCGGATATCGTTAGTCAGTCGTTACTCTAGCGTTAGTTGGTTGTTACTAATCGTTTGCTTTGCAGTGAACGACTCACTGGCGACCTGTCAACGACCGCTGAACGGTCCCCTAGCGCACGCAGCGTATGACTAAAGTCAAACGAACGTCAAAACGCTATTATATCGTTATCCACACGTTAGTCACACGCTCAACACGCTCGTCTAACGTTCACAAATCGATCGTTGTGCGCCTGTGGCACGTCAGCACACGCTAATGGTTTTCATGGGTATCTTACTTGGTCGCTGTTACACGCTTCTCGCGCGTAAGACACACGCTAGTCATGCGTTAGGTACAACTTTATCACACGCCAGATGTGTCTTCCTCACTCTAGAATGCTCAATAATTGAACAATTGAAATGTTCAGAGAACGTTGACAGAACGTCATGGTGTGACGGCCCTTTTACAAATTGAAGATTCAGTCATTAACAAATCAGTTACAAGATGATAGCTATGCAGTTACAAATTGAAGAAATTATTTAAATGGCCAAGTAGTTACGAAATACCAATGGTGTTATTTAAACTACAATAGTTCATATTTGGAAATGGCAACATGTCACTATCTAACTTTATGAGTTCATGATTCCTCAATTCAACTTCATAATTTCACGATATTTCATAAAAAAGACGTTATAACTAAAGTACTTTCTTCTTTTTATAACAATGTGTATACTGATTTACATGACAAAGAGTGTTGGCCCTGATCAGAGGGTCTACATTATTTGCAAATGAATGATTAATTTATTTCCAACATATAAAGGTTTAAGTAAGTAAATAAGCATAGTGTTGTGAATTCATTATCCATTTAAATTTTAAATTGTTCAAAGATCAAAAGGCATATAACACACAATGAAGTACTCTTAGTTTTAAGTCACCCAACGAGTGAGTGAATGAGTTTGAACGGTACGTCATCCACGATGAAGGAGTAAACAAAAGAGTAATAGTTAAATATAGTTAAATATACATGTGAATGTGTCTTTAGAGAATGCATCATGTAACTGCATGGCCAGTTGAATCAATTCAAGCCATTGTGCATTAATAAACTTATTAGTACCCAGTATACCTTAACAAAGAACATAGATAAACAGTGTAGACCCAGCTCAGAGAGCTCCCGAAGGAGCTCTTTGATCAGTGTCAGCTCTGTTAGTTGAAACCGTCATTGTCCACGGCTTAAACTAGCATATATTGTGATTGCTGTACTCCCTCCACATCAGAAACGGATCGGACGGGTTCCTTAATCCGTTACTCCATAAATACGCATTTCTACGCCTTTGCTAACAGAGTAGACCCAGAGTAGACTATAGGAGTCATCTGATCAGGGTCTGCTCTGTTTGCTATGATGTATGGTATGAGGTATGATTCTACAGTTTCTATCATTTGTAAAAGTTCCTGTAACTATGTGCTTAGTATAGCTATCCATCTAATTGATATATACGATGTTATTATTTCGTACATGAATACTCATGGAGTAAAGGTTTAAATAATATGAGAATGAATGTGATAAATGACGTTCATATTTTTCGTGCTTGAGGCTATCAGCCTATATATGCCCTTATTATCCTTGTAAGAATTCGGAAACCAATCTTCTCCTCCACCTCGGTTTTTGTAGTTGCTTAAGACAGATTCTACTGTAATCCAAATGTGCACCATATATGGGACATATGGGAGTCTGGTCTGCACTGTTTGTCTATGTTTCTTTTCTTTTCCAGATACTTTGCGATTACATAGAACCAGTTTCCGTTTAAATGGCAACATCTTTAATACATGTTCTAGTTCAACGCTCCAATTTTCCTGTTTATAATCATATACAAAGCCATCAAATCAAAGAATGACGCGACCTTTGTGCTTACATTATTATACATTAAGCGAGATACGATCATCAATTACAAATTCGTCAAAACATTCTGACATTAATCGACGAATGGCGATAGAAAAAGGCTTCTCATAATTTGACAAAGACAAACTGTACAAATGATGTCATTGTTCTACTTAGGGTTTATCGATAACTACAGTTTGCCCGTACATTTTGCAAATCCATTGAGAATTCAATCAGTAAAAAATAGATGCGGAATATTTCAGAATCCATTTTATTTAGATTTACATACATTTAAAAACTGCTGCAGTTTAATAAAGTTCTTCTAGGGAAACGTTTTGCATATTGTGCATTGCCTTTAGTATTGTCTATGTACCATGTGTATTGTAATGTATGTTTTTATGCAATGAAGACACTGTATTGTAATGAATACATTGTAGTAACAACCGGTGATGAAGACGGGAAACGTTAATCCTTAAACCATTTGCGCCCAGTGGAGTATTCCATGTTTATATATTGGATTAGTCCATTTTTTATCTAAGGATGCCTGGCCTAAAGTTTCATTTTCGTTTTGTTTTGTATTGAAACTCCTATCAGCAAACAGTGCAGACTCTGATCAGACGCCGCATCATAGTCTACACTGTTTGCATATATCCCATATATGGGATCATGGGCACAAATGGGTTGATCTACTTAATAATTAAATCCGTCTACTCCTTTCTAAATACTAATTTAATAAAAACATGACAGTGTCAAAATTTGCCACTGAAGAAGAAACTGATTTTATGACAAACAGTGAAGCCCCTGATCAAAGAACTCCTCAAGCACCCTTTGATATGGGTCTACACTGTTTGTAGAGGTCTCATATACTTGGTTATCGCATAAATAGCGTGAACATTATAAACTACAGTAAAACCTCTCTACAACGGCCACTAAAATTGTGTTAATTAGTTGGTATTTAGGACAGGTGGCTGCTTAAAGCAAGGTGAAAGTTAAACAGAACGCTCCTATAGGAACGTTCTGTTTTACTTTCACCTTGATTTAAGCAGCCACCTGTCTTTAACACAAAATACTTGAGGTAATTTAGTGGTCGTTATAGCGAGGTTTTACTGTAGTAATTTACTGTCACGGAGTAAAAACTGATCTGACTTTGAACTCAAATTTACAACGACTATAAATTTGAATACATTGTAGTCTAAATGTTTTTGTATATATATGTTGCATCAGTCTTTACTGTAATAGCTCTATGCTAGGAGTAAGGTTCATATCTCTGGAGATTGAGATGACCTATCAATACCGAATGCGTTGTAAGCAGAAACCTCTCAACATGGTTGGATTCAAAATTTAACCCATTCCTTTATATATATAAACGTTTTTCCACGTTTTGCAATCAGAGTAGATGCAGATCAGACGGTTCATCTAGGAGCCTTCTTATCAAGAGCTGCTGTTTCTTTTTAAACTTATAATAGGTATGACTGTACAGTGTCTACTGACACCAAAATCAACTAATAAATATTCATGATGTTATTATTACTACCAATAATATTCAACAGGGATATATGTTCTTAAATAAGACATTAACCCTTTACCCCATAAATACGCATTTCTACTCCTACAGAGAAGACCCAGGTCAGGCGGCTCTGATCGGGGTCTGCTCTGTTTGCTTATAGAGTAATTTATATCTGAATCTACAGTTTCTGCTTTGACAAAAAGTTAATAATTAATCTAATTAATATTAACGAGTCAAAATGTCTTTCTTGCATATTCATGGAGTAAAGGATTACACTATTAATCTGATAGAGAATTCTTTAAACGCCTTTGCATACAGATAGGCGCCACTGATAGTGATTAAGGTCTACTCTGTTTGCATATGGATTCTTATCACATACGAGTAATCTCCCTTGTATTCGAGTTAATATAGTCATATCACATATTTCTCTACATAACACACGTTTTATATAATCTATAACGTCATGTAGAACCACCACGACGTCATGTAGAAATATACACGTAGGACCTGACAAAAATGGTCTTTTTAGTCGAAATAATTTTATTTATTGAACATCGGAGTCTTGCAAGGCAGGTGGTAGCTTAATGCAGGTCAAAGATAATGCTGAAAATTCCAATAGGAGCTTTATGCATTACTTAGACATTCATTAAGCTACCACCTGCCTTACAGACACATCATTAGACCTCTTTTTGATGACCGCTTAACCTATTACTTCATAGGCTATTTTTAGATATAACCTCTTTGAATAAATCTACCAAAAGTAGCATTAACTAGAGAAAAGGAAAAGTTTTAGAATTTTTTAATTTGAAACCATTGTGATAAATAGAGCATTTGCTCCTATAGGAGCAAATGCTCTATTTAGCACAATGGTTTCACAAAGTGACTTTTACAGAGTCGTCAAAAGTTGTCAATATGAGGGAATGGGTTAACACATGTTCTACCGTAGATATGATTCTACAGTTTCTGCCAAGGTCAATTATTCTGTGTTCATATCCCATTATAAACATTCAGCTGGTAAAAAAGTTTTGATGTTAGTATAGCATACATGCAAATTCGTTAGCTTAACCCTACGCTTGCTGAATTTTAAAACACATTTCTCCTTCTTTACCCATGACCTGTTGTATAATTACATATATCTTCACTGTGTACAAGTATTTCGCTGTGCAATCACTGCTGTGGAGTGCACTGGTTGCACAATCAACTTGTAAATAGTGCAGACCCTGATGAGACAGCTCCTGCAGGAGCTGTCTCATCTGGGTCTTCACTATTTACAGGTAGGTATATTGACGTGAATAGCAAGCGAAGGGTTAAGAGTTTAACCTTTTCCCTGTTCTAGGTTTATTCTAAATTTCAGTACCTACGGAATATTCATGGACAACATAGTTATAATGAAATATGAAAGCTGGAACGTTGTAGGTATTTTAGAAAGAAACGAAACGGGTATTCTAAATTCCATTAGCAAACAGAGCAGACCCTGATCAGACGACTCCTATAGCAGCCGTCTGATATGGGAATACTCTGTTTGAAAATGCGTGAAAACACGTTTAAATGAAGGAAATGGTTAATCAATCGCCTGTCGAATAGCTTCCTATATAAACACAAAATTCAAACACACCCAAACAGCTACTATGCTCACATATTTATTAATTACTTACGATAATATTTCGGTCTATCTGACGTAATTAATTACTGTCCAATAAAGATTCGTTTGAGTCAATAATGTCTGATCTCACACAAGCAATCTGTCATAATAAGTACGGTTTGTTTTTGCTTCATGAACAGTTTCTCAAATCAGAATATTGACATACATAAATCTTTATCATCTCAAATCTGGAAATAAGTAATTGCTATATACGTTCAATAATACAGTCAGACATTTTACGTTTCGTTAATGGGTTTCCTCTTTCGTAGAAACAATACATGGTCACAAGGGAGAACTCGCTGCGTAATCATATAGTTTTCTGAATACGCGATCCAGATCGTCAGCCCAATCCATCATAGGCTTTTTTAAGACACAGCCTCTTTGAATAAATCTAGTGAAAAGGAGCCTATACCGGTGATAGAAACCACTGTGATTTATCAGAGCTACAGATTAAGGTGCGTACCCAAATACTAGAATTGATATTTCTTCACCAAATCCTATACTGTGAGCACGCTATAGAGTCGTCTCTTCGAGGCGATTCTAAAGAGCGGTCACAGTATGGGGTTGGTGGAGAAATAAAGGAGTTATTCTTGAAAATGTTTAAAATTATGCATCTTATTTGAACCTCTGGATAAATAGAGCATTTGCTCCTATGGATCACAATGGTTTCAAAAAGCTACTTTTACAGAGTCGTCAAAAGCCGTCAATATTAGAGAATGTATCAATCCCTTTAGAAGATGAATCAGGGTCTAGTTAGGCCAAACAGTTTAATATTTCGGACATTGTGCCAAGCAAACCACAGTAAAATATGTATACCATCGATTGAAAACAACAACATTTCAGTCATGTTTCGGCGCCCGACCCATTGCAGGGGTTTGGCTGGGGTGTGAAATGGGCATTGATGTTCTACATAGTAACTATATCGTTTATTGTTTCAGTCACAGACGAACATACAGGTAGAACAAGCGTCTTGCTTCAAGCCCGATGTGTCCGTCCAAATTATCACCATCGTTAAGTGACAGATAAATTTGAAGTAAATTCTGATAAGCGTTAAAGTGACAGATAAATTGTAAGTAAAAGTACTACGAAAACAGTAAAGAACTCGGTAAAGAGTTGCGACTATGACGTGACGTCTAATAAAAAAATATTTTTAATGATTGCACCGTTTCATCTTGAAAATGATGTTTACTTGAGCTGTGGTCTGCTATAAGTTGTATGAACTTTTGATTTGTTAAAACTAGCGTGAAACAGTTGACCGAGTATTAATCAGCTTAGACCCTGATGAGACGCTAGGTTACTCCGCTACTCGCGTCAGCGGGGTTTCTGTCAGGCTTACTACATGTTGTTATAAACTGCCATGGATGCTCATCGTGACGACATACGTTAACACATTTCCCTTATGTAAGCGCATTCTCGCGGATCTGCAAACAGAGTAGACCCAGATCAGACGGCTCCTATAGGAGCCGTCTGATCAAGGTCTGCTCTGTTTGCTTATGGTGAAGTATAGATCTGATTCTACAGCTTCTGCATGAGCCAAAATGTTCTGTGTTCATATGCCATTATACAAAATAGTCTTATTAATAGTCATGACGTCATTATTTCCTATATGAATATTCATCAGGGAAAGGGTTAACACGTTAACTGCAGGACCTGTGATAAGCGCCCATTCATATTTTTAACATGTGTCTTAAAATCAGGGGGTAGCTTAATGTAGGGCAATAGTAATACAAAAAGCTCCTATAGGAGCTTTCTGCATTACCATTGACCTGCATTAAGCTATCACATGCATGAAGACTACTCATTATTATACCTATTTTTGATGGCCGCTTAAGACAAAATCTGCTGTATTCTACTTCGTGTCTTGAAAGAGGGATATAGGCAAACAAAACAGTGTGGATCGAGATCAGATGTATCTTGAAGAACCTACTATCTGGGATTTCAATTTTCTTCAAAATTATTTTCCAAAAATTATTTCGACACGAATATTTTTGCAGAAATGAAAAGAGGTTCATTCAAACTTCATATTCGGTAGGAACTACAGATTGAATCTGGTAAATGTTTTGTATGAGAGTGGAAGTGGTGTGGGTGGGAATTGTTAGTGTTGCCCAAACATACATAGCCAGGCAGACACTTAAGAGCCTCTTAAACCGTGTGAAATGGTCATTTATGGTGTGTAGTTCAGAGAATGGAGAAATATGACCCACAATGCGGGTAAAGTTTCAAACGAGTGCATACGTTTTGTGTTATAGACACTTTTCTTCGAAGTCGAAAGCTGTGCTTTAGGTCAATTAACATAAGCATAATTACTTAGCCATGCCAATGCAACAACAACTAGTATTATTTCTTCTACTTGTTTTACCAATTCATTGCGTCAGATCCCATGAGATACATCTTCTCGTTCTGCTTATTCATGTTTACCTAATTTCTGCAGTACCACCTTTTCTTTGGAGAAAATTAATGTCAGACAGGAGATGCCACAAAATTACGCACAGTCACCCTAGAAATTCAAATGAATCACTACCACGCACCCGAACCCGCACGCAAGTACGCACGCACGCACTCACGTACAGCGCATGTATAGCAACCCCATACGCATGCATGCACACAACACAGGACTGTTCCTGGTTTGCTTATCGATCAATGCTTTTATTATTTTGTTCTGGACACGTGTAAGACAAACTATGACGTCATTACTTACAACCGAGTAAGACAAGAAAATAGGAATAACAGAGCAATAATCGTATATTGACAACTATCCTGTCTAATAAAGTCAAGTAATTAACCTTTTCCCTCATATAAACGCCTTTTCACGCATTTGCAAACAGAGTAGATCCAGGTCAGACGGCTCCTACACTGGGTCTACTCTGTTTGCTTATGGAATTATACATATCTGATTCTACAGTTTCTGTAAAAACCAAGCCAATCCTATATCCATGTACTATTATAGAAATCCAGCTAATAAATATTCATGATATCATTATTTCGTACATGAGTATTGAACAGGGAAATGGTTAACCATTCAGTGATGCGGATCTGATGCACGGGCACAGTTTTGCAATTATTAACTTTGACATATGTAACACTTACCATTTACCTCATGTATATTTATGTAAGGACTAATGATATCATTGTAATCATGGTATGTTTCGAACCTTCAAAGTTGGTAAAAAGTTAAAAGCTTTAGAATAAGAGCTATATAATTTCGTAAGCAAATAGAGCAGTCCCTGATTTAGACGACCCCTACACGAGTCGTTTGATCAGGATCTGGTCTATTTGCAAAGGCTTGCGAAGGCACGTCCACCCCATATAAGGTTTAGAATATGTTCCAACACTTGTCCGTTATTGCATGGTTACATTGTGGTTTTAAAAGTTGTTACTGGGGTAAGCATGTTGAACCTTATCGCGCTACTCACGACCTTGCACCTTGGAACTTGGCGTCTCATCAAGTCTAAGCTGTTTTACACTTGGCCAACAGATTCTTAAACGTTTAATCGAATCGGGCGTAGTGGAAATTAAACAGGTCCAGACTTATGCAGACACTATTTTGCTTAAAGTAGGGTAAGGGTTAAGCCACTTAGATTATGTATTCTTTCTTTAACAGATCCCCTCATAGCCTATTTTTAGATCCAACAGCTTTGAATAAATCTACCGAAAAAGAGCATTAACGAGAGAAAAGGAAATATTTTAGAATTTTGTAGTTTGAAACCATTGTGATAAATAGAGCATTTGCTCCAGTAGGAGCAAATGCTCTATTTATCACAATGTTTTAAATGGGTGAGTTTTACAGAGGCATAGAAAGGCGTATTTATGGAGGAAAGGGTTAAACAATCCAGATCAGAGACCGAGTTAGTTACTCGGCATGTCATCAGGATCAGAACCGTTCGACACTCGATTAGAAATATCTTAGGAACTGGACCGAATCAGAAGTAAGTATCATTTGCAGCGGCGCTTGTTTTAGGCAGACAAAATGTTTAAGCAAACACAACATGATAATGGCTGACCATGTTTTATTTATCTGAAACATTTTATTATCCTACCAATTTGACCTGAGACTCATGCATATTCCCTGTATTATCGTCGGTAATCTTCGAATAAATGTCCGAAGGTGTAAGAATGCGCTATAAGAATACAGTAAACCCCCTCTAATGCGACCAGCAAAACAGGGCATACATCACAATGGCAAACGCTGGTGGTAGCTTAATACAGGACGAAAGCTATGCAGAAAGCTCCTTTAGGGGCTTTCTGCATAACTTTTGTCCTGCATTAGGCAACCACCTGCTTATAAAGACAGCCATGTTTATTCAATACGTGTTCGCATTAGAGGGGTTTTACCGTACAATCCTCGAGGAACATGATTATTACCGGCTTTTGGTTTGCTTTTTTTGTCACAGAGTATTACGAACAATCCCGATAAACAAGCCGAAATTTAATCGAGTCTCAGGTCAAATTGGGAGGATAATACTTCAGTTACAGATAAAGGTGCTTACTCAAATTCTAAGATCGTCATTTCTCCACCAAACCCTATATGTTGTGACCACTCTTTAGAATCTAAAGAGTAGTCACAACATAGGGTTTGGCGGCGAAATTAAGAAGTTTTTCTTCAAAATGTTTTAATTTTCGCATATTATCTGGACCTCTGTTTTACATAGCCTGGTGGTTGTCCCATAAAGCGACTCTAAGTCAGGCTGCCTGATAAATTCTTTGCCGCAAGGGGAAGGAATTGACATTCAATAACCGATATTCTCTTCGACAGCTTACTCCTCCTTGGGCCAGAGTTTGTGTGCTGCTATCGTTATTGAAGAAGACGAAAAGACGTTCATACCTGCACCATTTCATTTGGCATTCCTGAAATAGAGGAAGACATGAACTGAAACTATTTGAACACAGGGAGTGCTGCTCATGGCAGAAACTTTACAAGTAGGTCTATATTATACCAGTTAATAAACAGAGCCATCTGTTTTTGGTCTGCTCTGTTTTCAAAGGCATGTAAAGATGTCAGGTAAATGATTTAAACCCATTTGCTCCCAGTGGATTCTTCCGTGCTTATATATTAGATTAGTCCATTTTTTATCTAAGGGGTGCCTGGCTTAAATTTTCAATTTCGTTTTGTTTTATATTGAAATTCCTATCAGTAAACAGTGTAGACTCTGATCAAACGCCGCATAATGCAGAGTCTACACGGTTTGCCTATGTCCCATATATGGGATCGTGGGAGCAAATGGGTTAAGGTAACACTATGTACAATGTACACATTTGACGTATTTCTACATAATATCGTCTTATTCAATGGTTTGCTTTACCTCTGTTATTTTCGACAACTTACTCCTCATGGAGACAGATATTGTGTACTGTCTGTCTGTCTTTCTGTCCGTCAATTAGTCCAGCTGTATGTCTCTTCTCTCTGAGCATCTCTCCCTCACCCTCTCTGTCTGCCGCACTCTCTGTCCACATGTCTCTGTTTCTATATCTCTGTCTCTGTACCTTTGTCTCTGCATCCCTGTCTCTCTCTGTCTCTGTCTCTCTCTCTGTGTCTCTGTCTATCTCTCTGTCGCTCTGTTCTCTGTCTATGTCTCTGACACTGTCTGACTATGTGTGCCTCTGTCTCTCTATCGCTCCGTCTCTCCGAGTCTCTGTCTCTGCGTTTGTCTGTCTCTCATCTCTCTGGCCGATGTTGGATGGAATAAAACGAATATCCGCATCATTACATTTGATTTTCATGAAACGCAAGAAGGCAGTAAAGGATATATGAGACGTAACATTATTTTTTTTCACATTACTGAGGCATACACTCATAGCTTCACATTTTGTTGTTGCAGGCAATATTGAAACGCTTTAACCAATGAAGAACGGAAAAAAGCAAAATACTACTACACAAATAAATAAAACAAGCAAACAACGAAACAGACAAACAGACAAGATAACATATGAAATCTAACTTTAGATCAAAGCTGTGTTCGCCTAGATATGTTTACCTAAAAGCTTTACCGTATTCATTTGAGTAATAATGACAACATGATTTATATGAAAACAGAAATGGCTGACCATTGCAGAATATGTAGAAGCAGATCTATAATAATGCATTAGCGAACACAGCAGACCCAGAACAGAATGATCTAAGTCTACCCTGTTTGACAATGAGTAAAGTTTCGTCTCTCTCAGGTAAGAGTTAAAACATAGTATATGTTGCGCGTGTCTACACCCGATTGTCTTATTTAACTTTTTACTCCATAAATACGCCCTCCTACGCCTTTGTAAACCGAGTTTACATGGCCATCCTTTGTTCATGTGCTATTATAACAATTATTCAATTAATCTAATTAATATTCATGTTGTCGTTATTTCTACCATTAATATACATAGTGCAGGGTTAACGTTTATTTTACCATCTGATAAAATCTGCAGCATAAAACTACTGTTCATTTCAAAATATTTTGTCACTGAATTTGAATCGAGATTTTTTATTTCGAGTCAGACTGAATTTAAATATATTTCATTTGATCACATCGTTTTTCAAGAACTCCCATGCTAAATATGCCTCAATGACATGCAGTAACAAGAACAAAATGCAAAAATGCATTTTCTACATGTTAATTGGATTAGCTGTTTCTTTGCAAATGGCCGCCTCATGTATGGATTGTGGAGCGTATATTTTTCAACAGGGGACGTTCCACTCGATGTCATTCGTCCACCATTTGTATTTTGAAATGAACATAAACAACATAGTAAAGTCAGGCAGGAAAGGGCACACACAAAACGCAACCACCATCAAAACACCGATAGAAAGCAAGTAACACACATACACATACACAACCACACAAACGCGCGTGCACGCATACAAACACACGAGATGAAAATTTTAAACATGAACAAGTGCACAAGTACAAAGACAGACGCCAAACAATTATAAAAGCAAGGGTGACAAAGAGAGTACCGCCTTGGAACGGCCAGTGGCAAAACCACCACTGGGGTTTAAACCGGTTCACAAACGTTCTAACCTCAAACTTAACCCATGTTTAAATAGGAAAGCATTGCTTTTAGGCCTGAAATCTTTATGTAAAGATGGATTCAAGTGAAACTCGGACACAGAGTTCGTGAAAAACCGCTGACACAAGTGGTTTAAATTTTTTCTCACATACCTTCCCTTATCTCCGAGTAAGAACAACGGGTTAAGATTCCCTTATTTGTAACACGTGTAAGATCACTTTATAACATATATGACGTCATACGTTATATGACGTAAAGCCATGGAAACCGATGTTTACATGTCATTTAAACGACGAAAATACACTTTTTTGTTATGTGAGAAAAAGAATCTGATGCTCGTTGTCTTTAAAGATCACATGTTCTTAAACTAACCAAGAAAATGTTATTAAGCTCGCCAAGGCTCGCTTAATGACATTTTCTAAGGCTCGTTTAGGAACATGTGATCTTAAAAGACAACTCGCAACAGATGCTCTATATCTCAATCCGGTAAGAAATGAAAAACAACAACAACTCAATTCAAATTCAGCTGTAATATGTTTATATATAGGATGGGTGATCAAAGAATTCACGGAATATTTCTCATATTTCTTTATTTTACACAGAAATAAAGATCAAACATAGATTCTAAATCTGTTAGATCTATAGAAAAATTAAATTTCTAGATCTATTTAAATCTAAGTATAAATTTTCAAATCAGAAACATCGTTTGTTAATTATTTATTGTATCTACAGCAACCTGATCATGGTAGATTCGGGCCAAAATTAGAAATTGCTTCGTACAGGCATTTATAAATTAAAACCTGTTTATACAATACGTCAACAAGGTTAACGCTAAAATTCTTCTTTTTAAAAAAAATTAAAAAAAATGACGTCATTTCCGCAAAAAAGACGTTTTTCCGGCAAACAACTTTAAGTGTGTTAATGAGTACTGAAATACGATCTGAAATCAAATTTTGTATAAAAAATGGATTTTCACGGTTAAAAACCATAGAACATATGGTGAATGCATATGGGGATGCTACTCCGAAGAAGGCGGCCATTTACAAGTGGTTCGCTGAAGAAAGATGAGAAAACCTTACTGATGTTGAGCGCAGCGGCTATCCAGTGACGGTAACGTCATCTGACGTCGCGGTCAGCAAGGGGTTTAACTGTTGTTGGGCACACATAGACGGAATGCAATTAGAGAAATTGAAGCAAGAACTGATTGTAGTTATGGGATGATTCTGATTAGGCTGGGGGGGATCATGTGTTGCTTAGGAGACTCATAGATTCAATTTCATAAATTATCTTATAATAGACGTCCAGGTAGTACTAGTCTATAATGATAACAAAAATGGTAATTAATCACGACGTGTGTGACTCTATGGCACGCCCAAAAATCACAATTCGCTTGCAATGTATGTACGAAATACACAACGAAAATTAATGATAAATGGGTAATGATTTACTAATCAAAAGGGTGGCAAGAATAATTGTAAATTAACCTGTTCTTATTTGGATATTTAATATATGTAAGAAATAATGGCAGCATGACTACAATTTCCGCTCTTCTTTCTATGAAAACCATGTATCACATACATATATCTATAATTAACATATACTTCACAATTTTCACGAATTCGACATTGGCTGTAAATGTGCTTTATGCAACTTAATGCCAAATAAAATATATGTTGTTTTATAATAGAATATGTATTTTTATAATAGTGACATGTGATTTACAAATGCAAATATGTACCAAATAAAAAATATTAAAGTATGAACTTCACCCGGCCCCAGGTGCCTATATGTCACCTTCATGCTCATTCGTATTAAATGTACATGTATACAAAAATCGTAAATATAAACATAATTGGTCAGTTTATATACTTAGATATGTCACTCTGGGGAATATAATCATATCGAAGTTCTTGATTGGTATCAGTAGAAAATCTACTATAAAACCTGATTGTATAACACCACATACCTATTCTATTGTATTCAACGAGTATAGTAGGTGTCTGCATTACCATGGTTCTGCAACAAACGACCGCCTGGTTTAAACAGCACATAATAATTCATTAAGCGATCGCTATAGAAGGATATAATGTACATGTATGCCAATGGTTGATTCCAAACTGAACATAAAGTATCCTACATTTATATGAAGGAAAGGGTTAAACAGGTGGTAGCTTTATGTATGGCAAACGTGATATAGAAAACTCCTATTGGAGCTAACTATATCCCCTTTGCTGTGCACTTAGCAACCACCTGCTGCTTTTACAGCATTCTGTATCCATAGATCATGTGGTCGCTTTAGCGAGACTATAGTGTAGAAGAATGCTCTCCCTCCAACGCATCGCAAAACGCCGAATGTTGGTGCAGTAACAAGCCCTTTCCGCTGGGCATAGACAGTGGAAATAAAATTGAATTATATCACCATTCTTTATAATAATGTATACAATGTTTGATATACTATTGAAAACCACTGCTATAATCAGCTGTCAGTATTTGTTAATCACGTGGGTGTTTGTTGTGGGTAAATTAATAACAAGTAAAATGACTATTATATAAGTCAATAAGTGTAATTCTTGTTTTAGTCGCACATATGCGTCTACTCCCGAGCAAGTTATCAAACATCATTACGAAATGAAATTAAATAACGTTCACAAACTTGTCTTGTCAACATTAACCCTTAAAAAGCGGGAAACGTTTGTTCTGTCATTCGCAAACAGTGTTGACTTAGATAAGAGGACTTCTGGAGGAGCCCTCTGACCAGGGCCTGCATTGTTTGTCGTACAATATCATCTAGCAAGTTTAAGCATCTGAGTAGAATCTATAGTTAAACACTGATGGTTGTTCCACGCTGAAAATAATCAGCCATGAAATCCTGCAGACCGTTGTAAATGCAAACGTGCCTTGTAACTACATCGTACATATTGCATTTTCTCTCTTACGAAATCGCTTAACCTTTTCAACGCTGAATTTCAAAATGAACTATTCCAACATATAAATAGGTCAAGCTTTCCGAGAATATTCATGGGTTTTTAAATAGATAAGTGTAACATGAGAAATAGTGCTGACCCTCAAGGGAGGACTCTTCTGGGAGTCCATTCATCTGGGTCTACTATGTTTGCAAATAACTCATTTCCCTGACGAGCGGGTTAAATTGAACACTAATGTATGAACACTTCCATCGAATGACTACAAAAGTGCATCAGTGTGTTTCCTATTGACATTGTAAACTAGCTGCTCAAGCCAATGGTAGCTTCACTCAATGAAGAATTTCGTTTTGGACATCAGCTTAATTGTTTTAATGACAGTTACATTTGCGTGCAAGTCAGCAAGGGTTACATGATGCCTTTACCTCAGAATCCCGAACTACCCTAATTGTTCTAAATAGCAGTGTTTTAGATTCTACATATCGCCGGGCGGTAATCGATTGTCGGTCGTTAGCTTCTAGTAATTATTGATAACTATTTATTAGCTTTAAATAATTAGTACTTGGTTACAAAAGAGAAGGTACCTTTGTCTTACCTGTTGGCTATACAGTAAAAACTCGAAACTACGAAAATTTAGAAATGAAGAATTCATGCTATTGTAGGCAGAAGGTTGCTTATTGCAGGATGAAAGTCATGCAGAAAGCCCCACCCGTGTTAAAGGTCAATAATGACACGTATTTGAGTGTTTGAATAATCGAGTTGTCACTGCATTTTTATTGCAGGGCTAAAATTACTTACAGGTTACACGTTTTACTTTAACTCTTTCAATGATGACTTGTCATAGGGAATATTCCACCAGCGTTTAAGTTGAGAGTTCACTCAGTATTAAAGGCAAAAGGAATGACAAACAGTGCAGAACCTGATCAGAGGGATATTCAAGTGCGCTTTGATCTGGATCTACATGGTTTTTAAATGACAGTTTACATGTGTCCCACATTCAAATGGTTTGTGTGGCGAATTACTCGTTCATTCACGAAACATCACAGTACTAATATCACAAGAAAGTTGATTATAAAATATAAGCAGAGGTCTAGATAAGATGCCTAAATTTAAACATTTTCAAGAATAGTTCATTTATTTCTTCACCAAACCCTATTCTGTGACCACTTGAAGAGAGAATTCTAAAGAGTGGTCACAGGATAGGGTTTGGTGGAGAAATGTGGTACGCACCATTATCTGTAGCTCTGGTAAGGATCCATACTGGTTTATTCCATTTTGAAAACAATATCACATAAGCCTATTGTGGAATAAAGAAAACTCTGGGTTCAATTATTTTAATTCTAAATATGATCAGTAAGCTGTTCTTAATCATTTCTTAGTCATAATGACATTATATATACATGTGTATCAATAGGGTGAAGTTTTACAGTAAAACCTCTCTATAACGGCCACTAAACTGTGTTAATTAGTTGGTATTTAGGGCAGGTGACTGCTTAAAGCAAGGTGAAAGTAAAACAGAAGGCTCCTATAGGAGTGTTCTGTTTTACTTTCACCTTGCTTTAAGCAGACACCTGCTTTAACACAAAATACTTTAATTTAGTGGCCGTTATAGAGGTTTTTACTGTATAAGGTTAACTTTTCAAGGAAATTGTTTACTTTGACAAAACCTGTAGAATCTATATCATGTCAAAAGAAAAAAGAGGAGACCCTGATCAGACGGCTCTAATAAGAGCCGTCTGATCTGGGTCAACTTTGTTTGCAAATGCGTAAAAATGCGTTTATATGAACGAAATGGTTAAATAATTATATTACTGATAGCCCAACTCTTATTGAATGTATACGAAGGAAGTAGAAACGTGTATATAACTGAGCATGGTTTGAAATCTTTGTAAGCAATATATATTAACGCTTTGTCTGATAACAATACCTTTTGACGTATGTGCAACCAGCACACATCTAGATCAGAGGCTCCTGAAAATGATCCTGTCTTATCAGGGTCTGCTGTTTGTTAACCCTTTCCCTGTTCTATGTTTATTACAAATGTCAGTACCTATTGAATATTCATTAACAAAATAGTTATAAAGAAATATGGAAGGTGGAACATTGTTGCCATGTTAGAAAGTAAAGAAACAGATCTATCAAATTCTATTAGCAAACAGAGCAGACCCTGATCAGACGGCTCCTCTAGGAGCCGTCTGATCTGCGTCTACTCTGTTTTCAAATGCGTGAAAACACGTTTATATGAGGGAAATGGTTAATGGAAAAAACATAGATCGGATGATACGGTTTCTGTCACAGCAAAAACACCCTTCTTCGTATGCCACTATAAACGTTTGGTTAACTAATTAATATTCAAGATACCGTTATGTCATGAGGTTAAGGGTTAAACAAAGAGTCAAATTAAGGGATGTTTAAATATTACTATTTCCTAAAGCAACTTGCACGTGAGCATTTCTGGTTCAATGTAAGAGCAACATAATATCTGTATTTGTACAACTGGTGGTGTACAATTATCGGCTAAGCTAGAGCGTGGTATCTGTAAACTGTTATGAACCACGTATGGAATTGGCTAAGAGAGCAGTGATTCCGTGAAGCAAGTTTTGTCCCATTTCGATCATTCCGACATTTTGAGTGCTTACGCGCGAAAAAGGAAATTAAAGTAATTTCAGTTCAATTAGCAGCACATAAAGATAAGGATTAAACATTCAAAACTTGAGGGATAAAATCGTTTTATAAATGTTATCGGTCCAAAGTTTGGAGTAAATAACTTAACTCCACGGTGGTGTAAACTGTTTTAGCTAATTTCAATCCGATGTGATTTAATCGAAATGAACATTAGGACGTCCCAGTGCTGTGGATTATCCGTTTAAATGTAGATAGAAGTGTTGGTAATGTTTAACACGTTGTATTTAATATAAAAGGTTTAACGTCATGCTATATAAACATACGCCGATGTTAAACACAGTTGTCAGCGTTTGATTACTGCATGTTATAGGTGGGTTCGCACTGAGGTGATTTACAACCTGTCTTCTAGGCGATAACTTAAACAATAATTATTGACGAGCAAAGGGGAGGAAATGTACGATTAAGTGCGTGGAAATTATACTATATATGATTTTCACATTGTGACATGATTCAATGACAGGAATAAGAATGATTTCGATTCGGTTGCGCTGGCGTTTACTGCAGGTTGTCTGTATTTTGATTGTGTCTTCAGGTAAGCGATTTTAATTGTTTCCCCGCGTTGTGTTTTGAGTGTACACACATTTCAACCATTAACCATTTACCTATTTACTATTCCTTCAAGGAATTACATCATTAACATTTATTAGCTGAACATTCCACGGAATGCATTTTGGTTTGAAAAACAACCACACTGTAGAATCAGATCTACATCACGTCATTAGCAAACAGCATGCGCTGATCAGACGGTTCTGATAGCAAAGACATGAAGCGGCGTATACATGAAGGAAATACTTAAACGGTAGATAAGTGTGATGCACCTTTGAGAGATTTAAAACCTACTCTGTGTATAAACATGTAGAGCAATCTGCTTTGTTTGCTTATCTTATAATGTAGATCTGATGCTTCAGTTTCTGCCCATGTTTATATCCCGTGTATTATTAAAACCAATCTAATACCATTATTTCTTACATAAATTATCAACAGTGAAAGTGTTAAATGCCCAGTCCCACTTTTTTACTCATAGAAAATATAGTCAAATCAATTAAACTCTCCTACTCAATTTATAAAACAACAAATGATTTACGTTAAATTGGATAAATATAAAGCCATTTATTTAGTCCATAATGATTAATCTAAACTATTATTACAAGGAGGATAATTTGTGCAATAGGATAATAATCAGAGCTCATAAAGCAGTCAAAGAAAAACGACAGTCAGCGCTAGAAACAAAATCTAATTTAACCCTTTCCCTTTTCTGTATTTAGGCCAAATTGTAATACCTATTGAATATATATTAACAAAATAGTTTAAAGAAATATGAAAGGTAGAACATTGTAGACATTTTAGAAAGCAAAGAAACAGACCTTTCAAATTCTAATAGCAAACAGAGTAGACCCTGATCAGACGGCTCCTCTAGGATCCGTCTGATCTGGGTCTACTCTGTTTGCAAATGCGTGAAAACACGTTTATATGAGGGAAAGGGTTAATACTTTGAATGCTGAAATGCCAAATGTTCTATCGTTGATTAACCCTTTACTTGTTCAATGTTCATGTAACAAATGTAAAGCTCATACATATCGCCTAGATTAATAACTGTAATGGCATATGAACACATGATAGTTTGGCTCTGGCAGAAACTGTAGACTTAGAGTTATATTATCCCATAAGCAAACAGACAAGACCCTGATCAGACGGCTCCTACAGGAGCGGGCTGATCAGGGTCTACTCTGTTTGCAAATATGCGAACATGTGTTTATATAAGGAAATGGGTTGGTTAACGATATAGTCAATTAAGTATCACACCCTGATACAGAGGAGCACTCTGAATTGAGTGTGCCATGCTTACGAATGCAATTGCACGTTTCCCGCATCCAAAGGATTGACTACAACATGTAGAAATATTTTTGTCCACTTATTGGATGTTTCTTCGCCTCATTATCCTAGTTTGAATTTTTCAAACAGCGAATTAATATGAATTGGCGATTAAATGATCATTATTTCTGACGCCTAATACCGAGCACCTGGCAACGTGGTTTTCTAACTAGAGTTCATGTTTTTATTGGACTTAAATTAAATAAAATGGTACAGTTTTATTCATATCGTATTGATGAACGAACATATATATATATTTATGTATAGTACATGTATTTCATTCCGTAAATATTATATTACCTGTAAATATAACCATAGC
Organism: Azorinus chamasolen; assembly: GCA_963576725.1. Taxonomy (NCBI): domain Eukaryota; kingdom Metazoa; phylum Mollusca; class Bivalvia; order Cardiida; family Solecurtidae; genus Azorinus; species Azorinus chamasolen. Next base: position 87,538,843 of record OY755242.1, read on the forward strand.
TACAGATAACGATGCGTAGATTATTCTACCCAAATACTAAAATCGTCATTTCTCCACCAAACTGTATACTGCGACCACTCTTTAGAATCGTCACTTCGAGACGATTCTAAAGAGTGGTCACAGTATACGGTTTAGTGGAGAAATAAAGGAGTTATGCTTGAAAATATTTAAAGTTACGCATCTTATCTGGAGCTCTGAATAAAACATCTGTCCAGCAACTTTTGAGTGACACAAACCTATACGAGAAATAGGTAATTTCGTAAGTATTATGATTTGTTTTTAACAGTCAAATGCCATACTGTATAGTAAAAATCCAATGACGAAAGAACATGTTATAGTTATATAAGATATTAAGTTAGTACTTGAATATTTGTGGAATGCTTTTGATCAAATAGTAATACAGAATTCAGAATTTCACGTTCATACACGTTTCCTCGATAGCGCCATACCAAACTGGGTATCATTAACCCTTTACTCCATAACTACGCCTTTCTACGTATTCTGTAAACGGTGTAGACCCAGATCAGAAGGCACATTTTGCTTCAACAGTTTCTGCCATGGCCAAATATTCCTTTGCTTATGAACGATTATAAATGTTAATCTAAGTAACATTCATGATTTCATTTCTACATTGAGTAAAGGGTTAAATGTGAATGTGAAGCTATATCAGTTTACTGATCGTGATCATTCATATAGGATATATCCAGTAATGAAGTTTCAGACTATCCGGTGTTTTTTCACTGAAATAACCCCTCCTCCCCTCTTGCCGGACGATAGTTAATTAGCTTTAGTTTATATCAATTGTTAAATAAGTAAATGGTTGTATTTGTGCTACTTATAGCTGAATTGGCCATATTGACATGATAAGCTAAGATTTTAACACAATTAGATCATACATCATTCAATGAAAAGTTCACTTATGGCTCGTCCGCGCTACAATCCCCCCTTCCCCCCAAAACTTGGAAAACCCTGTACTTCATCGAAGGATTCCGAATCAATGTAAAATAAGTAAATAAAATTTAATAATATAGAGTGATATGAAGCATTTTCCTGTCGGCTAAGCGCGACCTTATTGGCAATTACAAACAGCATGGACCCGACTGAAACACCGAGTAACTTGGGGCCTCATCAGGATCAAAACTAGTCGACACTCGGTCAATGGTTTCTTAAATGTTCTAACGCATCGAGTATAAGTTAACAATGTAGGCTTGAGTAGACACCATTTGTTTCATCAGGCTAAATTTTGTCAAATTGAAGTCAACTTCATATTTCAGGAACGTTTTCTTTTAAATTGTGCCAATTTAAAGTTACCAACAATGGTATAGTGCCATATCTATTTTCGGGACAACAAAGGAAATCGGACAATGTGTGTCGTATCTTGAGGCTATGTTTTCTATTTATTAAACTCCGTCTTTGAGATTTTCTATAAAGATCGCTTCCAGAGTCTAGTTCTATAAGAAAATACACAGATTATTGAATCCGACAAGCATTGCAGTCACAGTTGAGGTATTTAAGAATTTAATTTGAATTTTAGTTCGAAACGAATTGCTGTTAAACTCTCGAGAATAACTTTGGAATAATAAAATATTCGTTTGAAAGCAAAGTAGTACACACAACATATGTCTTACAAACATAACACAATAATGTTCTGCATGTGAGGTTGAAAAAAAATGTGAGGAAAATCCGTAAGGCAAGTTTTAACCCTTTCCTCCATAAATACGCCTTTCTACGCCTCTGTAATAATCACTTCTTGAAACCATTGTGATAAATAGAGCATTTGCTCCTATAGGAGCAAATGCTCTATTTATCACAATGGTTTCAAACTACAAAATTCTAAACATTTCCTTTTCTCTTGTTAATGCTCTTTTATGGTAGATTTATTCAAAGTTGTTTGATCTAAAAAAAATCGCCTATAAGGTAATGGGTTAAATAAAGAAAGGTATGTTTGTCATAATTATTTTCAGAGTTTACTGACTATATGTCTGTACTCGCAGCGGTGAAAAAGAATTTTATTATTAAAAAAAATAAAAATTAAGTTAAGTAAAACGAAGTGACTTATTGTTGCAACATTTGAGTCCATCTTGTATCTACCGGTACAGTTTTAATTATATTTATGTAACATTCAAGTACTTTAACCTTTTCCCTGTTCTATGTCTATTTCAATTTTCAATACCTATTGAATATTCATGGTCAAAAGAGTTATAATGAAATATGGAAGTTGGAATATTGTGGCCATTTTAGAACGTAAAGAGACAAATCTTTCAAATTCAATTAGCAAACAGTGCAGACTCAGATCTGACGGCTCCTATCTGGGTCTACTCTGTTTGCAAACGTGTGAAAACGCGTTTATATGAGGGAAATTGTTAAGTTTATGTTTTACTTTCATGTTATCGTTAGAATGACTATATGCAGATGTATGTGAAATGTTCTTGATATATGCATTTATTAGATTACAGACAGGTAAGTAACTGTATACAATAATATACGTAAAAGTAATTGTAAACATAACTTGACATCTTCTAATCTCGTTGCTTTATAGATATCCAACGGAATTTTATTTGCTGGTAAATCACAGCATTGCAATTCGTTGGCAGCTGATTAATCTAACGCAACAGGAAATTACATTTAAGATCATACACAAAAGTTAGAAAAGATTTGTGTTATTTCAAAAACATTTTCCAATGAATTGCGATAATTTATCAAAATACCTCTGTGAAATGAAATAAACCGGTCTATTAACTTTATATAATTGCCGGCCTGAATGTCATGCAGCATTTTTAGTCTAGGAGTTTTCTGTATGACTTTCACCCTGCATTAAGCAGCCACCTGCCTGAAAGTATTTGAATTCTTCCTTACTGGAATTCCGATTTAGAGGGATTTTATTGTACTCATAAAATGATTTTATGCAGATGGCAATTTAATGCTGTCAGAATGTCATGCCGAAAACGCCCTAAAGATCTTTCTGAATAACAAGCTGACACCAGCCTAAATTGTTCTAAATACGTTTTAGTAAATGTTCGGCGTAGAGGCGTTTTTACTGTTAATAAACTCTAGGCTTTGGTGGACTAGATGAACTGCAGAAAAGTAAAATACAATACGTCTGTCAGAAGCTCTCTTCACAATATTGTCTGTAGTCCAAGAGAACAATATCTCTGTCTGTCTTGTCAACACTAGTTTTAAAAACTGGTCTAAAACATATTTTCTGTTTGTCAAGATGGACATTTGCGATACCGTTTATGGTGGTGTAAAATATGACTTATTATCTTCAGGGCTTTACTGCTCTATGAAACGAACTTTTAATGTGTCTCGCCTAAGATCTGAGCAAATACACACATAGTTGAAAATGCCACGAGCACTTAATGCTTATCGGTGGAGAATTATACACACGCACAAACTTAAAAATCGGATGAATGTATTGGACTAGGGGTAATTGCCCTTTAACATAACTAGATAGCTATTTTACACAGAGTTTGTAAATTCTTCTTTCGGTAGTCGAAATATGCTCATATAGGTATAATATTTCAAATGGTAATGATTAATGTATGCATCATACTTTATACTTTGAGTGTAAAGTGCAATACTAATGCGATTAGTTCAGAAATATCTTGAAAATCTGACTTGCAAAGGTTTGGTATTTGTCATCTGATAGAAATGATCATATTCCGAGTAACCATTATTATGATATTTGACGAACATACATGAAAAGGGTAATGCTATATTGAATCTAAACACACTATTTATAAGCAGGTAAAATATACAATACATCATATATATGCTTTAGAAGTAAATACATTTCCAAAACACAACTCTATTTAACAGTTATAACTCTATCAATTATATAAAGTTTTTATTCATGATACATACAATGTACAGTAACAACGCATGCTTTTGTTCATAAGTATATACCTCCTCTTGAACGCAGACCACCAATGTATAGCAACTATAGATCATTCATGTTCTCAAACACAATACAATTTGGATCGGACAATATTGGAACTAATTACGCATATCACAGGAAAGATCTTTACAATACTGTTCTTTCTAGACTCTGATTGATGTCTTGAATGTTTTCTGAACAAATGAGAAATCCGTCCCATAAAGCTGACTTTCTCATTTCAACTTCATTACAGTGATATATGCGATGGATAAGGAGTACTATGTCAATGGTATTGAAAGTTGACTGTTTTATGATACAAATAACTGACGCTATTGACTAGACCTTCCCCATTTGCTGTCAAAATATTTCTTTGATGGTCATGTAAATGTGTTTTAATATTTAGTTGAATCTCTTCGCATCTTATCTGATTCTATTTGTAATAATAATTCATTGCAAAATCAAAGCTGTAAACTAAATTGTAATTATAACATCTTACTTGTTTTGCGAGTTTACATTTACAGTAAACCCCCTCTAATGCGACCACCAAAAAATGGGCATAATTCACAGTGGCAAAGGCAGGTGGTAGCTTAATACAGGACGAAAGTTATGCAGAAAGCTCCTATAGGAGCTTTCTGCATAACTTTCGTCCTGCATTAAGCAACCACCTGCTTATGAAGACAGCCATGTTTGTTCATTAAGTGGTCGCATTAGCGGGACTTTACTGTATAATCAAAGACGATGAAGCCGATGTAATACATAGTCACAATATCGAAACAAACGGTGTATTGTTTTATTTGTTTTACGTTTTGTATTATATTGCTACATTGTTAACCTGTTGCTCCATAAATATTCATGTAAGAAATAATGACATCATGGATATTAATTAGATTATTTTTTATAAGGACACATGGGCACAGACTTGTTTTACATGTAGCTATAGCAGAAACTGTAGAATCATCTATATTATTTCATAAGCCAACAATGGAAGAGCCTGATCAGACGGCCTCTAGAGGGACAGTCTGGTCTGAATCTACTCTGCTTGCAAAGGCGTATAAAGGCGTATTTCTGGAGTAAAGGGTTAATATGCTTCTAAACTATGTAATTAGTGTGCATTTTGTCCATGTTAAACTGCAAATATTAGCTTGGTACGGATGTTTTTGTTTTGTTTACATTTGGATTTTACTTTGCTTTAACAGTACAGTTAAATCCTTTAAACCGGAATTCTAGTAGAGACTAATTTTGATACTCTTCGGAAGGTAACTATTTGATGCATGGTGACCGTCTATTAGAGAGCTCATAGAACAGCTTTCTGTCTGACGTTCACCCTGGATTAAACCGTTACCTGTTTCCAGGACCGATATTTGTACTACAGTGCTCCCTCTCTACAACGACACCCTTTGGGATACGAAGATTGTGTGTGTTGTTCAGAGGGAGTTGTTATAGGGAGGGAAAATCAAACATAATAAGCTTGTTTGCAGATCACCAGATAAGGTGTATTTCGAGAACTAAAACCGTTATGCCTCAATCAAACCCTATGTTGTGACCACTCTTTAGAATCGTCACAAAGTGACGATTCTAAAGAGTGGTCACACCATAGGGTTTGATGGAGGCATGAAGAAAATACGATGGAAAAAAGTTGTTTCTGGAGCCTTGTTGTTTCGGAAACAGTGACATGCGTTGTTGTAAGGAGGGAATCGTTATTGAGAGGGTCGTTGTAGGGAGGGAGCACTGTAAATGTAATGTCCGGTAGAGGGGTATTTACTGTAGTTCAGTCATATCGTGACGTCCAACTAATTACAGGTAGATAAAGGTCCCTGCTGTTTTTCCGCGCATGGAACAAATTAGTACGGATGAATCCGTTTGGAACTAGTTGAGACGTCGAGTGATTCTTAGACTTAGCCGATTCCAAACTTTTAGACACACTGTCGACGAAATATATACTCTTCATTCTCAGATTACCGTGCATCTCTTCATCAATAAGGACAAGGAGAAAAGAGTTTGTCGAAAGCTGAACTTGGTCATTGTTTTATGTTTGTCTAGATACGTGAGTTGCACCCGGCAGTTTCAATAATACACGTTAATGCACACTTTCTGTATTATGAAACACCTTAAAACGGTAAAAAGAACGAATGTCATCTTCCTGCTACAGAGAGGTGAATTTAAGGAGTAGCAACAATATAGTCTTTGTTGGAGAAATTAGAGATTATGATATATGTAAATATAGATATACATTCTATCTACAGCTCTATATAATAGCATGAGAAGCTGGCAATTTTCTCCTTTCACTAGAAATAAAACGTCATAGAAACCATCGGTAGAAATATGTTCATATTTTGTGTCGATTGTTGTCTCAAATGCTTCCGATTAATTCCCAGTTCGACCCGTAAAATCGACAATTCCCAGTTCGACTCATAAAATCGATAATTCTGTACCGAATATATCACTTTTGACGTTTTTTGTCTCTATTTTTAGCAACTGGTATTGGCGTCTATTTGGAGACATACTTCTTTGAATGTGCATGTTAAATCATTATCAAAGAAACATGCATGTCTGTTTGATGACTAAAAAGAATTACGTAGTTTAATAGATCAAAAAACACATTCAGTGTTTATAATTGAACCCGGGACTCATAAAGTTAATTGCCTTATTGATTACATTTACAAAATAACCAAACACCACTGAGCACCGAACTCTGTATTATCCTATTCCCTCATATTGACGCCTTTTGGCGCCTCTGTAAAAGTCACTTGAAATAGTTTTCAAATAGTTTTGAAACCATTGTAATAAATAGAGCATTTGCTCCACATTAGCAAATGCCTTATATATCACAATGGATTCAGAACTACATAATTCTAAATTCTATCTTATTTCTAATAAATGCTCATTTCGGTAGCTTTATTCAAAGAGATTCAGACTAAAAAAGCCTATGAGGAAATGGGTTATAGTGGAAATCTTTGATAGTGTCGGTTATTTACATATGCATACTTTTCTGTCATTTGATTTTCCATTATTAATGAATATAAATGGTCGGAAAGAAGGGTTACCAGTTCTCGAGTTTGAATCAAGGAGGAGAGTTTTATCAGTATTAACGATACTTTCAAAATCTACTGCACCTATACTTAATTTAGGTGCTACCTTACAAACATTTAATTACTCCAAAATTACACAAAATAAAATGTTTAAACATTTAAAATACAATTGTGCAATAATGAATATAATATTGATATTGGTCTGCAGTTTTGTCTATTTGTGCCACAATAGAATAAAAGTACAAAAATGAGTCATGCAGGAAACACCACATACAGAACAAACACTCGCCCGAACAGCAACACAAGGAAACAGCAAATGTACATAACTAGAAAAAAACAAGAGACGCACAAAGACAAAACAAACATACAATAGGAGGAAGATGGAAGTACCGCCTTGGAACGGTCAGTGACAAAAGTCACTGGGGGGTTAAACCGGTTTATGGGCGCCCAACCTCACTCTTGTTCCATCCCCACCACTCTTGTTCCATCCCCAAGGTTGGTGATTAGTTCCTAACTCTTACTGGTTAGTCAAATGGCTGTGCAACTTATATATTTTTATGTTTGTTGTTATGGATTTTGGCGAATAAGGACATTCTCACATTTTATATCACAATCAATGAAAACATATTCCTGACGAGACGTCGAATCCAAACTAATTGAAACTGTGATAACGTATGTGAAAAGACAAGTAAACAAAATGTCAAATTAGAAATCTGAATAGAACGCATTCCTGGAAGAATTAGCCGCTCAGCTCGCTTGATACTTAAACCGAACAAAGCTAGACAATAAGACAATTACATATACAATGTACATATACATAAAACGACTAAATCTAGGTAACGTGCTGTTGAAACACAACTACATGTACTTAAAACGACTAAAGGTAGGCAACATGCTGTTTGAACACAGCCACATGTGCTTAAACAGAGCAAAGCAAGGCAACGTGCTATTTAAAACCAACTTTATGTGTTTAAACCGACTAAGCTAGGTCACGTGCTGTTTGAACACAACTTCATTTGCTTAGACCGCCTAAAGCTAGGCCACATGTTTTAGAACACAACTTTATGTGCTTAAACCGACTGAAGTTAGACCACGTGCTGTTTGAACATAACTGCATATGCTTAAACAGAGCAAAGCTAGGCATCGTGCTGTTTAAACACAACTACACCGCATGGTCGAGTTCTCTTTGAACACACCTTCATGCGCTGAGGCAGAGAAAAGCTAGGCAACGTGCTGTTTGAACATAACTACATCTGCTGAAACAGAGAAAGGTTAGGCAACATGCTGTTGAACCCCAATATATATCTTAACCGAGCAAAGCTATGCTACATGACGTTTGCACAAAACTACATGTGATTAAACCAACTACATGTGCTCAAACCGAGATAATGATAACAGTGCCATCCTACCAACAGCTCCAGTCGTTTGTTGACTGACAATGTTTGAATATTATCTCCACCATGCTCTATTTAGTAGTATTTCAATACTAGTGCATTTGTTCGTGTCCAAAAGAACACATAATTTGATTGACATATTGCTTTAATGGTTTTGCATAATTTGGCCCGAATGTCGTGACATAGTGTAGAACAATAGTAATCGATATGATACAATAATTTATATCAGGAGATTGAAAAAGTACCCATGTCCAGCATAGTATTCGATGCTGTAGTACAAATACGATATCAACTTTAAATCAAACAGTCTCTGTTCAGACTTTGCTGGAATTAATACAGTTGTTCCCAGACAACAATTCTATAAAGTTTCCATGTTCTGTCTGATACAGTGACCCAGCAATTCCCGCTTCGCCTGATAGAACAGGCTTTTCTATACTGAGTTTATTATCAGGACGTATATGTTTGATACATCGCTATATGTCATTGTAACTGAAAACCGACAGTTCTATTACAGTGAAAACCATGCCGCACAATTGTTTATATATCCATATCTGTTGTAACATAAAGATTATGAGTCTGCAAGCAGACTTTACCTTAAGCATGCTAGAAATCTTTCGCCAATTTAAAATGTGGCAATCTTTGTATTAAAGCACTAGATGTAGTTGGTCAAACAATTTGTATAATTATGGGAGTTATTCTACGTCCCATCTTGATCCAGTCGCTTTGTAAAAGTAATCACGAGCTCTAGATAAGACGCGTACGTTTAAACATTTTCAAGCATAACTCCTTTATTTTTCCACCAAACCCAACCCTATACTGGGACCAGTCTTCGAAGCGATTCTAAAGTGTGGTCACAGTATAGGGTTTGGTGGAGAAATGACAATTTTAGTATTTGAGTACACATCGTTATATGTAGCTCTGGTGTATATGAGCAAGCCGTAATGCAAGTAGAGAGCATTAACCCTTTACTTCATAAATACGCCTTTCTACGTATTTGCAAACAAAGTAGTCCCAGGTCAGACAACTTATTTAGGAGCCGTCTTATCAGGATCTGATATGTTTGCTTGTGATGATGTATTATAATAAAGTAATGATTTTACAGTTTCCGCCATGTACAAAAAAATGCACGCGTCCATGTATAAAATTTATGAAAATTGATATTCGTAAAGTCATTATTTCTTACATGAATATTCATTGAGTAAATGGTTAAGTGTTTCAGTTTATTTTATCATACTCTATATGGAACGCATAGGATTTGATTCCCTTCTTTTTTGTTGGCAGGAAATGAGTGTACTGGTATTGGAAAGCAGTGTAATTCCAGATCAGAAGAGTCCTCCTGCAGGGGTCTCTAATCATGGTCTGCCTTACTCGCCATTCAAACCATTCTTGCTAATGGTAAAATGGTACACATTCATACTGAATGGATTCTGCTGTTAAACAATGATTGGCCATTCCACTTTGAACATTCAGCATTTTAAAGGATAACGATATCAAGTGTTCAAGGAACGTGTATGAGTTGTTACTATCTAATAATAAAGCGTATACTACTTTACAAGTTAACCCATTACCTTATAGTCTATTTTTAACCCAACCTCCTTGAATAAACCTACCGAAAAGGAATATTTACCAGAGAAAAGAAAAATGTCAGAATTGTGCTGTATTGAAACCATTGCGATAAATAGAGCATTGCTCCTATGGAGCAAATGTTCTATTTGTCACAATGGTTTCAAACATTGACTATTATAGAGGCGTAGAAAGGCGTATTAATGGAGGAAAGGGTTAAATCATTACAAGACCGTTCCTATAAGAACCGCCTGGCCGTGGCTTGCTCTGTTTGCTTATGGAATAACATAGGTCTGAATCTACAAGTCACGACATTGCCTTGGATGCTTTTGTCTATTACCATTATAAATATATAGCTAATTAATATTCATATTCGTTATTTCTTAAATGAATATTCATTATATTCATCAGCTAAAGGGTTAAATGTCATTTATGATTCATGAAAACTAGGAAAAGAGTAGAACGTATAAATACAATAGTTTTGCAAGGTTTAATATTAAGGTTTTCAATTGACTAAAATATGCCCTTGCTTGCTACAGATCCTATCTGTAGCATATTGTTGGTTCATCCGAACAAACTTTCGAGAAATCGTCTAAGACAGTGTAAGTTATAGCCTTTCTTTCCCAGACTACGTTATGAACGCTTAAAAGTATCCTTTAACCGTTTCCCTCATATCAACTCTTTTCTACGTATTTGCAAACATGTTAGACCCAGATCAGACGGTTTCAGTAGGAACCATCTGATTAGGGTCAGATCTGTTTGCTTTTAACATGATATTACTTTTTGTAGATCTGTTTCTACAGCTTTTGTCAAAACAAAAACGATTCCTTGAAAAGTTAAAAATATAAAATTGAGCTAATACATATTCATATTTTATCAATTATTGCTTACACGAATACTGAACAGGAAATGGGTTTATATGAACGACAATGGAGACACAGTTGATAGAAAACAAGAAACATTTCTCCTTCGACAGTGGATCCAGGATATCTCATACTTTTTTTTATCTTGATTGACAGCTTGTTAGATCATACAACCATTTCTTACATGAATATCCATGTAAGAAATAACGACGTCATGAACATTTATTACATTCATTTTTATAATGGTATATGAACGCAGGGAACTGTGGAGTCATATACTCATCATTTCATAAGCAAACAGAGCTGACACTGATCAGGGTCTACTCAGTTTGCAAAGGCGTAGAAAGGCGTATTTATGGACACGTTTTTGTAAACAACAAAGTCGGCGTCACATCAGGATTCAAGCTGTTTGACACTTGTTCAGCAATTCCACAAAATCGTGGTCGAATCGGAATGGGTCAACATTTTACCATGTCCACAGTTGAGCAGGCATTATGTTTTTGGATTAAGGGTTAATCTGTGAATTATTCTATTCTTCTCTTTCGAAATTCTCTTGAACATAATTATATACCTTTAAAACGTGCAAGTATGCGTTTCATATATTATACTATATACTGAAAAAAACATTTAGGTGAATCATTTGGATCGTTGAATTTTAAGTGGTGCAATAATGAAACCCATGGAGGTAAACATGGATACAGTTAACAATTTCCTCCACAAATACGCCTTTTTACGCATTTTAGAAGCCGTCTGATCTGGGTCTGCTCTGTTTGCTTCTGATATCTACCAATGCAAAAACATTATGTGGCCTTGGGTTGGTATAACAATTAATCTAAGAAATTCATGACGGCATTATGTTTTACATGAATATTCCTGAAGTAATTTTGAAAATGAGTCTAATTTGATCTGAAAACTCACAAAGCAATTCATGATTGACAGTATTTATTTTTAAATTATTTTTGAACAATGGAGAGATCGCCTCATAAAGTTGTCTTTCCCGTCCATAATTCGTTAGTCGTATGTTCTATTTTAATATGAATCATTTTAACCATTTCAAAGCTAAACGTTCAAATGCTAAATACCAACGTTTTTGCAGAGAGCCTACGCAATAGCGATAATATATTTTCTTCCATGAAATGTATGCCATGTTATGGATTATATATTTAATTTCTATTTGCGAAACTCACGTAAATGCTTGTCCAATCTTCGTTAATGTAAACTTTCTCAAACAACTAACGACATATTTGGGTTTCACAATCATCTTCGATGTTTTTTTAATTACAATAATTACAATTTCGCTTAAACGCTTTGTTTTCTTATTTGTCTTTCCAAAATATGTATCTGCTCTTATCTACACTGAAAGTTAAATTGTCAAAATGTCTTTTTATTTCACATGTCATAATATGTTTCTACATAGGTAACTAGATTTGATTTCTCTGTGTATGGACATTTTGTGCAAAACAACGAGAATAATTTTCTCAAGCATTTGCTTTTAAGTATCTGTTTGAAAGAAGCTATACACTAGATCCCGTTCCTATGTTTCTGTTCGAAATATAACCAATCCTAATTCAAATATATCCCAAACCATTTAATTGTATCAATAACCCAAATGATTGATACTTACATATTGAAAATCCAAATCGCATCTCAACATAGTGTGGTTATTGTATGTGGTATTTTCAAAACTCATGTGATATGTTCAAAACACGTAATCTGTATGCAATAGCATGCATGTTAGGTTCCTTTATGCATAAATCAACTAATATATGTGCGTTATGTGATAACTAAGTCATTGAGAAACATATGTGCTATATGCAAAGTTTAAAGAAGCAGAAACTCGTATCTGTTGAAACCATGCATTAATACAGGTACAGTGATCTGTATAAACAGGGTTAACATATGTGGTCCCTACGTTCTAAAATACCATACTAGTCATTTAACCTATATTTATTGAACACTCATTTCAAAACTCCATTTGTACCAGAAACTTTATACCTATACAAGTAGAAAGACACAAGGGCACAAGACAAAAACGCACCTTTAAAACGCATCGCTTTCCTTCTGTGATGATCTTGTATGTCAGAAATAATGAATGTATGGGTATTAGTTACCGTACATTTATACTGGCATCTCAAACAATGAAGGTTTTGATTATGAAAGACATTGCAACATCATATATATATATATTGTTTTATAGACCCTGCTCAGACGGTCCCTATTTTGGTTTACTCTGTGTGAAAAGGCGTCAAAAGGCAAACAGGGTTAAGAATAATACTAATCGCATACTCTTAGTAAAGTCTTGTTACTCTTTTTTACTAACGTGTGTATACTACTTTCACAGTCATCTATTAAGCTTACGATGTCAAATAAAACATTAGCAGATCGCCAGTTGTCAATTATCAATTTAACGCTTTTGAATGCACATATACTGTGTGAAAAGAGCGTTATATAATCGTGGTATGATAATAATAATACGTATTCGAAAGTTTATTGTTTGGACAGTTGCATTATTAAATGTGCATTTGATCATGTTGTATATGTCGTAATACTTGAGTAGATCTAGTATATTTACCGATTGTTTGAAATCATATTATTTAATACTCGTGTGGATATGTTGAGAATTTAAACGTGTTTTAACCTCACAATATGTGTCATTTACCGCCTGTGGTGTTTGTATAGCAGTGTGAGGACACCGTTTCTGGTGAGGATATGTTGAGGATTTAAACGTATTTCAACCTCACATCAAGTGTAATTTACCGCATATGCGTATTGTATAGCAGTGTGAGGGCACCGTTTTAGCGAAGTGGCTACATGTATATAGTCTTTCTTCGTGCGTGTGGATGATTCCGTAATACAAAGTCTAATAGTGTAGACCTAGGTCAGAATTCTGCCTCGAAATTGTGATTTATGATCAGGGACTACTACACTGCGTGCATCAGTACTTTTGTAATAGCAATAAAACACAATTTCAATGTTGACTTCAATGTATTATTTACATAAATGTTTCAATATTACAGTTCTCATATGCACATTTAGCTTTCAAACAATACTAATCATGAAAACATGAACGTTACAGGAAGAATCTTTGCGTAAACATACTCCAGAGACGTCTCTGTGATTTTCGATGAAATCTCCACTCACCTAATACACGTTAGTTGTGTAATATGGATATACATTTGATAGGATAGACGCTATTCATTTGAGCCTTGTTATTCACTTGGAACCATACCATACATGAAAAATGATGTAAAACAGCTATTTATATTACAAAAGGGCTCACAGGGTGACAATTTCATGTTCTGTAACCAATCTTTCCTTTTGTTGTACTGGTTCTTGCAGGATGTTTCCCCTTTCGTGGTTGTGCTTTTAAAATCCCGGGGTTGTTTCACTCGAAACAAGTGTCTGGCGTGGAAAATACACACATGTTCTCTTTTTCTTGAATGCTTTGACAGATCCCATGCTGTTTTAGGCAATGTTTAGACTGGCATTTTATACTGTCACACCGTGATTCGTTTGTGTGTATCGGGTTTTACTTTTTTACTTTGCTTTAACATTATTTCAGTCATATCGCGACGTCCACCTAATACCCCAGAGGATTTTCAGTGCACATATAAAATTGTTTTGTTCCGTGCACATACTAAAACCCGGCTAGAACAACCGACCTACCGCAAGCCTGCTGGAAGGCTTCCTGCTATAAAAACTCCAAATGCCCAGACAGGAGTTCGAACCACAGCGGTGAACGGCTAGGTGATTGTCAGCTCAAGACCAGCACCATGAAGGCACGGGAGAGGAATACATTGAGAAAACACTTGGCCCATATTGAAATGTGTGTCTTCCACCCAGTGTATGATACATGTCCTTGAACTTTAATGAAACGAATGCTGGTGAATTATCGTGTATTGAATTGCTAATCGACCCCACTATTATACTACAGTAAAACCCCTCTAAATGGGACGTTAAATTTAGTCTAAATGTCTGTCTTGGGGACGTATGACAACTTAATGCAGGGCCAAAGTCATGCAGAAATATCTTCTAGGAGCTTTCCGCATGAAGTTCACCCTGCATTAAGCAGCTACCAGTCTCTAAGTATCTTAATTCTTCTACGTATACTAGCGTTCCGGTCTAGAGGGGTTTTACTGTATATGTCGCTTCTCAAAAATAACTATTCTTGTATTTATATATATACTTACGACCCCCCATCGCTAACGACATGTAAAGTTGAATATAAACCAATGCCTAAATTGCCATAAGCATTCGAGATAATGTATTAACTTGTTACCGAATTGAATTACATTGGAACCTCGAAATATCGAACTCGGATAAAAGTAATGCTATCAGCTCCTACAGGAGCTTTCATCATTATTTTAGACTTGCATTAAGCTGTAAACTTGAGAAACTGTCCAGATAACAAATCGGATAGCTCGAACTTCTGTTATCTCGAACTAATTTGTATGGTTCCTTGAAGTTCGAGATATCGAAGTTCAACTGTATTCAACTTTCCACACTGTTGATAAGGGGAGCGCGGGTGTCTGAGTACGAGTAGTTACTAATTAGCTCATTGGAACTAAATGAAATAGTGTAGTGCAGTATACAGTTATTTAATTGGAAGTTTACCAAAGTAACATCCGAAACAGTTGTCCCAATACATGTATGAAGGGAATGGTATCTAAACTGTTGATTATAGCATATTGACCTCTGATAAGAGCTCAGAGTGTCATTCCTGATTCTTCCAAGGTGCAACAGTTCTGAATGTAACACAAAACAGCAACCTTTGATATAATTGTTTTATTATCTGATTCATTCGCTTGATTTAATGAAGTACAATAAGATGTAAACTAGTACAAAATAATGACATGCACATTTTCCATATAACCCTTTACACCATAAACATTTATGTATGAAATAATATGTTGGATATTAACTGGCTAATATTTATAATGGTATACAAACAAGAATCAGATATGTATTAATCCATAAACAACCAGAGCAAACCTTAATCAGACGGTCCGTCTGATCTTTTCATACACAGGTTACAGAGGCGTTAACTCATTCCCTCATATTGTCGCCTTTTGAAACCTCTGTAAACTCACCTTTTGAAACTAATGTGATAAATAAAGCATTTGCTCCATAGGAACTAAACAGTTCTTACCTTTGTGCTAGTAAAAACTCCCTCTCCGTAGATTTATTAAAAGTGACTGGGTCTAAACAGAAGGAATGGGTTAAAAGGTTTGTCTATTTTTTTTTAAGATCACATGTTCCTAACCTAGCCTTAGTAAATGTTATTAAGCGAGCCTTTGGCAAGCTTAGTAACATTTTCTTGGTGAATTTAGGAACATGTGATCTTAAAAGACAACGAGCATCAGATTCTTTTTCTCACATAATCAAAACAGTGTATTTTCGTCGTTTTAAATGACATGTAAGCATCGGTTACCATGGTTTGACGTCATAAATGACGTATGACGTCATATATGTTCTAAAGTGTTCTTACACGTGTTACAGATCAGGGAATCTTAACCCGCTGTTCTAACCCGGAGATAAGTGGCGTTATGTGAGAAAAAAGGTTAACACTTACCCCGTTAGAGAGAAATAATGTCCGCTAACCGTTTGCAGATCTGGTGCTATTTTGATTACTTCGGATTCGATCAAGCTTTTATGAAACTATTGCCTGACTATTATTTGCCATGACAAAAACTTTTAAGAGACAATTGACCGAGTGTCCCACAGCTTGGATCCTGGGGAATTGTTAATTGGCGTCTCATCTGGATCCAATATGTTTGCAAATGCGACGCATGTCGCAGATATCGGGTCAATGGTTAACCCTTCGCTTGCTATTTATAAACTATTACGTCAATATACCTACCTGTAAATAGTGAAGACCCAGATGAGACAGCTCCTGCAGGAGCTGTCTCATCAGGGTCTGCACTATTTACAAGTTGATTGTGCAACAAGTGCACTCCACAGCAGTGATTCACAGCGAAATATTTGTACACAGTGAACATATATGTAATTATACAACAGGGAATGGGTAAAGAAGGAGAAATGTATTTTAAAATTCAGCAAGAGAAGGGTTAATAGAACCCGGATGATGTTAACTGATGTTCAATTCATGGCAGGTCGAATTATCCCGTCTAAATAACGTTAGCTTAACATTTACATACAGTGTCGGATAATACTGGCTAATAGTGTAGACCCTGATAAAAATATTCTTTCAGGATCAGTTTGATCTAGGTCTGCACACTTTTCTGCACAATTGTCCTTAGTTTCTAAGTAATTTATAGTATGCATTTAGTGCTTCATCTGGAACGGCATTTATTATTAAACCCGGGACCGATAAAACTAATTGCTGATCTAATTGTCTACTATATTATTCCCAGAACAAGGACTCTTGAGATGTATATCTTCATATTATGTCATATTATGTTTTAAATCCATGTTCAGCAGCGATTGATGTGCAGAAACATATTTCAATAATTACCTCTCTCGACTGTTGCTTTGCCTGGTGCGTTTAACCTTTATTCTGACGATTCTGTTTGCAAAGGCGTTAACCATTTCACCGCCAATGTCGCAAAAATACACCACGACAAATAGTGCAGTCCCAGATCAGACGCCGCCTTGAAAATGCGGCGTCTGATCAGGGACTTCACTTTTTGTCTCAAACTCTATGTCTATATCTGTGCTTAATTCCTTTGAAAGTTGCATTTATTTATCTTATTTCCTTATTTTACCGAATGATTTAACACATTTGGATTACAGACGACACTGCAATTTGGCGCCGAAAGGGTTTAACGGCGTATCTATGGAGTAACGTGTCAACAATTACCCCGCTACAAAGAAACAATATCCGATCAAAGTTTAATATCATCAGATTCGATCAAGAATTTTAGAAACTATTGCCATAAACGTTTGACAATCTATTGAGCAAGCGTCAAACAGCTTGACTCCTGATGAGACGCCTAGTAAATAGGAGTATTCTCATGATCCAAGCTGTTTGACACTCGGTCAATAGTTTCTCACAAGTTTCATCGAATTCGAAAAGTAAACGGTGTACCAGATCTTCACGGCGGATAAAGAGTTAACCCTTACATTGCTGAAATTTCAAATGGACTATTCCAACATTCAAACAGGTCAAGCTTATGGTGGATATTTAGGGATTTTTCTATAAAAAAAGTGTAACATTACAAACAGTACAGACCCTGATGAGAGGGCTCCTCTAGGAGCCCTCTCATCTTGGTCTTCACTGTTTGCAAAGGATATGAGTGACCCAAGTCCCGCACTGTAAAGGTTTAACTTTGATAATCCAGAATGGATTGAGTATCCAAAGCAATAGTTTGTTTTTCACCAGTGAGAAACATACGTGACATGCATCTTATACTTATACATGTAGATATGACCTTTCCAGGAACTATACACTGATAGATGCATACATGTACAACCAAATTAACACTGAGTTAAATGTTCGGTGATAAATCATGTAACTATGTTCCTTGTAAGCCCGCCTAATTCATTTATCTCTTTCACTGCCACGTTTTGTCGTCTGCATCATTTGTCGTCAGCTCAACTGTTTACTTTTGAATTTTCTTCTTGTTTTGTTTAAACACATTATCATAGCACCAAACAGTTTGTATCCTGATGAGACGCCGAGTTGCTCGGTGTCTCATCTGGATCCAAACTGTTTGCATAGTACTTCACAGATTCGCCATATTCAGCGACACAATTAATGATCTTATTACCCGATTACCCGATATTGTGTTCATGTAATTCAAATAAATATTTTGATTCTAAATACGGATTTAAACACAAAGCCTTAATAAGATACTGAGCTTTATTAGTGATTTATGATTAATTCGAATTCCAAAGTTTACCATTATTTTCTCAAACAAGTGAATTATAAAACACACTTAATGAACATACTGTAATAACTATGATGCTATAACTTAATCTATATTTTAACTCTTTCCTCCGTAGGCTATTTTAGACCCAACCTCTTTGAATGAATCTACCCAAAAGGAGCACTTACTAGAGAAAAGTGAAATTTTAGAATTTTTTAGTTTGGAACCATTGTGATAAATAGAGCATTTAGGAGCAAATGTTCTATTTATCACAATGGTTTCAAGAAGTGACTATTACAGAGGCATAGAAAGGCGTATTTATGGAGGAAAGGGTTAAAGCAAAATACAATAACATTCCTCATAGGATACCAGTTTTTGAATGAATATACATGTTTCTTATAGCAGATGGTTGCTTAACGCAAATCGCAGACAGTAATAAAGAAAGTTCAGGATGGAGCTTTCTTCAATACATGTCGTCATGCACTAAACTACAACCTGCCCTTGACCTCATATTGACGACTTTTGACGACTCTGTAAAAGTCACTTTGTGAAACCATTATGATAAATAGAGCATTTGCTCCTATTTATCGCAATGGTCTCAAACTACAAAATTTTAAAAGTTTCCTCTTCTATAGTTAATGCTCCTTTTCGGTAGATTTATTCAAAGAGGTTGTATCTAAAATAGCAAATGAGGTAATGGATTAAGATGCATAATTAGTATTTAGTGGGTATAAAAAAGAATTGTTACTTAAGTGTGATAGCGAAATCATTTCTGATCGCCAAATCAGTACTTTAATTTATCTTAACCCTTCGCTTGCTATTCACGTCAATATACCTACCTGTAAATAGTGAAGACCCAGATGAGACAGCTCCTGCATGAGCTGTCTCATCAGGGTCTGCACTATTTACAAGTTGATTGTGCAACCAGTGCACTCCAGACTTAACCCATTTGTTTCCACGATCCCATATATGGGACATAGGCAAACAGTGTAGACTCTGATCAGACGCCGCATAATGCGGCGTCTGATCAGAGTCTACACTGTTTGCTGATAGGAATTTCAATATAAAACAAAACGAAATTGAAAATCTAGGCCAGGCATCCCTTAGATCAAAACTGGACTAATCCAACATATAGCATGGAAGAATCCACTGAGCGCAAATGGGTTAAAGCCACTAACGCTTATGTCGTTGTGCAAAAATAATGTCTGCTTAAATATAGATTTGGTGCACGTGTGCGTACTTCCGATTCCATCAAGCGTTTTCGAAACTATTGACTGAGTGTCAAAGCGCTTGGATGTTGATGAGTAGTCGTGTTACTCGGCGTCCAACCGGGAACCAGTTTGTTTGCAAATGCGAGTATACAGTAAAACCTCTCTAAACTGGACGTTCAATTTAGTATAAATATCGATATTGGAGACAGGTGGCAGCTTAATGCAGGATGAAGGAGCTTTCTGCATGACGTTCACCCCGCATTAAGCAGCCACCTGCCTTAAAGTATCTAAATTCGTCTCTACTAGAATTCAGGTTTAGACAGGTTTAACTGTAGTCGCGAACAAGAGTTACTGACGTTTTCATTTGTATTTATTTCAGAGATTGGCTGTATAATATTTGTCTAATGATTTACTTCCATCGAAATATAATAATGGTTCTAATTAACACGTTGCATGATGCGTTTTCTTACGACTGCAAAAATCATAGTCTGCCACAACCCTTAACGTTATTCATGAAATAAAGGCATTTTATAAAGGGAAGTTGATACCTTATATATATATTAAGCTGTAATTCTGATATTTCGTCCCTACTTAGCCTTCTTCAAAGCATAAAACGGATATATTATTTTGTTTTATTCTTTGAAAAAGATTGATTATGGTCGAAATATCAGAACTAGAGCTTAAACTTATTATTTCTTACAGTGCTGTTCAAAATTACTTCGAAGTGCCAGACATCTGAAGGAACAAAATTGATTTAAATGTTCTGGTTGTTGTGAAGTATGTCAAAACAACTTTAAATTCAATAAATCATTAGTTTTGATTTATAAATTACAACATGTCCATTGTGTTTCAACATCGAAGGTTGGGTGCAAAACGGTAGAAACTACAAAACAGTAAACCCTCTATTTAACGGCCACTCAATTACATTAAGTATTTTGTATTAAATGCAGATGTCTGCTTAAAGCAAGGTGAATGTAAAACAGAACGCTCCTATAGGAGCGTTCTGTGTTACTTTCCCCTTGCTTTAAGCAGACACCTGCCGAAAATACCAACTAATTAACACAATTTAGTGGCCGTTATAGAGAGGTTTTAATGTAATGTATGTGTGAATATTAGTTACATATGTAACGTACTATTATTATAAACCAACAACAACATTAAACGCAGAAACTCCAAAAGATGAAGTGATGGTAATTTTTTGACATCGAAGAACGAACTTCCAATTAAATCTTATATTAAATGACACATGATTAACACACACACACATTTGAGTTGATAAAACCTGTATAATGAGATCTACAGTTTCTTACAAGCATATAGAGCGGACACAGATCAGACGGCTCCAATTGGAACTTTGTTAAGAATGCAGTTACACATAGTTTTGTGCTATACCCTTTACAGTATAACCCCTCTAAACCGAGCGTTAAATTTAGTATAAATTTCAGTCTTGCAGATACATGTAGGTGGCAACTTAATGCAGTGTGAAAGCCATGCAGAAATCTCTTCTAGGAGCTTTCTGCATTTATTTCACCCTGCATTAAGCAGCCACCTTCCGAAACATATCTAAATTCTTCTTGACTAGAATTTCAGTTTAGAGGGGTTTTACTGTATATGTGAAAACAAGTTTCTGCAAATGCGCCTTGCAAATATAAAGGTTGTTTTCTGCATTTCTATTTATTTGTCTCCAAAACACTTTTTTGGTCTGTAATAGAGGTAATTATTAACACAGAGAAACCAGCATCATAAAACATGCTTTGTTTCATCTATCTTTACTAAATAATTCCTCTTGTGCATAGTAAACTCAGATTTTCATTGCTGAATCCATTTAAAGGAGAGCGCTCAATGTCATTGGAAGTGGCAACATACAGACCTAATAACCGAAATATCTAATACAGTAAAACGTTAAACTTTGAACATTTAGTAATGAAGACAAGATGAGTTTCAGGCTGGATAATGCTGGATGACAGTCATGCAGAAAGCTCCTCTAGGAGCTTTCTGCATGACTTTCACCCTGCATTAAGCTGTCACCTGTCTTAAAGACCGATAATGATACTTGTAGTGTTCAAATTATCGGGGATGTACTGTATGTTACCATTCATACATAATTACAAAACGTTTTGAAAACTTGCAACTGAAAACGTACAGAACGAAACTTTATATGAGGTCAACGAAAGCATTTTCATTTTGTAACAAATTGAATCCTGAGCCACAGACTACCTCAGAGTCTAATCTGGATCAAATCTGCTTGCAACGGGTAACCACGGACTTCCCGTCGTACTGAAGTGTTAGAAAATATGATGCTATGCTATTGTCAGAAACTGGAAATAAATGAATATAATGAAAGTATATACAGTAAAACCCCTTTAGAGCGACCCCGAACAGAGATATAATTCTAGGTGGTAGAGGCAGGTGGTAGCTTCATGCAGGGCATTGATTTTGTATTGCATTAAGCAACCACCTGCTTATAAAGACACACATGTTTATTCATTAAGTGGTCGCATTAGAGGGGTTCTACTGTACATTAAACAACATAAACTATCTTACTGTTGTGACAGTTTGGTTTGTCATATATGTATATATACAGTTAAACCTCGTTAACGAATGTTTGGTATTAAAAGAAGAACTGAGAATGTTTTAGGCAGTTTTCTCCTTAAACGCAGGGTGAAAGTCATACTTTCTCCACGACTTTCACACTGCATTTTAACCCATTCCCTCATATTGACGACTTTTGACGACTCTGTAGAAGTCATTTGTGAAACCATTGTGATAAATAGACCATTTGCTCCTATAGGAGCAAATGTTCTATTTATCACAATGATTTCAAACTACAAAATTCTAAAACTTTTCCTTTTCTCTAGTTAATGCTCCTTTTCGGTAGATTTATTCAAAGAGGTTGAATCTAAAAATAGCCTATGAGGTAATGGGTTAAGATGTTGCGTGTCCTAAAGACAAGTAATAATACTTGTTTGAGAATAAGGGTTATTCATATGTTCCTGTATTGTAGAATTAATTGCTTTTATAACATAACTCGTGGCTTCAGCGTGACGTAACACTATCATATATATTTTGATATTCACGGGCATATATTCACTAGTGAATAACATTCGAACGACCTAACTGTATTCATACGCGCTGTCAAAACAAACAAACTGGCGGACGGTGACCTACATATGTCAACGATTGATTTCACGATAGATGGCAAAGGACTGTTGGCACTTGCGCCTTAATTTCGATAAAATAATACAAACTGTAAAGTAAATATCTGTCAGTAAATATCTACAAAATGTATACCAAAAAAGACCTACCAGCTACTCTGACCCAAACATCGGCTGCAAAAAACATTTGTGTTTGTTATGTTATAAATAGAATCTTGCATTCGTGTTCATGATTATTGGATTGATTAAATTCGTCTTTTTAAAACGATAAAAAAAACTCGCTAAATAAATCCAATAATCAAGAACACTCATGTAAGATCCTCTATATATATGCAACGTGTTGATTTATGTGAGTCAATATATAAGAGCTGCGATACTTGAACTTAGATATCGCCAACCCTGATAGTTCGTACTACGGAAATCCCGAAGTAAAAGTCAGTCCTTCCAAACTTTGCAACACAGACTTGTTCTAACAGGTATCAATTTGCATATTTAGAAACACATGTGACATCTTAATGCAGGTCGAAAACTGCTACGAGCTTTCGGCATTACTTTAGACCTGCATTTAGCTGTAAGTTTGAGAAATTGTTCAGATTAGAATTCGAATGACTCGACCCTGTGTTATCTCGACGTTTAGTCCCTTGAAGTTCGAAACATGAAATATATGACAAACCAGACTGTCACAACAGTAAGATGGTTTATGTTGTTTAATGTATGTACTTTCATTATATTAATTTATTTCCAGTTCATAACAATATCATAGTATCATATTTTCTAACACTACATTACGACGAGAAATCCATGTAGGTTTTAATCATGTTGCTAATGAATAATGAGCTACAGATACATTTATCACCAGTTACAGTTTATTTTATTAAATCGTAATTCATGTTATGGAAATTAATCAAAACTGCTTATATTTCACCAATGTAAATATCGGATTGTTCGTAGTAACAATGATAGTATACTTTAAACCGTTATATACAATTACACCCAGTGTATCCAGGGCTGTTTTACCATCGCCGTACAGTAGAACTCCTCCAAACCGGGCGTCAAATTTAGTAAAATTATAAGCCTTGGAGACAGGTGGCAACTTTATGCAGGGTGAAAGTCATGCAGACAGCTCCATTAGGAGCTTTCTGCATGATTTTCACCCTGCATTAAGCAACCGCCTGCCTAAAAGTATCTAAATTCTTCTGTGCTAGAATTCCGGTTTACAGGGGTTTTACTGTATAAAATTGACATTTAAGTACTAAGATTTTATGGATATGGCATAGTGAGCAACACGTTGATGTAATCAAGAAGAGACAGTTCCATTATAGTAAAAGTGATGATATACTGTTGTAAGACATAACCAGTCAAGAGTAAATACAGTAGAACCCGTCTAAACCGGACTTCTCGTAGAGAAGAATTTACATAGGTTTAGGCAGGTGACTGCTTAATGCAGATGAACGTCATGCAGAAAGATCCCCGAGGAGCTTTTTGCATGACATTCACCCTGCATTAAGCTACCATCTGTCTCCAAGACCGATAATTATACTAAATTTAACGTCTGGTTTAGAGAGGTTTCACTGTATAATTTTATATGAAGGTCACAAACAGGGGAATACATTACACTATAAAAGTAATTCATTTCACGTCGTTATAAAATTGAAAATTCAGTTTGAATGTTTTCATCTTTAACTTTAATAAATATTTGACTATTTATTACGGATTTTCAGTTCTGAAACTACTAAGTATGTAACCAGAGTACAGGTCACTGAGAGGGTTTCGTAACTCCAGAGATAATACGCATAGTTCTTATACGCCAGTATCTTTATATATAGTTATCCCATCTAAAGCGCCCATTAAAACAGATCTAATTCTGAGTCTTAATGGTAGGTGGTGACTTAATGCAGTACAATAGATATGAAAAAGCTTCTGGGGCTTTCTGCCTTATATTTGTCCTGAATTAAAGAACCTGCTTTTAACTCTTTCGCTGCAATATTTCGTCGTCTGCAAACTTTGTCGTCTGCTATTGTTTCAATTGTTCTTCTTCTTCTTCATGTTTGTTCCAAGAAACAGTCACAGTAACAAACAGTTTGGATCCTGATGAGACGCCGAGTTACTCGGTGTCTCATCTGGATCCAAACTTTTTGCATGGGTAATCACGTATACGACATTTGCAGCGAAAGTGTTAAACATCTATGCTTATTCCTAAAGTGGTCGCATTATTGAGGTTTACTGTAGTTGTGTTCCACTTAACAATAAGCATGACTCATATCAAATAGAAAACAATTTACTATTTGGAATATTTACTAACTAAAATTGTACACTCTTCATTTAGCGGAACTCTATTTTAACATTTGATCGTTTATATCATTCAAGGACAGAAAATGCCAGCATTTAAAATGATAGTCTGTACTTGCAACGCGCTTTGATAATGCCTACAAATTGCATATAAAGCCGTTTCTTAAATGCTGATGAGAAGTATACCGCAAGAATACCAATCCAATTACCGTTGAAGAAGACAAAACTTTCATGTATTTAATTGTCGAATACCCGATTTTATTGGTGAATGTATTAATATTTATTGAGGCTGCATTTTAGTTTCATATCTGATTGACATAGGCTGATACTATATGTTGTATAATGAACAATTATAAGTGTCGAAGAAAACCGTTCATTTTGTATATAGGAGCATCTTTTCGATATAAGTTGAAATTGACAATTTTCAAAATAATGATTGCACATAACACATACCGAGTTTTATGGTGTTGAAAATATGCATTTATTGTATGGGCTATCACTTTAAATCCAAGGTCGATGTTCAAGTACGCTTCTGGCAGTTGTAGGCAAAGTCCCGTAAATGTATCAGAAGGGTAATTCAATATCTTAGCAACATATCACAATTTCACAAATTACAACGGTAGCACTAACTTAATATTCGCACTGGTGATTTCCCCTGATTAAATCTATGTCATTAACCTCCTGGATAATTAAAACAGGTTCTTCCTTTTCTGGCCCCACGAAAGACCTTAACCTTAGACTAAGTAAAGTGCTCAATTGGGTTTCGAAGTACAAATTCATATCACTATCCATGCATATAAAACCTTTTAGTTGAGTCTGAGTTCGTTCTCAAGCTTTTGATTGGTCAGATTTGAGCCTATAAGCATGGGCCAATGTCAACAATCCTACGTATACATAGTGCCCACTTATTCCTTATGGTGATATACAATTGTAAACGGGTGTTCTTATAAAGAAACATACCCGCTCAGACCCGGAATCGAACCCGGGTCGAAAGTTTCGTAGTCAAGTACTCTACCACGTCGCCATAAAAGCGCGCTTGTACAGCAAGGCTGTACAAGTGATAATAAACCTACACACTGTGACACAATAACTTACAATAGTTAAAGAGTTTTAAAACAAGAGATCGTACTTGAGCAAATAGTCAAAATCGTCGAGCAGGCTCAAATCAATGTTTCATTATTATGGATTGAAAGTGTGTATTATTAAACGACACCTACACAATATAAATTTAGCAAGACGTAGACTGCATTCAAGTCTAGCAATTGCAAGATTTGAAATAACAAGCTAAGTTGAGCCATTATTTTAACTTTTTCGTGAAACGGTGCATGAATATTAATAAAATAAAAGGTATATCAATATTTATCACTGAAGAAAATTATTTGTATGACAAACTGTGCAGAGGCTGGTCAAAGAGTCCGCTTAGGAGCCTTTGATCTGGGTATACACTGTTGACAAAGGGTTTTATATACTAGATTCCAAAACATTTAGGGTTAAAATAGGTAGTTCCTAATTGAATTACTTCATTCTAGGACCAGAAAATGATTCAGGTGCGAATCTTTTCTATATGAATTCTCGAACTGTATTTTTTCTCCCTATCATATGTATCATATATAATAGAACCTGTACTGAGCGGTCATTCAATCATTAAACATAGAAGTCTTAAAAAGCAGGTGATTGTTTAAACCCATTCCCTCATATTGACACATTTTAACGTTTCTGTAAATGTCAATTGTTTTAAACCATAGTGATAAATATAGTATTTGCTCCATAGGAGCAAATGCTCTATTTATCACAATGGCTTCTAAACTACATAATTCTAAAAGTGTTATTTTCTCTAGTAAATGCTCCTTTTCGGTAGATTTATTCAAAGAGATTGGGCCTAAAATAGCCTACGATGGAATGGGTTAATGCAGGGCAAACTGTTTACAAATACGACCCAGTTCGTTGATAGTTAGATAAAGGTAAATTGTAGTCTACTGTCGATATTTCAATTTTATTGATGTTATTTGTATGAAACAATGTGCATATTTGAAGCAAGGATACGTTACACACAGCAATTCAATGAAGTGTTAAGTTCTTGGCAGTTATATATGTGTTAAAATGATAAAGTTATAGCAGTTTTACTGGGAAATATCAATATTCGACAATTATCCTTGTCGATACTTGACGTAACGCATTTTAATTTGTTTTTAATGATCAAGTCCAATTTGTACTCTTAATGATTTAAATATTCATTCTGAGAGGGGTGGTTGAGGGAGGGATATAATGCAAGAACTATTTAGAAATTTATTAAAGGAGCAGTGCAGACCATGGTACGAGAGTTCTTCATGAGGCTTATGAACTGTCAATACATTGTTGATTCGTGTCATTTTAATCTTGAATGTATTAAGGGTGAAATGATATGAATATTTACACAATATTTCACCAAGTGCATGCTCAAAATTTAACCTATGATCAATTTGTCAATCATAATGAACTAGGGTGGGTATCAAACAGTCTGGATCCTGATGAGACGCAGAGTTCCTCATTGTGATCCAAACTGTCTGCAAATGTAATCGAGCACACGCGCGCATCAGACTAAAAGTCAAGGACACAATGCACAGTCTGGTTCAACACATCGATATATTTATATTAACATATATTATAAGTATGAGTTAAATATGAGCTTCATACCGCTAATTTGTTATTTCATGGTGAGCTGCCTGATACTGTCCGTACAGACACATTAATATTTGAGAACTTTACATGCACCGTTCAACAGATTACAACAAGATTCGTAAGGCTGTACCTTACAAGCACCACGAAACCTTTATCTCTGTGTTAGTAATGACGACATCCCGACTATTCATTTAGATTGTACGAAGGATGTTTTGGCTAAGACAGAAACTTTAGAATTATATATAATTATATATATATTGTAAACATGTATGCTATAAATCAAACAGGGTAGATCCTGATCAGGCGGCTCTTTCAGGGAACGTCTGACCTCGGTCTACTCTATTTCTCTGTTTGCAAAGGCGTCTGTATCATATAAAATGTTAATAACAAACATGCCTTCTAAAGAACTCAAAATAAACAGTTTGCAATTTGTATCCATTTCGTAGCTAAATGCACTGTCGTTATTTCTCATTAAGATCGTCTTAAAACGAGAATTCTAGAAACGAGAACTATTGAATTGGAATTACGGCGCCTATTTGGAAATCTGGGATTGCATGATGCAAACATGTATATTAAGATAGATAAAGACAGTAGATGTAATTAACCATTACTACGTGTTATGGCTTTATGCAAGGGGAATTGTCTTAAAAATACCGTAATACATTGTTAGTCATTCCACACATATTCCTAACTCGGACGTTATCGCGTATAAAGTTCGTACTTCACGAAAAAGGTTAACCATTATTCTGCCAAACGCGACCTAAATGGTACAGTAAATACTCGATCCTTCGAGATTTAGTAATGAATAACTGGTATCCTTTTAGGCAGGTGACTGCTTAATGCAGGGTGAATGTCATGCAGAAATATCCTAAAGGAGCTTTCTGCATGACGTTCACCCTGAATTACGCCGTCATATGTGCTAAAGATCACTAATGGTACGTATTTGAGTGTTCGAATAATCGAGGGTTTACTGTAAATGTAAACAGTTTAAATCCAAATGAGGCGCCGAGTCCTGAACGTTTTATCAGAATCCAATATATAGCAAAATAAGGATAAACCCTTTTAATGCGGGGAACACGTGCACCGGCATTTGTATTGAAACCATGTGGTCAGGGTTTGCATAGTTTTTCATTGAAGATCAGGTGACAAATACATGTCTTTCATAATGAATGGGTGTTATAATTTTAACACGTATGGACCACTCCACTTTAAATATTCAGCACTCAAAAGTTTAACATGGTTCCTCTCCATGAAATCCATGCACATTGACTGCATTACGCTAATACAAATTACTGATGAGTTTTAGGATTTAATTGGAAATACCAGTGACAGTAACAAGAACATAATGGTAATGTTACACTGTTTTCTCCAAGAGTTTTACACTGTACTTAGATTAACATCGATTTCGCTAGAACTCCAACTATGCGAGGATTTTTTAAGCTGAAGAGTTCTATATACAAAATAATTTAAAGTCTAAATTTCTCAGTTAAGAGCTGTCAGAATTATATAGATACTACCCTTAATGATGAGGAAATTTAAGAAATATCTTTATTTGTACCTAAAACAATGTCTAATAGTGTCTTAGTTTAAATACGCAAGATTCTCTTATGTGTCCCCACCCACCTCTGCAAGATCTTTACTCATGGAATATTATAAGAATCTACAAATTAATGACTTTGACTGCCATATTTATATATCAACGATAACGTGACTTAAAAGAGAAATCGATCACGTGACTTTGAAGTATAATTTTATCTTCCATGATCAAATCCCTATTTACCATGTCACGTGATCGCCACAGCCTAATCGAGACAGCGCGTTTTATTTCAACAATAAGACCAGATTCGGTTGTGTAATTCCCGAAATGTTCACCAGCTAAAATTAAATCCAAACATGCTAACGAAATTGCTGTCGACTCGTATGTTGAACTTCTACAGTAACTCATTTCAGAAAATACAATGTGCATAATTTGCAATTTGAAGTGTTCGTTGTGATTTAGCTGTAATTTACGAATAGTAATGCATGCATAAAGTACACGACGAGTGAATATGTCATGGAAGGTTAATAACGTATTTCCATGAGCCACGTCAAATTAAAAGACTATTTTGCTGTGACAACCAAACAGATGTTCCATTGTTTTTGTTGTCATTTAACCAGAATTATGCAAAAAAACAAACAAAAAAACCTTAAGATTAAAATGAATATTCGATAGATACAGTGTGAGTAATAATAGTTATGCAATGACATAGACTTTGACACAGTGATATAGATATACAATGACATAGAATCTCATTAATAGACATCATCTTATAATTATAGTGATATAGATAATTATGCAATGACAGAATATCATAGATAAGCACAATTTTCTATGAATATCATTATAATAGCATATATGATGCTCAGAATATTCAGAAAGACAGAAACAAAGTTATAGGGATGTCATGCTATTATATTCAGTAGACAATCGTTTACGACATGAGGGAGATAAAATGCAGTGCAAAATCTCAAACAATGTTGCATGCAATTGAATTATATATTGCATGTAGTATACAACTGATTGAATCTGAACAGATACATCTCCGAAAATAATTATTATGTCTGATTACAAAATATAAAACCGTACACTTAAATTATTACACACGTATTAAATTAAATCCTTGAGGCCTAACATTCCATGGCCGTTTGCGCAAATCTTTGTGAAAATAAATGATACGATGTTAATATGGTACAACAAAGCTTAAGAGTTACTAGAGGGAGAAATGAAAAAAAACGACAAAAACATAACTGAAATATAAACGTAACAGGAAAGAAATAAATGACGCCTCGTGAATAACAAAATAACTAATACCATACCGCTATAGAGTTCGGACTGGATAAGAGTTAGGTCGTACAGTTGTTTGAATGTTGTAATTACAAAGGATATACATTGACACAAAACCGGCTATAATACTAGCATATCGAGGAACTTAGAATGCTTCTGTCGGGGACAAGAACAACTGTTTATGCTTTTCACATTTTAACTCATTCCCTCATATTGACGACTTTTGACGACTCTGTAAAAGTCACTTTCTGAAACCATTGTGATAAATAGAGCACTAGCTCCTATAGGAGCAAATGCTCTGTTTATCACAATGGTTTCAAACTACAAAATTCTAAAATTTTCCTTTTCTCTAGTTAATGCTCCTGTTCAGTATTTTTATTCAAAGAGATTGTATCTAAAATAGCCTATGAGGTAACGGGTTAATATGTAATAAGGACAATGGTTGATAATGAATGCATTTCCGATATAAGCATTTGTATTTTTACCATCGTCATTAAGCAGATTACGACTGCTGTCACTTTTTACCTTTTGTTTGAATCTAGATAAATAATTAAACATTCACAATGTGTGTTTGTAAAATAAGAAAAGGAAACCTTACTTTTTATATACAAAACAAGCTAACGTTTATGCCAGGAAAAATTGCCCGGCATGCTTTCGTTTGATTTATAAACGTTTTTGCCATGTCAAATTCATCATCAGAAAATTGAAGCAAGTTATATTGTGATGAAACGCCAAGTCACTCGACGCCTCCCTTTGTAAATCATATCAAAACTTTTAACATGCTCAGCAGCAAAATTGTGTTGATAGAAAATATATTCCAATTCTACACTCTCAGTACATTGTCTTTCCTTTCCTTTCCTAATCGTAATCAGAATATCACAACACTATTGATCCATAATGAGACGCAGGTTTACCCAATGTGTCCTCTCATTATTAACTAGTTAAGAATGTAATCACCAGAGTACTCGCAGGTTGTGTACAAACGGTTAGTTAATGGCAAGAATCGAGTGTGTAGAGTTCAGACATGCGAACAATTCTTGTACAACAATCATTTGCCTAATTTTATATCTTGATGTATCAATTCTTTAATGTATTTACAGAAACATGACCAACGTATTCGGCAGTTTGGAGCTTGATTATACACCCGAGTTATTTGCATCTCAACTGGATCGAAGCTATTTGAACATGTAATAATATAGAGAAGAACCTGTCACAAGCGCTTATCAAACACATTAATTATGAAATTATGGGTCTGTAAGGCAGATGGTAGCTTAATGCAGGTAAATAGCAATGCAGAAAGCTGCTATGCAGAAAGCATTACTTTTGTCCTGTACTAACCCTTTCCCTCATATAAAAGTGTTTTCATGCATTTGTAAACAGAGTAGACCCAGATCAGACGTTCCACCTTCCATATTTCATTAAAACTATTTTGTCCATGAATATTCGGTAGGTATTGAAATTTGGAATAAACATAGAACAGGGAAAGGGTTAAGCACATCACATGACTTATAAGACTCCTTTGTTCAATGAATGAATGGCCGCTTACGACAGGTTCTACTGTATTCGTTACCAACACTACGGGTTAATGGTTTAGTTATTGTTATCGCCGCTATTGCGATACTCATGATGACCACGGCACAGTAAAGAGGAAAGCAAATATTTAGTTATTGTTATCGCCGCTATTGCGATACTCATGATGACCACGGTGCAGTAAAGAGGAAAGCAAATATTGCTTCTGAACATTACAGGGTCATTGATAAACTCTGGTTCTATAAAGAAGACTTTAACCCTTCTACGTATAACCGTGTGTTTTACAACGAAAACCTAGATTGATCGCTGTGTTCGTTATGAAGTGTCTGACCGTGTCAGGTTTGGTTTTGTGTAGCAAAGAAGCCAGCCAGCAGATCATAGCTTTCTGCTTAAACCTTAGCATGCTTACAGAAAGCAATGTCCTGTCATGGTGTGTTGATGATTGATAAGGCAGTGTCGACGAACGCTGACAGGAAATGAAAAAAATGGGTTTAAAACAAATTAAAGTTCATTTCTTTTGTCTTTCAACTTTGAATTGCATTTTACAAAACCTAGAGAAGACGGGTATGTTCGCTCTAACCTTTTGTGCGTCACAGGCTAATTTGTCACTTCTTTCCAAACAGTTAGTATACACTTAATCTGTGAAACTTAGTGTAAAATATACAGTAAAACCTCTCTATAACGGCCATTACATTTCACCAAGTAGTTTGTGTTAAAGGCAGGTGGCTGCTTAAAGCAATGTGAAAATAAAATAGGAGCGTTCTGTTTTACTTTCACCTTGCTTTAAGCAGCCATCTGTCCTAAATACCAACTAATTATCACAATTTAGTGGCCATTGTAGAGAGGTTTTACTGTATACCAAATACTAGAGCTACAGATAAGATGTGTAAATTAAATCGGTTTAAAGAACAACTTGATTGTTTCTCCACCAAACCTATGTTGTGACCACTCTTTAGAATCTTTCTTTGAGACGATTCTGTAGAGTGGAGTGGTCACAAGCTAGGGTTTGGTGGAGATATGACGATTTTAGTAATTGAGTACGCACGTTTATCTGTAACTTTTTACAAGACAATAAGTATGTGCTTCTTGCCAGCTTTATCGTTTTACACCATAGATACTCCTTTAAACGCCGTTGCAAACAGAGTTGACTCAGATCAGACAACTCCTATATGAGCCGTCTGATGAGGAACTACTCTGTTTGCTTGTTGAATTAATTAGCTTCTGCAATGGCCAAAACTTTCGTTGTTTATTATGAACATTAAGCAACTTGATTGTCATGGGGTTAATATTTTGACATAAATATCTAAAGAGTGAATGATTATGTAAAAAGACAATAAAGACTTTGATTTAAATACGAGGAACACGGGTCTTGTTGCATAGCAAAAGACGTAGACCCAGATCAGAAATAATGTCTGTATTTAGATATATCACCTTGTGTTACTCTGTATGAATAAATATCGAACAAATCACTGCAGATAAACATCGGCGACGGACAGTGCAGATTCTGACAAGACTGGTCTTCGCAACATAACGAGGCATTGTACAAGAGAATAGTTTAAATACAATCTTTCAGCGAAGAAAATGTATTACAGTAAAACATATCTTCACAGAGCAACAGCTAAAGGTGCATACTCAAGTACTTAACTCGTTATTTCTCCACCAAACCCTATGCTTAAGACGATTTTAAAGTGGTCAGAACAAAGGGTTTGGTGGAGAAATAATCAAGTTATTCTTAATAAATAAATGTTTTAATTTACGCATCTAACTCGACTTTCACGAGCGATCTTAGGGTCAAGCCAAATTTATGTTACAAACCTGTAACATGTCAACAATCCGAAATATATAAAATGTTTGGATCCATATCCATATGTTTTTAATGTTAAAAATACGATAAATGAAACCTTCCACAGAAACGAATATTTAAAACAAAAAGTGTATTTAGGCAAATACTCAAGGTCAATGGGTGTGCTCAAATCAATGTTTCAATATTACTCATTTAAATTGGGTATTGGTAAACAAAATTCTCTACATAATATTAATTAACAGACTGATATTTGAAGTGAAAAGCATTCAATGAAATAATGTCTAACAATAACAAAATTCTGAAATAACAAACTTAGATGAGCCAATACTTGTGCTTCTTCATAAAATAGGGACATGTTGTTCAAAACAATATAACCCTGGGCTTTGAAGGTAAACTTCTACCGGAAACTTTCGCAGGAGGAGCTCTCCCCAAGCATCATCCTCCCTTTTATTAAATACTCTCCAGGAAAAAAGGTCATATTGTGTTGAAAACGGTGTATACCCAGACCGGCAATTGTGTCTCTGCTATATCAACACGTATCTTCGGCCATCAGAAGAAATGTTCCCCCGTCTTTCCATACAGCGTACAGGTTACAGCTATGCAACATACTTTATTTAGACGTTATTGCTGATCTGGGTTAACGCTGTTTGCAATGTATTAACTACCCTCTCCCAGAAAGTATATCATATTCATTTATCAAGTGGCTTCGTCATTTTCTAGGTATTGAAGATTTATACTCCTGTCTGATGCTTTTGCTTCAGACAACCAATTCCCCGACCACATCATAAAAATCATTTCTATTCATTAATATGACATGCCTTTATAAAACGAGCAATATGTCATTCAAGATTGAGACATTTCATGTTTCAAGCATAAACACAGACTGTCAACTAACATATCCAATTAACCGTTAGCGCTTTAAACAATTTGTCGTCTGTAAATATTGTTTCGAAGTTACGTGTATTTTATTCCTTTTCTTGTATGTATGTGTGTATGTGTGTGTATGTGTGCTTGTGCTGAAGGGGATGGGGTAGCATATACATACCGGTATTTGTACTTGTCCCATCGGCGTAGATCCATATGTTCTTATGTCCGTCATTTCATCTTGAGGTACATTTAGCTTTATGATGTCGGTGTTGAGTATGCAAGGAACATGTCTCTGAAGGTTATATCGTATGTACATGTATGTGTATGTACAAGATTTATTTGTGCGTCTGGATATTTGTGCGGCACCTCCTGTCTGACTTCTGTTAGCATACAAACTCTTAACGTAATTAATTAGCGTAAATAATTATACGATGCAACTAGATTTTGCATACAAACCCTTAACGTAGATACTTAAACGGAACAATGATACTTCCACACACACACTTGACGTTAACACTAATAAAACACTCAGTCATTCAGTAATCACTTTTAACACAGATTTGTAAACGTCAATAAATATTGTAAATACGTTTTATTATACGCTTCCTATGACAGTAACCCTCTTGTCACCTAAGTTTGTGACTTAAATGACAAGACGCTCGCCTAATATGTTAGTAAACTCGTTTCATAAAATTGATGAAATCCTCATTCAAGGGCCTTTATTTTGTGAACAGATTCGCCAGTGACATTGAGAAAGAGTTAAAGTCATTGTAATTTGAGAACCCTATATCTGACTACTTTACTAGTATCCTTTTCCATACATTGCTATTTTATCGTAATATAATTGCAGTTTTAAAACGTTAATGTTATATCCAGTAGATTGTCTCTAAAGCGACCACTTATAGGAATGAATAAAACAAGCGATTGCTTAATGCAGGACGAATGTAACGCAGAAAGCTACTACGGGACCTTCCTCCACAACTTTCCTCCAACATCGTGCTACCCTCAGCATTAACTCATTTGCTGCCAATTTTTGTCGTCTGCACAATTTTCATTTGTTTTTATTGTTTTTTCATCTTTTTTTCAAAAATAGTCACCGTAACAAAGAGTTTGGATCCTGATAAGACGCCGAGTTACTCGGCGTCCCATTTGGATCCAAACTGTTTCCATCAGAGATGCGACATTGGTGCCAGCAGCGAAAGAGGTAAAAAGTCTGAATTAGATATATGTTTCGTGTTTAAAGCTGTTGTACTCTGTCTGTTCTTTGACGAAACAAGTTATGTGCCATGGAGTAGGTAGGCAATTAAACTCAGTCATATCAATTGAACGCATAGGATAACATGCATACCGATAGAACATGCTACGGGAGAAAAATAACAGTAATGAACGCAGGTAAGACTTTGATGGTAAGTGTATGTAAATATTGAAAACTATAGATGGTGTCATAGTACGTATACAGTAAAACCCTAGTAGAGAAAAAAATAGATACAGTTAGGCAGGTGAGTGCTTAATGCAGGGTGGACGTCATGCAGAAAGCTCATAGAAGAGCTTTCTGCATGACATTCACCCTGAATTAAGCAGCCACCTATCTGCAAGACCGATAATTAAAACAAATTCAACGTCCGGTTTAGAGAGGTTTTATTGTACCTTTTAACGGATAAAGGTTATAAATGTTATGAATAGACAAATCACAAATAAGAAACTACGGATTTCCTTTAGTCATAGTTGTAAAGATATTTTTCAGTAAACTACTGCTGCCTTGAACAAGCGTCTTGCTTAACCCTTTCCTCCATGAATATTCATGTAAGAAAAAATGACGTCATGAATTTTAATTACTCTATACATACTCTTTTCTACGCCTTTGCAAACAGCGTAGACCCAGACCAGACGGTCCCTATAGTTGCTGTCTGGTCAGGGTCTGCTTTGTTTGCTTATCGAATACTAAACATCGAATTATACAGTTGCAACCAATATAAAACACTCCTGCGTACACACAGAATTATTATTAATGAGCAAATAAATAATGAAGATGGCATTAGTTTTTACATGACTATTCCACAAGGACAGATGAATGGACAATGACATATTTTGATTTCAGTATTGGTCTGGTTGAGAGTTACATATTAATTCCTGTTCTTGTTGAGAGTGAATACTGATTCCAGGTATACGTAGTGTTTAAAGGTTTTCCACCTTTCTTACAGTGTCGACATTCATTTGACTCACTGTTCGTGAATCCCAGCCCTCAATTCCAGACACAAAATACAATACTGAGACTGCAGACAATATATCAGTAGATATGATCTCTGTTGCCCAAAGGGAAATATTCTCAAAAGGAACCACTGAAGACAGGGTATACAATACAATAAAACCCCTCTCAATCGGACGTTTAATGTATTATACATATCGGTCTTGGAGACAGGTGACAGCTTAATGCAGGGTGAAAGTCATGCAGAAAGCTCCCCTTGGAGCTTTCTGCATGACTTTCACCCTGCATTAAGCAGTCGCCTGCATAAAAGTATCTAAAATACTCTCAACTAGAATTCTGGTTTAGAGGGGCTTTACTGCATCTGTAAATGAAACGTAGAATGCGACCAGACATAGGCCAACATATTCGACATGTTCCTGCAGTTTTGTTATAGTTGTCATATCTCAATCATACTGTAAATGTGCGAACGTTAGCAGTTTCATATGCTGCCGCGAATTTGAAATACATTTAGGTTAATTATATTTTAAAGTAATAATTATACTAAAACAAAATGTAACACTAACATTTCTCATGTTCGCTTTAGCTGCGATAATGAAGCATCATTGTAATGGTTTATATCCATTGGTAATGAAAAACATAGTTATACAACAAAACATGTTTGCAACATGCATGGAATTTCATTCACAAGAGCAAACATAAATACATTGATATATCACTCTATTCAAGTTTTTACTTGTCGTTGATATTTTGCACCATGTATAAACATATTTAAATTAACGTTGGTAGATGATTTATTTAGTTGTATTTCATCTCAAAATTCACGAATTTCTTAAGTCTTCCCACTTTTTGTTAAAACAGGACCAAGCGATTCAAATATTTAATAATAAGTTTTAGGGGAAATGTTCGAAGATTATTTATAATACTTTTCTCTTAGAGTCAGAGTGTTATTATCTTAATATAAATTAACGACTAATCTGACTTCAAACAACTGAAAGTGTACATGTATATGCAGTACCAAATAGGCACAATCCCACCGGCAGTAGTCAATGAATGGTCGAATATTTATATCTGTTCAGTATTCATGTAAGAAATAATAACATCATGGATATATTTAATGCCATCATGATGTTTTAATGTTAGATTTTCAAGGCATTATTGGCTTTGACACAAACTGTAGAAGAATCAGATCTACAGTTGAACTTCGATATCTCGAACCTCACGGGACCGTATAAATTAGTTCGAGATAACAGAAGTTCGAGTCATCCGATTTATAATCTGACCAATATCTAAATATCTAATATCACAGCTTAATGCATGTCTAAAGTAATGCTGAAAGCTCCCGCAGGAGCTTTCAGAATTATTTTAGACCTGCATTAAGCGGTCGCATGTGTTTCTAGATATGTGTAGTGATACATTTCAGAACAATTCTGTGTTGTGAATTTTGGATGGACCGAAATTTTAATTCGAGTTATCCCGAAGTTCAAGTTATCCGAGTTCGAGATATCGACGTTCATCTGTATATCGGACCATAAATCATAAGCAAACAAAGCAAGAACCTGGCCAGGAGCCGTCTATTCTGAGTCTACTCTGTTTGCAAAAGCGTGAAAATGCGTTTATATGAAGGAAAAAGTAACACAGTAAAACAAAGACTGCCAAGAAGACAGAGCGCAACTCTTAAAATTGCAATAAGGTTAACCCTTTACACCATGAATATTTATATAAGAAATAAATATATAATGCATATTAATTAGAATAGGTTTTATAATTGGTTAGCAACCCATGGATGTTATACATGCCATCAGATGTTGAATAAAACCCTGTATTATATCATAAGCAAGTAGAGCAGGTCATGAAAAGACATGGCATATCTATGGAGTAAAGGGTTACCTTCTATTCCCTAAAAGTAATCTTACTCACTAAAATGTCTACGTTTCTTCTGAGAACATGGAATACGTCACATTAAATATTCATACTGCCAATTACTTCTAGCATTTAGTCTTTAATAAAATATGTATGCTTTGCGCTCATTGCAGTGTATATAATTGCACCCCATTCCCAATTACACTCCACAATCACAGGAAGAGAATTTCTACAGAACGTAAAAACCGTTGTATCTAACGATTCTGATATATCCTAACACATGAGAAATGTACAGTACAAACTCGATTACATTGTATTCGAACATTCAGATACACACCATTATTAATCTTTAACACGGGAGGCATCATAATGCAGAGTGAGATTCATGCAGTGGATTGCAATTAAATGTATACAATGATACAAGCAAATAAGTATACGTACAGTTGTCAGTACTGTAAATGAATGCTCAGATACTATTCAACAATACCTAACTGAACTGGATTCAGTGAAAGAACATATGCAAACAGTGTAGACCGAGATCACACTGTTCCTGTCTGATCAGGGTCTGTTCCCTCTGCCCATGAAATAATATACATATGATTATACAGTGTCTGCCATAGCTAGAATTTCCTGTGTTCATGTGCCAAATTACAAACAATAAACTAATACATATTAATGGTGTCATTATTTCTTAAATGAATATCCATGGAGAATAATAGAATCAAGCATGGGTTTTGTTAAAGACGGGGGTGTCTATACCCGAGGATGGTCTGTTCAAGTCGGAAACGAGCTTTAGCTTCATGGACTTTAACAAAATCCATGCTTGATTGTTTTTCTCGCTGAAATACACCCTAACACCAAGTATATTAACGGATTTTGTGAAGTACTACTTTACTTTGCGTAATACGACTTCCATATCTAATATCCATATCTAATAGCAACAAACTGCAGCATAAAAGCGTGACACCAAATGACGCCATTTGTTATGACAACCACAAACGTTACGTTTTGGCGTAAAATATAAATGACTGAATGACTACAATACAACGTCTTCGGTTAATTAAATAGGCTTTTTAAATGTGTATATGATAAATAGAATTACATATTTGTGCTAATTACTTATATCAATTTTAATTTATGAGCGGCCATTCATTATTTGAACATAGGAGTCTTAAAAAGCAGGTCCTTGCTTACTGCAAGGCAAAAGTAATGCAGAAAACTCCAATAGGAGCTTTCTGCATTACTTTTGTTCTGCATTAAGCTACCGTCTGCCACACAGACCCATAATTAGACCTCTTTCTCATGACCTCTTAAGATATGTTTTATTGTAAATGTGTATTTCAAGCTCTGAACCGCTGCAACGCCTTGCCTTAGTTGTAATGCAAAATACAATGAGGCCTGTCTACAGCGATCACCCAATTAAAATAGTGTCGTCTTGTATTAGCCCTTCCCTTCATATAAACACATGCTCACGCATGTGCAAACAGAGTGGACCCAGATCAGGGCTTGTTCTTTTTGCTAATGGAACTGTTTCTTTACTTTCTAAAATGGCTACAATGTTCCACCTTCTACATTTTATTATAACTATATTGTCCATGAATATTCAGTAGGTATTGAACTTTGGAATAAAACAGGAAAAGAGTTAGGCAACTACCTGCTCTTTATAGACAGATTCTACTGTATTTAATAGTATGGCATTAGTGATACGATGTGTACAATAGGAAAGTCATAACCTAGTTTTCTGTTTGACTGAAATCGATAGAATTACTTGAAAGGTGTAGAACCTTAGATTAGAAAAAGAGCAATTGCCCCCAAAGTTCATGCTACAGTGCCTAGTAATAGAATTAAACCGCAAATTCCTTGGTAAGTGGTCTTCGTGTATTTTCTGCACGTATTACAGATTCAGATTTCAGCTAAATCAACTATCACAAATTTAAAATAAAGAGTAGAGTAATTTGTGCAACAACACTAATGCTGATGCCAAAATGCGGCACACCTCGTTCTAAAAATATAGTATTGAAGGCGCTAATGAACATCTGATTCATTAACCCATTCCCTCATATTGAAGACTTTTGACGACTCTGTAAAAGTCACTTTCTTAAACCACCGTGATATTGTGATGGTCCTATAGGAGCAAATGCTCTATTTTTAACAACGGTTTCAACCTACGAAATTCTAAAATTTTCCTTTTCTCTAGTTAATTATCCATTTTGGTACATTTATTCAAAGAGGTTGTATCTAAAAATAGCCTATAAGGGAATGGGTAAATTCAATTGGTCCAACTTTTCTGTGTCATAAGTGTTGCTGTTCCACCTTGTATACTTTAACACATTACCTCATGGACTAATTCTAGATTCAACCTCTTTAAATTCATCAACCGAAAAGGAGCATTTACTAAAGAAAAGGAACACTTTAGAATTGTATAATTTTGAAAAACATTGACATAATAGAGCATTGGCTCATATGGAGCAAATGCTCTATTTATCACAATGGTTTTAAAAAAACTAACTTTTACAGATAAGAGGCACGCGTCAATATGACTGAATGAGTCAAACAGCTTCAATATGAGGCAATGGTCCAAATAGCGTCAATATTAGGGAATAGATCAAACGGCGTCAATATGAGGGAATGGGTCAAATGGTGTCGATACGAGGGAATGGGTCAAAAGTCGTCAATATGAAGGAATTGGTTAAAAGGCTTAAATATGAGAGAATGCTCAAAAGGCGTCGATATGCGGGAATGGTTCAAAAGGCGTCAATATGAGAGAAAGGGTCAAAAGGCGTTAATATGAGAGAATGGTTCAAAAGGCGTCAATATGAGGGAATGTATCAAAAGGAGTTAAAATGGGTAAACAGGCTTCAATATGAGAAAATGGACCTTCAGGTGTCAACAGGAGCAAATTGTTTAACGAGTCCGCTACGAGTAAATGTAAACAGATTGAAAGACTCGACATTTATTAAACATCGAGATTAGTTGTTACCTCGTAAAACCCTATATATTGCATGTTTTGATAGTTTACTCCATGGGTGTGTCTTTTAACCACTCTACAAATAGAGAAAACCCAGATCAGAGAGCTCGTGTTGGAGCCATTTGATTAGGGTCTGCTATGATTGCTAAACAATTTCCTTCATATAAACACGTTTGCACGCATTTACAAACAAAGTAGACCTAGATCAAACGGTTCCTTTGGGCGCCGACTGATCGTCGTCTGCTCTGTTTGCCAATGAAATATGATAGATCTGTCTCTTAACTTTCTGAAATGGCTACACTGTTCCACCTTCTATATTTCATTATAACTATTTTGTCTATGAATATTCTTTTGGTATTGAAATTTGAAATAAACATAGAAAAGGGAAAGGGTAAGAAATGATATAGATGAGATTCTACAGATTATATCATGGTCGAAACAGCCCCTTTGTTCAGATAGTTGTATTCTCTTACATATATTATTTCTCGATAAGTATCCATGAAGTAAAGAGTTAATATTAACCCATCTCCTCATAGGCTATTTTTAGACCCCACCTCTTTGACTAAACCTACCGAAAAGGGACATTTACTAGAGGAAATGGATTTTATATAATTGTGTAGTGTTGAAACCATTGTGATAAATAGAGCATTTGATCCTTTGGAGCAGCTTACATGTATGGAGTCCGCTAAGTCTTGTCAAATATTAGGTCAGATATATAGTGTTTCCTGAGAACGTGCATAGTTTTATGATTCAATTCAACAGTAAGGAGCCCTTTTGATCAATACATTGTTATTTAGGGTTTGTATTATGCTTTGAAGGTATTGTCACGAATGTACATCACGTCATCAAAACTGCTAGTATTGTTTACGCATGAACACCGATCCCAGGAGTGTAGTTTTATATAAATTAAGATTAAGTAACACTTCATGACATGTTTAATAGTGCACACACGTTCAG
Source organism: Azorinus chamasolen (assembly GCA_963576725.1). NCBI lineage: Eukaryota > Metazoa > Mollusca > Bivalvia > Cardiida > Solecurtidae > Azorinus > Azorinus chamasolen. The sequence continues at coordinate 87,581,727 of OY755242.1, forward strand.
ATATCACTGCGTGAAATTTACCAATTGGACTTTTCTCTGCTCGCTGCTTCTTAACCTTACCCTGCTGGAAAAGAAATGATGTCCGTTTAACACTTACAACACTGAAATTTCAAATGGACTATTCCAAATTTCAAACAGGTCAAACTTACGGTGGATATTTAAGGGTTTTTGTCTCTAAAAAAGGTAACATGGCAAATAGTGCAGATCCTAATGAGAGGCCTCTCATCTGGGTCTGAACTGTTTGCAAAAAAATTAGTGACTCGTTTCGCGCACTGTAAGGGTTCCGTATGGTTTCTAGTGCGGTTAAAGTACTTCCGGATAGAACAAACGTTTGAGAAACGATTGACCGAGTCTCAAGCAGCTTGGATGCTGATGAGACGGCAAATAACTCTGTGTGGCACGTGTATCCAAGCTGTTTTCAAATGGGAGTCAGGTTGCGGCTAGCGGGAAAGGGTTGAGATATACCGGTACGAAACGGGCACAGTAACTGCAACAGTCAGCCCTAATAATAATGGAACGTCTTTCTGTCCTGGGCATAAGTTTTCACCATTATCCGGCTAAAAGAGATCCGAGTCGCTTTTTAAATGTATGATAGATACTTAAGTTAGACCTGTCTATGCGGCAAAAATGCACACTTGTCGCCTCATAGACGAAACCGCATCCAGGACCAGCATACTATATAGCACATACACTAGAACCTCACCTAAGCGGTCTTTCATTTAATGAATAAAGGAGTCAGCAGGTGGTTGCTTACTACAGGCCACAGTAATGCAGAAAGCTCCAATAGGAGCTTTCTGAATTACTTTTGACCTACATTAAATTACCGTCTGCCTTACAGACCCCAAATTAGATATCTTTTTGATGGCCGCTTAAGACAGGTTCTACTGCTGTAATAGATTCTATGAATGGTGATACTAGATTCACATTCTGAAAAAGGCGAATGAGTATGCTTTGTCATTCATTATTGATACTAACTTTTTATATTTGCCAAAAAATGAATACGAACAGATATTTGTTTTGACCCCACTCCCAAAACAAAACCGAAAACAAACCCACAAAAAAACAAAAACGAACAAAAACAACAACAAAGAAACCACCTATTCAGTAAAGTACGCTTTGAGATCACTGACGTGTACAAATGGATTTGTAGGCATGTCCTAAGGCGTTTTTAAGTTTCACCTATTCAAAGACTTTTATTGCCAATTTCAAGTTGCTAGAAAGCAATAGTAAACTATGTAAGGCATGAACGCTACTGATTAAAAAACGTAAAACGAGACTTTATTTCATCCTACAATACGTAAACAAGATTACTTTGTAAACTGTACTCACCCTTTCTCCATAATAACAGCCAGTATGTGTAGGTAGAAACCCTCTAAATTTATAATGCAGTTAAACCTCTCTATGCCGGGCAGTTAATTATCTGTCTTGGAGACAGGTGGCAGGTTAATGCAGAGTGGAAGTCATGCACAGGGCTCCTAGAGGAGCTTTCTGCATTACATGTACTTCCACCCTGCAGCCACCTGCCTAGAGGTATATTAATTTTTCTCTACCAGGACTCCGGTTTAAAAGGGTTTTGTTTCATTCCTCATTTCCATCGAATAACAAAACTGGCCGATGAGCTAGGCAAGGAAAAAAGCAGATAGACACGCAAAATGCGGTGTTATATAACACAATTGCTTTCTAATCTGTTTGTACATTTCGTCTTAACTGTATCTGATCTAAATTCTGTTTTGGTTATTGATTAAACCTTTCCCTGTTCTATATTTAGTCCAAATTCAATTCCCACTGAATATTCATGGACCAAAACAAATATAATGAAATCTGGAAGGTGGAACTTTGTAACAATTTTAGAAACTAAATATACATATCTATCAAAACCATTAGAAAACAGAACATACCCTGACCAGACGGCTCCTAGAATCCTCTCTGTTTGCAAACGCTTGAAAAATGTGTTTATATGAAAGGAAAAGGGTAAACATTAAACCGCTTCGAAATTATGATACCTCTTGTAGTGATCGACTGCTTCTTTAGCCTTTAAAACATTTGAATGACAAACACTATTTGTTTTGTAACAATATATCATGCAGCATATTTAGTGAAAAGCAAAACTCACGTCATTCATCACAGTTGAATTCGTTTTCAGTGCTAAGAATAAAAAATTAATGCATTAGTAATGACTAAACTATATTGCTATAGATCATTTACTATTCGTTATTATAATTGCACGCATCAAAATAAAGTACTCGTGTGTTAAGTGTCTATAAAACACTGCAATACTGACTGATAATAATGTCAGGGAATGATGTTGGAGGTGTATTGGAAATACTGCTAGTTAAAAAACTTGATTTATGTATTCTATCATTCGTGCAAAGTCTTCCAGATAGCGACGTATATACGCATGACTATTAACCCATTCCCTCATATTGACGCCCTTTTATGCCTCTATAAAGTCACTTTTTGAAACCCATTGTGATAAAAAGAGCATTTGCTCCGTAGGAGCAAATATTCCATTTATCACAATGGTTTCCAAACTACACAATTCTAAATAAATTCTTTTTTCTAGTAGATGTTTTTTCAGTAGATTTATTCAGAGTTTGGGTCTGAAAATAGCCTATGAGCGAATTTGTCTAAAAATAATATATAAGGGAATGAATTAAACAGAAGACAGACAACTGTATAAGAAAAAGTGTTTTTGCATGCAGGCCATTCAAAATGGAATGGTCTATCGATAGGTGCTTAACGATAAACTGCAGTTAGTCTGAAAGACTTAAACTTGCCAAAGGATTTGAATGACAACTAGTGCATCTTTTGATAAAAGGACTCATCTTGGAACCCCTTGGGCTGTTGCTACATTGTTTCCAAATGCCAGTACACTCGTTTGCCACATTCTAAGGGTTAATTAATAAGTATGTTTCACTGTACAACTGAATGCTAATACAGTGGATTTTCGATATCTCGAACTTCTAGGGACCATACAAATTAGATCGAGATAACAGAAGTCGAGTCATCCGATTTCTAGTCAGGACAGTTTCTGAAGTTCACAGCTTAATGCGGGTCTAAAGTAATGCTGAAAGCTCCTGTAGACCCGCATTAAGCTGTCACACATGTTTCTAGATATGCGTAGTGGTACATTTTTAGAGCAATCCTGTATTGTAAATTTTGGAAGGACCGAACTTTTAGCCCGAGTTATCCCGAATTTCGCATTCCATGCTTATAAAGCTTTTTAGTTGAGTCTGAGTTCGTTCTCAAGCTTTTGATTGGTCAGATTTGAGTTCTCAAGCTTTTGATTGGTCAGATTTGAGCCAAAGGCTAAAATCTGACCAATCAAATACTTGAGAACTAACTCAGACTCAACTAAATGTTTTATAAGCATGGATCCTGAGTTCGAGGAAGCTCAACTGTATTTATCTATGTAAAATAAAAAATGTCCTCATTACTTGACATGTCTTTATGGGATTTGAAGCCATACATCGGAGTTATTTTTCTTCAAAATGACTTATTATAAATTACAGTTACCATACGAACGATTAGCACATGAAATATATTGTAGACATTAAGCTGTTATATGTAATAATATATTAATTATTGGCTCGTTATGTTTGTCTCGGCAATGAATTGAAGAGCGGGAAAAGATGACTGGAAAATCTGCATGACTTTCAACCTGCAATAAGTTGTCATCTGTCTCCTGTCTTCAAGACCTATTTTTATTGTAAATTGAACGTCCGATTTAGAGAGGTTTCACTGTATTACATTTAATAATCCAATGTAAAGAGGTAGTGTCAATGCTTTAGAATGTGCATGCGTCTAGTGAATATGATCCCTGTAAGTGTTATTGTTGTCGGAAATGTTCTTGTTCTTCTTGTTCAAAACATTAGAACTTATCTTCTCTAACAAGAGTTATAGATTTAAAGGATGGGAGGGTCGGTTTGACCACATGCGCGCTATGTAGTGTATGAGACGAGCTAAACGTGTGTAATGATTGACCATTACTTGCAAATATCGCTATACAGGAAAATAAACTTTAAACTGGACGTTAATTTTGGTAAAAATATCAGTCTTGCAGACAGGTGGCAGCTTAATGCAGGGTGAAAGTCATCTAGGAGCCTTCTGCATGACTTTCATCCTGCATTATGCAGCCACCTGTATAAACGTTTCTATGTGAAAGTCATGCAGATAGCTCCTTTAGGAGAGAGAGAGAGAGAGAGAGAGAGAGAGAGAGAGAGAGACAGAGACAGAGACAGAGACAGAGAGACAGAGAGACAGAGACAGAGACAGAGACAGAGACAGAGAGACAGAGAGACAGAGAGACATCGACAGAGAGACAGAGACAGAGACAGAGAGACAGAGAGAGAGAGTACAAATACCAGTCAGATCAAGCTCAACAGACTAAGTGTTATTCGATCTGTTTCGAACATATAAGTACTTGTTCTGAATCTGCCTCAGGCACTGTAAGGTTTCCTATTTGCCTTGTTTGCAACAATTATCTGCACATTGCTTTGTGTTCTATAACATTGCAATTTTGTGGTGGCATTTCTGAACATATAACGGAAATTTGGCGCTTTGAATAATGTATGCGTCTTCCCCTGTCTATGTTCCGGTCAACATAATAAATAAAACACTCATAATGCTTATTGGTAATGAAAAATCCATGCTGTGTAAATACGGCGAAAGTTAATTTTCTGCAAGTGATTACGTTCGTCACACTGATCGATAAGGATGTTCATTGTTCTCCATATCGGAACACCTCGGCTTTTTCTGCGTAAATCATCTCCGAAACAATACGGGGCTACTATTTGGACTGGCTATCTTCAACCCGGAAGTCGAATAATCAAAAGTATTGCGTTAAAAGAAACACAGAAAGCAGAGCTTATTCAGATTTTCTGTAACCCTTTACCTTTGTCAGAAACACACAGTTATAACCCAGCTCAGACAGCTCCTACATGTATATGAGTTGTCTGTCCAGGATCCCGCTATCGGATCCTACAGTTTCTGCCATGGTCAAAAATGCCCTTGTTCATATTAGCATTACTTGCTGAATTAGTACATTTGCAATCTACTGAGCAAGGCCATCTCGTTGAATGAAATCGTTGTCTTCGTATGGTCTCTACATGTTTCATTAATATTGCATTTCTTTTCGACACTATTACCACTGTGTAAACTAGTTTGATCCTAATGAAAGTTTACGTTCAGTGTCTCATCTTGATCTAAATTGTTTGCGTACATAATTACATGTACAACTGGACTGTAGAACATTGGCGGTTATGGGACTCACATCGACTTCTCCTAGTTCGAAACTGATAAGTGAATCTCGGATTGATAATCTATCAATTTGTGCTTGTATTTTTCTTGGAAATTGCTATTATAGCAAATCCAATTGACGAAATCTACTTGTCAATGATAATTTAATTGTCCAACAGACGGGTGTCAATATCGAGTAGAAGGACAGACAGTCCACAAAAGGATGTTCGGGAAGATGTTACATTGAACGCCATTTAACGGACGTAAATTATGTACTTGTAAGTGAATGGAAAATCGGAAGACTTTGACAAGGCTGTCATGATTTGTTGCATTGTATTTTATGAAACTCGATTTAACCCTTTAATCCATAGAGACGTTTTGGGCTAATTTTAAAACAGTGCAGACTCGTGTAGGAACTGTCTACCAGTAGTCTGTGTTCATATGTTATTATAAAAGTCATAAATATGCATGATGTCATGATTTCTTACATGCATATTCAACAGGAAAAGGCAATGCTCTGTTCGTTTGTTCAATAAGAATGGAGGATACTTCAAATGTGAGGCACACGGCAAATATAAAACAAAAAACAAACAAAAAACAGTTCGAAAAGGTTATCATACTTGAAATTCAATTTCATTTCATAAGTCTACTTAATAATTAATTTACAATATTGCAGTAATGTTCCTTAGTTTACCGACACAAAAGTTTGCCAATACATGTTTCTTGTTTTGCGCATTTATGTGATGCTCGTAGAGACATAATGAAATGTTATTTTCTGACTAGAAATTAGAATATGATAACTCTGAAAATGTCAAGAAGGAATTAAAATTTAAATGAAAATGTACACAATTCAGCCTCCGGGAGTTCATTTTAGACTATATGCTATGGAAGATTAAAGAGTATAATTGTCTTTTAATCCAATTAATTTTACAATATTAATGTTAATGTTTGCAGCTACAGAATATTATTTATTTAATCGTATAGTATCTCTTATTCTGCCAACAAATGTATACATACCAGAGTCCTTCTCTATTCAGTATTGTAAACTTTATTTACTTTAAATTCATTTAAACCTTTGAGAGAGTGATGATCCAGTGTCACGCGGCTTGGGTCCTGATGAGACGCTATGTTACTCATTTAGGTCAAAACTGATTGCAAACGACAGTTAGATTGCAGTTTTGCAGAATAAGGTGAAAACGATTTTCTCTGTGTAGTTGTATATTTCTATACTGAGGGTTGTGTTTATTTTATAACACAGGGAGACCCGATACCCTACATTTAACTTCCTTGTATTTAACCCTTTCCCTGTTCTGTGTTTATTCCAAATTTAATACCTACTGAACATTCATAGACAAAGTAGTTATAATGAAATATGGAAGAGGGGACATTGTAGTCATTTAAGAAACTAAAGAATCATATGGCTCCTCTAGGAGCCCTCTCATCTGGGTCTACACGGTTTGCAATGGACAATAGTGACTCAGGTCCCGCACTGTAACGGGTTAATGTGGTCCTTTGGTTGTAGTACAAAAACCGCTAGTAACAACTTAATAGAGTAAACAAAGACAAGCCAATCATGATACAGTAAAAACCCTCTAAAGTTGACATTCAAATTAATATAAATATTGGTATTTGAGACAGGTGGCAGCTTAAAGCAATGTGGAAGTCATGCAGAAAGCTCCTCTTGGAACTGTCTGCATTACTTTTACCCTGCATTAAACGGCAACGTGTCTAAAAGTATATGAACTCTTCTCTACTAGGATTTGGGTTTAGTGGTTTAACTGCATATAATTCAAAGGTCTGGAACATTTCAAGTGGCTACTTATGAAAACACCACGTGAATTTATCATGTCTCTGATTAAGTAAACAAAACTTATGGGAGTACATAACAGTGGAATTGGACATGGTGCATAAATACAGCGACTTATTGGGAATTTGATCACAATCAACTCTTTTAACAACAATAACACTGGCTGCTCAGAGTTGAATCTTGCTTAACCCTTTAACCGCCGATGTCGCATAATTGCACCACGACAAATAGTGCAGTCCACTACACTTTTTGTCCCAATCTCTATCTATATATCTGTGATTTATTCCTTTGAAATTTGCATTTATTTATCTCATTTCCTTATTGTACCGAATGATCAAGCAAACATTGGATGCAGACGACAATAAGAAATTTGGCACCGAAAGGGTTAAGATTGAATACTTTCGATACGACAAAACATTTGAGAAACTATTGAATGGATCAGGCAGATTGGAACCAGGTTAGACGACGAATTACTCGTCCCAATGACGTCAGACTGATGTATTCAGCTACACAAACTGGCAGGGAGGGGATATTGATGTCCGAAAACTTGTAATAATCAGAGGTGACTGTTTTTATCAGTTTTTTGTCGGTGTCGGGTTCTACACTATTTGCTACTATGTACGGCTTATTCAAAGCTATCAACCCCTTCCTCCATTAATATTCATATAAAGATAATGACACCATGAATATTAACTAGACTAATGTGTTAATAACACAAGGGCAAAGGAATTTAAGCCATGCCAAAATGTAGAATCATATCAATATTATATCATAAGGAAACAGAGCAGACCTGAACAAACGTCTCCTACAGAAGCCGTCTGATTTGGGTCTACTCTGTTTGCAAAGGCGTAAAAGGGCGTATTTATGAAGTACATGGTTAAAATTGTTCCAAAACTCACTAATTCAGCTGAACAAACTGGTTAAGAGAGGAGATAGGGTGTCCAATCTCTTATAGTAATTAGAGTGACAACTTCATGGATTTCTTGTCAATATTACTACTGTTAAGTATTGAAATATTTTTGTTCTACAAACGTTTTATTTATGCCGAAAAGAAATTGAAACTAACACAGATGTATTGTAACAGCTATACTATCGAACAACAACCATATCGAAAGAATGAAACCGAGGCTGCTAGCAGTCTAAATATACAGTAAAGTCTTGCTAATATGACTACTCAAAATAAGTCTAATTCTGGAGTTTTGAAATAGGTGGTACATTGTAGCTTGATTAACTAATTCCCTCATATTGACGCATTTTGACGCCTCTGCAAAAGTTACCTGTTGAAACCATTGTGATAAATAGAGCATTTGCTCCCATAGGAGCAAATGCTCTATTTATCACAATGGTTTCAAACTACAAAATTCTGAATTTTTCCCTTTCTCTAGTTAATGCTCCTTTTCGGTAGATTTATTCAAAGTGGCTGGATCTAAAAATAGCCTATGAAGTAATGGGTTAAGGAATCGAATGATACAGACAGATTCTATAGAAGCTTCTGTATAGTTTCTGTCATGAAAAAGCGACCACATGCTTTTACAGTTTTCTATGTTACCCAATCATGATAAATCATCACAGCAAGATTCCACTGTATTTAATTTAAACGCAATGCATACACATGGTAACGGTTTTTACAGGCATGAAAGTTTCAACACGCATATCGTTGACAAATTAATTCATTGGATCGTTGACAAATTAATTCATTTATTTAGGATTTATCTAACTGTCTTAAGTTACCGTTTGCGCCATAAATACACCTTTCTGTGCCGTTGCAAACAGAGTAGACCTGAATAAGACGGTTCCTGTAGGAGCCATCTGACCAGAGTCTGCTCTGTTTGCTTATGAAATGATAAATATATGATTCTGTAGTTTATGCCATATCACGTTATTTCTTAATGAATATTAATGTTTAAGCTTCTCGGTTTATCTTTAAACTAAGTGGTTAAGTTTCAAGAGCGTTTTAATATCGACCAACACTGGCTTTGTGTAGATGACGACAGTACGTTACGAAAATGATATGCAATTTAATATCATAAGATAAATCGTAACAAACTGACATCTATATGATCAACGCCTTACCTCATTCATATTCATGAACGACATTATGAGAATTCAAATATAAATTAGATATTGTTTTATAATGTCATGGGAACTAAACAAACTGTAACCATTGTATATACTGTAGAATCAGATCTATATCATTTTATGAGCAAAAAGAGCATACCCTGATCAGACAGAATCAACTGGAGTCGTCTGATCTGGGTCTATTCTGCTTGCAATGGCGGTAAAATGTGTGTCTGTCTAGTAAATGGCTAATTGGCAGCCGGTAATTTAAAAACAAAATATGGAAATATGTCTTAACAATTTCTGAAACTCGCTGTATTAAATCATGATTATGATTCAGCTTCCCTCAGATCTATCGGATAATTAAGTTTATTTCTGATTATCATTTTCATCTGTCATCAGCTTGCATGACTTATGTAATTACAGTGAAACAAGGAGGCTAATAGAATTCGCTCCACTCTTTGACCGTTAAGTAATTACCGTCCGCAAAACTTTTCGTCTTCTGCCATTGTGGAGGCTAACGTTTCCTGCATTTCTGTACAAAGTGTGTGGAGTGTCAAACAGTGTAGATATTGGTGACACCCGGTGTAATCAATTTGGGTACAACCCTGTGGACATAGCTACAGTGGAACATATCTTAAGCGGTCATTCGTTTATTGAATGTAGGAGTCTTTAAAAGCAGATGGTTGCTTAATGCAGGGCAAAAGTAATGCAGAAAGCTCCTATGGCCTGCGTTAATCTACTGCATGCCGTAAAATGCATAATTAGACCTTTTCTTGGTGAGCACTTAAGCTTAAGACAGGAGCTACAGTTATCACGATTGCGCCTCCAGCATGCAAAGAGTTAAAGGCATGACGGCTTTAGACATTAATAGCAATGCTGTATGATGACAAACTCTGATATAGTCTCCTATTAAATGAATAAAATGCAAACGTCAACATGGTCATTAACTCTTAAAAGGGTTTGAAAGAATAATGTCTAGTCAAATTTGGATCTCGTGCAGTTTTGAGAATCTCCGAATGAACAAGCTTTTGAGAAATTATCCCTAATGAGACCCCGACTTACTACTCGATGTCTGATCTGGATCACAGCTATTTGCAAATGTGAGCCAAATCACGGTTAACTAAATGTTAATATCAGCATGTGTCTATATTGACGTCAAGTCCCTGGCGCCATGCATTCCTTGTATTTGATTGATGCGTTTTCAGTCCACCACAGTAGAAGTATTATCGCTACAAATGACAGATTCTTAACATGAATATTGCTGCCTTATATTATAAATTTACCATTGCTTTGATTTCTTTATGTGGTTATTAAATATATTTATTCATCAACATTTAAGTAGCACTGTTTCTATTTCGGTGTTTTTCAGATATGGGACGTATTAACCTTTATCCTGCCAAACGAGAATTGGCCACATTAAATTTTGCAAACAGCTTGGATCCAGATGAGTAGCCGAGTTACTCGGCGTCTCATCAGGATGCAAACTATTTGTCACTCGGGAAACCATTTCTAGACTGCATTAAGGAATTGGTGGTAAGTGAAAAACACAGCATATTACAGTGTAACCCTTACACCGCTGACTTTTCAAATGGACTATTCCGAAATTCAAACACGCCAAGTTTATGGTGCATATTTAGGGATTTTTTAAAGAAAAGTGTAACATGACAAACAGTGCAGACGCTGATGAGGGGGGCTCCTAGAGTCTACTCTTTTTGCAAAGGATATTAGTCCCGTACAGTAAAGGTTAAGCAGACACTGTTTTAGGGGTTTGTACCATTGTACTTATTAACAAAAGCCGTCCTTTTGGACTATAAGATGCAGTAGTATGCAAAATTAATCGAACTGCAAATAACTTTTACCCCAGGAGTACTTTATACCTCGCTAACCGCGATCTGACCTGCGTTTGCGAACAGTTCGGATCCAGATAAACCAGCGAGTAACCAGGCATCTCGTCTGGATCCAGATCGTTTGACACTCGGTCTTTTTCGTCGAATCGAAAGTGTTTTACCAGATCCATATATGAGCAGGGACTGTTTTCACAGAAAAATGTTTTTGCTTATTTTAACCCTTCGCTTGCTGAATTTTAAAATACATTTCTCCTTCTTTACCCATGCCCTGTTGTATAATTACATATATCTTCACTGTGTACAGGTATTTCGCTGTGCAATCACTGCTGTGGAGTGCACTGGTTGCACAATCAACTTGTAAATAGCGCAGACCCTGATGAGACAGCTCCTGCAGGAGCTGTCTCATCTGGGTATTCACTATTTACAGGTAGGTATAATGACGTGAATAGCAAGTGAAGGGTTAAGAATATTCTTACAATATCTGATTAAATACAGTTAATTTGTTTCTTGAAAAGTTTAGTTGTTATGTTCGTTTCCATGTTAACCGATGCAACAGAAGTAAATTGTGGACAGGTTCTGATTAAAAGCAGCCAAATGACATTTAAATTCTCCTTACACTATGTTATAAAATTAGCTTGAAAGATTTATTTCCAATTCGTCTGAAACAACTTTTATGACTGTCTTCGTGTTTACGAGGGAAGCCAAAACTGACCAAACAAGTTGGAATTCAATCGACTTTTTTTTCTCTGGCGAGACAAAATAAAAACGAAGTTTCAGTCCTGTAGGAATTGTTTCTAGCTGGGAGTGTAAAACAAATTGTTTGGGAACAATTAATTGCTTTACTGTATTGAATTGAAACTTATAAATACGTTGAGTTTGCAAAAGATTACTGTCATGATGATAATCCGCATGAAATACTTTGCAGATTTATTAATTGTGATCGTGCTTACTTGCATGCCATCCATAAATAACGGTGTCCCTATTTATCTTTTTCAAGTAAATTACGCTAAACTTTACCGACATTATGGAATAAACAGTTAAAAATAGCTTAACCCATTCCCTCATATTGACAACTTTTGACGACTTTGTGAAACCATTGTGTTAAATAGAGCATTTTGCTCCTATAGGAGCAAATGCTCTATTTATCACAATGGTTTCAAACCTCAAAATTCTAAAGGTTTCCTTTTCTCTAGTTCATGCTCGTTTTCGTTAGATGTATTCAAAGAGGTTGTATCTAAAAATAGCCTATGAGGTAATGGGTTAAACCACTCCTACTATTCATACAGTCATTACTTCCTACTTACCAGATATTCATGAGAAAAATAGTTGAATACATCACGAGCTGTTGTCAACGCTTGTTAGTGTTATGGGAGCGTATGTTTTAATCGAACGCGCGGATGATTTCTTTTGATAACTGGAAAGATGATAGTTTAATGGTATTCCCTAGTGATTCAATACATTTGTATTTAGAAAATCTAGATATTTACAAGTTTTCCCTTCCACCAATGAAATGCAGTAACATCTCAATAACTCCTTTTCTCAAACATGTATTTTTACTGGTCCTTAAGACAGGTGGCAGTTTAATACTGGTTGAAAACCGTGCAGAATGCTCCTCTAGGAGCTTTCTGCATGACTTTTACCCTGCATTAAGCAGTCACCTGCCTAAAAACGTTTTCATTTTTTTCTTTACGAACTATTCGAGTAAACGAGGTTCAAATGTATTATTTTCATAACCTAGATCGCAACTACTAGTTTAATTTCCTATTCAACCATTTGTAACCCCTTGCCCGATCGCAGTTGTTTACCAATTACTAGGAAAATGTTTAGCCATTTGAATGCAGGAACTGAGTATACGTGTATTGACAGTGGTGATCAGAGTCTCAAGATCAGGGTTTACACAATTTAATAATAATTAAATTTCAGCGCTCCAGATATGACGCGTAAATTAGAATATTTTCAAGAATAAATTCTTTATTTCTCCACTAACCCCTATACTTTGACCACTCTTCGAGACGATTCTAAAGAGTGGTTACAGTGTAGGGTTTGGTGGAGAAATGACGATTTTAGTATCTGTAACTCTGTTTATCATAAAAGTTATCAAGTACCAACTTTCATAATGAATGAACTCTGTCGTTAAATATTGGTGGGTCATTCAATGCTTATAACTATACAGTAAACCCCCTCTAAATAGAAATTCTGATAGAGAAAAATTTAGATACTTTTAGGCAGGTGGCTGCTCAATGCAGGGTGAAGGTCATGTAGAAAACTCCTATGCGACAATCTCCCTGTATTAAGCTACCACCTGTCTTAAAGATCGATATTTATACGAAATTCAACGTCCGGTTTAGACTTATTACACTTACATGTATATTACATCCGAGCGAAAGTATTAAATACTTTCAATCTCACATCGTCTAATAAGAAATCTAGTGTGCAACAAGGTTTTTCCATGAGCAGAATATTATTTCACCCAAAGAAAATTGTGTTGTTCATTGCGAAAGGCAAATCAGACTTCTTAGACACGGTAAGAAGTTAAAACTATTGGACTTCAGTTGTTATCAGCAGTTGGCATAAAGATTCCCATGCTACTAGCGCACATATCTGCATTAGCAACTACTGTAGACCCATATCAGACAACTTCTAGTCTCATATAGGTCTACACTATTTGATATGATAATTGAGTGACTACATTTAATTTACATGTAAAGTGATTGTTTCTCATTGCGTAAGAAGCTCTTGCTAGGTATAAATGCAGACCAATTAGATACAGTTAGTTACGGCTTCTGGACCTCTGATAGTTTTTAACAAAACAGTAAAATCTCTCTATAACGGTCACTAAATTTTGTTAATTAGTTGGTATTTAGGGCAGGTTGCTGCTTAAAGCAAGGTGAAAGTAAAAAAGAACGCTCCTATAGGAGCATTCTGTTTTACTTTCTTCTTGCTTTTAGCAGCCACCTCCCTTTAAGACAAAATACTTGTTGTAATTTAGTGGCCAGTATAGAGAGGTCTTACTGTAGTTGGTCTGATGATGTTTTACCTTTCTCAAGCTATTAGCGTACATATCTGCAATTGCAAATAGTGTAGATTCATATGAGACAGCTCAAACAGGATCCGTATCATATGGGTCTGCTCTATTTGCCATGATACTTTCATCTACATATAGAATGATTCACTGAAATTAATATTCAAAGTGGATGGATTCATATTTGAATATTCAGCATGAAAATGATTAATTTTATAGTATTTATCTTTTTGTTCGTAACGTGAATAATTAACATGAACCATTTCTACTTTTCGTCATATTTTAAAGTTCAACAATCTACTGGTGACCATTATAATAACCATTGGATCCAGATGTGAGGCCAATATATCGGTGTCTCATCAGGATCCAAATGTATGACACTCTGGCACACTGTTTTGTTTTGAAGAAATGTATACTTTAAGAAATGAAGTATACAACACTATTTGCTAACGACAATTTCTCAGAGTGCAGAAAGTTAATCACGTTTGCAAAAAAATTGGATCCATAATGGGTGATCGTGTAACTCGACGTATCGTTAGGATCCAAATTTGCTGACGCTCTGACACTGTTTATCTAAAAAATCAAATTGGGTAAGTTGTACTTTTAGAGTTGAAGCATACTAAATAGTTGTCCAATGCATGTTTAGGACCAAGACATTAGTGTATGTGTTTGTTGTAAGCGACGTTAAGGTATGCAAATGGTGTGCGGTACAAGCCCTAAATGGCGCTTGTCAGATATTGGCAAGATTAGCGTTCAAACTGCTCTACCCATATCAACGATCGGTAAATGGACAAAACAGGGAACACATTCAGTGAATTAAAATTACACTTGCTAATCAGAATGCAGCTCTCATGTCAAACACTATTAAACCACATTGAATCAGATGTGCGAAATGGGCATCGATGTCGTACTCCATGTTTAACTCTCTGCTCCATAGATACGCATTTCAATGCCCTTGCAAACAGACTAGACCCAGATCAGACGGCTCCTATAGGAGCCGTCTGATCAGGGTCTGCTCTGTTTGCTGGTGGAAATGTATATATCTGATTATATGGCTATTTTTTTCTGTGCTTATATATCATTACAAACCTGCATCTAGTAAGTACATGTACTCGTAAGTGGCATTTTATCTTACATAAATACCCATGGAGTAAAGGGTAAAACCTCACATACTTTTTTCTCAATAAGGTTGCGTTTAATAGGATATGTGTTAGTAAGTATCGTTTTAACCTTTAGCCTGCTGCGGGCGAATACGTGATTACCAATGGAAACAGGATGAGATGCCGAGAAACTCTTGCGTCTCATCGGGATCCAGTATCCATGCTTATAAAAGGTTTTAGTTGAGTCTGAGTTCGTTCTCAAGTTTTTGATTGGTCAGATTTGAGCCTTTGGCTCAAATCTGACCAATCAAAAGCTTGAGAACAAACTCAGACTCAACTCAAAAACTTTATAAGCATGGACCCAGACCTTTTGATACTCTGGCCGTGTTGTCGAGAATGAATAATAAAACAAGTCAACCGTGACCACTGAAATCAATAACATTTCCTACCAAAATACGTTTGCTCATAAATGATTAAATATCTTTATGTTCCTCTTGGTATATATTTTCCTTTGTAAAATATGTTTTCACGCATTTGCAAACAGAGTAAACCCAGATCAGACGGCTCCTAGAGGAGCCGTCTTAACAGAGTCTGCTCTGTTTGCTTGTGGAATTTGAAAGGTCTATATCTTTACTTTCTGAAATGGCTAGAATGTTTCACCTTCCATATTTCATTATAACTATTCTGTCCCAGAATATGCAGTAAGTATTGAAATTTAGAATAAATATAGAACAGGGAAAAACTTAACCTACCTCATCCATAGTTCAGATGCTGACAATTTGTAAATCTTTAAGTAATGTTGCAATAGGTAAGGGGTAAACAAATTTAAGTCGAATAATTATTTATGTCATTAGATGAGTGAATAGTTGACGTTTTCTTATATAATTGAGAATGAACACTAATTCTAAATGTTATAGTTGTCTTTTATGTGTCCCTGATCACAGAATATTTTAGCGAATCGGAAGATAACTATATACAGTCTAGTGGGTATTAACTCTTTCGGCGTCAATGTCGCCTGTTGGCACAATGGAAAACGGTGCAGTCCCAGGTCAGATGCCGCCCTTTCAAGGCGGCATCTGACCTGGGACTTCACTGTTTTCTGTATTATTTTTGCCCAAGCATACAGGTTTTTAAAAACAAATGTTTTACTAATATACCTTTATTATTTAGTTTAGAACTATATTTAATATGAAATTAGAATTGCAGACGACTCTTTTAAATTTGGCGCCAAAAGAGTTAACTGTTTGAGTTGTTGGCTTAGCTCATTCTCAAAATCGAGTAAAACACTGACCGAGTACTGACTGACTGAAGTCGAATAATTATTTATGTCATTAGATGAGTGAATAGTTGACGTTTTCTTATATAATTGAGAATGAACACTAATTCTAAATGTTATAGTTGTCTTTTATGTGTCCCTGATCACAGAATATTTTAGCGAATTGGAAGATAACTATATACAGTCTAGTGGGTATTAACTCTTTCGGCGTCAATGTCGCCTGATGGCACAATGGAAAACGGTGCAGTCCCAGGTCAGATGCCGCCCTTTCAAGGCGGCATCTGACCTGGGACTTCACTGTTTTCTGTATTATTTTTGCCCAAGCATACAGGTTTTTAAAAACAAATGTTTTACTAATATACCTTTATTATTTAGTTTAGAACTATATTTAATATGAAATTAGAATTGCAGACGACTCTTTTAAATTTGGCGCCAAAAGAGTTAACTGTTTGAGTTGTAGGCTTAGCTCATTCTCAAAATCGAGTAAAACACTGACCGAGTACTAATCAGATTGAATACTGATGCGACGTTGAGTCGCTGAGTTAATCAGCGTCTGATGAGGCCTCAATTTGTTTGTCACTCACAGAGCTATGTACAGATATAGGTTTGTACCCAAATACTAAAAACGTCATTTCTCCACCAAACCCTTTACTGTAACCACTCTTTAGAATCGTCTCTTCGAGACGATTCTAAAGGGTGTTCACAGTATAGAGTTTGATTGAGAAATAAAGGAGTTTTTCTTGAAAATGTTCTCACCCAAACTCTGACCAATCAAATGCTTGCGAATGAACCCAGACTAAAGCAAAAACTTTTATAACAGCGGGTCCTGTATTCACTCATTAAATCTGGCTGAGCCAGATACGAGGTCTGTCTGAAGTTGTGGTCGGTGACTTCTAACAGTTTTACACATCTATTCAGTAATCCACGATGACGGTTTCTTGGTTGAATCTAATAAGTGAATCTGAGACTGATATTCTTCCAACTGTGGTTGAAGTTTTCTTGGAAATTGCTATTAGAGTAAATCAAATTGAAGGACTCTACTTGTCAATGATAATCAAATTGGTCCACAGATGAATGTCATTATTAAGTCGCAGCACAGACAGTGTGCCACTCTTTGCTGAGACATCCTCAATGAATGGTGATGTAATTCTCTATGAGCAAACGTATCGGGATAAAAATGTCACGCCCAGACGGGTTATGGATTCATATAAACGTACTGACTCTTTAGTATGTTGTGATGTTCAAAGTTTCTCATGAGCTGAATCTGAGATAAGATGCTGAACACTGCAAGCTGACCATTTGAGTGGAGATACCATAGAACCTGTCTTAACCCATTACCCCATAGGCTATTTTTAGACTCAACCTCTTTGAATAAATCTACCGAAAAGGAGCATTAACTAGAGAAAAGGAAACTTTTTAGAATTTTGTAGCTTGAAACCATTGTGATAAATAGTGCATTTGCTCATTTAGGATCAAATGCACTATTTATCACAATGGTTTCAAAGGAGCAAATGCTCTATTTATCACAATGGTTTCAAAAGGTAACTTTTACAGAGTCGTCAAAAGTCGTCAATATGAGGGAATGGGTTGATAGGGGTCATTCATTTATTGAGCATAGGAGTCTTAAAGAGTAGGTGATTAATTAATTCAGGGCAAAAGTAAAGCAGAAAACTCCAATAGGAGCTTTCTGCATTACTTGTGTCCTACATTAAGCTGCAACTTGCCTTTCAAACCAATAATTAGACCTCTTTTGGATGGCCGCTTAACTGTATTACATTTAAATATTCATTCATTCATCCCCGATGATCGTGAACTATATCATACTTTGCACGATAAATACATACTGGCCCATATGGCCATTTGAATGCGGGACACGGAACACAATCATTTACAAACAATTAAAACCCAGATCAGAGAGCTCTTAGAGGAGTCATTTGATCATGGTATACACTATGTCATTCAAACGCCACTAGCAAATTTATGCTTGATTATACAGTAAAACCCCGCTAATGCGACCACCAAAAAGGGGCATAATTCTGGGTGACAGAGGCAGGTGGTAGCTTAATGCAGGACGAAAGTTATGCAGAAAGCTCCTATAGGAGCTTTCTGCATAACTTTCGTCATGCATTAAACAACCACCTGCTTTAAAGGGCGCCAGTGGCTGTTTATTAAGTGGTCGCATTAGCGGGGTTTCACTGTATATTTAACACAGATATGTCATTCCGTTTTGAATATTCATCATTTAAATACAGTAAAAAATCGATACTACGAAATTTTAGTAATGAAGAATGTATGTCTTTGTAGGCAGGTGACTGCTTAATGCAGGTGGATTCCAAATCAGACAGAAAACTCCTTTAGGAGGTTTCTGCGTGATTTTCACCCTGTACTAAGTTTCCACTTGTCCCCAAGACCGATATTTATACAAAAGTTAATGTCTGATTTAGAGAGGTTTGACTGAACACCTTATTATCGATAAATGTTTTTCATTTCAGTGTAAACCGTAACGACCTCGAATAGTCACCATGTCTATGATGCATTATACGGTCAAGTTTGATGAACACCTTATTACATATATGCAGATGATTAAAAAAACAGTACAGAACCTTAACAGATGTGGCACGAATGACATTGCGTCTGATCTGGGCCTACATTGTTTGCAATGCGATATTACCCATTTCCCCAAAGAGCGAACCATATCCGATTAAAGTATATAATTTAAATGCAGTATTTAGGTGTTGTCTCTGTTTAACGAAATATTAAAAATATTACATTGCTTTCGGAAACAGAAATTAGTGTTGTTTATGGCTAGCTGCGTTCTGTCGCCATTTTCATTTGTTGGTATTTCCGTGATGTGCGACACGCTGTCTTCAGCTCAGCACGTGATTTGAGGAAGTCCGCAATTACCCATCTGCTCAACCCTTACAACGCTGAATTTTCAAGTGGATTATTCCAAAATTCAAACAGGAGAAGCTTATAGTGAATATTTAGGGATTTCTTTTCTAAAGAAATATGTAACATGACAAACAGGAGTCTCCACCTCTAGGAGCCCTCACATTTGGGTCTACACTGTTTGCAATGGACATTAGTGACTCAAGTCCCTCATTGTAAAGGTTAACCCTTTCCCAGCCAAATGCATTTTTCTTCTGCTAAGATGATCGTTTGCTTTGCGTTCAAAATAGTGTTTTCGTCAAAGTCTTGCCCGATAACAAAGTAGCAAAGTGTCGAACAGTTTGGATCCTGATGAGACGTTATACATTGTATGGTGCGGCGTGGAATCTGAATGTAAATTTTTCCAAAGTCTATCACAGATTCGCCTCTGGTGGAAAGTGTGTTAAATCACATAAAAAGGACCAGCTGTCATAACTGCTTTGTCTAATTTGACCATACAAAGAAGGAATTAATATGTGGTGCAAATTGTAACGACTATTTGTTCAGTGGAACAACACGATAACGCGACAAGGGAAGGGCTAAAACTACAGTCAAACCCCCGATCATTAGAAATTTAAATATAGAAGAATTCAGACACTTTTAGGCAGGTGGCTACCTAATGCAGGTTGGAAGTCATGCAGGGGAGCTTTCTGAATGACTTTCATTATGCATTAAGCTGTCATCTGTCTTAAAGATCGATAATGATAGGTATTTTAGTATTCGAATAATCGCGATTTTACTGTATTTTCAAATTGTATGAAGTTTGGTCTTTTGTAACATTTTAATATGAGAATTGACCAATGTAGAGGAAACGTTGATTCTTATCATAGAGAAAAAATCTCTCTAAACCGGAATTCTAGTAGAGAATACTTTAGGTACTTTTAGGCAGGTGATTGCTTAATGCAGGGTGGAAGTTATGCAGAAAACGTTCTGCATGGCTTTCAACCTGCGTTATGCTGCCACCTGCCTCCAAGACCGATATTGATACTAAACTGCATCTGCATTTGCAAATAGCTTGGGTCCAAATGATATATCAAATTTCTCGGCCAAGCTGTTTGACACTCAATCAAAACCAGATATCCATCTGTATATTTCTAATTCTTTTTACCTACGTAACCCGATTCTATTTATCTTCATTGTGCCATTCTCTTTGGCGACTGTTCAAACAAGTGGTACCTTAACCCTTTCACCGCCACAGTCGCGTAAATCCACCACGACAAATAGTGCAGTCCCAGATCAGACGCCGCCTTTTCAAGGCGGCGTCTGATCAGGGACTTCACTATTTGTCCCAATCTCTAGTTCTATATATGTGCTTTATTCCTTTGAAATTTGCATTTATTTATCTCATTTCCTTATTTTACTAAATGATTTAACAAACCTGGATTGCAGACGACAATTAGAAATTTGGCGCCGAAAGGGTTAATGCAGGAATAAAGTTATACAGAAAGCCCCGCTAGAAGCTTTCTGTATGACCTTTTTCTGCATTAAGCAACCACCTGCTTTTAACGACACC
The DNA here is from genome assembly GCA_963576725.1 of Azorinus chamasolen. NCBI lineage: Eukaryota > Metazoa > Mollusca > Bivalvia > Cardiida > Solecurtidae > Azorinus > Azorinus chamasolen. The sequence continues at coordinate 87,602,519 of OY755242.1, forward strand.
CATGTTTGTTTATGAAGTTGTCGTTTTAAAGAGGTTCCTCTGTTTTGCATTTTTCAACTATGCCACCGTCTTCATACGGTCAGGTTTTCATATCATTTTGTTAAAGCTACGTAAATTGTGTGATTGGTAGGAAAATAACATAAAGTACTCTCCTTAGCGACCACATACTGAATTATTATAGATATTTGTGTTTTTAAGACAGGGGGTTACTTAATGCAGGACGAAAGTAATGCAGTAATACCTTTCTTGTATTAAGCTACCATTAACATTACGATAACTCTTTTAGATGATCGATTTGAAGAAGTTTTCGTTTAGTGTATGCGTATTTTTCTTTCGAGAATTCTTTGAAATGTATGTTTCATATATGGCTGTTTGGAAGATGTTACTAAAGAATTGGTATAAAAACAGTTGATATCGAATACACAGAGCATCTAGCTACATGTATCAGGAAGCTTTCACGTACATGTACATGTATATTATTTTTGAAATGTTATACGAACATATGACATTTTATAGCATTTTACTGTATAATCAGATCTATATAGTTACATAAACAAACAGAGCAGACCCTGATCTGAGTGTTCTTTGTTTTCAAAGGTGTCGATAGGCGTCTCTACCAGGAATTTGGTAAATGCGTTCCTTATAATTTCCACCTTTGTGCTATCCTTGTATACTCTATAACATATGAGTGTTACATTCTGCGACAATTATGGCAATCATGTGTTGTTATTGCTCTGTTTACTGCTCGTAAACATTTTGGCCGTTTGTTGATTACTAGTACAGTTACACCTCGCAAATCCGATACTTTAACGAAGAAGAATTGATACCGTTTTATGCAGATGGTTGCTCAATGCAGAATAACAACCACACAGAAAGCTCCCAGGGGAACTGTCTGCATGATATTCAACCTACATTAAGTTTTCCTCCTGATAACAATACTTATTGAGTGTCCGGATTAGCGAGGTTTCATCGTACATTGGGTTAATATGTAGCATAAGGACGGGGAAAGCACGGTCATCGTTAATAATAGATGAGCTCCTTTCATTTAAACTGCTACCTAGCGTCATAAACGACACAGTGTGTTAAGTCTTAATGAACAACGACGGACCAGTCAATTTGGACATGTAAATTAACTCTGTCACTATTGCCGAATTTGTGGCATGAAAGCGAACACTTCAAATGAATGGTCTTATAACGTAGGTTCATGTTATGAAAATACATGTAATCAATTCCCCACGGGGTTAGACAATCTCCATAATAAGATAAACTCAAATAGTATACTCAAATCTAATACCATATTGTATAGCAGTTTTACCAACATACTCGATATTATATTGTAGGCAGACAGTTGTGTGATTAACGGCCGTTGTACGCCATATAGTGTATATTATTGTGATATACGATGTCGTATGAATGAATAAATATTTAATTAAACAACAATCTTATACTTGGGTTAGTGTTATGTTGTAACACACATCGCACCGAGTTGAGATAAATAAAGTGTATGGCGCACCTACTTTTTTCACAATATTCTAAAAATAATTTCATGGAACATAAACAAATGAACTGAGCCATCCCAGAGCTACGGACAAGGGTGAGTATTCAAACACTAAATCGTCATTTCTCCACCTAACCCTATGTTGTGACCACTCTTTAGAATCGTCTTGAAGAGAGTCTGATAGAGGCATACAGAAGTTATTCTTGAAAATGTTGTAGGCAAACAGTGTAGACTCTGGTCAGTCGCCGCATAATGCGGCGTCTGATCAGAGTCTACACTATGTGCTGATAGGAATTTTAATATAAAACAAAACGAAATTGAAAATTTAGGCCAGGCACCCCTTAGATAAAACATGGACTAATCCAATATATAAACATGGAAGAATACACTGGGAGCAAATGATTTAAACTGTACAGTAGAATCTGCCTTAAGCGGCCATCAAAATTAGATATATTTATTGGTCTGTAAGGCAGGTGGCAAATAAATGCAGGTCAAAAGTAATGCAGAAAGCTTATACAGGATATCTAGTCAGGTCACGGATATCTAGTCAGGTCACGGATAGCTAGTCAGGTCACGGATAGCCAGTCAGGTCACGGATAGCCAGTCAGCTCACGGATAGCTAGTCAGGTCACGTATAGTTAGTCAGGTCATGGGTAGCGAGTCAGGTCATGGATAGCTAGTCAGGTCACTGATAGCTAGTCAGGTCACGGATAGCTAGTTAGGTCATGGATAGCCAGTCAGGTCACGGATAGCTAGTCAGGTCACTGATAGCTAGTCAGGTCACTGATAGCTAGTCAGGTCACGGATAGCTAGTCAGTTCACGGATAGCTAGTCAGGTCACTGATAGCTAGTCAGGTCACTGATAGCTAGTCAGGTCACGTATAGCTAGTCAGGTCACGGATAGCTAGTCAGGTCACGGATAGCTAGTCAGGTCACGGATAGCTAGTCAGGTCACCTATAGCTAGTCAGGTCACGTATAGTTAGGCAGGTCACGTATAGCTAGTCAGGTCACGGATAGCTAGTCAGGTCACGGATAGCTAATCAGGTCACGTATAGTTAGTCAGGTCACCTATAGCTAGTCAGGTCATGGATAGCCAGTCAGTTCACTGAAAGCAAGTCAGGTCATATAACGCAAGTAAGGTCATAGAAAGCAAATCAGGTCAGGAATAGCTAGTGAGGTTAAGTATTGCAGGATAAGGGTTAAAATAATATATATGATTATATAAACACACACAACCTTGTCCAGTGTAATTCTTAAAATATTCATTACTTTCATATAGGTTTAATTTAGATTCAACGCGCTCTGTCGTTATGTGTATTTAACGTGTACTGAACTGACAGCATACCTACTCCGTAATCTGTTATAACTTCTCTTCTGGCAAACGATATACATGTACGTGTATCGGAGATTGATATTTTATCAATTGTGTTTGTATTTTCAAGAGAAGAATTGCTATTATAGCAAATTAAATTGAAGGACTCTACTTGTCGATGATAATCAAATTAGTCTACCGATGAATGTCATTATTAAGTCACAGAGCAGACAGTTTGCCACGGGGTCTTTTGGAATATTTGAATGCGCGCCAATGTTATTGAATGTAAATTCGCGAAATGATTGTATTTACGCGAAACTATTGTTTATTTTTAGACACTTAACTCGATCATTTCCCTAGTCTCAATGTGGCGCACCAGACACGTGCCGCGATTTGTAAAACTGCCTTTCAGTTCTTGCGCCCAACCCGACGCGCAATCGGAACACCTCAGCAATGTCACACATGCCACGGTTGTATGTATACTTCCACCATGGCGGTCACTATTGCCTTAGATGCTGGTACAGTAGAACCCGTCTTAACCTGCTGTTCATGTATTGGACATAGTAGTCTAAAAAAGTAAAATAGCATGTGGTTCCTTATTGAAGCTAATTGGCATCTTTTTGATGGCCTCTTAAGCCTCGTTCTACTGAATTTGTGAAATTATTAATGCCATCCCATTGTGAGATGCGTTAGCTGTTTCCGCTGTAAATGTGGTCCATTTGTTAAACGTCGATACATTTATCTAAGAGCATGCTACTTGTAATAAACTCCTCATTTTCTGTTGGGTGTTCTTTTTCTGACTAACAAAATGTTATAACTTCTTGCATATCATTGTACCATATATTACGGCATGCCGTTCATACCTCGGATGTACCTATATCTAGTGGAAGAATATGTGGGAAGTTTTGACATTTTACTCTTGATCAGAAGAATAAGAATACGTCAAAATAGCTCCAACCGAAGATAAGGAGTGCAAAAACGTTACATATGAACATATAGTTAGATAGATTATTCGGTGCCAAATTTCTAGTTGTCGTCTGCAAACCACTTTTGTTAAATCATTTGGTAAAATAAGGACATGAAATAAATGAATGCCAATTTCAAAGGAATAAAGCACAGCTATAGAAATAGAGTTTGGGACAAAAAGTGAAGTCCCTGATCAGACGCCGCCTTGAAAAGGCAGCGTCTGATCTGGGACTGCACTATTTGTCGTTGTGCATGTTTGCGACATTGGCGGTGAAAGGATAAAAGTTACAGTCTGCTAATGTTTCATACAAATCCATCAACACTAAACGCGGAGCACACAAATTAATGCTAACGGACTATTTATTCACTATGTATACACATTCAGGTAAATATTAAAATATCTGAATACTGCTAAATCCATAGAAAATCAGAGGTGGAATTTGTTGTCGATGTTTAAGGAAACCATTGATATATATATACAGTAAAACTTCGATTATCCGAACACTAAAATACGTATTATTATCGATCTTTAAGACAGGTGGCAGCTTAATGCATGGTGAAAGTCATGCAGAAAGCTCCTCTAGGAGCTTTCTGCATGACTTTCACCATGCATTAAGCAGCCACCTGCCTAAAAGGGTCTAAATTCTTCTATAACGAAATTTCGAATAATCGAGGTTTTACTGTATATATTTGTTTATAATGGGGTATGTACAAATGAATAATTGGAGAACGTATACACTCTAGAATCATATCTATATTGTTTCATAAGCAAAGGGAGCAAACCCTGATCAGAAGGCTCTATTGCCGTCTGATCTGAGTCTGCTCTGTTTGCAAAAGCGTAGAAAAGCGTATTTATGGAGTAAATGGTTAACGATTGGCCTGTTTGAACGTGCGTCCGGTACATATTCCAGGTATAACTGATTTACGACCGATCCCGGTGAATGGCTGTTTGGTTTCCGTAGCAATCAGCATTTTTCTTACCATGCTCTTTAGAAAGAAATTAGTTTCATGTCACATATATCCCGATTCTGGAGTAATTTTTGTAACGCAGGTTTACGAACATATGAGCGGAGTAGATGTTTTGCACCGGAAACCGTTTATACACCACATGGGTGACAAATAACGTCGTGGTTTCCATTGTTCGGACCGCTGTAATGTTTTTAAAGGCAGAGGTTGTCAAGTTTCCAATTGTCATCTGCAAACCACTTTTGTTTAAACATGTCTGCAAAATGAAGAATGAAATAAATAAGTGCAGATTTCAAAGGAATTAACGACATACATAGAAGAAAAGGTTGAAACAAACAGAGCAGTCCCTGATCAAGCGCCACCTCGAAACGGCAACATAATTATGGTCTAGTACTGCACTGTTTGTTGTGGTTCATTTTAGCGGCACTGCCAGTGATATAAGTTGTTGCTTCGAAGTTAAGAGATGTAAACATAAACAATAACATTTCGGCTGCAAAGATGGCCATTAGAGACAAGTATTGACAATAATGAATTAAACGTTTCCAAAAATGTCCACTGCAATAAAGTTGCACAATGCAATGGTAATTTAAAATATTCTGGAGTTTTATGATTTTATCATATAAAAACAAAATGCAAACGACACCCTTGTCTACCATGGTGTATTAACCCTTTCGCTGCCAAATTCTGTCGTCTGCTAACTTTGTCGTCTGCTACAAAATTTCGTATTTTTTATTTTCTTCATTTTTGTTCCAAAAACATAGTAACAGTAACAAACAGTTTGGATCCTGATGAGACGCCGAGTTACTCGGCGTCTCATCTGGATCCAAACTGTTTGCATATGTAATCAGACCCGGCAATAAACTCTTTTTCGATCTGGTGCCAGTGTTCACGTTCTCAAATCTGTCATTGTAGCCCAGTTTTACTCTAAACAATTAACTCTTCGAGACGCTTCATATATCAACTCGGACAAAAAAGGGTTAGATTCTATTGAATAGCATACAGGCGTACATGTAACATACCTAACACGTGGTTACTAAAGTTAAAGTCAAATGACTGGAATCATTTGAATAAATAAGAGACGAATACATTTACAAACAGTTTTGCCGATCAGTTGCCTACGCATATCACCAAGTAGAATTTAGAAGTCACTGCACCTGTGAATATTATAATACTAGAATAGAACCTATTAAACATAATTAAAACAGACATTAAAGTACATATACCTTTGTCTTTCAAACAGTGCAAGTCACAATAAACACGTATTCGTTTGTACACGTCTTACTAACGGATAGGTGTGTATATAACTGTTTCAGACAAGTTGGGCATCGTATATGCTGACTAATCTCGTTACAATGTCGTAGCGAGAACGTTAGTACACTCGTATTTGTTCTAATCGGTGTTCTGCACACCTCACTTACATAAACCTTCTCTAGCTGTTCACGTCAGTATGCCTACCTGTAAATAGCGAAGACCCTGATGAGACAGTTCCTGCAGGAACTGTCTCATCAGGGTCTGAACTATTTACAAGTTGATTGTGTAACCATTGCACTCCACAGCAGTGATTGCACAGAAATACAGTGAAGATATATGTAATTAAACAGAACATGGGTAAAGAAGGAGAACTGTATTTTAAAATTCAGCAAGAGAAAGGTTAACCGCGGTGTACTCGAAATTAAAGCAGTAAAGATATTGTGGAGGAAACAAACCTTGGTGTTTTAGATTGTACATCTTTCCCTGCCAAATAATGTCGTCTGCAAACCTTGTAATCTGCATGAAACGTCTTTTGTATTTTCTTCCCTTTTCTTTAAAAAAACCCCCCAAACAAAACCAGAGTGATAAAAAATGTTTGCATAAGTGATTACAGATTCTCCATTGAATTGACAGAGTTAATTATATTTCTGTAGAAGTTCATGCAGATGTTGCATAGTTGCAATATCGAGTCATTTAATCCTTTCCTCCATAGACACAACCTCCGTAAATCAATCTACCGAAAAGGAGCATTTACTAGAGAAAAGGAAAAGTTTAGAATTGTGTAGTTTTGAAACCATTGTGATAAATAGAGCATTTGCTCATATAGGAGCAAATGCTCTATTTATCACAATGGTTTCATAAAGTGATTTTTACAGAGGCGCAGAAAGGCGTATTTACGGAGAAAAGGGTTAAGGATATGTTCAAGGGACATTTTTGTTACACGAGGATTCTTTTCAGCTCTGTTTAATATGGCGTCTACGACAGGTACCGATGGACCTGTAGAAAGTTTCCTTTAACGCTTTACTCCATAAATACGACTTTCTACGCCTTTGCAAACAGAGTAGACCCAGATCAGGGTCTGTTCTGTTTGCTTATAATATAATATAGATGTGATTATAGTTTGGCCATGGCCAAGAATGCCTGTGTCATTGAGCTTTTATAGCAAAATAATCTAATTAATATTCACGACGACATATTCATGGAGGAAAGGGTTAATGTATTTCTTGGCATTTGCTTCGGGTTAAATGGGTAACTATTTAGCTGCCAATATAGCATCTATATTTACCTATCATGCTATGAAAACAGTTTGTATCCAGATAATGCGCGTCCCATCAGAAACTGTTGTTACTGTGGTAATGGTTTTGGACGGAAATGGGAGAAACTTAACCCATTTGCGTTCAGTGGATTCTTCTTTGTTTATATATTGGATAAGTCCATTTTTGATGCCTTTTCAATTTCGTTTTGTTTTATATCGAAATTCCTATCAGCAAACAGTGTAGACTCTGGTCAGACGCCGCATCATGCGGCGTCTGATCAGAGTCTACACTGTTTGCCTCTGTCCCATATATGGGATCGTGGGCGCAAATGGGTTATAGCACACGATACATTTTGCAGACGACAACATTGGGCAAAGAAAGAGAGTTTAACACATGATAATTAGTGCAATATTCACCTAAATGTAAAACTGTTGGAAGGCTGAATATTACATAATTAAAACTAATTACTGGTAACAATGTATGCGTTAAATCATTGTCAGTCTTTCTTTATTCCATGTACCTACTAAGCATCTACTTGATATATAAGTAAAACCTCTCTATAGCGGCCACTTAATTGCTTCAAGTATTTTGTCTAAAAGGCAGGTGGCTGCTTAAAGCAATGTGAAAGTAAAACAGGAGCGTTCTGTTTTACATTACCTTGCTTTAAGCAGCCACCTGCCGTAAATACTAATTAATTAACACAATTAAGTGGCCGTTATAGAGTGGTTTTACTGTACCCAAATTTGCACATTGGCAGTGTAGGCCGAATTCGACAGCTTCAGAGAGATTTGATCACGGTTTGTTGTGTTTGTTTATTGAATACTATATGTTCTAGCGTTGTTTCAGTTATGGCCAACAAATGCACGAGTTCGTATGTCATTATAGAAATCATCTCATTAATAATCATTAAGGACATAAGATATGCAATGGCTTTATCAATTAGCGCAACTGATAAATGGAAACCTAAAATCACCTAAGCTGGAAATATGTGCACCTTTTATAGAACATGCATAGCTAATCAAATATGTGTTACAAAGGTAACAAAGGTGATATCATCGTGATCTGAAATACCACAAATGAGTGATCTAATACACAAATAATCACATAAGTTAAATAATTGCAGTAAATCCCTTCCGAACCTGACTTTTAGTATCAATATCGGTATTGGAGACAGGTGGCAGTTTAATGCACGGTGAGGTCATGTAGGAAGCTCCTCTATGAGCTTTCTGCATGACTATCACCCTGCAGTAAGCAGCCGCCTGCCTAAAAGTATCTCAATTCTGCTCTACTGTACTTCCGGTTAAGATTAAAAACATGTTCTGAAACTGTCTTGAAACTCTGGGATCATATTCCATTCACTGGCGATGTGTTCCACAATACCATACACGTTAGGCGTCTGCATGTTGAAAATTGAGATTGGTTTTTTAACGAATAGTTACTTTAAATAGATATTTAAATACTGGGTCACAATTGCACATCTCACCATTTATACACCATTAACAAATTATTTTACAAATTGTAACATCATAGTTACTAATTGTCATCCGCACCCACTTTTGTTTTAACATGTCTTCGAAATGAAGAAATAAAATAAATGAGTGCAAATTTCAAAGACATTAACGACAAATAAACGAATAGTTGTGTGTTTCTGTAATAATAAGTCATTCCTTCGAATGCGGAATGTAAACTCTGTAGAGGGTTTCATTTTGAATTTTAAGATTATTATGCAATGTGATTCGTGTATGTGATAATTATACTAAACCATTACGTGCATTCACATTACGACTGGGCAACCGCTGAGGAATTATCTATCTGCAGATGACTATTTTCTTAACTCATTACTCCATATTATACGCCCTTTGACACTTTTGAGTTCTCAAGCTTTTGATTTTTGTTTTGAGAACGAACTCAGACTCAACTAAAAGTTTTATAAGCATGGATACAGATCAGATGACTCCTGTATGAGCCGTCTGATCAGGGTATGCTCTGCTTGTTTATATAATATATTAGTCCTGGTTCTTTACTATTTGGGAAGGCAATGTAATCCTTTGTGTTATATTACAATATAAGAAAATTAGTTAAACGATATTCATAATTGGTAGTTTCTGCCATGAATATTCATTTAATAATTATAACATTTAATTACAAATGAGGTTAGTCAGTAAGATTTCTGTCATCTCATCGATCCACTTCGTGCCAGTGTCATTGTCACATAAGGCCCTGATGCATCTCCTCCACGTGTCTCTGTCGTTAGCTGTGGCTCCATCGTTATTTCGACCATTCCTGTTCAGTTGCTCTCCTCCATGTCGTCTTCGGTCTAATCATGTGTCGCTTCCCTTCTAGGCACCTTGTCAGTTGACTGTCAGTATTCGATAAAATGTTGGAAAACATTTAGTTTTTCGGTCAGTGCTATAGCAACGACCGGATCATATAAGGAAGTTCGAAGTTTTATCTGCTTGTCCAACAAGATCGCTATATATCAACATTTTGTTTCATCTAATTCTGGTTTGATCTGATTAAGTAATTCCATTATTCGGCCATGCTATTTATTCGGATCCAATACGCAATAGTACCGTGTGTTTACATGTGACTAATCCAAGGGGTGTATGGATGTCAGAATATATTTCACAAATAAGGTTCAAGATAGATGTTTTATTTCCAAAGGTGTTGTTTGTAATATTGCTGGTTGTTACAGACACGGGAAGTTACTAAATAATTAACGCAAAAGAGTATGTAAATCGATATAAGACGGTAGGAGATAACTAAAAATCGTTTTTTTTCTTGGACAAAAGAAATGCCGATATAACCTTAAATATGTATAATTTCGTCAATTTTCAAAATACAGATGCTTAATGTATATGTCATTGACGTCATCGGATTCAAAATCAATCCTATTTGTGTTCATGTACTATACAAATACCCACGCAAATGTGACAATTAGCTGCATAGGTCATGTATTGTTCATTCATGTTCCTTTCAAATGTTTCTTTAATGTTCTGTTTCTGTCGTGTTCTGTTTCATTGATCGGTATTTTCTGTTTACTTTGTGTTCTGTTTCCTTTTTTCTGTTTCTTTCATATTCTTTGTAACTGCTTCCGTCATGTTCTGTTTCAACCATGTTCTGTTTGCATCATCATCTATTTTCCTCATGAAGAAGGTAAATAAAATGTTTAATTTAGTAAACAGCAAAGTTTGTTTTAAACTTTAAAAGCAAGTCGCTTTTTACTAAAACAAATTAGACACTGTCTACAAATGATATGCAATATATAGGGTTTGTGATAATTTATTCTTTTTATATACGTCATTTTTATCTATCCTGCATGCTGTGAGGCAATTGTTTGCAAAGTGGCTCGCTACTTTTTTTCTTTCTTTTTTTTTTTTTTTTGGGGGGGGGGGGGGGGGGGGAGGTGCTGTTTATATTTTTCCTATAACACAATTTATTCACTAAACAAGATTCTACTTCAAATCTTAAAATATACACGTGAAACAAGTGTTGTTCTTTTATTTACTGATTAATTGTTACTTGCTCTGTTTGACGGAAAATAGCTTTAAAGCTAATGATATTATGTTTTACATAACCGACTCTAAATAAAGCTTCTTGTATTTTGTATTTGTATCCATGATTTTCAGTAATGCAATTTGTGACTTGTTTTGAAGGATGCTATTCATATATATTTTAGTGTATCTAATTTTATTCTAATTCTCTTTTATGGATATTTATAACAAAACTAAACCATTTCCCCCCATCGTGTTACGTTTGAAGTCGAAATGACCTAGGAAGGTCGAAAACTATTGATACAACTACAAAATTAACGCAAAGACGGAAACCACCAACAAAATGGAAACAAAACACAAACAACGAATTTTAAATTCATGATATACATGTAGCTCAACATCGCGATAGTGTTCGACCTTTTAGAAGTCAGACGTGGCTATAGCAAAATGTGAACTCTTAAAAATTGCCCTCGCGTAGAAATAAAACCGACATTAATAACATGTAACCAGTAATTAATGGTGTAATTAGCTAAGATAACCCAGGATCATTTGACATTTAACCGTTAACGAATTTTGCCGACAATTCTTCGGTTACGCTCAGAATGCATCGGACAACTCATTATCACATATGAGTACACACAGACTTGAATGACGCCACGCGATTTTGGTAAATGTACATGAAACATGACATCATGACAGGTTAGAGATTGTTAACGGTAAGTCGACGTATTTTCAAAATTTAATCAATAGCTCAATAGTGTTGTGACAACAGAACAATAAATCGCTCATTCATTAGCTGATATCTTACGACCGATTATATTTAATGGTGTTACGAATACAATGGTTAGGAATAATACATAGATATTAGAAACTACGCGATTTTATCATTGTTTAGCGATATCATGACTTTGAAAACATATTGAGTCTAATTATCTATAACATCTAAACAAAATGAAGTCAGATCTTCGTACGTTTAATTAATAGATTCAGATAATAACACAGGAAGTTGTTAAGTATATTCTGAATGACACAATCGCCTGTAGTAGTGTGTACACTATTGCATAGAGCTTAGTCCCTCTGACATTAGTTATGTATAAACATTTGGAAAATCATACTTAAGAAACAGAGAAATATACCTAACCATATATATTACATATTCAGAAATGTACTATGTATTTGCTTCAATTCAGCAGTGTTCACATGTATATACTATACACGGTTAGATACATGTAACTCTACCGGTTGTTCCCGTGCCTTGTATTTAACAAAGCTAGTGTACCTTTCAGTGTTCCCCAATACAGTAAAACCCATCAAAAGCGACCACTTTATGAATTACCATAGATGTCATCAAAAGCAGGTGGTTGCTAAATGCAGGACGAAAGTATTGCAGAAAGCTTCTATAGGAGCTACTACAGGAGCTACTACAGGAGTTACTAGTCCTGCAGGAGATTACTGCAATACTTTCGTCCTGCATTAAGCTACCAACTGCCTTTAAAACCCACAATTCGACCTCTTTTGGTGGCAGCATTAGAGGGGTTTTAATGTTTATATTGTTTTTGATTTTGGTTTAGCAATTCAACAGCATTGGCCCCCGGAGTGCAATGAAACTAGCATTAATTTTGTTAAGGGTGGGAAATCTGACAGGAACCTAGTTTGTGGCTGTTATAGTCAACGTCGAATATTCCACCAACTTTTCCGCTAAACCTTAAGTATATTAGTACAATTCGTACACTTAATACTATTATTTTTGCAATAATAGTAATGTTTTAGCAAAGGCGTTCCGTTAAGGTAATATCTTAAATATACATGCAACATAAAATTCTGGTATCTACATCTATAAAGAACATTCACGAGGTAAAGCATTCAAGCGTCCAGTCTAGATCCATCGTTATGTCCCCCGGTTGGGACGTTCATTAGACCTTTAGGTTGAATTCCGCAATTTCGTAGTAGAATACCCACTCATTACTTAAATCATTTATTTCAGCATAACGGCGTCATTAACTTTACATATTTTTTATAATGGCATTTGAACGCATAAACTGATGACCATGGCCAAACCGAATAATAAGACCTACAGTATTCCATAAAGTTAGACAGGTCCTACCTGATACGTCTTATCTGTGTGTATTCTGTTTGCTATTTAAACCTTTCCCTGTTCTATGTTTATTACAAATTTCAATACCTACTGAATATTCATGGAGAAAATAGTTATCAAATTCCATTAGCAAACAGATTAGATCCTGATCAGACGGCTCCTCTATGAGCCGTGTGATCTGGGTCTACTATGTTTGCAGGTGCGTGAAAACACATTTATATGACTTTGAATGCCAAACAGAGCAGACCCTGACCACATGGGTCCGCTTGGAGCTCATTAATCTAGCTTTGCAGTAGAACCTGTCTTAACCAGTCATCAAAAAGAGATTTAACTTTGGGTGTGTAAGGCCGGTGGTAGCTTAATGCAGGTCAAAAGTAATTTGTACTAAATTATTATAAGTAACCACTTGCTTTTAAGACTCCTGTGTTCAATAAATGAATGGTCGTTTAAGTCATGTTCTACTCTACACTGTTTGCAAATGCCAACTCAATAGTTACCCGTATTCAAGGGTTTAACCATAGATGATGATAGCACCTCAATAATTACAATGTAACAAATCAAACCAGTTCATCCGTTTATACAGCTGTAGCAATAATCCAAACACATTATTATGCTAATTACATGGACATATGTAATATGCGCTTATGTTTAAGTCTAACAGACCCGGATTCATGATGAGACCTTTGTTGTTCAACATTCGAAACGGAAGAATCCATGATTATCATCGCAAACAGTTAAGATCCTGATGTGACACCGAATATTTAGGCATCTCATCTGGTTCCAAATTGTTTAGTACTACGATTACGTCTCTGATAAGAAATAAAGAAACCTTGTCTCAAAATCTGAACAAGACTACATTTTCTATCAACAAAAAGTTTGCTCAGTTGGTTAAAGATTAAGTTTTGCAGGAATGAATTCGTGACTTTGAATACTGGTGTGCAAGAAAATCATGCGAGGCATGATGATATCTGATTGACATCTCTCATTTGTCTCTAGACACGGAAGCACACAGAGTGTTTGCAAACACGAAAGCATAAACGCTGCAACAAGCTCAATTACAAATCGATGCCTCGCCTATTGGTTATCTGTAGGAGTTAAATGATATTGCTTTATCAGTTATCGGTGATTCTTGTGCTATACTGTACCAAAGAGTTTCGATACAGAAATAGCACGAGCAACACGTGTTGATATACGTTTGACCGTTAGAGAAGAGAGCCATGCACACATTTGATAACATGCTTAACATTTTTCCTGTTCTATATTTATTCCAAAATAATTGAATATCTACTGAATATTCATGGACAAAATAGTTACAATAAAATATGGAAGGCGGACATACATGTATAAGCCATTTTAGAAACTAAAGAAACAAATCTATCAAATTCCATTAGCAAACAGAGCAGACCCACATCAGACTATAGGAGCCGTCTGATCTAGGTCTACTCTATTTACAAAGGCGTGAAAAGACGTTAATATAAAGGAAAGGATTAACTTTAAATCCTTTACCACATGAATGTTTATAAATAATTGAATGGTGTTTTATATTGGCCACTGAACAAGGGAATGTTTGGGCATGTCTGAAACTGTAAAATTAGACCTATATCGTTCCATAAGCAAACAGAGCAGTATCTAATGAGACGGGTCTTACAGGAACCGTCTGATCCTTTCTGTTTGCAAAGGGGTGACAGCGCGTCTCTATCAGGTCAACGTTTAACCCTTTCGGCGCCAAATTTCTTATTGTCGTCTGTAATCCAAGTTTGTTAAATCATTCAGTAAAATAAGGAAATGAGATAAATAAATGCAAAATTCAAAGGAATAAAGTACATATATTGAAATAGAGATTGAGACAAATAGTGAAGTCCCTGATCAGACGCCGCCTTGAAAAGGCGGCGTCTGATCTGGGACTGCACTATTTGTCGTGGTGCATTTATGCGACATTGGCGGTGTTGAAAGGGTTGAAGTGGCTTTTCTAGCTTGTCATAAGTTCGAACAAACCGATAGATGATGAAACTGAAAGCAATTAATAAGACTTGGTAGAATGAGTTCCCAATATGAATACTATACAGATATACCAAAGGATTTAAACCTTCAAGAAGTTTGAATCATGATATATTTTTACCGGGTTCAGTCGTTACTTCAGTGTACATGCTTGCAGGTATATAACTGAAAAATACCCATAGGTAAGGGATGTATCTCCAGTACCAAAATAGTCATTTATCTACAAATCACATATAGTAAACCCCTATAAACCGGACGGTCAGTTTTGTATGAATATGGGTCTTGGAGACAGGTGGCAGCTTAATGCAGGGTGAAAGTTGTGAAAAAACTCCTTTGGGGGCTTTCTGCATGACTTTAACCCTACATTTAGCAGCCATCTACCTAAAAGTGTCTAAATTCTTCACTACTAGAATTCCAGTTTAGAGGGGTTTTACTATATGTAACCATTTCTAAATACTGGCAACAGCATAAGGTATGGCGAAGAAGTACAAGAGTTATTCCTGTTATTCAAGTTATACACCTTGTCTAAGCCACTGTTGAATTCAGCAGAGTCGGTTTTTATTAACCCGTCATCACTTGCACGTGATATGCTACGGTGCAATACTCGATTTATTGCCGGTGGATTGCCGAGCATATAATTGTCAGCACAACATGCTGGTTATATAAAATCTAAACTTAGTCTTATTCATTCCTTTAATAAGACCAACCGACGTGTTAAACAGTTTGGAACCTGATGGGACGATGAGTTGCTCGATGTATTATCTGGATCCAAACAGTAGGCAAAGACGCTTACGAAGTCAACCCTTGCGTGCTTAAGTTTAATGTCTTTACTGTCAAGTGTGATTAGCATAAAGTCCATTAAACCGCTGTAAAACACGTGTTCATTTAACCCTAGTCTCGTTTAGTGCTGCACATAATTGTTGAAAGCAAATTGAGAAATAAAAATGGCCTAGCAATCTTGTGAAGAATTCATAAATTGATTATTAGAACAACAAATCTATTGTAGATATTCTGAATAGCTGTACCTTTATTATGATATATAACTGCAAATCAACAGTAGTACAGTTAAATATGCGGAATATATTGAAATGAGCTATCTGAGCTATGATTTAGTAAGAGTCGAGGGCAGTCCAATTAAACTGGTCCATGGCAGACAAGGTTGATCCTGATCAACTGCCGCCTTTCCCTCGCTCTGGATGATCTACTTTTACTGTTTCCATCACCGACAGGACATAGTTCTAACAGCGAGTCCAAGTGACTATTTTCCATTGTAATCTAACTTGTTATGCAAGTACTTAAAGAAGCTAACTGTACCCACTGTATGCTGACGGGAAACAGTACAAGTACAAGCTAAAACGACACGAAACGCACAAAAAGACGTAAAGTAGACCATAGGGTGAAAGCAGGAGTGCCGCATTCGAACGGTCAGTAGGCTACTGTGGGCTTAAACTAGGTGTCTGAACACCCAACATCACGTTTATCCAAACTTCACCCGAGTCAAAATGTAAAGAAAAAATCCCCTCCAGACACCTCCACAACATGAGTAACGACCCCAAGCCAAACTCACATTCAAATAAACTTTAAAACTGTGAATATATCTAAACTGTAAAAAGGGACGTCATACAAATAACCATGAAGCAAATCATCGAACAACAAAGTTCATTGCAAAACTACAGTATATTATTATGGACAACAGTATAAGTCTTGATCAGAGGGGTACTGCTTAAGTTTTCTGATCTCGGTCTATACAGTTTTCAAATGGCTTATATAAGTGTTTCGCGCATACAAAGTGTTAACCTTTTCCCTAATGTAAGCCCATTTTGACATCTGCAAACAGAGTAGACCCATATCAGACGGCTCCTATATGAGCCGTCTGATCAGGGTCTGCTCTGTTTGTTTATAGTGTAACATAGATCCGATTCTACAGCATCTTCCTGGGCCAAAATGGCATGTGTTCATAAGCCATTATAAAAAATCTTATTAATATGTATGACGTCATTATTTCCTATATGAATATTTATCAGGGAAAGGGTTAAACAATTGTTACAAAGTGTTACATAACTCGGCATCTCACATGGATCCGAGCTTGACAGAATCGAAAGTAAGCAAAACAAACCGGATTTTAAGTAGAATTCGTTTTTAAACGCAATAAATACTCGTTTTTATTTTAAATTACTCGATAAGAAGATTTATGGACCAATTACTTTTACAAATAAGGCAGACTCTCTGTATATTACGATCATGCTAATAGATTCGGAGAATTGTAAGGAAATCCCTGACTCAAAATTAATTGAAAAATGAAATTTAACATTTATGCGTTTGTTTGAGATATTTCGTATTTAGTTTTCATCACAATGATATGCAGAATTACTATCAACATCTATCAGAATCCAAAGTGACTGACACTAATGTGTTAGCCCGTTCCCTGTTCAATGGTTATTGCCAATGGCAATACCTACTGAATATTCATTGACAAAAAACCCACAATGAAAGGTGGAACATTGTTGCTAATTTAGAAAGTATGAAAAACAGATCTATCAAATTCTATTATCAAACAGAGCAGACCCAGATAAGACGGCTCCTATAGGAGCCGTCTGATCTTGGTCTTCTCTGTTTGCAGATGCGTGAAAACACGTTTATATGAGGGAAAGGGTTAAATTGTAGAAACTTCCTATCTAAAACCAAAAAATAGACGATATTTTAGCAGACGAAATATATTTGGCGACAAAAGGGGTTGATTAAATAACGACCCTAGATACCGCTGCTATAGTAACAACTCAGTATTGCGGCCAAACGCTTATTCAACTATGCGCCATTAAGCCATTCCCCCATAGTGACGCCTTTTGATGTCTCTGTAAATATCACTATTTGAATCCATTGTAATAAGCAGAAGAAATTCTCTATTTATCAGAATTATTTCAAAACTACACAATTCTATCATTTTCCCTTTCGGAAGATTTATTCAACGAGTTTCTGTATAAAAAATAGCCAACTAATTAATAGGCTAATGGTTAATGCTATCTTATTTTCAAATAGTTTTCACCGCTAAAGCGACTCATATGACTCGCCTCAATTGGCGAATCTTTGATTACCTTTGTAAACAGTTTGGATCCAGATGAGGCATCAAGTAACTTTGTATGTCAACCAAACTATTTGACACTCCACTTTTGTGTTATAACGAAATTAAAAGAATTTTGCCACTCTCTTCTGAAATTGAAAGCAGATGGCACTTTTTGCAGATGAAAACAATAACTTGGTGCCAAACGAGTTGAATAATTACCAGCATATATATGGTCCATTTTGTCTTCTGCTACAATTTTCAAATTTTTTTCATTATTTTATATGTTTAAGCAGTCACACAGTCTGGATCATGTGTTTCTTTATTGTCCATTCGGGTCCATTCATGTAATTGTACTATGAAAAATGTCATTGCTTAGCGTGATCTGGCAGTTTTTTAGCCGGGTGCAACAACGAGTTATTCGGCTTCTGGTTAGGAGTCCATATATGTGACATTCGTTAGTAGTAGTTCAGTAGTTTGAACAAATCTTCAATAAAGCAAATTGGAAATAAAGCAGCCACTGCTTTAGCATATTCCCTCATTTGCTATTTTTTTCAATTCAACCTCCTTGAATAAATATACTGAAAAGGAGCATATACAAGCCATCCTTGAATAAATCTACTGAAAAGGAGCATATACAAGCCATCCTTGAATAAATCTACTGAAAAGGAGCATATACAAGCCAAAATGAACATATTAGATTGTGTAGTTACATGTATGAAACTTTTGTGATAAATAGCAAATGCTACAATGATTTAAGTGTCTTTTTACAGAGGCGTCAAAATGCGCCAGTATGAGGGGATGGGTTAAGCATGAACTACATATTAATTCGTTTACATTCTGAATTACTATTTAAGAGTAAGTTTGACATCATTATTTTGCAAATAAGGTGGCCACGCTACTAAATTCTGCGGAAACTTATGGAACTCTGATTGCATATAAATTTTAATCCTTTTCTTCATTTAAACGCCTTTTTGCGCATTTGTAAACAGTGTACCCATATCAGATGTTCCTATACGAACCGTCTTACCAGGGTCTGTTCTGTTTGTATATTGTATTATAATAGATCTGACTCTACAGTCTGTACCAATACCAAATCTCCCTCAATTGTAAAAGTACATAAATAAATATAAAATGAATATGAATAAATAAAATAAAATGAGATTCTTACATGAATATTGAACATGGAAAGAGGTAAAAGCTAATTAAAAAAAGAAACACAGTATGTGTATTGTCTAATGTTCACCACATTACCTCACTGAATTATCATTGCAACCATTCAAACTCATCACCGCATGAATATTCATGTACTTATACTACCTGTATGGATATCAATCAGCTAAGGCTTTTTAACGGTGTGTGAACGAAATAATATTTGTATAGGGACAAGAATGGAGACTCATATCTACATTATTCCAAATGCAAACAGCAGACTCTGACCAGAGGGTTGCTACAGTAGCTATCTGATCAATATCTTCCCTGATTAGACGTCGAATTACCAGACCTCTCATCTGGAGCCAAACTGTTTGCAAATGCGAGTCAGTTGTGGATAGCGGGATTAGGGTTAAGTTTAAACTAAATTCCAAAATTGTTGTATAGTTGATTTTGCAGGTCACTGCTTACTCAAGCACTTACTAGTATTTCTAAACAGAAATTTGAAATAGACCACATAATTGTACACCACAAACGCCACCAGTCAAGTATAATTTTGTATGTATGGATGGTCATACAAATGTGTGGGTCTTTTCACCATCTTCATCTGTTGGAATACAATAAATCTCGTCTAACCTGGATTTCTAGTAGAGAAGAATTTAGTTACGTTCAGGTACATGGCTGCTTAAATGCTGCGTAAAGGACATGTAGTTTTTGTGGCCTGTCCATATTTAATCTGCTTGTGCAAAACAATGGTAATTCCTGGGTCCATGCTTATGAAGCTTTTAGTTGAGTCTGAGTTTCGTTCTCAAGCTTTTGATTGGTCAGATTTGAGTTTTCAAGCTTTTGATTGGTCAGATTTGAGCCAAAGGCTCAAATCTGACCAATCAAGAACTTGAGAACGAACTCAGACTCAACTAAAAGTTTTATAAGCATGGACCCTGATATGCATTGGCAAAGAAAATTCCATGATACATGTACGAGGGGCAATTGAAAATTGCTTTAAAACCTACGTTCAAAATTAAACCTTCTGTATATATCTGCACTTCTGCCAGAGATATTGAAGGGTCCCAGTATCGCTTTTAATGGATTTTGTTTTATTTCGGCTGTTTGGAGCCTGTTATCCAGTCAGTGGAATCATCTGAGCGATAATGAGTGTCCGATATGGCCTTATTCATGTTCGAACAGAAATGGAAATCTGTTGGTGCTAGATTGAGAGTAAAGGGAGGTACAGTAAAACCTCTCTAGACCGGACATTGGATTCAGTATAAACATCGGTCTTAGAGACAGGTGACAGCTTAATTCACGATGAAGGTCATGCAGAAAGCTCCTCTGGGATCTTTCTGCATGACTTTCACAATGCATTTAGCAGCAACCTGCCTTAAAATATCAAACGTCTTCCCTACTACAATTCCGGTTTAGAGGGTTTACTGTATTTCGATCATTTCAAGGCCGCGTTCATTGATAGTGAGCATGGCAACGACTGGTGTGTGATTAGAACATGGTCCTGACGAACAACTGCCTCACCAAACTTTCCACGGCGCTTGGTCCTAACCCTTTGCATTTTAAAGTCTTTGCAAAACGAGTAGACCCATATCACATGACTCCTGTAGAAGCCTTCTGAGCAGATTCTATTCTCTGTTCGCTTTTGAAATAATTCATATCTGCATTTACTGTTTCTGCTATGGCCATGGATTTCTTTGTTCATATGCCATTATATAAATACAGCTAATTAATATACATTGCGTCATTATTTCTTACATGCATATTCATTGAGTAAATGGTTAAAATGCTTCCCATAGTCGCCAAAGGATTGATACATGTTATGATCCTTCGATTTGACTGCCTCATCAAAACAAACGTCACAACATTTCAAACTTTAGGGAAACGTACTTGCCTACTTTGCCCTGCTGATCCAGGGTTTTTCGAATGTTGAAACTATTGTCCGGACTCTGGTGTAGACTGGTCTACCAATTGCCATAAACTTCTGCACAACGTTGTCATGATTAGCCTAACAATGTTTAGATCATTGCATGACATAATATGTCTATTGTGTTTCTGGTTAATAGTCAGACGTATAGGAACCCATCAAGCCGAATTCCCTGACCATTTCAGGAATAGTTGCAGCGATAAGACATGGATGATAGATTAATCTACCAGCTTAAACTCTGCATGAAAAGGGACACCTTCCTAAATATCGCTAAAATGGACATGAATAGCCTTAGGTGCTATGCACCGTTTCTACAAATATCTCATTACAGCTTTTTCATAAAAAATATTGCCCATTTTCAGAATGTCCCTTCCATTGCCTACATTGACGTATTACCAATACGATATAGCTTTACCAATAGCACAAGCTGCTGGTTTCATAGTATTTTGTATAGTAGTTTGTAACAAGCATACTTCGACAAATATGTATGTAGCTAAACGTCTTCGATACAGGACTCACTTTTCAAAAGCCCTCTCCAAGTAAAAGCTGTAAAATCTGTCAGGTGGTTTCTGTAATCATTCCAACTACATTGTACATATGTCAATGGAAACATTAGATTATCTGTCACGCTCAAAACAGCCAGTAATCCAATTATCCATATCAAGACTGACTAAAAAATATGTATTGCTGAAGTGTAACATTCGACGAATGCAGAAAGCTGCGATAAACTCAAATGTTTTGGTTTTCATTAGATTACATGTAGTTTACTTTGCGTACAAGAAACATACACTCTGAAGTTCAAACAAGGTCTAGTTTGTAAATTGTATTAGGTATTCTACCATAACCCTAGTTACACCAAGTATTCGCAGAGCTACAGCCAAAGGTGTGTATACAAATACTAAGATCATCATTTAGCCACCAAACCCTATGATGTGACCACTCTTAAGAATAGCCTCTTCGATACGATTCTAAAGAGTGGTCACAACATAGGATTTTGTGGAGAAAAAAAAAGAAATTATTCTTTAAAATGTTTTAATTTCCTCATCTTAGCTGGACCTCTTTATTCGGGCAGACACATATGGATAAATAGTGCAGGCCCAAATTAATGCGGCCCCGGAGAGAAAAAACCAGTTCAATCAGGCGCACTATTTGCAACATTGTTAGTCTCATTTAAAGTTATCAAAATTGTTCCAAATTGAATTATTCAGCTTTTCAAACTAATGGACTGGGGAGATTGGAGAACGAATATTTAGGTAACTACTGTATGGTTACGAGAGTTTCTAATTGATATGAAACAGCATGTATGAAAAATTCATTGAGTGACATTTCCTAATCTTAAAGTAATTTATAACCTAGCACATTGCATGTCTGGTTTAGTTATGTCGACTTGCAATTTTGGAAGGAAGATAACTGTACTTTTGTGAAAGAATTTCATCCCAACAACACTGTACATATTGCTGCTTGAATTAAGACTACGAAAAAATGGGAGAATAACATAATGTTTGGAACAGGTTTGCATATTACTCTGATTCTATTTTTGAAATTCGCTTTACATTAAAACGAATCATTTCATATTTTTTTCTTGATCAAAACCACTGCTACTCACAAATAACTAATTTATAGCGAACTTGCAAATGAGCCAGTTTCAATTTTTGTCAGTTCTGCTTTTAAAGGAATGAAAAACAAAGCATAGTCGTAACCATCTGTTTAATTTCAGCTATTGATACATTGACAAGAAACTACGCATTAAATTTGCAAACTGTTTCCCGTAGATTTCTGGGTACATTTTGTAAATGCTGGTCCCCGTCTGACGAAAGATCGTACGACCAACATTGTCATAAGTCCCATTTTACGAGAGTCACTATTACTTGTATAATCTTACCCCTTAAAAATAAAGTCTCCTCAAACTCTTTTCTGCTACAGTTGTTGCTGACTTTCGATCCGATCAAGCTTTTGAGAAACTATTGACCGAGTGTCAAACAGCTTGGACCCTGATGAGACGGCGGGTTATGACATTGAGACGTCGTCATTTGTATGCTTTTCGTACTTTCGGTGATCAAAATGCAACGTACTATACACATGAATGTTTGGGGCACTATTCTTGTTTGAGTATTTGTACGGAAAGTTAAACGTTTGGAATTATTTCGTTTCCAGTCTTATTAAATACAACAATGTACATGTCTCAATACATGTTACTTACTAGCGATATAACCTTTCATTGACCTTGTAGTGTTGTTAAAAGACACAACATAATTCAGATAACAGGCAAGTGTACATCACTATTGGATGTTTCTCCGTCGCACTTCCACCAAATGTCAAATAACTCATTTCTACTTAATAGACGTTATGAAGAACCCCACTCAGTGCAAATCAGTCCAAAGTCAATTTGAACATGTGAAATTAGCGCGCTAAGCATGGCCAGTAATCATCAAAGATAATCATAAATACAGGAAAACCTGTTTTAAGTGGATATCAAACAGAGGTCTAAGAATGTGTATGTAAGGCAGGTGGTAGCTTAATACAGGTCAAAAGTAATACAGAAAGCTCTTATATGAGTTTTCTGTATTACTTTTGTCCTTCATTAAGGAGCTTTTTGCATTACATTTGCCCTTCATTTAGCACCCATTTAGTATTTAAGACTCCTCTGTTCAATAAATGAATGGCCGCGTGAGATAGGTCCTACTGTATGTCGATGGCAAAGTATATTGCATAAATGTATGTATTTATGTTTTTTCCAGAACTATTTGGCCCGACAAAGTGTAACTAAATAATAAAATAAATATCAAAATACGTTTTGTGTTTAACCCTTTCCCTGATAGTGACGCCTTTCCACTCCTTTGCAAATAAAGTAGACCCAGATCAAACGAATCTTATAGAAACCGTATAACTAGGGTCTGCTCTATATGCCTATTGATTCATATACATGTAGATCTGTTTCTGTACCATAACCAAACATTCCTGCGTTTATATGCCTTTATAAAAAAAACATTTACAGTAGAAGCAGTTCAGCGGTCACCCAAAAAGGTCTAATTATGGATATGTAATGCAGATGATAGCTTAATGCGGGTAATAAAGTAATGCAGTAAGCTCCTGTGGGAGCTTTATAGGAGTTTCCGGCATTACTTTGGCCCTGCATTAAGCAACCACATGCTTTTATAGACTCCATTGTTCAATAAATAAATAGTTTAGGACAGAATTTACTGTAATACTGTCCATATTGTCAGTATTCCGTGCATCACTGTTCGCCAGTTTAAGGTATCTTATGTTACTAATACACATACAAAAATGATTTCGATTTACCATCAACATTGTTTTAATCCTTTTTCCACCATTCGCGACCCAACTCTGATTGGCAAACAGCTTGGATCCAGATGAAAGCCAAGTTTGCAAGCTGTTTCACACTTCATTTATCCCTAACCTTCATATTAACGTTTTTCACGCTTTTGCAAACAGAGTAGACCCAGATCAGACGGCTCCTATAGGAGCCGTCAGATCAGGGTCTGCTCCGATTGCTTAACCCTTTCCCTCATATTGACGACTTTTGACGACTCTATAAAAGTCACTTTGTGAAACCATTGTGATAAATAGAGCATTTGCTCCTATAGGAGCAAATGCTCTATTTATCACAATGGTTTCAAACTACAAAATTCTAAAAGTTTCCTTTTCTCTAATTAATGCTCCTTTTCGGTAGATTTGTTCAAAGAGGTTGTATCCAAAAATAGCCTTTGAGGTAATGGGTTAAGGGCTTACATGTATATCGATACGCTTCTACAGTTTACACCAATACCAATACACCATGTGTATATATTCCATTATAAAAGTTCTACCAATAAATATTCATGACGTCCTTATTTCTTACTTAGATATGGAACAGGGAAAGGATTGGTAGTTTCTTTAAAACTAGATCGTACCGAAAGTAGTCAGAGTTGCTTCAGGTAAAAAACAAAAAAGGCCGACACAAAAATATGGCAGAATGTTTTTCTTCATATCGAGTAAAATGCATTTAAAAAGGATAGTTTTATATTAATTTGAATACGGTAAAACCCCTCTAAGCCGGACATTAATTTGATATAAATATCATTTTTTAAGACATGTGGTAGCTTAATGCAGGGTGAAAGTAGCTCCGCTAGAAGCTGTCTGCATGACATTCATTCTGCAATAAGCAGCCACCTGCCTGAAGGTACATGTATCTACAGTCTTCTCTGCTAGAGTCCAGGTAAAGAGGGGTTTTACTGTACAACAGAGGCAACTGGGGAAAGCAATCGTGTACATGTATTATAGTTGTGTGGTGTATGCTTGTCTGCATCTGTCAATACCTTCGATATTAAATATTTTGGCGCCAAATGGTTGCCAAATAGTTTCCGCGTGCAAACAATGCCGTGTGCTGTAAGTTTCAGAGTGGACTTTCCTTCAGAAATGCAGCATTGAAGATTAACACATACTATATAACTATTTGTGTTTAGTACCAGTGCTTACAACAACGGAATTGGTCCAGATACCTGTTATTTATAGCTACAGATAATGGTGCGTACCCAAATACTCTTCGAGACGATTCTAAAGAGTGGTCACAGTATAGGGTTTGGTGGAGAAATAAAGGATAAATCTTGAAAATGTTTCAATGTACGTATATCATCTGGATCTCTGCATTTGCACTTACGTATATGTCGTCTGTTACGTTTTACATTTGTTTCCTATTCTGCTATTTTCTTTCAAGATAAACACAGCATCAAACAATTAAGATCCTCATGAAATGCCCGGTTACACGGCGTCTCATCTGGTCCAAGGTTATAAAACTAAACTTCGGAGTCTGAGTCGAGTCTGAGTCTGTGTCTGAGATCATTCTCAAGTATCTGACTCCGAGGTTATAAAAGTTTATGCTTGAATCTGAGATCATTCTCAAACATCTGATTGGTCAGATTCTGAGCTTGCTCAGAATCTGACCAATCAGATACTTGAGAATGATCTAAGACTCAGACTCAAAAGCTTTATACATCAATTTAGTATATTGGTCTTGTAGACGGGTGGCAGCTTAATGAAGGGTGAAATCCATACAGAAAGCTCCTAGAGGAGCTTTCTGCATGGCTATCACCATGCATTAAGCATCCAACTGCTTCAGGTATCTAAGTCCCCCTCTTCTAAAACTCCGGTCTAGAGGGGTTCTTTTATATTGTAATTGTAATGCAGCAGTACATCTGATGAGTGTTAAATTACGTTATAGTTGAGAGGACCATGAAAAAGTATCTGAAATTTTGGCTAATGCCCATTTTGTAATAAAAGGTCGTCGATGCCTCTAGACAATACAAGAACACAATCTTTGTCAGATCATAACACGTGTGGTTACTGTTACACAGTGTGAATTGTATCCTGTCGAACAACCTAAATTAATATCGAAAGTTGTACAAATCTGACAGATATGCCATGACAAATTTATGATTACTGTTACAAATGAAGGAAATATTGAACGGCATTCACACCGACTTGCCAGACAAAACTGATTTTTGCATTTATCTATACGCCGTTTATTAGCCTTATACGAGAGCAAATGGAGAAAAATAATAAATAAGAAGTAAAGAGAGAGAGAGAGAGAGAGAGAGAGAGAGAGAGAGAGAGAGAGAGAGAGAGACAGACAGACAGACAGATAGACAGAGAGAGACAGACAGACAGACAGACAGACAGACAGACAGACAGACGGACAGACAGACAGACAGAGACAGACAGACAGATAGAGAGACAGACAGAGAGACAGACAGAGAGACAGACAGAGACAGAGACAGGGAGACAGAGAGAGAGACAGAGAGACAGAGAGACAGAGGAGAAGATATGAAAGGTATGAGAAGATGGTAATCGATAAAAAGGGACAATGGAGAAGCAAATATGGGAAATATGAACGTGAGTGAGAATGGTTGATAGAACAAATGAGATAGAAATAAAGAGATATATAGAAACAGTGAGACTGATATAGAACTTGAAATACCGTATTTGTGAGGACACTTTTTCGCCCGAAAACCTTCGTTGTGGGGACACATCGTATTCATGGGGACGGAAAGGGGGTGATGGAGAGAGAGGGCGTAGAGAAAGAGAGAGAGAGAGAGAGAGAGAGAGAGAGAGAGAGAGAGGGAGAGAGAGAGAGAGAAAGAGAAAGAGACATACACAGACAGTGAGAGAAATATGTGAGAGAAATATAAATCTATCAAATGTATACTCGAACCCCTTTGCCATGTCGACTACATGTACACGATACGGGTATTGTTTAAATTATTTATCCCAGGCCGTTGAGAGGTTATTAACTGTTCTGGCTACATATAGCTTATCATTTATCTAAGGAAATCCTACTTTTAATGCACAACGTATTTTCTGTTGGAGCCATTCTTACACGTCGAAACAAATGCGAACACTTCTGGCTTAATTATCCTTCGATCAAATATGTCCTAGGTATGATCAGGGTCTGCACTATTTACAAGTTGATTGTGCAACCAGTACACTCCACAGCAGTGATTGCACAGCGAATACTTGTACACAGTGAAGATATATGTAATTATACAACAGGACATGGGTAAAGAAGGAGAAATGTATTTTAAATTTCAGCAAGAGAAGGGTTAAGTGGTCATGAAAAAGATATCTAGTTATGGGTTTGCAGGCAGGTGGTATCTTAATGCAGGTCAAAAGTAATACAAAAAGCTCCTATAGGAGCTTTTTGTATTACTCCTGCCCTGCATTAAGCAGCCACACTTTCTTTAAGATTCCTATGGTCGATAAATGATTTGCCGCTTAAGACGGGTACTACTGTATTGCCTTTTAGAAAGTGCAGTTGTGAGTAATGGTGTCTATACTATAACGAACAACGCAAGCATGTGTTATCATCGTACACGATATTGAAATATTGTAATAATGGACATTGTGGTTCGGTACTTTTAAAGAATGAATATCAAATAGTCCGACAATTGAATTTGCGCAAAACAGACAAACACGGTAGGACTGCAAACAGGTCTTCTGAATTTGATTTAACGTCTAAATAGGGTGGCTTACATAATGATTGTATTGACAATTGAACCCATTTTATATTACAGTGATCTAGGTCTAAGGTTATAATACGTCTGGGTCTGGGTCTGAGTCTGAGTCTGAGATCATTCTCAAGTATCTTGTTCAGATTCTGAGCAAGCTCAGAATCTGACCAATAAGACGCTTAGAAATGATCTCAGACTAAAGCCAAAGGTTTACAACATCTGTGCAATGTGCTCTGAATTTAAATATAAGTACCAGTAATGTATTCTCTAACTGCATTGGTGACTTTTAAACATTCGAAACCAGTCCAGTCGGAAGATAGGTTCATCGTAACATACATACGACTTAATAACTTGTACGTTTCATTGACCTACATCGAAAACAATAACCAGGTCAACCATGTTACAAGTACATGCCAAGATCTTAACCCTTCACTTGCTGAATTTTAAAATACATTTCTCCTTCTTTACCCATGTCCTGTTGTATAATTACATATATCTTCACTGTGTACACGTATTTCGCTGGGCAATCACTGCTGTGGGGTGCACTGGTTGCATAACAATTTGTAAATAGTGCAGACCCTGATGAGACAGCTCCTGCAGGAGCTGTCTCATCTGGGTCTTCACTATTTACAGGTAGGTATATTGACGTGAATAGCAAGCGAAGGGTTAAGCATCGTTAGTTTGCTTTTTTCATCAATTACCTTAAGCCATGTCTAATACGTATAAAGACTTTTTTCTATCAAATGTGACTTTGGACCAACGCTGGGTAAGGCTTAACTAGTTTGACGCCAAATTTAAAAGTCTTGTCTGCAATAATAATTTCATATCAAAAATATTTCTCAACTAAATAGAAAAAGTATATTAGTAAAACATTGGTTTTTAAAAACCTGTATGCTTGGGCTGAAATAATACAGAAAACAGTGAAGTCCCAAGTCAGATGCCGCCTAAAAAAAGGCGGCATCTGACCTAGAACTGCACTGTTTTCAATGGAGCTAACAGGCGACATTGGCGCCAGAAGAGTTAACCATTTGGATGCTGGTCTGTTCAAAGCTGAATTGCTAATTAGCATGGAAGGGTAGAACTTGCGGGATGATGTAGAATGACAAAAAAAGCAGACAATGCTATGAGGACTCCTCTAGTAGTCCTCTGATCTACGTTAACGGCTTTTTGTAAATGCTAGTACACTGCGTTCCCACATCAAAAGGTTAAACTCCAATATCTAAAGAATTTATGTTTTTGGAAGATGATCAGTTACGCTGTTAGCCGTAGGGTGAGTTAGTACTTGACATCATGTTGTCGTCTTTAGTAAATCAAATTCATCATCAGATGTCCAGCTAAGATGCGTATAGTTTGTGTTTATTTCTCCGCCAAACCCTATTTTGCGACCACTCTTAACTCATTCTCTCCTAGGATAATTTTAGATCCAACCTTTTTATATTAATCTACCGAAAAGGAGCATTACTCCTATAGGAGCAAATGTCCTATTTATCACAATGGTTTCACAATGTGAATTTTATAGAGTCGCAAAAATGCGTCACTAGGGGGTAATGTGTTAAAGATTTATTTTCGAAGAAAGGGTCAAAAGGAATGGTCGAGAAAGGACGAATATGGTATTTGAGTACGCGCATTTATCTGTTGCTCCGTCCCTTACAAATTACTAACTGGAGTTCCGTCAGCGTTTAATAAGATTTATCAAAATGTTAATTGTTCTATGCATCCACGTAATACTGTTATTGTATCATTTATCATGGAAACGCATCGTGTATCGCATCACAGGTAATAACATTCCTCGTCTTGATTTCTGAGATTATTTGACGTCACCGAATCATTATATATCACGTCTTCCTATTTTGTTGACCACAAGCCAATACTGCCATACTGACAGTAAAACGTGATTATTTATAGAGGAAAAGGGGTCAATGTTTTCTGCTTTTTTTCTTGAATAAATGCTCTGTATTCGTAGTGTGCTATATATATGGTTTATCAGATAATATCTGTAAATAAAAATCGCTCGTAAAACTGTCACTAAACTTTAACAATTTAGTGATAAACCTGGACCTTGCAGTAATTGATGTATAGTAAAACCTCTCTTAACCGGACGTTACATTTAGTATAAATATCGGTCTTAGGGACAGGTTACAGCTTAATGCAGGGTGGAAGTCATGCAGGAGCTTTCTGCATGACTTTCACCCTGCATTAAGCAGTCACCTGCCTAAACTATCTAAATTCTTCTCTACTAGAATTCCGGATAAGAGAGGTTTTACTGTATCATCAAATTCCTTTCTGTAGCAATTTATGCATCCCGGCTTGTAAGAAACTTTTGATAAGCTATAATACAGATTGGATCTGGTTCCAAACTGTATGTAACACGTGTTATATCATATTGGCAGGAAAATGTCTAAGCTATTCTATTGTCAGTATTTGTATTCGAAAGAGATATATACATTGTTGTATTTCTGTAAACAAGGTATTTGTGAACTATTTGTACGTCAACTGTTGACGTACAAATAGTTCACAAATACAGTGTAATGTTCTCCAAGCTTGCGTATGTTTCGTATGTTTGAAAATACTATATAACACCAAACCGTCTTCTGATAACGGTCTGACTGGCTTTAACAGTCATATTGGATCTACTGTAAAACCTCTCTACAAGGGCCACTAAATTACATCAATTATTTTGTGTTAAAGGCAGGTGGCTGCTTAAAGCAAGGTGAAAGTAAAACAGAACGCTCCTATACACCTGCCCTCAACCAATTAACACAATTTAGTGGCCGTTATAGAGAGGTTTTACTGTACATGGGTGAGAGGTCGGATACCTCGGGGTCTCATCAGGATCCCTCCAAGCTGCTCACAGTCGATATATTGTTACAGCAGGGTTCTGTCTAATTAAACGTACTTAATTTGCTACAGTGATTAGGACCTGCTCATTTATTGCATTGCATTTCGTTTCAGGTCTGACAATTTAGTTGTTATACATGTTAAACCATTTCCTCTAAGAATACTCGTGTAAGAAAAAATGACATTATGAATACCAATTAAATCATTTGTATAATGTCGTATGAATACAGAAAGTTTTGCCATGGCAGAAACTGTAGAATAAGATTTACACAATTCCTTCAACAAATAGAACAAACCCTAATCAGACAGCTACTACAGGAACTGTCTGATCTAGGTTTGCTCTGTTTGCAAAGGAGTAGAACAGCGATGTTTTGAGTAAGTATAAAATTATGTGTTCTAGTTCAATATCAGTGCGACACTCAATGACAATTATGCATGTTGTATGCAATAACAGAGAAAGCACGAATCCGTCACGTATATACAGCGATGGACATACATTTTATGCACGTGGCTGACTGGTGCGTAATTTTACCTGGTTGAATTGTATTGTATCTATAATTATAATCCTTTACTCTATAAATACCCCTTTCTACGCCTTTTCAAACAGAGTGGACTCAGATCAGACGGTTACTATGGGAGATGTCTTATCAGGGTCTGCTCTGTTTGCTTATGAAATAATATAGATATAACACAACAGTTTCTGCCATGACCAAAACATCCAAAACTAATAACCATGGTGTCATTATTCCTTGTATGAATATTCATGGAGTAAAGGGTTGATCATCTTATCTTGTAAAATTTCGTGAAGTCATAATGACATCATATATATTTATCTGCTGAATTTCATAATGATTAACTAACTCAGGAGCTACTTTGTTAGTAGTAGAAATTGCCAAATCTGGGTCCATGCTTATAAAGCTTTTAGTTGAGTCTGAGATCGTTCACAAGCTTTTGATTGGTCAGATTTGAGCCTTTGGCTCAAATCTGACCAATCAAAAGCTTGAGAACTCAAATCTGACCAATCAAAAGCCTGAGAACGAAACTCAGACTCAACTAAAAGCTTTATAAGCAGGGACCCAGATCTATACTGTTCAACTGGAGCCGTTTGATCCCGGTCTAACCTATTTGCAAATGTATTGTTTCTATTGATATCAGAAAGGGTTAAGCAATATTAATTCATTGAATTAAACACATCCTAATTCAAAACAATCAAACAAGGAACATAGTCCAACCAATATAAATCTAAAGCCTAATTCTGTTGGACGTGCTTTAAGATTTGGCTGATAATTAAAGTCTTACAGACACGTGTCCGTTTCTGATTGCATTTGTAAAGTTTACATACCTTTGTTTTTTCAATTAACTGTCCGACCATATTTCACTGCAACAGTTCATCTGGCAAGTTTTATCACTAAAACGAGTTCTCTAATTGATTGTTGGTCTTAACAGAGAGAGACAATGAAAGTGTTTGTTTTTTTAAATAATTAACGTTGTCGTGGAATGCCCAAGTTTTTAGGAGTATATATTTGACACAAAACATCCTTCTTTTCCTTATTATTTTGGAAATTTTGTTCGTTACCTTATGTTTTATTTAGATACAAGCTTAGTTGGGTTGGGGAAACTTATGTGCACTGAAAAGGACTGCTCTTCTACAGTTTTACTTCCGTTCTGTTCGTTAATACTGACGAGATACTATTAACCCATTCCCGCATAGGATATTTTTAGACCCAGCCTCTTTAAATAAATCTACCGAAAAGGAGCATTTACTAGAGAAAACGTAACTTTTAGATGTGTGTAGTTCTGAAACCATTGTGATAATTAGAGCAGTTGCAGTGGCAAAATAGTATCCAGTCAAGATTGGATCTTGAGTTGACTACATCGGATTGTATCAAGCGTTTGAGAATCTACAGCAACAATGGCAGTAAAAGGTCAACACGTATCGAAACAAGTTCTCCTTCTGCAGATAAGCTATAAAAGTGTATTTAATAATGGGCAGCACAATAATATGTTGCTTTTTGGCTTTCCACTAGAAATTCCACCATGTCAATGTTATACAATGTAATAATGTCTCGTCAATATATTTCCTTTGATGTTGGAAGCGTATTGTAGTTTATTTGGGACAAAAGTACATGTTCCACGATCATACTACGCACATACCATACTCTATAAATGCATCTTGAAATCTAATTTTCTTTGGTTGTTTTGTTTTTCATAAATGACATGTTGTGTAAGGGAGGCGTACATCGTAAGAAAGCTTTACAAAAAGGTTCAGAAAGCATAAACTGCACAGAATAGACTACGTAACCTTAAGCATGCAATACAAATATACGATCGATGACGAGTATCTTCAACTTCAATTACGATCGCACTACCAACATTATCATGCATTCTAATTTCAGACAGCTGCTACTACAGTAACACCCCTCTTAACCGGACGTCCAATTTAGTATCAATATCGGTCCTGGAGACAGGTGGCAGCTTAATGCAAGGTGAACGTCATGCAGAAAGCTCCTCTGGGAGCTTTCTGCACGATTTTCATCCTGCATTAAGCAGTAACCTGTCTAAAAGTATCCTAATTATTCTCTACTAGAATTCTAGTTTAGAGGGGTTTTTACTGTACTCAATCGACCAAAATAATCTCAAATTATACTGTGCAGCAATTCAAAGCAAATCAGTTGTAACCTACGACTATTACAACTTCCAGTTGCGTTCGTCGTACGTCAGTATTACAATAATTAGAACGGTCCCAATACCAGACCTGGGATACTCGACGTTTTATCTTAATCTAAACTAGTTGTTAACCCTTTACTCCATGAATATTGATGTAAGAAATAATGACATCATCAATATTAATTAGATAAATTGGTATAATAGCAGATGGACACATGACTTTTTGGCCATGACAGAAACTAAACAAGAGTGGAAGAGGGCACAATATACACCTGTCGAGGTCTTGTTCAACATAAACAGAGGTTACCATATTTGCTAAACACAAATGCTAAACGCAAATGTTACCTTGGATATTCATACTGGGATATACCCATGCTACTATGATATGGCCAGATAAACATTGCACGGTGTAATTGGAGAAGGATCCACCAAGCAGAATGTGAGTTAGAGATCAGACAGACAGACAGACAGGCGGACAGACTGTGCCAATCCATTAAACGTCCTGGAATTTTCTCAAACAGATGAAGCATGTGATGGTAGACAAGTGTTTTAAGTTTCAAGGCTTTATATGTCTACAGATGAAGGTTGTGATGGTGAACAAGTGTTGCTAAGCTTTATGTGTTTCTAAGCTTTATCTCAAAGGGTTATGTAAATAAGTGGACTTTAACAAAAAAAATTGCCAAAACAATTTAGGTTAAAATGGGGCATACCTCTGTCAAATTGCTTGACAGAGTTATGTACTCTTGCTCACAAGTGAATGTTGTGGTGGTAAACAGGTGTTTTAAGTTTCAAAGCTTTATCGCAAAGGGTTATGTAAATAGATGAACTTTCAAAAGTGTGGTCCACATAAATTGAGGTTAACCTAATTGCTTAACGCAAATGCTAAACGCAAATTCTAAGTCCAATTGTGCGACCTTGACCTTGGATATACGTACCGGGACTGGACATGCTTCTGTGGTTAAATTTGAGAATGATACACCAAGCAGAACTTGAGTTAGAGATGTTACAAACAGACGGACGTACGGACGGACGGACGGACGGACGGACGGACGGACGGACAGACAGCGCCATTCCATAATACGAGTATGTGCCGTTTTTTTCCAAACGGGGGTATAAGAATCATATCTATATTACACCATAAGCAAATACAACAGATTCTGATCCGATGACTTCTATAGGAGCCGTCTCATCTGGGTCTACTCTGTTTGCAAGGGCGTACAAATGCGTATTTTTGGTGTAAAGGGTTAAGGTAATTGGGAATGTGCCCGTATCATATTAGTTCCAGCGTGCTAATTATCTAAATTTGTTAATAAAAAAGCTTATTCAGTACCATAGTACTATAAGTTGTCGTTTAGTCTTTGAATAACATTGATTTAGAAATGAAAAAATGCATCAATGTCCTGCCATCGTCTTTACCGTTTTGATCTGTGTTTTGCAATGCCTTAAATATCGAATGTTAGATTTATATGGCAGTCATAATAAGAGTTATTATTCCATTTTCTGTATATGAGATTTTATACGCGTATAGAATGTCTCTCTATGCGCAATGGTCATGCAAAGCTTTGGCAGAAAAATTAGATTATATTGAGGACAAACTAGATAACAGTTAGATCAGATGGTTCTATACGTCGTAATGGCCGGCGATATGGAACTGTATAAACATAACCAGGCATGTGGTTTTTCTTAAATAACATTTACTGTCCAATGCCTTGTTAAGCGATTTTAACCGGTTAACTCTTTACTCCATGAATATTCATGTACGAAAAAATGACATCATGGATATTAATCAGATACATTAGATTACGGTCGATGAACGTATGAATGTTTGACCATGGTGGAAGCTGTAGTATCATATCTATATCATATTATAATTAAACAGGACAGATCCAGATCTGACGGCTCCTACAGGATCTACTCTGTTGCAAAGGCGTATATATATGGAGTAAAGGATTAATTCTTATTTCCAGTCATCATAAATTCTGGAAATGTGATTGGCTGAGACCACCCACGTGAACGGGGTGTAAGAAACCGTATACCCCGTTTGATCCGAGGTGTATGGGAATCATGTTTGTCACGTGACTGATCGGTTCTGTTTCATCATCGATTCGCGTAAACCAACTCAACTTCTGTGTTTATAAGCCGGTTATTCCGTCTAGCATCTACACACATGGATGAAAACAACTTACGTATAAAGTGTAAACATGTTTGTATCTTACTTCTTTTGTTTTTCCCAATTGCCCCGAAACTTGTTTACATACAGCGCGTGCAAATCAGCGCGTTAGTTTGTGTTGCGTCAGACGTAATTTTTGAGTCACGGCTTTATTGACAGATGTGCCACATCGCACGAGCTGTACGTAAACAAGTTTTTTGAGGGATTAAATATGTAGATTTGCGTTAAGTTATGCATGTATTCTTTCTTGTAATGGACCCAGACTGGAAATAAATTCGTTACACGGATGTTTCGACAGGGTGTACGAGTTCGCGCTTTGCGCTCAGGACATGCGGAATCTAAAACCGTCATACACACCCGTACACCCTGCCAAAATAGAGTGTACATGATAATGTCTAAACGTTTAACTACAACTGTGAAATCATTCAACTGCCCGGGTGTATACTTTAGGAACGGAAGGATGCTATCCAATATCACACCAAACATAGTTTTGTTGTTTGAACAAATAAGCCAAGCAGGTGAGTGAGTTGGGTTTAAATGCACCGCAACACAAACAGGTACCACTAGGATTAGTTGGCTCTGTGACATGATAACATGGTAAAGCGTGGGCTAGAATCCCGCTTTACATCCGTAATTTACATTTGGCACGTTCAAGAACAAGGAAACCCAACGAGGGATGGACTGCGTCAGAATTAAACCTAATTGGTGTTCACTAATGTTCTATGACCAATGCAGACTTTTAAGAACATTTAACAAGTTACCATAATTACCCGAAATAATCGAACAGACAATACCCCACCTCGACCAGTTCATAAAGCTGAATAATTCAACTGGGCAACGATTTGTTATCTTTAACCCATTCCCTCATATTGACGACTTTTGAGGACTCTGTAAAAGGTACTTGGTGAAACCATTGTGATAAATAGAGCATTTGTTCCTATAGGAGCAAATGCTCTATTTATATCAATGGTTTCAAACTACAAAATCCCTTTCTGTAGTTAATGCTCTTTTTCGGTAGATTTATTCAAAGAGGTTGTATCTAAAAAAGCCTATGCAGTAATGGGTTAAAGCTGCATGCCGAGTGTAAGACAATATAAAATTTCGTTACCTTTCATATATTTCAGTGAGAAGTATTCTGCATGATTTTCGCCCTGCATTAGACTGCCACCTGTCTCCAAGACTGATATTTATACACAAGTGATTGAATGGTTTTACTGCATATATAATACCAGTATCGAAATATTGCTAAAGGATAAGTAGTCTATTAACCCTTTCGCTGCCAAACTCTGTCGTCTGCTAACTTTGTCGTCTGCTACAAATTTTCATTCTTTTGATTTTCTTCATTTTTGTTTCAAATACATTGTAACAGTAACAAACAGTTTGGATCCTGATGAGACGCCGAGTTACAAACTGTTTGCATAGGTAATCACAGATCCGGCATTGGCAGCGAAAGGGTTAATAGGTGCATGACAAGTTGTAGTTCTTCCTTACGAATTCTTTCGCGAATATCCTGTGCAAAAGAACCCCCCCCCCCCCCCCCCCCAAATAATCAGTTTTCACGGAATCTTTGTACAATTCGTATATACCTAGTTCGAAGTACTTATATCCGAAATACTATAGTTTTCACCACCAACATACTTACTGACGGCGGTGTATTAGTTCTGCAAATGAAAACCATTTGTTGGTCAAGTAACAAGGCATGGTATAGGCCTACCATTTACATGTCAGGGTTTCTAGTGGAAAACAAGAATAGAAACATTAGTGCCTTGCACTTTAAATACGCTTTTATAGCGCACTCTGCAGAAATAGCAATTGTTTCAAATTTTGTCGACCTTGAATCTTTCACTGCCAACTTGCAATTTGCGATTGCCTTTTCAAATAGTTTGAGACCAGATGAGAGGCCAAGTAACTCAGCGTCTCAGCCGAATCCAGTCCGTTATTAATTACTTCGTTATTTTTAAGTTGAAACAAAAAACAGTAAAACCTCTCTATAACGACCACTTAATTACATCAAGTAGTTTGTGCTAAAGGCAGGTGGCTGCTTAAAGCAAGGTGAAAGTAAAACAGAACGCTCCTAAAGTAAAGGAGCGTTCTGTTTTACTTTCACCTTGCTTTAAGCAGCTACCTGCCCTAAATACCAACTAATTAACACAATTTAGTGGCCGTTATAGAGAGTATTTACTGTACCATCTAGAACACACAACATAGATTGCAGACAAATAAGACTGACCGAGAAGTTAAGTTGGTTTAATTATATGTAAAATGTAATGCATTGGGATGTTTTTATGATTATCCCTTTATACAACTACATGTACCTACTCATGGTTGTTTAACCCATTCCCACTTAGGCTATTTTTAGATCCTACCTCTTTAAATAAATCTACCGAAAAGGAGCATTAACAAGAGAAAAGGAAATGTTTAGAATTTTGTAGTTTGAAACCATTGATAAATAGAGCATTTGCTCCTATAGGAGCAAATGCTCTATTTATCACAATGGTTTCACAAAGTGACTTTTACAGAGTCGCCAAAAGTCGTCAATATGAGGGAATGGGTTAAACCATTCGCCTGGTAACCACGTTCTGACTGACATTGGCAAACAACTAGGATTCAAATGAGACACCGAGTAGATCGGCTTCTTATGTTGTGACCACTCTTTAGAATCGTTTCTTCGAGACATTTTAACGGATGGTCATAACATAGGATTAGGTGGGAAGTTATTCTTGAAAGTGTTTTAATTTAGGCACCTTATCTGGACATCTGGTAACGAAACGG
This sequence comes from Azorinus chamasolen, assembly GCA_963576725.1. Lineage (NCBI taxonomy): Eukaryota > Metazoa > Mollusca > Bivalvia > Cardiida > Solecurtidae > Azorinus > Azorinus chamasolen. Next base: position 87,640,947 of record OY755242.1, read on the forward strand.
AGGAAAGTAAAATAGTAATAAATCAGACTTTGAAACATCTAAATTGTTTAGTAGGCTAATATGTAAGAGCATACATCAATTCAGTACGTATCTAAGTAAGCTAACAAACTCTTTGTTCAAAACAATAAATATTAGATGTCATGTCGAATATGTACTTCCGACAAAAATCACCGTCTCTCCATATGGACCAAACCTAACGAATTAGTTAACTGAATTTCGATGAACTACTACAATGAAATATGATCTAGCACCAAACTGTGGGTCACATAGTGCTTATCTTGATTAGGAAAGGAGGAATACCATAGACTGTGGAACACACTGTACAGTACACCCCCTCTAGGAGCTTTCGGCCTGACTTTCACCCTGCCTTAAACACTTGCCTAAAGTATCTAACTTCTTACAAGCAGGTGATGGCTTAAGACTTAAGGCTTACTGCAAAAAGCCTCTACAAGAGAAAATGGAAACTTTAGAATAGCTAAGATCTGAAACCATAGTGATAAATAGAGCATTTGCTGCCAGGGAGCAAATGGGCTTTTTATCATAATCGTTTCAAAAAAGTGTCTTTTTACATATGTGCCAAAAGACATCAATATTAGGGACTATGATCCACATTATGTGAAAATCTACGAAATAAGTAAACCGCTCGACATGAAACCGTATCCATCGTATATTTACGATCATAGATCTTGCATACTAAAACGTGGTGTATACCATGTTTAATTGCCTTAACCCTTTCGCTGCCAATGTCGGATCTGTGATTACCTATGCAAACAGTTTGGATCCAGATGAGACGCCGAGTAACTCGGCGTCTCATCAGGATCCAAACTGTTTGTTACTGTTACTATGTTTTTGAAACAAAAATGAAGAAAATCAAAAGAATGAAATTTTGTAGCAGACGACAAAGTTAGCAGACGACAGACTTTGGCAGCGAAAGGGTTAATGCTGTTCATCTTTAGGTTTGCACAATGCTACATACTGATTCTGGTCAAATACGCTTGGCTAACAAGATATACACCACCGTGTGTAAAACCTACGATATGTATTAAAGTACACATTATTAAAGAGTCGCTGCTTTCGACTCAATGAATATTTCAGTCCTGTACTTTCTCTGCAATATTGCCTGTCGAAAATGAAGTGTCATTACCAATAGGAAATCGATGCTCAAGAGAGATTGTTGTTGTTAGTGAAAACCATGCAAAGTGATACATATACTTAGGAGAAAACTGGAGCTGCAAATTTACAAATTATGTATAACCGCTAAATGTACAATCATACTTTTATCTTTAACTAATCCCATTCCAACAAATACGGTATACAGAACCCTTTCTCATGTCCAATTCTACAAGCAATTTGAGTGCCGTGACTTAGATTTTATAGCTTTGGAAAAACAATTCCCGACAAAACGTTTGGCATAATGACGGGAAGTCATATAGCCAGACTGATCTACAAATCGACTACGAGTACAATGTACTCGCCTCACCCGAGAACAAAATATTCCGGTAAATTGTAATGAAATTCCATCCTTTGGTTATGGAGGTCTGACCCTAGACGGGAACGATAACATGTCGTGTCCTAGCGAAGACAACGTCTGTATAAAAGTGGAAAAGGATGTAATCTAAACAACGAATGCAGGTTCGATTCTTGTTCGACATATACCATCAACAATGATTACGATGCGTTATAAACTAACTTGAAATACATATATGATGAACACATGTTACACACAGTATAACTCCCACACCATGTAATATGGAAGATACTTAATACATAGGTGACGCAAGAGTTATATTCCTTAAACTTGTCACATCTTCTAATCATTATTACGATGTATGATTCGTTTATAAATAAGGAAGCTACTGATTGCCGGGACAAACTCTATGTAGCAAAATGTCTGGGATGAAAGATAACTTAATAACCAACAATGTTAGAGGTCTGGTACGACTGCTTATGCTAGCAATGTGTGCAAACATGCGTAATAAAGTTATGACATGGGGAAAAGACAAATTAAAGAGTGCTTATTTTACTATTAAAGGATCTTAACCCAGTTCCATATACTCTGAGGAGGCAGAGCCTTGTTCACGACCAGTCTGCCCAACCAGGCGACCATCTGTGCATACACGTCGCATGTATGGCCGAGATACAGAGCAACTACAAAAGTGCATACACAGAAGCAGACGGATATATGATATGATTAATATATCCCTGCTTCCATAGACATCAAAGACTACATTTCACTTTACATAACTGTTTATTGTTGCTGAACATAAACTTCACATTTCTAACTACTAAAGCGTAAAATATGTACCGTTTTATTTGTGGTTAAAATACTACAGTGTTCCCTCCCTACAACGGCCCTCTCTATAACGATTCCCTCCTTACAACAACGCATGTCACTGTTTCCGAAACAACAAGGCTACGGAACAACTTTTTCCATCGTATATTCTTTATGCCTCTACCAAATCCTATGTTGTGACCACTCTTTAGAATCGTCACTTTGTGACGATTCTAAAGAGTGGTCACAACATAGGGTTTGATTGAGGCATAACGGTTTTAGTTCTCGAAATATACCTGATCCGGGGATCTGTAAACAAGCTAATTGTGTTGATTTTCGCTCCCTATAACAACTCCCTCTGAACAACACATACAATCTTCGTATCCCAAAGGGTGTCGTTGTAGAGAGGGAGCACTGTATTGGCGAGAGATGAAATGTTTGTAAATTGAATGACATGCGCATATGTAGTTGAAGTTTGTTCCATGTACATATATTACTTCGTGCATGTTTTCACTTCAGCGGATAAACTATAGCAATCTCCTTTTAGCATCTATTGCCCATTGGCAATGATACTTCAATTTCGATGGTCCATATTGAAAAACTGTATACGACTGGAATATTCAATGAGTGGAAAGCAGCGATTCTTTAGCCTTTTGTACATAGACACGGAGACGTTATACGAGTGTTTGTCAGGCCAATATGTTCGAAGTGTTAATATAATGCATTACAATTCATATGTTTGAATGTTAGGTCTATATGTTAATGCTACCCGACATATTAAGATTTGAGTCGCACCTTGTTTTTGTGCTTTAAAAATACATGTAGTTAAAACCAGATCTACTCCGGTTATATCTTCAATAGCTGAAACTAATTCGCATTTAACCCTTTTGATGTGCGAAATGAGTGTATACTACATTTACAAACAATGTATACCAAGACAAAAGGGCTCCTAAATCAGCTTTCTATATATGGTCTATATGTCTATCAAAATCCTCTTGCGAATTTTAGCCACTCGTTCGGAATGGACTACAGCGATCAGGGATGACATACCTTTTCACTTTGAAAATTAAGCTTTTGAAAAACTAAGCCTCTGTTCTACCTTATTACTTAGCGTAAAAACCTCACTGGGCAACTTGGACGTGTCCCGGATGTTGCGACAGTAGTCTGTAGCATGTGGAGCAAGTTTCGTCAATAGACAATATGTGTTCAGCACATGGTGTAGAATTTCGTCTACAGACAATGTCTTTAACACACGGAGCAAGGTTTCGTCTATAAACAATGGCTGTCTATACACAATGTCTTTAGCATATGGAGCAAGGTCTCGTCTATTGACAGCGAATTTTGTATGTGGAACAAAGTTCCGTCTTTAGACAATGTCTTTAGCCTGCGGAGCAAGGTTTGGTCTGTAGACAATGTCTGTAGCACATGAAGCAATGTTTTCAATTATTGACAATGTCTTTAGTATGAAGAGCAAGGTTTCTATAGAGACAATGTCCATAGCACAAACAATATTAAACATTTAGAATTAATATCAATTTAGTGTGTTTGTTACAGAACAAACAGCCGCCCGAACAGCAACACGAGAAACCACAGCAAATGTACATAAGTACAAGAAACAAAAAGAGACGAACAAAGACAAAACAAACAAACAATAATGGGAAGATGGAAATACCGGCTTGGAACGGTCAGTGACAATAGTCACTGGTGTTTAAACCGGTTTAGGGGTGCCCAGCATCACACTTATTCCATCCCCACCCTAAAAGACAAACAGTGTAAATAAACGTATCCCGTCTCCGACTAATCTACAACAACCGAGTTGTGACAGTAACCAGAGCATCATATAAACGTACATACTCAAGTACTACACTTGTCATTTCCTAACCAAACCCTATGTTATGACCACTCTTTAGAATCGTCTCGAAAACCAAGCCCTACGTTGTGACCACTTTGTATATAGTAAAAACCCTTTAATGCGACCACTTAGTGAACAAACATGGCTGTCTTCATAATCAGGTGGTTGCTTAATACAGGACGAAAGTTATGCAGAAAGCTCCTATATGAGCTTTCTGCATAACTTTCGTCCTACATTAAGCTACCACCTGCCTTTGTCACTGTGAATTATGCCCCTTTTTGGTGGTCGCATTAGAGGGCTTTTACTGTACTATTCTCGATGAGACGATTCTAGAGTGGTCACAACACGCATCTTGTCTGGCCCTCTGAGTATACTTGCGACTTGCAATGAAAATATACTACAGTAAAACCTCTCTATTACGGACACTAAATTGTTTTAATTAGTTGGTATTTAGGGCTGGTGGCTGCTTAAAGCAATGTGAAAGTAAAACAAAACGCTCCTATAGGAGCGTTCTATTTTATTTTCACCTTGCTTTAAGCAACCACCTGCCTTTAACACAAAATACTTAATGTATTTTAGCGGCCGTTATAGAGAGGTTTTACTGTAAACGTTGTTATTGGTTATACATTGCTTCAAATCGTAAAAGTCGGTTTCTTACATACTTCATTCTCAGTGTTGTTATAATTTCTGGTCCTTCGGGATCATTATGTCTCCCCCATTTATGGGGAGATATATTGTTTTTGCCAGAGTTGTCTGTCCGTCCGTCCATCCGTCTGTCTGTCTGTCACAAACTTGTGTCACGCGTAAATCTGAAACCAGTTGGGCTAGAGTCACCAAACTTCACAGGAATGTTCACAAGCAGGAGTTGTTGTGCACCTGTTTTTTTTTAATTGTCCCCCCCTGATAACTTTGGAGTTATTGCCCCTGATGACTTAAAATTAGAAAAACTTTTTGTCACGCGTATCTCTGAAACCGCTAGTACTTGAGTCACCAAACTTCACAGGAATGTGCACCAGCATGAGTTGTTGTGCACCTATGGTTTTTGAATTGTCTCCCCCTGATAATTCTTGAGTTATTGCCCCTGATATGAATACTTAAATTTATACAAACTTTGTGTCGCACGTATCTCTGAAACCAGTAGGGCTAGAGTCACCAAACTTCCCAGGATTGCTCACAAGCATGAGTTGTTTTGCTCTTGGGTTTTTTGAATTGTCTCCCCCTGTTAACTTTGGAGTTATTGCCCCTGATGACTTAAAATTAGACAAACTTTACTTAGTGGCGTGCATATCTCTGAAACCACTAGGGCTAGAGTCACCAAACTTCACAGGAATGTTGACCAGCATGAGTTGTTGTGCACCTGGGATTTTTGAATTGTCTCCCCTTGATAACTTTGGAGTTATTGTCCCAGATATGATTACTTAAAATTAGAGAAACTTTGTGTCATGCATATCTTTAAAACCACTAGGGCTATAGTCACCAAACTTCACAGGAATCTGGAATGTTCACCAGCATGAGTTGTTGTGCACCTGTTTTTTTTTAATTGTCTCCCCCTGATAATTCTTGAGTTACTGCCCCTGATATGTTAACTTAAAATTAGAGAAACTTTGTGCTGCACGTATCTCTGAAACCAGTAGGGCTAGAGTCACCAAACTTCACAGGCATTTTCACCAGCATAAGTTGTTGTGCATCTGGGTTTTTTAATTGTCTCCCCCTGATAACTTTGGAGTTACTGCCCCTTATGACTTAAAATAAGAGAAACTTTACGTTGTGTCACATGTATCTCTGAAACCACTAGTACTAGAGTCACCAAACTTCACAAGAATGTTGACTAGCATGTGTTTTCGTGTACCTGGGACTTTTGAATTGTCTCCCCTGACAATGTTGGAGTTATTGCCCCTGATGACTTAAAAATTAGACCCTGATAAGTTTGGAGTTACAGACATTACACTTGTGTATTGGAAAGAGGATGGGAGGGGGAGACATCTGTTTTTGTAACAAAAACAAACCTCTAGTTAGTTTTGATGTTATTAGTTTTGAAAATTGAATACTGCCTAAGCCGGTGCCTGGGGGGGGGGGGGGTGCTACTCATGAACACACTCAATAACACCGAGTCTGCAATTTTTTTATTTTTGCCTTTCTACTTTTGCTTTCAAAGAATCACTAATTATAAACATCGAAATTGGACGCAGAAGGGGGAAGTTGAAAGTCATGTAGAAATCTCCTCTAGGAGCTGTCTTCATGACCTTCAACTTGACAACAAAGACCTAAATTGTTGTCATACAAACTCGGTGTACATGGGTTCTACTGTATGCATAGCAGGCGGCGGGTCTCAATGATATTTGGACTTCAACAGTAAAAATAAGCATTAATCTGTATTAATAGACATTCACCCTTATTTATGTTCCGTAAGATAAATATCTACTCATCATAGAACAATAGAAAAATATACCAACTGACCCGAAACTACAGACCCGATTCATAATCTACAGTAAAACCTCTCTATAACGACCACTAAATTACATTATGTATTTTTTTGTTAAAGGCATGTAGTAGCTTAAAGCAATGTGAAAGTAAAACAGAACGCTCCTATAGGAGCCTTCTGCTTTACTTTCACATTGCTTTAAGCTGCCGCCTGCCCTAAATACCAACACATTAACACAATTTAGTGGCCGTTATAGAGAGGTTTTACTGTACTTAATAACATCGGAAACGATGCCCTGTGTAATAACTCTTTCAACATGGGACACCGATGCATTGTCATTTGCAAACAGTGTAGACCCAGACAAGAGGGCTTCTAATCATTCAAATACCTCTACCAAGTTTAAGCTTTTCAGACTGAGTGGACTCCTTAGTTAAACACTAATGGGCTATTCCATTCCGATAATTCAGGGTTGAAAGGGTTATGTGAAAACAAACCGCAAATGACCCCACAAGAATCAAATACAAAAAGTTCCATAGACGAATAAGACAAAAATCGCATTCACACTTTACTATATTCAGAAATGTGTAGTTGCGTGAAGGAACTCATTTTGACTATATACACAATTGTTTCTGTCGACTGCAAACACAACTCACTGACTATTACAACAGACAGTCGTTTAACACTAAAATACAGGAAATTATGATAGATATTTTGAAATGCATTCCGTATTCATAACAAATGTTTCTTTACACGATATAGTAAGTTTTAAAGGAAACATGTCCTAGGAAATGTAGATGTCTTTAAATGCTGTAGAAACTGACATGGGTAAAGTGTGTTTAGTTTATTCCTATAAATGATTTTCGTACAAGCAATTTCAAACATTACGGACTTATCCTCCTTAAATTCCTTGTATTTGCCTAATCGGACGGGTGATCGAGTGGTTATTACTTATTTCGTAGAATTTCCAATAAGGGATACATTGTCTATATTAATACGTCGTGACGATCAAAGTTCCGGAGGAAGATGCGTAAATTAAAACATTTTCAAGAATAATTTCATTTCTTCTCCAAACCATATGTTGTGAACAACCTTCAGAATCGTCTCGAAGAACTTTTTATTACTATTATTTTTATTATTATTATTATTATTATCATCATTTTATTGTTGTTATTTGTTATCATTATTATTATGACTATAAGTAATACTCTACTTCTTATTTGTCTTAATTTGGTGCAAACTGTTTGAAAATGGCAGTGAGATCAAACATATCATAAGAGTTAATCCATTCCCTCATATAAACGTGTTTTCACGCATCTGCAAACAGAGTAGACCCAGATCAGACGTCTCCTGGAAAGCCGTCTGATCAGGGTATACTCTGTTTGCTAATGGAATTTCAAAGATCTGTGTCTTTACTTTCTAAAATGGCTACATTGCTCCACCTTCCATATTTCATAATAACCTTTTTGTCTATGAATATTCAGTAGGTATTGAAATTTGCAATAACCATAGAACAGGGAAAGGGTTAATTATGGTTAAAAGTAAATGTTCAGTTTATATTCAAAATTTGATTTTCTTTGATTTGATTTGGCAATATTTTGAGATGTCATTACCGAAAAATCTCACAACCCTTTTAATACAATTGGATGATGTGGTAACGCTCACAAACAGTTTAGATCCAAACTGCTTCAAACTCTGCGTGCGGTCCGGAAAAGAGGTAGAACACACACACAAAAGAAACTTTTGCTATAGTTGCATCTCAAATCTACTTCATTTACCTGCTGAATATTTATGTACGAGCTATTCGTGTTATAGATATTAATTACCGTAATCTTTACAATGGTAGACATTCATAGATTCATAGATATTAATTAGCTTAATCGTTATAATCGAAGACATATATCAACACATATTGGGCAAAAACTGGAATCATATCAAAGTATTAGGCCCTATTACATAAGCAAACTAAAACACCTTAACAGACAGGTCCTACAAAGGCTGCATTAATCCTTTACTCCATAAATACGTCATAATTTATATTACGTTATAGATTACGTCATACCTATAGTCCATAAATACGCTTTTATACGTCTTTGCAAACAGATAAGACACAGATAAAATGGCTCCTATAGAAGCAGTCTCATCAGGGTCTGCTCTTTTTGCTTATGATATAATATAGTTATGATTCTACAGTGGCCTGTGTCCATGTTCTATTATAACAGTTAGTCTTTTTTTTATATTTATGATGTCATTATTTCTTTCATGAATATTTATGGAGTAATGAGTTAAATCTGGGACTACTCTATGGACTCAAACTTCCCTAATGCACGTGTTTATCAAGTAAACCGTTAACGGTTTAATATCGGGAACAAAATCGTTTTCAAAGACCGGTTCTATTCACAGACTATAACAAAACAAATGTTCTTTAAACATATTATGTAGTTTTACTGATCTTTAGCCTACCTCATTTTCACACTTCCGATCGTATTGCTTGCGGGGAACCATACGGTAGCCAATACTGAATGAAGGACAAGTCCAATAAACAACATGTTTGTCAAATTGGTAAGAAAACGATGTTTCCTTCTCTGATATTTCTACGGGAAGATGGGGGTCTAGCGCCGTGATTTAATTAGTTGGAGAGGATTTTACTGGCAGTTCTGTAAATGAAATCCACTTTTCACTAATTACACACTTATTGTCAGAAAAAAGGTTCAGGCTTCTTGTTTAGACATTGAATGCCTCACGCAAGAGAACAGCCAAAGGATGTAGTGTAAGATGATATTTTAAAACGAAATCAGCATAAAAGAATATGTATACAAAACATCAGACTTCCGGGTAGGGTATAATGATTACCGATTACATTTTTTAAAATCCAGAACTCAAATAAGTACCAACATAATAACGAGATAATGAATACAACTAAACATTTAAAATGCCAAAGTGGAATAACCTATAACTGTTTAAAATTAGATTTCATTCAGTTTGAAAGGATGTAATTTGTGAGAAGATTGTGGATAATAATTAGTGCAGACCTTATCAAAGGAATTTTCTAGGAGTCCGCCGATCTGGTTATACACTCTTTGCAAGTGACAGCCAATTCGTTCAAAGCGTTTATTTTAGTTTCACTATAGAAACAGAATGGTAACTTAGTAATGAAGAGATTTGAGATATATAGGTAGGTCAGAAAATAGTAAAGATGTTCGGGCAGGTCAACATCTATTATACCTTTAACCATATAGCTACAATCAAATTCAACCGATATAGAAACCCGTACACCATCCTTGTTACTGTGACGGACCATTGAAATAGAGGCAGAAGATGCAACACGAAAGTCTACTGCAAACCCAAAAGCACAAATGAAGTGTACGCGCAAATACAACTTTCACAGAAACGAGTCCAAGGTTATAAACCTTCTGAGTCTTAGTCTGAGATCATTCGCAAATATCAGATTGGTCAGATTCTGGGGCAGCTCAGAATATGACCAATCAAATACTTGAGAATGATATCAGACTCAAGCAAAAGGTATTATAACCTCGGATCCTGCTCCTTGCGTGCTCAACACCAACAGCATGTCTGAGCTATATGACCAATATGTGTCGCACCTCCGTTTAACGTTGAAGTTGTTTTATATACCGTGGTAAGACACATTTATCTGTAGCTTTGTAAGAACATGATTCCTGTCATACATATGTACAGTAAAAACCTCTTTATAACGGCCACTACATTACAACAAGTATTTTGTGTTAAAGGCAGGTGGCTGCATGAAGCAATGTGAAAGTAAAACAGAACGCTCCTTTAGGAGCGTTCTGTTTTACTTTCACCTTGCTTAAGCAGCCACCTATCCTAAATACCAACTAATAAACACAATTTAGTAGCCGTTATAGAGAGGTTTTACTGTACTTATTTGACAAGTTCGATATGTATACAACATGTGTTATTTGTCCGAGACAAATTATAACAGGAAAAAGATAGGTTCTGATTCTGTTGTGAAAAGTAAAAAATATAATATTTATCTCGTTGTTCGTACAATATTTATCTCGTTGTTTGTACAATATTTATCTCGTTGTTCGTACAATATTTATCTTGTTGTTTGTTGTGTTTTGTTTGATGTGTTTGATAAACATAAGTGTCGACCTTGTTTCCATCGATACATGTTGATTCAGCATGAATGTTTCTAATTTACTAGATATGTCTGAATGACAAATAATACAAACCCTGGTCGGAGGACTCCTAAGGAGCCCCGTATACACTGTTTGCAATGCCAGTGCACTCATGACCCGCATTGAACTGGTTAAATTATTACTGATTACTATTGGCAATCAAGGTCCATGCTTATAAAGCGTTTTAGCTGAGTCTGAGCTTGTTCCCAAACTTTTGACTCAAATCGGAGCTCGAGAAACCATGCGTAATAAAAACATTTTCAAGAAAAAAATCTTAATTTGGTCACCAGACCCTATGTTATGACTACTCTTTAGATTCGTCTCGAGGAGGAATGACGTTGTTAGTATTCAGTCCTCACCGTTATACAAATGTATGTTACTCTGCGAATATGTTTGATCTGGGTCTGGTCTGTTTGCTAACGGAATGCATGTGCTACAATCTGCTTCTACAGTTTCTGACATGACCAAATAGTCTTGTGTTATTATGCCATTTACAAAATTCATCTAATTGGTATTCAAAAAGTCATTATTTATCACACGAATATTCATCAAATAAAGAGTTAATGGCAGACTGGCAATCAGCATAACCACTCTATACATGTTTACTGTAGAAAGTAGGTAACCTCGGTATTACAGAAGTACAGTAAAACCTCGATTATCCGAACACTAAAATACGTATTATTATCGATCTTTAAGACAGGTGGCAGCTTAATGCATGGTGAAAGTCATGCAGAAAGCTCCTCTAGGAGCTTTCTGCATGACTTTCATCATGCATTAAGCAGCCACCTGCCTAAAAGGGTCTAAATTCGTTTATAACGAAAATTCGAATAATCGAGGTTTTACTGTATAAAGAAGCCGAACCTTTAACCAATGTTGTCTTTTCTATTTCTCAGCCAACACATTTGTTGTGACCATTCTTTAGGATCGTCTCTTTGACACAACATAGGGTTTGTCGAGAAATGGCCAGTTTGATACTTGGAATGCATCCCTTTTTCAAGGTTCTGGTGACAATATCGAGTTACTCATAGACTTTTCAGGAATATAAGGTGTCTTACGGCCAAATTTTACGTTTGTCTCTTGTAATGGATCACCGGAAAATATCTGACAGCAGTTTATCTCATCGGCACGAGGGTCACGTTCACAAATAGCTTGGACCAAAATAAAACATCGATGAAACCCTTTTTAACTGATTGCCGTGCACTTGACACTATTTTGTGTATGTGTCACCATTTGAATGCTCAAAATGTAAAGTATATTGACCAAGCAGTGTTAAACTTTGAGTCTATTCATTTTGCAGAGCATAAATATTATGGATATGATTTGAAAACAGTACACAACCTGACAAGAGTGCTCCTGTTTGTCATTTATAATCCTCTAGTACATTTAAGCAGTTCATACTGAAATAATTCTATAATAAAACACTGGAGGACCATTCAAGAGTTACAATTCTGCCGTGTAACATTGCCTTTAACTGGCTTAAATTATCCTAAAACGATTATTCTGTATTCGACAATCCCAAGCCCAGTTACGTCGGTCATCAGTCGTAAATGGCAACATACATGTACTGACGTAAATATGTTTCGTGATGAATATTTATATAAAGGAAAATGGCTGTATGAGTATTAGTTAGCTGAATTTATATATTAATGTCATTATATGCATAGGGCGTGTTTACCATTACAAAAACTGTGCATTCATTTATTGAAAATAGGAGTGTTAAACAGCAAGTGGTTGCACATGTCTATCATAATGGAGAAGCTACTCTAGCTACCATCTATCCCACATACCCAGAATTAGACCTTATTTTGATGACCGCGTAAGACCAATTCTTCATTGTCATATGTCGTTGCTAATTAATGATGTATGCAAAATTTGTTTTTTTACTTCAAACTGCGTTATTTTATTTTCTCCCATTTTCTTTTAAAACTATTAGCATAGTAACAAAAAAGTATCCGATGAAATAAATAAGGAGTATGAAAGCAATTTGTTCCGTATTTATACTTGAAACATATGGTCGGTAGGTCGGGTAAGAGTTTGTCGTTTTGTTGAATTATGTTTTAATTTAATTTCAAACCAAACGAAAATGTTATTAAATAATGGAAATCGCTGTCATAAATTCAGTTCGTAATTGCAAATTGTCTCAAAATTAATAAAACTAGGATGGAGCTAATGCTGTAGAATGGGTCTGGTTAAATGGAAACAAACACTAATTCGCCGTACGCCTTAACGAATGGCAGTTGCATATTGTGCCAGAAGTCTAAATTTAGTGCTCACCAAAACAAATGCTTCATACATTTATCAATCCAAACACATGGATGATTTGGTGTTTTTCACTGGAGACAGTTCATTTAATATTTACACTGCACTGTCCCTTTGTAATCTCTTACAACCATCTGTCTTCATTATGGCCTGACAAGTAGGTATAGAAATGGTGATATGTGGTCGAATTCTGCATAATTGCCAATGAAGTCCCTTCTCAATAATTGAATCAGTTGTCCTAGACCGCTCCCTCATCCTGTAAGAAATCTTGTTGAAACGGAATTAACCGCTATCTTACTTGACAAATATTGTATTTATGGGATTTTCTCCGCGGTATCTCGTTTCATAGACTCAAGAATAAGAGAGATAGATACAATACAAATGCGCCGAATCACGGAATAAAAGTAGTAAGAACATTGTGAATCTATGTACAGCACAAATAAGCCAACGCGATTCCAGCGTGGCGCTTGCTCAGGATTTAACCCTTTCCTCCATGAATATTCCTATAAGAAATAATGATGCCATGCAAATTAATTGTAGTAATTGTTATATAGTTATAGACATGGACATTATAGCCATGGCAGAACCTGTAGAATCATGTCTGTATTATATCATAAACAAACACGGCAACTCCTGGTGAGCCGTCTGATCTGGTCTTCTCTGTTTGCAAAGGCAAAGAAAGGTATGTTGATAGAGTAAAGGGTTAACCATTTATGCTGAATTTACAAAGTGGAATAGTCCATTACTGATTGCCAAACAGTGCAGATACTAACCCTTCGCTTGCTATTTACGTGAATATACCTACCTGTAAATAGTGAAGACCCAGATGAGACAGCTCCTGCAGGAGCTGTCTCATCAGGGTCTGTACTATTTACAAGTTGACTGTGCAACCAGTGCAATCCGCAGCAGTGTTTGCACAGCGAAATACGTGTACACAGTCAAGATATATGTAATTATACAACAGGGCATGGGTAAGGAAGGAGAAATGTATTTTAAAATTCAGCAAGAGAAGGGCTAATCAAAGGATTCCTCTAGATGTCCTCAGATCTAGATCTATGGTGTTGTTAATGCCGGTAAATTCATTTCGCACATGTATTAATGCATGTGTACCTATGGTCCCTTATCAATTACATTGACAACAAGATGTGTTTGGGAAACACTATGGCTCCGGTTTGACCTTTGGCTTGATGTATGACCGTGACCTTAATAAGTCATCCCTAAAAATAGTCGCCTCCATAAGTTGCACATACATGCAAACTTTAAAGAATGTATGTGCAAAGGCGACAAAATTATCGCCAACGTTAAAATTGGGGACACACAAACCAACCAACCACCTACCAGACAGATAGACATAGCAAAATCAATATGCTCTCGGGAGCATAAAAAGTTAAAGGAAGAGATGGTATTACGCTCAAGCCATTATATGCGTCAAAATATTTATATTTCAATATATCAGATTCCTATATCATCCTGTATAACTTTGAAACATGTCCAGCGTCACTCATTGAAACAGATTCACAATGGAAATAAGGGATGGTATTCCCTTTCTTGTGTTATCCTTAGTATTTATCTAATTTGACATGACACTTTGTTATGTATGTTTTGCCATATATCTTATTTTAATTTTATGAAATGTTCAGTTTAACTAAATAAATATATCTACACGTCAGAAATACAAACCTCTGTATTAAAGTAGGAATTAAGCTAATGTCCCGAAAAGGAGATCCATGTTAATGTGTAAAGATAGATAAAGCTCTTAGTTACCTAACTATCAGCGGTTATTGACAATATTATGTCTGCATATACAAAAGGTATGTTGTGACCCTGTAAATCATACTGTATGAGCAAGGAGAAGGACACACGTGTCCCTATTTGCGAAAGTATTTAAGAGGAATAAAATATTTAATTGGTGCCGCCAGGTTGTCGACTACACATTGAAGATTAGGAGGAGTCCCCAGTGACTCGTTATTTATCACTCTGAAAGACCATATACTGTAAGTAAATAGCCATGCAACAGAAGCGTACGATGAGTGGTTATTTTACTAGCAAACAGATTGGCCATACAGCGGTATCTAACGAGTAGTTGTATTAAACATTTGATTAGCCTTGCAAGACACACTGTTCAAGACATACTAAATATATATTAATCAGGACAACAGATAAAGAAGCGTACTCAAATACTAGAATCGTCATTTCTCCACCAAACGCTATAGTGTGACCACTCTTTAGAATCGTCTGGAAGAGTTATCACAAAATAGCGTTTGGTGGAGAAAAAAGAATTTATTCTTGATTTTTGTTTAAATTACAAATCTTATCTGAACCTCGGTAATATGTATACTTCCCATCATTAATGTCATTATTTGGATTTAACGAACATTTTAATACACATGCCGATTTGAAGGTAACATTATTTGAAAGATTAACACATTTAACTGGACCAGGCGCCTAGAATTACATGTTGCGGAGAATTTACAAAATATTCCTCGTACTTAAACAACATCAAGAAGTAATTAAATGATATTAGTTAATACAAGTGTCACTGTCAATTTCAAAGCTTAAAAGCGAAATCCCTCTTAACATGAAATTTTCTGTAATGATTTCAAATTTATATTCTTTCGTAAACTGCATCTGAAGGTATTCTTTTGTCGCCAAACAGATTTCATCTGCAAACAATGCCGTCCGATGTAAGTTTCAGAATGGACTTTCCTTCAATTTCTTTTGTCGTTAAGTGGCGTGTCAGGCATTTTGAATTCTTCTGAGACGCTGGGTTACTCAGCATCTCGTGTGGACCACCCAAGTTTGCAAAGGCATTTATAGATCTCCCATTGCAGCAAGCCGTGTGTGTCGCTTTCTGTGAATGAGGCTAAAGGTTCGTCCACCTCCAAATTTAGAGGAAGATAATTTGACCATTTTTTGCGTAAGTCAGATTTGCAGCAACTGGGTTCTGAAACGAAAAGCTGTACCGTATATAGGCGTATATTGTATCTACCATATTATCATCTAACGTGTAAAATTTGTTTAAAATCTCCGAAATCTCAAATTAAATGTACAGTTTGTGAAAGGTTTCGACTTGTTATAAATAATCTCATTAGTAGAGCGACGACTCGCAATTTAATTGCTATCAGTAGAACCATTCTTAAGCGACCAGCAAAATGAGGTCTAATTATGGGCCTGCAAGACATGCGTTTGCTTAATGCAGGTCAAAAAGCAAAATAGAAAGCTCCTATAGGAGCTTTTTGTAATTACTTTTTCCCCTGCATTAAGAAACCATCTGTTTTTTTGTTTTAGACTCCTATGTTCAATAAATGAATGACTACTTAACCCATTACCTCATACGCTAATTTTAGATACAACCTCTTTGAATTAATCTACCGAAAAGGAGCATTAATTAGAGAAAAGGGAATTTTTAGGATTTTGTAGTTTGAAACCATTGTGATACATAGAGCATTTGCTCCTATAGGAGCAAATGCTCTATTTATCACAATGGTTTCACAAAGTGACTTTTATAGAGTCGTCAATATGAGGGAATGGGTTAAGACAGGTTCTACTGTACCATCAGTTAAATGTAGACGTCCTAATAAGAGATTTGCACACCATGTAACTAGACACCCTTTGTCCGGATGTAATGAACCCGTCATAAAGAGGCGTATATACTAAAACTTGATTTCGATCAATTACTATACTGTAGAACTTGTCTTAAGCGATCATCTAAATTATGTCTTATCATGGATCTGTAACGCAGATGGTAGCTTATTGCATGTCAAACGTAATGTAGAAAGCTCCTACATGAGTTTGTTGTATTAATTTCGCCCTGTATTAAGGAACTACCTGTTTAAGACATCTATGTTCAAAAATTGAATGGCCCCTTTGTTCAGGTTCTATCGTATATTAAGGATCTTTCACGAGTTGTCATTAAAAATAGAACTTTAAAATTTATTAAGCGACCATCAGTGGAACGTAATAAAACAGATCTGGATGAGTTTAAGAAAAGTTTCTTTGATTCTTTTTAACACACAACTGATTCGCTCAACTTCGATATATAGACGTAAGGGGCAAAAATCTAGTTGGATTATAATTCTTTGCGATGCTGGTTAGATTCTATATTTAGTTTATGTTTTCTTCTAAACAACATTTACATACACGTAAACAGTGGTGACCGTTCACACTTACATATGCATATCTTAATTACATGCAGTTAAAGCTCGTTATGTTGGTCAATTAACCCTTTACTCCATGAATATTCGTGTAAAAAATAATGACATCATAAATATTAATCAGATTAATTTCTATTATGGCACAAGGATACAGGAAAATTTGGCCATGGTTGAAACTGTATAACTGTATCCATATGATTTTATAAGCAAACAGAGCAGACCCAGATCAGATGGATCCTAAAGGACACATCTGATCTTGGTCTACTCTGTTCTAAAGGCGCGGATAATAGTATATACGGAGTGAAGCGTTGCATGAACTGATACGCAATTATGACTATTTGTGAAAAAGGAATAAAAACATGTGGTTGTTAGTATCTCAACTCAAGTCCAATGGTGGTATTGTGAAGAGATATTAACTTTTGCAACGTCTTGCATTTATAAGCAGTTTATGCGAATTGGTCCTGAACCAACGCAATTATTATTTATGATTTACCACCATCTGTTTAATTTAATTTAACGCCTAGTGACTACATAAAAACGTTATTCTGCGGCGTTGCTGTCACTGCAACAATGCAACGCATGTAGGTACAACATAGAGAGATATGCTGACAGATAGGGGTACTTAAGAATACTGCCAATATTGCTTTGAACCATTTCACTGTTCTATATTTATTCCAAATTTCAATACGTACTGAATATTCATAGACAATTTTGTTACAAAATGTGGAAGGTGGAACATTATGGCCATTTTAGAAACTAAAGAAACAGATTTATCAAAATCCATTAGCAAACAGAGCAGACCCACATCAGACGGCTCCTGCCTTTGGGTCTACTCTATGTGCATATGCGTAAAAAGGCGTTTATATGAAGGAAAGGGTTTACATAATCAATAAATATATAATCGACATTTCCATTTTTACGGAATAGAAGAATGCAATGTCCGCTGGCTGTAGTTGGCAAATATGTGATTACCTCTGCAAATCGTATTTATTTATTTCAGTCTTATTTGTATACATACATACATACATACATTATGCATTAGAAACAAAAGAAATTACAATGGACCAGGCATGTCATTTTTACGCACGAAAAGCGCTACGTAGCACTGCGAAAGTGATTACGTAGTTCCTGTCTTAAGCGGCCATTAAAAGCGATCTAATTATGGGCCTGTAAGACAGATGGTATCTCAATATAGTATTGGAACCATTGTGATAAATAGAACATTTGCTCCATAGGAGCAGATGCTCTATTTATCACATTGGTTTCAAAATGTGACTTTTACAGAGGCATAGGGGAAGTAAGGGTTTAATTAAAACTGTTTGCAAATCTTATCACAAATGCACTGAAATAATTGTTTATGACTGATTTTCACGAAGTGTGGTATGTAAACTTTTCTTGAAACAAAACAAATGAAATCTATATTTTACAACGTACACCCGTTTGCTTCCCACGTTCTTTAAAGTCTCCTAAATCTCCTTAATCAGTTAATTACTAGAATGTGTATTATATTTCCTTGTGCATGTATGCTTCTATATCTAATTAGGAAAATTGCACTAAAGACAGAAAACCTGAACAAACATCGACAAAGAAATTTACATATAGATAAATTAAACTGTTTGTTTTGACAGAATGGAACATATTTAGAATTGAAACAGCGATGTATGTGGTATGTGCATGTAATCTGAGATAAAGCGACGTTCGAAAAGGAATTATTGTTTACACAAATTGAGTTTGATTCGTGTTTAATTAAACAGGAATGAAGATCATGCTCCTTTTGATTGAGACCTATTTGAACGTTAAAAGCAAATTGGATATTAAATAATTATACATGTAAGTATACAAACCTGTGTTAAGTAAATTTCTTTTGAATGTACCGTTTGTCTTTTGACTCTTTCCTTCATATACAGTAAAACCTCTCTATAACGGCCACTAAATTGTGTTAATTAGTTGGTGTCTTAGGCAGGTGGTTGCTTAAAGCAATGTTTCACCTTGCTTTAAGCATCCACCTGCTTTTAACACAAATTACTTGATATAATTAAGTGGTCGTTATACAGAGGTTTTACTGTATTTTAGTGGCCGTTATAGAGAGGTTTTACTGTAATTTAGTGGTCGTTTTACAGAGGTTTTACTGTAAATGCATTTCATACATTTGCAAACATAGTACACCAACATCAGACGGCTCATATATGAGCCTTCTGGTCAATCCGGGTCTGCTCTGTTTGCTTTTGACATCATATATATGTGATTACAGTTTTTGTCAAAGCAAAACAAATTCTTTGGGAAGTTTACTTTATAAAACTGAGCTAATACATATTAATGTTGTTAGGTTTTTCTAACATGAGTACTGACCGGGGAAACAAACCTCGTCATAACAGTAACTACATGTATAATCCTGGGGACTTCTCAGTACGCCAATCCTCTACATTTGAAATGAGCATATGTTTTACTATAGAATAAAGTGTCTTAGTGCCGATCGCTTCTGACAGACAAAGATTCCGAGGGGTATTGTATCATGGAATTTGACATGCAAGCGTCAAAGCACAGACAATAGATGTCTACTGTTAATTTTCTGAAATACTCTTGAGGATTTCCATGTACTAATAAATACTTAGTTAAGAATATACACTTTTGAAGACCATTATTTCGCCTGAACGTTTACAGACGATAGGGCGTAAATAAAAATGGGAATGTCATGTTCACATGTTTAATTGTACCGCGTCACGGAAAAAAGTTAATCGGACAATAGGATATAGTGTAGACCCGAATCAGTGCGCGTAAACCTCGTCTGATCTTGGTCACCACTAATTACAAAAGTAGCTGACAACCAGAGCTGCAGACAAACATATGTACTTAAATACTATAATCGTCAGTTCTCCACCAAATCCTATGTTATGACCACTCGAAGAGACGATTCTAAAGAGTGGTCACAAGAGTGGTCTCTTCGAGACAAAATTGAATGTGCGCCTCTTATCTGGACCTCTGAACAACAGTACTGTTTCCTTTTCGTCTCCTATACATTATTTGTGCTGTCTTCCAAATGAGACTAGCAATAGGTTTTGTTTGACGGATGTAGTAATTGTTGCCGATGAAGCTATTGTTTAAATGTGCTCATTTTATAAACAATTTGATATGTGGATATCATGCGACAAATGCTTTATAAACCCTTATAGCGCTGTCAATAAAATAATGTCTGCTCAAATTTGGATCCGATTCGCTCAAGCTGTTGGGAAACTATTGACCGAGTGTCACGCTGGTTTGATTCAATGAGGCGCCGAGTGACTCGGTATCTTATTTAACCCATTCCCTCATATTGACGACTTTTGACGACTCTGTAAAAGTCACTTTGTGAAACCATTGTGATAAATAGAGCATTTGCTCCTACAGGAGCGAATGCTCTATCTATCATATTGGTTTCAAACTACAAAATTCTAAAATTTTCCTTTTCTCTTGTTAATGCTCCTTTTTGGTAGATTTATTCAAAGAGGTTGGATCTGAAAATAGCCTATGAGGTAAAGGATTAAATAAAATCTGGTAAATGCGAGTTAGATTACGAATAGCTACATAAGATGTAACACTCGTACCACGTTCAGTTTGAATCGAACTTACTAACATCCTTGAATGTACATGCAACTCTGCAAAGCGCGACTAAGTGGCATTTGCAGATTGGACCCAGATGACTCGGTGTCAACGGAGTAAAACCTTACAAGTTATTCCCTTTGTACATTGATTCGTTGATTGTACGTATAGAAACACATCTGTGCCATAATCGTACATAGAAAATGCTAGACAATATGATACTAAACATATAACAATTTATTAAAAGTAAAATTAATGAATGAGTCATGCAGGAAACACTACATACTGTACAGCACCATGAAAAGAACAGCAAACTTCTACTACATGTGTCAACACGGGTGTTCAGGACTTTGAAGTTGCCATTTTAAAAATGCTGTCAATGCGGGTTTTTTCAGGACTTTGAAGTTGCGATTTTAGAAATGCTGTCAACACGTTTATTCAGGACTTTAGAGTTCCCATTTTAAAATTGCTGTCAACACGTTTTTTAAGGAGACTGAAGTTGTCATTTTAAAAATGCTACTTATGTCGTACTAGCAATACAAACAAGCAACGTGTTATTATACGTCCAATCAATACTCGAGATTATATAATTTACTTAAAAGCGAAGCATTATCATGCCTGTTATTTATTTCCAAGCCAAATATTTTGACAATCATCCTGGTCTGAATTCCGGTATAGATAGTAGCATTTAGCTAGTTGCGCATTATCCGTGCAATAGATAACCGGATGATTAATAGATTTGTTAGATAAGTATGTTTTAGTTCTAATTAAACGACAAGGGACCGCGTTCAAGGCACAACTGAATAAACACCGATAAAACGAATAATTTACGTATATCTTTTTTAGAATTCTGATAGAACTTATTTGAAACTTAACCATGCACTCCATGAATATTCATAGAAACTTTAAGATAAGGGAATCATGATTTTTTAGCTGATTGTTTATTATAGCAAATAATCACATGAAGATTTGGCCATGGACAAACACTGTTGAATCAAATGATAAATACAATTTATGAAAACAAAAAAATCACGTATTCTGGTAAAACAAAAAAAATCTGTAATTTATGTATTTGAGTGTGAATAATCCAACAGTGTACATTTGGTATATATTTTATTTGTTTAGAGTGCGTTCCGCAAAAAATACTTTCTTTGGTGGAACAAGTAAACATTACTGTTTAAAAAATCCAAGAATGTTCTTGAAAGAAATAATGATATCATTAATTCTAATTAGATAAACAGTTATAATAACACATGGGAACAAACTAGTTTGGCCCTGACAGAAACTGTAGCATTATATCTACATTATTCCAAAAGCAAACAGAGCAGACCCTGATTAGACGGCTCCTACAGCCGTCTGATCTGGGTCTACTCTTACTACAAAGGCGTATTTATGGAGTACATGGTTAAACAAATAGTGCCGACCTCGATCAGGTAGTTTGTCACGATAATCTGATTTCCATTCAATATGCATATGCATTGATGGTATGGGAAATAGCTATACATCATGTATAGCATGTAGAACGTTTCCAAATGGTAACCTTATTTTCACCAGGTCACAGAATGCTTGACATGTTTGACGGTGAATTTAAAGATGTATTATGCGCATTTTTCGTATTAATCAATCAACACCAGAAGCTGTACACGTACACGTACAATGAAAATAATATTACAATCCATTTTCCAACAGGTTGTATTTGTTCAGCTTAATATTATTGCTATCCGAATACTGCTAAATTCTTTAAAATGAGCCTCCTTTTAAGAAACGGGGATTTTGTACGGAAATCAGCGGACATCTTCGGCCAAGGAATGACTCTGATTCTATTTCGGAACAACGCTTTGAATATTAATTAGGTTGTTACCATATGTACAATGGCTGACACTAGCTGTATACATCAAATGATTATTTCCGGTATGTAAATTTGAATCTCGCAACAGATTCCGGCCAATGGCGAATTCTGTTCTGTTGGTTTCCGCAACAATTCATTATTTTTCTAAAAAAAATCGACACAAACAACCATTTACTAACTGTGCTGTTTAGTTTTAAATAAGTGTTAAGGTACATGTACATAGATTCTAATTCTGAAGTCAGTTTGAAACGCAAAATTTGCGAACATTTGCGCAGCACACATCTTTAAGAAGAACATAACAGTTTAACAACGATTGTCTATATGATAGCTCTGTATTTACACCATGTACTACTGACTATCATCTTTAATATAATTGTATATACAGTAAAACCTGTCTTAAGCGACCTTATATTAAATAGACATAGGTATCTTAAAACAGGTGGTTAATTAATACAGGACAAAAGTATTGCAAAATAGGAGCTTTTTGTATTACCTTTGACCTGTATTAAGCTACCACATGCCGTACAGACCCATAATTAGACCTATTTTTCATGGTCGCTTAAGACAGGTTCTACTGTACATATATATGTTAAATAATACTTATCAGTGGTTACAGCATATTCCTTCAATATAAATGAGCCTCACTAATAGTCACTATACACAAAAAATATATATTTTAGAAACAATATAAATCATTAATTGAGAATATTCGCAATAATTTACCTGGCACAGTTAATGCAAGATTATGTTTGTAGTATCGGGGTCTCTAGATGTTAGCCTCAACATAGTATACAACTGCCTGGTCCGTTTATAAAATATTCGATAATTGTATTTGTTACCATTTCCGCAGATATACATACACCGCTTTTTTGTTTCTTTCTGTTTTAAATCCACCATACCGGCCAGTTTGTATGTGTGGTGTGTGTGGCGAATATGTGTACACGCATCTGCGTTTACATATGAGTGATATTAGTTCTATTACTACATACGTCTAAATATAGCTCACATTTAAAAACAAATACCTTTAATTGTTTATAGAAGTATAAAACAGTGTTTTGAATTTCTCCTGTCCAACCTTGAATCCTCCTATAGAAGTGTTCCGCATTACTTTCGTCCTGCATTAAACAACCACCTGCTGTTAAAGTCATATGTGTTCATGAAGCGGTTGCTTTAGAGGGGTTTACCTTACAATGCTATTACATAGATACTATGATCAGATAATAACACTGTACATGTGTATATGCTTTTTTAACAACAAATACAGAAATTGCATTTGCAAAGAAAACGTTGTCTTCGCCATTTTCGTTTATGTAAATCTTCATCTGGATCATTTTATGCATTTTTGATTATGTTTCTTTAGTTTGTAAAAAGACTACAATGTTCCACTTTCCATATTTCATTATAACTATTTTGTCCATGAATGAAATTTGGAATAAATATAGAACCGTAAAATGGTTAAGCCAAACGAATTGACTAGCGTATTATAATACAGAACTACGTTCTTATTACATAGTACGTTTGTTTGTTTGTTTTCAATTTTCATAAAAGCTGCTTTCAAAGAATTAAAACAGCGGGTTATAAGGAGATTTTCGTACTGAGATTTTCAAGGAGACACGCTGTTTAATGTATAAGGGATTGATCGTTTTGATGTCCTAAAAGCTGCTTCACAACAGATAAGCAAGGAAAACATATTTTGTGCACAGACACATATTGATTAACCCTAACAATGCGTGACACGAGTCACTAATGTCCTTTGCAAACAGTGTAGACCCAGATGAGAGGGCTCCTAAAGGAGCCCTATCATCAGCAACTGTACTCTTTGTCATGGTACACTTTTCTTTAGAAAAATCCCTAAATACTCACTATAATCATGACCTGTTTGAATTTTGGAATAGTCCACTTGAAAATTCAACACTGTAAGGGTTAACCCGTGTCATGCTAACAAAATGATTGCTCAATCTTTGGCCTACTGAAATATGTACTGAAGTACTACTTATTTAAATGTTTGAGACACTACTGACAGACAGTCAATCAGTTTGGAACCAGATGAAACGCCAAATTACTTTGCGTCTCATCTGGATCCAACTTGTTTGAATATGCCAGTCCTCAGTATAAGAATAGTTAGTCTGTTTTTGTTTTTATAGTCCCTTTTAAATATCAAAACAATTACTAATCTAACAAAATGTGTGAATGAAACATGATGTTATCACTCAAGACAAAAACTTCGAAATGCAAATAAAAATACAGTAAACCTCATCACACTTAACCTGTCGCTTGCTATTCACGTCAATATACCTACCTGTAAATAGTGAAGACCCAGATGAGACAGCTCCTGCAGGAGCTGTCTCGTCAGGGTCTGCACTATTTACAAGTTGATTGTGCAACCAGTGCACTCCACAGCAGTGATTGCACAGCGAAATACTTGTACACAGTTAAGGTATATGTAATTAAACAACAGGGCATGGGTAAAGAAGGAGAAATGTGTTTTAAAATTCAGCAAGCGAATGGTTAAAGTGGGGTATAATGTTGAAACTTAGAATAGGTGGAAGATCTAGTTTAATGTTGGACTGAAGTAATGTAGAATACTCCCGTGGGAGCTATTTGTATCAGCCTTGTTATGCATTAAGCAATCATCTGCCTTTAATACTGTCATGTTTACTATTTAATAGTCACTATAGTGATATTCTTTTATACTATACAAATATGATTCAGACATATGAGATCTAATCGCTTTAACCATTGTCTGGATTGATGTTGCTTATACCATGATGTAGTGTTGAAGAGTATGAACAAGCTGTAAATTACTCTTCATATCGCATGATCACGTGCGATTTGAACAATTTGCAGTTATTATAATCTTTTGTTGGCTACTGTGAAGACGATAACAATAAACCACCGTACAACTTGTCTTAGCCCTTTTCTGTCCTGCATTTAGGTCAAATTTCAATACCTATTGAATATTCATTAACAAAATAGTTATAAAGACATATGCAAGGTGAAACATTGTAGACATTTTAGAAAGTAAAGAAACAGCTCTATCAAATTTTATTAACAAACAGAGCAGACCCTGATCTGGGTCTACTCTGTTTGCAAATGCGTGAAAACACGTCTATATGAGGGAAAGGGTTAAGCGTTTAAACCCCCAGTGGTGTTTTTGCTGCTGACCGTGCCAAGGCGGTACTCTCTTTGTCACCCTTCCTTTTGTTTGCCTTGCGTCTTTGTGCTTGTGGTTTGTTCATGTTGTGGAACGTTTGTCCCTGTTTCTTGTGTGTCTTTTGGTGTTTTCTGTGTTCATTTCGTGTGTGTGTGTGTGTGCGTGTGCGTTTGGGTGTGTGGTTGTGTGTGTGTGTGTGTGTGTGTCATGCTGTCTATCGGTGTTTTGGTGGTGGTTGCGTCTTGCATGTGGCTTTGCCTGCTTGACTTTACTACTTTTCCATTTAAGCGACCATCAAAAAGAGGTCTAATTATATATCTGTAAAGTAGTATAGTTAATGCAGGCCAAACTTAATGCAGAAACTCCAACATGAAACTACAGTTGCCCTGCATTAAGAAACCACCTGCTTTTAAAACTCTTGTGTTCAATAAATAATGTCCACTTAGAACAGATTATACTGTACATAAACTTATTTTCAGAAATGTAGTCTCCATTTCTTCTTCAAACCCTAAAATTTGGTAAATCCGCACAATCGTCTCGAAGAGACTTTTCTAAAGAGTAATCAAAAGATAGAGTTTGGTGTAAAAATTGCGATTTTGTTTTTGAGAAACGCTCTATTAACCATAGTTATATGTACGTACTGTAACATTCAAAAGGTATCATCACATAAAAATAATATACAGTAAAACCTCGATTATTCGAATTTTCGTTATAGAAGATTTTAGACCCTTTTAGGCAGGTGGCTGCTTAATGCATGGTGAAAGTCATGCAGAAAGCTCCTAGAGGAGCTTTCTGCATGACTTTCATCATGCATTAAGCTGCCACCTGTCTTAAAGAGCGATATTAATACGTATTTTAGTGTTCGGATAATCGAAGTTTTACTGTATTTCTTTGTTTCATTGGCAGAGGTGTATCCCGAGTGTACGTTCCCACAATACCTTCAAAGTCCTATGAACGAACACAATGAGCCCATGCCCTGGCAAACGAAGGTCTGGTGGCTGAACCTTCGACATGAGCCGAAACAGCGAGAGATGCAGGAGATCTTTGTGATGCGAGAACATATCTGGAGCCAGAGACAGAACAATAGGTGGCCATGTGATTACCCTTCTAGGGTTTCAAGGCGACTGAGACACCGGGCCACGCAGTTTGGAAACTGTTCTGAAAAATACCTAGAGTATAATAGAACATGTGTGCTGGAGGAACGATTCAACAGATACAGAGTTATTCAGTACGGACCCGGGCTGTAAGTAACACAATATATTTTCATCCAATTTGATACGTATGCATTGTTTCATTATTAGATATAATTCCAGACGCTATTATAATTTTCCTATTCCCATACGCCTTACCATTGTTTTTAAAAAATATTTTATCAAGATGGCGCCTGTTTTATATCTGTTTTAGATTAAATTCAAGCATTTTGCGACGTTTCCGAGTTTCCTAATTAAATTGTTAACCACGAACACAATCTTAACTGTACTGAATCACGTCTTCATATGTTACACAGGCTCAAAGTTGGTTTGATTTATGGAATAATGCAAATCACTTGTGAAAACTTATGCTTTTTATTCACGGACCCTTTTAGCTATTAAATGTCCCTTAAAAAATATCAAGTGAATATTCAAAGTGATTGGCATTTGTCCCTAAAGTGGATTGCTAATAGACTGTGACATTGGCCATTTCGCTAGATAGTTTGAATGTTTCGCTTGACATGTTGTCGTGAATAAGTTAATCATTTTGTCAGGTCACTTTATTTCGTGTTAGCGAAATAAAGATGCAGAAAAAACACGTAATCATGAACGAATAAACGCACACGATCCAATGGTGATCACTGTACGTCCGTCCTTTAACCCTTGCAATCCTAAAACATCAAAGTGGGATAACCTATCAGCGATTAACTAGCCCATTATATCATAGACTAGTTTTAGATCCAGCCTCCTTGAATAAATGTACCAAAGTGCAGCATATACTAGAGAAATGGATTGTTTTTAGAAATGTGTAGTATTGAAACCAGTTTGATGAATAGAGCATTTGCTCTTATAGAGCAAATGCTCTATTAATCGCAATGGTTTTAAAAAGTGACTTTTACAGAGGCCTCAAAATGCGGCAATATGAGGGAATGGTCAATAGAGTCCACTTAGTATGAAAGAGGTAAACATGTTAGAGGATTTTTAATAAAAAACAAACAGTACAGACTCAGATCAGAGTGTTTCTCTAGGAGCTCTCTAATTTGGTCTACACTGTTTTCAAATGACAGGGCATGCGTCTGAAGGATTGAAAGAGTTGAATGTTTGAAAGGGATGTACTTTTGCTGAATTTTAAAACACATTTCTCCTTCTTTACCCATGCTCTGTTGTATAAATACATATATCTTCACTGTGTACAAGTATTTTGCTGTCACTGCTGTGGAGTGCACTGGTTGCACAATGCACTTGTAAATAGTGCAGACCCTGATGAGACAGCTCCTGCAGGAGCTGTCTCATCTGACTCTTTACTATTTACAGGTAGGTATATTGACGCGAATAGCAAGCGAAGGGTTAAGACGCAGATCAGAGGGATCAAACACAAACCCTCTGATCAGTGTATACATTGTCATTCAAAATCCTCAGGAAATGTAAGACATCCATATCGAATGGAGTATAAAGTTTAACATTAATTGAACCATTTAATTTAGAATCTTTAGTGTTTAAAATGTTAAGACTAAATACTGCTTTGCACATGAACGTTAGGGGGAAATAAGCTATTTATCGTAATCATAACTCATCTCGGGTAATATGACATAGACGTGTAGAGTTATATATCCTTGTCATTATGTGACATGTTGATACCAGTGAGGCTTGCCTTGTGATTGGCATTCCGACAGATACTTGAACCGTTCCTGCATTCCCTTTTATCTTGTCAGGTTTATTCTATTTTAGAGTGATAGCGTTTGTTTATGCCGTTCAGTATAGGTTCAATACTAGCATGAGAAAATTGGAAGTTTTACATGAAAGGGTCTGCTTTAAATCACTAGAACATGATATTACATACCCGTTCATTACCATTTATGACTTACTTTATCAGAACTTTCATACCATCTTACTACACGGTGATGAAACATGTCTGCTTAATGTTTGATCTGCTACAAATTGATATATTACGATTCAATCAAAATTTTGAGAAACTATTAACCGAGTGTCACAATATTCGATCGTGGTGAGACGCCGAGTTACTCGGCATTTTATCTGGGCGCAAGCAATCAGGAGACGGGTTAACCCATTAATTCAAACATTAATGGAGGACCTTATTTTGGAACCCATCCATTGTTCATACTGATGGAGCACAAGAATCAAAACCTTTTTCTGGTATAAGCCATTGGTATCGATGGGTTTAGCCAAGAGTGTTGGCTTTGATTATAGGGCTCCTTCAGGAGCCATCTTACCTGGGTCTGAATTATTTGTCTGTTTCCCTTTAATGGGACCAAATGGGTTAATACCGTTTGCATATGCATTATCTAAGTACGTGTAGTACAACTCCACTAAATACTTGGTTTGAACTTTAGCTGACTCCGCAAATGTTCGTCAACACATATGAGCCCTGATAGATATGCTTAAGTACCTAAACAATTTGTAAAAGTTACCAACATTTAGCACATAATGTGCTAAAGGTGTTTATATGCTTTTTTTCGTACCGTTCATTATTAACCCATTCCTTCATAATGACGGTTTTTACAATGGTTTCTAAACTATACAATCTTACAATTTCCCATTTTTCTAGTAAATGCTCTTTTTCAGTAGATTTTTTCAAAGAGGATCGGTCTGTATATAGCTCATGGGGGAATGGGTTAAATATGTATATAAGTATTCTGAAGCAATAGTTCTATTGAAGCATTACCCATCACCAATACAGGAATTAAATGTTAAAAATGCACCAATTCGAGATTATATGTATCGCTTGAATAATACCGTTTTTAGTTAAGCCATATAACAAGCGTGCATTGCAATAGGATTAAGTTAGAATACGCTTACGATAGTTGACTTGACTCAATAGTTAACACTAATATTTCAGCATTAAATACAATAGCATAACTATGAATCAGAGTACGGTTCACCCGTTGACCCTAGACGAAGAGAGTGCATCATATGTTCGCACTTGGCTGCTTGTAGAAGCCATCATTCGTGAAACGGAAATTATTTTATCCCCATTCCGGAAGTGAACGGTAACGTTTCACCTGTTATGTCTTATACCGCTATCATCTCTTCCACGTGTCGCCATACTAATACCATGTGTTGTCGACTTCGTTTCAACTGAAATGTATTTAGTTTTCTTTAACCCTTGACGCTTCTGTAAAAGTTACTTTGTGAAACCATTGTGATAAATAGAGCATTTGCTCCTGTGGAGCAAATGCTCTATTTATCACAATGGTTTTAAACTACAGAATTCTGAAACTTTCGTTTTCTCTAGTAAATGCTCCTTTTTGGTAGATTTAATCAAAGAGGTTGGATCTAAAAATAGCCCATGCGGGAATAGGTTTTAACTCCATAAATACGTCTTTCTACTCCTTGCAAACAGAGTAGACCTAGATCAGACGGCTTATATAGGAGTTTGCTTATGCCATGATATAGATATGATTCTACATGTTCTGACCGTTCTATTATAACAATTAATATTCACGGGGTCATTATTTCCTAGATGAATATTCATGGAGTAAAGGGTTAAACAAAACATTTTCATTTCAATTACCTAGAATCTGGCGAGTCGCTAGATTACCCAGCGATTACGGTGGACCTAATTGTTTCCAACAGTTATTACGAACAACTCTTTGTTGGCGTGTTAAAGATTAAAGACAATATCAACGCAGACAAGTGACAGAGGAATATTACATAAGACTCGCAAAATAAGAATAACTCCTGAATTTCGTTGACAATCCTATATTGTGACCACTCTTTAGAATCGTTCGGAAACGACAGTTGTTAAGAAATGTCATAACATAATGGTTTTGTGGGAAAATATTGATTTAAGTATTTGATAATTGATTATATGGCTCTGTGATTTGTATCGTGTAAGAGGAGAGCCAATATGTGACGAATTAACCATTTTCCCAACCATTTAATTAAATATATTTAAATATGTTCGATTTGTCGCGATACACCTTTGCCTTATATCAACCTCGGTTGAAGCGTGTATAAAGGGACCGTAAACTTTACATGCTTCTTGAAAAAGTGCTACCTTATCAAACTCTCAAACCACAGTAAATATTAAGTTCTAATTAATATCATTCTGTTATTCATAGTCACAGATGAAAATGTAAATAAAAGTGACAAAATAAGTTACAATGGGACAACAAGAAGGACAACAACAAAATATTAAATTACCACAGATAATGCACTGCTCTCAAATAGAAAAAAAAATTCAGATCTATATTTCAAAAGTCTATGTAATTACCAGTTTTACACTTGTTACTCTGTATTATTGTTAAGGTTTTATTTATTGGTAAGTATAGTACTAAAGTCATATAATCATAATGCACCATTGGTGAATTGTAAAGTTTGAATTCTATAGCAACAGGTGGTTGTTTAAGGTTGGACAAGGTGACGGAGAAAGCTCCTACGAAATGAATATCTGTTATACAATGTATAAACATTACACAAATCTGTTGAAAGCATGTGCGAAGAATTGTTACTCTATACTTAAACAGTAAGTTTAGTTGTAACCGAACAAAATTGCGTTACAACACTTAAAATCTTTAAACACAATAAAACTCCCCTATAACATCCGCTTAGTTCAATAAGTATGGTGGTTTATAAGCGAATGTAGCTGATTAATACAGCAAGCTGTCCTCTTTTTGTGGTCCTCGTGTAGAGAGCTTCTACAGTGTATATTGCAGATACTTAAACGTGTAAAAATGCAGATGTTCAACAGATTGATTGCATGTTTACATGTTTTACAAAATATCAGCTGAAATATCATTGTCGCACGTCTCATGGCTCAGCTAGTGTACTATTGTATATCAATTTATAATACAGTGTTAAGAAACTTTGCTGTATGTTTTCTTTGTTTATTTGTCTCACTGGTCAATTTCGTTTTTTCTAGAAGTCTCGTTGTTTTCTAGGTTGTTGTCAGTATGGGATGTGAAATCTTAAGATCATCACCTGGAAAACACCATACATTGCATTAAATATTTGTTTTACTTTTTTTTTATTTGTTGCAAAATAAAAAGCAGTCACATCGTTGTTTATTGAAGGCAACACTAGTTGCTTGTAATTAGAAGCATTTTGGTCTAAACTTTCACACTACAACAATGTAATTAGAAGCATTTTGGTCTAAACTTTCACACTACAACAATGATGTAGGTGACATATCATTCCAGCATATTCAGAACTTAAAAGTACAAAAATGAGTCATGCAGGAAATACCACATACAGAACAAACACTCGCCCGAACAGCAACACAAGGAAACAGCAAATGTACATGGGTAGAAAAAAAAAAAAAAAAAAAAAAAAAAAAAACAAGAGACGCACAAAGACAAAACAAACATTCAATAGGAGGAAGATGGAAGTACCGCCTTGGAACGGTCAGTGACAAAAGTCACCGGGGGTTTAAACCGGTTTATGGGCGCCCAACCTCACCCTTATTCCATCCCCATCCTAAAAGACAAACAGTGTAAATAAACGTATCCCCTCTCCGACTAATCTACAACAACCGCGACAGCAAATACAGTGGTAAAGTGCATGTATAACAAAAAACATTTAATTGAACATACTGTATCCACCTATCGCTAGTGTACTCAATGATTGAGCTGCAAACAGAGTAACTGTAGAAAAGTAATAAAGGGTACGACAAAAATGAAATAGTACAGATATCCGACGTTCTCCTTCCATTTCTGGATTTAAGAGGTCGCCTTCATAGAGTACTAAACCTTTCTTGTCGGCGTACATGCAAAGAGGCCAGCGTGATTGCCAACTGTAAAAGGGTTTTTAATTAAAACTTTTTTAATTAAAACAAGTTGGACAGTTTCATTGAAGCTTTGTTTATGTATTTCAGAACTTCCTTTTGCACTAAAAATAGCAAAGATCGCGATTTAAAAGCATTACTATTATTATACTAACTATCGTTATTTAAAATCGCGGTTTGGTTCTTTGGGCGCTTTTTTCGATATGAATGACATTTGCAAAACATTTGGATCCAACTGAGCAGCTGAATGGTCTGGCTTCTCACCAGTATCCAAATTATTTGAAATACAGTATATCCTGTCTTAAGCGACATTATATTAATTGGACACAGGAATCTTACATGGCAAAACTAATGCCAAACACATTTGTATTACTTTTGATCTGTATTAAGCTACCACCTCCCTTACAGAACCATGCTTAGACCTACTTTTGATGGTCGCTTAAGACAGTTCTACTGTTTGTCAGTAATTTCTCAAGCCTTTCAACGAATACGTAGAAATACCACAGATCAAAGTTAAATATATCATATTCCATATTAAGAATAGGAAGAGGATATCGATCATAAAATCGTTTAAACAGTCACACACGATTATATTTTCAAGTCAAATATTGGAATAACAGCTGTATCTTAAATCCTATTCCATGCGACTACATGTTAATAAAACTCAATTTAACCTTTAAAGTGCGGAACACGTCATTTGCAAACAGTGTAGACCCAGATGAGAGGGCTCATAGAGGAGTACTCCCACCAGGGTCTATACTGTTTGTAGTTTTACTTTTCATTAGAAAATAAATCCTTAAATATTCACCATAAGCTTGCTTAACTTGTTTGATTTTTTGTAAAATTTGGAATTTGACAATTCAGCATTGTAAGGGTTAAGAGCGCTGGGACCGTTCATGTTTTTAGAATTAACCTTTCCCATGCCACGTCCGACATAAATGATATTTGTTAAGAGTTTGGATCCGGATGAGACGTCGAGTAACTCGGCGTGTCACCAGGATCAAAGTTGTTAATAGTTTGTCGAAAGCTTGAACGAATCAGATGTACATTAACCCATTACCTCATAGGCTATTTTAGATACAATCTCTTTGAATAAACCTACCGAAAAGGAGCATTAACTAGAGAAAAGGAAACTTTTAGAAATTTGTAGTTTGAAACCATTGTGATAAATAGAGCATTTGCTCCTATAGGAGCAAATGCTCTATTTATCACAATGGTTTCACAAAGTGACTTTTACAGAGTCAAAAGTCGTCAATATGAGGGAATGGGTTAATTAAAGATTGTAACAGGTATTGGCTTTAGCAGATTTCATTTATTCCGTGTGAGGCATTCCCTTATAAGTTCGCCCCTAGCAATCCAGCGATTACTGTCAATCTATCATTGAAGAGGCACACGCGTTTTTTTGTCATCATTTACACACGAGTGCGTTTCCAGCTTATATTTAGCGACATCGTTCCTTAACAGGAAATGATTTTATTAACATTCCGGAAGTGAACGGAAACAGCTCGCACCTGCTAGGTCTCGTACTTTAATTTTCTCTGGTCTAGTGCATTCGGATTGACAATAACCAGTCAGAGCGGTAACTACATAGCGTAATGCAACATAAATGATTAAAACTATACCAACCCTTATTCTCGTGCGACACTTCATGTCCGCTCAAACGTCGATCTTGGACAATTCGCGCTTTTCAGAGCTACATATTAAGATACGTACCCGAATATTGAAATCGCCATTTCTCCATCAAACCCTATACTGTGACCACTCTTTAGAATCGTCTCGAAGATACGATTCTAAAGAGTGTTCACAGTATAGGGTTTGGTGAAGAAATAAAGGAGCTGTTCTTGAAAATGTTTAAATTTTCGCATCTTATCCGCAGCTCTGCTTTTACTTTAAGATTTGAAGAGAACCAATGAGCTAGTGTTAACCAGTTTGAGATTCGTTGTTAACGTGTAGTAACTCGGTGCCTTATCAGGATCAGTGCAGAGTTAACATGTCCCCGCTCCTTCCAAATGTCTGTCAGCTGGAACATGGTTAACATTTAGCCTGCTGCGGGCGAATGAGTGTGTACCCATGTGAAATGTTTGATCCAGATGAGACACCGAGTAACTCGGCGTCTGATCAGGATCCAAACTTCAGTTGGACAGTGTTTGTTGAAAAGAAATGTAACATAAATCAACTGTAACGACTGAACTCGATGACAATTTCTACCGACAATAGTTTTCTCAGCAGGTTAAAGGTTAAGCGAATGAATGGTTACGAATGCAATACAGGGTCATGCAGTTCTTTACACAAACTCATAATC
Organism: Azorinus chamasolen; assembly: GCA_963576725.1. Taxonomy (NCBI): domain Eukaryota; kingdom Metazoa; phylum Mollusca; class Bivalvia; order Cardiida; family Solecurtidae; genus Azorinus; species Azorinus chamasolen. The sequence continues at coordinate 87,675,877 of OY755242.1, forward strand.
ACTCGAAAAGTGAACATGAACATGTATACAGCCTTTTACTTCATATATGATATTATTTTTGTTGCTGCGCACAGAAAGCCTACTAATAGGCGAAACAGTTCCTATAGGAGGTGTCTAATAAGGGTCTGTTAAGCTGGCCTATAGAATCATCTGGATATACCGTCTCTATACTGGCCCAGTACGTCTGTGTTCACGTGTCAGTCTAAACATTCAGGTATTAGATATTCAAGGTAGCATTCTTTCAAACATGAATATTCAATATGTTTCATCAGTGGAAAATAATTACCAATACATCTCAGCTATTATAAAGTTCTGGGTATTTGTAAAACCATGTTTTAATAAGTACCAAATGTTTTGAACTGCTTGCCGTAATGCAAACAGACTTTTAGTCTATGTTAGTCACCAGCAAGGGACTTTAATGCACATAGGAAGCACCTTCAATGTATTAAGTTCACCAGTTTTATCCAAATAAAAAAAATTGGCGTTTGTTGGCGTACATTATTATATTTTGTGAAACAAGTTGAAACTTGACAGCTCATATATGGTCGTTATCTTAACCCTTCGCTTGCTATTCACGTCAATATACCTACCTGTAAATAGTGAAGACCCAGATGAGACAGCTCCTGCAGGAGCTGTCTCATCAGGGACTGCACTATTTACAAGTTGATTGTGCAACCAGTGCACTCCACAGCAGTGATTGCACAGCGAAATACTTGTACACAGTGAAGATATATGTAATTATACAACAGGGCATGGGTAAAGAAGGAGAAATGTATTATAAAATTCAGCAAGCGAAGGGTTAAAGCAGTGTCTCTACTGATGCTATGCTAACATGCAATACACTGTTGCAATAACAATAGACAACGGTGTACAACAATTTAATATCCCCACCTGATTTAAAATTAGATACAACAGTTGGCAACAATTGGGAAACGTAACAGCTGTCTTGCTTCGGGACTTACACTCTAATCGCATAATACAGGTTACAAATTACAGATCGTAGCAATGGGACTTGTCGTTTTGCAATATCAGCATACAAAACAGACCCTGGTCAGACGGCTTCTACAGGGACCGTCTGGTCTGAGTCTACATTATTTGCGAAGGCGTAAAAGGGCGTTTTTATTAAGGAAAAGGTTAGTTGCTTTTACATCCAAAACATGTGAGTTACATTGGGCAGTATTTGACATACACTGGTATGATAACTAGGTTTTAGTAAGTACAGTAAAACCTGTTGTTTTAATTTATCAAATACATGAGTCTTAACAAACAGATGGTTGCGTAATGCATGGACAAATAGATAGAAAGCTCTCTTGAGAGCTCTACCACCTGCCCTTAACACCCACAAATATGCTTTGTTTAATGAAGTTTAGTACAGGGTTCAACGTATGCAATAGTGCATCGTTTAAAAGCATTGTTGTCGTTTTGAATTCTTTTATGATAGCATTTTTTCAGGTGTGTAGTACAATGGCCTTCAAAATGGTCACGACACAGCAACATTTTCCCAGTTGTATACATGATTCAGTAAGAATTGCAATCTATTTATATTATCTTCTAAAATGTTTTATTAAATTTTGCATTCATTTCATTTTGTATTAAGTAGCCGTCTTCTTTTAATCCTTTACTCCATGAATATGTGTGTAAGAAATAATGACGTCATGAATATTAAAAGGCTTAAAATTTAAAATGAAATATTAACATATGCAATTTTTGCCAAGACAGGAACTGTAGAATTATATATATCATAGTTCGTCAGCAGACAGGGCAGACGGCTTCCATAGGAGCCGCCCGGTCTTGGTCTACTCTTGTTTGCAAAGGCATAGAAAGGCGTATTTATAAGTAAATGGTACAATATATTGGTGTCCGTCCATTTCCCAAGTGAATTTTCAAATAAAATAAGAAATCATGAACATATGAACATTAGTTCGATATAAGTTTAAAATGACATATGAACAAACGCATTATTTGCCATAGACAATTTGAGGAGATCTGATCAGACACCTCATACTGAAGATGCCTAATCTGGGTTTTCCCTGTTTGCAGATATGTAAAACACGCGTCTCTATCAAACACACGGTTACATACCCGTTCTTGAGGGTTTCTTTTTCATATCAATACTTACCACAGAATCGGTATAATTAGCAAAACTCGATACAGTAAAACCCCGCTAAACCGGAATTCTAGTAGTGAAGAATTTAGTGAATAGTAGGTAGATAGCTGCTTCATGCAGGGTGAAAGTCATGCAGTAAGCTCCAATGGGGAGCGTTATGCATGACTTTCACCCTGCATTAAGCTGTCACCTGTCTGCAAAACCGATATTTATACCAAATTTAACATCCGATTAAGAGTTTTACTGTACAAAATAAGGAATCGATAGTCCTTGAATGCTTACAATGGCTTCTCTTTGAGTGTAGTCTTATCTGCAATTGTATCACGCCAGATACTCTCCATTACAATCCGTCACGCTAACCTTAAATGCAAATTACACATTCAACTGTTGTATAGGACATAGTCAACTGCCCATATAGTTTAACCCTACTCATGCCAAAAAACTAAAGCTCGTCAGAAACACGGGTAATTTTGATCATGACAGAAACTGTAGAATCAGATCTATATTACTTCATAAGCCAAGACAGAAACTGCAGAATCATATATATCATATATCATACACAAACAGAGCAGACTCTGGTCAGACGGCTCCAATAGGATTTTCAAACCATATGTACTTATTACATCGCAAACTGTGTGCAGAAGGGGAAACGGCTTGGTCACCGTTTATATGGAATACTATATAACTCGAGATGCACTATTGCATGGTGTAAAAAAAACATGGCATTTGAAATAATTATATTAGTCCGATTAAAGTATTGAGCTAAGAGGTATGTCATGTTAAATAAATAGCTGTGAAATCAATAGTATGCGAATGTTGTTTAGTATCTTATATTAGACAGTATTATTTCAATGTAAAACCAACATGAAAATGTATGTGACAAAACTTCTGAAATAAGGAGAGCCTTCGAAAGTAAAAGCAGCAATGCGAAAGAGAACATTGCAGACTCTGTTATATTGAATCTGTTCTTGAGCAGTTATTAAAAGTGCAACACTACTCACGCTCCATGGCACCGGTTTATGCCACGCCTCAAAACTAAGTTGGATTGTATTGGCGATTGCACTTTGTCCGAAATGCAAACGTTAATTTTTGCATACGAAAGCTTGATTAAAGGTAGAACCTAAATCACATTTAAAAATTAACACCACTTCGTTTACTCTGACATTGCCTGTTTACTTGTGATTCTAGACTATGCACTTTTGTACGTAAAGTTAATAGCAGCCAAGCATAACAATAACACAAAATAATAATTGAGTTAACTTAATGTATATAATGCTACTTTTAACCCCTAGCCCATTCTCACATATTGACGCCTATGGAAAAGTCACTTTCTAAAAACATCACAATGGTTTCAACTCTACACATTTCTAAAAATGTCCTTTCCTCTAGTAAATGCTCCTTTTCGGTAGCTTTAGTCAAAAAGGTTGGTCTAAAAGTAGCATATGAGGGAAAGGGTTATAAAAACAATTGTGAACAGTGATCATCAAAGGAGTCACGAGAAGCCCTTTGATCAGGATCTGCACTAATTGTCATACGAATCATTTACTTCAGTGATAAGTTTTGTTCAATTAATATTTAGAACGGGGGAGACAGTCCTAACACTTTCCCCCATACGCCTTTCTACGCCTCTGTAATAGTCACTTCTTGAAACCATTGTGATAAATAGAGAATTTGCTCCTATAGGAGCAAATGCTCCATTTATCACAATGGTTTCAAACTACAAAATTCTAACACTTTCTCTAGTTCATGCTCTTTTTCGGTAAAGGCGTAGAACAACGTGCTTATATATAGGTTAGACTGCATTATGACAAGTCTTCATGAAATAGACTGTGCTGCGAAGCCAGTCTATTTCATGAAGACTTGTCATTGGCAGTGTACATGTAAACGATTTAGACTGCAGTTTCATTTTGACGACAACAATCCAGTCTCCATGAAAAGAGAAGACCTGAATAACCAACGCCACAGAATTTTCAAAAACTGCGTTTTAAGAAGTAATGGGTAAAGAGTGATCACAATATAGGAGATGGAAAAATGAGTTATTCTTTTAAAAAAGGTGACCGTTAGTATCTGATAATTATCATTGGTATTCTATGGATGTCATTGAACTATTAAACTACATAAGCCAATTTTCAAACGACCGACAAGCACGTTTCATTTCACTCCATTTTGTATAATTCTCATTGATAAGCTCGAAGCCTATTATATTCCTTTACTCGGCTTCACTCATTCTTGAATTATTCCCGTTTTGCCTGTGTTACGCTGATTCTTAATAACAAGTATCTTGGGAACAGAATGAAAACAAATTATTAATCAAAACCTTATAATGCATGTCAAATCTGAAACGGAAAACGTCCATTCATTCCAAATCAAAACATGCTTGACTATATTTTTTATGAGACACGTAATTGTATTATCATCATTGCATGTTCATTTTTTTAAAATATAATTATTTGGTAAGTATAGATTTTGCGGTTTAATCATAATAATTATAAAACTGACTAGTATGTTTACACTAACCATATTAAGCTTTTGAAAGCAGTGTGCAGGCATTTGCAAACAGTATAGATCCAGACAAGGGTTTGCATTGTGTGTCAATAAAATCCTTTAGCAAACTTCATTTTATACTGACTGTACTAATACAATAATGAACCATTCTTCATTGCATACTCAGCGTGCTAGCGGATAATCACGTGACTAGTACAGAGTGTGTCTCAATACAGAAAACCCCTTCTAAATCGAAATTCCACTAGAAAGGCATTTAGATACGTTAAGCCAGGTGGCTGCTGAATGCAGGATGAACATCATGCAGAAAGCTCCCACGGTAGCTTTCTGCATGCCTTTCACCCTACATTAAGCTGTAATCTGTCCCCAAGGCCGATATTTATACTAACTTTAACGTCTGGTTTATAGAGTTTTTACTATAATACGGGTAATTTTATGATCGTTGTTTTTGTTTTCACTAAACATCGTTGATACAATTTATCCCTGGAATTCCAGCTTATCTTTGTCTGGATTGCGACAGTGAAACGACACAGCACTTTGTCGTCACACAACCGTTTACCTTAATCCTGTTGTTAAAATTGAGGTCAGCTCAAACCCCTGGTTGTTGCATTTAAATATTTTTTCAATTAGTCAACTGTTTTCTTTGAAATTCTTGTCCTACTAACAAAACGCTTACGACTTGATGATACAACGATTTATTTGGCTTCTCATCTCTGGAGTCCAGCTGTTTGCGAATGCTAATCAAGTTGCGCAAAACATGATAATGGTTAAAATACAAATGGTGATTTTAGATGTTGTATCGGACCTATAAACAAGTTACGCTGTCATTTAATAGGGTTTTCGTGGGTAGAGATTATGTCTTGTGATTGCGTTCTAAGCATTACGAGGCTCTTGGGAATCAAATGATCATTACGTTTGCTTTGGCTTCTCTACAATGTATCAGCAGGACATGATAAACTGTGCTGTTTTTGTTTGTTTGTTAGGTGTTGGTCGTTTTGGTATTTTGTTTAGGGTTTGGACATTAGTGACAAGGGAAGTTAAACATTATTGGTTAACCCTTTACTTTATGAATGTTCATGTAAGAAATAATGACACCATGCATATCAATTAGATTAATTGTTACAATAGCCCATGGACAGGTTTTTGCTATGGCAGAAACTGGAGAATTGTATTTATATTGTATCATAAACAAACAGAGCAGACCCTGATCAAACGGCTACTATAGGAGCCTCTGATCTGGGTATACTCTGTTTGCAAAGGCGTAGAAATGCGTATTTACGGAGTAAAAGATTAACACACATTGAATGCTGAATTTTCAAAAGTGGAATAATCAAACAGTGTTTAACAATATAGTTCATTCAGTATGATTTAAAGGTGTCCAGATGATTTTAAATGACAAAGAGTTGTTACTAAGACGAATCGTTTAATGTATAGTATCCGAATTGAAGTATATATGAAATGATTCCTGCACGAAGGAATGAAGAAGTCCAATTTGTAGTTTCTGTATTGTATTTAGAACAGTTCCGAATGGATAATATCATAAAGCACAGTTGCTCAGTTCATCTGTACAATTTCAATATCCAAGTAAATGTCAAGAATGGAGATCAAAACTGAGTTTTGTAGACATATCATTGTACATGTATGTGTGTCGGAATTCCGAACACGGAAGAAAAAGGGTGGCAGATGCCACCCAGTAAAATAAACTACATTTTCTCGGCCGATGTTTTGCCGTTCGTGTAAACCTGAAATTTCGAACTTGTCTATCCAAAGGCTAATCTAGGACTCACTTCAAATGAAAGAGTATGCATATTAATGAACCACGTGACCTCTCTGACAGGTAAAAGAGCGAACAAAAACATCTGACCGCTAATCGGCTTACTTCGATTCTTATGGAGCCCTTACGTAATATCTATCACTCCCCAGCAAGAATATCATCTGGCAGATTTGTCATTATCACGCTAGAGAAATGATCTGGAGAACGACTATAAATATGAATTTATGAAATATGAATTTACCGCTGTAATATATCCCCTCGTTCCGGAAAAGATTGTGTCCCCACAATTAAAATTTTGAAGCTCGTCGAAAGAGTAATAATTCTTGTGTCTATTATTTTTAAACGCAAATCTAACATTTGGTTTGAAACCATACATGTTTAACCAATACACGATTTGTAGAATGCTATCTAGTTATGTATTCTCTTCATAGAATGATCATATTGCAATTCGAAATAAGCAAGACTGGCAAGCGGGTCGTGTAGTAAAGGTAACGAAATAGTATATAACGGGAACCGAAATCGCGTTCCTGAACGTTGTATGACAATTAGAGAGCAATGTCCCTATTAATTGTAAAACATGAATTTCTTCTTGAAGCAGAATACATAGCTAAGGTACAGATGAATGAAGTATTACAAATATCACTGAATTGCGGACTGACCAGTTGCTACATGTAAGTACTCAGGACAATATGACTGTTGCTAATGATATCAGTCTAGTGGTATTAATCAAATAGTATGTTTGAATATCAGTGCATTTGTAAACGACTTACACAATTTATCAGAAGACCCCGATAAAGCCACGTGATGTAAGCCGTAGGTTTCCAAGAGTCAAGTATAATTCTTAACACCTGTCAGTGTTCGGCATCTTTATGACTTTACGACATATCGATTGCTATACAAAAACAGGCCGATAAGCTAATGCATAGTGAGATTAGCGCACTGGTCCCGTACAGAGCCATACTAACAGTAAGAAAACATGAAAATGCAAAAACAAGCATGTCACACGTATTCTCAATTAGAACTTTGCGATATGTATCAGATTTTACTATACAATGTTATCTTTACCGATGCAAACGATGTTATGTACATGTACATAGAAGTTAACCCCGGCCGGTTAAATCTGGGTAACCTTTCACCTACATTCGTCAACATTCTAAACTGTTGGTGTTTAAATGGAATCACCGCCTGTCAATTCAGAACACTACAGGAACAGTATGTAGTTAAGCGTGTTTATTATAATAAGAAAGTATCAATAAGAATAAGCCAGCGCAATTTTGCAAGTACGAATGCATGAATGACAATTCGATCCATGTATATAATGGACTTAAGGCAATGAAAGTACTTGTAAATGAAACAATTCGTAACGAATTGTAGCAGTAAAGCATCATGTAAGCATGAATGTAATTGCAGAATGTTAACTAAGTCAGACCTGCATGTAAATATGGAATATTACTAATTGATACTAGTAAAATGACTCGAAATCGAAAGTTATAGAATATTTGTATCAGTAGTACATACATGAAATCGTAAAAAAAATATAACCATGAAGCAATTATCCTATATACAACCTAATCTATTTGTTTACTTTTTCACATAAATTTACGCATTGTTTTTACTTTTATTTTATTCTAAATTGTGTAAAACTTTGAATTTGTTAATTGAACGTATTAAACTAGTGAATCAATATTAGGAATGAATATACATGTATTTATCATGTACAGCAGCGGTTTGATAACAAAATTATGAGTTAATGATAAAAGTAAATACAAATGTACTGATTAAAAGTTTACAAGAACATGCAAAATGAGGATTTTGAGAACAAGTGTAAAACATATACATCAAATCAACTCGCTGTATAACCTATGAAAGTATGTTAATCAACTGAATATTTATAAAACTTTTCTACCCAACAAATATTTAAAATTAGTGTCCAAATCCTTGCATTAAATTTCACAGGTAAAGTTGGTCGATAGTCCAAAGTTTATAGGTAAATCACAACACTGTTTACGTGATATGGCGTCTTGTAGAATCCTTCAGGAAAGGTCATATGTAGATGGGGAAATTTAGCTCATGTCCAAAAGGTTCATTTTCGCACTGATCTTCGGTGAAAAAGGAAAGACCAAAGTAAAAATCCATGTGGTAATCCAGCATGTCGAAAACGGGGAATTTGAATACAGCTCGAATTCGGTAGAGTCAACTCGCTTTGTGAAGGTCCCGAAGAAAGTGTACAACACAAACAATATGTGTGTACCTGGATTCTCCACCATTTGATACAGTCCTCTTAGAGCCCATTGATCAGGACGTGCAATGTTTACAAAGGACAGTACACTGGTGTTGATTTCCCGCACTAAACGGGTTAATGTTATCAGAGAGATAGCAACATGTAGGTAACTAGGATTTTGACGGTTTTTAAGCTCACTGACATTGCATGCATCTGAGTCAAACTGCAGTAATTCCGTGAAAACTTAACACAGCGTAAGAAATCTCAAATCTGATCTGTAACTCATTATCATAAAACTACATATCAAATATCACTTCAATATCTGCAAAGGTTTAGAAAAATGTTCGGACAACTGAACTGACTGACTGACTAATGAACGGACGGATGGAGTGCAAAAGTATTGTTTCTTTGGCGTTGGCGGTAGGGGACTAAAACTAGATCAGAAGTCAGTAAGACATAACATCACAAAACGCTTGAGTATATATCGGTTGGACTGGGTCTGTGACACTGAATAGGATAGTTGGCAGTATAGGGCACTGCATCACTGAAAGGTCATTTAGCGCCAAAGGATGTTGAACATAAAGGAACTCCACAAGTGGCGTTTCACAGCAAACGAAGAACACTCATACACGCATATACTACACACATACACATATAACTGTTCTTTGCCAGTTGAACACCGACAATATATTAACGGCGTCGTTAAACAAAACTCAAACTATTCAAAAACAAAAGGCAAGATGTGATGTCATGTCTTATGCAAGAGTAGGATAGGATATAATCCCACACTATTTCTCACTATAAGTGTTTATCAGTTTGAATGGGTCTTCGGCTATGCGACACTAAATTAAATAGTTTGGTGTTTAGTGCACCGCAACACTGAGTAGGCCAAATGATGTTGAACATAAAGGAACTCCACACACACCGATTCACGGCTTAAACACATAGATATACCACACGCATACGCACACTAATATGTGCAAACGCACGTCATATACAAACACAAACATATGGTGAAGATATGAGTACTGCCATGGAACTGTTAGTATTAAAATTGCCAATGAGGGATTAAACCATGGTTAGGGGACGCGTCCAATCTGACACTCATGCCATCTGCACCTAATCAGATGAACAGTTTAAATAAATATAACCCGGCCCAACTGCTCCACGACAAAAGTGACGGCTGAAACAGAAGTGGATATGCATTTACAACAAAAACTATACATGTATATAGAAAAAGGATGTGTTAAACACACGAACCGGACCTATACCAAATATAAAGCACATATAGAAATATATAGATACCGGCGTCGAAGAGTTTAAAATATACTAGTATATAATGACTAAATGCAAAACCGGGCATTCGAGTTCAAATGACTTCACTAAGTATGAAATAACTAAAGTGAAATGTATTTGGATGAAGATACTTGCTACAAAACTCTGGTTGATAATAGACACATACAACTCTGCCTACAGTTGTTACCGAAAGCCGCTAAGAGCGTTTAATCAAGGAGATATTGGTGAAACACAAATACAAATATCGATATAAAAATGAATTATAGGAGATTGACAGAACAGTGTATGTATGTTATATATTTTAAATCCCACTAGGTTTAAAGTGGTATTGCATTTGCAAACACGGAAGGCATGACAGATTCTTCCATTGGAAACAATATCACCGAATGTTATTTTAAAGAATGCAAAACTAATTAAAGTTAGAAATCTTATACGCATGTTCGTAGTACTTTATAAAGTTGATGTTAGCAGCATTTAAAACTGTTTCATAAAGAAAAACCGCATTTAAAGTTTTTACAGAGACATATTTTGTAGAGCATATGACAAGATTAGATGTGCCCTAATTATTTTAAGGACAAATGTAAACATATTGTGCAGACCCTGTTCAAACTGCTCGTTGTGTATACGATGTCATTCACATTCGCTTGCCATTCACGTCAATATACTTACCTGTAAATAGTGAAGACCCAGATGAGACAGCTCCAGCAGGAGCTGTCTCATCAGGGTCTGCACTATTTACAAGTTGACTGTGCAACCAGTGCACTCCACAGCAGTGATTGCACAGCGACATACTTGTACACAGTGAAGATATATGTCATTATACAACAGGGCATGGGTAAAGAAGGAGAAATGTATTTTAAAATTCAGCAATCAAAGGGTTAACCCTTCGCTTGCTGAATTTTAAAATACATTTTTAACTCATTCACTCCTAGTGACGCATTTCGGCGCCTCTTTAAAAGGCACATTTTTAAACCATTGTGGTAAATAAAGCATTTGCTCCATAAGAGCAAATGCTCTATTTGTCACACTGGTTTCAAAACTACACAATTCTATAATTCTCATTTTCTATAGTTAATGCTCCTTTTCGGTAGATTTATTTGGGTCTAAAAAGTCTAGGAGGGAATGAGTTAAATGAGCAATGACACTGATAGTTTCAGCATACAGTGCAGACCCAGATCAGAGAGTTCCTTCCCTGAGGATGTCTCTTATCTGGGTCTACATTGTTTGCCTATGTCATGTTTAGGGATCTATCAGGGTATGCTCTGTTTTCGTATCATGTAATATAGATATGCTTCTTCAGTGTCTGCCACTAAAATATTCATGTGTCCATATACTATTATAACAAATTTATAATATTCATGACGTCATTATTTCTTATATAAATATCCATGTAGGTATGGGTTAAGATTAAACAATTTGCCTCGTTTAGGTGGTCATGTTTTGCTTTTTGTAGGGAGGGGGCGTTTTTGCACTTTTCGAAGCCAGTTGTTTGCAAAACGTACTGTGTGACACTTATAACACTGGAATATATCAATTATTGAGTACTTAATCTAGTGAAACAGTTTTGTTACACTTCCCTATGTAGTTATTGCCCTTAATGGTCGATGTCAAACTGTATGTACCAGACCAGAGATAATTACATTATGAGACCTAGCAGGTGCGATATTTTCCGTCCAATGACTGGGTGTCGATAAAATCATTTCCGGTTGACGAATGCTTTCGCTAGAGTTAAGTTAGAAAACGAATCAAGTGTAAATGACTAATTAAACGTACAGGGGGCTTCTTTAGTAAAGGCAGAGCAGCAATTGTAATATCGTTAGCAATGTACTAACACTTTAAAGGTAGACATCTAAGTTTGATGTTGCTAAATTACATAATAAATTACAGTAATGAAACACTGATGCATGCTACAACACTACTATTTCCACAAGAAAATGTAAGGGTTTAGCTTTTTTTCTCAGCCATAAATTCTACAGCGGAGAAATTTGGCAGACAAACTCACAGCTGACTTTATATAAGCCGTAAGCCAATGTCCCGCAAGTTTTTACCGCCCTTGAGGTTTTGGCCGTGGTAAACATGAAGGTGTCAAATCAAATCTAAAGCGACACTTGTACTATTTAAGTAAATCTTCAGCGTTTCGTGATTGTAAGTTATTGAGCAATTTGGCATCATCAAATAACGATATCCATCTTATGAACACGAACACGCAAATCCATAATTGCTCTTGCAAATAGTTTGTATCCAGACAGGACGCTGAATTCAGAATTTAGAAACCACAATGTGCAGTAAAACCCCTCCAATCCGGACGTTCAATTTACAATAAATATCGGTCTTGGAGACCAATGACAGCTTAATGCAGAGTGGAAGTCATGCAGGAAGCTCATAGAGGACGTTCACCCTGCATTGAACAGCCACCTGCCTAAAAGTATCTGAATTATCCTCTACTAGAATACCGGTTTAGAGGGGTTTTACTGTATTTACATTCAAAACCTTAATGCATATATGTTAACAGCAAAAGGATGCTTCATGATGGTAGCATGTCTTCACTGTACACAGTGTTCACAAGTTGGATACCCGGTACCGGGTGACCCTTTCTTTAATGCATACAGTAGAACCTGTCCTAAGCGGTCGTTCATTTATTTAACATATGTGACCTCAAAGACAGGTTGCTTAATGCAGGACAAAGGTTAAGAATTAAGAAAGTATGAGTAAGAATTAGCTTATTTTATTATTATGACATTATGAAGACCAGACATCCCTTAGATAAAAGATAGACTAATCCAATATATAAGCATGGAATAATCCACTGGGAGAAAATGAGTTAAGTTGTCGCTGTAGAGAAATTCTACTTTCATTTAACCTTTACAATCCGGAGCATGAGTCACTAATGTCCCTTGCAAATAGTGTGGACCCGGATGAATAGTTTTCTGCATGACGTTCACCCTGCATTAACCCATTACCTCATAGGCTAATCTTAGATACAACTTCTTTGGATGAATCTACCGAAAAGGAGCACTAACTGGAGAAAAGGTAAATTTTTTAGAATTTTGTATATTGAAACCATTGTGATAAATAGAGCATTTGCTCCTATAGGAGCAAATGCTCTATTTATCACAACGGTTTCACAAAATGACTTTTACAGAGTCGTCAAAAGTCGTCAATATGAGAAAATGGGTTAAGCAGCCATCTCCCTGAAAGTACGTACAACTAATATTTTACATGGTTTGTACATACGTTTGTAATTCAGAATACTTATTCCATACATTTAAGTCGAATATGTAACAAAGAGTTAAAAAAACAATCGATGTCTCATCAGGATCCAAACTGTTTGGCAAATTATTTACGTTTTAGAGAAGAAACATACTTATGGAAAGTCCTTAAAACTTAAAGCAGACGACATTGTTTGCAAACGAAACTTATTTGGCGCCAAGTTTTCTCAATCATTCATAATTTTGTATCATGATAGTAAATCATGATACAGTCGGTATTTTACCAGAATGCCATTAAACTACAGATATTGTCCAGTTCTTATCATTTATGGGTCGTTTCTAATTATTTGTTGGTTTTTTTTAATATACAGTGCTCCCTCTCTACAACGACACCCTTTGGGATACGAAGATTGTATGTGTTGTTCAGAGGGAGTTGTTATAGAGAGGGAAATTCAAACATAATTAGCTTGTTTTCAGATCCCCAGATAAGGTGTATTTCGAGAACTAAAAGCGTTATGCCTCAATCAAACCCTATGTTGTGACTACTCTTTAGAACCGTCACAAAGTGACGATTCTAAAGAGTGGTCACAACATAGGGTTTGATGAAGGCATAAATAAAATACGATGGAAAAACGTTTCTGGAGCCTTGTTGTTTCGGAAACAGTGACATGCGTTGTTGTAAGGAGGGAATCGTTATTGAGAGGGCCGTTGTAGGGAGGGAGCACTGTAGTTTTTGTAGCGAGATTGTGTTCTTTATATTTATAGTAACAGATGAGTCCCTGCTGTATTAAAATGGATTTTGTGTCTTATTATAACTGTTTACGACAGTTACAGACAAATGAATAATTGTGTTGATTTGAAACATTGATCATCCAAATATTTGTGTTTAAAAGTCACATATATCTTATATCAAACCCTTTGCATGCGGGAAATGACAACACTGGAGTCTGCAAACAGTATAGAATTGGGACAGAGGGCTCCAACAGGGGTCCCGTGGTTAGGGTATGCAGTCATTGTCATTTAACCTGTTCTATATACATTGTATATTCCAAATTTCAGTACCTATTGATTATTAATGGACAAAATAATTATAATGAATATAGTGGACAGGGATATTATAGCTAGTTTGGAAAGTAAAGTAACAGAACTATCCAAATCTACTAGCAAACAGAGAAGATCCTGACAAGACGGCTCCGATAGAAACTGTCTGATCAGGGTCAACTCTGTTTAAAAAGCTTGAAAAGGCGTTTACATGTATATGAAGGAAAGGATTTAAACGCTTTGGCAAGATACATTTTTATACTATATTGATTCTATTGTTCAACTATGATGGGCCATTGGACTTTGATCATTCAACACTCAGGGGGCTACACACTACAGTAAAACCTCTCTATAACGGCCACTAAATTGTGTTAATTATATGGTATATAGGGTAGGTGGCTGCTTAAAGAAATGTGAAAGTAAAACAGAACGCTCCAGAGCGTTCTGTTTTATTTTCACATTGCTTTAAGCAGTCACCTGCATTTAACACAAAATGTTTTATTTAATTTAGTGGCCGTTATAGAGAGGTTTTACTGTATTATGCTAAACTCATAGATGCGCTTTTCTATGTGTTTGCAAACTGAGTAGACCCAGTTCAAACAAATCTTGTTAGAGCTATCTGATCAGGGTCTGTATTGTTTGCTTGTGAAATAATCAAGATCTGATTCTACAGTTTCAGCCATGGCCAAACATTCTCTCCATGCTCTTGGTCATATGCCATTATACGAGTAAATATTCAGCTAATTAATATTCATACAATCTTAAAGAACTTTTTTATTTACTGAATAGATATGCATATATATGTTTTATTTTGTGTTTCATATTCGACTTATGAATTATATAAATTAAATAAATTTTCAATTAGTTATGACAGTATCATTCAACTATATTCTCGATATGAGGGAAGGGCGAGGTGTTGGGGCGTATATAGCGGCGCCATGACACAAACCGAACAGAGGTCCAGATAAGAAGTGTAAATCAAAACATTTTCAAGAATAACGTCTTTATTAACTTGTAAATAGTGCAGACCCTGATGAGACAGCTCCTGCAGGAGCTGTCTCATCTGGGTCTTCACTATTTACAACATTTTCAAGAATTACTTCTTTATTTCTATACTAAACCCTGTTGTAACCACTCTTTAGAATCGTCTCGAAGAGACTATTCGAAAGAGTGGTCACAACATAGACTTTGGTGGAGAAATAAGGATTTGAGTATTTGAGTACGCGCTGTTATCTCTTGCCCTGGCGAGTCATATAGACCTTACGAAAAGTAACTACAGTAGAACAGTCTTAAGCGGTCATCCAAAAGATGTCTGATTATGGGTCTGTAAGGCAGATGGTAGCTAAATGCAGGGCATATACGAGCTTTCTGTATTACCTTTGCGTTAAGCAAACTATCTGCTTTTCAAGACTCTTGTGTTCAATTAATGAAGGACTGCTTAGGACAGGCTCTACTGTACATGATTTCATAGGTAGACGACCTCAATCGCTATAAAACAACGCACGGGATCATTGGAAAACCTGCATACGAGTGATATACTAATTGCATCATGTTTATATATCATTGGTGTAAGTATGCTTTAACTCACTTAAATTCCCGTTCAAGACTATACACTTATTACATTAGCAGGAAGCTAATAATTCCATCACAAATTAGTAATATATATTAGTTACAATATTAATCTTCTTCTACGGTTTTGAGTCATTCGAGAAGTTAAGTACCTGTAAAAAGACTCTGTCTGATTTTCAGTGTAGATTACATGAATTTGTCATTAAGCTTTGCATTTAATCCATTATAGAGCATCGAGTTTATGTAATCAGCGTGATCACAGGGGCCATTTTGAGAGTCGATTAATCGGGAAATCAAATCAGATATTGTTTTGTAACACAACTCGGTATATCAGTTATTGCCAAAGTAGTATGTACTTTATGAGTTCTCGACAAAAATTGTATTCAGCTCTCAAACATTTTCAAACTAAAAGCCACCAAAAACAGACATGTTTAACCCTTATCCCGCTGGGACAAAAATAACGTATTCTCAAAATTTGTATTCGTGTAGTATTAACACATTCCCTGTCACTGACACCTCTGTAAGTCACATATTGAAACCATTGTGATAAACAGAGCATTTGTCCCTTTGGAGCAAATGCTCTATTTATCACAATTGTTTCGAACTACACAATTCTAAAAAGTTCCTTTTCACTAGCAAATGTTCCATTTCGGTAGATCTATTCAAAGAGGTTAGGTCTTAAATAGCTTAGGAGGAAATCGGTTAAGCTTTTTTCCGATTCGATCAAGCTGTTGAGAAACAATTGACAGAGTGTCAAACAACTCGGTTTCTCAGCTGGATAAAAGTTGTTTGCAAAATGCGAAACAGATCGTCGATAGAGGGGTAGGGTGTAAAAACGGTCATTGACAGAAAGTGGTAGTTGAAACTTATCACTTACAAAGTATGTTTATCAATTTAACATTTAGCACTTTATCGGTGACTTTAGGATAACTTTTGCAAATAGTTTAGATCATGATGAGACGCCGAGTATCTCGGTGTCTCAACAGGATCCAAACACTGTGTTACTCTGACACTCCTTTTGAAACGATATTGAAGAAAAGCATTTATTTTAGAATTGACGCAGACGACAATATTTGTTGTTATAGATGGCAACCTCTGCACGTAACTTGGTTGTTGATAGTCAAATTATAGAAACGTTGTACACATGTTATGGTTTTATTTGCCTTGTCCTGCTGTGTCTGCTAAAACTTTAACCCAATCCCTCATATTGACGACTTTTGATGACTCTGTAAAAGTCACTTTTTCAAACCATTGTGATAAATTAAGCATTTGCTCCTATAGGAGCAAATGCTCTATTTATCACAATGATTTCAAACTACAAAACTCTAAAGTTTTCCTTTTCTCTAGTTAATGCTCCTTTTCGGTAGACTTATTCAAAGAGGTTGTATCTAGAAATAGCCTATGAGGGAATGGGTTAATCTGGAGCCCACTTTACTTAGTTTTAAGTTGGTCAAAGGTATCACTAACAGCTTAACACACTCATGATAGGTCTGCATGACCAAAGGCAGCTTAATTCATCCCTCCTACTGGCGCATTTTGATGCCTTTGCAAAGGTCACATTTTGAAATCATTGTGATAAATATTTATCACAATGATTTCGAAATACACAATTCTAAAAGTTTCCTTTTCACTAGTAAATGCTCCTTTTCGGTAGATTTATTCAATGAGGTTGGGTCTAAAAATAGTCTAGGATGGGAATGGGTTAAATCCTGCTTAGACGCCGAGTTACTCCGGATTCAGGCTGTTTTCAAATGCGAGTCAGGCCACGCTTTTCCCTAGTGAGGGTTAACCCTTTCCCTCATATTGACGACGTTTGACGACTCTGTAAAAGTCACTTTGTGAAACCATTGTGATAAATAGAGCATTTGCTCCTATAGGAGCAAATGCTCTATTTATCACAATGGTCTCAAACTACAAAATTCTAAATTTTTCCTTTTCTCTAATTAGTGCTCCTTTTCGGTAGATTAATTCAAAGAGGTTGTATCTAAAAATAGCCTATGAGGTAATTGGTTAAGGGGTTGAATATGTGAAATAATGTGTACGTTATAATATGAAACAACTGTTTTCAATAATTGTGTACGTTAGAATATGACACAACTGTTTTCAAAATACATGAGACCTTGGGTGTTGATTGTTGGAAGACATTTTACCTTTTCGTCAGATTCAAGAAAGATTTACAATAAAACCACAGTAGAACCTGCCATTAGCGAATGTTTATATTTTATTATGATTTCTAGGTATCTGAGCGAATACGTATTCGGGGCGTCAAACATTGTTTTTATATAAACGAGTGTTAGCAATACGTTTGTTAAATAAACACGAGAGTCTATAAGAACGCGATTGCTTAAGCCTTTACCTGTTCTGTATTTATTCGATTTTTTTATACTTACTGAATACATGTATATATTAAAGAGGAAGTCCCTACAATGATCGTATAATTTCAATAATATCATAAAACTTGGTATTTGTTATGCTCTATCATTATTATGAAGGTTTCCAATTTGAACGTATATCGAAAAATGCCCCTTTGATACAAATAAACCGATTTCATCAATGCTAATAATTTTTGTTATACAACACAATATTGTCGGCCTTTCCCGTTAAATTTCTCCGCGTTTTGCCGATGATCACCCGATCCCTCCATTGTTTACGTAATAGCTTTCTCGGAAGTGGTCGGAGAATCGCGAATAGGGCGAACCGTTACGAAACTAAAACTAAACCCGAATAAAACTGAAACATCGGGGAGTAAAACCGGGATCGGCGATATCAAACACATGGTTGTTTTGTCATTATAAACGGTAATTGGATGGGGCTTTTTGCGATATACTACTTTTCAGCATATAAACAAATGAGTTTTGTACATTTTAAGTGTTTATGAAACGCGTAAAATGTAGGGACATCCCCTTTAACCAAACAGTTTATAATGAAATATGGAAGGTGGAACATTGTAGCCATTTTAGGAACTAAAGAAATAAATATATCCAATCCCATTAGCAAACAGAGCATATCCTGATCAGACGGCTCCTATAGTAGCCGTCTGATCTGGATGTACTCTGTTAGCAAATGCGTTTATATGAGGGAAAGGATTAATGCAGGTCTGAAGTAATACAGAAAGCTAAAACAGATCTGTAGATCACTTTTCTAATAAAAAAAAAGAAGTGCTACTAATTTAATCCTTTTACTGATAGACAAGCCTTTCAATGTCTTTGCAAACAGGGTAGATCCAGATAAAACGTATTATGTAAGACATGTGGCCAGGGTCTACTCTGTTTTACTACTCTGTCATTTTAGAGAACTCATTCTACTGTTTCTTTCAAGGCCAAATACAGCTGAACTTCGATATCTCGAACTTCAAGGGACTATATAAATTAGTTCGAGATAATAGAAGTTCGAGTTATCCGATTTGTAATCTGGACAATTTCTCAAGTTTATAGCTTAATGCAGGTCTACAGTAATGCTGAAAGATCCTACAGGAGCTTTCAGCATTACTGTAGAACTGTATTTAGCTGTGAAATGTGTTTCTAGATATGCATAGTGCATACATTTTAGAGCAATTCTGTATTGCAAGTTTTGGAAGGACCGAACTTTTAGTTCGAGTTATCTCGAAGTTCGAGTTATCCGAGTTCGAGAGATCGAAGTTCAACTGTACATCGTAACATACATAGTCATGAAGGAAAGGATTTAGCAGATAAAAACGAACTGTTAAATCTGGTATATAACTTATAACCAATTGGACAAGGTTTTCCCTGATTTTCGTTGAATAACGACAAGTTTCATCACTTTTTGGCTCTCGATTAGTGTCTGAAACGTGTCTGTTAAATGTATCACATCTCATATCTAAACATGATATTTTCATAAGCTCACTTGATCCATTGTGATATATATCGTTTACTTTTCAGTAATGTCGTAATGTTTTTATCTTGAGTTTTACGATTGTATAGCTTTGTCGAGACGTCCCTAGAGAAGGAACGCTACCATACTGTCTACAGACATTTTAGTACATTACTAAACACACGGAAGCCTTCAATTGTTACAACTGTCTAATAATGATAAATATACATGCTAAATGTTTAATGTGAAGTTTAATGTGAAGTTGCATTGAAACTTTAATTACAGTACCAAGCTTAAATAATAAACAAAAGTTTATTTTCATAACTTGAATTATTGGAAATTTGGAGTTTACTTATAAATATTCGCGTAAGAAATAATGACACTAGAATGAATATCACTTAGATTAAGTTTTATAGTGGCATATGGTCATATGAATGTTGGATACGATAGAGAAAGTAGAATCAGATGAGTGAGATATATCGTGTTCCATAAGCAAACGGATCCAATCAGTAGCTGTCTGAAATTGGTCTGATCTGTTTTCAAAGGCGTTAAATACATCTTCATGAAGTAAATGGACTCCATTGACTCCATAAATACACCTATCTACGTCATTGCAAACAGGGTGGACATAGATCAACCGGCTTCTGTAGAAGTATTATTTATAATACAGTATAGATATGGTCAAGTATTCTACTTTCCAAGTGCTATTATAATAATTAATCTAACTTATATGCATAATGTCACTATTTCTGTCATAAATATGTATGAAATAAATTGTTAACACATTTTACCCTTCAACATAATTCAGGCACATTGGCGATGTGAAATGTCAACTTATGGATGCATTTATTGACTCCTTATTAAGATCAAAATTGGATTGATTTATTATACATTTGCCGTCAATTTCCTGAGCAAGTCAAAGTATAGAAATGAAAACATCCAATACTTACAAAACCTCCTTCTCATTTATAAAGGAATTAGTAAGTAGCTGAATACATTCATACAAGTGGTGTTGCGATGAAGACTACAGTAAAACTTCTCAAAACCGAAATTCTAGTAGAGGAGAATTTAGATAATTTTAGGCATATGCCTGCTTAATGCAGGATGAAAGCCATACAGATAACTCCTCTAAGAGCTTTCTGAATGACTTTCACCCTGCGTTAAGCTACCATCCGTCTCCAAGATAGATATTTATATTAAAATTAGGGCCCGGTTTAGAGGAATATCGCTGTATTACCTTATTTAAAATGATTAACAATGTGGCCAATACGTAGGTCGTTGAATACATTCACGCAAGTCTTGTTGTATGGAGACTATTCCCTCGGTGAACATGGTGGACAATGTGGACAATACATACGAGTTTAGTATTGAAATATTGCAAAGTAAGTGGCGGCCTGTTGCAGAACGAAATAAATACACAAAGCTCATGAAATAAATGTCTGCATAAGTTTTGGACTGTATTCAGCCACCACCTGCTTTTACCATCTATTCCACATATACGTCTTGTAACTCTGGATAGTAAAGACACTTAATATCACACTTTTTAGTTTTAGTTTACGAATATTTTCAGACGACAAATCTTCACAATGCTACTGCTGAAGTCATGACAATACAGTAAAACCCCTCTAATGCGACCACCAAAAAGGGGCATAATTCTGGATGGCAGAGGCAGGTGGTAGCTTCGTCCTGCATTAAGCAACAACCTGCTTATAAAAGCAGCAATGGTTTTACGTTAATGGTCGATCAAGACGAGGCGTTGTGGGACTCGACGTCTCGTTTATATAAAAAAATATTGACGCACCGAATTCGCTCAGATACATAGGAATCATAATAAAACACATTTTCAGAGGACGAATTTATCATGTTGAAATTCTCAAATTGTCAATTCAAGTACGTGTTAGCAATACTTTTGTTCAATGAATAAACGTTGTATGCTGGGGATAAAACTAACATGAAAAGCATAAACAACACATTTTAGGGATGAGAATAACGTGAAATACATAAACGACAAATGTTGGAGATAGGACTTACGTTAAATACATAAACGACAAATGTTGGGGATAAGACTTATGTTAAATGCACAAACGACAAATGTTGGGGATAATACTTACGTTAAATACACAAATGACAAATGTTGAGGATAAGACTTACGTTAAATACACAAACGACAAATATTGGGGATAAGACTTACGTTAAATACATAAACGACAAATGTTGAGGATAAAACTTACGTGAAATGTATAAACGATAGACACACTAAGTTTGTTTCAATGGTTTACACAACACACGTACAGTAGAACCTGTCATAAGCGTCCATCAAACATAAGTCTAATTATGGATAGGTAAAGCAGGTGCTACATGTAGCTTAACCCATTACCTCATATGCTATTTTTAGATACAACCTCTTTGAATAAACCTACCGAAAAGGAGCATGAACTAGAGGAAAGGATTTTTTTATAGAATTTTGTAGTTTAAAACCATTGTGATAAATAAAGCATTTGCTCCTATGGGAGCAAATGCTCTGTCTATCACAATGGTTTCACAAAGTGACTTTCACAGAGTCGTCAACAGTCGTCAATATGAGGGAAAGGGTTAATGCTGGTCACAAGTAATGCAGCACGCTCCTATAGCGTTAAACAATCATATTCTTTTTTTTAAGACTTCTATGTTGGATAATTGAATGACCGCTTAGGACTGATTCTACTGTATACAAATTACTCAATCACATTGGTGAAGCTTAGGCAAACTGTGTGGCCCCTGATGAACCCTGTTATCTTGATAACATGTTATCTATTTGATGAACTAGTCAATTTCAGTGGTTTATACCAGTAAACAATTCGTTCGCAATGCTCCGGAAACTTGGAAAATAGATGGATTCAGAATTCAAAATGGCCGCGTTTAACTTGTATGATATAAAGTAAGTTTGTTAACTATTCACTGAATGAATATACTGTAAGAAATAATGACAACATAATATTATAGTGACTTTTATAGTGGTATATGAAGAAGGGAATTATTGACCATGGCAGAAACCTTTAACCCTTTCCCTCATATAAACGTGTTTTCACGCATTTGCAAACAGAGTAGACCCAGATCAGACGGCTCCTAGAGGAGCCGTCTGATCAGGGTCTACTCTGTTTGCTAATATAATTCAATATATCTATTTCTTTGCTTTCTAAAATGTCTGCAATGTTCTACCTTCCATATTTCTTTATAACTATTTTGTTAATGAATATGCAGCAGGTATTGAAAATTGGCCTAAATACAGAATAGGGAAAGGGTTAAATCATATCTATATTATTCCATAAACAAATAGAGATGTCCCTGGTCAGATGGTTCCTACAGTAGCCGTCTGATCTGGAGCTGTTCTGTTTGACAAAGTGTTAACGGCGTATTGTGAAGCAAAGGGTTAAGACAGTGTTATGTATTTCGCATAAATCAATATTTCTGATAGTACGGAATACTCAAAATAAAGATAACAGGAATCAGGCCATGCTATACAGTAAAACCCCTCTAAACCGGGATTCTAGTGGAGAAGAATTTAAATACTTTTAGGCAGGCAGCTGCTTAATGCAGGGTGAAAGTTATGCAGAAAATTCATAGAGGAGCTTTCTGCATGACGTTCACTCTGCATTAAGCTGCCACCTGTCTCCAAAACCGATATTTATACTAACGTTAACGCTCGGGTTAGAGGGGTTGTACTCTATACAATCACATAAGCATTCCAGCGTCAATAAAATACAATTTTGCCTTATCACAACATATGATGAAGGATATACCCGAGACGTCTGATTTTCTAAAGCCTTATTATTGGAAGATATGCTGATATAGAAAAGGTTGCTGTATGATTGACACTTTGGCAGTAAACTATAATGATATCTGCTCATTCTTATTTCGGGGAACATTCTATTTATGTACATGTGGAGAATATCGTTTGCTCACGTACCATTTCATACTGGTGATGCATAGCTCTTCCTTTCCCAATATTCCCATGCAAACGCTTCAAACAGCTTCATTAACGTCTATATATAATGGCCTTATGACCAAGTGAAGTCTTGCCCATGGCACACACTGTAGAACCAGAGCTTCAAGGGCCGTCTGAAGTCGATCGACCCTATTTGGAAAGACGTTCAATTAAGATTTCCCTTCAAAGACGTTCATTTAAAACATTTTCACGCCTTTGCCAACAGATTAGACCCACATCAGACGGCGCCTTTGCGAGCCGTCTGATCAGGGTCTGCTCTGTTGGCTTATGACATGATATATATCTAATTCTACATTTTATGTCAAAGTAAACAATCCCTTGAAACATTTATATTGAAAAATTAAGCTGATAAATATTAATGACATAATTAATTCTCACGTGAATGTGGAACAGGTAAAATGTTATAAATGCTGGATGATGGAGTAAAGAGGTTCCGTGCGACAAGATCTTAGTAAAACTGGTTCAATATCCACATGATACACTTGTACATATTACAGCTGCCTGTATCTGACAGACCCTTGATCTTTTTATTAATCACATAAGTCAAACTCCAATTTGTGAATGTACTGATGATGTTGAAGATGCCGTTCATTATTTTTTCCACTGCAGATTTTTCCAGAATCAGAGAATAGCATTATTTTATAAGACACGTAATTACCATCCACTAAATATAGACACGCTTTTATTTGGAAAAAGCGATTTTTCTGATGAGGATAATAAAACTATATTTGCTGCTGTCCATTGCTTTATAAAGCAAACAAGAAGATTTTCTCCTCTTAGTAACGTCGATATTTGACTACTAACAACATGTAAGATGTTACCAGGATATTATATGTTAGCATATATGATTAATGGTTACCTCAAACTTTGCTTTTACTGGCCTCTGATCACAAGCCGCAATCTCTCTCTCTCTCTCTCTCTCTCTCTCTCTATCCTCTCTTTCTCTCTCTCTCTCTCTTGTCTGTTTATATTTGACATTATTTATACACTACCGCCGTTGAATGTAAATTGAGAAAGTTTTGTAGGGGGAGGGCCGTTTCTAATGTTGTCAGAACTTGTGGCCCGACCCCATTCCAAGCATTATACGGAATAAAATATGTTTAAACTATCTGACAGACCCCAAGATAAGATGCGCCCATACAATGCTTACCAGGAATAACTTCTTTATTTCTCCACCAAACCCTATACTATCACCACTCTTTAGGATCGTCTCTTCGAGACGCTTCTAAAGAGTGGTCACAGAATAGTGTTTGATTGAGAAATGACGGTTTTTTAGTATTTGGGTACGCACTGTTATCTGTAGCTTTGTTTATGATTGTATTTTTGGGTATACATTACTACGGTTAATATAGAGACAAGAGTAACAAGCGGACTATTATAGTGTATTATCTATGACATATATATTATACGATATTTGAAATCAACGAGTCTCCCATACCATACCTTTAAATAAAAAAACGGATCCTGAATATAATTTGTAAACAACTTGGATCCAAATAGGACGCATGTTTTACCTACTTCTGGTTCTTGCAAGCGTTTGAGAAACTGTTGACTGAATGACAAACACATTGAATCCTGATGAGAAGCCCAGTTACTCCGCGTCTCATCAGGATCTAAGCTGTTTGCAAATGCGAGTCAGGTCGCTCTTAGATGATAAGGATTAAAGGCCTGAACGAGTTTGATGTAATTACAACTTGCAACAGCCAATTAAAAATAAGAATGGTAAACAAATAAGAAGAATGCCAAATTCACACAGTTACCAACATCACGGTGTAGATATAGTGTGACATAAGAACCTGTAGTACAACCCTCTAAACGGGGCGTTAAATTTAATAGAATAGATATCGGTCTCGGAGAGAGGTGGCGGCTTGATGCAGGGTGAAAGTTATGCAGAAAGCTCCTCTAGGATCTTTCTGTATGACGTTCACCCTGCATTAAGCAGTCATCTGCCTAAAAGTCTCAAATTTTTTCTCTACAACAAATCCAATTTAGAGAGGTTTTACTATGCACAATGTGCACACGTTCACTGAATATCCGTACGTGCTGTAAGATACCAAGTATTTGCCAAATACGTAACAAATTAAAAGTAACGAGGCTTCAACAAAATGTTTACATTTTGATTTATTCGATATTATATAAGTATTGACCTTTTTCAGTAACAGCTCTAGACATCTGAAATATTAAATTCCAAATTACGCTTGTCATACATGTACTGAAAACCTTGAATGATGGCGACGTTTGCCAGGAAAACAATTCCAGGAAAGTAAAGTCTGATCAAATTGCGTAACTTTGTGTTTGCGTACAAATACTGTAATTACCCTTAATAATCAGGACAGACAGGTTTATGCAATATTGTAGACCCAGTTTGAAGGCCCCTGAAGCAGTTTGATCAGGGTCTACACTGTTTGCTACCATGTCAGTCTAACTTAAAGTTGTTAAAAGTGTACCAAATTGAATTATTCCGCTTTACAAACTGATGGAAAAGGGGGAACTAGGTATCTTAACAATTTCCCTATTCTATGTTTATTCCAAAGTTCAACACATACTGAATATTATTCATGGACACAATACTTATAATGACATATGGAAGGTGAAACATTGTTGCTAGTTTAGAAAGTAAAACAACATATCTATCAAATTACATTAGCAAACAGAGCAGACCGTGATTAGGAGCGGTCTGAACTGGGTCTTCTCAGTTTGCAAATGCGTGAAAAGGCGTGTATATGAGGTAAAGGGTTAATACTTAACACATTATCCCCTAGTGACGCATTTATACATATTTCTATAAAAGTCACTTTATGAAACCATTGTAATAAATAGAGCATTTGATCCTATATGAGCAAATGCTCTATTTATCACAATGGTTTCAAAATACAAAATTCTAAAATTTTCATTTTCTCTAATTATTGCTCCTTTTCGGTAGATACATTCAGAGAGGTTGTGTCTAAAAATAGCCTAGGAAATAATGAGTTAAGGTAATTAGGGTATTATTGTCTGTGAATCTTACTATCAAATAACCCATGACTTAATACATGTAATTATATCCACATCATATAAAAACCCTTTTGTCAATTAGATGCCATTGCAAATAATAAACACAATCTAAGATAACAAGATCATACACTTCTTTTGAGTTTAATGGGTCTAAACAACTCCTTCAGGAAATGTGCAGTATGAGAAATAATGAGTAGTTGAATGTTAATAGTTAAAACAGTTATTATCAAATATAAAATTTGAAACAGTGTATTTATTTTTTATGAAGTAAAACGGTTTTATGAAGGAAATGGTACAATTCACTGTTATACTTTAGTTGAACCGTGTACTAAATTTTGCTCGATGCTTTTTTTCCCCAGACCATGAACTTCAATGTATATTTTCGATCAACTGCATTCTAAAATAGGCAGATATCGTATCTTTGTGTTTAACGCTTACAGTGCGGGACACGAGTCACTAATAAATGCCCTTTGCAAACAGTGTAGACCCAGATGAGAGGGATCCTAGAGGAGCCCTTTCATCAGGACCTGCACTGTTTGTCATGTTACATTTTTTTTTAGAAAAATCCCTAAGTTTTCACCATAAACATGATCTTTTTGAATTTTGGAATAGTCCATTTGAAAACTAAGCGTTGCAATGGCTAATGCAGTTGTTTATAATGAAAATGTCAAAGTCAAACAAAACGTAATAAACATTCATAATGGCTGAAATGAAACTAAACAGACCCAGTTCGCTATAGTAAACAACTAAACTCTAGTAAACAATTAAACATACCAATGTCCTCAAATAAAATTATTAAGCACAAATCAGACAATGTCATTAAAATACGTATGGGAAACTAATAAACAACACATATAGAGAGAAACTATATCTAACAGGTGAAGTGGTACTCACTATTTTATCCCTTTACTCCGTAGATACGCCTATCTGTGCCTTTGCAAATAAAGTAGGATCCTTTATGTTTGCTTATGAAATAATATAGATATGATTCTAAAGTTTCTGCCATGGCCAAGCAACTTTATGTCCATGTGTCATTATAAAACATAAACTAATTATTATTCATAAGGTATTATTTCTTATATAATTATTCACGGAGTAAAGGGTTAACGCGATCAAGGTATAAGTATATGTAGTTAACCCTTTAAGTATGCCAAACAATAAAATTTGCATTTGCAAACATTGTAGATTTAGATAACAGTGCTCCTAAAGGGGCACTTTGGTCAGGGTCTGTGTTGTTTGTCATTCAAAGTACGAGTACTCTAGGAAATTTAATATTTTCATACTGAATAGACTGTACCATAAACCCTTTCGCTGCCAAACAATGTCGTCTGCTAACTTTGTCGTCTGCTAGAAATTTTCATTCTTTTGATTTTCTTCATGTTTGTTTCAAAAACATAGTAACAGTAACAAACAGTTTGGATCCTGATGAGACGCCGAGTTACTCGGCGTCTCATCTGGATCCAAACTGTTTGCATAGGTAATCACAGATCCGGCATTGGCAGCGAAAGGGTTAAACATTATTATACCTCACGTGCCTTTCCTATACAAATGTTCCATATGCATGCCATGACACAATTTGTGCTGTTCCATGCACCATCATCTCGTGCGGGCAACATTACGTCTAGATCAATGAGCTAAAAGTCATTTTAACCGTTTTTTGTTCTGTTAAATGCTTTGAGACATATCGCGTTTTTGCGACTATTTTGGAGGAGGATATGTCAAGATTAGACAGTGAAAGGCCTCCGCCAGTACCACACGTGTAAAGAATGGAAGTGTGGAACTGTTCCGTGATTTTGAAGCACCGGGTAGATCACTAACGTTTGTTTCAAACTGTTTATTGTTGTCATTGAATAAATTGTGTTGCTGATGGAATTGATTGCAATGTTCGGTATAATAAGATGAATATCGAATCCCATGGAGGGCGACAGCACGTATTGTCAACCATCGGTATGGTAATGGCCACCTCGACTAACGCCTCGGTAGACATTACCCACCTCGGGTTGACAATACGTGCTGTCGCCTTCCCTGGGATGTGATAGTTATATACTGTTCAATTTTGAACATTAAGCATTCAGATGGTTAATATTATGTAACATTATTATTTGTTTACAAACTCAGATACATGTA
The DNA here is from genome assembly GCA_963576725.1 of Azorinus chamasolen. Classification (NCBI taxonomy): domain Eukaryota; kingdom Metazoa; phylum Mollusca; class Bivalvia; order Cardiida; family Solecurtidae; genus Azorinus; species Azorinus chamasolen. The sequence goes on from OY755242.1 coordinate 87,704,533, forward strand.
CATGTATATAATTATATGGAACATTTCTACCAATCTGATCAGGGCCTGTTCTGTTTAACCAATTCCCTCATACTGACGCCTTTTGACGCCTCTGTAAAGAGCCACTTTTTGAAACCACTGTGAGTAAATGCTCTATTTAAGACAATGGTTTCAAAACTACACAGTTCTAATATTTTCATTTTTTCTAGTAAATACTCATTTTCGGTAGATTTATTCAAAGAGATTGGGACTAAAAAGGGTTACATGTATGAAGGAATGGGTTAAATATGGAATGCGACAGATCGGACCCTAAAATTTCTGCCATAAATAAAATCCCAATGTATATATTTTTTAGAAATATTTCGCTAATAAATATGAATAGTCACCATGTTTTCATCTTACAGTAATGGATAAACATAATACTTTACACCGTAGATAGAGCTTTAAATAACGTTTAGCAGCCATCTGATAAGGGTGTGCTCTGTTTGCATATGGAATAATATACATGTAGATCTGATTCTGCAGTTTCGGCTATGTTCAAAAACGCATGTTTTTTATATACTTTTATCAATTTTCAGTTAATAAATATTCATGATTTCATTATTTATTACTACTAATAGTCATGCAGTAAACGTGCAGTTTGCATTTACACTCCTAAAACTCGATTATAACACGGTTGGTGTTTTGCGCTATGTAAATATTCACCACCTGTCTGGCTCTTTAAAACATTTCCTGTGAATGGTTACGGAATAATCTGCCTTTCTAGAATCACTACATTGTCATTATGTCGTTGAAGCACTGAACAACATTTGATTGTAATCCAAATAGTTAAGGTGTTTGTGCTAATGCATATCACCTTAAACCAGATGAACTCCATTAAAGATATGTCAACTAGATAATTATCGGCGTGTATTGTTGTCCGAACTTCTCGCGACGTATATTTTTTATATGGATGACAAATCCTAATCAAATCTTCAAATGCATTTGATACTCATTATTTTGTCCTTTAAAACAACAAACAAACAATAAATAAATAAATAAGAGCTGAGTGTTTTCGCTTTGCACATGTCGGGTCGATCCGTCGTTTGGCTAGATGGTTTCCGATTAGTTACTCAACAACCTATTCTATATCAATATATAAGAATTCTCATATTGATAAGGAAGCCGATCATGATAAGCCTACATGTATGACCTCAGTTGGTGTTTAGGTCAGTAGCTCAAGGACACGCTGCATGGTCAAATGTCAAAATCATAGCTTGGCTGACATTTAGGGGCGTACAGTAGACTGGACACAGGAATCTTAAAAAGCAGGTGGTTGCTTAATACGGGTCTAAAGTAATGCAGAAAGCTCATATTGGAGCCGTCTGATAGACATTTTCTCTCAAACATTTCTTACACGGACTTGGTAATATCCGAAGCATAAAATTTATACCGAAAGCCATGGCAACGTTTTTATTTATTTGTCAATGTATGGAGTATTTCTGAACGTGAACGAAAATCATCTCATTCCCTCATATGTATGCCTTTTGATGCCTCTGTAGAATGCATAGGAGCAAATGCTCTATTTATCACAATGGTTTCAAAACTACACAATTGTGAAAGTTTCCTTTTCTCTAGTAAATACTCCTTTTCGGTAGCCTAAAATAGCCTATGAATGAAGGAAAGGGTTAAATTGCAGCAATATGGTCGCTCAATTGTTGCTGGAAAGTTTCAGGGGGCTTGCTGCAATGAGTGAACATGTGAGAATCTTTGCCAACAGTTTGGATCCAGATGAGGCATCGAGTAAGTCGACACCTCACCAGAACCCAAACTGACATTCTACGATACATTCACTATTAAAGCAGACGATTGTTTGTTTGCAGACGACAATTATTTGGCGCCAAAATCGTTAATCTCGCATGCGGCAAATTAATGTCTTAAGTTTTCAAGCATTCTAGACAAATGACTACTGTCTCAATTGATATGTCATTTTCATGTTCTTTACTTTTACATTAACCATAATCCCTAATGTGAGGGGACCGTTTGCAAACAGTACATATCCAAATTAAAAGACTCCCTAGGGAGCCCTTTGGCCAGGGTCTGCACTGTTTGTCGTTAAATAATTTTCTTCAGTGATAAATTTTGATACATTTGGGTTTGTCTAATCAATATTCAGAAAGGGAGGAGCCTGCTTAAACTGGTGTTAACCCTTCGCTTGCTATTCACGTCAATATACGTACCTGTAAATAGTGAAGACCCAGATGAGACAGCTCCCGCAGGAGCTGTCTCATCAGGGTCTGCACTATTTACAAATTGATTGTGCAACCAGTGCACTCAACAGCAGTGATTGTACAGCGAAATACTTGTACACAGTAAAGATATATGTAATTATACAACAGGGCATGGGCAAAGAAGGAGAAATGTATTTTAAAATTCAGCAAGCGAAGGGGGTTAACCCTTATCTCAAAATCCGCAATCTGACTCGAATATGCAAACGACTTGAATCCAGATAAGATGTCCAGTAACTCGGTATCTCATCTCGATCAAAGTGGTTTGAAACTCGGTCAAAAGTTTCTCAAAAGCCTTATTGGATCAGATGTGATCAAAGTTGACCAGATCTATATTAGAGCCGCCATTACTTTTTTTTACAGCGGGGTAAGGTAAACCCTTTCACCGCCAATGTCATAAAAATGCACCACAACAAATAGTGCAGCCCCAGATCAGACACCGCATGCTCAATACTTCAGGGACTTTTACGTTTTGCCCCAATCTCTAGTTCTATATCTGTACATAGATTATTTCTTTGAAATTTGCATCTATTTATCTCATTTCCTTTTTTTACCGAATTGTTTAATGAAATTTTGTTGCAGACTGTAATTATAAAATTGTCGCCGAAAGGACCAATAATGGTAAATTGAACGAAATAAGTAAATGGTTCATTGTATATCAACCTCTATAATGCATAAAACACCAGCTTACATTAATTATTTCGCTGCTAACTATTGTCGTCTGCAAACTTTGTCGTCTGCTACAATTTTCACTTTTTTAAATTTCTTCATTTTTGTGTAAAAACTGTCACAGTAACAAACAGTTTGGATCCTGATGAGACGCCGAGTTACTCGGCGTCTCATCTGGATCCAAACTGTTTGCATGGCTAATTAAAGATGCGCCATTGGCAGCGAAAGAGTTAAAGGGATAATCCCTACAACGAACACATATTTTCAATATTTTCATAAAATATGGTGCTGGTTATGTTCAATTATTCTTATAAAGATCGTCAGTTTGAAAATATGTATCGAAAACAAGCTATTGAAACAAAAGAAACCGTTATTGTCGATACTTATAAATTGTGGTTTTACAACAAAATATCCGCCTATTTCGAACACCTACAGCACTAAAATGCAACCGAATACGTATTAATATATCATGTAGCAACAGGGTCTTCGATATCCAACGGATGAAGATTTTGTATAGTTCAGTGTTTATTCGTGTGGTTGTTTTGGCGATATACTTCTTTCAATGATTTATATAATGTTAAGTTATTTTTAAAACGCGTTACAAGTAGAGAATATTTCTGTAACATTCAAACCAACAGAATTGCAGTGTTTGTCATTAACCCTTCTCTTGCTGAATTTTAAAATACATGTCTCCTTTTTTTACCCATGCCCTGTTGTATAATAAAATATATATTTACTGTGTACACGTATTTCGCTGTGCAATCACTGCTGTGGAGTGCACTGGTTGCATAATCAACTTGTAAATAGTGCAGACCCAGATGAGACAGCTCCTGCAGGAGCTGTCTCATCTGGGTCTTCACTATGTACAGGTAGGTATATTGACGCGAATAGCAAGCGAAAAGTTAATCCTTTTCCTATGATATTTCATGGTCGATTCCAACCATTATAAACGTTGAATCAAATAACTATTTATTTTATAATTTCATATACAATTGAATACATAGTTATTCCAATTACAATATTGTCGTGTCTAAGATAATTTATAAGCAAACAGAGCAGACACTACATTAATCGTCTGATCTAGGTCTATCCTGTTTGCAAATTTCCCAAAAGGTGTTTCTGTGGAGTAAAGGGTTAAAAGAAAAACTATGTAGTGATTCTCCAAAGGCCTTAAAGATGCGTGAATGTGGCTACAAAAATAAATAGATTTTCCCCCGCGTCTTTCCTGGGACAAATGAAATATAGTTAACCCTTATCCCGTCGCGAGGGACCTGGTAATATCATCCAGCATTGATACAGATCAGACGCCGAGTTAGTCAGCGTTTCATCAGGATCCAATATGTTAACCGCACACTTAATATATTTTGATACGCTTAAACGAATTGGAATTGGATAAATTAAAGTTTGTTCAGACATGCAGCTTGAAATAATGTACGTTGAACGGCTGAAAGTATTACTAGTCAATATCATTAATAAAACACCAGCTACTTAATTTAAAAACAAGCGGTATGTAGAATTATCTCGAAGTTTGACTTTAATAATAAAACGTGTAACCCTTCACTCCATAAATACACCTTTTTGCTTCTTTCAAACAGAGTAGACATAGAACAATTAATATTCATTATGTCATTATTTCTGACATGACTATTCATGGAGTAAAAGGTTATATAAGTTTAATCCCTTTCTTGATAATCCCGCCTTTTACGCATATGCAAAGAGATTAGACCAATACTAGACAACTCCCACAGGAGCTCTCTCATCAGGGTATGCATTGTTTGCTAATATTAAAGATTAAAATTTCCGTAGACGAGATATGTCATACATAGACCTGTATGCTTACAACCAACACTGCCACAGTCTGTGTCCTATTAGACAAGAATTACCATACACGTGCTTGCAACCACAGTCTGTGTCCTAGTAGACGAGATTTATCATGCATGTGCTTACAACTACAGTCTGTGTCCTAGTAAACGAGATTGACCATGTATGTGCTTACAACTACAGTCTGTGTCCTAGTAAACGAGATTGATCATGCATGACTTTGTGATTGCAAACCGCAGTCCGTGTCTTAGTAGACGATATTGGCCACACGTGTGCTTGCAAACCACAGTTTGTGTTTTAGTAGACCAGATTGATCATGTATGTGCTTGCAAACCAGCCTGTGTCCTAGTAAACGAGATCTTGCAGCCAACAGTCAGAGTGATTGTAGATGAGATTGGTCATATATGAGTGTGCAACAGTCGGAGTCCTAGTGTACTTGATTTACCATACATGTACATGCAGCTAACCTCTATTAGGACACAGACTGTGTACTAGTAGAGGTGGTTGGTCATACATATGCGTAGAGCCAACGGTCCTAGTAGACGCGATAGGTCTAGATTGAAACGGCATTAGTTGTTTTAGTAACGTATGGTATGCTAAGGCTTAACTCACTGACTGACAAGGGCGATTTTGTGATATCTTTGTTAACGGTTTGGATATACAGTGGCACGTCGCTAACTCGAATTCGGATAACTCGAACACCAGGATAACTCGAACTAAAATATCGATCCTTCCAAAATTTATAACAGAAAATGGCTTTAAAATATATCACTACGCATATCTAAAAATACACGTGGCAGACTAATGCAGTTCTAAAGTAATGATGAAAGCTCCGCATTACTTTAGACCAGCATTAAGCTGTGAACTTGAGAAATTGTCCAGATTAGAAATCGGATAACTCGAAATTGTGTTATCTCGAAGTAATTTGTATGGGCCCTTGACGTTCGAGATATTGAAGTTCAACTGTATTCCGATAAGACACTACAATAAAGCCAAGTAGGAGCTGATCAAAATCTGATTTGGGTCTACTCTGTTCACAAAGGCATCAAAGGGCGTCTCAATGAGGTAAATGGTTAAGAAACGAAACGAATAAATATCTACGATATGAATTGAAGCAGACGAGACATTCTGCAGAGGGCAATTATATACATGCATGGCAACAACCATACAGCAATAGGGTTAACTAAACGAACTTTAATTACGTTGCCAAGTAAACTTTTGGATCCAGTATTACTGGTACATGTATCTCGACGTCCAATCAGGATTCAACATGCTTAATGCTGTAAATATGCTTTAACCCTTTCGGCGCCAAATTTCTAATTGTCGTCTGCAATCCAATATGTTTTAATCATTCGGTACAATAAGGAGATGAGATGAATAAATACAAATTTCAAAGGAATAAAGCACAGATATAGAACTAGAGATTCAAACAAAAAGTGAAGTCATTGAAAAGGCGGCGTCTGATCTGGGACTGCACTATTTGTCGTGGTGCATTTATGCGACATCGGCGGTGAAAGGGTTAAATGGCAGCAAACTAAGAAAAGCAGAAGACGAATAAAAAATAAGAATAAGAAAAAAAAAAGATGCAGACGACTAAAACTGCAGACTACACTAAACGGCAGCAAACTATTTAAATGCGACTTATTGGCGGATCTATGATGCAATAACTAGTATATATCCTGTTGTAGAGTGCTTAACGGTATTATATTAGTTGGGGATTATCCGGTCTGTCGGTGCGTTCCTGATTCTCAAGTACCTTTCATCAAGCGATTAAAAAGTCGAATGATTGATAGTGTCATGATCACGTGGTTCATAAGTACTTGTTTGAAAGAAATCCAGAGGTTCAGATAAGAAGCTAAATCTAAACATTTTCAGGAATTGCTTCGTTATTCCTCCACCAAACCTTATACTGTGACCCCTCTTTAGAATCGTCTCTTCGAGACCGATTCTAAAGAGTGGTCACAATATAAGGTTTGATGAAGAAATGACGATTTTAGAATTTGGGTACGGACTTTTACCTGTAGCTCTGTAAACCCATATAACCCTTTACGCGATAGATGCTTTTCGACGCATTTGCAAACAGTGTATACTCAGACTAGATAGCTCATGTAGGGGTCGTCTGATCAGGGTATTCTATGTATCAACCTTGGCATCGTCTGATATCGGTCTACGCTGTTTGTCTTTGTTCTTTTTCTATGACACGAGGAATAAATATGCAATCCCTTTGAAAGTTTGATGTTCAAAGTGGACTTACCCATTAGCAATTAACTAAATTGTGAAATGCTTAAGGTTAAAATATTACATTGAATGACATGCAATGCATACCCTAATAAGAAATCCTCCCCACCCCCTGGGGTCACCTTTTATGGGCATTCGCTCTTTTCAAACGCCTGTTCATTCGTTTCCAGCATTTAATTGTCTAAAACTGGAGTATTGAAACAAACCAGCATAATGTCATTTTCGATAAAGGACCATAGCTTTTTCATAACCAATCACGATTCAGTGAGAACATATGCAAACAGTTTGGATCCATATAAAATGCCGAGAAATTCAGTGTCTTATCAGGATCCAAACTACCCAATGATGTGATTGTGTTTCGGAATCCAAATGAAAGAAAATTTAACAATTAATACTTAAGCAGGTGATACTGCCTGATCAGGGTCTGCTCTGTTTGCTTTTGATATGATATAGGTCGGATTCTAAATTATTTGTGAAAGCAAAGGATTCCATTGAAAAGTTTCCATTATAAAACTTCAGCTAATAAATATTCATGATGTCATCATTTCTCACATGAATATTGAACAGGGAAAGGGTTGATACCGGGATTATCAATATTACCTAATCTGTATTGGCTTTATGGTATATCTTAGTTAATGCACTGGCAATAGATCGACCATAGACCATAGTTTATTTATACATGTAGCACATAGTACAATCATGGCGTATTAATGTACTAGGTTTTATAAATAAACTATAATCTTTATAGATTTAGTGCCAGTGTTCAAATGTTATATTTACAACTTTGAAATGGTATTCCAAAACTTAAAAATGAACATTTGATCTCTTTACTCAATTAATACGCCTTTCTACCTTTTTGCAAACATACTATACACATATCAGATGACTCCAACAGACTCCTGTCATGGTCTGCTCTATTTGATTATGTTATGGTACAGATATGATTCTACAGTTTGTGCCATGGCCAAATATTCCTGTTTCCATATCCTATTATACTAATTATTCTAATTAATATCCATGGTGTCATCATTTCTTACATGAATATTCATGGAGTAAAGGGTTAATACAGATATTACTAATTATTCATGATTCTTTATTGACTTAAACTAGACACAGTTCATTGTCATTCAACGATATTCAATGAAGAAAATATTCCAAAAAAGGGAATTATTATAATACTTAAATACTTGAATTGCTCTGATCTAATATTTCAACCACTAAGGGCCTTTTTCAAAGATTATCTTTGAAAAGGCCCTTAGTGGTCGAACTATTAGATCAGATATATTCAATGCATAATAATAATTGGTACATGTGATAGATTGTATGGCACTCGTATTAATTCAACATCCAAAATTCAATAACCAAGACGTCCTTATAGAAAATATATAGTCTCAATATATAATTGTATACCATGTAATATACGAGGATGGAATCAAACGTTACATAAGTACTCGTTTGTCTGTGATTTGCAAACAACTAGAACCCAGTTAAGACGCAGAGTAACTCTTCATCTCATCAGAATCTAAGCTGTTTGACTTTCGGTCAATATTTTCTCAAAAGCATATTTGATGTACATGTTCTCAAGCTTGTGATTGGCCAGATTTGAGCCAAAGGCTTGAATCTGACCAATCAAAAACTTGAGAACGATCTCAGACTCAACTTAAAAAGTTTTATAAGCATGGAATTTGAGCAGACATTTGTACATTTGCGGGTATGTCTAAGAGATTGGTATGCATTCAACATGCTTGTATCACACACACACATAGCAAACGCACATCTGTGGGTAACAAAAGTCGTGCCTCAATTGTTATTCTAACGCCAATACAATACAATATCGGCTTATCTGAACATATGACGGCTCTGACTGAGACATCTGATTGGCTCTAGCTGTATTAACTGAAGAAGAACAGCTATAGAAAATGCTGGTCCATGATTGACATTTGGTCATTTAACTATAATGATATTGACATGTCTTTATTTTCTGGAACATATTCTGGCACATTCCGAATTCGCGGGAACACATGTTTGCTCGTATTCGAGTACAGTAAAATCTGTCTTAAGCGGCCATTAAGTAGAAGTCAAAAGCATAGTGACTGAACTTATGATGTCTTACAATGTCATAATTGTTTAACCTAAATAGTTGACATATGTCTTATGGCAGAACTGAAGTACGATACGAAACATCTTTTGGTTGAATCTAAGAATGATATGAAATGTCTTGCGGTTGAACCTAAGTACGATTGCTGAACGTCTTTTGACTGAAGTTATACGTATTGTGACAGAACTGAAGTACGATACGAAACATGTTTCGGGGGACCTAACTAAGTACGATAGCGAACGTCTTTTGGCTGAAGCTAATACAAAGTTATACCTGGGTGTATTATGGCAGAACTTAAGTTCGATGTCAAACGTCTTTTGACTGAATATAAAACTAACGTTAAGCAGCTTGTGACTGAACCTAAATAAGATTTTTCAAATGTCTTGTTGCTGAACCCAGTCACGATGTCAAACATCGTGATAGTTATTTTAGGTTCGATGTAAAATGGTGTGTTGCTAAACTCTTACAAGCTGTCAACCATCTTTTGGCCTAATTAAGGACCAAAATAAAACGTTTTGATGCTAACCCTGGCGCGATGTCAAATATATTGTGACTTAATCTTGTTACGATCTCTAATATATTGTTTCTTAATGTAGGAACCTATTTATAATGCCACATATCTTGCAGCTTAACGGCGTGTGGAATTGCTTGCAAGATGTAAGCTAGTGATATTATTTATAGATATAATCAGTTAAAACCTTGATCTGTTACCGTTTTTATTTCGTATTCGCCCAAGCTTACGAAACTATAGTTACTCGACGTATCCTCTGTGTCCAAGCTGTTTACAGATACACGTACTAGTCAGGTCGTACTTAGGGTAGTACGAGTACGAAAACTACTTACTAAATGCAAGCAGTATTTAAGCCCTTCAAAGTGTTGTCGTATACAATGCAACCTAGCTGATCCGAACTTATATAGAAAGGTGACTGCTTAATGCAATATGGGTAATGTAGAAAGCTCCAAGTGGAGCTGCTACCTGTCTTAAAGACGCTAATGACACTTATATTAGTATTCGCCCAATCGTTTATTTTCTTGTATGTATGCTAGTCTTTAATCATTTACTCCATTACTACGCCCTTTAACGCCTTTACAAACAGAGTAGACCCAGATCAGACGGCTCCTGTAAGAGTTGTCTATTAGGGTCTGCTCTGTTTTCTTACGGACTTACGTAGATCTTACAATACAGTTTTTGCCATGGTCAACATATCCTGTTGTTTTGTGCTACAATTAAAACTAATCTAGTTGATATTAATTAATATGTTATCATTTCACACATAAATATTCATTAAGTAAATGGTTAAGTCAAACTGCAAATGTAACCTAACAAACGTGCAAGCCTGGTGTAATTAATTATATTCGTTGTTTATTTGATTAGATAAGAGTGTATAACATGTTTTCAATGTACAGTAGAGCCCATCTAATGCGACCACTTAATGAACAAATATTTCTGCCTTTATAAGCAGGTGACTGCTTAATGCAGGACAAAAGGGGTTTTACTGTACTGTATCATCGGTGTCAGTATGAATATATGGTGCAATAAATCAGTCCCACAGACATCATGCACGCGTATTGTTACATTAGACAAACGCCCAATGCGATTGTATTTGACTGTCATTTCAGATTCCATTAGATCTTTCATGGTCAAATAAATCTATTCTGCTAAGATTATCGTCAAGGTCAATATCTGTGTTGTTTCTTCAGTTTTTAACCCTTTACTCCAAGAATATCCACGTAAGATATAATGACATAATTAACCCTTCGCTTGCCATTCACGTCAATATACGTACCTGTAAATAGTGAAGACCCATATGAGACAGCTCCTGCAGGAGCTGTCTCATCTGGGTCTGCACTATTTACAAGTTGATTGTGCAACCAGTGCACTCCACAGCAGTGATTGCATGTAGCGAAATACTTGTACACAGTGAAGATATATGTAATTATACAACAGGGCATGGGTAAAGAAGGAGAAATGTATTTTAAAATTCAGCAAGCGAAGGGTTAATATTAATCTAACTTATTGTTATTTATAATAACACATGGGCACATGGATTGTTGGCCATGACAGATGCTGTAGAATCATATCTATATTATATCAAAAGCAACAATGAAAACGACGGACCCTGATACAACGGCTCCTTCAGAAGCCATCTAGTTTAAACAGTTTTTTTCATTAATTGTCATATCATCGGTACAAACCTTCTGATCTAAGTTCTGTTTCAAAAGGCGCAGAAAGGCGTAAATCTGGTGTAATAGGTTAAACTAAACAAAAACGTTGCGAGTCTAGCAGTTTAGACGTGATGTGTTAACCCATTACCTCATAGGCTAATATTAGATACAATCTCTTTGAATAAATCGACCGAAAAGGAGCATTAACTAGAGAAAAGGAAGTTTTTTAGAACTTTGTAAATTGAAACCATTTCTTTATTTGTCACAATGGTTTCACAAAGTGACTTCTCTACAGAGTCGTCAAAAGTATTGAAATAAACGACGAGGGTGGCATGTATTACCTGGTTACTGAGAAATACATTAAACCTTTTTTTGAGCGACCACTTACTGATGTAACATAGCAGTCCCAATAGTATGGATGTAAGGGGTATCCGAGTACTCGGGTACTCGTGAATCATACCCCGCAAACCAGAGGGGTATACATACTGGGTTGTCATGTTACAGGACATTTGGTGGCTTACTGCAGGTTGAAAGTACAGTAAAACCCCGCTAATGCGACCACCAAAAAGGGGCATAATTCTGGGTGGCAGAGGCAGGTGGTAGCTTAATGCAGGACGAATGTTATGCAGAAAGCTCCTATAGGAGCTTTCTGCATAACTTTCGTCCTGCATTAAGCAACCACCTGCTTTAAACGACACCAGTAGCTGTTTATTAAGTGGTCGCATTAGCGGGGTTTCATTGTATTGCTGTTGTGTGTGTTACTTGCGTTCTACTTGAGACAGCCATTGGCTTCTTTGGCTTAACCTTTTACTCCATTAATATGCATGTAAGAATTGATTTATATATAAGAATACTAATAAGCTTAATATATATATAGCCATATGAACACGAAGGAGCCACTTGATCTGAGTACAGTATACTCTGTTTGCAAGGGTGCTTAAAGGCTTATGTGTCGAGTAAGGATTATATTGGATATAAATCGCTTTGAAGAAGATCTAGTACATATGCACTTGCCTCATTACTACAATTTAAACAGTCATGTACGATAAACTTACTCATTCAAATTCACCCCATCATAAGCATTAAACAATTTAATGTGTCAATATCTAATTTCCTGTCAAATTAATCTAATGTTGACACGCACTTACGAAATAACTGTCACATCTCATCGCACGTCCGAAGTCATGCTTGGAATGAAACAACATACAGAATAGAGATTCCATTAATATTGTATTCAGTGTTACAAATTGCCTTCAGGGGCCTTCTTATCATGATCTGTACTGCTTGCTTACAGAATTCTACACTGTCTGCCATTGCTATAATCTCATGTTTTTACATACTATTATGACAAAATAAGCAACTAAGTATTCATAACGTCATTATTTATTACATGAATATTAAGTAAAGGTGTTAAAAGGTAAGGGGTTGTACAACATAATACTCTTAGGTTCATTACATGTTTCGTTCCTTTACTCAATAGATGCGCTTTTGTACATCTTTGTAAACATAGTAGATCAGACACAAGTCGTCTGATCAGGGTCCACTCTGTTTGCATTATACAGGTTTTCCCAGGGACGTTCCGTGTTCATAGTCAATTTCCGTGCATACATACACAATTGCGGCACATCCATCGCTTTGTTTTGTCACCAGAAAGTTTTGTAACATTGCAATTGTCCTACCTTGTAAGTAAGTAATTTGGCCTATGCAGTTTGAACGAAGGGAGGATTGTTTTTTCCTTTATCATTTATAACATAATACATGTAGTTACATTTCTTGCCATGTGACTCGATTTGATAAGATGTTTTGATTTGATTATATATGTAACAAGATACTATATGTATAAGTTACTAATAAACTATGTCTATGTCTAGTAATTATTAGTAATTATTTTGTGTCATTTAGCCTTCATCTGTCAGCTCTTTGCAAGGCGTAGTGTTCGATTGTTAACAAATTAGCAATTTTCATATTACCTCTTTGACTATTTATCTTACTTGCATAGGATAGCAGAATACTAACAATAAAGAGCTTATAGATCTATTCGTATATATAACCAACCAATAAATACTAGCATTAAAGGGTTTTATAAATATATCCGTATAATACATATATTCTTTATTTCAGTCTCAACATGGTATACATTATTTACATACACATGAAATTACAAAACATATTAACCATGTCATTCAAAAGAGAATTATAAGAGACTAACAAGTACATTTATCATAAGACACGATTTCTCGATAATCATACATCATATTTCGAGAAACCAAACCAGAAAATAAACCATGTTAATAGTGCTAATCTCATTACTAAAACATGCCATCAAGTTTATTTTTAAAAACTGAATGTCAAGACTGCATAAATGTGCCTTATTACGAAATTTTCGTAAAACATCCACCATTACCATCGATCAGATCTAGCAGAATTTACATGGGCGAAATAACATAAAATTTGGGATGTAAACACTTATAACACCCATATATACACATAAGATGAACTATAACAGTATTCTATACTTACACCAGTAAAATGTATCAGTTATTGCTCATACTAAGTATTATACAGATGATTCCTTCGCTGTCTTAAGATATAAAAGCAGGATTTGGCAGTAAAACGTACCAATTGCGGACTAGAAAATAACAATTATAAACAAAGAATAAATATTAGCTTTACAATGTCATGAATATATCCGTATAAACAAATAATAAACACTAGCAATAAATGGCTTATGATAACATCCGTGTAAACAAACAATAAATACTAGCATTAAAGGGTTATGAATATATTCGTACAAACAAACAATAAATACTAGCATTAAAGGGTTATGAATATATTCTTACAAACAAACAATAAAATACTAGCATTAAAGGGTTATGAATATATTCGTACAAACAAACAATACAATACTAGCATTAAAGGGTTATGAATATATTTATACAAACATACAATAACATACTAGCTTTAAATATACATATCCGTGTCAATACACAGTAGCCTTTAACCCTTTCAACTTCGATCTTTTAAATGGACTATTCCAAATATTTTAGTCAACCGTGAATCTTCAGGGATAATTTTAAAGACAAACAATGCAGACCCTGATGTGAGTCCTCTCAAGGAGTCGTTTCATCTAGATCCATACTGTTTGCAAGGGATATTAGAGACTTATTTCCCGTACTGAAAAAGTCGTGTGTTATCTACAGTAAAGCCTCGCTGATACCACTACTTAAAAACGTATGATTCTTGGTTTGTAAATGCAGGACAGGAAATATGCTGAAAGCTCCTATAGCACTTTCTGCATTACATTTGAATTTCATTAACCCATTCCCTCATATTGAAGACTTTTGACGACTCCGTACAAGTCACTTTGTGAAACCATTGTGATGAATAGAGCATTTGCTCCTATAGGAGCAAATGCTCTATTTATCACAATGGTTTCAAACTACAAAATTCTAAACTTTTCCTTTTCTCTATCTAATGTTCCTTTTCGGTAGATTCATTCAGAGGTTGTATCTAAAAATAACCTATGAGGTAATTGGTTAAGCAACCACCTGCATCAGACTCTTATGTAGGAAAAGTATACGTTCAAATTAGAGGACTTTTAATGCACTATTCAAACGCTTTCCTTTGGAGAACGCAACTGTTTCATCGTTGTATTGCGGCTACATATTTTTCTCTCAAAGGTTATTGGCCTCTTATCGTTGGTTTGTCAAGAATAAGGTCGACAATTCAACGCGACCAGACATCCCAAGGTGACACTGAAATTATAAAGAGACGTCATATTCTCTAACCTAGCGATTTCCATTTCGAGTAAAGAAAAGTACAAAAATGAGTCATGCAGGAAATACCACATACAGAACAAGCACTCGCCCGAACAGCAACACAAGGAAACAGCAAATGTACATGGGTAGAAAAAACAACAAGAGACGCACAAAGACAAAACAAACATACAATAGGAGGAAGATGGAAGTACCGCCTTGGAACGGTCAGTGACAAAAGTCACCGGGGGTTTAAACCGGTTTATGGGCGCCCAACCTCACCCTTATTCCATCCCCATCCTAAACGACAAACAGTGTAAATAAACGTATCCCCTCTCCGACTAATCTACAACAACCGCGACAGCAAATACAGTGGTAAAGTGCATGTATAACAAAAAAACATTTAATTGAACATACTGTATCCACCTATCGCTAGTGTACTCAATGATTGAGCTGCAAACAGAGTAACTGTAGAAAAGTAATAAAGGGTACGACAAAAATGAAATAGTACAGATATCCGACGTTCTCCTTCCATTTCTGGATTTAAGAGGTCGCCTTCATAGAGTACTAAACCTTTCTTGTCGGCGTACATAACTGTCAATTACACATCCTTTAACTGGAAATAGGTCAAACACTTAATGAAAATACAAGACATTTATTTATATTATGAACGGAAAACTCACGAAACAACAGAAATGCGGTTGTAGTATAACCAGTCTTAACCCTTTCTCTGTTCTATGTTTATTCCCAATTTCAATACCTACTGAAATTCATGGACAAAATAATTATAATGAAACATCGGAAGGTGAAAAATTGTAGCCATTTTAGAAAGTAAAGAAACAGATAGTTCAAATTCCATAAGCAAACAGAGCAGACTCTGATCAGACGGCTCCTATATAAGCCGTCTGATCTGGATCTACTCTGTTTGCAAATGCGTGAAAACGCGTTTATATGAGGGAAAGGGTTAAACGGCCATTTATTTATTGAACAGCTTACAAATCAGAGAGTTGCTTAAGGTATTTCCATCAATGGCCATTTGTTTACCTCTATTCAATTTGACCTTCATATTAAAAATTGATTAAATCTATATTTTTAACACTGTTTATATATAAAATAATAGCTGAAAAATTGTTAAAAATATAGATTTAATAATGTTTTAATATGAAGGTCAAATTGAAAGAAAGTAAACAAACGGCCATTGCCGGAAATACCTTAATGCAGGACAAAAGTTTAACATGGTTAAATTGGTTATTTGTGATAATAGATAATTACGAAAGTCTTAAACACTGAATTATTTATTATCACAATCATAATGAAAACAGCTCATGTGAGATGCATTCAGCTACCACCTGCCAAACAGACCATTAATTAGACCTTTTTTAATGACCGCATAACCCCTTCCCTTATGTAAGCGCATTTTGACGCATCTACAAACATCTACAGCTTCTGCCTGGGTCGAAATGTCCTGTGTTCATATGTCGTTATACAAATAATCTTATTAATATTCATGACGCCATTATTTCCTACATGAATATTCATCAGGGAAAGGGTTAAGGCAGACTCTACTGTATTGATATTAGCCACTAATTTGCCACAATACATACACATTATGTAGATATAAGGGTAGTAGTTGTACTTCATGGCAAGATTGAAGAAAACAGACAAAACTAAATAATGACTGTGTCTGCGATATTTTGAAGAGCAGAACAGAACTGAGTCTTTGTTATCTTGTATAATATGCACACTGTTATTCATAAACGTATACTACAAGTACAGTTGGTAACAAACACATTCAAATATATAACGATGAAGATAAACAAAGCAGGTCCTTCGGATGCACAAGGAGCAACGTGAAAAGAGAAAATTCCAGGCTCGGTTTTATGGATTCTGTTCATGAGCGGCAAAAAAGGTGCAACACTATCTGTCGCCCCCAAACCCACCCACCCACCACCATCTACCACCACTCATCCACCCCAATCGTTGACATTCATGATTCAGAAAATATAACAACACTGAAAATGAAGTACGGGGTGACTTTCACAACACCCACACAAATTATCAAATCTTACACTTAAAGCAGACGACGATGACTGCAGACGAATATTATTTGGTGCCAAACGAATTGTCATACGTTGTATTATATATATATACAAGGTTTTAAATTCTGTTACCTGATATTTTCATTGTAAACCAATAAACTTTTTATTAAAGTTAAGGTACAAATTGTGAAATATATAATGTATATGTTCCTTATTTCATATATACTATCGCGTTCGAATTCGCCTTAGTCAAGATCAGATGCAATTTTTTGTAACATTTTGGGTCAATTTTGAAGGTTCTTACTTTGGCATCATTTCATGTTTAACTGTTTACTGAAAAACTATAGTTACAAGATTGGCAAATTTCCATGCTTAGAAATAAAGTATATATAGAAATAAAATCAGATTAAATAATCAAAGTGAGGGAAAATATCAAGAAATACCATTATTTGAAAGAAAATGAATTCTATTCAACAGTAATGAAACTAGAAACAGCTATTGATATGATCAGTAACAGCATGAAATGAGCTACATTTCCGTACCAAACAAATGTAATTTGATAAATATTTCACCATTTTATTGGTATTTTGATGCTTGAATTTCTCTAAAAAATGATCCTCTACATGGTATCATTTAATGCATTTTTTTGCAAAACTTGCATAATAACCAAATTACAGGCTGTGTCTCAATGTGCCGGAAATGTGCTTTCCAATGTGACCTAAAGTATATCGATAGACCAAAAGTTTGTGAAAATATTAAAGATTTTCTACATTGAAGTATTTGAGAACCAATTTTCTACGGACAGGACAATCATGGTTAAGCTGGCAAATCAATATTTTAGACATCATTTATGGACAGTTTACTATAGAATTTGCCAAAAATATGGAAAATTATGATATTGCTCATCTAAAGAGCAAACTTTCATGTATACCCATTCAGAAAACTTCTAACATAATTGTTAATAATATGCATTAAATCAAATTATCAGAAAAGACAATAACCATTTCTTTTTAAATCCTGTAATAACGTTTCAAACAACAATTTATACTTTTTTATGGTGTAACTGTTTAAACCATGTAATTTGATTAACATTTCTATAAATCAAGTCAACTTATTATGCCATTGAAATGAGTCTAAAAATTATCTACGGACAGGACATAAAAAAGTCAAGGATGAATTTTGGCTAGAGTGTACCATAAAAGGGCATTATTGTTTTTTATTAATTTTATACTTTATGTACTGTTTGAAAAAAAACTGTCAACAATAAAGCTTAAAACTCGACTTCATACCTTGAAGACAACATATTACTGCAAAATGAACAGCATAACATTTCATATATGATATGTTATTATCAAATTAGCATGTACATATCCTTTTATTTCTTGCGAGCACTGAGTTAGTGTTTATATATTTAAATGTATTGAATTCTTTGATCATTTAGTATATAGATGGAAAATAATCTGGTATAAAAGATTTATGTTTGAAAATGAAACAGTTCAACTCTATATTGTCTACAGACAGGACGTTTAATGCCTATAGTGTATTTGATGCAACATAACTCATTTGATTGCTGTATACTTTTATGAATGGTAGTATTCAATAAAGTTTACTGTTATGTTAACATAATTATACATTTTTGAAATAGTGTTGGGAAACATAACTCAGTATAGTGACTAGAAAATGAAATATTTAGTACATGTATGTATTACAGTTTGATAATTAATTTAACCACATGCATTAAACCTGCATGTATAAATAGGAACCCAATATGTGAAGAAATGTTTGAGTTATTGTGTTGCATCAAAAGTGTTGATGGACAGACAGAAAATGTGATTCCTATAGGGCTGTTGCATTTTCAATGCAGGGTCCCATGTTGGGTTGGGTTTTACGGCACCGCGAAACATTCCTAAAATGAAGCCTGGACTATCAAGTTCTGTTTTCAAACAGTTTAGACCTTTACCAGACAGTTTTTGAAGGAACTGTACAAGGTACTCAACCAGAAATGGTGTTATAGCCACCTGATGCTTGCCTTTTCAATGGTTATCTCTAAAACGTGTCATATTGAACCAGAAACAATCAATTTCCAATTCAAACTTAACTGCATCAATGTCAGAAGCAACTGCAACCACATACCAATTTTCAGCAACTTAGAAAAATTATTAAATGAAAGGTAAGTCTTAATCTAGTGATTTGGGAAAAAACTGTCCTAAACATAACAAATGCTAAATGGAAAAGTAGTAAAGTCAAGCAGGCAAAGCCACATGCAAGACGCAACCACCACCAAAACACCGATAGACAGCATGACACACACACACACACACACACACAACCACACACCCAAACGCACACGCACACACACACGAAATGAACACAGAAAACACCAAAAGACACACAAGAAACAGGGACAAACGTTCCACAACATGAACAAACCATAAGCACAAAGACGCAAGGCAAACAAAAGGAAGGGTGACAAAGAGAGTACCGCCTTGGCACGGTCAGCAGCAAAAACACCACTGGGGGTTTAAACCGGTTTACGGACGTCCTAACCTCACACTTCTCTCAAAGTCACCCTAGCTTTACAAATATTGTAAATAAAGGTATCCCCGCTGGACTTACCCACAACATAGACGACGGTGAACACAGGACAACATGTAAAACATAGCATAATAACTGTGACAATCCGTCAAATATGTACTCAATGACTTTGCTGAAGTCAGAGCACCTGCAGGCAAGCCGTTAAGGGCACGACAGGGAAAAAATAATACATGAGTCTGGTAAGCTCCTCCTGTATCCAAGTTTAAGAGTATACCATCATAGAGTACTACCCTCGGCCTGTCATCGCGCAAGCAAAGAGGGAAGCGTAGCTACCGACTGTAAAAGGGTCGATAACCAAACATGCAGTGTGTTGCAATATAATAGGATCATAACCTTTCTTTTTAAATTTTTTAATGCGTTTTATAAACAAATCATGAAAATGGATATGACCCCGAATTTTCCTAAGTTTGTAGATAACATCCCCATAAAATTCTGGTTGAGAAATGCCTTGTCGCAGTAACGTCCGTAGATTGCAATTATATTTACTAATGAGAGGTAAATTTCGATAATAAAATTTAGAAAAGGTTTTCCGAAGTTTGTGATATCTGTAACCTTGCTTAAGAAGTTTATCAGTTATAACTAAATTACGTCTGTTAAAATCTTCAAGCAAAGAACAGGCTCGGGCAAACCTAATAAGTTGAGAAATATAAACACCATAATATGTAGAACGTGGCACATCCCCATCTAGAAAAGGATAATTAACAATTTTAAAATTAAAATCTTCTCTTTTAAAAAATACTTCTCAGCCTATTTGATTTAAATAACCTTGACCTTTGTCTGACATTACCAAAGTTGTATTGTGCTCAATGACTTCTTGAGTTGAGCACAAATTCCAAATCTAAAGTCTCTACCATGTCATTTAGTTTCATTTACTATTGGAAACACAATTTCAGAATCTTAGCACAATTATTAAGCTTTATAGCAACTCAATTCAACTCTAGCAAGTAGCAACCCGTCCAAAATTTTAACCTTGTGATTTTTGGCCAATATATTAAGTCTTTTGTATAGTGTCTGAACTGGAGTTTATGAACAGCCTGCTCTTATTATTGACTTATCTTCAAGTTTCTGTCTGTTATTTCTTTCTGCTCTCAGCCCATGATTTCCTATTAGCAGCTTGCTGCTTTTTTGTACTTTGATTGTTTATCTCTGGATCGCTCGGTGATCTTTCTCTTTGACATTTCATTGTACGATACTGTGTGAGTTTTGCTGTTGTTAATTTAATCCTGTATTTTCTGATTGTTAAGTCACTATTCAGTATCATTTTCTTTTGAATGGTCAGGAGATGTGTTTTGTTTTCTCAATTTTGCCATTTTAGTTAATTATGCCCGCAAATAGTCTTTTAGATATAGCATAAATTGCATGCTTGAAAATGTCCTGTCCGTAGATAATGCCTTGACATTAATTTAATCATTATTTAATATAAAACAAAAACTTTTATCTGATTTTCAATGCAGAATAGATGGCTTATTGATTTAAGGTAGGAGATAAAGACCAACAACCGTACATGTTACAAATTGGCCAAGATAATCAGAGTACATGTATATGATGTTTCATATCAAACAAAAGCAAATATGACCACCTTCAATAACACAGATCATCATAATCATTGTTTGAATATAATCTTAGTTATTAGGTCAATCATTCTGATACAGCAATATCATATTAAACTATATTTGAAAACTTTAGAGCAAATAATATGACTGATCTACGGACAAGACAGTTTCTACGGACAGGACATTTTGATACTTCTGATCATGCCACTTCCCATTTGAGGCTAAAAAATCTGTAACTACCAACCTTACAGTGAGGTGATTACATGGTGGCTGCTATTTATCTATCATAGAATAAAAGGCCATCTACGGACGGGACAGTTTTTTGGTTACATTTTACGTCCATTCTTTGTAAGGTTGTATTTGATATATCATGATATATCAGTATATAAATACATGGTTTCATAATTTTAAAGTATGTTTTTCCTTATAAATGGCATAAATAACAGAACAATAGAGGCATCTGCCTATCTATAATGAAACTTCATTGGTTGATTTAAATAAAAATTGAAAAAACATAACGAAGTAGTGTTTTTAGTCTTTTGCTAATATCTTCGCGTGTAGATGTCACAGACTCATGTAATAAGCAGCAATATAAAGGTTAGGAAAGTCTACATGTACTCAAAATGATCTATAAACTGTAAGGACACACAGCATTTACCAGTTCTACATGCAAACCAACCCATTTTTCAAATGTTACAGCATAATGCTGATTTTTGACCCTTTTTTGAGCACCTTACAGAGGGCTGTGAAAATGTCTTTAGCCGGAATGACAAAATTCTTTTTTGACAAGTTCAGGTAACCCCTCTGCTTCATTCTGAAATCAATTATAGGCAACAATAACTATTATCTTTTGAAAAAGTGCTGCATAACATAGGCATGGTATAAAAATTGCATCTGATCTTGACCAAGGCGATTACTAATTTAACACGAAGAACGTTCTTCAAATATTTAAGTTGGATGTTTAACTGCTTTAGATTCAGCGAACCCCCATATGCCTGCTGAATAACTTAATATAGATCAAACAAGTAACATAGAGTCTATGTTTCATTTTAGATTTTCTACATTTATCTAATAAATCACAACCTGCTTTTGAGGATTTGACTGACAGCTGGTATTGACAGAATGAATTCTGAAGGGAGGTGATCCCCCGAGAGCAAAAATTGCAACACAAAAAGAGAAAATTGCAGACTCGGTTTTATTGAGTCTGTTCATGAACAGTAATTGAAAGTGCAACACTGCTCACGCCCCCTAGCACCGGCTTAAGCGGTATTCAATTTTCAAAACAAGAAGTACTGAAATTCATGATCTCGAAGGACCCGAAGGTATAACAACACTGAGAATGAAGTACAGGGTGACGTTTTATCCATATAATCAACCTTTGACCTGCCGCCTGCCGGCGGATGTGTGGTTACAAATGTAAACAGCTTAAATCTATATGAGACCAGGGTACATGCTTAAAGGCTCAAATCTGATCAATCAAAAACTTGAGAACGAACTCAGACTCAACTAAAGAGCTTTATAAGCATGGATACAGGATCCAAACTGTCTGACAGCCCCATTGTATTTTGGTAGACAAGCTAATTATATCTTGAACTTTGAAAAATGTCTTAGGTGAAAATATCTGATAAAAGTAATCTGCTCAGCAGGCTAAAGTTTATTCGAAGATATCAACTGCTCCTACCTTGTAATCATCATAATTATGTAAAAATGACACATTTTGTAACAAACCGCCTCCTTTTCGAAAACCCATGTCCGAAAGGTGTTTTAATGTTTCCAAATGTCTTTTAGTTTTGTAAGTTTGACGTTTTCCACTTCTGATACCTTCTTTAATCCATTACCTCATAGGCTATTTTTAGATACAACCTCTTTGAATAAATATACCGAAAGTTTTAGAATTGTGTAGTTGAAACCATTGTGATAAATAGAGAATATGCTCTTTAGGAACAAATGCTCTATTTATCACAATGGTTTCAAAAAGTGACTTTTAGAGAGGCGTCAAAAGGCGTCAAGTAATGAAGAATTGATGTCCATTTATGCTGGCGGCTGCTTAATGCAGGGTGAAAATCGTGTAGAACATTTTGCATGACTTTCAACCTTCGTTAAGCTTCAACCGGTCTAAAAATCCGATAATGATACTTATTTTAGACTTCGAATAATCGAGATTTTACTGCGTTCTAAATACGCGCTGTGTCTCCATGTAACGATGTTTTACCTGTCAAACAAGGTTTTATAGTTTGCTGGATTTTCCACTTTCCCTGGCAATGTTCATATTTGCAACACGCTACTTCCGTTTAGCAACAACCTCCTTAGAGAATTAATAGAGGACACAATATGAGGTTTGTTTCAACGATTCCCCTTGCTTTTGGACTTGCTCCTTCGCTATTTTCATTTTACTTTCGAAAAACAACTCTCTTTGATTTTATGGCTGAATGCATGTACATGTAACAAAAATGTGACGTGTATTTTGACACGATAATCTTTGAAAAAGGCCCTTCGTGGTCGAAATATTAGATCAGAGCAATTCAAGAATTTATGTATTCTTGAATAGTTGACTACACACCTTAACCCTTTATCTCATGAACATTCATGAAAAAATGACTGTATGAGTATTAACGCTTTTCTACGCCTTGACAAACAGAGTAGACCCATATCAGAGGTCATTATTTCTTACACGAATATTCATGGAGGAAATGGTTATCTATATGAAATGTTATAATACCATTATGAACAAGTGAATATGTGACCATGACAGAAACTGTAGAACCAGGTCTATATTATTTCTTAAGTACACCTTGCCGACCCTGATGAGAAGCTGTCCGATATGGGCCCACTCTGTTTGAGAAGCCATCAGAAGGCGTCTATAATAAATAAACGGTAAAAGAATTAGACGTTTCTGCTATTAGCAAGTCTGTAATTTCAAAGCGCTAATTCGTTAAGAGCAACTGCGTTATCCGCGATATTTTCCCGTGTTGGGTCTGCGGGAAAAGAGACCAGGCGCTGTAATATATGGCACCTGCTAAGAAAACTAATTGTTTGACATTTTCAACAAACAGATAAAACAAAATGATTTTTTTAACATATGCCTACGATAGTTTGAAGCAGACTGAAATATGTGTCCTTGGTAAGAACAAAATGTATGACTCATTTTGGTTCAGAACTTATTTGAGAGTGTTGGTCTTGCAACTAACACACATGGCATTGTGTGCGGGTTTGGTTACCTGGGCAGACTGGACTTATCAACATCACATATATGTTTTTTACCGTTAATTTGTTCAGAAAATATTTAGACAAAAATAAGATAATACATGTATACTTGACAATATAGCTAAACATTTTATTAGCCTGAACCTTTGACACATGAAGGAATCCATCGTACGTGACACTTCGATTCATGATAGTACATTCACATGTCAAATATCCCAGTCTTTGGTCAAAAGACAAAACAGACATGACACAAACAATATTTTCCTTAAATATATTTAGGGCACATAAGTTCGATATCAATGTCACAGGTCAAGGGAAGGGGAGATATAGTTAGAATGTTCTTACGCCGGAAAACAGTTTTTAACGTTTTATCAGTATAGTACAGATAATTCAAATTGATTGTGAAAAGCTTAGATTTTCCTATCAGGTCTTCTATGAGATCTGGTTCTTCACTGTTTGCATATGACAGTACACTGATTTGCGACAGTCAATAGGTTAAAGGTACAGGGTATTCCATTAGTGTGTACATGGCAATCAAATAAGTGGTTAACCCTAACAACGCTGAATTTGAAATCGGTTATTCCAAATTCAAACAGGTCATGCTTTTGTTGAATATTTGGGGATGTTTCTAAATAAAGGTGTAACATGACAAACAGTGCAGACCCTGTTGAGAGGTCTCCTCATCTGGGTCTACACATTTTGCAAAGGACATTGGTGACTCGTGTCCTGCAGTTTAAAGTTTAAGTGTAGTAAGAACAACGGGTAAAAACTACACATAGTTGAACGAAGGCTGCAATGATATCAAATCTAGATCCAACATGCTTTTTATGAATGGTTCCACGAGTGTTTTTTAACTTCACTCCAATCTGAAGAACTAGAATAAAATACTAACTCAAATGTATTTCAATATCATACTGTTAAGCATATCCGTAGCCACGTGGAGTCCTCAGTATTTATCCTCTGCAAACAGGCAACGGTCGAATAAACTTAAAAACGAAAACATAAACAAACTCATAATGAAACTCTGATTAGAATAAACATTGTTTCAGTGCTTATGTCAATCAAGAATGTAACATTTTTTCTAAATGAGTATGTTTTCTGTGTATATTCAAGTCCTATAGTAGTACTTCCCTAGACTCGTGAAGGTGTTAAAGAAAGTGTAAATATAGATATATTGGTCCAAAGTATTCCTCTGGATAAGCTAAATGTAATTAGAAGCATTTTAATTGCACCGCCAGCAGTTTTCTCAGACGATCTCCCAGAGAAGGTTCTGGTTGTATTTTTACAGTCATGGGTTTTATGTTTATAGCTTTTGATTTTGTGTAGGTTTTGAAAACACTCCATTAGATCTACTTCAGTACTCAGTTTTTGCCATCACTTTGCATTAAATCCGATCTGTAGAATAAATACTAAAACATGCTTTACTCGGGTATTGCAAACATGAACTGAAATAAACCGGTTTATTACTTATACTACCCCATGACCTCATTCCAAGTCATATGAAATAAACCATTAATCCGAATATGTATTCCCATATCATTTAAGGAAACCCCGTCCAGATCTTATTTTGGAATTCATCATTTTTTATGCTGGGGTGTGGGGATCACATTTCCTCGTATTAGCCATTCACATCAATTGGTTCGGCACACAGTGCTGACCTGATCATAGGGTTCCTTCATGATCCCTCTAATTGATTCTACACTGCCCATTTCCTTGTAAAGGAAAATGGCATCACATCAATGGGTTAATGAGGTATTCCAATAATTGATGTTGCCATCTGCTTGAATACGCGTCATTTTCGCAAATCTCAGATCAAGTAAATGGAGGTTTGCAGTGCACATCTCAAACATACGTGTCTGCGTGTCTGCATTGTACCCGTCGATGAGGAAGCATTCTGGGATAGTCATATATTGGATTGATTCTGTAGGGTAGATTAGTTGGTCGATTAGTACAGACATGATTCCACAGCAGTATTCATTAAAACATTATATCCGGGGTATTGACATTTGAGTGTATGTTTGGCTTGCTAGATGGGATAGACATGTTTCACCGGAGTAGAAAATAAATGCACCGATTCACCATTTACTTCATGAATATTCATGCAAGAAATATTGAGATATCTACATCATGGGTTTTATTCAGTGATGTTTTATAATGGCTTGTAATGGTACTTCCATCTTCCCCCTTATTGTATGTTTGTTTTGTCCGTGTGCGTCTCTTGGTGTTTTTATAGTTATGTACATTTGCTGTTTCCTTGTGTTGCTGTTCGGGCGGCTGTTTGTTCTGTATGTGGTGTTTCATGCATGACTCATTTTTGTACTTGTAAATACATGAAAGTTTGGCCTATGCAGAAGCTGCAGAATCAGATATGTATAAGTTCATAACCTAACAGAGGAGACCCTGATTAGATGGTTCCTATAGAATATTGAAGCTGTCTGATTTGGATCTACATGTACTTTGTTTACCAAAACGTTAAAATGCGTATCTATTGAGTAGCGGGTAACTTTATTTCCAAGTACTACTACATTGTATATGCAAATGCTTTAATAAATACAGCACAGCCACTCTAATATACACTTATGTTAAACGCTATTTAGAGTAAGACTCATTATGTTTAAATTAATTGAGCTGCTTACTACACAGAAGAGAAACGAATTATATATGTTACGTAGATATGCATAAGAAGCGTTTAATACAAGAATTGAAATGATACAATAATCCTAGTAAACTTATATAAAAGTATTGTAAAATAGTTTTGTATAATTGTACAAATGTCAATTTTTAACATCACGACAAATTATATTTTTCTAAATGCCTTTCACCCTGCATAAAACAGTCACCTGCCTCAAATGACCTAAATTCACCATCGTAATGGTTCTTATTAACTCTTTCACCGCCGATGTCGCAAACATGCATCACGACAAATACCTAGTGCAGTCCCAGATCAGGGACTTCACTTTTTGTCTCAAACTCTTTTTCTATATTTGTGCTTTATTCCTTTATTTTTTTTTATTTTTTTTTTGCATTTATTTATCTTATTTCCTTATTGTACCGAAATATTTAATAAAATTGGATTGCAGACGACAACTAGAAATTTGGCGCCGAAAGGGTTATGGGGTGGGGGTGCTGTAATCATTGGCGTGTGACAGCTTACATATGTAAGGCATTAGATTTCTTACTTAAGTCCTACCACCTGTTTTAAAACAAAACCATGTTTATTAATAAAGTGGCTGTTTTTGGATGGATTTTACTGTTCTCTACATTAATTAATTACATTTCAACTTGGCAAACACTGTCTAGACTAGAAGCGTAGATTAAAAAAGTTCCATGAACAACTTCTTTTCTTCTGCACCAAACCTTCTTCGAGACGATTCTAAAGAGTGGTCACAACATAGGGTTTGGTGGAGAAATGACGATTTTAGTATTTGAGTAAGCATCCCCTTCTGTATCTCTTACCGATTCATCTTTTTTTTGTGTGGAATTTTAACTGTAGAATTAACTCCTATTGTTGTTTGTTTATATCACGGTACTGTAAGGAAGATAGTTTTGTAAACAGCGCTTGTCGGTTAAAGCCGTTGCATCTGACCATGTTCAATGCTATATTAACCCATTACCTCATAGCTATTTTTAGATACAACCTCTGCGAATAAATCTACCGAAAAGGAGCCTTAACTAGAGAAAAGGAAAAGTTTAGAATTGTGTAGTTTGAAACCATTGTGATAAATAGAGCATTTGCTCCTACAGGAGCAAATGCTCTATTTATCACAATGGTTTCACAAAATGACTTTTACGGAGTCGTCAAAAGTCGTCAATATCAGGGAAAGGGTTAAGAATCGTCAATAACAGTGGTTCTAAACTGGCAAACCTAGTAAACAGTTAGAGCATGGCGCAATGGCTTGTCATAGTTTATACTGTTTGAAAAGTCTATGGACACATTTCTCCATGGTGCAACTGTGCAATTAGCATGCTAAGGACATATGATTGTGTTACATTTGCAAATAGTTTGCAAATAATGTTGATAAAGATGAGACATCGAGTAACTCGTTATGTAATTAGGATATGTATTGACAGTCTGGAATGTATGCTGGTAGAAACAGTCACACTAATGTCAGGAGTGAAATTATTGACAAATCATATAATGAATGTCTATGAGTTCTTTTATCAACACAAAAACCTTCGATCCTATTATATCTGAATACATTATCAGGAGGTTCGAAGTTAACTTTGAAACACGATGTGAAAATGATTAAATGATTATTATTATTATTTTGAAGGACAAAAATGCGTCGTTCGCAGACGAATTCCATGTTATTTTAGCCAAAATAATACGGTTTTTTTTCATGGATTGTCTGAACGTGATGCTAATCAAATTGTCTTCAAGCTGTCAGATGTAATCTTAAACGCATCTGTTTTATGTCGTTCCAGTAAAAGCGTAAATTTGTGTTCGGGACTCGTTGCATACCTATCAAAACCAAAAACAGTCTTGATTAAATTATATCCATGACTATAAAAAGATTACTTTGTATAAAACAAAATAATAAAAATCGTTATCAACATTAACTTAAAGTTTGTGTTATGTATAAAAATGTATTCAAACTCTTATACCAGAATTAATCCTTCGCTTGCTGTTCACGTCAATATACCTACCTGTAAATAGTGAAGACCCAGATAAGTCAGCTCCTGCAGGAGCTGTCTCATCAGGGTCTGTACTATTTACAAGTTGATTGTGCAACCAGTGCACTCCACAACAGTTATTGCACAGCGAAATACGTGTACACAGTGGAGATATATGTTATTATACAACAGGGCATGGGTAAAGAATGAGAAATGTATTTTAAAATTCAGCAAAAGAAGGGTTAAATTACACTCAACTCTCGTTACAACGACCACGTGCGTTGTACTGAAGATATCGTTGTACTGAAGATACCGTTGTAATGAACATTTTAATGTCGTTATAATGAACATGAAGTTATACAATAACACTCCTCTAAAATGGACACTTTAATTATCATCAATGCCGGTCTTTGAGACAGGTGGTAGCTTAATGCAGACTGAAAGTCATGCTAAAAGCTCCCAGGGGAGCTTTCTGCATGACTTTCATCCTGCATTACGCAGACACCTGATTTAAATTATTCCTTACTCAAAGTTCGGTTTGGAGGAGTTTTACTGTATATTTTTCCAAAATTTGTGTCAGTATGATGTATATTCCGTTATAATGAGTGTCGTTACAACGGGTTTTCACTGTATATAGAAACAATGCCATATATGACAAAGCCTCTGTATAGCTACCACCTAAATGAGGCAAAGGTCTGAGTCTTAAACCAGGTGGTAGTTTTATGCAGGACGAATACACCTGTAGTAACCCTTTACCTGATCTATATATTCAAAATTTCAATACCTACTGAATATTCATTGGCAAAATAGTTGAAGATTGTCGCAATTTAAGAAAGTAAAGAAACATCTTTCAAATTCCATTGGCAAACAGAGCAGACCCTGATCAGACGGTTCCTATAGGAGTCGTCTTATCTGGATCTACTCTGTTTGCAAATGCGTGAAAACTCTTTATATGAAGGAAAGAGTTAAACAGTCACCTGCTGTTTAAGACGGCAATGTTTCTTCTTTGAATGGTCGATTGAGGGGTGTTCTGTTGTATAATTTTTTAGGGATGATTATAAATAACCATATTAGCATTCTTAAACAGGGACATCGGCAAATAGAGTAGACTCGGATCAAAAGGATCGCGAAGGACATCTGAATGGATCTTCGTTTCACAAATTATTCTTTTTTACTAAACGTCACCTTTCTTGCAACCACATCAGTTCAATTAAAATGTTTTTATTAGTTTATAACATATACTTTGGGCAAATGCACTTAGAAAATTAAGTTAAATTCTAGCAGATACGTTGTTTTGATTGGTTAAATTGTTTTCATTGAAAGCGTTTAAGTTTAAAATTAGCTTTTTTCCGCCATGTCGTACCGTTTTCGTGGCAATTTTCTGCCGTTTTGTATTGTTTTCGCAGTGAAAGGTAGACTGTACATAAAATTTCTTTCTTGAAGTTTCTATTACATATAATTGAGTGTAAAATAGGTTGACATAGTGTCATTTTGGATCATCCAGGAATACCAACTGCAGTAAAACCTCTCTAAACCGGATGTTAAAATCAGTATTAACTCAAGTCTGTAAGACAGGTGTCAGCCTAATGCAGGATGAAAGTCATGCAGAAAAGTCCTTTGGAAGCTTTATGCATGAGTCACCCTGCATTAAGCAGCCACCTGTCTAAAACACCTAAATTATTCTTTATCAAAACTCCGTTTTAGAGAGGTTTACTGTATACCAATTTTCATCCAGTTTCAACGGCCATTTCTGACCACAGTATCTCTTTGTTAACCCATTTGCTCCCACTATCCCATATATGGGACGTAGGCAAACAGTGTAGACTCTGATCAGACGCCGCATAATGCGGCGTCTGATCAGAGTCTACAATGTTTGCTGATAGGAATTTCAATATAAAAAAAACGCAATTGTAAATTTAGGCCACGCACCCCTTAGATAAAAAATGGACTAATCCAATATATAAACATGGAAGAATCCACTGGGAACAAATGGGTTAATCTTGTTTAACTTCGAACGTAACAGAGTTGCAAACAGTGCATAAAGATATCGATCCAGATTACTTGTCGCACATCTTCCATAGCTATGACGAGTGTTACTGTTGATCTCAGTTATTGCTAACAGGCAACCTTCGCCGTTATTATCTTTTGCCTTTTAGAGACGCCTTAGACGCATACAATTTTGCAAACAGAATAGACCCAGATCAGACGGTTCTGTTTGTGTAAACATGTAGAATATCTTAGACCTGATATTATACTATTTGTTAAAGCAGTGTAATAATATGTTCTTTATAACAATATAAGAATATTAGTTAATTTATATCATAATCGGTAGGAGCCGTCTGATATGGGTAGGTATACTGTTTGCAAAGACGTGAAAAGACGTTTATAAGGGTTAAGTGAACCTAAATACCATCGTTACTCATTTAACATACAGCCAGACTCTACAGGAGCCGTCTAATCAGGGTCTGCTCTGTTTGCTTTTGACATACATGTAATATAGATCTGACTCTACAGCTTTTGTCAAAGCAAAACATTCCACTTAAAAGTTTACATTATAAAAAAACAGCTAATAAACATTCATGGTGTCATTATTTCTACATGAATATTCAACAAGTAAATGGTTAAGAGAGGATATACTGTACCGAAAATTGAGGGAAAATATTTCTCAACTCGGATATAATGTCCTTAATACGGAGACACAAACGTTAAGTCTTGTTTTATTTACTTAAACTACCATACGGGTTCATTACTTAGTGAAATTAAGAATGGGAACTAATGAAACAGCGAGTCCGAATTACTACATGTAATTAAATATGACATTGTAAGAACGATAAATTAATAAGCAATAACTCAGTTACCTATATTTCCGAAAGCTCTTGCCTTATTTGTCTTGTAATAGTTGTAATAAAACGTTTGATTATATGCGAAGCTATGTAAATCACACTTTTCTTAGAAAAGTAATTTAATTTATGAAACTGTGTAGAATTAGATAAACTTGTGACTAATCAGTGTTACAAAATAGTGCCTGTATATGTGCGTGCACTTACAAATGTAATATTGAGAGACTGTGTTCTATAAGTGTGTATCAGTGAGTTTTAACTCTTTCGCCGCAAAATATATTTTCTGCTAAGGTTATTGTAAGCTAGAGTTATCGTATATTAGCTCTTACGTTAAACCCTCTACACAGATCTTTAAAGCGTAATAAGACCATTTGGCACCAATACTATAACTTTCATAGTAGCAAATCGTGTAAACCCTGATATAACTACTGCTGCAGGTGTTGTTTGAAGTCAGTGTACACTATTTTCTTCTGTCCGCAATATCGTTAACCCTTTCGCTGCCAATGCCGGATCTGTGATTACCTATGCAAACAGTTTGGATCCAGATGAGACGCCGAGTAACTCGGCGTCTCATCAGGATCCAAACTGTTTGTTACTGTTACTATGTTTTTGAAAAAAAAATGAAGAAAATCAAAAGAATGAAATTTTGAAGCAGACGACAAAGTTAGCAGACGACAGAGTTTGGCAGCGAAAGGGTTAACGTTTCTGCAATGGCCAAGATTATCTGTAGTCATACGCAAATTATGAATATACAACTTATTGATATTCACGGTGTCAATATAATTTACTCGTTCATGAATATTAATGAGGTAAGGTGTTAAGCGTTAAGTTTTAATAGGTCCAGATAAGATTCGTAAATTTAAACAATTTCAAGAATAGCTCCTTTATTTGTCCACCAAATCCTATACTGTGACCACTCTTTAGAATCGTCTCGAAGAGGCGATTCTAAAGAGTGGTAACAGTATAGGGTTTGGTGGAGAAATGAAGATTTTAGTATTTGGGTACATGTACCTGTATTTGTAGCACTGTGCTACATTGACAATCTTAAGCAAGCTATCGATGAACTAATGCCTACATTTGAGAACTGTGTAAATTCTAATGAGACCCTTGAAACTGTGCATCTCATCAGGATTAAAACTGTTTGACATTCTCTGTGAGTGCTTACCCAGGACTTGTGTGCGTGAAAGACATCGTAAACATAAAAAATTATATTCAATTGTCGTCTCCCAGGATTGGCTAAATCGAATTACAATGTACAAGAAGCGTGTTAATTGCCAAACCCCGTACTTTCGTGTGAACTAGTATCCGACATAGGCGACAAATGTTACCACATGTACGAAAGAAAAACTATGGTAAAGAGAATCGCTTTGTAGATTGTGAATTGGAATCAGGGGACAGCAGATATTGGGTTATAATTTACCGTGGCGTTGCCTATTCAAGATTGTGTCTGAGATGCTCGTTTTTACGAGAAACTTCAGTACAGTAAACTATATCTGTAACGGCCACTCAAAACACTACAGTAGAACATGTCTTAACCCTTTCCCTGTTCTATGTTTATCACAAATTTCAATACCTACTGAATATACATACATATATACATTTATGAAACACAGAAGGAGGAACATTGTTGCTATTTTTGGAAAGGAAAGAAACTGATTTTTCGAATTCCATTAGCAAATAGAGCAGACCCTGATCAGACGGCTCCTATAGGAGCCGTCTGATCTGGGTCTACTCTGCTTGCAAATGCGTGAAAACACCTTTATATGAGGGAAAGGGTTAAGCGACCATTAAAAGAGGTCTAATTATTAAGGGTCTCTGTTAGGCAGGTGGTAGCTGATAGCAGGTCAAAAGAAATGCAGAAAACTTTAATGGGAGTGTTTTCAATTACTTTTCCCCTGCATTAAGCAACCACCTGCTTCGTAAGATTCCTATGTCAAATTAATAAAAGGTCGCTTAAGACAGGTTCTACTGTAGTTATGAGTCTTGATCTTCTGGGCGAATGTTACGCAGAAAATTCCTAAAGGCATTGTCTACATTAGTTTCGTTCTGCTCCTGCTTCAACCTTTCGTCTGACAGAGACACACTATACACATTTTTCAACAGTGTTACCCTGATCATACAACCATTGCGGCACTTGTCTGATCAGGATCGATTATATTTGCTTAATTTTCATACAGTTTGTTTTCACGCATTTGCAGTTAGCCGTCTGATCAGGGTCTGATCTGTTTGATTATGATATATTTAACCCATTTGCTCCCGCGATCCCATATATGGGACGTACGCAAACAGTGTAGACTCTGATCAGAAGCCGCATAATGCGTTGTCTGATCAGAGTCTACACTGTTTGCAGATAGGAAATTCAATATAAAACAAAACAAAAATTAAAATTTAGACCAGACATCCCTTAAATAAAAGATAGACTAATCCAATATATAAGCATGGAAGAATGCACTGGGAGCAAATGGGATAATATAGATCTGATGCTGCAGTTTCCACCATGGTCAAACTGTCATGTGTTCATATGCTATTATAAAAAAATGGATATTCATGGTGTCATTATGTCTCACATGAATATTCATGGAGTAAATGGTTAAAGGTTTTGCCGAGACTCTTGGCTAACAACTATTAATATATGACAGAGATGAGTATAAGGACCATTGAAACCTGGTTAAAGTATGACGTAAGTGATAGATGATTCAAGCATTTGCTATCTGATGTACCTTGACCTTTAACATATTACCTCATAGGCTATTTTTCGGATCCTACATTTTTTTAAAATTAAATCTACCGAAAAGGAGCATTTAGTAGAGAACGGGAACAGTTTTGTGTAGTTTTGAAACCATTGTGATAAATAGAGCATTTGTTCATATGGAGCAAATGCTCTATTTATCACAATGGTTTCAGAAAGTAACTTTCATAGGGGCGTCAAAAGGCGTCAGTATGAAGGGATAGTTAATTGACTGGTTTGAAATTCTCGATTTTCATTTCAATATAGAAGAAAGAAAAATCTGACTATAAGAGCATCTCTACATAATCCATTCAAAAGAAATATGGGCAGATATATAGAAGAGTAGTGTGTGACAAAAGCTACGCAGAAAGTAGCCATGCATTCGTTCTATATATAGTCGTTAATAAGATTCTATTGTGTATCACATTATTCATTTCAGAACTGCAACCTTCCTGTGCCTTAAATTTGAGAGGAGGACCAACAACGTAGTTCAGGTCATGGAAGGTATGTATAACAAACTATGAACTGATAGTAGTACATGTATATCTTTATTACCTCCATTTATGGAGAGCTACATATACACATATTGTAAGACTGTCACATACAGATTGACATGGCGGTAATGTATGAGTTGCCATAGATTTATACAGCCAAAAACCTGTTAACCGGAATTCTAGTAGTGAAGAAATTATATACTTTTATGCAGGTGACTGCTTAATGCAAACCACATGCTGTGCGCGAACTATAGCCATAAACACAAGCTTTATTGAAAAGGATTGTCAAAATTACCCAATATAACATAAATAAAACTAGAAAATTGTGTCTGTAAGACACAGTGATGCCCCGTGTGGGTGCTTGCCTAGCTGTACGTAAAATTCCTAAGTCATTTGACCTTGACCTTGGGCTTGCGGGCAGCATGGGCTGGGTGTGCAATGAAAGTATGGATGGTGTTTAATGTGTAAATGCAATTCCATGGCAATAGCTACAGTGGTTAGGGAGATATAAGACAATGAAAAAACTGTGACAAAACACTGCACGTAAATGTGACAACCAACTGCACGTAAAATTTCCAAGTCATTTGACCTCGACCTTGGGCTTGCCGGCAGCATGGGTGGGGTGCCAAATGATAGCCCATATGGTAATTGATGTGTATGTGATGTTTCATGTGTATAAGTGTAGAAATTACTGACTTAATAACACTTGAAAAACTGTGACATCCAACTGCACCTAAAAGCGTGACACACGGACAGACGGACAGACAGACGGACGGACGGACATGTGCAAAACATAATGCCCCCTGACTATCGTCAACGGGGGCATAATAATTATGCACACTAAATTAAATCCGGTAAGTTGCAAACATATTGTGTAATATATGCATACATGTATAAGGTACGCAAATGCCTATCAAATTTACAACGAGAACATTAGGTGGGATTACTCTCTATTTAAGTAGCATTTCGCAAGTGATTTTTAAGACTCCTATGTTCAATGAATGAATAAGGACATTAAATCCTTTTCTACTGAGAGGACTCCAGAGTTAACCATTTAATCCACAAATACGCCTTTCTACGCCTTTACAAACACTGTAGACCCAGATCAGACGGCTCCTATAGGATTCTACAGTTTCTACTCCGGTACAAATTCATGTGTAAATATTCCATCTTAAAAAATAGCCCAATTAATATTCATGATGTCACAATTTCTTACATTAATATTCTTGGAGTAAAGGGTTAAACACCGATTGGCTATTCCACGCTGGTATTGATAAACATTTTACATGTAACACTTCACCTGCGGAACATTTATGCCAGACACGGCTCATTATGAATATTGAATTAATTTTGTAATACAGCAAAACCCCGCTAATGCGACCACCTAAAAGAGGTATAATTCTGGGTACTAGATGCAGGTGGTAGCTTAATGCAGGACATAAGGAGCTTTCTGCATTACTTTTGCCCAGCATTAAGCAACCACCTGCTATAAAGATAACCATGTGTATTTATTAAGTGGTCGCATTAGAGGGGTTGTACAGCAATGCGACCACCTAAATGATGTATAATTATGAGTGCTATATGCAGATGGTAGCTTAATGCAGGAAATTTCTAGAAGACCTTTTTGCATTACGTGTGTCCTGCATTAAGCAACCACCTGCTTTTAAAGACACCCATGTTTATTCATTAAGTGTTCGCATTAGAGGGGTTCTACTATATTATATAAGATATGGAAATATACATGTATTGCCATGGCAGAAAGATACAATGTCTGTAGTCTATAGCTAAACAAAGCAGACATCGATCAGACATCATTACAGGAGGTGCCTGATCTGGATATATTCTGTTTGCAATGGTTAGATCAGAGGGCCAGATATTTTGGTACGCACCTTTATCTGTAGCTCTGGTTAGATTATCAGGTAAAAGTTTAATCCTTACCACAGTTCGCATACACTACACCGCGGATTGGTTGGATCTACACTTATCGTAGGGGTCACAAGCACGCTGTATCATAAAACCAAAAATAGTTTTTTTTATTCAAGGCACATGATGCATTTAAGGTATATAATAAGAAAATTGACCATAATGCTTATTTCATATTTTCGATACATTTATCACAAATTATAAAACCCGTATTAACTAACGATGCTAACACTGGAGCTTTCTAAGACCTTCCAAACAGTCAGTATTAACCCTTCTCTTGCTGAATTTTAAAATACATTTCTCCTTCTTTACTCATGCCCTGTTGTATAATTACATATATATTCACTGTGTACAAGTATTTCGCTGTACAATCACTGCTGCGGAGTGCACTGGTTGCACAATCAACATGTAAATAGTGCAGACCTTGATGAGACAGCTCCTGCAGGAGCTGTCTCATCTGGGTCTTCACTATTTACAGGTAGGTATATTGACGTGAATAGCAAGCGAAGCGTTAAGATGAGACGTCGAATAATACGAAGTGGCACTTGAATGACACTTGAGTTTTGAAAATGTATTACATAAGAAAGTCAAAGAAATGGTATGATTACGCGTTGTAAAAATTTATTTTACCACAATATATTGTCAACCTTTACCACGCTGTAATACCATACGTAATCAGAGGTCCAGATAAGATGCGTAAATTAAAACATTTTCAATAACACCATCCTTTTTTCTCTACCAAACTCTATGTTGTGACCGCTCTTTAGAATCGTCTCTTCCAGACGATTCTAAAGAGTGGTCACAACATAGGGGTTGGTGGAGAAATGACGATTTTGGTGTCTCAGTACACCATGTGTCTGTTGCTCTGCATACATGTACTATCTGTTCAAATTCTGATCTAATGTAATTTCACTATTACCGATTAAAAATTAAAATATTTTCAAGAATGACTTATTTATTTCTCTACCAAACCCTATGTTGTGACCACTCTTTAGAATCGTCTTGAAGAGTGGTCACAGCATAGGGTTTGATGGAGAAATGACGATTTTAGTGTCTCATTACGCCCATTGGTATGTTGCTCTGCATAATGTCTGTTCAATTTATGGTCTGGCGTCATTTTGAGTGTTACCGATTCGATCAAGCTTTTCAGAAGCTATTGATAGACTGTCAAACTGTTGGATCCTCATCAGATGTCGGGTTACTCGGCGTCTCATCTGGATCCAAGTCGTTTGCAAATGTCAGACAGGTCGTGAATACCGGGGTCAGGATTTATTATTATATCGCAACCGTTTACTCCATGAATATTCATGTCAGAAATAATGACATAATGAATATTGATAAGATAATTTTTATAAGGGAACAGGGACACATGGAATTTTGGACAAGGCAGAAAATGTACTATTATAACTATGTCATATCATAAACATACAAATAAGACCCTGATCAGACGGCTCATATAGGAACCGTCTGATCTGGATTTACTCTCTTTTCAAAGGCGTAAAAATGCGTATTTAGCAACCAGATTAAAAATACAAAGAACTATGCAAATATACAAATATATGACTTGTTATTGATTGTAAGTCAATTGGTCGGTCAGACAGCATTTAACACATGTCGGCATCAGTTTCGAAGCATCATTCTTGTTTGCCTGTACTGTTTCCCTGGTGCCACCATGGATTACCTTTCTCGAAAATTGCTGCTGCAAAAGGTGACAACGACTCTTAATTTATAGCTATGCTGGTTGCTCGGCCTTTTCTGAGAAGGAAATTCCCGCATGGCCAATTTTAAAAGCTCTTTTCGAAAAGGAAAACTATATTGATTCGGAAGGCAGTTGATATAACCTTGCTATTTACCGTTGTATTTAAGGAAGAGTAAGTATGTCTTAATGTTTAAACGATATCCTTAAGCTTTTGTCGTGATTAGCGCGACCATAATGGAAATTTCAAACGTATTGGATCCGGATGAGACATCGAGTAGCTCGGCGTCTAATCTGGATCAAATTCGTTTGACACTCGGTCAGAAGATTCTCGATAGCTTATACGAATCTGAAGCAAATAAAAATTGCACGAAATCCGACTTTGAGCACGCATCATTATTTTCAGTATGACAAGAACTAATTACGGCTTCCATAATGAAGGTTTTTAACCACGTACTCTATAGATGCGCCTTTGTAAGCGGCTCCTATTGGATATGTCTGATCAGGGTCTGCTCTGGTTGCTTATGAGATTATATAGATATAATTAAACCGATTCTGCCAGGATAAAAAATCTTTGTTTATAGTTCAATCATTACAAATAATGACGTCATTATTTCTTGCATAGATATTCATGGGGAGTAAAGGGTTAATGGTGTCTAAATAGTACTGTAGGTTACAACCAACGAACATTTGAACAATGGCGTTTCATGTTTTTGTGCCTCTATTTCTAGATGAAGTTGGATCGAACAATATTTTCCGTTTACTTTGTACATTAATATTTCGGGTTTGTCTGATTTAGTAAACATATATTTATGTATGTTCTTGCAATTGGTGTCTTCTTTTCTATTTTCTATATGCTCTACAAATAGCCCAGCATTCAGACATTCGGCGGCTGACTAGACAATCATCTTAAACAATGAGCAGTTTGTCATTACTTAGCTGAATTTATGAGACATTCTTTCTAATAATATTTAATAAAGATATTGTATATACGATTCTGTCTACCCTGTGTAACACGATCTTTCCCAATTTTACCATTATCTTGCAGCAAATACTATGTTTGCTTAAACTGCGAACCTGTTGCAAATTCCTTTCGATTCGGTGATGTCTTTGTAAAATTACTGTCAACCAAGTTTGATCTTGATGGGACACCCAGTTACCCGATGTCTCGTCAGAATCAGATCTTTTTGCAAATAAAGGTCCCTTTCAGAATAAAATTTACCTTTGACATTCTAAAATGTCAACTATCACATTTCCACTTTTATAGATACAGTGAAACCTGTCTTAAGCGGCCATCAGAAAGAGGGGTCTCAGTATGGGTCTGCAAAGCAGGTGATAACTTAATGCAGGTCAAACGAAATGTCGAAAACTCCTATAGAATCTTTCTTTATTACGTTTGTCCTGCTTTAACCAACCACTTGCTTTTAAGAGTCTGTTTTCAATAAATGGATGGCCGCTTAAAACATGTTCTGCTGTAGTATTCTTCCAAACTTGTGTGCGCGTGATTAACATTTTACTTGATACATATACATTATCACGCATTTGCAAACCGACTATATCCCAATCAGAAAGATCCTAGGGAGATGTCTGATCAGGGTCTGTTCCGTTACTAATGGGATAAAATAGAT
This sequence comes from Azorinus chamasolen, assembly GCA_963576725.1. NCBI lineage: Eukaryota > Metazoa > Mollusca > Bivalvia > Cardiida > Solecurtidae > Azorinus > Azorinus chamasolen. The sequence goes on from OY755242.1 coordinate 87,744,840, forward strand.
CTGATTCTACAGTTTTTGCAATGACCAAATTTTCTTAATGCCATTATACCGTTTAATTTAGAATAAGATAAAAAAAATTATTGTTCAATGACTTTACCATACTATTTGCGTATTTCGTATATTGCCACTTTCCAGGATCAGGATCCAATCAGTTTGCCACTCGGTCAATAGTTTCGCGAAAGTTTGATCGGAGCGGAAGTATTCCACATTGGACTGCAGTAAAACCTCTATATAGCGGTCACTAAAGCGTGTTTAATTAGTTGGTATTTAGGGCAGGTGGGTGCTTAAAGCAAGGTGAAAATAAAACAGAACGCTCCTATAGGAGCGTTCTGTTTTACTTTCACCTTGCTTTAAGCATCCACCTGCCTTTGAGCACCCACCTGCCTTTAACACAAACTACTTGATGCAATGTAGTGACCGTTATAGAGAGGTTTTACTGTAATTTAATGGTCGTTATAGAGAGGTTTTGCTGTAATTCCAAATTTGAGCAGACATTATTTTTTCACAGCGGGATAAGGGTTAACCTGGGTGTTACTTTACACAGTTCGCCTATTACAGGATAAGAATTACATGTGATCTATTGGTATCATACATACTGATTCACTTAGTCGGCCTGTTCCCTTACATCATGGCGTTACATATCTGTCTGTTAGCAAGAATGCGATTTGACCTTGGCGACCTTTTGTATTCTGTGCAATATACATCCTACGCTTATAGACAAGTCAGTCGCCTTCATCAGTCATACAATTTCATTTATGACTCGACAACAAATCGATGTGTCCGATAACAGTTGGTTGTTTGTCTCTCCCGTATCGTAGGCAATGATTGCCATTGTTCCTCTTCCAATTTGATACAGTAGAACCTCTTTTAACTATTTACCAGATGAATATTCATGTAAGAAATATAGACCTTATGTACAGAAGATCCTGTCTTAAGCGGCCATCAACAAAAGCTGTCTAATTATCGGTCTTTAAGACAAGTGGTAGTTTAATGTAGGTCAAAATTAATGAGAAAGCTTTCTGTATTAGTCTTGTCCTGCATTAAACAAGCGCCTGCTTTTTAAGACTCCTATGTTCAATAAATGAATGACCGTTAATTACAGGTTCTTCTTATGTTATTTAGCTGATTTCTATTAACCATTTTACCGCCGAAGTCGCAAAAACGTACCACGACAAATAGTGCAGTCCCAGATCAGACGCGTCTGATCAGGGACTTCACTATTTGTCTCAAACTCTATTTCTATACCTGTGCTTTATTCCTTTGAGGTTTGCATTTATTTATCGTATTTCCTTATTTTACCGAATGATTTAACAAAATTTGATTGCAGACGGCAATTAGGAATCTGACGCCGAAATGGTTAATAGTATAACAAGGGAAATATTGACCATGGAATAAATTGAAGACTCAAATCTATATCAGTTCATAAGCAAACAGAGTAGCTCATCTGATCTGGATATAATCTGTGTAAAAGCGATAAAAGGCTTATATATCATGTAAACGATTAAAAACATTAAGCTTTTCAGAAATGTTTCATCCATTGAAAACGTCATCTACAACAGGTTTGACCTTGATTTATTTTGTCCTTAAATCGTGTGTATCATGACAAAGGTCGTCTCCCCCAATGATCTAGATATATACTGGTGGCAAATATATTCACAATGGCGATACGGCCTAATAAACGTTAAACAGTTCCCGCCAAGAAACCGTTCTAATATAATAAGATATTTTGCTATTTTTACATAATATTGCATCGTTCACCCATAGTTTCTTGCAGGAACGTCTCTCAAAATGAAAATGACACTCTTTCAAAGTCCGCCTTGAACAATTTCACAAAGATATATGAGCTTAAAACTTTACTTCATGAATATGCATGTAAAAACAATGCTATCATAGATACTGATATCTAGGCTGATCTTTTTATAATGGCAGTTTAGCACACTGTCAATATGTTTTGCCATGCAAGGATTTAGAGAATCAGATCTATATCATTCCACAAGAAAAAAAGGCAGATCCTGATTAGACAACTACAATGGGAGATATCTGATAAGGGTCTACTCTGTTTTTAAAATATCCTATAGTGCATATTTTGGAGTAAATTGTGAAATGGGTTAAGAACATTTAGTTTTTTGGTACTACTGAAAACAATGACGACATTAATTATTCCCGATTTTGATACACACAGTTGAAAGGGCTACATGAATCTCGCGTGTCACTGATAAGGTTGGTTGGTTGGATATTTATGTATTCAGATACAGAACCCTCAGTTTGGTTTCCATGTTCTTAAGCGTGTCCAGTGAAAATCCCTGCAAAAAGGTGGTACTTAATTCCACACCCTTTCACATTATCGTGACATCAGACCGCTGTCCTCATATGCTATGTTTTAACCCTTCGCTTGCTATTCACGTCAATATACGTACCTGTAAATAGTGAAGACCCAGATGAGACAGCTCCTGCATGAGCTGTCTCATCTGGGTCTGCACTATTTACAAGTCGATTGTGCAACCAGTGCACTCCACAGCAGTGATTGCACAGCGAAATACTTGTACACAGTGAAAGATATATGTAATTATACAACAGGGCATGGGTAAAGAAGGAGAAATGTATTTTAAAATTCAGCAAATGAAGGGTTAAGAGAGGGAGCCACAGGTACAATGTGTAACGCAACAAGGAATCAAGAACAACTCCCTCTACATTCCCCCGCACCTACCCACCCACCGACTGCAGATACCGCTGAGCTAAGAAGGCGATTTAAGTCACAAATGCAAAACAATGCATTAAATTGCTTTCTTTAGATGTTCCACAAATATGACTCAATATCTTTCTTTTTGCAAACAGTGTAGATCAGTCGACACATCAAGCACGTGACGTAAAATTAATAGTTATAAAAGTTGACAAGTTGGCAAAATAAGGGTATTACACAAATGTAGTACTCAAGGATTACACTGTCTATCGAACCTATCACTCAGAAGCCGTGACAGTGTTTATATAGTTTGTAAAATTTGGTATGTACGTGTACCTATCCTTCCAGCTCACTAATATTTGGTTTGATTTTTATTCCAGGGCCTGTTCGAACAAACAATAGTGCAGACCTGTGCGACGATGATAAAATGGTACTACTGGATTGGCCGTGGATAGGTTTGTATGCGTGTTGTGTATATATGTCGTTCTAAAATTCCAGCTAATAAGAATCCAATATGTCATTATGTGCACCAGTGACAAGGGTTATTACCAACACGTAAATGTAACTAAACCGGAAAGTTGCATGTATGTTTGTGAATTATATTAATAAATTAACGGGTTAGGTTGTGGCAGTACTGGGCACACGTAGGTCATAACGATATTAAAGTGATAGTCTCTACTTGAAAGGTATTTTTAAAATGCTTTAAATTACATAAATTATTTGTTTATATGCTAAAAAGAAGTACATTGCAAGAAAACCAATCAAATATACACCGAAGAAGACAAACATTTATGTGTTTGATATCGAAGACACGGTGTATTCGGCAATGTATTAGTGTATATTCGGCTCGCGTTTTAGTTTGGTTAACTGTTCGACCAAGGCCGATACTATCTTGTTGTAGAACAAAAATTACAAGTATCTACGAAATCGGTTTAATTTGTATCATAGCGGCATTTTTTATATAAGTTTAAATTAACAATAGTGACTGAACATAACAAATACCAAGTTTTATGATAGTATCGAAAGTATGCGTTCATTGTAGGGACTTCCTCTTTAATATCTGAGATAACGTTTACGACAAAATCGTGTAATATATTATCATGAACCTGATCGCGAACATTGTGTGGTTATGTGGTACCACGGATTAGATTAGATTCAGACTATGTCTTCATAAAAATAGTTTTTCAATGTTGATTAAAATAAGATTTTTTTCCTTTAGTAAAGGTCCACCGTATGTTTTCTTCTACTTAAAAAACTTTTAATTTAACCCTTTCATCCCTGAATGTTCAGAGTGAATAGTCAGTCCATCGATGTTCATTGTTAGAGTCCATACAGTATGACAGGTTAAACTTTCCGTGAGGATTTATGAATGACAAAAATTGCATACGCGGATCAGAAGGGGGGGGGAGTCTCTAGGAAAACTGTTTGAAATTGAAGGTACACGCGTGTCCCGGGTTGAAAGGGTTAATTAAGTTTAATTGTTTTAGGACATATATATTAGTCAATGATGTTCCGTATAAAGTTTAAGATTTTTTATTTTTTTTAAATAAATAAGTCTATGTGAAAGCTTCCTTCAGCAAATATATGTCACTGCCAGCATTTGTAAAACTCAATAGGTCCATTTGGCACCATTTTGATTCTTTTATATTAGATATAATAGAAAATAGTGTAGATCTTAATTAAACTTAAATTAAATAGAGTACTGAATATGTTTTGTCTCCAAGCAGATTGAAAACAGTTCAAATATTGTAAGTTTGATTAACTTTTGCATTTGTATGAGTACATTTCAGTTCAATTAATAAACAAGTAAAGTACACCATTACATGTATAAAAATTAGGAAGGTCATAGAAGAGCAAGGTTCTTGCAGTATCCTGCAGTTGAAATTTCATATTTTGATCCGATTTTCCTAACTAATCTAAGTAAGTAAAACCTCTGAGAACATGAGACCACTAAATGATGTCTGATGTGGCGTTATCTGACAGGTGGTATATTAATACAGGACGTTACATGTAGTTAAGCAGAAATGTCCCCCAAAAATTGTCGGTATTACTTTCATGCAGTGGTAACGCATGTATTCCCATAAACCCGCCAATGTCTTAATTTAGAACACATATTTGTTTCATGTTAATTGGGGAGGGGGGGGGGGGCAGTAAACAAAACAGGTTGCTGGTATAAGACATTCTCAGTGTTGTTATATTTTCTGGTCCTTCGGGATCATTAGTTTTCATTTTATTAGTTTTGAAAATTGAATACTGCTTAAGCCGGTGCTAGGGGGCGCGTGAGTAGTGTTGCACTTTTAATTACTACTCATGAACAGACTCAATAAAACCGAGTCTGCAATTTTCTCTTTTCGCATTGCTACTTTTGCTTTCGAAGGATCTAACACTTTCAGATTATCTGACATTGATTGGTTCAGCAAACAGGTATTTTAGGAACCCAGAGATCTAAGTCTACACTATTTGCCTGTGTCCTTTTGAAGAGACACGGGACACCAATGTGTTTAAGCAATCGCATACTATAATAAGTCCGTGTGTCTTTTCAGTAAGTAGTCGCCATTTAAAGGTTTTACTATAGCTGATATACTAATATACTGTAGACTCTGTCTTAAGCTCCCATTCATTTATTGAACATAGGAGTCTTAAAACGCAGCTGGTGGTTGCTTAATGCAGGGCAAAAGTAATACAAAAATGCTCCTATAGGAGCTTTCTGCATTACTTTTGACCTGCATTAAGTTACCACCTGTCTTACAAACCCATTATTAGACCTCTTTCTGATGGCTGCCTAAGACAGCTTGCACTGTACATGTATTGATAGTTCGTTGAAGCATTTATAACTTAATGAGTAAGGGTGACGGTATGTACTATGTGGGCTGATACATGTAGATATACAACAGTTGTTTTCTGGACATTCCCAAACCCATAGTTTGCTAAGCATGACCTGTCTGCAATTTGCAAAAAGGCTTAAAACAAGATGTGACGCTGTATCCAATAGCTTCTCAAGCGTTTAAGAGAACCGAAAGTAAGAAAAGACTACAGCAGACCAATGCAGACAAAGGGCTTGACCCTTTCCCTGTTTTATGTTATTCAAAATTGTAATATCTATTGAATATCCGTGGACCTAATTATTATAATGATGTATGAAAGATGCAACATTTTAGCCATTGTAGAATGTAAAGAAACAGATATTTCAAATTATATTAGCAAGCAGAGTAAACCCTGATCGGACGGCTCCTTTAGGAGCCATCTTATCTGCGTCTTCTCTGTTTGCAAATGTGTAAAAACACGTTTATATGAAGGAAAGGGTTAAACTATGAACACGATGCCCTTCAAATATGCATTTGCTCGTCAAAAATGTCACCAGAAGCGTAAAATCACTTTCTGGTTAAATATCCATATTATGATAAACTGTGGTTTTGGAGAAAATAGTGTTTGTCATCGAGTACATGTTTTAAACCATTTTGTTTCAGTTTTGTTATTTGTCTTATCGTCTCGTCGGAAATGTGTAAACGAAAGCATTTACTGGGTTTGCCGAGGGATAATGGGTTGTGTTATGTGTTATAGAAGATATTTGTCTTCGTCAGATAGGCACATTGTGAAACAGAAGAAATGAAACGTTATCTTAGAAAATGGCTCCTACTGTAATGCAAACAGTTTAGATCAAGATCAGACATCGCTGATAAATGTCAAACGCTGTGTCCGTGTCCCGAGGGTATACAACCGGCCAGTTTGTGTCCGAGTTCATACTCAAGTACAGTAAAACATCTCTATAACGGCCACTAAATTGTGTTAATTAGTTGGTATTTAGGGCAGGTGGTTGCTTAAAGCAAGGTGAAAGTAAAACAGAACGCTCCTATCGGAGCATTCTGTTTTACTTTCACCTTGTTTTAAGCAGCCACCTGCCTTTGACATAAAATATTTTATACAATTTAGTGGCCGTTATAGAGAGGTTTTACTGTATCCGGTCCCAGGGTTATAACACATTTGTTTTAATCTGAGATACAGTGGAACCCCGCTAATGCGACCACTTAATGAATAAATATGGGTGTCTTTATAAGCAGGTGGTTGCTTAATGCAGGACAAATGTAATACAGAAGGCTCCTCTAGGAGTTTTCTGCATTACTTTTGTCCTGCATTAAGCTACTACCTGCATTTAGCACCCAGAATGAACCCTCTTTTAGGTGATCGCATTAGCGGGGGTTTACTGTAATTCCCCAGTATATGATTAGTCACAGTTTCAGCTTGCTCAAAATGTGACCAGTCGGATGTTTGAGAATGAACTTAAACTCAAGCAATACGTTTTATCATCTCGGGGCTAGATTAGACGGATTTGGAGTTTACTCAGTATCTGACCTATCGGATGCTTGAGAATGAAGTCCGACCCAGGCAAAATGCTTTTGATTTAACAACTCACACCACAATCCAAACAATATGGTCAGTCAAAACAATACAAATATTTTATAGCCTCGGGGCCAGAATTCACTGGAAGAAATGCCGCACTATTTAAGTCCAAAGCAACACTAGAAGCACAAATGATGTGCACCTACCCCAGCCCTCACAGACCTGTTCACCACCGAAAGCAAATGCATCGGCGCTGCTAAACCAGAACTCAGTAAATCATAGAAAACAAATACAAAATATGACGCCATATTTCAACACTGTAAATTCACAAACTCTTAACAGTTCTGAAAATGCCCTCGTTCGCTTTATTCAATCGGATATCTCCGTTGAATTCCAGCAACGCCGATACAATCTTCGAAAGGAAATGCGAGAATCGTTAATTTTGTTCGCCGGAATAAGAATTCACCAATAAATAGACCAAAAAAACACACTAAGGAGGGTAGGAAATGTAGCGTACAGTAGAATCTGTCTTAACCCATTACCTCATAAGCTATTTTTAGATCCAACCACTTTGAATAAATCTACCGAAAAGGAGCATTAACTAGAGAAAAGGAAAATTTTAGAATTTTGTAATTTGAAACCATTGTGATAAATAGAGCATTTGCTCCCATAGAAGCCATTGCTCTATTTACCACACTGGTTTCACAAAGTGACTTTAAAAGAGTCGTCAAAAGTCGCCAAAAGTCGTCAATATGAGGGAATGTGTTAACCGGCCATCAAAAAGAGGCCAGCTTATGGGTTTATAAAGCGGTGGCAGTTTAACCCATTCCCCCATAGGCTATTTTCAGATCCAACCACTTTGAATAAATATACCGAAAAGGAGCATTAACCAGAGAAAAGGATTTTTTTTTAGAATTGTGTAGTTTGAAACCATTGTGATAAATATTACAATTGTTCCAAAAGGCGAATTTTACAGAGGCGTAGAAAGGCGTATTAATGGTGGAAAGGGTTAATGCAGGGGACATGCAAGGCAGAAAGCTCCTGTAGGAGTTTTCTGTGTTACAGTTGCCCTGCATTTACCCTTTCCCTCATATTGACGACTTTTGACAACTCTGTAAAAGTCACTTTGTAGACCATTGTGATAAAAAGAGCATTTGCTCCTATAGGAGCAAATGCTCTTTTTATCACAATGGTTTCAAACTACAAAATTCTAAAATGTTCCTTTTCTCTAGTTAATCCTCCTTTTCGGTAGATTTATTTAACGAGGTTGTATCTAAAATAGCCTATGAGGTAACAGTTAAGCAACCATCGGCTTTTTAAGACTAATCTGTTCAATAAATGAATGGTCGCTTAGGACATGTTTTACCGTACTCTTAGATACATCGACGTCTAACTACAACTGAATAATACACCTCACATCTGGGTGACAACAGAAAGTGCACAAGCATCAGCTTATACAATCCACTATCGAGGTGGAGAGGAGGCACCATACTTGTATAGGTTGAGGATTACATTCGAGCGATTACAAAAATTCAGGGTCAGATAACATTAGCTGAGGTAGACCTATCAATGCATTTAACAAGCAACGTATAAGGTCGTGGAAAATGATCCTATTAATCATGTGGTTGACAAATCGAAAGGTCGGATGCCGAAAAGAGAAAAATAGAATCTACCAAGAACTTCATAATGGGGTCGACACCGTTGCGATTGACATGTAGAAGCGAGGGTGGGAATAAATCTACATTTGAAATTAAAGCACACACCTCTCTAAAACTTATCAGATCGTACTGGTTCACGTCTCACAAAGCTTAGATCTATTTCGTTTTATGTGTGATAATATAATTGACAGTGGCTCTCATTTTTTCACACACTTCAGACCGGGTTTGACAAATTATTCCGACCAACTTACAAATGTAGTCCTTCCTTTGAGGCATTTAAATCAACGATGATAGTCTAGGCTAATGGAGGGTAATTCTCTCATCAGGGAAAACACGATAAACTTGGGAAAACTTAATCTGGGAACTGTCTGCTCGATAATTGCTTGATTAGCGCAAACTGATTTGAATTTTCTCATTGCTTTTGGGAATCTAATTGTCCTTTTATTTGCCTCAGGATTATTGTAGAATATGCTGCAAATAAATACGTACATCGATTCTAGATACACGGTGATTATCTTCCAATTGAATAAAGGATGTGTCTTTGTATAAAGAAGTTAGGTTCTACCAGTTTCATTTAGATCTAGATAGGCCTATATCTAGCTCTTCTAGGTTTATAATATCATACAGAATTTTGATTAGATGTAGATGTAGATCTAAGTAAGTAACTGTATGACTAGAACAATCAAAATACAACGAAATGAAATAAATGTGGATAGAGATTATTCATTAATACATTTAAATCTATCTACTATAAATAAGACTGGCAAAAGCTTAAAGAGTGAAATAAACTGTACATAGATCTATATAATTAAATTACGACCTTGTACATTTACATTTTCAGTACTTGGCGTTTATGACGTCAACTTAGACGCAAGTCAACGACAATAGAGGCTGAGAATCATTTTCAAATTTTATTCTAAATAATATAAAATGGAAATGTATTATACCTTTTCTCACCATGCTTCAACAATATCTGCCGTATACCTGTCTACCGATGAAAGGCGCATGCCCATAGATATATGACGTCACATATCCAGGATCATGCATATTCAACATCATCTATTGTCAAGACCAAAATCATGTTATTTTGACTATTGTGTAAGTTGTGACGTCATATACTGTTCTGTGGTTTTACAGCTCTGTGGAGGTGAGTGGCCGTGCGAACACTGTATTTGTGATTCTTAGATGGTTGCAGACTTTCGAGGGACATGTCCTGTCTGACTTCCCTTCTACTTTTATAAAGGTTTACAGTGTGTACGCACTGACAGGAATTCAGTGTAATTAAAGCTAATTTGTTTGGTTGTTTATAACACAGGTTATATGTTTGTATCGTACAGACTAGCATATATCTAACTTTAAACTTTATTGCGCTACGCTTTCCTGCTTATGAATAATCTGATCATTTCCACTGTTTTAGCTCCATGGAAGAAAGAGTTTAGAACTTGTCCAATTACTGGAGGATTCAGTTTTAGAACAGTGAGCAGACTTACCAATGAGGTGAGGTTTGATCAGTATAGTTTCGAATAACAACATTAACCTTGGCAATATCAATATCAATAATGAATTAACTATTTATTAATTCCGTTGTACACTCTCCGTATATCGAAGCGGATGATGATATCTTCTTTTAATATGTAAATCAAGCGAAACATTAATTAATGATTTTGGGACTTCTAACTTCAAATTGACATCATCAATGTCACTATCTGACACCCTGGCTCACAACAGTCCAATCTGCCTCAACTTCTTAATACTTACATATCCATACCCTATCTTAGTTATAATCAGTTCACCATTTGATGCGAATCAAATTAGTAGCAGCAAGATCAGATTTGGTGCAGAAATATAAAAAAATCACTTAGATATTTTAAATACGCCTCCTATCTACAGCTCTGACAAGGACTATTGCAGTGTTCATGATGCGTATTGGTCGTGGGCGTAGCTGGAGAGTAGCTGAATCCAAGGGCATGTTCACGTGTGAAAATTTAAAATTGTGTAGATTTGGAACCATTGTGATAAGAAGAATATTTGCTGCTATATGAGAAAATGTTCCATTTATCACAATGGTTTCAAAAAGTGATTTTAACAGAGGCGTCAAAATGTGTCAATATGAAGCAATGAGTTAAGGCTTACGTGACAAGACATAACGTTTATCAAAGTCTACCCAGCCCCTCTCTTAGTCATTTTGGTCATGGTAACGTTTTCACCTTTCATACTGATGTTACACACGTGCGTAAGTGCGTATCGCAAGCTACGGCCCTGATTAACCCCTTCCGTGCCACAATGACGGGTCTATGATATAACATGCAAACAGTTCGGATCCAGATGAGACGCCGAGTAACTCGGGGTCTCATCAGGATCCAAACTGTTTGTTACTGTTACTATGTTTTTGAAACACAAATGAAGAAAATGAAATGAATGAAAATTTATAGCAGACGAAACATTTCGCAGACGACAGTTTGGCAGCGAAAGGGTTAATATATCCCCATGACATATTATAAAATTGTACGGTTAGTTATAAATCCTGATTTTTCATACCATTCAATAGAATAGAATAAAAACAATTTCAACCAACAACGTTTTGCCAAGAATCTTGGTAAAACAAACTACACTAATACCAGAGGTGAATAGGGGACTCCATTGACCCCTGGGTAGAGTGCGTCAAAGCATGTAAAATGTTCACCAATAACTCACAGGATACCATTTTCGAGTATCTTGTTTTATATTTTATTAGATTACAGTTTGCCATGTACTTCATACATGATTTCTCTTACTTGGTCTTTTGTGCAACATAACTATAAAATGTCTGAATCAGTTATTGATGCTGGTGTACGTTTTCCACAAAACCCTTTTCTATGCAGAAAACGGGTCAGCAGTTGTTTGTTAAAAGTCCTTTGAATATGACCTGCATTGTTACAAAATGCAAATTCCATTTAATAAATTTTACCTTTTCATCCTGAATAAACGCCGATTTTAAACAGTACTATAGCATTACATTTCAAAAATGCAGCATTCAAAAGTTCAACGGTTTAAGCATACATCTTTGCAGTATCACACAGGCGTCTTAAAACTAAGGTTCCTGGTCGTTATCAAAGTTTGGTTATCAATCTGCGGAATGAGTTTAGCACTGTATCGCTCAATTTGACACGTGTGCACATGCACTCTGTCCCGCCTGTCATAATTTGATGTACAATTTCAGGATTTCTGCGAGGATGAGTGGAGAAAATCTCGCCTGGAAATAGACTGCGCCAGGGGTGATGGGTTGAATTTTATTGCCCCCAAAGGAAGTCTTTGTAATCCTTTTTCTTCAAGTTCTGAAGGTAAAGCCTCATTTGGCGTGTGTTTAATATTTGCGCAGAGAAAAGCATTTCCTTAACAGTTTACTTCACTATTTAGACACATTTATTTTATTTCTTCAGTCGCATGCAGAACAAATTGTAAACTGTGTACGGTAGGGATATTTCAGTTCTCATAAAATATGCAGTAAAACCTCTCTATAACGACCACTGAATTACATCAGGTATTTTATGTTAAAGGCATGTGGCTGCTTAAAGCAATGTGAAAGTAAAACAGAACGCTCCAATATGAGCGTTCTGTTTTACTTTCACCTTGCTTTAAGCAACCACCTGCCATAAATACCAACAAATTAACACACTTTTGTGGCCGTTATAGAGAGGTTTTACTGTACAGTAATGATGTTCAATAGTTGCCAACATAGTGTACTATTTGATAATGACGATGGTGATTATTATTATTTATTATTATCCTTATTGCCTCCAATACCGAAGAGTACTGATAACATTCAAGCATGCAACATATATTCATTGTGACAATTAGGAATACATATGGAATACACGCACAACAATAATAATATTAATTATTGTAGAGGAAAATGCTATGGTTATAATTATGATTAGTATTATAATAAGAATTATTATTACTTTTATTATTACAGTAGAACCCCTCTGATACGAACACTTAATGAATAAACATGAGTGTCTTTATAAGCAGTTGGTTGCTTAATGCAGGACAAAAGTAATGCTGAAAGCTCCTCTAGGGGCTTTCTGCATTACTTTTGTCCTGCATTAAGCTACCACCTGCATCTAGCACCCATAAGTATACCTCTTTTACATGGTCGTATTAGCGGGGGTTTACTGTATTTTATTCTAATTATTAGTATTGTTGTTACTATTACTACTACTACAACAGCTACTACTGCTGCTACTACTACTATTACTACTATTACGTCTATTACTACTTCTACTACTACTACTACTACTACTACTACTATTACTACTTCTACTACTACTACTACTACTACTACTACTACTACTACTACTACTACTACTTCTACCACTACTACTATTACTATACTACTACTACTACTACTACTACTAATAATAATAATAATACTTCTACTACTACTACTATTACTGCTACTACTTGTATCATTTTTGGTATTTATCAATTTCTTTGAAATGTCCATCTAAGTGTTTTACTTTCCATTTCAGTGTCGCGGTTCTACTGTTGGGCAGGATGGCAGCACAGACATTATACATTTTTGGTAATTGGCGAGGAAAATGGGGTGCCAAAGTACTGCCTGGTAGGTAAATGGTAACTTATGATAGCGAAAGTTCGACAACTTTCTATAGCAGTTTAAAGCGAGAGTCCATTTAAAAACCATGTTGGCCTTAATATGAGCAAGGAACGATTTAGCGAATATCAGTATTCTTTGCCATCTTGAATCATCAAAGTATGGTGTTAAGTCTTAGTCCTTCGCTTGCTATTCACGTCAATATACCTACCTGTAAATAGTGAAGACCCAGATGAGACAGCTCCTGCAGGAGCTGTCTCATCGGGGTCTGCACTATTTACAAATTGATTGTGCAACCAGTGCACTCCACAGCAGTGATTGCACAGCGAAATACTTGTACACAGTGAAGATATATGTAATTATACAACAGGACATGGGTAAAGAAGGAGAAATATATTTTAAAATTCAGCAAGCGAAGGGTTAGTATCAAGCATAATATAAGATTGGTAAAACATATTTCAACTTCTTGCAGTTATGTTTTTGTCTGATGTTTGGTCTGTCGAAATCATGTGCATTGTATATCATCTCGTTACTTAAAAACAACTACATAATATTATATACATTGATTTTGATAAAGTAACTATATAGACAAAACCGATATTAATGCAAAACAACTTCATGACAAATTTTTATTCTTGTTGAAAAGAGTGTAACTAGTCGTCTATGTTGTGGGTAAGTCCAGCGGGGATACCTTTATTTACAATATTTGTAAAGCTAGGGTGACTTTGAGAGAAGTGTGAGGTTAGGACGTCCGTAAACCGGTTTAAACCCCCAGTGGTGTTTTTGCTGCTGACCGTGCCAAGGCGGTACTCTCTTTGTCACCCTTCCTTTTGTTTGCCTTGCGTCTTTGTGCTTGTGGTTTGTTCATGTTGTGGAACGTTTGTCCCTGTTTCTTGTGTGTCTTTTGGTGTTTTCTGTGTTCATTTCATATGTGCGTGTGCGTTTGGGTGTGTGGTTGTGTGTGTGTGTGTCATGCTGTCTATCGGTGTTTTGGTGGTGGTTGCGTCTTGCATGTGGCTTTGCCTGCTTGACTTTACTACTTTTCCATTAATAGACAAACTTATAGTATTGGAACTATACGGACACGTCAATATTACTGATAAATCACTACATGAACAATTAATATTGTTGAAATACGACTATATGGACAAATCCCTATCGTTGATGAAAATATCGACAATTTGATATTGTTGAAATATGGCAATATTGGCATATTAATACTGTTGATAAACAAACTACACAGGCACAATTATAATGATGAAAAAAACTACATGGAGAAATTATTATTGTTCAAACAACATTTACACGGATTAATTAATAATTTTGAAAAACCATCTGCGTGGTCAATTTAATATGGTTGAGAAAAAACTACATTGACACATGAATATTGTTTAAAAGCAACTACATAAACAATTCAATATCTATAGTTGAAATACAAAATGGACATATTAACATTGTTGATAAACAACTATATTGATAAATTAATGCTGCTGATAAACAACTTAATGGACAAATCAACATATTGAAAAACAACTATATGGACAGAATAATAGTGTTAAAAAACTACTTTAGTGACAAATTGATATTTCTGAAAAACAACATCGTCACATTTATATTGATGAAAATCAACTATATATGAACAAATTTATATTTTTGATAATAACTACGTAGGCGAAACAACTACATGGACAAATTTATAACGTTGATCCACGACAGTGGAGTTGTCTGGAGGGGGACTTTTATTTACATTTTGACTTTGGTGAAAGTGGGATAAGGACGAGGTTGGGTACCCGTAAACCAGGTTTAAGTCCCCCAGTAGCTTATTTTGGTTGCTGGCCGTTCCAAGGCGGCACTCCTGCTTTCAGCCTACGGTCAATTTTGTTGTTTAATATGCTGAATGTTTAATGTGTTTCGTCTTGATATGCGTCCTGTTATGTTTTGTCTTGTGGCTTTACCGTTTCTTGTTAGATGGTGTTTGGTGCGGTGTCATTTCGTGTGTGGCTCTCCCTGTTTGACTATTTTTCCATATTGACAAATAAGCACATGCCATGTTTAAATTGTTGATAAACAACTACATAGACCAATTGAGAATGTTGAAAGACAACTATATGGACAAATTAATATCATTGGAAAACAATTATATGGACACATTATTAGTGTCGACAAACAACTTAACAGACACATTACATAATACTGATGATTAACAACTCCATTTACATCGACTATTTCAATTTCTAAAATACGACTTTATGTAGAAAAACATAAGCTCGGTGTGTATATACGCTCGTATAGTACACCGACTGAGTTTGGGGGTATTTTCCTTATTAATTTGTTCGTTTTCTTTTTCTTTTTTTTTAATAAGCGGGAGGAAAATACAGATTAACGGAATTTATCCAGACTACATACTGGTTTTATGATCACCATGTGATTTGTTTTCAGAGATTTCCACGAGATCCGCACCACGAGTTTACGGTAACAGTTTACTTCAGCGTGGTATGTCCCACTGATCCAGAAGGAAAACCCGAGCGAGGCATCGAATATCATGAGATGAAGATGACCAAACTAAGTAAGAATAGTTTACCTTCTTGTGTGATGGCGGTAGAAAGAGAAGAAATTTAGACCGTCGTTGCATCGATCACTAATTAAACAAGTTGGCTTCCTTCTAAAAGGAAGCCAAGGAGAGACCTGCAGCAGTTTTGCTATATACAGGGGCCGTTTGACAATGTTTTGGCACCGGATCGTAAATAGGTTTCTATAAATAACTATTGTGCATATCAAGTGTACTACTTGATATGCCCAATAATTATTTATAGAATAATTATAATTGTTATAATTATAATCGTTATAATTAGAACGAAGACAGTGAATATCAAGCGCCACTGCTTAGGAGATACATAATGCTTTAATCGTTGCAAGTACATGTAGTTCTTTGAAAAAACATCTTTGAATTGGAATTTATCCTGTCAGCAAGCTTCTCTAGTGACGTAATAAAGGGGTGCGGATAAACTTAGGTTTCTTAGAATAGAATAGCATATATATTAGAACAGATTTTATTTACCAACCATGGACCCTCTCGGGTTACAAATGAATGCATACTAAAATATTTATGATTAACATAATTGACATGAAACTAAAGCATGTGTATAATATCTTAGGCATATATTGGTAAATCACGTATAAACAACAATACATTTTATTCATCTTGTTTCCTCGTGAAGTTCTAAGGCACATGGACACACCAGTCAAAACATTGGTTTATGCATCTAGCAAGCACTTCCAAGTAAGCTAGATCCACCTATTAGTTTTCTTCCGGTAGTATCTAGAAGGTTTATTAGGTTAGTGATAATACTAACCGTTTCTAAGGCATACTGATCCTTAACAATCTAAGTACATGTATTCCAATTTTCTGTAAATATGCATATGTTGATGAAATAACGGGAAAATCACCAAAAGAATATACAAATAAGACAATCAATAGAAAAAAACAACAGAGAATTTATTTGGTTAAATTGGTTACGATTTATCAGTTTTATTAACTCAATCAGCTCGGTAAAATGTTTTTCTAATAAAAAATAATGCTTTTGTGGCCGATTTTAGGCTGCGAATCTTATATCCACGGATATGAGAATCATATCCGGTGTTTAGTCATACCGACTTAAATCCACCGCTGGAGAAACGCGGTTTAATAAGAATCAAGTCAGAAAGCAAAGAATAATGGATAAAAAGTACATGTTTCCATTCTACTCGCATGTTAATTAGATTAAGAAGCTCTTAAAGGGGTTGGAAATAGACCTACATAATATGTTCAGCTCCATCGAGGTCAATCTAAAAATCGAAACTGTTACTCGAATTTTATACGGAATGCAAAAATGATTGCACTTTGTTCTGGGATAAAATAATCAGGTCTATTTGAATTAAAATATCGACTATCTGGATTCAACTGATCCTATTGTTCAAACTCAATCACGTTTTCTATAAATACTTTAATATTCAAACTCCTTATTGGTTAGTGATAGTTTGACTGCGTATTTTTAATATAACCAAAACTCGCGCATGCGAATATCCACAACTCGTCCCGTCCGGTAGACGGCGATATTCTTTTTACTATCCCAATTCAAAACTCCTTGAGATAAATTGTAAACCATCCCAGAATATGCCGACATCCAAATCCAACACTGAGGAGAGACCTGATGGTATCTCCAATAAAACTGTGGATAGTTTATATCAGGTTGCTGATCTGCTACATACATGTACCATGTGTACAGCAGAGCTTCCTCTACAAAAACCAATTCATGAATAAAACGTGTTTTCCTTTAATCCTTTACCTCATACAAACGCATTTTTTACTTTTTTGTAAACCGAATAGACCCAGATCAGACGATTCCTGTATGACAATTCGATCAGGGTCTCCTTTGTTTGCTGATGGGACTCTACTCGTATATGTCACTGCCATGGCAAAACCTTCCTATGTTCATATACCATAATAAATGTCATCTTATTAATATTCATGGTGTTATCATGAATAATTATCAGGTAAATGGTTACAAGCAGATCCCTGCTTAACCCATTCCCTCATATTGGCGACTTTTGACGACTCTGTAAAAGTCACTTTATGAAACCATTGTGATAAATAGAGCATTTGCTCCTACAGGAACAAATGTTCTATTTATCACAGTGGTTTCAAACTACAAATTTCTAATCATTTCCTTTTCTCTAGTTAATGCTCCTTTTCGGTAGATTTATTCAAAGAGGTTGTATCTACAATAGCCTATGAGGTGATGGGTTAATAACGCACAAATGATATGCATACGCATAACTGTTGCATTGTCTTAACCCTTTTATCTATAAAAACGCCTATCTACGCATTTGCAAATAGAGTAGACCCAGATCAGACGCATTTACAAAAAGAGTCAGGGTCTGCTCTGTTTACTAATGAAATAATATACATTGTAGATATGATTACACAGTTTCTGTGATGACCAAAACTTCATGTGCCCATGTTATATTTTAACAATCTAATTAATCCATGGTGTCATTAGTTCATGATACATGAATATTCATGGAGTGAAAGTTACGCTACCACATATCATAAAGGCCAAGAAGTATACTTAATTTAGAAGCATTTGTAAAGAAGCCTTATCATATAGTCAGTAATTGCTCTCAAGTAACCGTGCGTCATTTCATTGGTAACTGCCCTGAACTATGGTGTGTGTACAAGTCGATTGGTTCGACCTATTTTACTGACTCCCACAATTAAACGGTGTACTTGGCAAATGCTCATGTAAGAAATAATAACTTGAATAATATCAATCATATTAATAGCTATAATGACAGGAATACAGGAATAAAGGAATATTGGCCCATGGCAGATATTTTATATATGATCAGGACTGTATTATTCCATAAGAAAACAGAGCAGACAAATACCTACTGGGGCCGTCTGATCTGGGTCTACCGTATTTGCAAAGGCTTTAAAATACATGTACGTATTGATCAGATAAATTGTTACGTACAAAGTTCAGCTGGAGAGATATGTCATTTCAAGCCTTAGCTTACAGTTATACAATAAGTTCGTAAAAAATAAGGAGTTGTGAAGGAATGCATTTGGTTAACGAAGAATAATATATCTACGTTGAGTACCAGTCAGCTTTATAATAGCTTCATTTTTAGATTAGATAGACTTTGTTGTTTTCTGCAACACAAATGGGATTTGAATGGTTATATTCACATAATTATATAAGATGTATGTGTCTACATCTAATACTGTTATAGACAATTCGTAATATCGTTTCGTATTTAGTTATCTTTAACTTACAAAAGAAGGGACGAACTACACATTGTACACAGTGTAGTTTGTAGTTCTTAACAAAATTGGAAACAAGTGTCAATGGGCATTAACTCACATATAACATAGAAAGGTTCACCTTAATGTTTAAGTTTTAAAGATATAGACCATTTTATCTATGGACATCAATGTAAAAGAAACACATCGTACCCGAAAAGGCTATATAAGGCCTTTTGATTCCCATGTGATTGTCTGGAGTTTTTTGTTATGTTTATTTTCATAAAGGGTTTTAAGTTGAGAAAATTAGGTTCGTCTTCGAACCGCTCCAAGGTATAAATATGGTATTAAATTGAGCTTATAAACAACAAGTGGATGGCTCCTTTGTGCAACAGACAGCAAATATGCTGGCTCAGTCTAAACCTTTGCCATGATTGCAGAGGGAGATCCTGTTTTATAATAAAGGCACGAAGAAACATTCTGAAATATAAAAGAAGGTTAAATTAAACAACTTACATGTTGCTATTGTTTTGATTATATTTGGACAGCGTTTCGCGAATTAATAAATAAATGATTCGCTGAGATTGCTTTTTATACCATTTGTTGCTGAATGCAATTTCATTATTATTCTGTCAACACATCTAACGTTATAAGTAATTGGCTTTGTTTCAAATAACCGTTTACATTGTATTTACAACAATATACTCGAAGTAAAACCGCTTTAAAGTGACTACAAAACCGCGATATAGTTACGGGTCGAAAATGGCAGATGACTACTTAATGCAGGTCGAAAGAAGAAAGTAGAAAGATTTCATGTTTTAACCCTTTACTCCATAAATACGCCTTTTTACGCGTTTGCAAACAAAGTAGACTCAGCTCAGATGGCTCATGTAGGAGCTGTCTGATACTGGTCTGCTCTGTTTGCTTATGAAATAATAAAGATATTATTCTACAGTTTCTGCCATAGCCAACAATTTATGTGTTCATGTGGAATTATCAGAATTTATCTAATTAACGTTCACGATGTCGTATTCATAGAGTAAAGGGTTTAACCCTTCGCTTGCTGAATTTTAAAATACATTTCTCCTTCTTTACCCATGCCCTGTTGTATAATGGCATTTATAACATAACACGTGGCTTCAGCGTGACGTAACACTATCATTTATTTTTTGATAATCATGGGCATATAATCACTAGTGAATAACATTCGAACGACCGAATGACATTCGAACGATTCATACGCGCTGTCAAAACAAACAAACTGGCGGACGGTGGTCGACCTACCTGTCCACGATTGAGTCACGATAGATGACAAAGGATTGTTGGCACTTGCGCCTTAATTTCGATAAAATAATACAAATTGTAATCGCTGTCAGGAATCATATACAAAATGTATGCCAAAAAAGACCTACCAGCTACTTTGACCCATACAATCAATTCTACATTTAAATTAAAATGCCTCCTCAACTTTGCATTTTCTTCACCCATGTCCTTTTGTTTATGCAGATTTCTACTCATACAAATATCTCATCAATCAACAACAATAGTCATCTGAATCCAGCACATGACAAACATATTTCAAATATGCTATACTCACTAACTCAGCTGATCGCGAAAATCTTCCTCCTGTTCCAACACATTTTATGCAGCAGTTCGTACTGAATCTTTTGTCCATTTCAAACATTTTCACTGAACTTGAATCGAGATTTTTTTTCTCGGTAGAAATGTCCATGTCCATGTGTATACATACAACACTAATGAAGGGCTTAATATACCAAAACGAAGGCGCATTTCGAATCCCATTGACAGTGAGTGTCGGACGTGTTGGCGACTGTATGTAGGTCTTCATGTAAATGGCGCGCTTTACATAGACACATGTTGTGTACAATGACGTCAAAATGTGACGTGTTTGTAACTATGTATGTCAAAACTGTAACTCAAAAATTATTTTGACGTGTTTCTGTATGTTTTTGTATCATAAACTATCACAGTTAAATTGAATACCAGAGAGGTCTGAATTAGATCCTGGTTGATATGACAGTAAGTAAAAAATAAAGTTGGAAAATTTGGACCTACTTTGTCCCAGTTACCTAGCGAACCTAATAACACCTTTCATTCATCATTTCTATATGTAAGGAGAATTTATAACAATCCACGTTACTGCTGAAATATTGGCTGCAAATAACATTTGTGTGTGTTATGTTATAAATAGGATCTTGCATTCGTGTTCATGATTATTGGATTTATTAAATTCGTCTTTTTAAAACGATAAAAAAAACTCGCTAAAGCTCGTTTTTTATCGTTTTAAAAAGACTCATTTAATAAATCCAATAATCAAGAACACTCATGTAAGATCCTCTATATATCTTCACTGTGTACAAGTTTTTCGCTGTGCAACACTGCTGTGGTGTGCACTGGTTGCACAATCAACTTGTAAATAGTGCAGACCCTGATGAGACAGTTCCTTCAGGAGCTGTCTCATCTGGGTCTTCACTATTTATAGGTAGGTATATTGACGTGAATAGCAAACAAAGGGTTAAACCCTTTCCCTTATATGGACAACTTTTGACGCCTATGTAAAAGTCACCTTTAGAAAACATTATGATAAACAGAGCATTTGCTTCTATGCCCTATTTATCACAATGTTTTCTACACTACACAACTCTAAAAGTTTCCTTTTCTCTAATGAATGCTCCTTACGGTAGAATTATTCAATGAGGTTGGGTCTAAAATAGCTTTTGAGGGAATGGGTTATAGACAAACATTTTAAGTCAATGTGTGACCACTTCAGAAAAGTTACCGTTCTACTGAAGATTTTACTCTTTGCTGAACAAACCACGTTCTCTGCATAACTGTCACCATTCAGTATTTCTGTTTGGTTATTATTGGTTGCAGCAATTCTCCAGTGTATTTTTCACCACAGATCCTGACGTTTGTACCGACGATGATATCTTCCGATGCCAGCAGGTTGTTAGGCGTGGTCAGTGTGCCAAAGAAGAAAAATACGCAAATCACTGTGAGCTATCCTGTGGCAAATGTGGTACGTCCATAACCCTGAAGGCTTCTGGGCGAGTGGGGTAGAAAAAAAATGTTTTAATTACAGTCGAACCTGTCTTAAGCGGCCATCAAAAGGACGTATAAGTATTGGTTGTAGGCAGGTGGTAGCTTAAGCAAATCGAACGTAATGCAGAAAGCCATTATAAGAGCATTCTGCATTATGTTTGCCCTGTATTAAGCAACCACCTGTTTTTAAAGGCGCATATGTTCAATAAATGAATATCCACTTAGGACAGGTTTCACTGTGTAATCTATTGGGCGAAACAGTTATGAAAATTGTAAACAGTTTGGATCCAGTCTCAACAGATATAAAATAAAGTCCTCTGACAATTATATTCGACCTGCTTATAATTAACATTAACACGTGTAAAATAGTTCAGTACTAAATCCTCGAGATCCTTTATTTTTCACCGAAGCATAATGGTAGGACCACTCTTAGAATAGTCTCAATGACAGAAAGTCATCTGACACTTTCAGTGAGACAATAATATTCCAACTGCTTATAATTAAGGTTACACGTATAGAACAGTTTAGTATTAAATCCTCGAGCTCCTTTACCCCCCCCCCCCCCCACCAGCACAATGGTATGACCACTCTTTAGAATATTCTTGAATGGTTTGCGGAACAATGTACAGTAAAACCCCGCTAATGCGACCACCAAAAAGGGGCACAATTCTGGGTGGCTTAGGCAGGTGGTAGCTTAATGCAGGACGAAAGTTATGCAGAAAGCTCCTATAGGAGCTTTTTGCATAACTTTCGTCCTGCATTAAGCAACCACCTGCTTTAGACGACATCAGTGGCTGTTTATTAAGTGGTCGCATTAGCGGGGTTTCACTGTAATTGAAATACGCCCCTTACCCGTATACTTATATCATCTGCAAATAGTGTATACCCATATGAGAGGACTCCTAAAGGAGCCCTTTCATCAAGGTCTGCACTGTTTGTCATGTTACTTTTTCTTTAGAATAATCCCTTAATATTCACCGTAAGCTTAACCTGTTAGAATTTTGGAATAGTCCATTTGAAAATTCAGCAATATAAGGGTCAATCTATAGTTTCTGTCCTTGTTTTATTCTTTAAGTCATAAAATAATATATGTACAATAACCAGGACCTAAATGGTCTGAAAAGAAGTTATTGCACTTTATCTACAAAGTGAAATAGCTTTACTAATTCGATTAGTTCTATTTCTCACCATGTTTTAAAGACAAACCAGGCCCTTAGGTTATCAAATGCTGAGTTTGAGTGTGATTGTATTCTCAAACATCTGATTGGTCAGAAGTTTGAGTTCAGTTCGGACTATGATCATGCAGATGCTTGAGAATAAACACGGAGTAAAGCAAAACGTTTTATAACCTCAAAGTCAGTTGAGGCGCAAAGCAACATTGGCGTCTCATCTGTATCAAAACTATTTGTAACGATGATTAAGGATCACATTGTGGGCTAAGAGTTTCTTTTCACCCTGCAGCTGAAAGACAGAATCTGATGGGCATGATGTGTGCGTTTTCTGCAAGCGCCTCCGGGACCTGGCTGTTTATCGATATCTTCCGGGAGGAAAAAGTCATCATCAACACAACAACAGCCGTATTTTCGAAGTTTGGAACCTTTATATGCAAGGAAAAGAGCCTGAGTCCAAAACTGCAGTTCTATAAAACCGTAACCACATTCAACAATGGATGGTATGTTTCAAAGTTATTAACCCTTGAAACGATAAATATACACTGCTTAGTTTTATGATGCTCACAATTCAGTAAGAAATGGTATAAATTGCGAGAGACTTTTGAATGACAAACTCTGCAGACCTTGATCAGATGGCTCCACTAGAATTTCTCTGATCTGGGTCGGCATTGTTAGAAATGCCAGTACTCGCCTCCGATATCCAAAACGTTAAACCTTTAAACACTAAGTGTTATTCCTATAAAATGGCCATCCACTTTCTCTAACTCTCTCCTCCATAAATACGCATTTCTACGCCTCTGTAAAAGTCACGTTTTGAAACCATTGTGATAAATAGAGCATTTGCTTCTAGGGAGCAAATGCTCTACTTATCACAATGGTTTCAGAACTTCCAAATTCTAAAATTTTCCTTTTCTCTAGTTAATGCTCCTTTTTGGTAGATTATTCAAAGAGGTTGGGTCTATAAATAGCCCATGGAGGAATGGGTTAAAGAAAACTTATCAGAAACCGAGTAATTAGAAAACTCGGATAATACTGTGGGAATGATAGTATTTACAAGGCTAACTGTTCTGTAGATATATGCAGCCTTGCTGTGGTTTGCCACCATCTTTATCTGAAGGCATATCCTTTTAAGAACTGTTGATATAACAACACATGGACACAACAAATGTTAGTCGTGGCAGAAACTGTAGCTTTGTATCTATATCATATCATAAGCAAACAGAGCAGACCCTGATCAGACGGCGCCTATAGGAGCCGTCTGATCTGGGTATTTTCAGTTTGCAAAGGCGTAGAAAGGCGTATTAAAACTATTTATGGAGTAAAGGGTTAACACTAATTCGTCGTGCCACTATTAATGTTCACCATTCGAATTGTTTTATTATGATAATGCTTCGACGGAAACTGTTTCATTGTTTTGTTTTCTGCTTTTGGAACACACCGTCTGTTAAATAAGTAGATGCATCATGTTTAAAACCACAATCACTTAAGAAATAAACCTTCTAAATAGTTCTCTTCAGTCGAAGTTGCGTTTTCTCCATCTAAACAGGTTGCAAGTGATATTACAAATTCGCTTTTGTCATGGATAAATGTTATGGGTTTTATTATGACAGCGCCATGCGGTACACGTGCCTTGAGTTTCACAGACGAAACCAGAACATACTCCAGTTTCGAGCAGGTAAGCATGTCATTTTAAGCATTAAACTCTGCTCAAACTCTGGGGTAAGTTTTATTTACAGCAGAACCTGTCATAAGCTGTCATTCATTTATTGTACATAGGAGTCTTAAACATGTGGTGGCTTAATGTAGAGCAAAAGTAATACAGAACGCTCTAGGAGCTTCTACATTACTTTTAACCTGCATTAAGCTACCACCTGCCTTACAGACCCTCTGTTGATGTCCACTTAAGACATGTTCTACTGTACTCATAGACCCAGATCAGATATCATGTCAGTGAGTCATGTCTGTTTTTAAAGACTCCTATTTTTTCAACCTTAGAATCGCCTTAACCCATTACCTCTTAGGCTATTTTTAGATCCAACTTATTTGAATAAATCTACCGAAAATGAGCATTACGTAGAGATAAGGAATATTTTAGAATTTTGTAGTTTTGATACCATTGTGATAAATAGAGCATTTACTCCGATGGAGCAAATGCTCTATTTATCACAATTGTTTTACGCAGTGACTAGTGCAGAGACGTAGAAAGGCGTATAAATTTATGGAGGAAATGGTTTACGATGTTCTACTGTTCAGCATCATTCAATGTTCAAAATTGTTCACATGTTTTCTGTTGTTTGTTATTAGGTTCGAGTTATACGACTGACGTTGGGTTTGAGCAAATGTGTCAGTTCGATGATCCGCCGAACCAAGCAGAAAATTCATACAGGGGAAGACACATGAAAAACCTTATATGTAAGTTTTTCTCGCCATCGTTCCATTAACATCCCTGTCTAATTAACCCATTCCCTTCTACTGAAGCATTTTAAAGCCCCCGTACAAGTCACGTTTTGAAACATTGTGATAATTGGAGCATTTCTTCCATAGAAGCAAATGCGCTGTTTATCAATGGTTTCGAAACTACACAATTCTAAATGTTTTCTTTTCGGTAGACGTATTGTTTCGTCGGTCTTTTAAGTTTGTAAGCATTCAAACAGTGCAGACCCAGGTCAGGGGGTTTCTCAAGTCTCCTCTGGTCTGAGACTATATTGTTTGCAAATGTAACTTTGATCAATTTCCAGCATTCAAAGGATTAACACTTCGCTTGCTTAATTTTAAAATACATTTCTCCTTCTTTACCCATGTCCTGTTGTATAATTCCATATATCTTCACTGTGTACACGTATTTCTCTGTGCAATCACTGTTGTTGAGTGCACTGGTTGCACAATCAACTTGTAAATAGTGCAGACCCTGATGAGACAGCTCATGCAGGAGCTGTCTCATCTGGGTCTTCACTATTTACAGGTAGGTATATGGACGTGAATAGCAAGGGAAGAGTTAATCCAAGTCGCTAGAAAAGTGGCATTTACTTGGTTATGAAAATAGATGGGGTCCTGATCAGGGTTTGCTCTATTTCGAATTTCCATCGGCAATAGTTTTATTATAGTTACTACCATATAAAAGTCTTGCATGTGATTTTCTTCCTTCCATCGCCTTTAACTATTTCGCTGCCTAATGCTGTGGTCTGCAAACTTTGTCGCCTGCTGCAACATTGTTACTTTTCTTCATTTACTCGGCGTCTCATCTAGAGCCAAACTGTTTGCATAGGTAATAACATGTGGTACATTCGCAGTGAAAGAGTTAACCCATTCCTTCATACTGACGCATATTGACGCTTCTGTTAAAGTCACGTTTTGAAACCATTGTGATAAATAACATTGGCTCAATGTTTGAAGATCTCACCGTCTATTCTATGAGTGGTCGTGTTAAAGGCGTTTTGCTGTATGTTATATCTTGTAGTGGACGGCGACCTGTGGGGACAGTTTTGTGGGTTTGGCCACACGATTCCATTCAATGGTACCATATATGGAGAACGTTGCTCTGGTCACGTGTCCGACTGGGATATCGACGGTTGTGTGGCACGGGACACACTGTATGTGAAATCAGACCAAGAACAGTGTCAACATTTCGACATGCCAATGGGTAAGTGTAATTACATGAGAAAAAAGAATAGCTCATGGCGTTACAAATAGATCAGTTGTCTCATTTTCAAAGCAGCGACTAATCAGTCTACACTGTTTGTTGTTGTTGTTGATGATGATAATGATGATGATGATGATGATGATGATGATGCATTTTAATCCCAAAATAGTTGCCTGCATTAAGTAACATCCTGTATTTAAAGACTCCTACGCTTATTCATAAAATGGTCGCTTTGGAGGAGTTTCACTGTATATATATTTAAGCTATAAACAAATTCAGAAAGCAGTGGCCACACGTTATTTTGATGTTTTATCGCATAATCTGCCCCGTGGGAGTGCCGAAACAATGTTCCGTAAATCACGGAAATGCACTAGTACATTGTATATGCAATTGAACAGTTTGAATCAGGTTGTACTATGCCGTAAACACTGGCCGAAACAGCCGTCAGATATAGTATGTTTCACTTTCTATGGGCCATTTTTAAGGGTTGTGTGAGAATCTTACATGAGTGTTAATTACAAATTGTTTTCATGACATTCGTTTACTATAATGAATATTACACTCGCTAAAGCTCGTGTCATTTTATCATAGTAAATTTGTTTCATAAAAACAATTGGTAATGAACACTCACGTAAGATGCTCTATATCTAAATCTAAAGTATCTGTGTTTTCCGTTGACAATGTACCGTATGCTTGTATATCATCTTAGTATTAAAGTTGTCTTTAGCAACCATTTAAAACAACACGTCTACTTATGGGTTGTAATCTAATTCAGTTTGAAACTTATGCTCCATATTAAACAGCCACCTGCTTAATGAACGGTGAAACATATGTCCACACTAAACAATCACCTTTCCAAAGCAGGGTTTTAAAACGTGTGTCCCACTTTAAACAATCACCTGCTTAACGCAGGGTGAAACTTGTGCGATGCATTAAACATTGATCTGCCTAAAATGCTGGTACCACGTGTTCCCCCACTTAATCAGTCACCGGCTTAATGCATGGCGAAACGTAGGCCTCACCTGTTTATGCAACGTGAAATTTGTGCCCCACATTAACCAATTAAATGCTTGATGCAGACTAAAATTTATGACATGCCTTAACAAATCACATGTCTAATGCATGGCGAAACGTAAGCCCACATTAAACAATCACCTGCTGAATGCAGGGTAAATGTCATGCATAGAAGGAACTTTTTGGGTAAGTTTCATCACCTGTCTTAATAAATACTAACATTAATATTTATCTGAGTTTTGGAATTATTGCGATTTTATTGTACACATATGACTTTATTCGTGTTAAACTAAATCTAAATTTGTATACTGTATAACCTGACCTAAGCGGTCATCAAAGGGTGTCTAATTATGGGTCTGAAAGGCAGATGATAGCTTAAAGCAGGCCAAAGGTGTTGCAGAAATCTCCTATAGGAGCTTTATCCATTACTTTTGCCCTGCATGTAGCAACTACAGTAAAACCTCTCTATAAGGACCACTAAATTACATCAATTAATTTGTGTTAAAGGCAGATGGCTGCTTAAAGCGAGGTGAAAGTAAAAAAGAACGCTCAAATAGAAACGTTCTGCTTTACTTTCACCTTGCTTTAAGCAGCCACCTGCCCTAAATACCAACTAATAAACATAATTTAGTGACAGTTATAGAGAGGTGCTACTGTAACTGCTTTTTTAAGACTCCTTTGTTCAATAAATAAATGGTCGTTTAGGACAGCTTCTACTGTACAGCAAACCCTCTGGGCATCGGTCACTCATAAATGTATGATTTTCAATTATTAAGAGAAGTGGTAGCTTGATGCAGAAAGCTTCTCTGCATTACATTCATTCCACATAATTAAGCAGTCACCTTCTATTACCGACAGCTATGTTTATTCGTGAAGAGGTGGTCTTAGAGAGGTTCTACTATACCAGGTTTTATGTAGTTAACCATTTCCTATTCAAGATTCATGTAAGAAACAATGACACACGTCATGAATATTTAGTAGCAGCTGATTTTTATAATACAGTAAAACCTTTCTATAACACTATGATGTGTTAAAGGCAGGTGGCCGCTTAAAGCAAGGTGAAAGTAAAACAGAACGCTCCTATAGAAGCGTTCTGTTTTACTTTCAACTTGCTTTAAGCAGCCACCTGCCCTAAATACCAACTAATTAACACAATTTAGTGGCCGTTATAGAGAGGTTTTACTGTAGCATATGTTCACATTAATATTTGGTATTATAGAAACTGTAGAGTCAGATCTAACACAATTTAATAAGCAAACAGAGTAGAATCTGATCAGACGACTCCAACAGAAGCCGTCTGATTTGGGTCTACCATGTTTGCAAAGGCAAAATATGCGCTTATATAAAGGAATGGGTTAAACCATGAATTTAATCAGCACTGCAGCGGTACACAATATAGCAGAATACTGTAGAACTAGTCCTATGCGATCATTCATTTATTGAACACAGGAGTGCTAGAAAGCTTAATGCAGGGCAAAAGTAATGCAGAAAGCTCCCATAGGAAAAATGCCTAATGCAGGGCAAAAGTAATACATAAAGCTCATATAGGAGCTTCTGCATTACTTTTGACCTGCATTAAGCTACAATCTGCCTTAAAGACCCATAATCAGACCTCATAGTTGATGACTGCTTAAGACAGGTTCTACTGTATACCGGCACACGCATATACAGGGTTGGCTGTAAATCCATATTAACCCTTCGCTTGCTATTCACGTCAATATACGTACCTGTAAATAGTGAAGACCCAGATGAGACAGCTCCTGCAGGAGCTGTCTCATCAGGGTCTGCACTATTTACAAGTTGATTGTGCAACCAGTGCACTCCGCAGCAGTCGGATATATGTAATTATACAACAGGACATGGGTAAAGAAGGAGAAATGCATGTTAAAATTCAGCAAGCGAAGGGTTAATAACATTATTGGACTAACATAATTTCTTTCTAAAATTGTTATGGTTAGTATATCTTTTAGGTTCTATCGAATACACTTATCAGAGTGTCGAATAGTTTAGATCCTGATGAGATACTCGACCTCTCATCTGAAGCCACACTGCTCAAAATGTCATAGGGAGTTCTCTCAACATATAGTGGCTACGACAAGTTTGCGCCCAATCCTCAATATGTAAGATTAAATCTTATTTTAAGCCCATGACTTTTCGTCTCTTTGCATAGATCATTTACAAGAACCATCAACTATGTGTATAAATCAGATGAAGTGTTGTTTGTCATGATGATACAGTAAACCCCTGTAAACCTGAATTCAAGTAGAGCAAAACTGAAACATGTTTAGGTACGTGGCTTCTTAATGCAGGGTGAAAGTCATGTAGTAAGCTCCTAGAGGAGCTTTCTTCATGACTTTCACACTGCATTAAGCTGCCACCTGTCTCCCAGACCGACATTTTTACTAAATTGAACATCCAGGTTAGAGGGGGTTTACTGTACTATCAATAAACCCTTTCCCTGTTTTATATTTATTCGAAATTCTAACACCTACTGAATATTCATAGGCAAAATAGTTATAATGAAAAATGGAAGCTGGGACATTATAGCCATTTAGAAACTAAAGAAACAGATATATCAAAGTCCATCAGTAAACAGATCGTCTTTGTTAGCAAATATGCTAAAGGGCGTTCATATGAAGGAAGTGATGGTTACTAGTAAGTGGCACGTAAGGCACAGCGGGAGCTTATTTTCGTTAATCGGCTCACTTGTTTGAGCAGATTATGTTTAAGGCATAACGTAGCATAACATAATATTATCTATACATGTAGCTGTTTTATTTACAATTGCTAGTATCCTCAAAATGTGTCCAGTAGTAAGTTTAAGTTATTAACAAGACAATAGCTAAGTTACAATGGCTAAGTCGGTCTTACATGAAACCCAATCTTTATTTTCTATACATAAATGTTAATTGTTTTACATTGTAATTTTGTGAACCATTTACTCAGTAAATATGTCTTTGACAAATTTGTAAACAGAGAAGACCCCTGAGAAGAGTCCTGCAGGAGCCGTCCGATCAGGGTCTGCTCTATTTGCTTATAAATTATCTTAGATTGAACAGTGTACTATTTAGCACAGCTATATATTCACGTTATTTAACCCATTACCTCATAGGCTATTCTTAGAAACAACTTATTTGAATAAATCTACAGAAAAGGAGCATTAACTAGAGAAAATGTAATTTTTAGAATTTTGTAGTTTGAAACCATTGTGATAAATAGAACATTTGCTCCTATAGGATATTTACAGAGTCGTCAAAGGTCGTCAATATGAGGGAATGGGTTAAAGCAGTATAAAATGATTACATGTAGTTAATTATTGTTTATAACGGGTCGAGTCTACCATAAATAGTAATATCCACTGACTAAATGGTTAATAGATAATAGTATTTATCTCTAGACTTTGTCGATGTAATCGGTTGTAACAAAATGAATTTCGTTTAATCCAAAACATTAAATAGGACCATAGGTGGTACATGCTATCCCATTTATCAATATTAATGTACTTTTTGAGTTGATTATGTCGGGGGTTTGCGACGTCTCGTTTGATCTAAATGACACGATGCTTTTAAATTGTGCTAGAAAGTGAGCAATGACATGTTTATAGGCCATATTCTTTGACACAATTTTATTTTACTGTACAATTACGGTATTAGAATTATTATTTACTAAAACATTTCGCTTTGAACGTCGCCCCAATATTGACAAAAAGAACATGTGTAAACCGTATTCCAGAGCAACAGATAAAGGTGCGTACTCAAATACTAGAATCGTCATTTCTGCACCCAACCCTATATTGTGACCACTCTTTAGAATCGTCTCGAAGAGGTGACAAGGGGTGATGGGTAGCATCGTAGTAAAAAAGGCAAGTCGCTCATTTGGAAACAATGTACATGTACAGAGGTCCAGATAAGACGGGTAAACTAAAACATTTTTTCAAGAATAACTCCTTTATTTCTCCACCAAACCCTATACTGTGACAACTCTTTAGAATCGTCTCGAAGAGTATAGGGTTTGGTGGAGAAATTACCATTTTAGTATTTGTGTATCACCTTTATCTGTAGCTCTAAATATAGCTCCGAATCAGTCGCCGACGTGGAACATGACTTTAATTGTGAGCCACACTATCCCATAATCATCAATCTGTAACAGTCATAATCAACGTAATCCACTGTTTTCAAACAGTGACTTTTACAGAGGCGTCGAAAGGCGTCAATATGAGGGAGTAGGTTAACTACTCTGCTATTTCCTATCCGATTCATGCCATATGGTCGATGTGTTCCAATTGCCAGTATTATTACGCAGAAGTTCGATTTTTTAGCTTTATAAATCTCCAACCTCTGGTATGATCATTGCCACTACCTTACATCATATGCCTGTTGTTTAGATACTGGTTGTGACATTAATTTCCATCCAACCCCGGCCTTCTGTTTGGCGAACGGTGCTTGAAGTAATCAACAATGTAAACGAATTCGTTTTTGCATTTTCACAAGATTAGAACCATGGCTCACTATTTGTTCTGAATTATTTTAACTCTTTCGCTGCCAGATGTTGCATCTGTGATCAGCTATGCAGACAGTTTGGATCAAGATAGACGCCTGGTTACTCAGCGTCTAATCAGGATAAAAACTGTGTTACTGTACTCATGTTTTTTAAATAAATGGGGGGGGGTGCTTTTTAAACAAATCTAGCAGACGGCAAGTTATGTAGCAGCGAATGAGTTAGCACCCTTTATCATACAGTTGTACTGTATGATTATTTAACATTTGCAAACAAGCTGGATCCAAGTTAGAAGCCCTATAACTAGGCGACTGGTCGGGTTCAACTATGTTTGATATTCTGCTAATAGTTTATAACAAAACAATATGTACTGAATATTGTTTACAACTGACGCAGACAATAGTTTAATTCATTGCTCGCTAGAGACGAAACCGTGATTACTTTTGCAAACAGTTTGGATCCAGATGAGACGCCGCATAATGCGGCGTCTCAACAGGATCCAATCTGTTTGACATTTTAACCATATTTTTGCGAAGAAATGAGAGAAATTTTATTTTAAGAATTGAAACAGACGACAATTGATGCAAACGAAAAATTACATCGCGTGCAAAGAATTAAGCAGAAGCGAATTTTCTCAGAGGGATAAGGGTTGATCTAGCAGCAGAGAAATAAAACACACTTATCACCCATCAAGCTTGTCGTCCTAAGCAATGATAAAGTTTATAAACGTCTTCATGAAAACCAAATTTAATCATTTGATATCGTTCTCCATAATTCTTTAAACTGAAAGAGAAGATATTTGGAGAGATCGGTCGATTGCAAATATTTGCAATGTCACGGGGTTTAGTTTTCTAATCATGATTCTCGGGCAGAACATGAATTGAAATAGGCCGGGTTCAAATTTCATGCATGTACGAAAAACGCTTAATGGAAGAGAGTGAAAGCGAATCTTTTTATTTGGTGAATATTCATGTAAGAAATAATGACTGTATGAATATTTATCAGCAGATTTTAAACAATAATATAAGAACACATGTTTCTTTATCCATTGCAGAAACTGTAGAGAAACAGATCAATATTCATTTCATAAATAAATAGAACAGATCTAATCAAACGGTTCCCCTTTTATCTCGGTCTACTGTGTTGAGCCTCAAATTTCTTACAAACGCATTCTTCTCACTTAAGAAAAACGCGTGCACAATATTCTCACCGTGCGAAAAACGCGCGCGCAATATTCTCATCGAGAGAAAAACGTGTGCGCATTTTTCTCATGTTGCTGCTTGTAAAAATGCGTTCGTGTGTACGCATGGGACTGTAAGTACGGACGCATTTATCTCATGTGAAAATGCGGGTAAAATAATTTGTATGATTGTTATATTCTTTTAATATACTAAATACTTAGAAGGTTTCGGAATACGACCACAGATCTTAATTTTTCAAAGGTGCCTAAATGTTTTCCGTGGTGCCTTTGATTAGCAACAATTATGAAATAAACAATAAATCAACAATACACATTTGAACACAATTAATGCACAATGCATGTACATTTATATCAAACAAAAACACTTTTAGCACCCGCAGTAACCCCAAATCACTCAAATGCGAACAAATGCGCACATACATGTAGATTTACACAATGATAAAATAAGACAATGTGATATCAAATTAAATATTGCTGTTTTGTTATAAAAGTGCAATTGTACTTAACGTATGATACGTGAAATAATATAACTGTTGCGTTGTAACATGACTTCTCCGTCTTGGATTTAAGCAATAACTTTAACCTTGAAAATCATATCATACTATTGATGTTAGACCAACAACAAACAAAATAACATCTTAATAGCATAATTCACATTGTCCAACCGATATCATAGATATTGAACACAATTAAGAAATGAATGACGTGCTTCCGGTGTTCATGAGGTTATGCAACGCATAGCTTTACGAGCAAAGTTAGTGAAGCCCGAAGGGCTTCACGTGAATCTTTGCTCGTAAAGCTATGCGTTGCATAACCCATGAACACCGGGAGCACGTCATTTATTTCTTATATTTATATTCCATCGTATTTCTTATATTTAAGAAATGAATGACGTGCTTCCGGTGTTCATGAGGTTATGCAACTTTCTTTTTAGAATAAGGTTATATAAGGACGTTGCAGGGCGAATGTAAATATTTGCACGTATTTTCGACTTCATAAGCTATAAGTTCAGACCTAAACGCGGTTTGCAAACTACCGACTTCATCGTGGATATCGGATTAAATCCTCCTACTGCAAGAAAAAATGGCTAAATGATATTTGTATTGCACTGAATAGTGACCGGTCAGTATCAATTTCATTGCCTGTGACGCCACAATATCACAGTGTGATCTAGGAGAGGTAAACATTTGTGTATCGATGAATGTAGTTTTGCGTTTGTATTCCTCTCATCAAGTCAACGATGCGACAAAACGACACAAAACAACAAGCTTTAATATCAACAAGTTATCAATTTTTAATTTCATATCGAGTATACAAAGGAAAGTGACGGGTTGGAGGTGGGAATAAGGAATTAATTGTTATGTGGTTTACTGATCAATGCATTGTTACCACCCACTTTGCAGTAACTTACCCTTGTGCAAAACACATAACTAAGTTCAAGATTTTAATTGCAAAGTGAGTAGTTTTGCAAAATGGAGAAGTTCTGTCAGCCCATTTTGCAAAGCATTTTACTTCAGTTTCTGCGCTAAAATGTGACAAAAATCACAAACAAACAAATGATGAAACCTCATTACAATCCTATGCATTCAGACTGACTTTGTTAAATTTTAGGAATTTTCCATTTTCAAGCGCATGCGAGGTTCTTTTCACTATAAAGAGAACTTGAGTAAGGCATTTGTTTGATGTAGTAAGAAAATTGCGTTCTGATGCTAGGTCCCACCATGTGGTCCGAACACAATCTTCTCACTTTTGTGAGAATAATGCGCGCGCGTTTTTCGCACGGTGAGAAAAATGTGTTTGTAAGAAATTTGAGGCTCAACAATGCAATGTTGCAATGTTGCAAATATATCGCAATGATTTCATTTATATATTACCCATTTAACATGCATTATTTTATCAATAACAGTTTTGTCTGTCTTACATGCAGAATTTCAGTGCCTTGGTTTCCTCAAGGAGAAGGACAATCACCTGGAACAGTTTCTGATCACCAAGTCCAGAAAAACGGGGGAGTATAATTGTTGGGTAAGTGTAGTGAGGATAAACTGCCAGACGCCTGTATATAAAGGTTTATCAGATACATGTAAATAAAGACAGTTTAGATTTTTGTATATAAGTAAATGGAGCATAAAGTGTCGTCTACCTGTATATAAGTATAGGTGGGGAAAAGGGCGAGGTAAATGTAATGGATCGGTAAATGGTCATCTACTTATATAGGGAGAGTAAATGGCAAGTACTTTGGGAGCATGTATATGCAGTGTATATATATTTATCAATATATCAAGAAGTCAAGTTATAGAGTTCAGCTGTCAAATAAGTCTGGACAATGAGTATGTTTGTCAGGGTCAGTGTGTATATAACTGGAGAGAGAGAGTGAACCAGAGGAGAGAGCTAGCTGAATAGATATAGACTATGTATGTTATTAAGAAGCCACTATACGGTGAATAAAGTATGAAGGAAACTTGGGTCTAAAGTTGTAATTACGCCACACGGGCGTTTAATGTGCCATGACCAGGATCTGGATCAGTCGCGGGAAAATGTCAGAGTACGGGTAAGTCATTTCACTTTGTGGCTTGTGGTGTTGTTTTGATCTGTAATAATGGCAGAATTTAGATTGACTCAGACTTTGGAAAGTTTAGCAAATCAATTAGAAAATATATCTGCAAAAAATGTAAACTTCACTTTTGATGGAAAACGAAAGAATTAGAATCATGGATAAGAAATATAGAAAAAATTGTGTTAGTTAATAATATTTCAGAATGAAAGAAAAACTTAATTGCTTTAAGATCAAGTACATGGATTGTGTCAGAATTCATACAAAAAAAACAGAGTTTACAGAGTAATCAAGATTTAAGTTGGCAATAGTTGAAAAGTGAGTTAAAAAATAATAATTTGAAATTTAAAGTAAGCAAGCTATGTTTAGACCACACGTTTGTAATTGTCAATAATCTAAACAAAAATTGTATTCTAGGAAGGGATTTTTTAGCCGCAAATAGCTGTCGAATTTAGTTTGATCTTAACTGAATTAGCATTAAAGATGACTATAGTCCGCTGGAAGATGACAGGTGTATAGCATAAAAGATAGACTAAAAGTACAAAAATGAGTCATGCAGGAAACACCACATACATAACAAACAGTCGCCCGAACAGCAACACAAGGAAACAGCAAATGTACATAACTATAAAAACATCAAGAGACGCACAAAGACAAAACAAACATACAATAGGGGAAAGATGGAAGTACCGCCTTGGAACCGTCAGTGACAAAAGTCACTGGGGGGGGGTTAAACCGGTTTATGGGCGCCCAACCTCACACTTATTCCATCCCCACCCTAAAAAACAACCAGTGTAAATAAACGTATCCCCTCTCCGACAAACTACAACAACCGCGATGGCAAATACAGTGGTAAAGTGCATGTATAACGAAAACATTTAAGTGAACAAACTGTATCCACCTATCGCTAGTGTACTCAATGACTAAATAAAACTACAATTCTCAAACCAAAAAGGAAAACGTCCGAATGTTTAAAGTCATAGGGCATACAGGGAACTGTATTGAAGAAAAAAGGGAGATAAATCGAAAAGAAAACACAAAGAAACTATGGTATTGGAGATTGTATAGATTTAATATGTATCAAAAGGTATTTATAGGTTTTTATATGTTTCTGCGTTTGTTTGTTGTTACGGTATTATTCTGCGATTAGTAGAGTAAATGTAGGATCAAATTCGTCTTCTGAAGATAATATTCCGTTAAAAGATCTAGCCATACGTTTGCACAAAGCTGGAAATAATTACATTTCGAGTGAACTAACACAGACGAGCTCCTCATGGCCCGAGGACAAATGTGCGTATCCGAATCGGTGTTGGATCCAATTCAAAATTCAGAAATGTCAGTAGCTTACGAAAGTAATTCTGGCCAGGCAGTAGGTGCAAACTTGTCAGCTATAAATAGCCAGGCATTCAGTACAAACAATGCCTCCGGCAGCTTGTTGTCAAGTAATTATAGTGATATGGCAAATTAAAGCAGGAACGGGAACAATGTAGACTTCATTACAGTAGGAAGACATATTAAATAAGGTGGACTTAATTGCAGTAACGTATTGATCCTTAATTAGATCTCAAATACTTTCAGATAAGACAATAGGATATCGAAAATGTCTTATGGTTGAAAAGTGAACAGAGTAGAGTACTTTGTTGTTTGTAACAGAGTATATACTAGGCGTATACCTTCAAGAATTACTCTTTACAATGTTACGTATTAAACGTAAGGTAGACCCGAAAAACGCGTAGCGGGTTGGTAGAATAGGAGTGGATAATTGATCCGGATCGTGTAAATAAGATAAAGCGCTATTTGAGTAAAGTGTTGTAAATAGATTTTAATGAGGAACTATATTTGATTTTATTGCTGTTAAAATATTGTATGGTGAGGGTTTATATGAAAAAAATGTAGTGGACGCCGACAGTTTACTTTAAGATGACATGAATTATCTTAATAAGTAAGATAATGTTAACATAGGGGGGGGGGGGGGGGGGTAATTGTAATACATTGTAATACCTATATAATGCAAAAATGTATTACAAACAAACCCTTTAATACTTAATCGTTTAGTGAAGAAAGAATATAAATAAGATGTATGCGTAAGGAGTGCAAGTTACAAACTGTATAGTTTCACCTCAGAAAAATAAAATATTAAAATCAATAATAATATAATTAAAATGACATAATTACTACAGAGTTCTGTTTACAATGGTTGCCAAACTTCAATGTTGAAAAAAAAATACAATTTTAAATAGCTTACGGAAAAGGAATACGAATACATGAACTAGTTCACTGGGATTTCATTGAGAGATATAATTTCAAATTATGTATTAAAAATATTTGATATAGAACTCAATTACAAAGTCTGTGTTGATCGAGATTTATGTCAAAAAGCAGATCGGAATCACGACAAGTTTACCGGTGAAATGACAAGCCGAAAAACATCGCCTGGAAAACAACAGAGACTAATCAACATATAGAAACGTTTAGGTCACCACTAGCAACGTCAGAACTGTGACATACAAATAGACCTGGAGGCGAAATCAATGGCATAACACATTACACCTTAAAGTATACGAACTGTGTGTATACCTGTGTTACCTGTAAAATTGCGAACTTTAGTATCCATGCCAATCACAAGTGGGCATAAATCACGGCGTACAAAGTTGACCAGAGGAAGAGATGTCGAGGGCACACATGAGCGATTGCGTAATCGAGTTTACACAGCAATTACCTGGACATCAGATGTCAAGTCAGAGTACAGAGTACCATCGCGTGTTTAAAACATTCACAGTCGAAAATCTACACAGAATAATAACAACATGCAAGTTTACGAAGAAAGACTAAACAGATTTTAGTAGTTAATGTGTTGAACTTAGAAAATCACAACGTATTGACATAGAAACTGTCACCAGAAGAACATTAAGTGATAGCAGAGATTAAGGGTAGAAAAACTACTAACGTTAGAATAATGACAAGAATAAGTATGTGTTATTTGTTTAGGTCTATATGGTGTTACGAACAAGAACTTTTCCAGTAAAAGTCCTTTTTGTAGGAAGGGGGTTGTGTAACATAATTTAATTATGTTACTGGTTAAAAGTTACTACTGATGAAAGGCTAATGTATATGTACTCCCAAGGTACTTTGGGAGCATGTACATGCAGTGTATATATATTTATCAATATGTCAAGAAGCCAAGTTATAGAGTTCAGCTGTTAAATAAGTCTGGACAATGAGTATGTTTGCCAGGGTCAGTGTGTATATAACTCGAGAGAGAGAGAGTGAACCAGGGCAGAGAGCTAGCTGGATATATATAGACTATGTATGTTATTAAGAAGCCACTATACGGAGAATAAATTATGAAGGAAACTTGGGTCTAAAGTTGTAATTACGTCACAAAAGAGTACCTGTTATCTGTATATAAGTATAGGGGTAAAGGGTCGGATACATGTATCTGTATATAAGTATAGGGGAAAAGGGTCGGTAATCTGTATAGACATATATGGGGTAAAGGGTCGGATATCTGTATATAAGTATAGGTGGTAAAAGGTGGGATATCTGTATGTGAGTATGGGGGTAAAAGGCCAGATATATGCATATAAGTACAGGGGTGAAGGGCCAGATGTCTGTTTATATATGTAGTGGGGGAGGGCAAGATATATTTTGTGGTGTGCGATGGTCTAGTGGTAACGCGCTTGAGTATCAATCCGGAGGTCTGGGGTTCGAATCCCGGTCCCTCTCGGAAATTTCAGAGACGCTTTTCAGTGTCTCCCACCCGCACCTCCTCTCCGCCCAGGGGTTAAAATGCGTACCTGAAAGGGTCACTAGTCGGTACTGCAGCTGCATGATTGTGCCATATGTTAGCAGTAATCAATATTGTAGGCGAGTAAGGCGACTGACTCAATGACCAAGGGACTAAATGTACATTCGGCTGAGCGGTCCATCGGATTGAAAGTAGACTTCTGTGTAGATATCTGTGTATACAGTATATAGGTATAGGGGATAAAGGATCGGATATCTGTATATAAGTATAGGGGGTAAAGGGTCGGATGGCTGTATATAAGTATAGGGGGTAAATGGTCGGATATCTATATATAGGTATAGGGGATAAAGGATCGGATGTCTGTATATAGGTATAGGGGGTAAAGGGTCGGATGTCTTTATATAGGTATAGGGGGTAAATCTGGGTCAACATTGTTGTCTTTGATATCTTTGGTATCTTATGGCTGAATGAATGCATGTATAGTCAAACAACTAGGTCTGACGTGTCAAAGGTCAGCCGAGTCCATTTTTTAGGGAGATCAGCATTCCGCATGTTCTCGGACCATTTTTTAAACAGACGAGTTTGGTATATAAGATAAAATTGAAGGCAGAATTGTTGTCAGCAGTTTAGCGCAGTGGGTAAAGTCTAGGTACGCAGAAGACATTGCGAGAGTAGTTTTTTATTGAGCGTGTGTTCGAATCCCGTGTCGACCTTAAACTCTTTTTTTTAATTTTGAATGAATAGTAGAGTATTATTTTATGTCATATTGTATAATTGTATGCACATGTTCGTCTATGTTAGGGAATGGTGCCTTTGTTTGAGTTCGAGTCCTATATTAGCCATATTTTCAATAATAAATCGACGCTAAAATATGAATATCAATATAAGTTTTAGCAAATGTCTTGTACAAGTGGCTTCTTAATGCACAACAAAACTAATGCTCTTAAGGGGACTTTCCTTAATATTTTTAGCAAAAAAATATTTTAGGTTGATGCGAGACTCGAACCTGCGCCTAATAAAATGTTCGCCGATCATATACTTCTTTATGGTCCTACGACTTATCCACTACGCTATATTTCCGATAACTAATGCGCTTATTCTTTATACCTATAACTGAACATTTTCTTTTATAAATGGCACGTGGATATCCGAAATGCTGATCTCCCTTAAAAATGGACTCGGCGAACCCGTGACCCGTCAGACCTAGTTGTTTGACTATAACAAAAATGTGACGTATATTTTGACATGATCTTCTTTGAAAAAGGCCCTTAGTGGTCGAAATATTATATCAGAGCTATTCAAGTATTTATGTATTATATTAATTCCCTGTTTTGAATTTTATCTTCATCATAAAATATCCTTAACCCTTTCCTTGTTCTATATTTATTCAGTTCAATGTCCAATACTTGCTGAATATTTATGGACAAAATAGTTATAATAAAATATAGAAGGTGTAACACTGTAGCCATTTAAGAAACTGAGGAAATAGATCTATCATTTTTTTACAATTAGCAAACGAGGAACAATCTGATCTAGGACTACTCTGTTTGCAAGTGCATAAAAAGGGTGTTTGTATGAAGAAAATGTTTAAGCTGCATGTAAATATATATTTATCCATTATGGCGCCACATGCGAATGATTACATTCGGAAACACTTTGCTACAGATATTCAGGAAGAGCTTTCTGCATGACCAGCACTCTGCAAATGAGCTGCCATGTGTCTTAAAATTCTATAATGATAGGTCTACTTATGTCAATATTCGGATTAGCGAGTGTTCATTATAACACTTGTTGTAGAATGATTTACTTACTTGCTGAGCAAACTTTTATTGATAGAAACTGCCATCGACTTCAACACCACAGTTGATTTATCTTGCATTTGTTTTCAATAGCACGGTCAGAGTATCAAACAGATTGAATCCTGATGAGACGCTGTGTATCTCAATGTCTCATCTGGATCCAAACTGTTTGCCTAAGTGAGCACTCATAAGCGCCCGCAGCAGGCTACATGCTTTACTTTGACCACAGACAGCAAGAGTTTTTCCCCATTATACTCATTCTTAGTTTTTTGTTCATATTCTTAACTATTTGTTGCCATATAGTGTCGCCTGCAAAATTTTTCGTCTGCTTCAATTCCCCACCCATTTCGAAGTTCTTTGCGCGATGCCCATGAAGACAACAACGAAACCGTAAACAAGAACGATGACGACGACAACAACGTTACTGCGACAACGATAAGAACGGTCATAACGACGATGACAACAATGATAACGACTACAACGACGGCGAAAACAACAAAAAACGACGAGCGACGGAAAATCGACAACGAAAACGACGACGACAACAACGTTAACGACGACAAGAACTACGACAACGATGATGACGCCAAGGCTCTCTTAATACTTGAAAACAAAACAGACAAGCTAATAGAACGTCTAACATACCCCGATAATATCTTTTGTACATTGCTATTTTTGTCTAAAATCAATCTCCATTAATATTTCGGCAATATCGTGGAGTTTGGAAAGACTGTTAAAGAAATTGTCTATGCACTGTTGGAGGTTATCGAACTGAAATATTTATAGCCTCATACAATACAATATCAACTGGCCTGGTATAATATGAATTGATTTGAAACTGGAAGCGACGAGTATAAACTAGGGTGAAACGTAACCCTTTTCCCTCATACAAACGTCTTTTCACGCATTTGCAAACAGAGTAGGCCAAGATCAGACGGTTCCGGTTTTGTTGTTACAGTAAAACCTCTCTATAACGGCCACTAAATTACATCAAGTATTTTGTGTTAAAGGCAGGTGGCTGCTTAAAGCAAGGTGAAAGTAAAACAGAACGCTCCTATAGGAGCGTTCTGTTTTACTTTCACCTTGCTATAAACATCCACCTGCCCTACATAACAACTGATTAAAACAATTTAGTGGCCATTATAGAGCGGTTTTACTGTATATAGCTTTAATTATATAACAATGTTTCTGCCATGTTAAAAAAATATGTGTTCATAAGCCATTATAAAATACAGCTTATTACCATTAACAGAGTCATTTGTATACATGAATATTCAAGAGGTAACGGGTAAGAGGTAACATACCGAAAATTAGATAAGACATTATATAGAGTACTGTAGAACCCGTCCTAAACAGCCAT
The DNA here is from genome assembly GCA_963576725.1 of Azorinus chamasolen. Classification (NCBI taxonomy): domain Eukaryota; kingdom Metazoa; phylum Mollusca; class Bivalvia; order Cardiida; family Solecurtidae; genus Azorinus; species Azorinus chamasolen. The sequence continues at coordinate 87,787,937 of OY755242.1, forward strand.
ACATTTATTGAAAATAACAGTCTTAAAAACAGGTGGCTGCTAAATGCAGGGCAAAGTAATGCAGAAAGCTCCTATAGGAGCTTTCTGCATTACATTTGACCTGCATTAAGCTACCACCTGCCTTACAGACCCTTAGACCTCTGTTTGGTGGTCGTTTAAGACAGTTTCTTCTGTAGATGGCTACTTCATGCAGGATAGAATAACGAATGCGGTCGATCATGAGAAATGGTTTTTTTTATGTTAGGTTATCACATCGACAGTTTGTGAGAACTGGGACTGGAAGTATCGAGCCATGTACCGTTTGCAGAGTCCCCAGTGCTCCACCCTCTCCGACTCCTCATGTATTATTGACAACTCTCCAAGGGCCTTTCTCTACCTTCACGATGGTAAGACACGCTTGTTTCTTTTGTGTTTTTTTCCCGTTTTACGACACATCATAGGTATAAATAAAAATTATATTTTTGGATGTGAATCGAACCCGGGTCTCCTGAGTGGAGATCCGTTGACATTATCCCTAGGCCAAAGAACCGACTCACTGACTTACCTGCAATGTATGCCCTTATACAGTAAAATCCCGCTAATGCGACCACTTAATGAATAAACATGGGTGCCTTTATAAGCTCCTAGAAGCTTTCTGCATTACTTTTGTCCTGCATTAAGCATTAAGCTACCACCTGCATCTAGAACCCAGAATTATACCTCTTTTAGGTGGTCGCATTACCGGAATTGTACTGTAATAGCAACTACATGTATATATGCATGTCGAATGTAGGAGTGTTGGCATGTACATTGTAACACACCCACTCATCCGTCTCATCTCGTTCCAAACTATTTGCATTTGATTTCACAGCCCTGCCTTCGTGTGGCATGACGGTGCTAAGGTTTCAATATGCTAATTTTTTAAAGCTGGTATACAAGTTAACATTGATTCCTGCAGCAAACATTGTAGACCCATACTTAACCCTTCGCTTGCTGAATTTTGAAATGCATGTCTCCTTCTTTACCCATGCCCTGTTGTGTAATTACGTATATCTTCACTGTGTACAAGTATTTCGCTGTGCAATGACTGCTGTGGAGTGCACTGGTTGCACAATCAACTTGTAAATAGTGCTGACCCTGATGAGACAGCTCCTGCAGGAGTTGTCTCATCTGGGTCTTCACTATTTACAGGTATGTATATTGACGTGAATAGCAAGCGAAGGGTTAATGACATTAATACTGTTCGCGGACACGTATTGTTAACGACAAAATTTGTCTACTGTTACGATTTCAATTTTCATTCATTTAACCCTTTCGCTGCCAAACTCTGTCGTCTGCTAACTTTGTCGTCAGCTACAATTTTTCATTCTTTTGATTTTCTTCATTTTTGTTTCAAAAACATAGTAACAGTAACAAACAGTTTGGATCCTGATGAGACGCCGAGTTACTCGGCGTCTCATCTGGATCCAAACTGTTTGCATAGGTAATCACAGATCCGGCATTGGCAGCGGAAGGGTTAATGTCTTAGATTCTTTTTAATCGTTCACTGTCATGCTATATGACATCATATGCAAACAGTTTAGATCTACACGAGACGCCATTTCGTCAGGGTCCTAGTTGTTTGACACTCTGCTTATCTTTTTATAAAGAAATAGACGATACGCCCTCTATGAAACTTGATGCAGACGACAATGTGTCCAGCAGACGACACAACTGGCACCACAATCACAATTTCAAACAGTTTGGATCCTGATGAGAAGTCCTGTTATTAGACGTCTCATCCGGGTCCAAATGTTTTACAAAGATGAGACGTCGAGTAGCTCTGTGTCGAATCTGGATCCAAACTGTTTGACACCACTTATGTTTAAGAAACACTACTGAGAAAGTCCATTTCATGATCTTCAGCAAATACCAAATCTTGTAGACGTCAAGTTAGCGTTCAAATAGGCACGAGCGATGTCCCGAGCGTCTGATTGACCACCTAAATCGGAAATCCTCGTCTAATTCCGGCTTAACCGACATCACTCCGGGGTTCCGATTGTCGCCACAGACGACGAGTTTGTAAAACATCAAACTTTTGGGTCTGCATAACGCGTTGCAAGTTCAGAAATTGTCGTTTGCAAAAATACTCACTTGTTGTCATTCTGAAAGTGAATTTTCCTTTTATTTCTTTCTTCAGAAATATACTCAGAGTGTCAAACAGTTTGGCACCTGATGAGACGCCGAATGTATTGATTCAAACTCGTGGCACTTGCAAACAGAGTATACCCAGATCAGACAGATCCTGTAGGAACCGTATGTTCAGGGTCTGCACTGTTTGCTAATGAAAATTGATAAATCTGTTTCTTTAGTTTCTAAAACAACTACAATGTTCCACCTTCCATATTTCATTATAACTATTTTGTCCATGAATATTGAAAGTTGGAATAAACATAGAACAGGGAATTGATTACATGTAAGCTTGGTCTGGACTTGTTACGTCTGGTCAAACTTTATTTCTCATCGTAGAAATTGGGTCAGGCTACAATATTTTCCAATGTATATCTTCCCATTACATTAACAATGTATATTATTCCCAGTGCAAAAATAATAAGCACGATGGCATTCCATAAATATAACAATATCAGAGGAAGAAAACACAGACAGACACATACACACACACACACACACACACAGATGGGGGAGAAGGAAGAAAGAGAGAATGCGTGCGCGAGAGAAAGAGAGATAACGTGACGGAGTCAGACAGTCACATAGAGAGTAGGAGGAAGGGGGAGGGAGTAACGGAGGAACAGGGGACAAGAGAGAGAGAGAGAGAAAAAGAGAGACAGACAATAGAAAGAGACAGACAGAGTCAGACAGACACATTGGGAGTGGGGGAGGAAGGCAGAGAGAAGGACCTTTAAGCCAGTTAAACCCATTTATAATTAGAGTTTTTATACATTGACAAATGCGAACAGTGTGGACCCAAATCACAGATATCCCGATGAAGTTGTTGAGCCAGGTTTTGCTTAGTTTGCTTAAAAAGGCAATAAAACCAACTTTGGTAGACGACAATACACTGAAAGAGTTAAAATGTATGCTATCTGATGATTATCTGTAAACTAATCTTTGTCAGACGCTAGACTCTAGCCGCTTACACAATTGCACACACTTATATAACACAGTTATATGTACTTCAAGTCAACATTTAGCCTGTCCAGAAAATAACCGTTTTAAAATCAATGCCGCCAACTTCCGGTTTCACATTTTACTTATCGTAATGCATTTCGTTTCGGAAAAAAGCACATTTAGGTTGCCAAGGTGTAGATCCTGATCAGATGCTGAGTTACTCGATGTCTCGTCTGGATCAAAACTAGTGACAAATGTAAACAAGGTTTCGTCCATAGCACGCTAAATTTAGGGTGGTTTGAAGTTTGAACAGAATTATCTAAATCGATTCACTACCTAATTCATAAATACTACGACACGTTTGCCAATATCAAATCAAGTATAGACAGTGTCATATGACCAATCAGCAGAAAGTTATTAATATTCAGAATGCTGGGTACATTTTGTAACTTGTTTTGTTAATGCATTCATTGCGGGACACGCATGAACTTGCATTTGCAAACAGTGTAGACGCAGGTCAGATAGGAGCCGCCTGATCAGGGTCTGCTCTCTTTGCTAATGGACCTTAATATATCTATTTCTTTAGTTTCTAGAAAAGTTACAATTTCCCACCGTCCATATTTCAGTATAACTGTTTTGACCATGAATATTCAGAAGGTATATAAGTTTGGAATTAACATAGAACAGGGAAATGGTTAAATTAAATAAACACGATAACAGTTAATTGAATGTAAGATTTGGTTTATCACATAAAGGAGGAATGTTATAAAATTACATGTAGAACCCCTCTAATGCGACCACTTAATGAATAAACATGGGTGTCATTATAAGCAGGTGGTTGCTTAATGCAGGACAAAAGGACTTTTGTCCTGCATTAAGCTACCACCTGCATCTAGCACCAACAATTATACCTCTTTTAGGTGGTCGCATTAGCGGGGTTTTACATGTATATCACTATTTTATCATCCTTTCTCACATTTTACCTGACATAATTTGTATTATGCACCTTTTGACGCTATTGCAAATAGAGTAGACCCAGTTTAGACGGCTATTGTGGGAGCCGCATGATCAGGGTTTGCTCTGTTTGTTTATGGAATAATATAGACCAACATATAATTCAACAGTCTGCCATGGCGAAAAATGCATTTGCTCATATGACATTATGAAAATTCATCTAATATTTAATATTCATAACATTATTTTTCCGACATGAATATTCATTAAGATAAGGATTGATACAAGCAAGCCAAACACGGGTAATTCGCATCATAATTGTCGACCCAACAAGTCGCCAGAACAGTTTAGATCCAGATAAACATCGAGTAGCTTGGCCTCTCATCAGGATCCAATCTGCTTGACATTCATGTTTTAGAGAAGATATTAAAGGACAGTCCATCCGGAAACGTAAAGCAGACGACATTATTTAGATTTTGTTTTTGAACCGATGCAGAAAAGTCCTCCATCCGAAACCGTTTTTTAGGTCTTTGCTAAATTGCCATGTGAACGGTGACTCTACTGTTCTTAAAACCACACATACTCTAACCAATACAGTAACCATAAAAAGCTTGATAACGCATTCAGACTGATCCGTAACACATTGGCAGCAGTTACTTCCCCTTGATGAGTCGAACGGTGAGAAACACGATACAACGCGCATTACACTATAATAACAAGTCCAGTTTATAACAAGCAGTAGTTAGATGCAGTGCATACATGACTATTCGTGGGAAACTATCTGCAATTCATTCATCCTTCATTGAGCTACAACTTTTAACCATTTGAACGCAGGAAATGAGTGTACTGACATAAAAGAAATAGCAAGAGCCGTTTGATCCGGGTCTCCTCTGTTTAGCTTAACCCTTTACCCCATAGGATATTTTAGATACATCCTGTTTGAATAAATCTACCGAAAAGGAGCATTAACGAGAGAAAAGAAAAGGAAAAGTTTAGAATTTTGCAGTTTGAAACCATTGTGATAAATAGAGCATTTGCTCCTATAGGAGCAAATGCTCTATGTATCACAATGGTTTCACAAAGTGACTTTTACAGGGTCGTCAAAGTCGTCAATATGCGGGATTTGGTTAATCAATATAAAAAAAATTAAAAGATCTTACTCTACAGTTTCTAACAATACAAAAACTGCACATGCATGCCGAAACTTTACTTGTTCATATGCCGTCATAACATTCAGCTAAAAAATATTCATTATGCAATTATTTCTTACGAGTACATACATATTCAACAAGGAAATGGTTAATCTCAGTGAAACACAACGTCAGTATCAGGTGGCGACCTAACAGTTTTCAACTTTGTGTCATACCCTTTACAAAATTATTAAAATTGACATCATGCCCACACGCACATTCTATGGGACCCTTAAACCTTTAGCATGCTATGGGCGGATAAGTGATTACCTATGCAAACAGTTTGGATCCAGATGAGACGCCGATTAAATCGGCGTCTCATTAGGATCCAAACTGTTTGACACCCTGATTGCAGTTTGGTAGACACACGGATTATAGCTTGAACTTTGGAAATGTAGTAGGTAAACAATTCTGTAAAATTAATTTGCTCAGCAGGCTAAAGGTTATATAAACTCTATATAAATAAGAAAAACAAATGTTGCCGTTCAACCATGCGTTGGACAGAAGATGACGTTAGTGATGGTGTTTGGTACTTCTTATTTAGAAATAATGTACATGTATGTGACCATATCAGAGCTCTGGATAAAATGCGTAAATTAAAACATTTTCCAGAATAACTTCTTTATATTCTCCACCAAACTCTATGTTGTGGCCACTCTCTAGATTCGTCTCTTCGATGCGAATCTAAAGAGTGGTAACAAGTTTTGGTGGAGAACTGACGATTTTAGTACAGTGAACCCTCATTACAACGGAGGTGTTTGGTTTTCCTTTGAGAGCTTTTTGCACTTCTTGTGTTCTGCATTAAGCGGACACCTGTCTTTTTGGCATTGCACCTAAATATTCAGTGGTTGTTTCAAAGATTTAACGGTAATTTTGTTTCAATGCATACTGTCGGTATAACGAGGGTGCCATTGTAACGAATGCCGGTATAGTGAGGGTTCACTGTATTTCAGTACGGACTTTTATCTGTAGCTCTGGCATAAAATCCTGACGCAGGCAAATAATTAGCAAAATTGGAATGATATATTTAGAGGTATGTTGCTTTGATCAACATGCGTATTCAACATGGAAATGGTTAAACAGATCAAACATGGTACACTACAAATAGTGCGTAAGAACAACAACATCTCTCCAAATCTAATGGACCGAAGGGAACTCACGTGAGCGAAATAGGGCTACCACAACCCTTTTTTCATTTAACCCATTACCTCATATAGGCTATTTTTAGATACAACCTCTTTTAATATATCTACCAAAAAGGAGCATTAAATAGAGAAAAGGACACTTTTAGAATTTTGTAGTTTGAAACCATTGTGATAAATAGAGCATTTGCTCCTATACATGTAGGAGCAAATGCTCTATATATCACAATGGTTTCTTAAAGTGACTTTTACAGAGTCTTCAAAAGTCGTCAATATGAGGGAATGGGTTAAAGAAGACGCTTCAAACAAAATCCAGACTGATATAAACTACGCAGACTGGTTCAACTGAAGAAGCCCTTAGATCTAGATCGAACCTGTTTGTCTATGTCAATTAATGTGTTAACACTTTAACTCGTAGATGCGCTTTTGCAGTTTCTGTAACGTTTTACAACCTCTTGTTGGGAAAACGTTTCATTTTAATTTTTAATTTTTAGATGTTCGATAGTATATGTATCTACAGTAAAATCTCAATGATTCGAAATTTTAGTATACAAAAATTAGCCTCTTTTAGGCAGATCGCTGCTTAATGCAGGGTAAAAGGCATGCAGAAAACTTTCTGCGTGAATTTCATCCTGCATTAAGCTTCCACGTGTCTTGACGATCGATAATGATGCTTATTCCAGTGTTCGAATAATCGAGTTTTTTACTTTATTTATGTGTTAGTGACTTTCCTGTCTTTTGCAGAGATGAAGACAAAATTTTGTAAACCTGAAATGGTCTCTGAGCTTGACCGAAAACATTCGACACCAAAACCCATTGCCGACAATAGTGGTAGCACCTACAGCACGTACTGGACGGACCAAGAGGCAAATAATGCATTCGGCAGTCGTTCGAGCGCCGAGACGCCGAGGATGTCAATGTACATAGACAGTATAATAGTATTAACTTCCTTGTTGCCTTTAGTGATGTTCCTTGGGTCTTTGCCAACGTGACAAAGGTAAAACAAATCCAAGGTCAAACGCGTATTGGTTGTATATTACCGAATGTATAGGCATAGGAGAATAATAGGTATAAAAAAAATGCTTTACAATGTAGTAGAGCTTCTTTTAAGCAGTCACACAGTAAACAATATGGGGCGTAAAGCAGTATGTGTACTTGCTTAATGTCGATCAAAGGCGACGTAGAAAGCTCCCATTGGAGCTTTATGACATGCTTACCGTGCATAAAACTGCTGCCTATCACAACGCCCGACAATTAGGCTTTTTGAGTGGTCGATTAACTCTTCCCGTTATATTTATAAACGTGTTTTCGTGCATTTGCCAACAGAGTAGACCCAGATCAGAAGGGTTTGCTCTATTTGTTAATTGAGTTTGATAGATTTCTATATTTTCTAAAATTGCTGGGCAATGTTCCAGCTTCCATGTTACATTATAACTACAGTAAACCCCCTCTAACGCGACCACCTAAAGGAGGTATAATTCTGGGACATGGTGGAAGAGGCAGGTGGTAGCTTAATGTAGGACAAAAATGATGCAGAAAACTTTCAGCATTACTTTTGTTCTGCATTAAGCAACCACCTGCTTATAACGACACCCATGTTTATTCTTTAAGTGGTCGCTTTAAGGGGCGTTACTGTATTTTGTCCATGAATATACAACTGGTATTGAAAATTGAAATAAACATAGAACAGGGAAAGGGCTAAGAGAGTACATGTTTTATTGAAGAAATGGTAGAAAAAAACACCTTTGAAAGCGTATTGACCAAGCAATTATTGCCTATAGGGTAACTCCTGTCTTAAGCGGCCTTACATTTATTGAACATACACGTATTAAAAGTAGCTGGTTGTTTTATAAAGAGCAAAAGTAATGCAAAACGCTCCTATATGAGCGTTTTGCATTACTTTGACCTGTATTAAGCTACGTGTACCACCTGCCTTACAGGCCCATAATTAGACCTCTTTTTGATGGCCGCTTAAACCAGTTTCTGCTATAGGGTTAATTCAGTATGAAAGGCTTTACTTTGCTCTAGGATCTGTCTGTGCCCTCTGATCTGGGTATTCACTGCTTTAAAATGCCAGTACAGTAAAACTCTTCTAAATCATCGGACGTTCCAATTAGCATCAGCTCCGGTTTCTGTGACGGGTGACGGCTTAATACAGGGTGTTAGTCATGCAAAGGAGCTTTCTGTCTGACTTTCATCCTGCATTAAGCAGCCACCAGTCTAAAATGATTTAACACTTGCATCGCAGGACACGAGTTACTAATGTCCTTTGCAAACAGTGTAGACCCAGATGAGGGGACTCCTTGAAGTGTTACTGTATGCTCATTTCCTACATTCAAGGGGTTAACCCTTTCTCTGGTCTATAATTATTCCAAATTTCAATACCTACTGAATATTCATGGATAAAAACTAGTTATAATAAAATATGGAAAGTGGAACATTGTAGGTATTTTAGAAATTAAAGACACAGCTCTTTCAAATTCCATTAGCAAACACAGAATACCGTGATCAGATGGCTCCTATAGGAACCGTCTGATCAGTGTCTACTCTGTTTGCAAATGCATGAAAACAGTTTTATATGAAGGAAATTGTCAACCTTTTAGCTGCTGAGCGACAATTGTTGTCTACCCAGTGCATTCCATTCAAAACATAGCCCCGAGGTTATTAGCGTCTGAGTCCTACTTATACCCCCACAAACGAAGTTTGAGAGGGGGTATATAGGAGTCAGTGTGTTGGTCGGTCGGTTGGTCTGTCTGTCTGTCTGTCCATGGCACAACCTGGCACAAATCGTGTTTGATTTGCGATCAAGGTAGCTGAGCGAGGGTATTCCATCACCTTTAGTGATAGTTCTAGTCCGTTCTGTTGTATCTGACTGGTCAGGTTATGCGTTTGCTCAAAATCTGACCAACCAGCTGCTTGAGAATAAATCAGGGTCCATGCTTATAAAACTTTTAGTTGAGTCTGAGTACGTTTTCAAGCTTTTGATTGGTCAGATTTTAGCCTCTGGCTCAAATCTAACCAATCAAATGCTTGAGAACTCAAATCTGACCAATCAAAAGCTTGAGAACGAAACTCAGACTCAACTAAAAGCTTTATAAGCATGGACCCAGACCTATATCATCGGAGCTCGGATCCAGAGCGTCAAACAGTTTGGATCCCGAGAGATGCCGAGTTACTCCGTGTCTTATCTGGATCCAAAATGTTTGCAAAAACTCATCACAATTTGACCCGTAGCGTTAACCTAATGATTGTTTATAAAAATAATTTATGCGCGCAAAGTTAAAACTCTTAACCTCATTGATATTTATACTAGAATTTATGAGCGCAAAGTCACAACTCTTAACCTCATTGATATTTATACTAGAATTTATGCGCGCAAAGTCACAACTCTTAACCTCATTGATATTTATACTAGAATTTATGCGCGCAAAGTTAAAACTCTTAACCTCATTGATATTTATACTAGAATGTATGCGCGCAAAGTTATAACTCTCAACCTCATTGATATTTATACTAGAATTCGTGCGCGCAAAATGTTAACCCGTGTCCTTACGAATACAGTAGAACCCCTCTAATGCAACTACTTAATGAATAAACATGGTGTCGTTATAAGCAAGTGGCTTCTTAATGCAGGACAAAAGGAAAAACCTGTTGTCCTGAATTTAGCTACCACCTGTCGCTAGCACCCAGAATTATACCTCTTTTAGGTGGTCGCATTAGAGGGGTTTTACTGTACTTATTCAAGATTTTATGCACGAAGAACGTTAACCCGTGACCTCATGAATATTTATACATTAAATCGTGCACGTAAAATGTGTACACTAGACCTCATGAACATTAATCTTGTGAATATTTATACTGTAATTAATTACTTCATGAATATTCATTAACTGTTTATTTATAATGGCCAAGAAACAAGGGATTATAGCAGAAACTGTATACAGTAAAACCCCTCTAAACCGGAATTCTAGATGAGCAGAATTTCGATATTTTTAGGCAGGTGGCTGCCTAATGCAGGGTGAAAGTCATGCAGAAAGCTCCTCTAGGAGCTTTCTGCATGACTTTCACCCTGCATTAAGCTGCCACCTGTCCCCAAGACCGATAGTTATGCTGAATTCAACGTCCGGTTTAGAGAGGTTTTACTGTAACCTTAATTATATTATGTCACAAGCAAACCGAGCTCTCCGATCAGGATCTGCGAGGTAAAGGGTCAAATAAATGAACCCATTAAATTATTCTTGAATGTGTATGCTATGTTAATTGTATACATGTAGCTCATGCGACATAAGTTTGTACAGTAAACCCCTCTAAACCGGAACTCTAGTAGAGGAGAATTTACATACTTTTAGGCAGGTGGCTGCTTAATGCACGATCATACAATCAACATACAATATTATATAACCCATCTAATGCGATCACTTAAAGAATGAACATGGGTGTCGTTATAAGCAGGCGGTTACTTAACGCAGAACAAAAGTAAATCAGAAAGCTCCTCTCGGAACTTTCTGCATTACTTTTGTCCTGCATTAAGCTACCACCTGCCTCTACCATCCGGAATCATACATCTTTTAGGTGGTCGCATTAGAGGGGTTTTACTTGTAGTTTGAATCTTTTTTGAGAATCATAATTATGGTATGTCACTCTTATGTCACACAGTTATATTCACCACCAAGCAAATATAAATATGCGTCTCATCTCGATCCAAACTGTTTGCAACTGTAATCAGGGATTAACCCAAAGGACTGTTATAGTATTAATCGTTTGCCTCGTGAATATTCATGTAAGAAACATTGTCTGCATGAATATTAATTAGCTAATGACACATTTTAGTCTTTAGCAGAAGCTGTAAAATCAGATCTGTAGTGTTAATGATCACACGAATCCTAATGGAGCCGTCTGATCTGGGTCTACCTATTTGCTAATACGTTAACCCTTTTTCACGTATTTGCAAACATATAGGAGCCGTCTGAACAGGGTCTGCTCTATTTGCTAATAGAATTTGATAGATCTGTTTCTTGACATTCTAAAATGGCTAGACTTTTCTACCTTCCATATCTCATTTAACTCCTTTTTGTTCATGAATATTCAGCAGGTATTGGCATTTGGAATAAACATAGAACAGGGAAATGGTTAACATGCTTCTCTGTCAGATAAAGAGATAATATAACATGGCAAATACTTCAGATGCGGTAGATATGTCTATGTTAATTGTTCTGAATTGTGCTCTTTGTATGAGTCAGTGCAAAACACTCATAATAATCGCGTTCAACAGTATATAATTATGCAAATATATTTAAGATTTGTATCCACCTTAGACGGTCGGATTATTTTCGTCTAGCGTTGTTTGTCTCAGTCGGGTCTGAAAATCCCCGTGTTATACAGTAAAACCCCGCTAATGCGACCACTTAATGAATAAACATGGGTGCCTTTATAAGCAGGTGGTTACTTAATGCAGGACAAAAGTAATACAGAAAGCTCCTTCTGCATTACTTTTGTCCTGTATTAAGCTACCACCTGCATCTAGCACCCATAAGTATACCTCTTTTAGGTGGTCGCATTAGCGGAACTTTACTGTATAAAGAAAATGTAATGTCTCGCCATGCTGTAAAACTCCTACTTGCTAAACCATTTCCCTGATCGGTATTCATTGTTAACTTTTTATGGAATATTTTGGCAAAAACTGTAGAGTCAGATTTATATCATGTCAAAAGCGAACAGATCAGACCCTGATCAGCAGACCCTGATCAAACGGCTCCTATAGGAGCCGTCTGATCTTGGTCTACTCTGTTTTTCAAAGCGTGAAAAGGTGTTTATATGAAGAAAACGATTTTTCCCAGGATTGTTGCAAAGGGAGACATATAGTAATCGCACGGTTCGTCCATCAGTCAGTCAGTCAATCAATATGTATGTCTGTCAGTCTGTCTGTCAGTCTGTTAGTCCCACATCGTGTCCGCTCTGACATGCATTGGTGGATTTTATATAACTTGGTACGAATTTTCACCAACGTAAGACAATGTGTCGCAAAAACAACCAAATTCCTATTTCAAAGTTCAAGGTCACAATTAGGGTCAAAGGTAAAAAATGGGCACATTTTGTCGTGTCCGCTCTTTAATTCCTACTACATGAGTGGATATGAAAATAACCTAATGCAAATATTCACCACATTTAAACGATGTGTCGCGAAAAACAACCAGGTTCCTATCTTAAAGGTCAATGCCACTATCAGTGGTCAATGTTCAAAAATGGGGAATTTTTGTCGTGTCCGCCCTGTAACTGCTACATACATGAATGGATTTCAAAATAACTTGGTACAAATGTTCACTATCTTAAGACAGTGTGTCGCCAAAAAGAATCATGTTCTTATCTCCAAAGTCAAGGTCACCATCTGGAGTAAAATTTAAAAACTGGGGACATTTGTCATTTCCGCTCTGTAACTCTTACATACATAAGTGGGTTTCAAAGTAACCTGGTACAACTGTTCACCATATTAAGATGATGTGTCGCGATGCAGAACCAGGTTCCGATCTTAAAAATCAAGGTCACAATCAGGGGCCAAAGTAACCTAGAACAAATGTTCGCCACCTTCAGATGATGTGTTGCTAAAAAAAGAACCAAGTTCCTTTCTCAAAGGTCAATGTCACAGCCGGGTCAAAATCAAAACTTGGGAAAAAATTTTTGTGTCCGCTCTGTATCTCCTATTTCTGTCCAAAATATTAGAAAAAGCTGCCCTAAGTCAAATCACTAAGCATATTGAAACAAACAGACTTTTGCCATCTTATCAAAGTGCCTATTGGAAATATCATGGAGTAGAAACTGCTTTGATAAGAATGTATGATGATTTGTTGAAAGCTGTTGATGATGGTCAAGTTACAATTCTAGTCATGATTGACCTCAGTGCTGTGTTTGATACCATTGACATTCCAATTGCACTTCAAATAATTCATGATGACTTTGGATTAGAAGACTTTCCCTTACAGTGGATTAAGTCATACTTAACGGATAGGTCTATGAAAGTAATAATAAACAATGACCCATCAAGACAAGAAAACCTAAGGTTTGGTGTGCCTCAGGGCTCCTGTGCTGGCCCAGTAATATTTACGCTGTATGTCAATTGCATGGTTATGCAGATGACCACAAAGTTGCTAAACAAATTCAAGCTGGAAACACTGAAAATTAGACTTGTGTTCTTGAACAACTATCTGCTTGTTTGAATGACATTTCTTCTTGGATGGCAAGGTATAAATTGAAAATGAACAATGCGAAACTGAGATTATTATGTATGGTACCTCACAGCAGTTAGCAAAAGTGGATATTCCCGGAGTTAAAGTAGGTGGATGTTTTGTCAAATGTGTTGACCATGTAAGAGACTTGGGTGTTTGGTTTAGTGCTAATCTAAATTTTGACAGGCATATACGGAAAAAATGTCAGATAGCTTATGCTCAATTGAAAAACCTGAAATCCATTCGAAAGAATCTATCTCGGAAATCAACTGAAATATTAGTTCATGGTCTGGTTCATTCTCACATTGACTTCTGCAATGGGCTTTTCATTGAAATACCAACATATCAGATTAGTCGACATCAAAGACTTCAAAATCAAGCTGCTCGGGTAGTGATGAATGTGTATGACCAACCTAGTACTAATCTTCTAAAAGTTCTTTATTGGTTACCTGTCAAAGCTAGGATTACGTTTAAAATCCTTGTACTTGTTTTCCACATCATACACAGAACAGCTCCATCATATCTTATGACTTTGTTTACTACTGTGAAAAGGTCGTACAGTCTAAGATCAGCTGCTGATGATACCTGTACTCATTTTATTGTGCCAAGACGCAGAACCAGACTTGCTGATAGGTCCATCTCTGTTATGGGACCAAAATGGTGGAATGCCCTACCAAAAGACTTCAAGTGCACTGTATCAGAAACTGTATTTAGAAAAAGACTTAAAACGCATCTCTTCAAACAACATTATACATAACCAGTGTGAATTGGGTATATAGTTTTAAGCTATGAAAAGTAACTTTGACATTGTAAAGCGCAACAAAATATGACTGCATAAAGTGTTGCGCTATATAAATATCCGTGATTGATTGATTGATGACCCACGCTTTTGTTTCAGTGATATCCTTTGGGGGCATTTGTCACATGAGTGTGACAGCTCTTGTTAATTTCTTCAGTCTCATTCCGGCTTTTGCGAAATAAATAGCTGAATATTAAACAGTTTGGGTCCTGATGAGACGCCGAGTTGTGCTCGGCGTCTCACCCGGATCCATACTGTTTACCAATGTTGTGCAGGCCACGTTGAGCAGGATGCAAGGTAAAATAAGTATACGAACGTTGTTAGTAATGTTGCACATATGTATGGCAACTGCTATAAACTCCATTAAACCCACCTTTCTAATTATTATTAATGCCAGTACAGTGAACCCTCATTATACCGGCATTCGTTACAACGGCACCATCATTATACCGGCAGTATGCATTGAAACAAAACTACCGTTAATTCTTTGAAACAACCACTGAATAAATAGGTGCAATGCCAATTACACATGTGTAAGGGAGCTTTTTGCACTACTTGTGTTCTGCATTAAGTCATCACCTGTTTGTACTGTTTTAAAACTGGCCATATGGTTCCTTTCATATTTAAACTCGCTATAACGGCAACCTCATTATACCAGCACAATGTCTGGAAACAAACACCGCCGTTGTAATGAGGGTTCACTGTATTTAGACAAGTGACAGCTGAATGCAGGGTGAAATGCACGCAGAAAATTCTAATAGGAGTTTTCTCTATTAGACCTACCCCTTTCCCTGTTCATTATTCATATAAGAAAGAATAACCCCATGAATTATTATTAGCTGAAACAGAGCAGACCCTTATCAAATGCCTCCTATAGGAACCGTCTGATCTCGGTCTACTCTGCTTGCAACTGCATGCAAATGCGTTTACAAGAAGGAAAGTGATAAGCAGCCACCTG
Organism: Azorinus chamasolen; assembly: GCA_963576725.1. Taxonomy (NCBI): domain Eukaryota; kingdom Metazoa; phylum Mollusca; class Bivalvia; order Cardiida; family Solecurtidae; genus Azorinus; species Azorinus chamasolen. Next base: position 87,803,287 of record OY755242.1, read on the forward strand.
CCGAACAAGATATAAATTCTTCTGTACTAAAAGTCTGGTTGAGAGATATTTTGTTATATATTGTTTGCTATACGAACTTTGCTACGATAACAACTTAGTAACTAGAGCAGCTGGGTGTTGCGAACTGTTAACCCTTCGCTTGCTGAAATTTAAAATACGTTTCTCCTTCTTTACCCATGCCCTGTTGTATAATTACATATATCTTCACTGTGTACACGTATTTCGCTGTGCAATCACTGATGTGAAGTGCACTGGTTGCACAATCAACTTGTAAATAGTGAAGACCCAGATGAGACAGCTCCTGCAGGAGCTGTCTCATCTGGGTCTTCACTATTTACAGGTAGGTATATTGACGTGAATAGCAAGCGAAGGGTTAAGACAGAGTTAACCCCATTGTTTGAATGGGTTGACTTTGGTTTCTTTCTTGGTATAACTCAACCCAGTATACCAATCAGATATTAACCATTTTACCGCCAATACCATAAAAATGCACCACAACAAACAGTGCAGTCCCAGATCAGACTCCGCCTTTTTAAGGCGGCGTCTAATCAGGGACTTCACTTTTTGTCTCAAACTGTATTTCTATATCTGTTCTATTTTCATTTGAAATTTGCATTTATTTATCTCTTTTTCCTTATTTTACCAAATGATTTAACAAAAGTGGTTTGCAGACGACAATTAGAAATTTGGCGCCAAAAGGGTTAACTGGAAGTTTTATTAACCCTGTACCTGATAGGGACTCCATTTCACGCATTTATAAAAAAAAATGTTAAATTGAAACATTTAGGTATGAAAGTAATGTTGTTTTTCCCATGTTTTCCATTGTATGTGTTGTATAGAATCCGGCATTTTCGTTTATTTACTATCACTTGATCAATGTATTCTAATGATTATCCAAGTTACTCAGCCTCCCAACTTGATCTTGCGGCTTTAACCATTTTGATTAACACTTTACTTTATGAATATTCGCATAAGAAGTATAAGAATTTATGAATATGAATAGACGATATTTGTAAATTGCCCATGAACATATAACAGTTTGCCCATTATAGTGTAAAAGATTACCACGTCAAACTCACCGTTATAGTGCAGAGCCCCCCCCCCCCCCCCCCCCCCCATGTAACAATCTCTGAGACGTCTGCTCCGGTTCAATATAACAATACAGTAAACTCAAACAAAGCATAATTCTTGATTTTAAAACATATGGAAGCTTAACCCATTCCCTCATATTGAAGACGTTTGACGACTCTGTAAATGTCACTTTGTGAAACCGTTGTGATAAATAGAGCATTTGCTCCTATAGGAACAAATGCTCTATTTATCACAATGGTTTCAAACTACAAAATTCTAATTTTTTCCCTTTTCTCTAGTTAATATTCATATTCGGTAGATTTATTCAAGGAGGTTGTATCTAAAAAATAGTCTATGAGGTAATGGGTTAATGCTGGACAAAATTTATGCAGATAGCTCATACAGGAACTTTCTGTATCACTGTTGTCCTGCATTTCGCAACCGCCTGCTTTTCTGTACTCCTATATTAATAGATTGTATGGTCGCATTAGCTAGACAATACATTTTGGAGCACGAGGGAGCACCGACTACCCGGGTCTTTGGTACAAACCACTTGTAGTTGTGCTTAGAGTATTGATTTTATAGTTAATAATCTACTTCTTAGATACAACTATTAACGTAGTGGTAAACAGATAACTTCCAGAGCAGACGAAGTCTACTATGTTTGCTTATAAAGTAATAATAATATTAATAAACACGATTCCACAATTTCTTCCATGGCCCAAATTGTCCCTTTTAACCATTTCCCTCATATAAACGTGTTTTCACGCATTTGCAAACAGAGTAGACCCAGATCAGACGGCTCCTAGAGGAGCCGTCTGATCAGGGTCTGCTCTGTTTGCTAATAGAATTTGATAGATCTATTTCTTTGCCTACTGAAATGGTATAAACCATGAATAAACAGTAGGTATTAAAATTTGAAATAAACACAGAACAGGGAAAGTGTTAAATGCAGTTGTACAACATCAGCTAATTGATATTCATACAGCAGTCATTTCTTAATGCTTATCATACGGGAAACGAGTGCAAATGGCAGTATACACTCGCACTGGCTCTAGATCGAAAAAGATTACAGTAAAACCTCTCTATAACGACCACTAAAATTACATCAAGTATTTTGTGTTAAAGGCATGTGGCTGCTTAAAGCAAAGTGAAAGTAAAAGAGAACGCTCCTATAGGAGCGTTTTGGTTTACTTTCACCTTGCTTTAAGCAGCCACCTGCCCTAAATACCAATTAATTAACGTAATTTAATGGTCGTTATAGAGAGGTGTTACTGTATAGTATATTTACAGGTGCATTAATGTATTAGGTGTTATAAATAAAATATAGTCTTTTTCGATCTAGTGCGAGTACACTGCCATTTTCAAACAGTGAAGACGCAGATCGGATGGCCCCTAGAGGAGCCCTCTGATCAGGGTATGCACTGTTTGTCAATTAAAATTCTCTCGCAATGTTTACCATTTCATAATTTACAAGATCTACCAATAAACAACAATGGAGCACTCTGAACATTCAGCTGGTGAAGGGGTTGAACATATTATTCAACAGGTTATGGATTAATTCTTATTTTAATCTTAATCCGTGTCTCTGTGGATTATTAAGTACAAAAGGTGCACCGTATGCATTATACAATATTAAGACATGTTTAACGCTTTCGCTGCAGAATTTTGTCATCTACAAAATGTTCAGTGCTTAATTTTCTCCTCATTTTCTGTCAGGCAACATGATCACAGAAACACACAGTTTAGATTATTATCAGACTCTGCGTCTCATCTGGATCCAACCTGTTTGCAAATGTAATCACAGATTGGCAGCAAAAGAGTTGAAAAAGTACATGCCTTTACAAAGAATACAAAGATCCTGATAAGACACCGATTATCGTGGTTTAACCCTCTCATCCATAAATATGCATTAAGCTTACACCTTATTTTAAAGACATTCATGTGTATTCATTAACCCTTTCCTTCATATAAACGCATTTTCAAGCATCTGCAAACAGACTAGACCTAGATCAGACGGTTCGTAAAGGATCCGTCTGATCAGGGTCTTCTCTGTTTGCTAATGGGATTTGATATACATGTAGATTTGTTTCTTTAGTGTCAAGAAGGGCTTCAATGTTCCACCTTCCATTCTTCGATATTACTATTTTCCATGAATATTCATTAGGTTTTGAAATTTGAAATAAATATAGAAGAAGGAAATTGGTTGGTGGACGCTTAAGAGAGATTCTACTCTCACTATGATTGGATGATGTTGATATTGATCTACACTGTTTTCACATGTAATTTTCCTCCTCGCTGTCGCCGCATAACTGAAGATAACCGACGGCGTGATTAAGTTTAAGTAAATAGTTTAGATCCAGACGAGACGCCGATGAGCTCTACGTCGCATATGTATCCTGACTACAGTAAACTCTCTCTATAACGGCCACTAAATTACATCAAGTATTTTGTGTTAAATGCAGGTGGCTGCTTAAAGCAAAGTGAAAGTAAAACATAACGCTCCTATAGGAGCTGCTTAAAGCAAAGTGAAAGTAAAACAGAACGCTCCTATGGGAGCGTTCTGTTTTACTTTCACATTGCTTTAAGCAGACACCTGTCCTAAATACCAACTAATTAACACAATTTTGTGGCCGTTATAGAGAGGTTTTACTGTATATTACTCTGGGTACATGTATGAAGACTGACTATGGACCCGGTATGAAGACCGCATGAAACTGGCAACTGACGCCGACAACATTTGTTTCCTGACGACTGTACGTGGTAGCGACAGATATTTATTTGTTCCTATAATTTAAATCCTAATGAGGCATCGATTTGCACAACGACTCGTCTGGGTCCAGGCTCGTCTGGGTCCAGGCCGTTTGCACAGGTAATCATAGTGTCAGTTGACAGTGAAAGAGTCAATACTCTGTACATGTCCAAGATACCGCAATGTAAGTACAAATCGATGGCTTAGCGAAAATCTATGGACAGTACATGTACAATCTATAGGGCAAAACAGTGATGGCCTTTGCAAACTGTTTTGGATCCATACAATAAGCCGGGTAACTCAGTGTCCCATCAGGATCCAAACTAGTTAACACTCTGACCATTAACCCTTACAGTGCTGGCTTTTCAAATGGACTTTTCCAAAATCTTATCAGGCCAAGCTTACCGTGAATATTTAGGGACCTTTTAAAAAGAAAATTGTAACATGACAAACAGTGCAGACACTGATGAGAGTCTCATCTGGATCTACTCTGTGTGAAAAAGAAATTAACGACTCGTTTCTGTCATTGTAAGAGTTAATTTTTGAAAGAAATGGAATAAGAATATCTTTAGTATTACGCAAGAAGACAATTTTGCAAATGTTTATAAATATTGCAGCATGTAGTTACATGTAAAGTAAGTTTGGGGGCTAAGCCTTCGAAATGCAAATTTTATACTCCAGTTTACGATGCTTTTCGACTTCAGTGTTTAGATGAGTGACTAATTTTGCAAACAGTTTTCATCCAGATTAGTTGCCGAGTATTAACCCTTTCCTCCATAAATACGCCTTTCTACGCCGCACATGTTGAAACCATTGTGATAAATAGAGCATTTGCTCCTATAGGAGCAAATGCTCTATTTATCACAATTGTTTCAAACCACAAAATTCTAAAAAATCCCTTTTCTCTGGTTAATGCTCATTTTCGGTAGATTTATTCAAAGTGATTGGATCTAAAACAGCCTACGAGGGAATGGGTTAAGCATTAAGCTGTAACATGTGTTTCTATATATACGTTATTACACATTTTAGAGCAATTCTGTATTGTAAATTTTGGATGGTCCGATTTTTTTACTCGTGTTATCCCGGAGTTCGAGTTATCCGGGTTCGAGCTATCGAAGTACATGTTTGACTGCCTGTTCTATGTTTATTACAAATTTCAATACCTACTAAATGTTCATAGACAAAATAGTTATAATGAAATATGGAAGATGGAACATTCTAGCCATGTTAGAACGTAAAGAAACAGACCTATCAAATTCCAATAGCATATAGAGCTAATCCTGATCAGACGGCTCGTATAGGAGCCATCTGATCTGGTTCTACTAGATGTTTGCAAATGCGTGAAAAGGCGTTTATATGAAGGAAAGGGCTGATGGTGTATAGTAGACGAACATGTGACATATTATTGTTAATGTGTACATGTATATTCTTATACAAAGAGCGATAGCGTGATTTAACCCATTCTCCCTCATAAGCTATTTTAGACCCAAACTCTTTGACTAAATCTACTGAAAAAGAGCATTTACTACAAAAAAAACTTTAAGAATTGTGTAATTTTGAAACTAATGTGATATATAGAGCATTTGCTCCTATGGAGCAAATGCTCTATTTATCACAGTGGTTTCAAATATTGACTTTTACAGAGGCACCAAAAGGCGTCTGTATGGAATTAGTTACTCTTTATATGTATACCCATGGGACTTATACATATCTGAAACGGCGGCTTATATGGGTCTACACAGTTTTCAGTAGTCATGTAAACAAATATTGTGCCGATAAGATGTATATACTCAAGTGTAGTATGTAGTTTGCTTTTTTTTTAAATCGCGATAAGAGTGTCAAACAGTTTGAAACCTGATGAGACACTAAGTTCCTCGTCTCTTATTTGAACCACAGGGACCTATATCGAACTGACTTTGCAATTTAATCAGAGCGAAACCTGCTGAACTACTCCATACTGTTGAGAGACTTAAAATTTTGTTTTAGGTTACCATATAATAACTGAGGCGAAATGCATTACAGTAGAACCTCTCTAAACCGGACGTTGAATTTAGTATAAATATCAGTCTTAGAGACAGGTTGTAGCTTTGCAATAATGCAGAGTGAACGTCATGCTTAAAACTCCTCAGTTAGCTTTCTGCATGACTTTTGACCGGCATTAGGCAGCCACCTCCCAAAAAGTATTTAAATTGTTCTGAACTAGAATTCCGGTTTAGAGGAGTTTACTGTAATTTCCGAAAATATTCCTTGTGTAGATAATTTAGATACATGTAAAAATGTACCACGAATGCATGTTTGCGCCAACATCATGATGCTGATCATCACCATCAACAGATCCTCAATTCCTCGAAGAATTATTGGAGGATTTTGACTTTGTATATAAACACAACTTCTTTACAGCGACCACATGTAAATAAGCGCGAGGGTCTGGAAAACCTGTTGATTGCTTAATGTAGGACAAAAGAAATGCAGAAAGCTCTTGCATGAGTTTTCTTCAAAATGTTCGTCCTCCTTTAAGCTAACACGTGCCTTTAACCTTTTACTCCATACATATGCATTTGCAAACAGAGTAGACCTAGATCAGGGTCTGCTCTGTTTGCTTATAACATAATACACAGCTGATTTATCAGTTTCTGTGTTAGCCAAATAAGCCTGATTTTACCACAGGGTTCTGGACCGCTTCATTGGGGTCTATATGTACTATATAATAACAAGGGTTCCAACTAGCAGAACGGATATCCGTGTATACCACGAGTACAAATATGACTGTAACTCTTACAATTTAAATGATAATTTCGTAATTCTTTCGGCTATTGAAAGCCAATATATATTTCTATCTTATAACGGTAACTTATGAACAAGTATCAATCCAACAATGATTTTCTCAAATTTTCAGGTGTTTTTTTGGGGTCATTGACAAACGTTCGTTCACCCCGGTTTCACTATATCACAGCAATAACCTGGCAATTTTCAGTTTAAAAATGGCTTGGTTCAATAAAACGAATCAATTCTATCACCCACTCCAAATTTTAGTCCCCAGCATCAAAAGAATGATGTAAAACTAGCCAGTTTTGTCAGTTTGTTTCAAATCGTCGAGGAAGGAGCCATTGTACGTAACGTCACGGATTTCCCAACTTTTCCTTCGCTCACCCAATGAAATGGCTCCATTCAAATTTGTTGCAAAATGGCACCATCCGAAATAGAAACATAACGACAGACGGAAAGGCCGCTGTTGCTAGTTGCTTACTTATTTAGAGGACAACACAAATGGAGATTGGTGATATAATTGGGTTGTTTTATTGAACTATGCCATCTGTTGAACTGAAAATCGCCAGGTTATGGCTGTGATATAGTGAAACCAGGGTGAACGAACGTTTGTCAATGACCCAGAAAACATGTGAAATTTTGAGAAAATCATTGTTGGATTGATAATTGTGCACAAGTTACCGTCAGAAGATTATATTTATTTGATAGTAAATTATATTGGCTTTCAATAGCTAAAATAATTACAAAATTATCATTGAAATTGCAAGAGTTACATTCATATTTGTACTTGTGGTACACAGATGTCCGTTCTACTAGTTGGAACCCTTGTTATTATATAGTACATATAGACCCCATGAAGCGGTCCAGACCCCTGTGGATTTTACATTTCATTATAAAAAAATCAGCTAATTAATATTCATAATGTCATTATTTTTTCATGAATATTCATGGAGTAAAGGGTCCAAGGCCTATATGTAGACGTCTTTGGGGTGATCGCTTTAGGGAAGTTTTTTATTGTGTAATATTTCGCTGTGTATTGCAAATCACTGTGTACAAAATGCTAACATAATGATTTTATACTGCATCTGTATTGTATTGTTCTGATTTAGGTAGTGTTGTATCACCGTGGACTATGTACAAAGCAATGCAGGAGATATACGTAGTTGTATGATACAACAGTAGATATAAATGTTGTATTTGTTATATGTTGAAGATAATATGTTTTGTTCTATATGCATAATGTTGATTTATGTCCGATATTTTCATGCGAAATAAAAGAGATGATAACTCAAACGTGTGTTCTATTTATCCTCCTGTAAGTCAGTTTTCTGAGTGGACATGCCTGTAGAATTACAGGTGTGAATGGTTTGCTTCTAGAATTCTTATGCTGATACATCATTAATTTTGACAATACTTTGTGAGGCTATAAGGGATTCATGATCCCTCTTATCAGGGTCTACTCTGCTTGCTATTTTCTTTAAAAAAAACATTTAGTTTCAATCTACACTGTTAACAACAGGAGTACTTGGTGCAATTGGGGTATTGGTATAATTGGGTATATTGCATGTATTAGTAGTACTTGTAGAAGTAGCAATAGTAAAAGTTGTAGTATAGTTGTAGCAGTAGTAGTAGTAGAAATAGAAGATAGTAGTAGTGGTAGTAGAAGGTAGTAATGATACTAATTATAGTAGTAGTGTGGATACATGTCATAGATGTAGTAGTAGTAGTAGTAGTAGCAGCAGTAGTAGTAGTAGTAGCAGTAGTAGTAATAGTAGTAGAAGTAGTAGTAGTGGAAGTGGCAGTGGTAGTAGTAGTAGTAGTAGTAGTAGTAGTAGTAGAAATAGAAGATAGTAGTAGTAGTAGTAGAAGGTAGTAATGATATTAATTATAGTAGTAGTGTGGATACATGTCATAGATGTAGTAGTAGCAGTAGTAGTAGTAGTAGAAGTAGTTGTAGTAGTAGAAGTAGTAGCATTAGTAGTAGTAGTAGCAGCAGTAGTAGTAGTAGTAGTAGTAGCAGCAGTATATGTAGTAGCAGTAGTAGTAGTAGTAGTAGTAGTAGAAGTAGTAGTAGTAGAAGTAGTAGTAGGTAGTCCTAGGTAGTAGCAGTAGTAGTAGTAGTAGTAGTAGTAGTAGCAGTAGTAGTAGTAGTAGTAGTAGAAGTAGTGGTAGTTGCAGTATAAGTACTAGTAGTAGTGGCAGAGGTATTATCATTAGTAGTTGTAGTAGTAGAAGTAGTTGTAGTAGTCGAAATGATAGTAATAGCAGTAGTAGTAGTAGTAGTAATAGTAGTGGTATTAGTAGTAGGTAGTAGTAGTAATAGTAGTAATAGTAATAGTAGTTGTGTACTATTAGTAGTGGTGGTAGTGGTAGCGACCTGCATTTACATGTAACAGCCATCTGCATTTTAATACTCCTATGTTTAATTCATTAATTTCTCATTAAAGTCTCGTCATGGTGCAACTGTCTACAAATGTAATCGCAGATTCAGCTATGATGGTGAAAACAGCTAACGACAAAGAACTTTATGTTTTGTTACCGTTTTTTCCAAGTCATTATTGTTCGATTAACTGGTGTAAACATAACACTCTCATACTATAACCATCCTCTCTAGGACACAGGTTGACTCTGATCAAGTAGCAGAGGATAGTGTTACCCTTATTTCAAAGTTAAAACATGGCTACCACATATTAACTTCGAAATAAGGGTGAGTGACTTAGAATTATCGTGGTTCGACTGTATGTCATTCGTCATTTGGGACCGAAAATCATTGTCAGATAAAACAGGTTTCTGTCTTAACCAGGTGTCGGATAAGCTATATTATACTGTACGGCTATCCCCTGCTACTTGATCCGGTTGTCCTTGGCTTCAGCGCTTGTAGTCACAAACCGAAAGTACTGACTTTCGCCGACATCAATATCAAGATTGTAGAGATTTTTAGAAAAATATTATTTGAAGAAATTGTGAATACACGATATCCATTCATGCTATCAGACTGGGACAATGCCTTATAGACCATGCAGTTATATGGTGTTTCGATTTGAATTATATCGTATTTCTATTTCGAACCTCATAGTCAAACTGTGTCCTAGAGGGGTTGGTTGTCACTTTGGTGACTCGTTGTAAAGGCGTGTTAATATTCTGAAAAAAAGATAACTGCTCATCAAGAGTGATGATTTCTTTGATAAATGAGACAAAGTTTATGGAAATCGGTGGTCCAATAAGCTTTCAATTCAAGGGCGATCGCAGTGAAAAAAAACATCGATTTATTAGCAGATCTTTTGGTTGATACTTATGACATGTGATTAAAAAATAATGTACTTGTAACTGAGTTGTTGTTGTTTTTGTTGTTGAGACATAGCATGCGAAGGGCACCTGTGATTGTAACTTGTTAGATTCCATACGACATTTCCCCAAGAAAATACCATCAATCATTTCATCATGTTTCATTGTGTTATATTTATTTTTCATTTTCTCTTGTTTCTATGCTTTCTTAGTCCCTTGTTCGTCCCTCTCAGTTCTTTCTTAGTACATGATCAGAGGACTTCACCTAGCTGTGGAGCAGACTTTATGGATATATTGAATTATACATGTATATTTAGTTTATTGCCCAATGGGTTGGAGATACTCCATTGGTCTGTTCCACAGCGGGAGGTATAGTTTCTTTCAGTAAGACAAAAGTAAGGTTCAAGATTTCATTTGATCTGGGTCCATGCTTATAAAGCTTTTTAATTGAGTCTGGGTTCGTTCTCAAGCTTTTGATTGATCTGATTTGAGTCATCAAGCGTTTGATTGGTCAGATTTGAGCCTTTGGCTCAAATCTGACCAATCAAAAACTTGAGAACGAACTCAGACTCAACTAAAAGTTTTATAAGCATGGACCCTGTTTTGTATCTTACGGAATGCGCTTATCTGGCTGTGGAAGCTGTTGCTTTGAATTAGAGAACATGATGTTGACTTTCACTTTTCATTTATTGTATTACTTTTGTTATTACAAGCGGGTCATATTGAATCTAATCCCGGACCCGAGACTTTTCTCACAACTGCACTTAGTTGCCTATCTAGTTTGCATAGTAACATAAGGAGCATCAGACATAAATTGGATTTCATCAGGGACACTTTTGCTGATTTTGATATTTTATGTTTTACTGAAACTCACTCAGATATGTCTGTCTCTGATGAATCATTATTTTGTCTGAATTATATGGTATGCCATATAGAAAGGAAATAACTAATCATGGATGTGGCTTACTTGTTTATGCATCTTTTAATTTGATTTGCGAAAGAATAACTGATTTAGTACAATGTTATGCTGAATCTCTTTGGATCAGCGTTAAAGTTAAGAGGAAATTATTTTTGATTCGAACATTTTATAGCCCTAAAATGTCAGATGCTGACTTTTTGGTTAACTTTAATCGAAATATTGAAAAAGCTTACGAAATATCTTCGCACATTATTCTAGTTGGAGATTTTAATGAAGATTTATTGAATCCAAATAACAGAATGCTTAAATATATTCTTGTTACAAATTACCATCACAACTCCTACACGACTAAATGCTTTGCTAGATCCTATCTTGATACCCACCGATACGAAATACCAAGACGCTGGCATTTTATCTCCCACCTGAGATAAGCGACAATTGCGCCACTTTCATTATGTTGCTATTTCCTTATAAACTAAGAGGCACTTTTGAAAGAAGTGTTTATTTATATAAAAGAGTGTACTTTGATCTTTTAAATGCAAAAATAACGGCTTTTGATTGGCAATGTTTAAATGAAGGTTCGGTAGACGATGCTTGTAAACTATTTACAGAAACGTTCCTTCGATTTGTTAATTCGAAACATTACCGTACGATAATTATGATGATAAACCTTGGTTTGACCCTCAACTACGTAAATTTTGCAGAGTAAGAGACATACTTAAACGTATAGCCTTACATAACGTCATCAAAACAAAATCATTATGATAAATAAAAACACATGTGGAATAAGGTTAATAACATGAACATATGCAAAAAAAATATTCTTTAGTTCATTAGAACACAATTTGGAAGAACTAAGAACAAATGATAAAAAAGGCTTCTGGAATATTATTCATAACTTCATAAAAAATGACTGTACTGCTAACATACCACCTTTGTGCGAAACTTCTTCAAATGGACAGATTTCTTGTTTTTATACCGACGAAGAGAAATCCAATCCAACAAATGCTAAACCCCACCCCCTCCGTTCTCTCCGAAAACAATAAGTAGTCTGACCATCATTAATATTAATTATACTGAGGTAGAAGAAACAATAATTTCACTCGCTTTGAATAAAGCATATGGCCCGGACTGTATATCTCAAAGAATACTTAAAGGATCGGTCAAATCGATAGCTAAACCTCTTGCTATTCGTTATAGCAGATCTTTCATAATTGTCACGATTTTCCCTAAGGGATATAAGAAAAAGCGTGTTTTCCGGATTCTTTACATATCTTTGTTAGCAAACTGGAATAGTTAAACAACTGACAATGAACTTCTGTTATCACCAGTTTATATATACATATATTGCACAAGTAACGAGAAAAGACTACTATATATATAATACCCAGACTTCTTAATTACTTAACCACACAGGTGAAAGTTAATGACTCAAATTTTCCACACAGGAATAAAGTTCTATGACCGTTCACACAGGACGGTAAACTAGTAATTAAACCACACAGGCAAGTGTCAATGTCATTATCCACACAGGTCTCTATTATATAAACCACACAGGCAAATGTCTATTCCACACAGGACAATTCATATATATATAGTCACATCACTGTCTATGAATAAAACATCCATATATAGGTTAATGCTCTGAATCTATTAGAACTATTTATAGCATCACACACTACTATACTGTTACTTGTCAAATGCAATCATATCAAGTTATTCAAAACGGCTATCCGCACCGTAGCATAACACTATTTCGGCAATATACAAATAAACCAAGTATGTTAAAAGGGTTAAAATATCTGTGAAGAATATACAGATATTGTTAGTGCTATGACCATAGTAATGGTTACATAATTGTCTAATACCAAAGCACCAATACGATATCAGTTCTTATTATAAAACCCTTCTGCTGACTAATACATCTGCGCGCACATCCAACGCTGTCAAATGGCTAACTTGCAGACCAGTCACATAGCGTAAATTGCATGCAGGAAACAGCATTCCTTTAGTGGAAAAGGGCAGGATAATGGCGTTGGCAATAAATGGCTATGGTCATTGCTACTCTATATACAAGCCACAGTGTATGTCTATCTCAGGCCGCAACAATGAAACCAGCTCCAAAGCTACATGTTTCTACCAAGTTCCAAAATATCATCTGAACAGCTTGGCCATCTGAGTCTCACTCAGCAAAATGACACACCCCAGCAATGCATGCATTCCAAAAATAACCACTGGTCAAGCAACTTAGCTGCTTTTGCTAGCTTAAAATAGATTTAACGCACCTGTCTGCAGTACTGACAAGATACCCCGATTAGCCACTATACTCTATCAGAAATCAATAATTGACACTGACCAGCAAAGGACAATACCATACCCAAACTGATTAAAACAACAGTCTGCTGCCAATTTGTGACAATAATGCTTGGAAAATTGCAAATGTAATACCACTTTTTAAAACGGAAGATAAATCCATAACCTCCAACAATTTAAACCTGTCTCTCTGCTTAGTTGCTGTGGCAAAGTGTTCGGACGAATCCTTTTCAAACATATGTAGAACTTTTCTGAGGCAATACCTTGATATATACGTATTAACCAGGGTTTCTTCTAAATCACTCTACTGTCTATCAGTTAATTGATATTGTTCATCATACATGACAATCATTTGATAACCAACAACATTCTTGCACGGTGTTTTGTGATATTTCCAAAGCCTTTGATCGAGAATGGCATAACGGTCTTACTTTTAAACTACAAGAAAATGGCATTAACGGGCGTCTTTTAATATGGCTGACTAATTACCTAAAGGTGTTCGTCGCTCTTCTGTGTCTGCTGTAAGAACAACTATATCAGCTGGTGTTCCACGGGGGTCTGTGTTAGGACCTGTATTACTTTTGATTTGCGTTAATGGCATATATAATTCGCTAGTAAGCTTAACCAAATTGTTTGCGGACGATAGCTTTCTCTACATATCTGCTACCACGACCCAAATCAGATTTGTGTCAGCTCCTATTTGGATGCATAGCGGTGTTTTATCAGAATACAGATGAACCAGTCCAAGTCTCTCTGTCTGTCTCTCTCTCTCTCTCTGTCTCCTCTCTCTCTCTCTCTCTCTCTCTCTCTCTCTCTCTCTCTCTCTCCCCCCCCCTCTCTCTCTCTCTCTCTCTCTCTCTCTCACACACACACACTTTTTGTGATGACTTTAACAAACGATGTTGAATGCAAATGAAACACTGGGCAGCTGCATATTTCCGGTCAATCTCGTTAATTTTGTTTGATTTGTTGTCAATCTTTACTTATGAAACTATGACGGCACAAGCATTCATTAAAGTGTTTTCTATAATGGCACAGGAGCTGTAGATTCATATTTGTACGATTCCATAAGCAAACAGAACAGACCCTCCCCAGACAGTTCCTACATGGGTTGTCCGACTAAGGTCTACTCTGTTTGTAAATACGTTAATATATATATGTATTTGATATAAAGGGTTAATGTATTGAAGGAAATGAGAAAAAAAAGAATACATTGAAACCTCTCTTAGGGGAGTACTAACCGGTTAAACATTAGAATATTAAAATAGCAAGCGTTTACTAAATGCAGGATAAAACTAAAACAGAAAGATATTACTTTCTGCATTACTTTTACTCTGCATTAAACGTCTGTCTTCACTGACCCTTTACATCATAAATACGCCATTATATGTCCTTACAAACAGAGAAGACCCAGAACAAACGGCTCCTATAGGAGCCGTCTGATCAGGGTATGCCCTGTTTGCTTATGATATAATATAGCCATTATTCTGCAGTTTCTGCCATGGCCAAACATTCCCGTGACCATGTGTTATTATTACTAATTAATCTAATTCATATTCATTACGGCAATATTTCTTACATGAATATTCATAGAGTAAATGGTGAAATATCTAACTCACATTTTTAACCCTTCGCTTGCTAATCGCGTCAATACAGCTAATCGCGTCAATACACCTACCTGTAAATAGAGAAGACTCAGATGAGACAGCTCCTGCAGGAGCTGTCTCATCAGGGTCTGCACTATTTACAAGTTGATTGTGCAACCAGTGCACTCTACAGCAGTGATTGCACAGCGCAATACTTGTACACAGTGAAGATATATGTAATTATACAACAGGGCATGGGTAAAGAAGGAGAAATGTATTTTTAAATTTAGCAAGCGAAGGGTTAATCATCGTTTCAGACAGGGTTTACTGTATGTCAGTGTTGGTGACAACAATTCACTCAGCAAGTTATGGCTAATGGGTTTAGCGTATAAATCAAGTTTACTCGTATCGTACTTTGGGCCAATTGTTTCTCGTTTTCCTGTGTCCCATGGCTGTCGTTTACAAGAATTGTTTCCTCGACCTCGCTATTATGTTTACATTGATATGCTATCGACAGTTTGATCTTGTTTTTGTACCTTCACGACACATTGGATACGGTAATGTTTTCGTTCAAAGTGCTCATTGCTACGCTGACACGACGGTGATGATCTCTTTTAAAGCGTTCACTGTTGTTCTGAATTTCGTTATGTTTTTAAAAACCCTTTATTTCATATAAACGGTTTCACGCAATGTTTCTATAGGAGCCGCCTGACCAGGGTCTTTTCTGTTTGCTAATGGAATTGTTAAATATCTTTACTTTTTAAAATGGTTACAATGTTCCACCTTCCATATTTCATTATAACTATTATGATCATGAATATTCAGTAGGTATTGAAATTTGGAATAAACATGGAACAGTGAAAGAGATTAGTTACCCCTTTCCCTCATGCAAACGCCTTGTCACGCATTTGCAAATAGAGTATAGGCTTCTACAGCAGCCGTATGATCAGTGTCTGCTTTGTTTGCTTTGAGCTGATTCCACAGTGTTTGGACAAGCAAATGTGTTCTCTGAAAAGTTTATTTTATACGGAGTCAGCTAATAAATATTCATGACATCATTTAGAGCACACTACAATGAGGTGCCGTCGATCTAAATCCAGTGTATTCAAACAATACGTGTATATACGGTTCTAGGGTGACCTTTACAAATACAGTAACATATTGATTATTCGAGCACTAAAATACCTATCATTATCTATCTTTAAGACAGGTAGCAACTTAACCCATTCCCTCATATTGACGACTTTTAACGACTCTGTAAAAGTCACTTTGTAAACCATTGTGATAAATAGAGCATTTGCTCCTATAGGAGCAAATACTCTATTTATCACAATGGTTTCAAACTACATGTACAACATTCTAAAAGTTTACTTTTTATAGTTAATGCTCCTTTTCGGTAGGTTATATCTAAAAATAGCCTATGATGTAATGAGTTAATGCTGCATGGGTGAAAGTCATGCAGAAAGCTCCTGCATGACTTTCACCCTTCATTAAGCAGCCACCTGCTTAAAATGGGACTGAATTCTTCCATACTAAAAATTTCGAATAATGGAGGTTTTACTATGTATTTTGGACCCCTGATAAAAACCGAGTAACTCGGCATCTTACCCCACTCCATACTGCTTGACATATTACAACATTATGCCTTGAAAGGAAATGGAAGAGTTTAGTATTTTAGAACAGTAGCAGACGAAACACGTTGCAGACGAAACATAGACGAAACATGTTGCAGACGATAGCTACGTTGTGTTTCAATGGCTAAGTATATTGGAACATCCCCGCAAGTTGCGGGAAACATAATACACTACAACGGTATTAAGCTATTGAACAGTGGAGAAAATCAATCAAAGTTGACATTAGCGCTTTCGCTTGCAATAGCGAAACTGTTATTACATTTACAAATAGTTATGGATCCAGGTGAGACGCCGATTAACTCAGCGCCTCATAAAAATCCAAACTGTTTGACACTCCGACAATGTTTCTTAAATAACTGGTAAACAAATTGTACAGGTAGAATTTAAGCAGACGACAAGATTTGCAGACGGCAATTGCTGAGAATGCAGAAGGTTGAACGGATGGTGATTTTCTCTAGCTACCTTAACTCTTGCATTGCCACATATCGCTGTCTGAAAAAGTTATCATCTGCTATATTTTATGGTTCAATAGTCTTCCCTATTGTTGAAAAAAATCACGTGAACACGGTATCAGACTGTTTGGATCCTGATGAGACGCTAAGTTGGTTAATGTTTCATCTGAAGTTCTGTTTTCAAAGGTTAGTTACGGCGAAAGAGTTAAGTCCTCGGGATATCTCATGGTAGTGGAGATGTTTGTGGAGCTCGACAGGGTACTTTGTAAAACATTCAAGCATTGAAAGGATTACAGTGGCGCAATACGGTAACATTTAAACGTAATAAGGTGTGCTTGTGATTCTTTGTTATACATGTGTAACGGTTTTTGTGATATACAAAGCGGATTTGGAGAAAACATGCCATACACATATAGATTAAACAGAAAATAATAACCTATATTAAAAGGCTTAATATTATCTGACGTGATGATTGGCTCAGATAAACGCGGGCGTGGTCGAACGGTGGATACGAAAAGTGTTCGTCCTGGCGGGGAGGGTTGTCTAAAACAACTGCCACTAACACCATCGACACTAACTGCTATTTTGGAGAGAGCTTCCAAAACAGCAAGTGCTTCTTATAAATCTCCGCGGAGTTTTGTGTTGCCAAGATCATCAACGAGCGAGTCATTGTTTATCAAACATTTCAGTCAGACAAAATCTGAAGGAACTATTATCCCTTCGCTTTCTACAAATACTTCAGTTGGCAGACAGTACAGGCTAGTTGAAAGAGAAAATGAGCCGGAAAAGAGTGTCCTAAAACGATCATTAACTAGCAGATCATTGTTTAGTCCACGCGTCTCGTCTTTACGTAGCGAAGGTGGACGGAAATTACACGTGTCAGAACGATTTGAATTGCCGCGATTCAATCCCAACGCATCGCAGCTCTGCCATCAGCCAGATCGCAGAGAAAACGGAATAAAAATGGAACAACATAGTCTGAGACGGTCATCTAAAAGCGAACTCACTGTCGCTCATAAAACCGGACAGAGTAACAATAAAGCACAGAGCAGTGGAAAGGAGACGCCAATTTCAGGTAGTTTAGGTGGCTCTAAAACGAACAGAGATAATGTTCAAATTCCGAAAAAGATGTCAATGCGAAGTATTGGAACTAAAGTCAAAGGTCTTATACGGGCTAAAAACGCATTTCGTCGCTTGAATAAAGTGTCTTCACTGAAAGACCAAACAATATATGAGCCTGATGAGGATAGTTTTGTGATTAAGGAGATGCCAAAAGAGCCACGGTTCGCATCGATGTTATCAGCGGAGGCACAGTATGCTACTATGAAGGGTTACGAGGATATTGTGTACGACAAACTGACAGTAAGCTATCCGGAATGCCGACCAACGTTGCGACGAGTGAACACGCCACTAACAGGAGTAGAAGTGAAAAATGGAGATTTTAGAAAGAGTCTACCTATACGTGAAGAAAATTCAAATGAATGTGAAAACGATGGAAGTATAGACACCGGACTATCATCAGGCTTGGAATCGGCGATTGGACACGCGCCAATGCTACGTAAGAATTCAGAATCGCAGTTATCTACGATATCGGCGCCTGCTGGTGACGTCAAGACGACCAGACGCAATAACAAACGGTCACAAAGCATGTGTAATCTCGTGCCTGAGGATAAACAGTTGGTGATGACATATAGGTACCAGAGTGTCATGGATATTCTAGACACGCTCAGGCTAAAAGATGGTATAAACACCTTGTCCCCACGCCTGAAGAGGTCGTCTAATGCCAAAACACCTGTTAGGGAGTTCAGTTCGTGGTCAATGGTTTGGAAAAAAGAATTCGAAGCAAAGACCGCTAAAGCATCTAGCCGAGTTTAACCCATTCATTTGCATATTATCAAATAAAATACAGTAAAATATATTAAGTAAGATTAAGGAAATAAGATAAATAAATGCAAATTTCAAAAGAATAAAGCACATAATAGAACTAGAGTATGAGACAAAAAGTGAAGTCCCTGATCAGTCTGATTTGGGACTGCACTATTTGTTGTGGTGCATTTTTGCGGCATTGGTGGTGAAATGTTAAGGAAAACCCGTCCTTATATTGAAATCCAACCATTTTCATGCTGGGAAAAGGGGGTGCACAACGTATTTACTGGTATCAACCATTGACATTGATGGATTGAGCAAACAGTACAGACCCCGATCAGATGTCTCCTTCATGAACCGTCTTATTTGGGTCTACGCTGCCTGCCTATGTCCATCTTAATGATCACTGTTTTACTTTTATAAAACCATTAAAATTAACATTTGCAAACAGTTTGGATTCGGACGAGACGCCAAGTATCTCGGTATATCGGCGTCTCATCTGCAGTTGCTTTACAATCAACAGAAAGCATGGCCGAATCTAAAGAAGTCAAAATTGCCCCAGGTCCAAATTTGAGAGAACTTGTTCTTACAGCAGGGAAAGGGTTGATCTAAACTAGTTTTGCATAATTATGGTGTTTTAGTCCTTTACTTAATAAATGAATGTAAGAAATAATGAATTTATGAATAATAATTAATTGTTATAATGCCATATGAACATGGGAATGTTTGGCTCGGCAAACAACTTATATTATCCCTGTCAGTGCCAACAATTTCACCTGCTGGACACATTATCGTCTGTTTCAAGTTTTAGAGTGGACGTTTCTTCAATTTCTTTATTAAGCGATAAACAGAGTGTCAAACAGATTAGATTCTGGTGAGACGACTAATTACTCGGCGTGTCATCTGGATCCAAGCTGTTTGCATATGATATCACAGACCCGTATGGCAATTAAAGGATTAACCCTTTCGGCGCCAAATTTCTAATTGTCGTCTGCAATCCAAGTTTGTTAAAGCATTTAGTAAAATAAGGATATGAGAAAAATAAATGCAAATTTAAAAGGAATAAAGCACATATATAGAAATAGAGACTGAGACAAATAGTGAAGTCCCTGATCAGACGCCGCCTTGAAAAGACGGCGTCTGATCTGGGACTGCACTATTTGTCGTGGTGCATTTATGCGACTGCGGCGGTGAAAGGGTTAATATTCCACAAGCAAACAGATCAGACAACTACAATGTTTGCAAAGCTTTACAAAAGCGTATGTATAATGTATAATTATGTATACAGTAAAACCCCTGTAAACGGGAATTCTTGTAGAGAAAAATTAGATACTTTTAGGCAAGTGGCTGCTTAATGCAGGGTGAAAACCATGCAGAAATCTCCTAGAGGAGCTTTCTGCATGACTTTCACACTGCATTAAGCTGCCACTTGTCTCCAAGACCAATATTTATACAAAATTGGACGTCCAATTTAGAGAGGTTTTACTGTATATGAAGTTGAGGGTTAAACAAAATAGGAATAATAATTAATCGTTATACTTTAACCTTTTACTCTACGAATATGCATGTAAGAAATAATGACATCATGAAGATTAATTAGGCAGAAGTGTAAACCCAGATCAGATGGCTCCTACTGAACACATGTTTGACCATTTAAAACAAATCTGTAGAATCATATCAACATGTGTATTATTTCATAAGCAAAACGGAACAGACCCTGATCAGACAGCTCCTGTAGGATCAACTCCATTTGCTAAGGCGTATAAATGTGGAGTAAAGGGTTAACCCTTTACCCAATAGCCTATTTCTAGTTTTGAAGACAGGTGACCACTTAAAGCAGGTTGAAAGTAAAGCAGAATGCGCCTTAATGCGCATTCTGCTTTACTTTCAGCCTGCTTTAAGCTACCACCTCCTAGGATATAGAAACTAATTATGATGCTATATGTTCATTATTGTAAAAATTGGAACTATTTTCTTCAGCGGAGGAATATATTAAACTCGCTTAAAGCCGCTTCTATCAGGTAAAGGGTTAAGTCAGTGATATGTATCTCAATTATTTTGTGTGCTAGGAAAATTCGTGCTCTAGTATGTATGAAACATGGTCATGTACATTGTACGTATGATTTAGCCCCAGCTAGTGTTTCGTTTTATGTTAAATTACTTTGTAGCCTGTGGTTGAATGGGTATGTATAATAATTAACATTTTGAATGCTTAACTGTTAAAACTGGAGTGACTCATTAGTATCTAATTATAGACTCTATAAGGTATGAAATGCTTACATTTGCTGGCAGAGTTTGAATGAGAATTCCTCTATATAGGAGCCCTCTGATCTGAGTTTACGCTTCTTGCAATGACTGATGGTTCAGCAAATGTAACAAACATAGCATTCTTGACCATTCGACACTGTGTGAGAATTTACCGGTATATTAATCCTTTACTCCATGAATATTCATTGAACCCTCTCCCTTATATAAGCGCATTTTCACGCATCTGCAAACGGAGTTTCTGATCAGGGTCTGCTCTATTTGCTTATGGTATAATATAGATCCGACTCTACAGCTTCTGCCTGAGCCAAAATGTCCTGTATTCATATGCCATTATAAAAAATATAATAATATTAATATTCATGACGTCATTATTTCTGGCATGAATATTCAACAGGGAAGGGGTTAAGAGATAATGACATTATGAATATCAGTTATACTTTATTTTTATAGTACGACATGGACACGTGCGTTGTTGGTCATGACAGAACCTGTGGAATCAGATCTATATTATATCATACATGTAAGCAAACAGAGCAGACCCGGATCAGACGGCTCCTATAGGAGCCGTCTGATCTGGATCTCCTCTGTTTGCAAAAGCTTCTGTTCAGAGTCATAGTAACTCAGTGTCTAATCAGAATCACATCTTCCTGACATCCTGATCTTTTTTTGTAAATTTAAGTCGACAAAATTTGTGCAAATATAAATATTAATGCATTTTCGAAGGATTAGGATAGCTGACAAATTTCATTTAAAGTATTTACTTTTCTTGTCTACACTGATAGCAAAGGACAATAGTGGCTCGTGTCCCGCATGTGTCACATTGCATATTATTCAATTCAATTCAATTTCTTTATTGCATAAAACATACATAGTATGATTATAGCAAGCACGATAAAGAATACAATACAGTGATATATGAACATGTTAATAGACAAAAACGAATGCTAGATCTATACCTCTTTCAAAAAGAAAAACATTAGAGTAGAAAGTTAGGCCGTTGTTTTTGATGTTTGTTTTGATGTTTGTTTGTTTGTATTCCATTGTTGTTTTTTTCCCCCTTTCATTTCATTTCCATAGAAGAGCTCTATCTGAAATTTGAATTTTGACATTTTAAAGTCTGAAATTTGAAGTTTCTTTGGGATAGATAGATTCTAATACATGTATTTTTGTGTTTAATTCAATTTATTAATATTTTATGTTATTTATTCTTTTCCTTTTTAACTTATCTATTTTCTTAATTTTACTGTGTCTGATTGCTTAATTGGTTTGCAAGATAAATATATTTGGAAATATTATTGACAATTTTTTGTTGTTTGTGCACATTAGATTTCTAAACTTTTGTATCGTAGGCCATGTGTAGTAATATCGTGGTTAGTAATTTTTGCGTAATTGGCTGTACCTTGGGCAGATGAGTAGGAAATGATACTCATTTTCAATTTGATGATGTGTGCACTTCGAACAGATTCTTTGATTTCTTTCTGTATTTGTATATCTTCCTGTTTCTACTTCTAAATCATGAGATGATATCCTAAATCTTGTCAAGGCAATTCTGAATTTCTTTTCATGAATAAATGAGAGATATTTTTCAAATTCGAGGTCATATTTAAATAGACCGTAGGCCTCCAGGCGGTTAGAGTTATTTATTTTTACATACCAGCTTTGTTTATACAAGTTAGTAATTTGATATTTAATGGCTCCTAAGTCTATTCGTATGTCATTTTGATTGTACCAGATAAAATCTAGATTTGATTTTTCTAAAATGTCCTTAATTTTATTTAGTGGTCTTTATACAGGTGGCAATTTAATGTAGGTCGAAAGGCATGCAGGAAGCTCCTGTATAAGTTTTTAACGACTTTAACCCTGCAGTAAGCAGCTACCTTCCAAAAAGGTTCTCAGTTCTTCTCTACTAAAATTTCGAGACTTAATTGTACATTTAATTTGGCATCGAATTATATGCTTAACATCTATAACGGTTGCTTATTTTGTTGGCATGCATTATCGTCTACTTTAATTGTCATTTTCATGTTTTTTTCCTTTTGTTTCAATTAAATTAATGTAACCACAGCGTTGAACAACTGTGTTATAGTGGCAATCATCTGGGTTCAAATTGCTTGCATATCTGAGCCGTCTGATCTGGGTCTACTCTGTTTGCAAATGCGTGAAAATTGGTTTATATGAAGTAAAGGGTCGTGGACATAGATTAAATAAGACTGAAGACGTCACTCAGTGGAATTTGTATTTCGTACACGTAATGTAATTTTGATTTTATTTACTCATACATTTACATTCAAATAAAGACTTGAATTAATGTCTTGGATAATTATGTTCGCACCTATGAACAGACTGAAAGGTGAATTATTGAATGATGAGCAATTGATAATTGAAACGAAACACTCGAAACTGAGTACATTGACTGATTTCAAGATTCACTGTCGATGACTAAAATATTTAACCCTTTACCTCATACAAACGTGTTTTCACTCATTTGCAAACAGAGTAGACCCAGATCAGACGGCTCCTTTTGGAGCCATCTGATCAGGATCTGCTTTGTTTGCTAATGGAATTTGAAATATCAGTTTCTTTACTTTCTAAAATGGCTAACAAATTACCACCTTCTATATTTCATTGTAACCCTTTTGTTCGTGGATATTCAGTAGGTATCGAAGATTCGAATAATCATCGAACAGGGAAAGGGTTGACATGTATGTAAAGCTCAGCCCCTTAACCCTTTCGCTGCCAAACTCTGTCGTCTGCTAACTTTGTCGTCTGCTACAAATGTTCATTCTTTTGATTTTCTTCATTTTTGTTTCAAAAACATAGTAACAAACAGTTTGGATCCTGATGAGACGCCGAGTTACTCGGCGTCTCATCTGGATCCAAACTGTTTGCATCCAGACGAGATGCTGGTGTCTCCATCTGGATCCGTACATTTTGTACCGCGGTTATGTTTTATGAAGAAACATGAAAAAAAAATCAACAATGAAAGCAGACGACAATACACAGCAGCGATAGCAGTGCGCAATAAACCCTTTCCTTCATATAAAAGCATTTTCACGCATTTGCAAACAGAGTAGACCCAGATCAGACGGCTCCTATAGTCTGGTCAGAGTCTGCTCTGTTTGCACATGGTATAATATAACTCAAATTCTATAGTTTCTGTCTGAGCCAAAATGCACTGTGTTCATATATCATTATAGAAATATCTAATTAATATAGATTATGTCATTATTTCTAATATGCATATCGAACAGGGTTAGGCGCGGCATTCGCCTGGTTGTTGTTACATCATGTTGATAAGTCCAGCTCATATTTTACTCACTATTGATAGAACTGGACCCAATGTTATAAAACTTCTATGTCCGAGTCTGAGATCATTATCCTGTATCTGATTGGTCAGATTGTGAGCAAGCTCTGACTCTAACCAATCAGATGCTTGAGAGTGATCTCAGACTAAAGTAAAAAGTTTTATAAACTCGAGGCCAGGCAATTATCTTTGGGTGATATTACAAGAAGTTATACTATTGACTCATCTGAATTAACCCTTTCCCTCATATTAACGACTTTTGACGACTCTGTAAAAGTCACTTTGTGAAACCATTGTGATAAATAGAGCATTTGCTCCTATAGGAGCAAATGCTCTATTTATCACAATGGTTTCACACTACAAAATTCTTAAATTTTCCTTTTCTCTAATTAATGCCCCTTTTCGGTAGATTAATTCAGAGGTTGCATATAAAAATAGCCTATGCGGTAATGGGTTAAAAGCATCATAATTATGTTCTCTATTTCCCTATGTCGTTGTTGTGTTTACTGGATTGTGATGTTGCGATAATTAATATAAATATATATAAATGCATCTTTTATTACTAATTCTATATCAATAATTCATTATTTCTCGTTAACCCTTTACTCCATGAATATTCATGCAATAAGTAATGATCTCGTGAATATTATTTAAATTGTTATAATAGCACATGGACACAGGATATTTGGCCATGGTAGAAACTGTAGAATCATATATGTGATATGAGCAAATAGAGCAGACCCTGATGAGACGAGCCGTCTGATCAGGGTCTACTTTGCTTGCAAATGTGTAGAAAGGCGTATTTATGGAGTTAACTCTTCGCTTGCTATTCACGTCAATATACCTACCTGTAAATAGTGAAGACCCAGATGAGACAGCTCCTGCAGGAGCTGTCTCATGAGGGTCTGCACTATTTACAAGTTGATTGTGCAACCAGTGCACCCCATAGCAGATATTGCATAGCGATATACTTGTACACAGTGAAGATATATGTAATTATACAACAGGGCATGGGTAAATAAGGAGAAATGTATTTTAAAATTCAGCAAGAGAAGGGTTAAGGGTTAAAAGAACCATATCCTACTGTAGTATTATATAGGGTAATTCTAGGCAAGTTTCGTAAGAATCTGTGATTCGACATTACCTACCCCTCATCCACCTTGTTTTGTTTATCGTAATTGTTACTACATACAGTTTCCCGTGTAAAATGTATAATGTATGTGTTATTTAATAAATACTAGAAATTGCTATAAATTGAAACTTTTGTCTATTAGCTTACCCGTCTAGAATACAGACCTCCGGGGGGGCGTTGCTATGCTATAAAAAACCCTAACCATTTCTCGGATGAATATTGATGTAAGGAATGTAAGAATACAGTCATTGTGACTGTGTGAATATGAACTAACCTAACATCAGTATTAACCCATTCCATCATAGGCTATTTTTAGATCCCAGCTCTTTGAACGAATCTACTGAAAAGGAGCATTTTCTATAGAAAAGGGAAGTTTTGGAATTGTATAGTTCTGAAACCATTGTGATAAATAGAGCATTTGCTCCTATGGAGCACATGCTCTATTTATCACAATGGTTTCAAAAAATGACTCTTATAGAGGTGTATTTATGGAGGAAAGAGCTAACAATGGATTTTCTTTTTATTATGACAGAAACTATAGAATCAGATACATATACGAGGGCCCTGCAAAAAGTTCTGTCACTAACGGGTTTCCGTAGTTTTAAACCATGTATATTTTAAAACGCTTCACTGCACCTGAATAGTGTGTTCACTATCTAACGATATCCGTTTATTTCGTGCAAATTGCTTTACAAATGACAGAGTTATTTCAAATTGAAATACATGCAGTCATATACACTGACCAATTTACGTGTCTCAATGTAAAATGGACGAAAAGGCTGAAATTCGTAGCTATATCAAATGTCGCATTAGGCTTGATATAGATTCAAAGCAGATATTTGAAGAATTGTGTGGTATATATGGACCTAATGCCATTTCAATACGCACAGTTTTTATGCGGATCAAGGCTTTTAAAGCTGGGAAATTATGTGTTGAAGATGACACCCGTCCTGGTAGACCTAAAACCTCTGTTAGTACGGCAAACATCGCTGCTGTAAAGGTTGTGGTCGAGCAGGATGCGCGATTGTCTGTGAAAGATATAGCTAGATGTACTGGCATATCAGAAGGCAGCGTGCAAACAATTCTGAAAAACCGTTTGGACCTGAGAAAGGTTTGCGCTAGGTGGGTACCTCATTTACTCACTGACGAACAAAAGAAACAACGTCTTAAATGTGCCCGGGAACTTTTGAAAACATACCAAGGTTGTGATAGTCTGGTTATTTCTAACTTGCTTACAGGTGACGGAACCTGGGTGCACATGTTTGAGCCACAGAGAAGGGCTGATAATAAGCAATGGAAGCGAAAAGATCAGAAACGCCCATGTATTGCCAAGAGAACCATAAGTTAAAAAAAAGATGTTGTACGCAATATTCTTTATTTCGAGTGGGCCAGTCGTTCAAGTGCCTTGCCCATCTGGTCGTACAGTCACTGGACGATTCTACAAGAACTCTGTACTAAAGAAAGTCAAAGATTTTTACAATAAGAAACGTCCAAGCAAAGGATGGACAGGTGTCCATCTTATACATGATAACGCCTCCTCTCACAAGTGCGAGGCTGTTAAGTCTTCTGGCTTCTGAAAATGTGAAAGTTGTAAACCATCCACCTTATTCACCTGACCTGAGTCCCTGTGACTTTTTCTTATTTCCTAGACTGAAGAAAATGTTTTCTGGAAAGAAATATAAGTCCAGAAGTTCTCTTGGCAGCGCTATATATCAGTGTCTCCAACAGATACCTAAAGAAGACTATTTTTTCGCTTTTCGAGACTGGGTAAAAAGGTTACAAAAATGTGTTTCGGTAAAGGGGGACTACTTCGAAGGTTTGTAATAAAAATATTTTTAATTACACGTATCACTTAAGAAATCCGAACCCAATGACAGAACTTTTTGCATGACCCTGGTATATATTTCATTTCACAAGCAAACATAGCGGGCCCTGATCAGACGGCTATTGTAGGAGCCGCCTGATGTAGGTCTACTATGTTTACAAAGGCGTGAAAAGGCTTTTATACGGGGAAAATGTTTAAACACTATATATATACTGAATAAAGTGTCTATAGATACTAATAGAATAAACATGGATGTCTGTTGTTGGTAAATGCTTCATGAAAGACGGTTATACAGAAGGCTTTCTGCAAAATATTCGTCCTGCATTAAGCTGTTACTTATTTTAACCTATTCCTTCACATTAATACATTTTAACGCCTTTGCAAACAGACACAATTTTGCATTATAAAAATTAAGCTTATGCATATTCACGCAGTTACCAATTCACGAATAGTTAATTGGGGGAAAGGATTAAGGGCCTAGAGTTAGAGCTCGTGCGGTTTTCTTACATCCCGGTGATCAGGACGCTCGAGGTTTATTGAAATCTCGTCAACCCCTTTAATGTGGTGAACGTGTGTACTGTCATTTGCAAGCAGTGGAGAGCCAGATCAGAAAGCTCTTAGAGAGGCCTTCTAACCAGGGCCTGCGCTGTTTGTTACATTGTCATTCAAAATACTCTAGCAACTTTAAGCGTTTTATACTGAATGGACTATATACAGTAAAACCTCGATTATTCGAATTTTCGTTATAGAAGAATTTAGACCCTTTTAGGCAGGTGGCTGCTTAATGCATGGTGAAAGTCATGCAGAAAGCTCCTAGAGGAGCTTTCTGCATGACTTTCACCATGCATTAAGTTGCCACCTGTCTTAAAGATCGATAATAATACGTATTTTAGTGTTCGAATAATCGAAGTTTTACTGTAGTTAAACACTGATGGAACATCCCACTTTGAATATTCTAAGGGTTTAGAGTCTGAGCGCTGTTTGGGTCATTATCATGTACGTGTCTAGATGCACATGACTGTGTGTGTGTGTGTGTGTGGGGGGGGGGGGGGGGTGCTGGGGGCAATCCCAGTTTTACTCGCATTAATAGACCAGGTGCGTAAACTAGGCATTTCTCAAGAATAGCTCTTTTAATTTACCACAATATCATAATCTGTTTTATTTCTCAACCAAACCCTAATACAAAAACATCAATTCAGAAGAGGGTCGAATAGACTGTGGAAAAAATAATGATGTGGAAAAAGAACTGTTTATAGCAGTTTTATTCCTTTACAAACACAATTATAATATATACATAAAACTATTGATTAATCGGAGTTGCCATTTGTCAGTGACAAACATGTACATTTGTATATACAAATGTAATTTATTAAGGTTTGTCAGTCATACAATAACTTGACAAGAACAAGTTCGCTATATGTCCATTTAACCCTTTCCTACATATACACGCATTTGCAAACAGAGCAGACGCAGATCAGACGGCTCGTGTAGGAGCTGTCTGATCAGGGTCTGCTCTGTTTGCTCATGGAATTATATAGATCTGATTCCACACTCTCTGCTACTGTCGCTTTAAACTAGTTTGGCTTATTTATATTCATGATGTCATTATTTCTTACATGAACATTGAACAGGGAAATCAAACTCCTCACAGTGATCTCCCTTGTCACTTCGTGCGTATCTCTTCAGCGTAGCGATTAGGGGAGATAACTGCGTTGGAGGTTGGGCCAGCTACTTGAACCAACTACTTAGTGTCTTAACAAGATCTATTTGGATTCTTTCGAGCTAAACAGACACTTAGTATTTCATGTAGGTCCATTTGGATTCTTAAAATATATCCAGCTACTTGGTGTTTTATCTAGATCTATGTGGATTCTTAAATTCTTAGACAATAACTAGACATTTTGCGTCTCATCTAGATCCATTTTGACTCCTAAAAGATACCCAGCTATTTGGCGTCTCATCCAGATCCAAAATGATTAAACCATTTCCTCATATTGACGCCTTATGACGCCTCTGTAAAAGTCATTTTTGAAACCATTGTGATAAATAGAGCATTTGCTCCATAGGAACAAATGCTAGATGTTTATCACAATGGTTTCAAATACATACCATTGAACTTTTCCATTTCTTTAGTAAAGGCTCCTTTTCCATAGATTTATTCAAAGAGGTTGGGTCTAAAATAGCCTATGAGGTAACAGGTTAATGAGATCATTGACACGTTAACAGTTGCTCTCCAGATTAGAAGCCAAGTAACTTGGCGTAACATCAGGAATCTACTTGTTTGACACTTTAACCCTTTACCCCATAGGCTATTTTTAGATACAACCTCTTTGTATAAATCTACCGAGAAGGAGCATTAACTGAAGAAAAGGAAAACTTTAGAGTGTTGTAGTTTGAAACCATTGTGATAAATAGAGCATTTGCTCCTATGGGAGCAAATGCTCTATTTATCACAATGTTTTCATAAAGTGACTTTCACAGAGTCGTCAAAAGTCGTCAATATGAGGGAATGGGTTAATTGAGTTTCTGACAACATAACTAACTCGTGGAAACTGACATAGGCAACTTTTGTACCAAGTGAAGTTTGTTCAACAGGCTTAAGTAAACAACATAGTAATGAAAACAATTTAAACTTCGCAAAAAGCATAACTATGACAACCTTTTAACCCTTTACTCCATAAATACGCCTTTCTACGCCTTTTGCAAACAGCGTAGACCCATATCAGACGGCTCTTAGAGCAGCAATCTGATCAGGGTCTGCTCTATTTGCTTATAACATAAATATGATTCTACAGTCTCTGTCATGGCCAAAGAATCCCATGTTCATATGCCATTGTAAAAATGAATTTAATTGATATTCATGATGTCATTATTTCTTGCATAAATAATTAAATATTGATGGGATAAAGGGTTAATTAAAATAAACAATAATCTAAAACAAGCATTATCACTGAATGTGATCCATACCCCTACACAATCACATATCAGATAATGTGACAGTAACTCATTTTTTCTTTCTTCGAAAAACAGACGAGCTAATAAAAATGTTGGTTGCTGAGTAATCAAAAGGTCACAACTCTGTGAAAAATTTGCTCTTGATGATGAAGGGACCTAAAGCATTGCTGAAATTCTGTAACTAGATATTGACAAATATTGTGGACAAGAAATATCGACCAACTGGCCAACAGATCAGGAGACTGGCCAACATGGTGACTTCTATATACCACCCTCATACTTTTATTTGTAGGGGTATAAATAACGAAATATTGCACATATTGACTCCAATGGAAAATGAAAATATAGTAGAACCTGTCTTAAGCGACCCTAAAAAAGGGTTTAATTATATGTATGAAGGGAAAAGTGGTTGCTTAATGCAGGTCAAAAGTAATGAAGAAAGCTCCTGTAGGAGCTCTCTGCATTACTTTTGCCCAGCATTAAGCAACCACCTGCTTTTTAAGATTTCTGTGCTCAGTCAATTCAAAATTGCTTAACCCTTTCCTCCATAAATACGCCTTCCTACGCCTCTGTAAAAATCACCTGTTGAAACCATAGTGATAAATAGAGCATTTGCTCCTATAGGAGCATATGCTCTATTTATCACAATGGTTTCAAACTACAAAATTCTAAAATTTCCTTTTCTCTAGTTAATGCTCCTTTTCGGTAGATTTATTAAAAGCTGTTGGATCTAAATATAGCCTATGAGGGAAAGGGTTAAGACAGGTTCTACTCTATAGTTTTCTTTCACATAATTATATTCAAAGGTTATAGGTTCATGCACACATATATCCTGGGCTTAGTGCAAACCTACTGTACTATATTTACCCTAGATGCTATGACAACCAATCCTCTTTCCCCACTCTCCAAGAGTCTGTTAAGTTTAACCCTTTACTCCATGAATATTCATGTAAGAAACATATTAACTAGATTAATTGTTATAATAGCACAGGGGACACACATGGTTTTGGCATTGTCAGAAACTGTAGGATCATATATATATCAAAAACAAACAGAGAAGACCCTGATAAGACAGGTCCTACAGGAGCTGTCTGATCTGGGTCTACTGTATTTGCAAAGGCATATTTATGGAGTACAGGGTTAATAAATATGCACTGAATGGAAGAAAAACATTCAGAAAAGGTGGATTTAAGTAGAAAATGTATTATGCTAGAGTTACTTTCTTATGCATGATACACTGTCTATTTATGACTAACATTTGTATCTTTGTTCATGTCAAAAAAGGTTACGGCTCAGACAAAATCTAATGGATGTACAGACACACTACAATGTGGACGCATATACACACACTCAACCTTTATTGTAGCAGCTATGTTGAACTTGACACAAGCCGACTTGACAAAATTGCATGAGAAATGAAATAGTCAATTTTGCAATTACTTATAAAAGTTGAAGAAGATACAAGTGTTACATTATGCCCATAAGTGAGATATAACAATATTCATGAAACAGTTATCTAACATTCTACTGTCATTCAATTCTAATATGTCAGTATAAATACAAGCATTTCCAAAATCAGAACAAAATCTAATGTTTAAGAATGACACTTACTTGATAGCAAGAAATGAGTGTACTGACATTTGCAAACAGTGTAGATCAGAGGGCTCCTACATGGAGCTTTCTGACCAGGATCAGCACTTTTTGTCATGCAAAATCCAACATAATGACAGATCATCCCAGTTTGAACATTCAACATATAAAGTAAAATCCCATTTGGGGAGTATAATAAATATCACCTTTCATCTAAAAACAGAAATAAATCTAGGCTTTAACCCTTTACTCCATAAATACGCCTTTCTACGCCTTTCCAAACAGAGATAACCAAGAACAGACAGCTCTTATAGCAGCATATGATCAGGGTCTGTTCTGTTTGCTTATGATATAATATAGATATGATTCTACAGTTTCTGCCATGGCCAAATATTTCTGTGCCCATGTGCCATTATAAAAAAATAGTCAAATCAATATTTATGATGTCATTTTTTCTTACATGAATATTCATGGAGTAAAGGGTTAAGACTACAATAATACTACAAATAATTGTTCTGTACCACTTTACCTATGGTTCATTTGTTTCTAATCACAACCTGGGTCCATGCTTATAAAGCTTTTAGTTGAGTCTGAGTTTCGTTCTCAAGCTTTTGATTGGTCAGATTTGAGTTCTCAAGCTTTTGATTGGTCAGATTTGAGCCAGAGGCTCAAATCTGACCAATCAAATGCTTGAGAACGTTCTCAGACTCAACCAAAAGTTTTATAAGCATGGACCCTGGCATCTGTAAGCAGTTAGGGTCCAGATCAAATGCCAAAGAATTCAGCATTTGATCAGGATCCAAGCTGATCACCACTTAGGCAAACTTTTCTATGGGACACTTTTGTCAGTGTCAGTTACAGTCAAAGGTTTACTCCATAATTACACCTTTTAAAGAGCGTTCTGGTCAGGGTCAGCTCTATCTGCTCACATTTTACAAGTTGTCTACTGTTTTCCATGGCATTATATAAATATCCTTCTTCTGTTCTTAATTTAAGAATTATATTAATTAATATTAAAAAAGGGCTGAGTCTGGCATGAATGTTGATGAAGTAGACGGTTAAACAGGCAAAATGCAATTCTTTAAGCTCTAGGTTAATGACACTCTGATAGATATTTCCAAAGAGTTGTTATTAAGGTACAGTTGAACTCAGATATCTCGAACTCGGATAACTCGAACTTCGGGATAACTCGAACAAAAAGTTCAGTCCTTCCAAAACTTACAATACAGAATTGCTCTAATAATGTATCTCTACAGATATCTAGAAACACATGTGACAGCTTAATACAGGTCTAAAGTAATGCTGAAAGCTCCTACAGGAGCTTTCAGCATTACTTTAGACCTGTATTAAGCTGTGACCCGAAGAAATTGTTCAGATAAGAAATCGGATGACTTGAACTTCTTTTATCTCGAACTAATTTTATGGTCCCTTGAAGTTCGAGTTTTCGAAGTTCAACTGTAATAATCAAAGTTACCCTGAAGAAGATCGAGATTCCAGCTACATGCACACAACACAATTCACACTTTATAAAACATACTCAAAGCCTGAGACAGCGCATGTTTCAAATGTTCCAAGACAAATCTAAACAGTAGTCATAACATAGGAGTTATCCTTTAATATTTATTTTCAATCAACCCATTACTCCATGGATATTAATTAGATTAATCTTAAAAATGGCATATTATCACATGAAAATATTTCTAAAGTAGAAACTATGGAATCAGATCTATATTCCATACCCAAACAGAGCAGACCCAAATCAGACGGCTCCTATAGGAGACGTCTGATCTGGGTCTACTCTGTTTGCAAAGGCGTATTTATGGAGTAAAGGGTTAATTTCTTCATCTTATCTTTGCTCTTAAAACTCATATTAGAAAATGCATACAACCATCTTTACACACATACAAAATTTGTCATTAACCCTTTCTATGCCTTTTCAAACAGGGTACACTCAGATCAGATGGCTCCTGTAAGAGTTGTCTGATAAGGGTCTGATCTCTTTGCTTATGATATCATAAAGATATGATTCTACAGATTCTGGCATGGGCAAATATTCCCGTGTCCTTGTGCTATTGTAACAATTAATCTAATCATAATTCATGATGTCATTACTTCATGAATAATAAGTATGCATAGGGTAAAGGGTTAATTACTGTCGGCATACCAATTAACCTTTTACTTCATGAATATTCATATAAGAAATAATTACTGTATGAATATTAATTGACCAAATTTTCATAGTAATTTATGATCAATGAAATTTTAGGCTCTGGCAAAATGCTGCAGAATCAGACCTGCATTGTTTCATAACCAACCAGAATAGACCCTGATCAGACAATTCCTACAGCGGCTGTCTGATCTGGGACTTCTCTATTTGCAAAGGCATTAAAAAGAGTATCTATGAAGTAAAAGGGTTAACTTCGTACATAAACTTGTCAATAGGTAAACTTGCTTGCTGTATATAAAATGTTCTACATGTAGATATAAATTCTCAAACAAGCTTCATGTTGCATAGTGAACTGTATATAGTGAAGTGCATCCGCTTCTCATCAATGTGGTCTTTGTCCTCTGTTGAGGCAAGAAGGGCACATTCACAGTGGTTGGCCATCTATATATAATATGTGTTTCTCCAGCACTCTGGTTTCACCAAACATAACTTACAATTCATGCAACCAAAAAGTAATCAAGACAAATTTGTACAAGTTGATTTAATCGGTGTTCAATGAATGGCACATGTCATGATATCAAGGAAAACGTGCTTCCATACATATGCAAACAGTATAGACCTATATCAGCCTACTAATTTCATTTATTTATTCAGTATCTCAGATTCAACCTGTTTGTAAAGATCTATAGCACCAAATGAATAAAACCTCTCTATGGTTAATAATGAGGTCTGTAAGAGCTAGTGGTAGCTCAACCATTTCCTTTATATTAACCATTCTCTTGCTATTCACGTCAATATACCTACCTGTAAATAGTGAAGACCCAGATGAGACAGCTCCTGCAGGAGCTGTCTCATCAGGGTCTGCACTATTTACAAGTTGATTGTGCAACCAGTGCACTCCACAGCAGTGATTGCACAGCGATATACTTGTACACAGTGCAGATATATGTAATTATACAACAGGGCATGGGTAAAGAAGGAGACATGTATTTCAAAATTCAGCAAGCGAAGAGTTAAATACTTTTTCATACCTTTGCACTGGCCTGTGTACACAGGATGTTTTGGTATTGGTAAAAACTGTTGAGTCAGACCTCCAATAATTTCATAAGTAAAAGGAGCAGACCCTGATCAGAGGGCTCTTATAGGAGCCGTTTGAACTGGATCTACTCCGTTTGCAAAAGAGTGAAAAGGCTTATATGAAGGAAAGGGTTTATGCAGGATGAAAGTTATACAGAAATAGGATTTTTCTGTGTTATTTTTGTCCAGCATTAAGCAACCAGCTGCTTTTATAAACACCCATGTCTACTCATATAGTGGATGCTTCAGAAAGGTTCTACTATATATCACTAAAAGTCTCTTTTCTATGTGGTATACTAGATCCTACGCATATAACATCATGTCACTAACAGTACACTTATTCCCTCTTGAGTGACCATGATTTAGAAGTCTGTTGTCATTTTTTTTTATTAAAGATATGTAGTTCCTTAATGCAGGACAAATTTTATGCAGAAAGCTCCTTACTGCATAACTTAGTTACTGCATTAAGTAGTCATGTGCTTTTAAATACATCTATTATATATATATCTCTAATTCTTCATTTAACCCTTTACTCCATAAATATACATTTCTGCACCTTTGCAAACAGAGTAGACCCAGGGTCTGCTCCGTTTGCTTATGGTATAATATAGGTATATTTCTACATTTTCTTTCTGAGCCAAAATGTCCTGCGTTCATATGTCATTATGGAAAATAATCTAATTAATATTCATGATGTCATAATTTCTTCCATGAATATTCATCGAGTAAAGGGATTAATTTAGTGATTGCCACAGAGAGGGTCTACTATATTTGAACTGCATTCTATTGCTATACGTTAACAGGTGATGAGACCCTCGGTGGAGTGGTCTGTAGAATTCCACGAGTGTTTTTTATTTCTAGTTCTTTCTGTAGGTCTTGCACTTTTTTCATCAATTGGGCCCTAAGCACAAGAAGTTCCCTGTTTCTAAGGTGAAGAGGTTCCTGAAATAGAAAACAGCAGAATAAAGGCTCGAATATGATCACTCATAAGAGGTCTTATTTCTTTTGAAACATGGTAGCTTTAACCCTTTCCCTCATACAAACGTGTTTTCACACATTTGCAAACAGAGTAGACCCAGATCAGACGGCTCCTAGAGGAGCCGTCTGATCAGGGTCTACTCTGTTTGCTAACATAATTTGATAGATCTGTTTCTATACTTTCTAAACTGTCTACAATGTTCCACCTTCCATATTTCATTGTAACTATTTTGTTAATGAATATTCAATAGGTTCTGAAAATTGGCCTAAATACAGAACAGGAAAAGGGTTAATAATGCAGAGCCACAGTTATGCAGAAAGCTCCTATAGGAATTATCTGCATTACTAACACTGCTTCTAATAACACCGATCTTAACCCTTTCCTTCATATAAATGCCGTTTCACGCTTTTGCAAACAGAGTAGGCCCAGATCAGGTGGCTCCTATAGGAGCTGTCTGATCTGGGTGTGCTGTGTTTGCTAATGGATTTCGAAAGATTAGTTCGTTTACTTTCTTAAATGGCTACAATTTTCCACCTTCCATATTTTGTTATAACTATTTTGTCCATGATTATTCAGTAGGTATCAAAATTTAGACTAAATATAGAACAGGGAAAAGGTTAACCAGTTAAACCAGGGTCCATGCTTATAAAACTTTTTAGTTGAGTCTGTGTTCGTTCTCAAGCTTTTGATTGGTCAGATTTGAGTTCTCAAGCTTTTGATTGGTCAGATTTGAGCCAAAGGCTCAAATCTGACCAATCAAAAACTTGAGAACGAACTCAGACTCAACTACCAGTTTTATAAGCATGGATACAGGTACAGAGATAAGAGTTCAGACTCACCTGTGGTCTCATTCTGGGGTTCCACCTACAGTAATAGCCAGTCCAGATCTCAATTCTCCGCATACTGGCTACTGGGAACAGGACGTGATTGTGTAGGAAGTCTGTGTACAATGGGTTGATAAACTCATCTAACTGGCAGTTGATGAAGGACCACAGTGATACTGTATTCTCCTTTACTTTCTAAAATGTCAACAAAAAAGGTTAGAAACACACTCTCTTTCATACAAACACCTTTTTTCATGCCTAAGCAAACAGAGTAGACCCAGATCAGATGGCTCTGTTTGCTTATGAAATTATAATAGATCCGACTCTACAGTTTGTTTTTTATCAAGTATTCAAAATTCCTGTGCTATTATAAAAACTCAGCTAATAAATATTCATGATGACATTATTTCTTACCTGAATATTCAACAATGAAAAACCGATTGAGAGGGAAGACCGGATGACCTTATATGTACGGTAAATATGCTATTTACGTTTAGCTAACTACAATGTAGATGTGACTTACATATTCCTTTATCCTTTGAGCTTCAGTATTGCATAGGAAGGTTCCAAACAGACAGCTGTAGAGGTGATCGAGCACTGTGATGAGGAAGTGGTCGTTGAACTCAAATGCGTTGGGAAACTATAACAAAAATAAGATTGCACAACCCTTCACTACATTAACCCTTTACTCCATAAATACGCCTTTCTAGGCCTTTGCAAACAGAGTAGACCCAGATCAGACTGCTCCCGTCTGATCAGGGTCTGCTGTTGGCTTAACCATTCTCTTGCTGAATTTTAAAATACATTTCTCCTTCTTTACCCATGCCCTGTTGTATAATTACATATATCTTCACTGTGTACAAGTATCTCGCTGTGCAATCACTGCTGTGGAGTGCACTGGTTGCACAATCAATTTGTAAATAGTGCAGACCCTGATGAGACAGCTCCTACAGGAGCTGTCTCATCTGGGTCTTCACTATTTACAGGTAGGTAT
The DNA here is from genome assembly GCA_963576725.1 of Azorinus chamasolen. Taxonomy (NCBI): domain Eukaryota; kingdom Metazoa; phylum Mollusca; class Bivalvia; order Cardiida; family Solecurtidae; genus Azorinus; species Azorinus chamasolen. The sequence goes on from OY755242.1 coordinate 87,841,046, forward strand.
ATTGACGTGAATAGCAAGCGAAGGGCTAAGATATAGATATGAGTCTACAGTTTCTGTAGTGGTCAAAAATTCCTGTTTATGTGTGCTTTTATAACTAGAATTATCACTAAAGGTGATTGAAAACCCCCGCAGAGCAGCCTTGATCCCAAATCCAAATACCCATGTTTCACGCCAAAATGAAAGGGGAAATAATTTTGTAACGCTCAGCAGTAAACACAAGAAAATTATGTCTAGCACATCTATGATTCGTGGTTATTATGAGTACAGAATATAAAGTCAATAACTGAAGGAGGCTTTTGCGATCCCAGCTACCCATATTCAAATGCTAGAATTCCCCTAGCATACAGAGTAAACACAGGGGAAAAAAGAAAGACAGACAAAGATAAACAGAGACTTAACAGAGAAAAAGAGAGACAGACAGATGTCAAAAAGCTAACAAAAGAATGTTCAAAAGAACACATGTGTCACCTGCAGGGAGAAGTGTTAGAATAAAAACTAGAAATGTGTCCATAGGACACTGATGCCCCCACTTCAGACTTTTTGTCACAGAAAGTAAGGGTCAAGACATAAAAAGAAAGTGTGATGGACAGACAGACAATGGAAAAGTGATCCCTATGTGACACACTGCCTCTCGGCAGGTGACACAACAAGAGAAAAAGAGAGACAGACAGACGATAAACACAAAGTTGACACCAGATGAAAAGAGAGACAGACATATGATAAACACAGAGTTGACACCAAAGGAAAAGAGAGACAGACAGATGTCAAACACAGAGTTAATATCAGAAGAAGAAATAGACATATTATGTCAAACAGTTAACACCAGATATATGTTAAACACAGAGACAATGCTAAGATCAGCTCTAAACCTTTTTCACATTCACAGGTGACACAAAACATGTATAACCCTGTGATGAATAATAAACCTTATTTTACAGGTGATGCAGATCAAAGGACCTTTCACTGTTTACCTGTTTTGTCATCTGCCAGACACAGTCTATGAACTGCAGGAACACTGGTGACCGGTCAGCATCAGAGTGTTTGTCTTCTCCATGACCGACCCTCTGTCAGTGAAAGAGAACAAGATCAATCAGTCATAGCTTCATTAACACTTAACCCATTCCTTCATATTCACACCTTTCTATACCTCTGTAAAATTCACTTTTTGAAACCACTGTTCCTTAGGAGCAATGCTCTATTTATCACAATGGTTTCAAAACTATACAATTCCAAAAAAATTATTTTCTCTTGTAAATGCTCCTTTTCGATAGATTTATTCAAAGAGGTAGGGTCTAAAAATACTGTACAAGGGAATGGGCTAGTGTGCAGGACCTGTGTACGTAAGACCTTTGCAAACAGTGTAGACCCAGATCAAATGACTCCAAAGGTAGCACTTTGATCTGGATCTCCATTGTTTCATTTATTCTCCAGTGATAAATTTTGACACAATTCTTTGATTTTAAAAAGCAGATGGTTACTTTATAAATGTTGAGCAAAAGTAACTCAGAAGCCTGTTTGGGAGCTTTCTACATTATTTTCATCCTGCATTAAGCTACCACCTGACCAAAATACTCAGAATGAGGCTTCCTTTTTATTGGTTATTATGAGTAGGCTTTATTGTATAAGACAAAGTTACTTCACAAGATTTTGTGGATGTTTGTTCTAATGATAAGTCAAATGCACCATACAGAGACTATTAAGCCTGAACATTCCTAAATTGAAGAAATATGTAAGCTATCTTGTTACATATCAATTTCCAATAATGTGGGCTAAATTTGACATTGTACAGAACATCTTTAGCTATGCACCAACTCTTTAACCCTTCGCTTGCTATTCACGTCAATATACCTACCTGTCAATAGTGAAGACCCAGATGAGACAGCTCCTGCAGGAGCTGTCTCATCAGGGTCTGCACTATTTACAAATTGATTGTGCAATCAGTGCACTCCACAGCAGTGATTGCACAGCGAAATACTATTACACAGTGAAGATATATGTAATTATACAACAGGGCATGGGTAAAGAAGGCGAAATGTATTTTAAAATTCAGCAAGAGAAGGGTTAACCTTGTCCTACAGATAACTACTAAATTGTCATATGCAAACACCTTGGATCCAGATAAGACGCCGAGCAGTTTGACATCTCATCCGGATCCAACCTGTTTGATTCTTGGTCAGGAGTTTATCAAAAGCTTGAATGAATTGCAAGTAAGTTTAATTTGCATCATTTCAGAGTTTGAGCAGACATTTTTCTTCCAGCAGGAGAAGTGCTAAATGCCCTCTGCAAAAAAGTGTTGTCTACTAACTCAATTGAAACTAACAAATTAAATGTCAACGAGTTTAGATACTGATGAGAAAAGATGAAATATTATGGGATCTCATCTGGACCTTTAATATCTGTTTGCAAAGGTTATCGCAAATATACTGCAGGCAAACAAGAGTTCGAAGTTACCTCGTCCCACTGCCATACATCATTAAGCTTAATAGTGTAATCCTTTCAGTGGCGGAAACAAATGTACTAGCATTTACAAACAGTGAAGACTCAAATCAAGGGATCCTAAAGGAGTCCTCTGATCAGGGTCTGTTGTGTTTGGTATTTAATATCCTGCAGCAAATTTATGCCTTACATACTGACTCTTATTACTAAACATTGATGGATCATTCTATAGTTTTAATTATTCAGGTTTCAAAGATTTACATGTAATATGTAACTTCAGACGTCTACGATAATACATTTATAATAACTACTCATCTTCTATGTGTATTACTGCCATGCAGTAAAGTGGTATTCATCTGCCTGCAAAATCTTCAGACAGTTGTACATTTTTAACAGCAACCTTACTAAGTAATTGTAATCTGCAAGAATTGACGTCTACTACAATCAAAGATTACTTTGTCTTTCATTTCTCCTTACAGACACTGAGTGTCAATTAGTTAGATCCTGGGTCCATGCTTATAAAGCTTTTAGTTGAGTCTGAGTTTCGTTCTCAAGCTTTTGATTGGTCAGATTTGAGTTCTCAAGCTTTTGATTGGTCAGATTTGAGCCTTTGGCTCAAATCTGACCAATCAAAAGCTTGAGAACGATCTCAGGCTCAACTAAAAGCTTTATAAGCATGGACCCAGATGAGTCCTCTAGCTACTCAACATCTCTAGATCTAAGATATCTGCATAGATTATAACAAATTTGCCTCTAGCTTGCAAACTCTATGGAGCAAATGCTCTATTTATCACAATGGTTTCAAGAAGTGACTATTACAGAGGCGTAGAAAGGTGTATTTATGGAGGAAAGGGTTAAGTATAAAGAAAACGTACTCTGCTCAATTAAAAGCCTTTATTTCTCGGCTAAAAACCATATCTTGTTTGTACTCATTAGAACCAGCTCATAGAACTAATTCTAATGAATAACAAAGAGAAATATAGACGATTCTACAGCTCCGACATGATTTTAATCCTTTACTCCATGAATATTCATGCCGGAAATAATAACATAATGAATATTAATTAGATTCAATTTAAAAATGGTACATGAACAAAGGCAATTTTAGTCATGGCAAAAATTGCAGAACCATATTTACATTATGTCATATACAAACAGAACAGACCCTGATCAGACGACTGTTTGCAAAGGCATATTTATGGAGAAATGATTTAAATAAACCCTTATGATAATGGCATTTACGGCATTGTCTGTTACTACTTGTACAAATATCACAAACAGATTACCTGGGCAAATTTGTGACCAACACTGAGCCATTCCTTTTCTATTAGCACCTCAAAACCTTTTATGGTTCTGAAATATGGGTCCAGCATGATCATTGCCAGTGCAGTGAGCTGTGCTGTTCTGTCCCATCCATCACTACAGTGAACCATCACAGAAGTTTTGTTGTTCTCCACTTTGTCAGCTATACGGACAGCTCCAGCCAGGATTTGCTATGAAAAACAAAGAAATACAGTAAAACCTCTCTATAACGGTCTCTAAATTACATCAAGTATTTTTTGTTAAAGGCAGCCGGCTGCTTAAAGCAAGGTGTTTCACCTGCTCTAAATACCAACTAATTAACACAATTTAGTGGCTGTTATAGAGAGGTTTTACTGTATGGACCATGGTTCATAGTTTGAATTAAAATGATACAGAGCTGATACAAAACTGCAATCAGAACCTCTATATGACTGAGAACTCGTTCAATATAACACCAATTCTGGGTCCTGTCATAACTAATTTTAAATTCCAGATTTCCGGATCAATCTACAAAATTCTACAACAGTAAAACCTCTCTATAGCGACCACTAAATTACATCAAGTATTTTGTGTTAAAGGCAGGTAGCTGCTTAAAGCAAGGTGAAAGTAAAACAGAACGCTCCTATAAGATTTAAAGCAAATGGTCTTAACCCTTTCCCTGTTCTATATTTCGATACCTACTGATTATTCAAGGACAAAATATTAAAAATGAAATATGGAAGGTGGAACATTGTAGCCATTTTAGAAAGTAAAGACATAGATCTTTGAAATTCTATAAGCAAACAGAGTAGACCCTGATCAGACGGCTCCTCTAGGAGCCGTCTGATCTGGGTCTACTCTGTTTGCAAATGCGTGAATACACGTTTATATGAGGGAAAGGGTTAAATCAACTGATTGAACTCTTTCGTTGCCACACATCGTCTTCTGCAAACTTTGTTATCGGTTTTAATTTTCATTTTGTACTTTTGTTACAAATCACATAAATACATTATCCCTTTACTCCATAAATGTACCTTTCTATGCCTTTGCAAACAGAGTAGACCAAGATAAGATCTAGGATCTGCTGTTTGCTTATGATATAACGTAGATATGGTATTCCTGTTTCTGTCATGGCCAAAAATTCCTGTGTCCATGTTCTATTATAATATTTAATCTAATTAATATTCAACATGTTATTATTTCTTACACAAATATTCATGGAGTAAGGGGTCCATGATGAGACCCTGAGTAACTCATCTGGATCCAAACTATTTGTAAATGTGAACACTGATTAACCAGTGGCAGTGAGAGAGACAAAAACCTATTAAAACATTATTTACTGAAAAATAAAAACAAATATCAATATGCTAATTACATAAATAGAAAAAAGCTAAATAAATCTAATTTGAAAATATTAAACAAATCACTTCACACATACTTATGCCAATGACAGCTTAGCTTTCAAAAAGACAATAATTCTGACAGTGTTCTTGACTGATATAAAAACTTACAAGTCCTTTTGTACAGTAGAACCTGTCTTAAGTGACCATTCATTTATTGAACATAAGAGTATCATAAAGCAAGTGGCTGCTTAATGCAGGGAAAATAGAAATATAGAAAGCTCTTAATAGAGTTTCTGCATTACTTTTGACCTGAATTAAGCTACCGACTGCCTTACGAACCCATAATTAGACCTCTTTTTGATTTGACTTGTTCTACAGTAGCAGTATTTTGATTGCTCTTTCAATTTACCTTTATATGACTTAACCAATGTGTAGACTCTATGTTACTCAGCCATTTTGCATCATCAATAGTTGGAAAAACCACATCTTTCAACTTTCGGAGGCTGAAACAAAGGGATAAAAATAATTTCTGAACTCAGATAACAAGGATATTTGAACACAGCTGTGCACTTAACTCCACATATATTCATGCAAGAAATAATGACATCATTAATATTAATTAGCTATCCTGACAAGATGACTCATACAGGAACCATCTGATCTGGGTCTACTGTATTTGCAAAGGCATTAAAAGGCATATATTTGGAGTAAATGTAAATGGATAACAGCAACTGTTTTCAGCAAATCCTATCATGTTTAAACAGAAACTGAAGGCCTTACAAGCACAATACAAGTAAACCTGTATTTGCAAAATTCAGATCCAAGTTTAAGACCGAGTTAATCAAGTAACAGATTTCAAGATTAATACTATAAAACTGGTCAACCCGTTACCATAACGCTTTCCTCCATAAATACGCCTTTCTACGCCTCTGTAATAGTCACTTCTTGAAACCATTGTGATAAATAGAGCATTTGCTCCTATAGGAGCAAATGCTCTATTTATCACAATGGTTTCAAACTACAAAATTCTAAAAATTGTCCTTTTCTCTAGTTAATGCTCCTTTTCGGTAGATTTATTCAAAGTGGTTGGATCTAAATATAGCCTGTGGAGGAAAGGGTTAAATATGCATTTCTATGCCTTTGCAAACAGAGTAGACCCAGATCAGACGACTCCTATAGGAGCAATCTGATCAGGATCTACTCTTTTTGCTTGTATTTAAGGAGTCAAAGGTTAAATGTTGTAAAGAAGTTAACCAATATTTACAAACAATGATAAACTATACAAGAAATGAAACACAATCATAATGGGCTGCAGATAAATGAAACTCAGATATGAACAGTAAAACTCCTCCAAACAGGAAAATTAGTAGAGAAGAATTTAGATACTTTTAGGCAGGTGGGTGTTTAATTTTTGATAAATGTCATGCAGAAAGCTCCCAAAGGAGCTTTTTTGCATGACTTCCACCCTGCATTAAGCTGCAACCTGTATTAAAGACTGACATTGGTAATAATTATTAGCGCTGTTTTCAACACAAAGACTGTCTGTCTGAATAACAGAGTTATTAACTCTTTGCATGCTAGCGGCGAAACTGTGAATACCTATGCAAACAGTTTGGATCCAGATGAGACGCCGCATAATGCGGCGTCTCATCAGGATTCGAACTGTTAGTCATCTTGACCATATTTTTGCTAAAAAATGAAAGAAAATTTATTTCAAGAATTGAAACAGACGGCAATTGTTGCAGACGAAAAATTACTTAGCGTGCAAAGAGTTACGGTAAATATATCTAGTAGAACTTTAACCCTTTACCTTATAGAGACTCCTTTTCATGCCTTGCAAACAGAGCAGACCTAGATCAGCATACTCCTGTAGGAGGCATCTGATCAGGATCTGCTCTGGTTGCTTAATATAGAATAAAGCAGATCTGATTCTGCAGTTTCTACCATTGGCTAAAAAACATCCTGCGTTCATAGGCCATTTTAAAAATTCAGTCATGAATTCTTGTATAAATATCAATGAAGTAAAGGGTTAATATTACCCTATATTAAACCTTTGCTCTCTGTTCTATGTTTATTACAAATTTCAATACCTACTGAATATTCATGGGCAAAAGAGTTATAATGAAATATGGAAGGTGGTACATTGTAGCTATTTTAAAGTCTAAAGAAACATATCTATCAAGTTTCACATGCAAACAGAGCAGACCCTGATCAGACGGCTCCTCTAGGAGCCGTCTGATCTGGGTCTACTCTGTTTGCAAATGTGTGAAAACACGTTTATATGAGGGAAAGGGTTAAACCATTCAACCCTGTTGTATCAGAGTGGAATAGCCTGTCAATGTTTACAACAGAGTCTAATCAGTATGAAAGGCTTCATCCATTCCTCCATAGGCTATTTTTAGACCAAAACTCTTTGAATGAATCTACCCAAAAGGAGCATTTACTAGAGGAAAGTAAAATTTTAAAATTTGGTAGTTTGAAACCATTGTGATAAATAGAGCATTTGCTCATAGGAGCAAATGCTCTATTTATCACGATGGTTTCAAGAAGTGGTTATTACAGAGGCGTAGAAAGGCGTATTTATGGAGGAAAGGGTTAAACTTACTAGAGGAGTTTGAATGACAAACAATCCAGACCCTGATGAGAGGTCCTCTGTTCTGGGTCTACACTGTTGGCAAATGACAGTGCATGCATGAAAGGTTTAACCCTATAAACACCATGGTCTCTTACCTTTCTCTCATTACATGTATGTTGTGAATATCGAGAAATATCACCTCGGCTCCATTGTACGCATCCTCATTTTCAAAACCTCCACCTTTTGCCTAGACAAATTAAAACAAAGAGACCTGAACAAAGTGAGTATGCAAAAACTCTCTTAACCCTTTACTCCATAAATACACATTTTGACACCTGTTAAAACAGAGTAGACCCAGATCAGACAGCTCCTGTAGGAGCTGTCTGATCAGGGTCTACTCTGTTTGTATATGGAGTAAGAAAGAACTGGTTTTATAATTTGGGAAATAAGCTAAGAATCCAATTTCATAGGTCATTATAAAAAAAACTTAGTAAATAAATATTCACTAAAAGCCATGAATTCTTGTATAAATAATCATGAGGTTAACCCTTTCCCTCATATATACGCATTTTCGAGCATTTGCAAACAGAGCAGACCCAGATCAGATGGCTCCTATAGGAGCCATCTGATCAAGGTCTGCTCTGTTTGCTTATGACATGATATAGATATGATTCTACAGGTTTTGTCAAAGCAAATAAAATCCTTGAAAAGTTTACATTATCAAACTTTAGCTAATAAATATTCATGATGTATTTTTTTCTTACATGAACACTGAAGAAGGGAAAGGGTTAAAGCTTGTTGATATGCTTAAAAACTGTTGTTGGCAAATAAAATTGCCTGCATGAATTCTTGTCATTACTTTTTTCTTCCTTTTCTAGTTAAAATACAATCTGAATGTCAAGCAGCCCTGATTCCAGTTGAGATGCACAGATGCTTGGCATCTCATGAGATAGGAAACCGTTCATACAGGTTATATAAAAAATTACCTCAAGTATGCTATTTAACTCCATAGATACTGCTTCTAATACCTGCTGGAGCTGTCAAATCAGAGTCTACTCTGTTTGTTTAATATAGAATAATGATTCTGCAGTTTCTGCCATGGCAAAAACTTCTTACAAAAGGATATATACCTTTTATCATAGCAGAAGTAGATGACTATATTTTGCAAACAATTCAGCGATGTACAAGTGCTTGAAGGCAAAGGCAAATCTCATTTGATCTGATACCCTCACGTCAGATAGCCTAATTACCTGAAGAATTCGGACAAAATGAAGCAAATAGCGCAGACCCAAATCAAACAGCTAAAGGAGCTGTTTGATAATGGTATACACTATTTGCTACCTTGTCAATTTTATAATATTTCAAAGTTGTCTAAAAAGTATCAAACTGAATTACAATAAAACCCTTCTAATTTGGACATTCAATTTAGCATAAATATCAGTCTTGGGAGACAGATTGCAGCTTAATGCTGGATGAAAGTCATACAGAAAGCTCCTCTAGGAGCTTTCTGCATAACTCTCACTCTGTCCTGCATTAAGCAGCCACCTGCTTAAAAGTACCTAAATTCTTATCTAGTCGAATTCCACTTTAAAGGGGTTTTACTGTATTCAGCTGTACAAGTAAGTGGCGTGGGGAAATTGGATGTCCGAATATTATGGGTAATTACAGTAAGACTTACAAAACATCAGACAGAGCTCTATCACTGAGGTCCAGATAAGATGCATAAATTAAAACATTTTCAAAAACAACTTGTTTATTTCTACCCCAAACTTTTATGCTGTGACCACTCTTTAGAATCATCTCAGAGGGTTTGGTGCAGAAATGACGACATTACTATTTGAGCATGCACCATTATCTGTTGCTCTGAATCAGTAGTTATTAACAACTTTATCATTACCTTGTTGGCTAAAGCATTAGCACTTGGACGGGCATCCATTATGAACAGTTTGTTTGAGTGGGCGTTGGCATCCATAATCATCTGTATATAGCTCTCATCATCTTTGTTACGCTTCCCTGTCATACCAACCATGGGCTGACTTGCCCTGGTAATAGTGGCCTGGCTCTTTGGATGAATCCAGGACAAAATCTACAAAATATCAAATCTCTAGAAAAACTGCTATACCTTGTTGGTCAACAAACAAGGAAATCTATTTTGGCCATTTCAGAAACTAGAATACAATCTACAAAATACAAAATAGTTATAATGAAATATGGAAGGTGGAAAATTTAAGCCATTTTAGAAAGAAGAGAAAGAAATCTTTCAAATTCTATTTGTAAACAGAGCAGACCCTGATCAGACGGTTCCTATAGGAGATGTCTGATCAGGGTCAACTCCGTTTGCAAATGCAGGAAAACAGGTTTATATGAGGGAAAGGGTCAACTCCTTGCCTCATGAATATTCATCTAAGAAAATGCCTGTATGACAATTAATTCACTGTCAGACTATCATAATGGTGTTATGTAAAACATTTGTTTTTCATGGCAGAAACTTAAAATCAGGTCTAGATTATTTAATACACAAAGGGAGCAAACCCTGATCAAAAAGTCTAAGGAGCCATTGTATCTGGACCTATTCTGTTTGCAAAGACATTAACAGACATTTCTATGAGGTTAAGTCAAACTTTTATTCAACTCACAGGGAACCTTGCTCTTGACCTGAAACTCGCCACCTGTTTCACAAAGTCATCATTGGCCTGTTTTGGAACAGCAAACTGAAATTATAATGAAGCGCTTATTATTATTCTTTGTGAAATGTCTACCACCAAGTGACTGCAAGTACACTGTAAACTATCAGAGCTACAGATAAGGGTGCATACTCAAATACTAAAATCGTCATATCTCCAGGACGTAATTTATTCTCCTACGAACACTATACTGTTACCACTCTTAGAAATATTTCAAAGAGACGATTCTAAAGAGTGGTCACTGTATAGGGTTTGGGGGAGAAATAAAGGAGTTATTCTTAAAAATGGTTTAATTTACGCATCATATCTGGAGCTCTGATTATTGGCTGTCTCCATGACGACCCTTATTACAGGTATCAAGTTTCAATGCCTGCTGGTATCGGTACAAGATAAATATTAACCCTTCGCTTGCTGAATTTTAAAACATATTTCTCCTTCTTTACCCATGCCCTGTTGTATAATTACATATATCATCACTGTGTACAAGTATTTCGCTGTGAAATCACTGCTGTGGAGTGCACTGGTTGTACAATCAATTTGTAAATAGTGCAGACCCTAATGAGACAGCTCCTGCAGGAGCTTCTCATCTGGGTCTTCACTATTTACAGGTAGGTATATTGATGTGAATCGCAAGCGAAGGGTTAATCAAAATCATGACTTTATATGTACAGATATACTTTATAGATAAACAATAAACCCTAGATTTATATGGCCACTACATGAATAAACATGAGCATCTTTAACGTTTAAACGTATGTGATTGGTTGTAGTCTAAAAGTAATGCAGGGATTTTCTGCATATCTTTCATCCTCCATTAAGCTACAACATGCTTTAACCTTTAGCCTGCTGTGGGCAGATGAGTGATTACCTGTGCAAACAGTTTGGATCCAGATGAGACGCCGAGTAACTTGGCGTCTCATCAGGATCCAAACTGTTTGACATCCTGATAGCATTTTGGTAGACTAACTGATTATAGCTAGAATTTTGAAAATGTAGTAGGTGAGAAGTTATTTAAAACAAATTTGCTCAGTAAGCTAAAGGTTAAAGAAACAATGTCAAGCCATATTCTGAGTGGCCATTGTACAGATATCTAACACTACCAAGTTACACATTATCTCATCCATATTCAATCTGTGTGGCACTGGAACAATTCTAAAAGTTTCCTTTTTTTCTAGTAATTGCTCCTTTTCAGTACATTTATTGATAATATATTGGGTCTAAAAATAGTTTAACTCTTTTGGCGCCAAATTTAAAAGTGTCGTCTGCAATAATAATTTCATATTAAATATATTTCTAAACTAATAATAAAGGTATATTAGTAAAACATTTGTTTTTAAAAACCTGTATGCTTGGGCTAAACAGTGAAGTCCCAGGTCAGATGCCACCTTGAAAAGGTGGCATCTGACCTGGGACTGCACTGTTTTCAATGGTGCCAACAGGTGACATTGGCGCTGAAAGAGTTAAATGAACTGGCTGACTAATGAAGAACAAAGGTAACGCAGAAGCTCTATTAGGAGTTTTCATCTTGCATTAGGCCACTGTCTGTATTAAAGAGTAACAAGTCAACATATCTTGATCAGTCACTTCATTTCAAAGAGGGTTTGCTGTTATTCAAATTTATGAATCAAGGTCAACATTGCAGCCAACACTGTTCAACTACGACTGTTTTGGTAAAGATAATACAAACATAATACATGTAGTTTGCAGAGCTCCAGATAAGATGCGTAAATTACAATATTTCAGGTATAACTTCTTTATTTCTCCAGCAAACCCTATGTTGTGACCACTCCTTAGAATCGTCTCAAAAGAGATGATTCTAAGGAGTGGTCACAACATAGGGTTTGCTGGAGAAATGGCGATTTTAGTATTTGAGTATGCACCGTTATCTGTAGCCCTGTAGTTTGAATCAAGTTTCTTGAGTTACCTACCACGCTTGGGTATGTATCCATCACATCATACTTTTCATTGATTCGACAGAGTCGCCAGTTGTCATTTGGTACACCCTATGAGATAAATATATAAATGAAAAATTAACCCTTTCCCTGTTCTAAGTTTAGTACAAATTTCAATACCTACTGAATATTCATGGACACAATAGTTATAAAGAAACATGGAAGGTGGAACAGTGAAGCCATTTCTGAAAGCAAAGACACATATCTATCATCTTCTATTAGCAAATAGAGTAGATCAGACTCTAGGACTCGTCTGATCTGGGTCTACTCTGTTTGCAAATGCCTGAAAACAGAATTATCTCTCAGACAAATTAACTAAAACCTTCACGAGGACAGAAGTACAGTACGACCTCGATTAAATGACCATTAAATGAATAAATGTAGTTGTATTCAAAATCAGGTTCCATGAATATTCTGTCACAAATAATTAATGTCTGAATATTGATTTAATAGTTAAATTTTGATAATGGTATCATGTTTAAAGATATTTTTACAATAACAGGCATTGTAGAAATAGATAAAAGTTATTTCATAAGCGAAAAGAGCAGAACCTGATCAGATGGCTCCTATTGGAGCCATCTGACCTGGGTCTTTTCTCAATTTCTGTTTGCAAAAAGGTGCTAAAAGATGTCTCCATGGATTAAACAAGAAGTGTTTGTGAAACACTATGCCCCAACCTTTGACCCTGAAGGATGACCTTGACCTTTGACCCATGGACCAGGGAGTTGAACGTGACACATCGTCTTTGTGTGGTGAACATTTGTGCAAAGTTATTTTGAAATCCATTCACAGATAAAAAAGCTACAGAAGAGACACGAAATTTGGGACATACTTTTCAGAGGGGGAATGGGGCCTTATTTCTCCATATATTTCAGTGCAAAAACACTGGCAGGGTTAATCTACCATCTGCTGTAAAGACCCAGGTACTTTATTGGGTGCTCAATGAAGAGAGAAGTTCTACTGAACATCACAAACTAATACTAAAGCTTGTCTGTAAGCAAATCATTGTAAGAAGTTTAACCCTTTCCAAGTTTAGTATTGACGTAGCAATAACAACATCATGAATATACATGTATCTATTAGCTGAATGGCAGATGAGCGCATGGCACTTTGGATCAGGCAGAAGTTGTAGAATCAGATCTATATTACACTATAGGCAAACAGACCAGACCCTGTAGGATCTTTGCAAAGGCGTGAAAAGGCGTTTATATGAAGAAAACAGTTAAAAGGCACATAGCTGCACTAATCATATAGCTCTTATTTAGAGTGTTGTTCCTTCAGCCAGCTATGGCAGAATCTGTGAATACCTATGAAAATATTTTGGATTTAGACAAGGCACAGAATAACTCAGCACCTTAGAGTCCACACCGTCTCACACGTCTATAAATGGAAGAAAGTCTAATAACAGTTACAGGGGCAGTCTGATATAAATATTACACTCTTTGCAAAGAATGTTAAAGGGGGGATTATCAAATAATGAGTTAATACCCCTACAAGGTTCCCAATAACTAGTGGTCTACCTAAACAAGAGCACCATATGCGAGTGCCAATAATTGTCTATTTGATTGTAGCCCTTCTGACACTGAACAAATGTGTGAAGTTTCATAAGATATGAATGAATAGCAAAGACGTACATGTAATACCCAATGTTAAAAGTTTCCAGATGACACAACGATGACAACACGAACGCCGGATTTACGGCAATAGCTTGTTTTTTTTCTTTGAAAAACAGATGAGCTAAAACCGAGGCTGTTCTACTGACAAAGGCCTACAATGAAGCTAAGAAGAGATGAGTGGGTAATGAATGTCAAAGGAGAAAATCTATAAATTTTCTCAACCCTTTACCATATGAATATCCATGTAAGAATTATGACATCAAGAATATTAGCAACAAGTAACAGATTTTATAACAGCACATACCTGTTATGCCTATGACTGACTGCAGAATCAAATCTATGCCATCATTTATTAAGCAAAATGAGAAGACTCTGATCAGACAACTCCTCTAGGAGCTGTCTGATCTGGGTCTACTCTGTTTGCAAATGTGTAAATCTGTGTATAAATGGAACATGTACAGTAAAACCTCTCTATAACGGCCACTAAATTACATGAAGTATTGTGTGTTAACCCTTTCCTCCATGAAACACCTTTCTATGCCTCTGTAAAAATCACCTGTTGAAACCATTGTGATAAATAGAGCATTTGCTCCTATAGGAGCAAATGCTCTATTTATCACAATGGTTTCAACCTACAAAATTCTAAAATGTTCCTTTTCTCTAGTAAATGCTTCTTTTTTGATAGATTTGTTCAAAGAGGTTGGGTCTAAATATAACCTTTGGAGGAATGGGTTAAAGGCAGGTGGCTGCTTTAAGCAAGGTGAAAGTAAAACAGAACGCTCCTATAGGAGCGTTCTGTTTTACTTTCACCTTGCTTTAAGCAGCCACCTGCCCTAGATACAAACTAATTAACACAATTAAGTGGACGTTATAGCGAGGTTTTACTGTAGTGATTACATTGTGCAGTCAGGATACATAGTATATCATCACCTGTCTCCTATACTCTGTCTCTGGCTCGTACACTGTCCAACCATTGGTACCATAATCTTCCTTGAACTCAAATGCAAACAGTGGCTGAAATGATTACGAAAAAATATTAAAATGTGTTGTAATCAATTACAGCACAATTAGGTTGCATATGTTACATTTTACAATATTAAACCCAGCAAGTGTGTAAAGAGTTAACTCTTTACCTTTATAAATATTCATGTAAAAAATTATGAATGTATAAATATTACTTAGCTGAATTTTTATTTCGGCACTATGAACAAGGGAATTTTTTACCACAGCAGAAACTTTAGCAAAAGATCTATAGAATTCCATAAACAAATACACCAGAGCATGATCAAAGGGTTCTTATCAAAGCTTTCTGATCTCATCGATCTACAGTAAAACCTCTCCTATAACGGCCACTATATTACATCAAGTATTTTGTGTTAAAGACAGGTGGCTGCTTAAAGCAAGGTGAAAGTAAAACAGAACGCTCCTATAGGAGCGTTCTGTTTTACTTTCACCTTGCTTTAAGCAGCCACCTGCCCTAAATACCAACTAATTAACACAATTTAGTGGCCGTTATAGAGAGGTTGTACTGTACTTTGTTTACAAAGATATGTCAAAAGGAGTATCAATAAGATACAGAGTTAAAGTAAAGTTATGCAAGTGCTTCACAAGTTTGTAGTCTACTCACCTGTTTGTTAGTGACAGGAAATGCATAACTCTGCAGTTTCTCATACACCTGTCGTCGTGAGTGGTTCTCCTGGGGATGGGCAAACCTAAGGTTTCTCATATCCTACAAAATACATTGATACTACTAAAATAGCACCCGCTGCCTTGAATAATTCTCCTGAGGAAGGGAAAACCTTAGCTTTCTCATATCCAGCAAAATACATCGATACTGCTAAAATAACACACGCGGTCTTAACCCTTTCCCTCATATAAATGTGTTTTCACGCATTTGCAAACAGAGTAGACCCAGATCAGACGGCTCCTAGAGGAGCCGTCTGATCAGGGTCTGCTCTGTTTGCTAATAGAATTTGATAAATCTGTTTCTTTGCTTTCTAAAATGTCTGCAATGAGATCCATATTTCTTTATAACTATTTTGTTAATGAATATTCAGTAGGTATTGAAATTTGGACTAAACTTAGAACAGGGAAAGGGTTAAATGGTTCTCCTGGAGATAGGCAAACTTAAGGTACAAAGTATGTTGATACAGCTAAAATAACATCTGCTGTTTTGAGGGATACTCCTGGGCGTGGGCAAATTCAAGGTACAAAATGCATTGATACGGCTAAAATAGCACCTGTTGTCTTGAATGGTTCTCCCGGAGATGTGCAGACCTAAGGTACAAACTACATTGACACTGGTAAATTAACACCTGCTGTCTTGAATAGTTCTCTTGGGGATGGACAAATCAAAGATTTCTCACATACTGATATTCCTTAACCCTTTATTCCATGAATATTCATGTAAGAGATGATTACATCATGAATATTCATTAGAATAATTTTTTGAAATGGCATATCAACACATGATTGTTTTGCGAAAGTAGAAAATATAGACTCAGATCTATATTATTCCAAAAGCAAACATAAATATTCATCGTGTAAAGACGTATCTATGAAGTTAATTTTTAACCCTTTCCTCCATAAATAAGCATGTCTACACCTTCAAAACAGAGTAGACCCAGATCAGACGGCTCAAACAGGAGCCGTCTGATCAGGGTCTGGTCTGTTTGCTTATGATATAATATAAATATGATTCTACGGTTTCTGTCGTGGCCAATAACTCCACTGTCTCTATGCTATTACAATAAAATCTCTCTTAACCGGACGTTAATTTTAGTATAAATATCGTCTTGGAGACAGGAAACAGCTTAATGCAGGATGGAAGTCATGCAGAAAGCTTTCTGCATGACTTTCACCCTGCATTAAGCAGTAACCTGCCCAAACTATCTAAATGTTCCTCTACTAGAATTCAGATTAAGAGAGGTTTTACTGTATAACAATCTAATTAATATTCACAAGGTCATTATTTCTTACATGGAGAAAACGGTTAACTGGAATTACAGCTTGGTAATAACAGTCTTTGGTATATACCAGCTACCAAGTACCTGTACTTTAGGTTTGATAGATACATGTATGTCTGATCAAACATTTCTCTATCGGACAAAACATCATGGTGTTATTAAATTCTTACATGAATATTCAAGGAGTAAAGGGTTAATATTCTACCACCAAATCCTCCCTCTCAACAATTTGTAAAGCTGAATAAGTCTATTCAGCATTGTTTTGAGAACTTAACCTAAACTTTACTCCATGAATATGTATGAAAGAAATTATGACATCATGAATATTAATTAGATTATTTTTTACAATGGCATATTAACACATGGATTTTTTCCCCAAGCAGAAACTGGGGCATTAGATCTTTATTACTCCATAAGCAAACAGAGCAGACCCTGATCAGATGGCTCCTATAGGCATGTGTATGGAGTAAAGGGTTAAAAGGAAGTAGCAAACAGCACAGGCCCTGACCAAACTGCCCTATCAGGAGTAGTTTATTCTGGGTTAACAGTACAGTAAAACCTCTCTATAATGGCCACTAAATTACATCAAGTAATGTGTGTTAAATGAAGGTGGCTGCTTAAAGCAAGGTGAAAGTTCTGTTTTACTTTCACCTTGTTTTAAGCAGCCACCTACCCTGAATACCACCTAGTTAACACAATTTAGTGGCCATTAGAGAGAGGTTTTACTGTATTTGCTGAATTTTCTCCTGCTGAATATTTGGGATAATTTGTTCATATTCTTTGGGATAAACTATTCATACTCTTAACCTCTATATTTGTTTTCATTCAGTGTAAAAGTGTCCTTAACCCTTTCTCTGTTCTATATTTAGTCCAAATTTCAATTCCTACTGCATATTCATGGACAAAAAAATTACAATCAAATATGGAAGGTGGAACATTGTAGCCATTTTAGAAACAGATCTATCAAATTCTACAAGCAAACAGAGCAGACCCTGATCAGAAGACTCCTATAAGAGTCATCTGACCTGGGTCTACTCTGTTTGCATATGCATGGAAACACATTTTTATATGAAGGAAAGGTTAAAAGGCTAGTTTTTTTAACCCTTCGCTTGCTATTCACGTCAATATACCTACCTGTAAATAGTGAAGACCCAGAAGAGACAGCTCCTGCAGGAGCTGTCTCATCAGGGTCTGCACTATTTACAAGTTGATTGTGCAACCAGTGCACTCCACAGCAGTGATTGCACAGCGAAATACTTGTACACAGTGAAGATATATGTAATTATACAACAGGGAATGGGTAAAGAAGGAGAAATGTATTTTAAAATTCAGCAAGAGAAGGGTTAATGTAATAGATGATGAAAGCAGTTTCAAAATTATTCAATTTACTATCATAATGCATGCAAAACTGAAATAATGCATGCTATTAATTTCAATTTAAATACAATAAAAAAAAAATTGATGTCACTATCTATGACTTACCTTGCATGTGAGTTCAATGCAGTAAGAGTTTTCTCCCTTGCTAGTTACTCCACCCACTTTTTCAACACGACTCACCACACCCAAAGGAACATCCAGCACAAATGGTGGCTCCTGTTTAATAAGTCATTTGATAAAACATGGACATTTGTTAAGAATCTTAACAATGTACAGCATTAATTCTAATCATTTAGTTTGCTATGAAGATTGTCAGATACAGTATAACCTGCCTTAAGTGGTCATAAAAAGAGGTCTAATTATGAGTATGTAAGGCAGGTGGTAGCTTAATGAATCTCAAAAGTAATGCAGAATGCTCCTGTAGTAAGCAACCACTTACTTATTACAACTCCTATGTTCAATAAATCAATGGCCGTTTAAGGCAGGTTCTACTGTAAAGCATTATCTCTATTTTCACAAATCAGACAATCACTAGGTTACAATAAAACATTCACTAGGGTATAATAAAAAAATCACTAGGGTACAATCAAACAATCCCTAGGGCACAATCAAACAATCCCTAGGGCACAATCAAACAATCACTAGATTACATGATACTGTACATGTATTTATATTAACCTTCATATAAACACATTTTCACTTATTTGCAAATAGAGTAGACCCAGATCAGATGGCTCCTATTGGAGCCATCTGATCAGGGTCTTCAATGTTTGCTTGTGAAATAATACAGGTATGATTCTATGGATTCTATAATGGCTAAAATATCTTGTATTTGTTTGCCACTATAAACCTTAATCTAATTAATATTCAAAACTTAATTAGTTTTACAAGAAATCCCATGAATATTAAACAGGGAAAGGGTTAATCTTTAGGGCATGCAATCTTTTCTTGCCACAGCTTTGTAAAGCTGATTACGTATGTTTGGATTACTAGGCCAGCAGATAGACTTTGCTCAAACTGCTTCTGAAGGAGAATGCTGATCTGACTCGACTCTTTATGCCCAAGCCTAGAATAATTGTGGTAAATATTTCCTTATTACTTAACCTTTCCCTCATATAAACCTGTTTTCACACATTTGTAAACAGAGAAGACCCAGATCAGACGGCTCCTAGAGGTGTCGTCTGATCAGGGTCTGCTCTGTTTGCAAAGATCTGAATTTGAAAGATCTAATTCATTACTTTCTAAAATGGTTACAATGTTCCACCTTCCATATTTCATTATAACTATTTTGTCCATGAATATTCAGAAGGTATTGTAATTTGGAATAAATATAGAACAGGGAAAGGGTTAACCATTTACTCCATAATACGCCTTTCTACAACTTTGCAAACAAAGTAGTCTTAGATCAGAAGGCTCCTGTAGGAGCTCTTTGATTACGGTCAGCTCTGTTTGCTTATGATATAATATAAATTTGATTCTACAGTTTCTGACATGCCCAAAACTTCCAGTGTCCATGTGCTATTATAACAATTAATGTAATTAATATTCATGACATCATTATTTCTTGCATGAATATTCATGGATTAAAGGGTTAAACATGAGTATAAAATTATTACTAATAAGAAGGTAACTTTTAAGAATACTTTGACAGCTGTTACAATATGGGTTCCATGAACTACAATAAGGAATATATAAGAGGACATTACCCTGTCAGTGCTCTTGAAATACAGTTTGTAGTTTGTGATGGTTAGTGTCCCTTTGATGAAACTGCTGTATGGACAGAGGTAGGTCACATCACGCCCTGAAGAAGATAAACAAATACTACAGTCATTTCCCTATAAATAGTATAATCTAACAAGACAAATTGATAAAGACTATTGTATAGTCGAAACGTTTTTGAAATTAAACCAGTTTACCATAGCCTGCCTTGGTTGTTAGTTCTACTCCTATCTATCTTCTGCAAGACAAATTCAAGTAAAAACTATACATCCAGATCAAACTGCTGACTAGGGAACACTTTGTTCAGGGTCTACACTATCTGCTATTCACAGTAATGTGATTTTACCATTTACTCTATGTATATACAATGTACACCATTTATACAACTTTACACTCTGCGTAGTCCCAGATCAGACAGCTCCTATAAGATGTGTCTGATTGGGGTCTCTTCTGTTTGCTTGTGAAATAGAACAGATCAGATTCTACAGTTTCTGTCATGGCTAAACTGTCCTGTATTCACATGCAATTATAAAAATTAAATCTAATCAATATTCATTATGCCATTATATCTTACATGAATATTCATGGTTATCAAAAGAGTGTCAAAATATAAGTAATGGAGTAAACACAATATGCCCCTCAACCACCCACACTTTGTTTTGGGGGACATATACTTAACCTATCAATATGATAGCTTTACAAACTACTGAATTAGGAAGATTCAATGTACTAAATTTTAAGCTAAATAATCTAAAACATATAATACATGTATACACACATGTATAAAAGATTTCCTCTGTGTTTGCAAACAGTGTAGGTATTCTACAAGCCATCACTTCATAAATAAATTGATCAGGATTTACAGAGTATGATACCTACCAATACCTTACGAATAGTAAAGGGCATGAGGGAAATAGATAAGTATTCCATATTAACACATTACCTTATAGGCTATTTTTAGATACAATCTCTTTGAATAAATCTACCGAAAAGGAGCATTAACTAGAGAAAAAGGAAAATTTTAGAATTTTGTAGCTTGAAACCATTGTGATAAATAGAGCATTTGCTCCTATAGGAGCAAATGCTCTATTTATCACAATGGGTTTCACAAAGTGATTTTACAGAGTTGTCAAAAGTTGCCAATATGTGGGAATGGGTTAACTCTTACATCTAACTTAATACTGATAATCTAATTTAATCACTTTGATGTATCATTAATGTTACTGCCTCAAACTAAATACAGTAAAAACTCCATACTACAAACACTCAAATATGTACCATTATTGATCTTTAACACAGGTGGCAACGTAGAAATTCTATGGGAGCGTTCTGTTTTACTTTCACCTTGCTTTAAGCAGCCACCTGCTCTAAATACCAACTAATTAACACAATTTAGTAGTCATTATAGAGAGGTTTTACTGTATATAGATCTAAAATATTACTAAAAGAATTGTTTTGGCAATTTTTTTTTTTTTTTTGGGGGGGGGGGGGGGGGGGGGGGTACGCCGGCTCCGCCCCTCTAAATTCGTGCCTGCTGACTGATCTGGGTCTGCCCTGTTTGCTCATGAAATTCCGATAGATGTCACTCTACACTTTCCACCAATATCAAACAATCCTCTGTACATAAATCATTATAAAAATTAATCTGATAAATATTCATGATGTCATTATTTCTTACATGAATATGCAGCAGGGATAAGGTTAATTTATGCAACAACCCGTCGTACAAAGCAAGAATCAAACTTCTTTTGAGCCATTGTTGTGGGGAGTTTTACTGTAATGTAACAATAAATCTAGGAGCAACAAGTTATAGGCGAAAATTCACACTTTGCATGCTGATTTTTGGCAAAAAAATAATCTGTCATCGACTCATGATTTAAACATTTCTTTCATATAAACACCTTTTCGCATATTTGCAAACAGAGTAGATCCAGATCAGACGGCTCCTACAGGAGCCCTCTGATCAGGGTTTGCTCTGTTTGCTTTAGACATGATATAGATCTGATACTACAGTGTTTGTCAAAGCAAACAATTTCCTTGAAAGTTTTACAATATAAAAATTCCGCTATTTATGACAATGGTTTCAACAGGTGACTTTTATGACAATGGTTTCAACAGGTGACTTTTACAGAGGCGTAGAAAGGCGTATTTATGGAAGAAAGGGTCAATGACATTACAATTACTTCATTAACTTACATGTGCTATCATGCACCTTTTCTCCTGGCAGCAAGGGAGGTTCGTCTGAATGGCTAAACTTTGATGGACCTTTGACAATCTGGAAAACATGCGATAATGGTCAATATTGTCCAATAAAAGACTTCAGAAATAATGAAATATAACCATGGAAAATAATTATGAGATAATGGTCAACACTGCCAAATAAAAGAATTCAGAAATATAACCATGCCAAGGGAACTCATTATTCAGACATCAGGAGTGAGATTCAAACCCACAACCTTTAAAGTCTTAGTCATACTGCATAATAATAGTCTGCATATGCCTTTAAATATACTATAAAATATATATCTCAACTAGTGCTAAGTATGTTTGCTCATTCACATATATGTTTGGTGTTTTTATTGCTTGATAAGTGTGTTTTCTCATTTGTTTCTTATCACAAAATAGTCCTAAGTTAGGCCTCAACCGTCTGAAAATTCATGACGTCATTTTTTCATGTCATCTTTTGCTGTCACACAGTCTATGTACATGATGCAGTTTGTCACTAATATCGTTAGTTCTAATCGATCTAAATTGTCAACTCGGTGAAATGGGGTTGCATTTACCTAATAATTCCACATGCAGTCTTTTTGCACCAGAGCCAACGATTTTAGAATTTCAATTTCCCATTGCAAGCAGTGCAGATCCTGGTGAGAGGGCTCCTACAGGAACTCACTCATCTGGGTGTACACTGTGTGTGGTAAGAAAAAAAAAAGAAAAAAATTTGTCGTGCTTAGCACTTTATGGGTTAACTCAGATCTGCTCAGATCTGTCTATCACCAGTGCAAGGTTGGTGCTTATGCAGAATTATTATGATAGCATTGCTACTTTATTACAAATTGTATATATGTTTTCTCTCTGTTGAGGGCCTCATGGAAGTTCTTTATTATTATTATTATACAATAAAATTCCTATTTCCAAATGAACTCTGATTTTTCTTTAATTCCATTCCTTGATTTTACGATTTCCACTACTTTTTTAATTTAAAATAAAAAGGATACTTAACTGACATATAGATATACTCCCCATACTTGACCATCATAATATGACACTATATTGTTGTTGAAATGTTCCTTTAACCTTTAGCTTGCTGAGCAAATAATTTTTTTACACAAATTTTCACATTCTATATTTTCACAATGTAAGCTATATTAAGTTTGTCTCCAAACATGCAAGCAGGGTGTCAAACAGTTTGAATCTTAATGAGAAACTGAGTTACTCAACATATCTCATGAATCCAAAGATTTATGGTCGTTTTGTCGACCTTCCCGTTCATCAACCCTAATTTATATACTTGTAGTAAACCCAAAGTCATTTCGTTGACCTTATCATTACATAGGGATTAAGTTTTCACACCTATGCCGCGGCTATGTATTTGATTTTAGCTGTTTAAGTAGGCACATGTCGGCAATTATGGCAAACTGCCCATTGATAGATTAGACCCAGATCAAGATCGCTTTATGTTGTATAAAATAAAAAGTGGTAGATTCAATGTGTTTAAATATTTATGAATTATTGTATTGTCGATATAACATAAGCATTTGATGTTAGCCTTTCCAATAGATGCTGGCAATTAAGCAAATTGCCGATTTCATAGTTTAGTCCCAGATCTAAATCACATTATATTGATAACAAGAAGGCCTGAAAGGCCCGGACATCGCTCACCAGACAATCAGAGAAGATTTTCAAGTTTTCACTATGTGTTTCTTTAACATTTTACAACAACCTTCTGCATATTCCGTTCAATCATATCACAATTGACACTTATATACCTATGCAAATTTTATGATGTGGCCGAAACGACCAATGACCAAAATGGGTTGGGTCCGAAACGACCCAACACCGATGTGTGGGACCTAAAGTTCCTTATACATTAGTCTATCTCCACCAAATCCTGTTGTGACCACGCTTTACATGAGATGATTCTAAAGAGTGGTGACGATTCTAAAGAGTGGTCAAAACATAGGGCTGGGGGAGAAAGGAAGAAGACAGATCTATTCTTGAAAATATCTTAATTTGAGCATCTTATCTGGATTTCTGGGCTGCAGGGCATATACTTTTTAACAATTTGCGTTAGTGTAGATCTATTAAGTACCGCTGATTCTTGTAGACGTATGTTTTCTGACGAAGTCGATGCAGATGAACAAATTGACGGCGAAGAATCTTTAGAGCTGGACGATTCATTCAGCGGATAAGAAGCCGACTGTTCCGAGTTAGAAATCGAATCCATACTAGCGTTTTTTTGCCTAGGCGTCACCCGTGCTTTCATTTGAAATGCATTTCTGTCATTACCATCCATATTCAATCTTTTAAATGAATTATTAACTAAGATTAGCTACAAATTAACAACAATTACTTCCGTGTACAAAATTTATGACATGAAACCTCCATTTTAGGAAGAGTAATTGGGGTGTGTCTAAAATGCGGACGCGCTGTACATTACACAGACATTATTGGAAAATGCGGGCGATAGAGATTAAAGAAGGATATCGGAAAATGAGGACGACATAGAACAAAGAAGGGAAACGGTTTCGCTTACAAGTATGACTGCTATCGAGACACATTTTTTAGTATAAGATCAACCCTCATCACTGATAGCAAAGGAAAGGCAGAACTCTTACTTTAGCAATTTAAATCAGTCTTCACAAACCAACAAAAGAAGTTCTAGCGCCAAACACCAGGTTGAGGGCTAATACAAATCTGTCTCCTATTACGATTCGAACAAATGGCCTAGAAAAACTACTGAAAAAGTCAACCCATTAAAATCAGATCCAGATAATATCCCAAACAGAATACTACAACAATGTGCAACACAACTGGCACCAATACTGCAATTAATACTTCAAAAATCGTTGGATACTGGAGAGAATGCGGGTCAAATAGGCCCATTACCAAAAAGGCTCCATACCAAAAAGGTCCAATATCCACCCCCACCCCCACTTTCCCCCAAAAGGCCCGTTATTAATGCAAACATATCATTTTTGAAAAATGTTTACAATTTCTTTGAGTAAACATTAAAGATGGTACTTTGTAATTATTTCACTATAGGTTTTCCTATAGAAGTCTATGTAAAAATTACAAGCCCCAGGGCAGGGCCATTTATGGCACGTGGGTCATCATTTGAACAAACTTGGTAAAGGACAATTAGATGATGCTATATACCAAATACCAAAGCTCTAGAAATTGTGGTTTCAGAGAAGAAGATTTTTAAAGATTTAAAAATAAAACCCTTAAAAGTAGTGGGGCGGGGTCATTTTTTGCCCGGGGGTCATGATTTGAACAAACTTCATTTTTGTGAAATTTGGTTGAAATCCTCCCAGTGGTTTAGGAGAAGAAGTCATTTGAAATAAAAGTGAAAGGACAGACAGACGGACAGACGTACAGACAAACGGACGACGGACGACAGGCAGTCACAATAGCTCACACACAAGTGCCAGCATGGGCTTAACGTGCATTGCCTGCTTACAGGAAGTACGTCCCCGACAGCATGTAGTTTTGTGCGTCTCGTGCGACAGAGGAAAACATCGTACATGCGGAACAGGTAATTTTTTTAACCCTTTCCCTGTTCTGTGTTCAATTCAAATGCCAATAAGGCAATAACTACTGAATATTCATGAACAAATTAGTTATTATTATTATTATTATTATTATTATACCACATTTATATAGCGCTCTTTTCACACAGGACATGTGCGTTCAAAAGCGCTGTACATGGATGAAATCAATAATCGGAACGAACCGCATGATTATCTATCCAGACAATGAAAGATTTACAATAGATATACAATAAATATAAAAATCGCTAGCCGGACGGAAACGCATAATCGTCCATCCGGTCAGTGAAGGATATACAAAAGATATACAATAGATATTAAATCATAAACCGGAATGAACGGCATGATCGTCCATCCAGTCAATGAAATGTATGCAATAGATATACAATAAATATAAAATCACTAGCCGGTAGGAACCACATGATTATCCACCCGGTAAATGAAAGATATGCAATAGATATACAATAAATATATAACCACTAACCGGTAGGAACCACATGATTATCTACCCAGTCAATGAAAGATATGCATATGAAATTTGGAAGGTACAACATAGCCATTTTTGCAATGGAAGAAACAGATCTATCAAATTCCTTTAGCAAACAGAGCTGACCCTGATCAGACGGCTCCTATATCGTTTATATGCGGAAAAGCGTTATATGATATCTATTTTTGATAATATTGTTCTACTCTGTTTGCAAGTGCAAATATAATGTCTGTTCCGTGCAAATATAATGTCATAAATGTTCCATATCTTTTTTCAAACTTAGCCGATAAACTTCACATTGTAAATGTCTAAACAGTTTTGCTGCCCTTTTTTTAGTTTATATTTATGTTACACACACACTACTACTACTTGTTGATAGGTGTTTCACTGGCAGCATACAGAGAGGCCAAGAGGACTGGAGCCATAGTGAATCACGAGTGTGCAGCATGCAAGGCAAAGGAGGATGTTACGTTTATGGTATGTAACATAGGTTTGACAAACATTCAAGAGTTTACACCCCAACATTATTATTTTTTCAATTTGATCATGAACTGCATTAAGCTGTGAAATCGTCCAAAATAGAAATCGGACAACTCGAAATTCTTTTATTTCGAAGTAAATTGTATTGTACATCGAAGGCCGATATATCGAATTTCCCGTTTGTATATTATGATAACGATGATGATGATAATGATAATGCTGCTGCTGATTATGACGTGTATATCAAATGATTATGATGATGTTGTTAAAGTAGTAATAATTGATTTTTGTTGATGATGATTTTGATTATAATTATTCTGAACATGTAAATTATTTTGATTTAGTATGAAGGAGGTGTACCCACCCTGACAGCAGGTCTTGATGAAGCAGAGGATGACACATGGATGGTAATCTTTTAGTTAATTACAGTATTAATAATATTTTATGTAAGAATCAATTTTAGACATTATATAATTATTATATAGGTATGAAGTAAAACTTACAGTAGAGGTACCTTACTTTTACATGAAACGTAAAGTGACATGCGCGAGTTCGTAAGCCTATACATCTTGTATTTTGTTGCCGTAATGTTACTAAAGATATGAAGTATTTAAATGAAAATACAGTAGATCCACTATAAACTTACCACAGAGTTATTCTTATTAAACCAGAATCAGTCAAACTTGAAATGTAAAGTGATATGCGCGAGTCCGTAAGCATACTACTCATGTATTGTGTTGCCGTGTCGTAAACCCCAAGTCATAATGATTTAGTGATGGTAATGGCAAATGATGATGTACATGTATTATAAAAAATTGATTCAGTATGAAGAAGGTGCCCCTCAACTGATAGCTGCTGTTGACGAACCCTTCGTAGAGCCAGCACAGGATCCCCCAATTTTGGAAATAAGCGTACCGAACCCACAGCTGGAGGATGATGACACATTGATGGTAACTTCGTAATTTAATGCACTACAGAAGAGTCATCCCTGTAAATCGTCCCTGTTTGCCGATGTACCAACTATATATGCACTTTGATGAAAATAATGGTGATGATGATGATGATAGTGATAATAAATAATGATAATTAATAATAATGAAGTAATAGTAATATCAAAAGTAATTAGTATCAATATTAATATATAATACAATATTTTTAAATGATATATTATTTGGCAGCTTATTAATATATAATACAATATTTTTAAATGATATATTATTTGGCAGCTTTAATACTTGATTTAGAATTCATAATTGCTAAAGGACAAAAGTGCAGACCCTCTGATCTGGGTATAGACTCTTTGCCGATGTACCAACTATATATGCACTTTGATGAAAATGATAGTAATACCAAAAGTAAGTAGTATCAATTATATATATATATATATGGAAAAATAGTCAAACAGGGAGAGCCACACACGGAATGACACCGCATCAAACACCATCTAACGAGAAACGATAAAGCCACAAGACAAAACATAACAGGACGCATATCAAGACGAAACACATTAAACATATTAAAAAACAAAATTGACCGTAGGGTGAAAGCAGGAGTGCCGCCTTGGAACGGTCAGCAGCCAAAAGCAATAAATAAAATGGCTACTGGGGGACTTGAACCTGGTTTATGGGTACCCAACCTCGTCCTTATCCCACTTTCACCAAAGTCAAAATGTAAATAAAATTCCCCCTCCAGACAACACCACAACATGCGTAACGATGTATGCCAAAATGAAAATGATTTGAAAATGAACGTTATTAGAAGTAAACAAGCGACGTCATCATGTAAATGACGTCATAATTTAAAAGTACGGGAAAACAATTTGAAACACTTCTACTGCGACATTTAAAAGATCAATCGCAAGAAAATACAATTACCAGTGGATATTAATCATACACAACTGTTTTGTTTGCAAAAGAATAAACTTGACATCATAGGCATGTACTCGATGACTATTCAGGTCAGAGCAGCAGTGGAGTAGTCATTTGGGGTACGACAGAACTAGCAAAATACAAATATCTAATTTCCTCCCTCCGTAAACGGGTTTCAGAGGGAATCTTCATAGAGTATTAAGCCTTTTCCGTCGTCGCACAAGTAAAGAGGAAAGCATAATGACCAACTGTAAAGGGGTCGACCACAAAGCATGTAGTGTGCTGCAATATAGAGGGGTCATATCCCTTTTTAATGAATTATTTTATACGTTTGACAAGCAAAGTATCAAAATAAGTATGTCCAATAATTTTTCGAAGTTTGTAAATGACATCACCGTAAAACTCCGGATGTGAAATACCTAACTTTAGAAAAGTACGTAAATTACAATGGTATTTGCTGATGAGTAGAATATTACGGTGGTAAAATTTTGAAAATGTTTTACGAAGTTTGTCATATCTGTAGCCCTGTTTTAGTAGTTTTTCAGTGATAATAAGGTTACGATTGTTAAAATCATCAACAGAGGAACAAGCTCTAGCAAAACGAATAAGCTGAGAAATGTATACACCGTAACATGTAGCTCGGGGAACATCCCCATCCAAATGAGGATAGTTAACTATTTTAAAATTAAAATCATCCCTTTTGTCATAAATTCCAGAAGAAATTGTTCCATTGTTTATAGATAAATTTAAATCTAAAAAGGCTGCAGATATGTCAGAACTATTTGCTTTATTAAGCTTGAGCTCCCTAGGGTAAATTGAGGTTATCATAGAATCAAAGTATGGGTTATCAATATTAAAAATGTCGTCTAAATAACGTGCTGTATTGTTAAAGGCATTGATGACATCCGCCTGTGAATCGCTGTTAAGGTTAAGCATAAAATCCCGTTCATAACAAAACAAAAACAAGTCTGCAATTAAAGGAGCACAATTGGTTCCCATTGGAATACCAATAACCTGGCGATAAACAGAATTACCAAATCGAACAAATATATTGTCTAACAGAAACGTAATAGCGTCACAAAGATCTAAACATGTCCATGAGGTATATTTATTTGTAACATCATTGGTAAAGAACGCATGTCTAGAATTACAGGCAATAAATGATACCTTTTCTCTGGCAAATGTTTTATTTATCAGATTAGTAAGTTTGATCTTAATTAGATCGTGTGGTAATGTGGTATAAAGTGTAGAAAAATCATAAGTGCTTATAGTGTAAGCTTGGTGTTGCTTGATTTTTAATTTAGTTAAAACCTCATTGGAGTTTTTAATAGACCAAAAAAGGTTAATTCCTGAATTCTCATAAGCTTTATCGCAGTAACGCTTGACATGTTCTTTGACCGCTGTTAGACACGATGTAATTAGTTTGGATAGTGCAGTTGTTGTGCACGAGACAGAATTTGCTATGAAGCGTGATTTATATGGCGTTTTATGGAGTTTAGGTATCCAGTACATCGTCGGAAGTTTATCGTGTGTGATTAATATATCAGCATTGAACTGTTTACATTTATTAACATGTTCAGATATTATGTCATTTTCAGACTTAGAGACCCCAATATATGACTTTGTCTTAGTTAGTTCTTGTTCTAAAACATCCACATAATAAAGTCGTCAAACGATAATTACATTGTTTGACGCTTTATCAGCTGGGACAAACACGTATTTAGAGTGAAATTCTTGTATACTATTTTTTAAGAAGCGAACTGAAGTCTTAGGTTTAGGCGGAAGAAGGTGAATGTTAGATTTGTAAAACGCGATACGTGTATCCATTATATTTGAAATTTGTTTTATCCATTTATTAAGGGCACTATTGTCTGCATGTTCTCGGCGACACCATTTTACACTGAAGTCTGACAAAGATTCTATAATTTTGCTGCGGCAGATTTTGAAATCTATCAAAGAAGGTAGTCTGTATTTAGGTCCCTTAGTTAGTAAAGTACGGAGACGTTTGTTTTCGATAATGTCAAAATTGCCTGTAATAACATGACCAGCCTCGGCGTAACAGAACTTAGAAGAATTACAATTTCAACTAACAGGAGTATTATTTACAATATTAAGGTCCGATACAATCTTATTGTAATTAAAAATAGTATTCCTAATAGGTATTTTGTACTTATAACAGATAATTGGAGATTCTAAGTTTTTGAAATAGGCTGGGATGGTATTAATTACGTTTTTATCGCGAAATATTGATTGTAGATCGATAAAATCTATACCTTTATTAACAAAGGGAATTTTCAAAAAATATCTTTTATGGGCAGACATTGAATCAACGTGTGGTCGAAGAACATGCCGAGTGTAGTTCTGAATGAAAGAAGCTGTATTATATAAAGGATCTGTTCGTAAGATCACTTTGTCTGCTTCTATGTCAATGTCTCTTATAGAAGAAATAGACAAAGAACATAGACGAGAGAGCATAGTATGTCTGCCAGATTGTAGACGTATAGTGTGTAAATCTGAAACAGACGTTTTAAGTCGAGCTTTGCGTTTGATATTGCCGTTTATACGTAAGCCATGTGATCTGGTTTTTCGTTTTCTGATTGAGTAAATAGAAAATATATCAATGTTAGAGTCTTTAGAAATATTTCCGGTTTGATAAATATTATCATTTAGGCCTAAAGGGAAAGGTGTCTGTAAAATTTTAATCCATTTGAGTTCTGCCATAAATCTGGCTTTAGATTTGATGCTATTTGTAGAATTATAATCATAAACAAGATGTTCAACTGGCTGAACTGTAATATCTTTAAATGAATGACCCGATTTACGAAAATGCTGGTATAGAAATTTTTTAATTTTATTATTCCGGCATTGATATATATGTTCACGAAATCTAGTTTTTAGTGAGCGTCCAGTTTGTCCTACATATTGTATACCACAGAGTGGTGCATTTCATGTTAAAACGTAAATCACATGAGAAGTTTTACAGTTAATATTTGATGTGAATTTTGTGGTAAAAACTCTACCATTAATTGTAGATTTAATGGTAGAATTACAAGATAGATATTTGCAGCACATACACCTCTTAGCATTGCACTTATCAATGGTTGGATACATTCTACGTCTTCCGTGCAAAATCCGTTTATTTTGAATTATATTAACTACAGTACTAGATGTTGAATAGATTTATGTAACGGAGAAAGTACCACTTTTGGGCCATTGTGAAAACAGTTGTTAATTGAAACAGAAGGTAGGTGGAACGATTTTGCAGAATAAAGGTTTAGTGGCTTTAAACACAATGAAGGTTGAAACGATCTAAAATTACCATTTTGTGGAATTTGCACAGATGTCGTAGAATGTAGTTTTAAAGTTTGAAATTTTCTTGTAGTTGTATTCATAGTTTAGTTGTAAGTAGAGGGGCACCATGATAAAGGAAATAAATGCAGACCCTCCGTACTGAGTATACACTAATAAATAATACAATCTTTTTGAATGATTATTATTTGACAGGTTGATAGCGAAGTGGAAGTGTCAATAGTGAGCCCAGCCCATGGCACTGAGGTGAACCATTGCGAAATGGACGTGAGCCAAGCATATGACGAGGAGGTTTGTCTATCTACCTGTCTTTCCGTCTGTCTTTACGTCTGTTCTTTCTGTCCGCCTGTTCGTTTTTCGGTCCGTCACACGTTTTTTTTATTCTGACACCAATCTCAAGCATATACAAATAGGGAGACAAACACCAACCCGAAACTATCGCCCAGTATCTCTAACTCCCGTTACTTGTAAACTTTTAGACCACATAATCTGTAGAAACATCATGAAACATCTAGAGGAAAACAAAATACTGACAAATTCAAACCATGGCTTTAGATCAGGATATTCCTGCGAAATTCAACTACTGACAACTCTAAACGACTTGCTACTGGAAAACGATAGGGGCAATCAAGTAGATGTAGCCACAGGGGGCCATTTCGTGGATCTACATGGTCTAAAAGGTAAAAAAAATGAGTGGGTCGATTTAGTGTTATATTATATATGTTCTAAAAGGTAAAATAAATGAGTGGGTCGATTTAGTGTTATATTATATATAATATAACACTAAATCGACCCAATCATTTTTTTTACCTTTTAGACCATGTAGACCCACGAAATGGCCCCCTGTGGATGTAACCATACTAGACTTTTCAAAGGCATTTTGACACCGTCCCGCACGACAATTTACTTCACAAAATCCATCAATATGGCACCCAGGGACCCATTCATAAATGGCTAACAAACTTCCACACTAACCGGACAATGAAAACGATAGTAGAAGGAGAAGCTAGTGTAACAGGCTTGCCTTGTCTACATGGTTTGTGAGTTGGGTGGTTACTTTTCCCAGGTTATTTCTTATTATAGGGGCTAAAAGTATTCAATAAATCTGTCTAGGGGAATGATTCTTTTATTGTAAATTAAATAGCAAACAGAGAGACATATAGAAAGAGAGAGAGAGAGAGACAGGATTGAACCAGTTCTGACGGAAGGTATAAGTTACCTTTTTAAAGTGTCCTGAACCAAACTAAAGAAAGTACAAATTAGCCGAGCTTATATACCCTCATCTGGGTACAAAGCATGCTTCGCACATGAAAATCATTTAACAACTAGAGGTTTTTGTCACAAAAACGGATGTCTCCCCTCTAATAAAAACAATATGTAAAGGGAAATCACTAAAATTGGTAGAGTGACTATTGCCAGATAAGGCCTCTATTTTAAGAGTAGGTGAGACCCGTCTGTTAACAAGACATGTTATATACCAAAATGTTTGTTAATGTCTGTAGTATCCGACTCTGCCGGCATAAATTTGGAAAAGTGGTGGCGTTCCGAGAAATCCAAGATGGCGTCCAAGATGGCCGCCGTTTTTGGAAGCACCAGCTTAAGTTAGATATATCAAAATGGCAGAAACATCTTCAAAGTTTCTGAAAATGTTTTGCATAAATATTGTAAAAGACACATTGGCCTTTTTGAAAATACATCTCTTTGTATTAACATAGTTCATTGTCAAGGTCATTTTAAGGTTAATTGGGTAAAAATACAAGTTTTCGCAATATTTAACCTTGAAATTGAATTGTTTACATAAAACTAATAGACAATAACTATTCAAAATATACATTTAAATGCAGTGTTATGATTGGTTCAAATGATAAAAAAGAAATAAAACACATTCCTCTTACAACCTTGGAAATATTTGGCAATAAGTATTATACTTACCCCACCCACCAGTTTTATAATGGGAATTTTTAAATTAGATTTGGAGGAAGTTCAAAGTCTAATTCCGTCACATGGCCTATCTATTTATCAAAAGAAGGTAGATTTTATCAGATACAATTGGAATAATTGTATTCTGAGTCTATATTTTAATTGTAAGGTCCGTAACTCTGCTTGAAAATAGGTTACTGCAACGATTAGACAAATGTATTGAAGTAATTTCTCACAGTGTGCGGCTTGTATCAAAATATTTCTATTTGAATAAACATTAAATATTAACCTACATGTACAATCCTGGTAAAATATCAACATTGATATAAACCCTACACAAATAGAGTTAAAACCACACAGCCTTGCCAGCATAAATTTTGAAAAGTGGTGGTGTTCCGAGAAATCTAAGATATCGGCCAAGATGGCCACCAGTTTTTAGCATCTATGTAAGTTAAATAGATCAAAATTGCAGAAACGGTTTCATAGATATTGAAAATCTTTTGCATAATTATTATAGAAGAGAAAATGGTCTTTTGAAAAATAACTTATTTGGTATTATCATAGGTCATCGTCAAGGTAATTGTGTAAGGTCCGTAACTCTGCTTGAAAATAGGTTACTGCTACAATTAGACACATGTTTTGAAGTAATTTCTCATAGGATGCAGCTTACATCAAAATATGAATACACATTAAGAATAAACCTACATGTACACTCCTGGTAAAATATAAACATTAATCATTTCCCTGTTCTATATTTATTCCACACTTCAATACCTACTGAATATTCAAGGACAAAATAGTTGTAATGAAATACGAAAGTTGGAACATTGTAGCTATTTTAGAAAGTAAAGAAACCGATCTATCAAATTCCACTAGCAAACAGAGCAAACCCTGATCAGATGGCTCCTATAGGAGCCATCTGATCTAGGTCTACTCTGTTTGCAAATGCGTGAAAACACGTTTATATGAGGGAAAGGGTTAATATAAACCCCACAAAAATAGAGTTGAAACCACACAAGCCCTGTCCCAAGAGATGACAGATGAGTGAGTATATCAGCATGTTTGGTCATGATCTGAAAAGCCTTTTTCTTGCCGATACCAAACTATGAGGAGCATGTGTCACATCCAGTAAGGCAGTAAACTTGGAGTAAAATGCACCTCTCTTCGGAAGATAACTGCATGTATAAAACTGACTGGAATGTATGTTGCCATATCTGTGTACAAGCTTTTCGGCCAGTCTTAAAGAACAAACTGCAATGCCCAGTTCTCTGAAATGAGGAGCAACCAGGACCAAAATACCTATGTCAGGACTACAACAACATCGCTTAAACCCACTTCTTTCGTATAGGTAATATGCAACAAAATCCTAGTGACTGCTTCATCTTGGTTAGAATCATCATGGAATTCAATTGCACCAGAGGAGACTTTGAGATCTATTTCACCCATCCCATCAGAAAGGTAAACAACCTTGCCATCTTTCAGAAGGTCATGGCAGTTCTCTGTGAAGTACCTGGTATATAGTTTCGTTACCTCTGCTTTGCTTCTGCTGTTGGTTAGTAGCTTCTTCCAGTCTGCAATTGCTATGTTGTATTGCATTACAACAGGTGTACTGACAGAACGTTCTCTCCACGGTTTTGCTCAGCGGCGGACTTTAAACTGTTTGAAACATTTCTGTCAAACATAATATGCAGCCTAGTCTCATCAATGAGCTGTAAGACAGCATGCTATTTTTGTGATGGTTGCCGTCTTATCTTATGGATGTCGGGATATAGTTAAAACTGAAAGTAGCTCGATATCACCATTTAGAGTACACAAATGTGAACTACATGCAGCCATGACACACCACTACTTTGGAAGAGAATACAGTTCCAAAATCTTGAAGCCATGTCATAGTATGACATCTTTGCCTAAGGAGCAGGCTGCAGCAAATGAATTATCGCTATACCATAAAAAGCAAAATAGTATGGATGCTGAACACTCTGAACTCTACATAGGGACCCATTGATGTTTTCAAATGTTTCAAGGAAATCAGATTTCTTGGTCGACATCATAACACAATCATCTGTGAACAAGCTTAATGTAATTTGTGAGTTCTTAAAAGATAGTACTCGCTTAATGGGGATCTTCTTGAGTGAATTAATTGCCAACAATTGTTTCCATTCCGTTTATCTGAAACACCTTGGATTTGGCCTTGACCTTGGATTGGGAAGAACTCATGGTTTTGACCTTTGGCCATGGCAATGGATCAAAGTCATAGAACATCTGATTTCCCTTCTGATGGCACCTCAACAGACTGAGCTTTATGTCAGCAGAAGCCGCAACCCCAGTAGCAAAGGTTACAGGTTTTGAATGAGGATTGTTGATAGAAAACGTTTCAAGCACCTGGTAAGGCATGAACTGGGAATACACAGTGCGATTGGAGGAAAACAGGAATGGGAGGAGTCTGGTCTTTGTGTACAGACTGAGATCCCATATATACAAAGATACAAAGTATACATATTTAATGGTAATGACACTTCATTTAAGTAGTAATGCCAGAATATGTACAACAGAGAAATCTCTCTACCCTCAGCTTTAAACATTTCAACCAAAGGCTGTATACTGGATTTCAGCCCTGTAATTTCAATTGAATGATCATCAAGGTGATCAACTGAGGTCAGGCTAAAAGCCTTTAAATGGAGAAATAGTCTGTTTAAGGGGTTTAGACGAATTTTATGATAACCAGTCTTCAATTAACGGAGCACATAGCAGTTTCGTTTGCACTAATGTTTTCAGCTGTTTTGTCTTGCCTAGATTTGCAAGTATCTTATAATGGATTAATTTGTTTGGATCAATTTCAATCTGTTTTAATGTCTTCAAAAGTTTGAGAACAAAAACAACATGTATCTGCATTAAAATCTAACTGCCTCGGCTTCGGTGGTTTTCTTGCAGATGATGACGTCTTAACGAAAGGTATGGGATATATTACACAGGGAATATTTTACTAACTCATCGGTAATGGCAACACTTTCAATATAAACTCTTCATATCAGTTTTTATGTTGTAAAAATTCTCATCTGTAACATATTATACGGTAATGATAATTCATTTTACAAATATATATGCGATGCGTTTTCTTTTAATTCATTGGTGGCGCAAGAAAAATACCTATTGCCGATTTTACAAAATCAAAACAAACTGTTATGCTTATGTCACAGTGTGTAGGTTTATCATCACTTGTACGGCCTTGGTGTACAAGCGCGCTTTTATGGTGACGTGGTAGAGTGTATGAACCTGGCGACCCGGGTTCGATCCCGGGTCTGAGCGGGTATGTTTCTTTATAAGAACACCCGGTTACCTTTGGCGCCTAACGGGGGACTGTGACTGTATGAGCTCCGACTTCGATTCCCAGTCGTTCTCATACCCATAGAAATTCGGGACGAATTTCAACTTGCTGGGGAGTATGTCAAAGTGTGTAGGTTTATCATCACTTGTACGGCATTGAGGGCTTTTATGGCGACATGGTAGAGTGTATGACTGGTGACCCGGGTTCGATCCAGGGTCTGAACGGGTATGTTTCTTTATAAGAACACCCGATTATACTTATTTCATTTTCAATATGTATGGCAGCCATAACCATGTGCATAAATGTGTATTTTGAATAGTTACAGTGGATATGCATATTATAAATTATAATAATTTAAGGTGAAATGCTGTTTCAACTTGCATTTGACCTTGAAATTACATTGACGATGACCTATGGTAATACCAAATAAGTTATTCTTTTAAAATACCATTGTCTATTCTATAATGATTATGCAAAATATTTTCAATATCTATGAAACTGTTTCTGCAATTTTGATATATTTAACTTACATAGATGCTAAAAAACGGTGGCCATCTTGGCCGACATCTAAGATTCTCGGAACACCACCACTTTTCAGAATTTTTGCTGGCAAGGCTGTGTGGTTTCAACTCTATTTGTGAAGGGTTTATATCAATGTTGATATTTTACCAGGAGTGTACATGTAGATTTATATATAATGTTTATTCGAATAGAAATACAAGCCGCACAATGTGATAAATTATTTGTCTTATCGTTGCAGTAACCTATTTTCAAGCAGAGTTACGGACCTTACTATTAAAATATAGACTCAGAATACAATTATTCCAATTATATCTGATTAAATCTACGTTCTTGCAATAAATAAATAGGCCATGTGACGTTATTAGACTTTGAACTTCCTCCAAATCTAATTCAAAAATTCCCATTATAAAGCTGGTGGGTGGGGTAAGTATAATACTTATTGCCAAATATCTCCAAGGTTGTAACATGAATGTGTTTTATTTCTTTTTTATCATGTAAGCCAATCATAACACTTCAGTTAAATGTATATTTGGAATAGTTATTGTCTATTAGTTTTATGTTAACAATTTAATTTCAAGGTTAAATGTTGCGCAAACTTGTATTTTTACCCGATTGACCTTAAAATGACCTTGACGATGAACTATGATAATATCAAATGGGGTATTTCTAAAAAGGCCAATGTGTCTTTTACAATATTTATGTAAAACATTTTCAGAAACTTTGAAGATGTTTCTGCCATTTTGATATATTTAACTTAAGCTGATGCTACCAAAAACGGCGGCCATCTTGGACGCCATCTTGGATTTCTCGGAACGCCACCACTTTTCCAAATTTATGCCGGCAGAGTCGGATACTACAGACATTAACAAACATTTTGGTATATGACATGTCTTGTTAACAGACGGGTCTCACCTCACTTTTTTTTACCCTAGATTGTCACTCTACCAAATGTTATGGACTTGATAATGATACTTCCCCTCATTATGCGCTTTCCACACCACATTTTTCAAGTAGAAAATGATCACAGCTAATAACTCCAAATATATTTATACCAGAGTTATGGCCCTTGTGCATGACACTTACTTTCATCACGCCCTTTCCATAAATAAAATGTCATTCCAATAGCATCAGTGGAACAGGAGTAACAAAGGGCAATAACTCCAAAAGTATTGAAGCCAGAGTTATGGCTCTTGTTCATGGCACTTTCTCTCATCATGCTCTTTCCATGTATGAAGTTTCAATACGATAGCAAGAGCTATGTAGGAGTTATCGTCCGGACAAGAAAGCGTTAAACAAATGTACAAGGGGCAAATGCGTGAAGACACATTTATATGAGGGAAACGGTATCCATTACGAATTGTACTCAATTCTTGTATTAAAATATAAAAAGGGAAATGTGTTGCCCTTGTCAAATTATCAGATCTATAACAAAGAAGCATACAGAACAGACGCTCATTAGACAGGTCCCACAGAAGCTGTCTGATCTGGATCTAAAATGCTTGGTTATCAATCAAGTAATAGTTTTCATCATCGGTACGTAGCTAGCAGTAAATATTTCGAGCAAGATTCTCAGCATTGCATATCCCTTCCAACGCTGCATTTTCAAACTGACTATCAAAACACACACGAGAATATATGTCATGAATATTCAGGGATTTGCTTTCACATAAGTGTAATATGACCGACAGTGCAGACCCTCGTGATAGGGCTCTTCCCTCTAGAAACACTGCTATCAGTGTCTACAATGTTTGCAAAGGGCACTAGTGACTTATTCCCTATACTGAAAGGGTTGAATGCATGGCCAAACTAATAAAGAAAACTTCCTGCATTACTTTTGCTCATCATCAAGTAGCCACAAAATTTCAAAGGCGCATATGTGTGTTTATATTAAATGGCTGGTTGCTTAATGCAGAGCAAACGTAATGCAGAAATTTCCTTTAGGCATATCTAACAAGCTGTTAACCATAAATTTATTTCATTTCTGACTCCTATTCATTGTTCTCCTGCTTATCGTTTTACTGTTGTACATGAACCCTGACCTTTTATCACGCTTTTCACAATCATGTTCGTTCTACATTTGATAACACAACCTTTGGTTTGGAAGTTTTAGTCAAATTTAACGGTATTTCTGGAGACGTTTTAAATGCACTTTCGTCTTCCAAGTTATATGTTACTGTCGTCTGAACAGAAATATATACCCATTCTATGTGGCCTCTTTAGATATTTTTTCTGAATGCAATGTCAAGATCGATGTTCGACAATTTGCTTTCTATATGACACCTGAAGGGATATATATACGGTTGGTGTCATTTCTTATCTCGCAACTAACGAGTAGACACGGACGCGAAACAAACGATGCTGTTGATTCTCACTGCGGTTATTTCACTATTCGTTTCAAATGGTAAGATATTGCGTCTATTGCATTTAAAGAACATGAACTTAAGTATACTTTCATGTTCTACTTTTACTTTCTACTACTACTATTTCCGCCATTTTTACACAGTTTAATTTTCTCGAATCGACACATCCTCAAATCTTTGGGTTTGATACATTAGAAATTTCTTTTTTTGTCAAATCATCATATATATCTATTATTAACTTTCAGAACATTTAAGTAACCAGTTAAATAAGTGTTCCCAAGCTCTTCCATTTAAATAATTGTTTTTTACCTCGGGCTATATTTCAATTAGCCAAGAATATATTGATTGTTTGTTTCTCAGGAACACTTAGTGAGAAACAAACAAACATCACGTGATACATCTAGGGTTTATGATTGTCGTTTGTGGTCATGCATTTCTATTGACTAGCCAGTTTTACTTGTTGACGTACTCCGGCACGTCCTTTGAATGTTCACTGAATAATGACCTTGCATTGGTTATACTATTTTGAGTGAAAGTGCAAACTATTTCGTCGTTAAACTGTAGCAAACCTGCCCGCAGGGTCACGACTTAAGATGATTCTCACTCATTCGAAGGCCTCGCGAGAAATGTAGGAGATACCTATTAGCTTCTTTGTGCCGTTTAATTCTCTCACGTTGTTTGCCCTTTATGACATTATAATGGTATTCTCTACCTGCAACCTGTTTTTAAATGCCTAATAATTACATAGATCATTTTTTATATAATGAAAAGAAGTATATTGCAAAACTACCTATGTAATGAACCATCGTATTAGTATTTACAAATGTATTCGTATTGCGTTTTAGTTATGTAACTGTTGGCCATAGGCCGATACTATTTTGCTACATACAAAATAAAATATACGAATCGACAAAAATGGTTTATCATGTATCACAGGGGTATTTTTCGATGTAAGTTCAAATTGACAATCTTCACAAGCATAACTGATTTTAACAAATGCCATGTTTTATGTTATTGATAATATGCATTTACTGTACGGACTATCATTTTAACTTACCCTCGTACAGTAGGCTGAAGAGCAAAACAAAACAGTTTACGAGAATCCTATATTTTGCCTAATACGGAATGGTATTCGTCTGAACCCATTCCAGGTTAGCAATCGCCAACTAGGCGCATTTGATTTGGCCAATCGGGTGAGATATTTACTGTATTGTTGTGATGTTTTACCTGATGTTCTCTACAACAAATTATTCGCTCACATTCCATTGAGTTTTAATGTTATATCGGCCAAGCCTTTAGTTTGATGACAATATCAGAACTATTTTATAACAGGTAGGTCAATTTAAATTTCTTTACATTGTTATTAATTGCAGAAGTTTAAAAAAAAACTGTATACGAAAACAAACTTCCCAGAGCAATGTAATTCATGATTATCTTACACATAGTATTGCAGTGTTAAATTTTATCAAAGAGTATTTTAAGATGAATGGGTCATTGACATCATTTTTCCATATATACTTTCACGAAATTCATACTGTGGTGTTGGTGCTTACTGTTGTTCTGTCTTTAGAAAATTAGTTCAAGGAATATTATATAATTTCACCAAATAAACATTTGTTTTAATTCAGTAGAAAGGTGACAAAAGAATTAACTTTATACTTATAACCCTGTTCCTCGATAGCTTGTATCGTAAACATTGCATTATCGAGATTTCTCATAATAATAAAGTTGAAAATGGACAAAAGGTCTTTAATCCATGCTTTATTGTTGACTGTTTGTGTTCGGTGATGGCTTTCACAATGCCATTAGTCTATCAGCTAGTTTCCGGTTCCATATATATATCTGTGCGGATCAACAATTTCCCTTCTTAGTTTTTCCCTACTTTGTTGTTGGCATTCTAAGCTATCCTCTAGCACATTTCCAGCGAGGAAAATACGGACTGCTGTATGGCATGCTTGCAAGAGTTTGTTGGTGGTATTCGATCGAAATTATTAGCAAGAAATGCCACGGATATCTAGACATTAGCAAACACGGGCTACTGTATGAGTCGCTATAGGAAGGACAAGCTATTCCTCAGATATTTCATGTACTGTCATGGGCGTAGGTAGTGATATACATTTACGCACATACATACGAGTACATGTACTTCTAAAAAGTCTCGGGGAGCATTCCGAAGGACTGATTAAGTCACGCCGCGTACATTGCATTTGGATTCAGCTACGCTCCTAATTGATTAATAATCTCCACTCCTTAATGTATATTTTATACATGCATGTTTCATTGGTCGTAAATTGCCCCTTTTATGTCCCCACTTTAGGCGACGGGGGCGTTAAGTTTTACCCTTGTTTACGGCGTCAGAACGACGTGTCAAACTGAAACATCTCAAAGTCTATTGGTCACATGTCGACAAAACGTCATGCTCCAATGCTATGACAGAAATACTCACAGTAGGGAAACCACTTTTGGACATTCAGTAAACATGACATACAATGACTTGGATTGGATATAGCGGACGACTCGATTATAAACTAAGAAAAACATTCTCTAAATTTTACCATCGAAGTATAAGTTTAATCTTAAGGCGC
Source organism: Azorinus chamasolen (assembly GCA_963576725.1). Classification (NCBI taxonomy): domain Eukaryota; kingdom Metazoa; phylum Mollusca; class Bivalvia; order Cardiida; family Solecurtidae; genus Azorinus; species Azorinus chamasolen. Next base: position 87,883,622 of record OY755242.1, read on the forward strand.
TCCGGCGACACGGTATCTCACATCCGGAAATTTATGGTGATGTGATTTACAAACTTCGTAAAATTATTGGAAATACCCATTTTCTCAATTTATTCATCAAATATATTAAGAATTTCATCAAAAGGGGATATGATGCTATAGTACTTCAACATACTGCATGTCCGGTTCTCGACCCTTTTACAGTTGGCAATCACGTTGCCCTCTTTTGATGTACGCCGACAGTGAAGGCTAAGTACTCTATGAATACTCCCTCTGAAATCTGGAAACGGAAGGAGGACGTCGGATCTCTGTATCTCGTTTTTGTCGTACCCTTTATTACTTTTATATAGTTACTCTAGTTTCAGCTCAATCAGTGAGTGTACTAGCGATGGGTGGATCTAGTTTATTTCACTTTAATCTGTTTTCTTTTTACATGCAATATACCACTGTGTTTGACATCGCGGTTGTTGTAGATTATTCGGAGAGGGGATATGTTTTTACACGGTTTGTCTTTTAGCGTAGAGATATGGAATACGTGTGACGTTTTGCGCCCCTAAACCAGTTAAAATCAGTGAATATTGGCACCGACCGTTCCAATGCGGTACTTCCATCTTCTCCCTATTGTTTGTATGTTTAGTCATTGTGTCTCTTTCTGTTTTGAATGATATGTACATTTGCTTTGTTTCTTGTTGCGGTGCTGTTCGGGCGGCTGTGTGTTTTGTACGTTGTGTTTCCTGCATGACCCATACTTGTACTTTTGTTATGTTATATGCTTAATGTTTAATGTTTTATGTTTTGATATGCACCCCGTTAGGTTAAGTTGCATTATTTCAACAATTTAACCAATCATATTATATGTCGAACATATCCCATACTCTTTTCTAGTTTCAGGATTAGCCTGTTTATCCTGTTCAAGTATCACCAAACCTAGACATTGTCACGAAGTGGAGGAATGCCAGCCTGGCCAGGTAAATTGTTTTTATACATCAAAAGTGGTACTGTATATAACAGACGGGGTGTTCTCGAGTTGGTTCAACCCGATAAGTGGATCCAGGCTCGGGTCATTAGTTTCGATGTTATTTGTTTTGAAAAAGGAATATGGCTTAAGCCGGTGCTAGGGGGCATGAGTAACGTTTCACTTTTAATTACTGCTCATGAACAGACTCAATAAACTCGAGTTTGCAACTTTCTCTTTTTGCTTGGCTGCTTTTGCTATCGAAGGACATCCTACTTTCAGAATGTATCTACAATAAATGGAAATTTGGTTTAAATAACCAGTCGATCAAATATAATCATGTTGTATAGAATGGAACTGTAATAATTAAAGGTGATATCTATCAGACAATTACAAACATATAATCCAGTAAAAATATATTAGAAGAAAATTTACATGGTGTTTATTTGGTCAAGTATAATATTAATAAATTCATGACTACATTATATTTACTGCAGAATGCAAATATAAGGCAATGTCAGGTACCAGCTATATGGAAAAGTAGTAAAGTCAAGCAGGCAAAGCCACATGCAAGACGCAACCACCACCAAAACACCGATAGACAGCATGACACACACACACACAACCACACACCCAAACGCACACACACACACACGAAATGAACACAGAAAACACCAAAAGACACACAAGAACCAGGGACAAACGTTCCACAACATGAACAAACCACAAGCACAAAGACGCAATGCAAACAAAAGGAAGGGTGACAAAGAGAGTACCGCCTTGGCACGGTCAGCAGCAAAAACACCACTGGGGGTTTAAACCGTATATAACATATTTGAATATATGTTACTTCACTTTACTTACACAAGCTATGAATGTAGATCTAGCATATCCGATAGCCTGTCCTATCTTTCAACCGATTGATAACTGAATGTTGTATGTGAAAAGTGTCAGTTGTAAACAAATAAATACTGAAAACAAATTCTTTGTGGAAAATCAATGTCGAAAGATTTCAATTATATTTCTACTGAAGGACAAAGCCCGATGCAAAGAGATCAACTACATGTTTGAACAAACGGAAAGGAAAGAGCGATGAAATTTGGTCATGTGGATTGGATACTGAAATCAAAATAAATAGATTAGTCAATAGTTTAGTGGTGTGTAGAGACACATGATAACTGGAAAGGTAATTTGTATTTGAGTGGACAGGTTAAAACATATACAGTAAATCTCTCTAAGCTGAATTGTAAATTAATGTCGGTCTTTAAGACAGCAGGGTGAATGTCATGTAGAAAGCTTTCCCAGCAGTCATACATGTACATTGGTTCTTACTTTCTATACAAATATACCTTTGGATATTTATTTTTCATAACTAAAAGCATTGTATCTGATGATCCTGAAGGACCAGGATATATAACAGCACTGAGAATGAAGTACGACGTTAAAGTTATTATGTTTCTTCCTGCCATGAAATCGCTCAAAAGAATATTATAGTGCAAAATCAATGAGTAGGTGCTTCATATGTCTTTGGAGTTTTCAATCCTCTGATACGGTTACAACTTGTACTTGCAGAGTCAGAGATAACTCATTTCAGGTATTCGGTATGACATGCCTGCATACTATACATAGGGTACAATGAATACAAGAAACCTTCGGCATTAACGGCTTTACTTCTGTCAAAAGCCTTATAGCGAACATGTTGTTTTCTTCTACCGATCATCAGGCGACGGAAGATGGCTATGTTTGGTCTCGTAAACCGACATAACAAACAGACCAAACACTTTTAGAATTCAAAGCACACTTGAAGACATAGACGACATAGCCGGTCGAAGAAAAGCTGGAATGATGTCTAGTGTCTAACAACCTGAAGGAATTGACTGCCTTAGAAATACCAGATCTGATCAGAAAATCACAGATCGAGTTGGCCCACAAAAACACTATTCGGTGGGTCAATCAAACCCATGTCGACTACTGGGATAGAGCGGGTCTGATGACAAAGCTATTTAGTGTTTGGACCTTGAACTATAACGTGTATAGAAGTAAATATAGGTTTTGTTGTTTCAGTATTGTGCTTCGGAGAGATTCTCTGACCAATTTGGTGATGTGTACTACAACATAGGGTGCACGGACGTACAGGTACATAAGCAAAAAGTTACTTATAAACATTTACCAAAACATACACTATACCTCTCTTCAACAACGACTCTTAGAAGTTTGAATCTGGTTTTTAAGAATGGTGATCGCTTAATACAGGAAGAGGCTAGTGTAGGGATCTCCCGTTTTAGCGATCTGTATTAATATAATCTTTTATGGAGATTTTAAACACTTGAAAAAATTATTTGTTGAATAGCCGTTTTAGATAGATTGTACTGAAGTTTGACTAAAATTTGCAAATGTATTTTGTTTCTCGCTTGCATATTAACGACGGAACATAAGTTCAAGATATGTCTTGGTGAATGTCTACATTTCTTGGTACTTGTAAACAGTAATATCAGATATATATATTTATGACGATTGTATAATTAAGTTACGTTTAATGATATACGAATAAAAGATGCAAAATGCATTCAAAACATACTATAGAAACACATACAGAATAATTTGTTTATGGTTTCAGAAATGCCATGCAAATGAAACGAAAACCGTGTCCGGTACCACATCAGCAGATTGTTCAGAATGCTGCCAGGGCGATTTGTGTAATTCAAATTTGTGTGGAGCACAAGGTTAATGTAGATATTGTTTTATCATATTCCTGTTGTCATATATTCTATGCATTGGTCGATTTGCAATAATGGTGAGGCATAATTGACACCGCCGTTGGCTCGATGGCATAGTACGGCTCGTCATATTGTCGACAATTCGCTGCCACATCGGTCAATGCACGATATTGATGTCGGCAACTGCATAAATATTGGACATAAAATGCGAATACTAAAGGGAACAAAATGTCAAGCTGACGATTCGTAATGAGTCATAATATTTTAAAAAAATAGAACAGACGTCAGTCAAGCAACAATTAGGAAACGACAAACGAAAATACACAACAATACTAGGAGCTCAAATTTAGTGCTCACTCACTCACACACACGCAAACGCACACGCACACCCACATGCACACCCACCCACACCCACACTCACATCCACACCCACACCCACACACATACACACATGCCTGTTTAATACCGACATGATACCAACTTAGATCGTTTGGAGTTTAGGATGTTTAACATAATAGAACACCACAAGAACTGACTCACAGCAATTGAAAAACACTTATACACTCATACACCACATACATACATACAGAACTGTTCCGTGCAGTTTTTTAGCAGTTAAACTCAAACTCATCAAAAAAACAAGACAAAATGTGACACGATCATAACATCATAAGACACCTTACTTGGCCAGGACTAGGACACCTCAACGCTAAATTGAATAGTTTGGGCATTTTGGGCATTTTGACACTGTTCGGGTCACGTAGCTACAAACAGCTGTTGAACATAAAGGAACTCCACAAAGACCGAACCGAAGCAGCTAAAGCGCGCATACACTCATATACCACACATATACTCACATTCATATGTACAAAACGATGAAAGATACAAGATGTAAACACAAAAATGAGATCCGTATCCCGCCAACCGGTACGCCTAAAGATAGTGAAGCAAACTATATGGGCACATATCAGATTCATCCTAAATAAAGCATCTGATCTGAATGGAGTCTTCCTATGTCCAATAAGCATGCATCTTGTACAAACTGGTTTAACGTTCTTGATATGGCGTAGCTTCAAAATGGACGAATATGTGCCGTGTACCTTCGGGCATTCTCATGTTCTATGTGTAGAATAAATTTATTGACAATAAAGTAGCATTTATAAACGATAAAAGTCCTAGTTAGTTGAAAAAATCATGCTGGCACAGCTACAACACACTGCTCTCTGAATTTCTGTCACACTGTTATTGCTATGGTGGTGTAATGTTTGCTACACCAGAAGAATAACAATTTGTTAATCTTTATAGCAATGAATCCTTTCCAAAGTGTGATCTTGCGTCACGTCTAGAGTTGAGAAGCTTGATGAAAGCGAACCCCCGTTTAATCGTTTAACATAAAAGAAAGGACATACTTTGAATATATCGTCATCATTTGTTGCAGATTATCCAACAAATACTGGTCCGATTTGCTACAACTGTAAATCTCTACCAAAGAACAGAAAATGCAGACAAATCGATATTTGCCAAACTGATGAAGTAAGCTAAACTTTAGATACTTATTTTTATGCTTTTTGTATGATTTGAACAATATTAGCAATTTGAATATAGTAAGGTTTAACAGTTTAACTCTATTGTTATTTACACTGTTTGTTTTTTAGGGTTTGGATGGGATATTTGTGAGGTTGGGCGCCCTATAACCGGTTTAAACCCTCAATGGTGATTTTGCCACTGACCATTCCCAGGCGGTGCTCTCTTTATCACCCTTGCTTTTATGTTTGTTTGGTGTTTTGTGTCTTTGTACTTGTGCATTTGTTATTTTCATCTCGTGGATATGCGTGTATGTGTATGTATGTGTGTTTGTGTGTTCACCCTTACATTTGTGTTTGTCTGGTGTACGTGTGCGTTTGTTCATGTATTAAATTCCATCTCATGCGCGCGTGTGCGTATGTGTGTATATATGCGTGTGGTTGTGTATTACTTGCTCTATCGAAGCTTTGGTGACGGTTACGTCTTGTGTGTGACTTTTTCCGGCATGACTTTTACTACATTTTCATTATTAACGGTGTCACAGTGTACAGACAGTGACAAAACACAAGCATTGTAAACACTACACAATTACAGAGTGAATATCGGTAATAGTGTCATGGTAGAGCCGATCTTCAGTCGTGCCTGAGCGAAAATATTGTGACGATAGCACCATATATATCACAATGTAGAATATAGATATAGTGTCATGGAGAAAACATTACCGGTGTAATAAGAAAAGTGACCCCTGTAGGAGATCTACCGGGGTCGATTTATTATATAGTACTATGACCCCGGTCATAGTACTATGACGGGGGAATCGTAGTACTATGACCACCTTACATATAAACTCCGACCCCTCATATAACAAACTGACCCCCGTAGTAGATCGACCGGGGTCGATTTATTATATAGTACTATGACCACCGGTCATAGTACTGTGACTGGGGGAGTCTATGTACTATGACCCCCTTACATATATAAATCTGACACCCTCATATAACAAACTGATCACATAGTAGCCTAGATCGACCGGGGTTCGAGTTAGTATATAGTACTATGACCCCCGGTTATAGCACTATGACCGAGTGAGTCATAGTACAATGACCCCCTCCCTTACGTATAAGAAACTGACCTCACATACTAGATAACAAACTGACCCTAAAAAGTGTGCATGAAAGTGAAGTGACTTCCTACTAAGTTATCATTATAAATGTCTCCACCAATTGTTTATGGGGCCCTGACAGAAAACCCAAGAGAGCCGAAGTCGGCGGTGTTGGGCCTCACAGGCGCCTTCTACCCAAAACCGCAGCACCACGCAATACATACCACATTCTCCTCGGGGAACGCAACCAAACAACAACAACATTTGGAACCAAAGTTTTTTAATAGGATACGTGTTGATACAAAATACTTTTTTGTGTTCTTGAGTATGGTTTGTAGATGAGATCCTTTAAGTGTAATGTTCAAAAATGTCGATGGGAGTGATATAGTTCAAAGTTAATTTTAGACACAATGCCCAAATCCAGATTTTTTTCCCGAAAGAATGGCGTGTCCACCAAATCCCAGCCCAGAAGTTGTTTAAACGTTGATTCAGCGTTGATAAACATTGAATCAACGTCGCATACGTTGAAACAACGTTGAATCAATGTCTAGTGTCCACGGGAGGCGGTATGGCTATATGAAATGACGAGTAAAATACGCATTTTGTTCCATGTTTTAAAAACCAAAATTCCAAAGTAGAAAAAACGATGGGGTCCGGACCATAAACGCTGGATCCGCGCTTAATGGTACATGAGTTTCAGTACTTCTTGTTCTGAAAAGTGAATACCGCTTAAGCCGGTGCTAGGGGGCGTGAGCAGTGTTGCACTTTCAATTACTGCTCATGAACAGACTCAATAAAACCGAGTCTGCAATTTTCTCTTTTTGTGTTGCAATTTTTGCTTTCGGGGGATCACCACCCTTCAGAATTTATAATACGGGAAAAGGTGACCTCTACGATAAACAGAGTGGGTCAAAATATCACAAGATGGGTTTATTATATTATAGCAATTGAGTCACTATATTTTATAGTAAAATGACCTGGGGTCATAGTACTTAATAATATATATCGACCCCCTGGTGGATGTATTTATTAAGGGAGTCACTATATCTTATAGTAAAATAGCCTGGGGTCATGTTACTATATGATATATCGATCCCCATGGTGGATGGCATGGTGTCACAGTACTATATAATATATCGACCCCCGATTGATGTATTTTGACAAGTGAGTCACTACATTTTATAGTAAAATGACCGGGATCATAGTACTATAAAAATATATATACCCCTCGGTCGACCTACTACGATAAAAAGAGTGGGTTACAATATTATAAGGGTGTCATTATATTATGGCAAGGGAGTCACTATATGTTATAGTAAAATGGCCTGGAGATCATATCACTTTATAATCTATATTGGTCCCCCTGGTGGGTGTATTTTATCAAGGTAGTCACTATATTTTATAGAAAAATGGTCTGGGGATCATAGTACTATATGATATATTGACCCCCTGGTGGATGTATTTTGGCAAGGGAGTCACTATATTCTATTGTAAAATGACAGGGGGTCATAGTACTTTAAAATATATAGTACTTTAAAATATAAAGACCCCTCGGTCGACCTACTACAATACAAAGAGTGGGTCAAAATATCATAAGGTGGGTGTATTTAAAGATTGAATTACATTTTTGTTGCGTTCATCGATAAATATATCCAGGCCTGATCACAAACAAGGAATTAATGTTAAAAAGTTGTGTGTGATCAGGTCTGGATTTATACATCGATGAACGCAACAAAATTGTAATTCAATCTTTATAATTCCATCCATCTGTCCTATTTAAAAAAAACTTACTGACGCGAAAAACAAATTTGACATTGGCTATTTTAAGTACCGTGCGTAGGAATTCAATCAATACACATTCTAACAACTACGTCACTTCGTGTCCTACGTCATAGATGACGCACCATATACTGTTCTCAACTATATGACCTAGTTGCAACAAATCGAATTTAACAATTACTAAAGCAATAAACGTACCCATTTCAACACATTTCCTACCTTAATACTTTGTCAGATTTCCTGTAATCGAATAACGTGCATATTCCTCATTGGATTTGATCTGTATTTTTTATAAGCTCTGTCTGAACATAGACCAGTGGAATACGTGTCCAAATCCTCAAAATGTCTTAACATGCACTATACACGAAGGTTATGCACTATACACGAAGGTTTACGTTTGATATACATTCAGATATTCTCAATTATGTTTAAATGCGGTGACTGGGGCAGGGCAAGAATTGGATCTAATGGCATTTCTGGCATGTTAAACATCTATCCTACCAGCACGGTGTACGTACTTGCCGGGGCTTCGTCCTCCTGAAATAACTGATTTGACGGGGTTCAAGTGTCTTGTTATTTCTGGCGAAGTGGTCACAAGTAGTATTCAAATATCGTTTCATACTTAGGGGCGTTAATATTTTCCTCAATGCTAGCTACAGTTCCATTCAATGAAATTTAGCCCCCACCCCTTATCTACGTGCCATTACTTTCAGCCCTTTTTCTTGTCGGATGTCACTTTGACACTAGATCTAAGGCTGGTCTGTAGCCCTTCCCTCCTTTTCTCCAAATCAACACCCTGTTATCACTGTCGATAATCACTGGGCTTTCATCCGAAAAAAATAATTGCTTCCCACCTCACAGAAGCTCACCTCCTTTTCTCTCTAAACCATGCGAGTCGCCTGATTCTGTTGACTTTTGATATACAGTCACTTTCGTTTTACTCACTCTTTACCCATAACTTTCAAAATATGCGCTCCACAAATCTTCAAAACAAACTTTTTCCAATTCACGTCATCATGTTTTCAAGGAGTGTTTTTATAAACAGAGTGCCAGTATTTTCATGTATAGTAAAAAATAAGTAGTTCCATAGTGTATCGGCTACTGGTTACCGACTTCATGTAAACCAAAACCATTGAGCAACGGCAAAGAACCAGCTGTTTACATTTCGTTGAGAAATGAACGTCAAATTTCAAACGTCATCAGATTCGGCAATTTTATGTAAACGTCGCTGGATTTGAATCATTATATTATGGCAAGGGAGTCACTATATTTTATAGTAATAGGCCTGGGGGTCATATATGTAGTACTTTATAATATGTATCCCCCCGCTGGGGTCGATATAGTAAAGTTACTGGGGCTCATAGTACTATAAAATATATAGACCCCTCGGTCGACCTACTATGATAAAAAGAGTGGGTCACAATATTATAAGGGGGTCATTATATTATGGCAAGGGAGTCACTATTTTTGTTAGTAAAATGGCCTTGGGGTCATAGTACTATATGCTTTATCGACCCCGTGGTGGGTGTATTTTTGCAAGGGAGTCACTATAGTTTATAGTAAAACGGCATGGGATCATAGTATAATAAAATATATCGAACCCCCTATCGTGAATGTATTTTGGCAAGGGAGTCACTATATTTTATATTAAAATGACCTGGGGTCATAGTACTATATAATATATCAACCCCCTGGTAGATGTATTTTGGCAAGGGAGTCCCTATATTTTATGGTAAAATGGCCTGGGGGGAAAGTACTCTATGATATATCGACCCCGTGTTGGGTGTACTTTTGCAAGGGAGTCACTATATTTTATAGTAAAATGACATGGGGGCCATAGTACTATATAATATACCTACCTGGTGGATGTATTTTAGCAAAGGAGTCACTATATTTCATAGTAAAATGACCGGGGTCATAGTTCTATAAAACAAATAGAACCCCAGTTCGACCTACTGCGATATAAAGATTGGGTCACACTATTATAAGGGGTCATATTATGTCAAGGGAGTCACTTTATTTGAAAGTAAAATTACATGGGCATCACAGTACTATATGATGTATAGACTCCCGTGGTGAGTGTATTATGGCAAGGAAGTCCTATATTTTTTTGTAAAATGGCATGGGATCATAGTATTACATAATATATCGACCCCCAGGTGGATGTATTTTGTCAAGGAAGTCACTATATTTATAGGTCACCGTGGGACATAGTACTATAAAATAAATAGATCCATCGTTCGACCTACTGCGATAAAGAGTATTTTTATTATTTGTTTTTACTTTATATAAAAATTGGTCACAATATTGTTAATAAAGGGGTCATTATATTTTGGCAAGGGAGTCACTATATTTTATAGTAAAATGACCGGGGATCATAGTACTATTAAATATATAGGTGGATGTATTTGATCAAGGGAGTCACTATATGTTATTGGAAAAAACCTTGGGGATGATAGTACTATATTATATATCGACACCCCCGTCCTGTATGTGACTTTGCCTGCTTGACTTTACTACTTTTTTCAATTGAACAAAATATCATTTGAAAGTACATAGTCATACTATTGTGATTCTCTTTTCCAGATATGTTTCGCTGAAGAGACGGAGGAGTTTGGTGATTATTGGTTAACATCTGGCTGTAAATCCTCTCTAGTGAGTCCGTATTTTTCATCATCAGAACTGTAACTTACCTTTCAAATTGTTCTAGTTTTACCTGCCTACATCATTCAAATAGTATAGAGATGGATGTTTCATCCTGGAAGAAATGGTAACAGCAAATCAGAAATCAAAGTTATCATTATTTAGATAAATTTGAATAAGAAAGACAATATGTTAACAGCTCTAAAAGTTACCATTTTAGTGACTACATACAATGTTCGTGATTCTATCCAAATATTTCCATTATTATACTTGTAACGCTTCATTAATGATATGACTTTATTTTTCAATAATTTCAGTAATAATATGGCCTGATGGAACAAGTCTTAAATTTATACAAATATTCATTCTAGTGTAATGAAAAAGTAGTAAAGTCAAACAAGAAACAGCCACGCACAAGATTCAGCCACTACCGAAATACGGAGAGAAATCAAGTGAAACACACACGCACGTGCTCACCTCCACACGTACACACACACGCGCGCACGCACGCACGCTCAAACGCTCAAACGCTCACACTCTCTTTAAAGCCGCCCTCTTAAATCTTGAAACGGAAGGATGACGTCGGATATATGTACTTTCTCACATACCTTCCCTTATCTCCGAGTTAATACAACGGGTTAAGATTTCCTTATCTGTAACACGTGTAAGATCACTTTAAAACATATATGACGTCATACGTTATATATATATGACGTCAAACCATAGAAACCGATGTTTACATATCATTTAAACGGCGAAAATGCACTTTTTTGATATGTGAGAAAAAGAATCTGATGCTCGTTGTCTTTTAAGATCACATGTTCCTAAACTCACCAAGAAAATCTTATTAAGCTCACCAAGGCTCGCTTAATGACATTTTCTAAGGCTCGTTTAGGAACATGTGATCTTAAAAGACAACTCGCAACAGATCCTCTATCTTGTTTTGTCGCACCCTTTAGAATATAACTCACATTTTTAGCAAATCAAACTGCCTGTTGCACCTCATTAAGTACAACACTTAATCATTAGAATTTTGTTTTTTTTCGACCTCGCGTGGTGTCTGCACCATCATAACCCCGCCCCTCGTACCTAGTAGTAAACACTGCCATATTTGACGATCGTATAACCAGAACTCATTGTTAACAATTTCAGTCGGTGTTTGTTATTACTTCATATAAACGCATATCTATATTTTTGCAAACAGAGTAGACCACGATCAAATATATCCTGTATATCTATGAGTTGTTTGATCAGGGTCTTCTCTGTTTGCTTGAATAATGTTGTAATTCTGATCCTATACTGTCCGTCACGGTAATATATCTTGCTAATAAGCCTGTATAAAACATTCAGGTAATTAAAATTCATAAAGTTATAAATGCTTACATGAATATACAAGAAGTAAAAGGTTAACGATTAATCATAAAAAAAGACCAAATAATTTAATAAAAACACTTTAAGTAGATCTTGTTGCAAACTTTAATTTGAAGCAGAGGCATATACATACACATATGTCTCGGTTTCAAGAAACTTGGAAATTAATCTTGAATTACCGATGCCGTCGTTTCGCAGAAAATGCTGCGTGGGTATGTCGAATAGTTGAGTTAAAGTAGCAAAGTCTATCTCCTCAAATTCATCTTCTGTTAGAGATTGAAAACCCCCGCGGTCGAAATCGCAAGCCGTTTTGAACTGTTAAGGAATTAAAATCAGTGACGTCACACTTGGCGCTTGAAGTCCTATAGGCGCGCGACGAAAGATTACTAGAACCGTGGGAATTATTTAGGTTGGGCCAATCAATATATAGGGGATATGTTTGTTTACACTGCTTGTCTTTTAAAGTGGAATGGGATAAGTGTGACATTCCCCTAAACCGGTTTGAAACACAGGGCACCGTCACAATGAATTATGAATCTCGACAGAAAAAAAATGCATGAACACTAGATATATATCTAGTGTTCATACATTTATTTTCTGTCGAGGTTCATAATAAATTGTGACGGTGCCCTGTGGTTTGAAACATCCGTGACACTTGTCACTGACCGTACCACTTGCATGTAGTGACTACATACATACGTGATTCTATCCAAATATTTCCATTATTAAACTTGTAACGCTTGGTTAATGATGTATAATTGACTTCATAAGTTTTAAGTAAATAGCCCCATAATTTAAATAATAATATGCCCTGATGGAACAATCCTAAAATTTATTCAAATATTTATTCTAGTGTAAATGAAAAAGTAGTCCAACAAGAAACACCACGCACAAGACACAACCTCTACCGAAATACGGAGAGAAATCAGGTGAGACACACACTCGCTCGCTGGCTCGCTGGCTCGCGTGCACACACGCACGCTAACATTCCCTTGAAGCCGCCCTCTCAAATTCGGAAACGGAAGGATCACGTCGGATACATGTTATATCTTTTTATCGCACCTTTATTACTTCAGTTACTCTGATTGCTCTGAGGGGGGTATATTTATTAGACCCCACCGGTTACCGATTGGGGGAATATAGGTTTTCTCGATTCTATCCGTCTGTCCGTCTGTCCGTCCGTCCGTCTGTCCGTCTGTCACGCTTCGTGTCCGGGCCATATCTCCTACAAGGGTAGGCTAAATTCATTATAACTTCACACATTGAAAAATTATGACGAGAGGCGTCATGCACAAGGGTTATAATTCTAGCATCAATATTTTGGAGTTATTCCCCTTTTTCATATTTTCTTGTTCGGACAATTAATCCTTATCTACTGGATCATTTGATTTAAACTTAATTGGAACAGGCATGATGAGAGAAAGTGTCATTCATAAGGGCAATAACTCTAGCATCAATATTTTTGGAGTTATTCCACTTTTTCATAGTTTCACGCTCTGTCTGTCTGTCACGCTTCGTATCCGGGCCATATCTCCTACAAGGGTAGGCCAAATAAATCATAACTTCACAAATTGAACAAGCATGATGAGAGAAAGTGTCATGCACAAGAGTCATAACTCTAGTATCAGTAGTTTGGGAGTTATCCCTCTTTTGTATATATTCTAGTCCGGAAAATAACTCTTTTATCTACTGATTCAATTGATTTGAAACTTTACATATGGAACAGGCATGTTTAGAGAATGTGTCTTGCACAGCATCAATATTTGTTTGAGTTGTTCCCCTTTTCCATTATGTTCTTGTCCCACCAATAACTCCTATACTGCTGATTCAACTGAATTGAAACTTTATATAATGGAATAAGTATGATGAGAGGAAGTGTCATGTACAAGGGCCATAACTCTAACATTAGTATTTTGGAGTTATTCCCCTTTTTCATATTTTCTTGTAAAATCAATCTAATTTAGTTCTAATTCAACTAAATTGTAACATCATATATGAAAAAGCATGATGAGAGAAAGTGTCATGCACAAGTTCTATAACTCTAGCATCAGTAGTATTGCAGTTATTCCCCATTTCCATATTTTCTGGTCTTGCAAATAACCTTTTATCTACTATGACTTTTGGAACATAATTCATTTGTACAAGGAGTACAAGGAGCGGAACTGTCCATTTCCCAGCCATCACAATTGTTGGAGTTAGTCCCCTTTTTCTTTTTTGTTGTCCAGACAATGACTGTTAAGTAAAATGAAAGGAAATCTCATTTATTTGTTTGGGTTCCGATGGGGGACTGAGTATTGCCTTGCAATGCTTGTTTACACTGCTTGTCTTTTAGGGTGGGAATGGGATAAATGTGACGTTGGGCGCCCCTAAACCGGTTTGAACCCTCCGTAACAATTGTCACTGGCAGTTCAAAGGCGATACTTCCATCTACCCCTGAGCTTTGTTTGTTATGTCTTTGTGCGTCTCTGTTGTCTTTTGATAGACATTTACATTTGCTGTTCTTGTTTACACGGTGCTGTTCGGGCGAGTATGTGTTTTGTAAGTGGCATTTCCTGCTTGAATCATACATTTACAGTTAGGGCAACTGTAGGGAAGCCATGAAGGGCATGGCAGAGACAAGGCAGTACATGAGTCTGGTAAGCTCATCCCGTTTCCGGGTTTGAGAGTGTACCATCATTGAGTACCATCGGCCTGTCATCGTGCAAGCGTGGCTACCGATTGTAAAGGGGTCAATAACCAAACTTGCGGTGCGTTGTAAAAGATCAATGAAAATAACACGTAGTTAAGGAACTCACTCAGATATATGTCTGATTGTGTTTCTGAAATGTACCTATACAGATGAATTTCAAATAACTTGTCGAAAACATACAGAACTGATTTCAATTTAATAAAAATGAGAGACATAATTAGAGGCATTGATCCAAATAAAGAGCCTACTTTCAGGATGTATTTACTTCACAACAGCAGGTGTTAAGTGCTTGTGTGGCGGTAGTATAACGTCGTCCGTACTTCATTCTCAGTGTTGTTATATTTTCTGGTTCTTCGGGATCATTAGTTTTGATGTTATTAGTTTTGAAAATTGAATACTGCTTAAGCCGGTGCTAAGGGCGTGAGTAGTGTTGCATTTTTAATTACTACTCAGACACTGACCAAGTCTGTAATCTTCTCTTTTCGCATTGCTACCTCTGCTTTAGAAAGATCTCCCACTTTCAGGATATATTTACAACCTTGGCCATCACTGCATTTTATGTTTACTCTTCGTTTATTAACGACATGGAGAATATAGCAGGTTCCTATTCCCTTCGTCATTGCTCACGAGTTAGTTCGATCTCATTTGATCACATCTTCACTCGCAATGAGCAGTAGGTTTAGCAAACAATAGCTAAACTCCTTCCTTGCAGAACGACTCCATTGTTAATACACACTCATCAAAAACGGACACAATGAGGAATATTTTGCGAATATGAAAGCTATTGCTATATACATAGACATGTGTACACATGTATGTATAAGATAACGAATTGAAACGAAATGAATCAATAAGGATATGTGTGTCTAAGATGTTTATATCAAGTAGAAGAACTTTTGAAAGCAAAAGGCGCAATGCGAAAAAGACAATGTGCACACACGGTTTTACTGGGTCTTTTCATGAGCAGTTATTAAAAGTGCAACAATGTTCACGCCCCTAGCACCGGCTTAAGCGGTATTCAATTTTCATAACTATAACATCGAAACTAAAGGATCAAACAATCTAAAACCACTGAAAACGAAGTGTTTGGTGACTAGATACGGCCGCCACCAAACACTTGCTGTTTTGATGTAATAAATTCTGAAAGAAGGGTAGTAGTTTTATTTGTTTCAAGAAGAATAGCCATCATATGTTAATCAATGCGTTTTTATCACGTTTCACCGAAGTGTATTAGTACAACGGTAGTAAAAGAATTAACTCCTTGTTCGCATGTCCAAGTAAGGACAGTTCGAGCAAATCTAATTTCATTAGTAGTAGTCTGTTAGAATATTTGTATTTAATGTATGATACAAACAGTACCTATCCTGACCATTTGCCCTAGAGTTTGGTATTCATCGTTTGTCTTTGTCGCTTTTTAGGGACACAATGCATAACGGGATTAACATATTCTATTTTTTCAGAGCTGCCATGTCCTGGCTGTTACTAATGCTAGCCACATCAACATTGTGGGCAAACGTTCCGTTAACGTCCGCAGCTGGTCACATACACAATGCAGTGCATGTTGTGCCAGACAGCTTTGCAACGAAAAGTGCCACGTTATTGAAACCACACCACGAAGTAAATATTACAATTACTGCTAACGATCACACAGCTCGTTCGCTTTTAATGCAGGGTGAAAGTTACACATTATAAACAATAAGGGTTATTCGACGGCCCTAAAATTTTAAAATTACCCCAAAGATATTCTCGGAGTCAATGTTAAAGTCACTAAAGCTAGAAACCCCGTGTCCCTGTTCAATATTTAGTAACGAATTACTTGTACCAAATATATATTGTTACCAAAAATTCAAGACATATTACAACATAATTTTGTGTACTGATCACTTGCATGGCATGAAGGCAAATGCGGGGATTGCATCCCGGGACACAATGACCATGATTAAGTCCATTGTTATTTAAAACAGAAATTCGTTTCCTACTAGCAAAGATGTAGTGTGACCTGTGTAGTACATTGCATGTAATTCGGACACATATATACTGGACGTAGACAACTCGATACATATGATCATGATTCGTTGAACTACGTGTTTCATGACTTGTCGAATTTTATGTTCACAATTTTATGGCAATGAAAAAGTAGTAAAGTCAAGCAGGAAAAGACACACACAAAACTCAACCAACACCAAAACACCAATAGAAAGCAAGCAACACATCTACACAACCACACATACACACACATGCGCGCGAACAAACAGACACATACATGCACACACACAAACACAAGAGACGAAAACATCAAACACGAACAAAAGCACAAACACAAAGGCACAAAGACACCCAACAAACATAAAAGCAGGGGTGACAAAGAGAGTACCGCCTTGGAACAGTCAGTAGCAAAACACATCTTGGAGTTTAAACCGGTTCACAGACGTCCTAACCTCACTATTATCTCAAAGGCACTCTAGCTTAACAAAAAATGTAAATAAAGGTATTCTGTAAATAAAGGTATCCCCGCCGGACTTTCCCACAACATAGAAGACGGTAAACACATGACAATACGTAAAAAATAGCATAACAACTGTGAAAAAATTCGAATCGTTAAGTGGAGCTGATCAACTGCAGGATTCTTTATCTTGAGCCTCCCATTGAATGGACGGGGAGTATATAGTTTATTGCCAGGCACGTAGACTTTCTCTCCAAGTATCCCGTTTGTTCTCTTGTGGATAACCACTGAGGGTTTTTTATTTGTAGAAACAATATTCCTGCCACTGTTCCTATTTAATATACAATACAGTCACAATAAAACGACACCAAAGAGGATTTCTTAGTTTGTGTTGATTAACGCTCGTTTCTGTTCACTGCGGGCTAATTGGACGCCCCAGAAAGAGGGATGAGGATACAGAGAAACCCGAACGCGATGCCCTACTCTTATCATCGACTGAGTTTTCTCTGGTTCTTTTAGATGCCCAGTGTAAAGCACTGGTACATCGAACCTCGGTTTATAGTCTCGTCCGAAGGTATAATTCTGATTATTCAAGACATGCGGGAGTTTAATACTTGACGAACGTTATTCAGAAAGATCCTGTAGGATGTTTCTTTGTTACTTCTGTCCTTAATGCAGCAACCGTCTGACTTTATTTACAATGTTTGTATAGCTAGGGTGACTTTGAGATAAGTGTGAGGTTAAGACGTTCGTAAACCGGTTTAAACCCCCAGTGGTGATTTTGCTACTGACCGTGCCAAGGCGGTTCTCTCTTTGTCACACCTTACTTTTTTGTCTTGTGTCTTTGTGCTTGTGTTTTGTTCATGTTTGTCTCTGGTGCTCGTGTATTTGGTGGTGTTTTCTGTGTTCTTCTCGTGTGTTTGCGTGTGTGTGGTTGTGTGTGTGTGAAACATGCTGTCTATTGGTGTGTTGGTAGTGATTGCGTCTTGTATGTGACTTTCTACTGTATATGTGTGTATGAGTATAAATTGCTATGCTTTCTGTAGGTGTTTTGGTGATGGTGGCGTTTTGTGTGTGTCTTTTCCTGCTTGACTTTACTACTTTTTCATTTAAAGACGTCTTTGTTTTTAAATTGGTCGCTTTAGATGGGTTTACTATGCATTAGAAACATGTCCAATTACTGTACAAAACACCTGGTCAGTACCACTGAAATCATGTCTTATGGTATGTACTTGACCCTTGTAGATCAAACGAAGCAGGAAATGGATTGTTTGGAGATCAAATCTAAAAGGCCTTCATCTCCAACGGGACCATATAACGTCACATTGAAAAGTGGGAAATCTATAACCGTGTGGTGTGACATGACCACAGACGGTGGAGGATGGACGGTATTGTAGATTTATCCTATTTCACTCTTACTGGGGTTTCACAGTTTAATGTTTATCATTGATCAATGACCAGCTTTATTAACTAGAATACTTACATGCACAACCTGGCATAACTTTATACTAGTTACAAATTCCAGCCATATCGCTTCCTTATTCAGGGATGAAGGGAATATTCAGGAATATGAATCCTGCTATCAGCAAAATCTGCGCTGTTTCAATTTCACTTTATCTTTGTGCAAAAGATGTATTTCGGATAAGTTTAAATGACACGTTACTTGCCTGAAGATGGTCGCTTAAGCTTGAAATCTTTATAAATGCTAGTGTACATGGATATATCATCAATTCGCAATTCGATGACAAACACTATTCACGCTAAAAAAAGAAAATATGATTTGATTTTGTTCAGTGAATATCTGAGGTCAAGATTACGGGACGTAAATCCAAACATTTTCAACAATATCTCCTATACTTCTCCACCAAACCCTATACTGTGATCACTCTTTAGAATCGTCTCGAAGAGAACATTCTAAAGAGTGGTCACAGTATAGAGTTTTGTGGAGAAATTACGATTTTAGTTTTTGGGTTGTACGCATCTTTATTTGTATCTCTGTTGACAACCTCCCAAGCTAACAATTTGTCTGTAAAAACGAACAAATCTAAGCAAAAGCCTGTTGTGCTAGTCAGCAACTAGAATCACGATTAATAAAATTGCAATATATCTTATAATACTAACCCATCTGATACTGTTGCAGGTGTTTCAGAAACGCTTTGACGGCTCTGTTGATTTCTACAAAACATTTTCTTCATACCGAGATGGCTTTGGAAATATAACGGGAGAATTCTGGCTTGGTATAAGTTTGCCTTCCTTGTTTTAGAATATTGTGTTACTGGTTTGGTTTTGCTGTTTCTGTAATGTGCTATGTGGTAATTTGAAATACACTTTGAAAAAGGCCCATGTTACGAAATATCGCAAGACTGAATTGTCGTATGTTGTAACAAACGACTGCGGCAACTACAGTCGTAAGATGTTAGAATGTGCGAGTCGCTTTTGTGAGTATTAGAGATCGTCGTATGTTATATTACAGCCTTACAGTATTTCGTATGAAGGATCCTTTTATCTGAACTGCTTGACATTCGGGTGTCTGCTTAAAGAAACAGACAATGTAACTCAAATAGGAAGTCATAAGACTTGCCAGGTTGAATGTTAAAGCATATCACAACGAAAGACAACAGTTTTGCCTCAATGGTGCATGAAGAGTTAAAGGATACAGGTAATAATTCAAACAGTCAGGGGATGAACTGAAAACTTAGATGAACTGTTTGGCGGCCGTAAAACGTCGCCCCGTACTTCATTCTCAGTGTTGTTATACCTTCTGATCCTTCGAGATCATGAATTTCAGTACTTCTTGTTCTGAAAATTGAATACCGCTTAAGCCGGTGCTAGGGGGCGTGAGCAGTGTTGCACTTTCTATTACTGCTCATGAACAGACTCAATAAAACCGAGTCTGCAATTTTCTCTTTTTGTGTTGCAATGTTTGCTTTCGGGGGATCACCTCCCTTCAGAATTTATTAGTTATGTAAAGAAACATACATTATATGAAGAATATTACATGATTGTTTGTCTGATGATTCATAATGATATATTATCCATGAACAACACAAACACATACACTCGAGGATAAAACTGGGAAAGACGCATGTTACACAATGTAGTTATGTATTTCCCCTACTCTCAAATAGAAGACAAAACAAATTAGTGCCAAATAGAATATTTAGTTGAAGAGTGATTATTATTTCACCAACTGCATGTACACTGTATAATTTCGTCTGCCACATATTGGCTGCTTCTTGAAATTGATTACACGTTCAATAACTGTTTAATTGAGTCCGAGGTCGCAGCTGATTTCACAACGATTTACTTCAAAATTGCCATATAAGGTATTCATAATAGCCTCGTAGTGAGAAATGTCAAACTACATAACAACCTCCGCATATAAGTCATTTATTGAGCTTTATTAGGAGATGTTGTCTAATGAGTGCAAACTAGAACCAATACAAACAGCTATATTAGAGTTTTCTGCAAAACGTTCCCCTCAATGAAAGTTGCGGGAAGGAAACCTTTGCATCAAATACCTGGTTTTACACATCTTTGTAAGTGGTCATTGTAAAAAACTTTTACTGTATACATTTAGTGTTTAAAAACTGTGTATACCAAGGCGAGTCGCGTGTCTGACACTACATCAGACCATCATCTAAAATATATTATTTCACAGTGTAGATCCTCATTGTGTCCGATACAATAACTAATTTTGTATGTATTGTTTGTAAAGTTTTACGTGACGCGGTTCTAATACAGATTTCATTTTTATAGGTTTAGAGAACCTTTTCCAGCTAACTGTAGATCACAATAACTCTTTACGGGTTGATGTTACTGGCAGCAATGGTAGTTATACATATGCAAAGATGACCAGCTTCAATATAGGACCGGGGTCAAACTACACACTTCATGTTGGGGGAATCGAAACCGGGACTGCAACAAGTATGTATATCTTTAATTGTTCGTATTACAAACAGGATCCAGATGAGACACCGATTATTTCTAATTCTCATTAGGATCCAAACTATTTGTCATTCAGACACCGGTTTCTGAAAAGAAATAAAGTGAATTATAAGAATTCCAGCATGTTTTCATATGAGTGTTAGAAGAGCCTATGCATAAGTACAAAAATGAGTCATGCAGGAAACACTACATACAGAACAAACAGCCACATGAACAGCAACACAAGGAAACAGCAAATGTACAGATAGACCAACTTATGTTGGAACAAAACATGAACTACTCTAATGTAAACAAAACGAAGCGACTGCAGTGCTTCATTAATTTTAAAAGCCTTAGCAAGCCGCAATGTTTTCAACATAGTTGTCTTGGTGCAATGGATATGTATCTGGGCTTGCATATGGTGGGTCTTGGGTTCGATTCTTACCAGTGACCAATATCTTTTTATATTAAAAATTCTGAAGGGTGGTGGTCCCCCGAAAGCAAAAATTGCAACACAAAAAGAGAAAATTGCAGATTCGGTTTTATTGAGTCTGTTCATGAGCAGTAATTGAAACACTGCTCTCGCCCCCTAGCACCGCCTTAAGCGGTATTCAATTTTCAGAACAAGAAGTACTGAAATTCATGATCTCGAAGGATCATAATAATATATAAAATAACAACACTGAGAATGAAGTACGGGGCGACGTTTTACGGCCGCCACACCAGCACTTAACACCTGCTGTTGTGAAGATTATAAATTCTGAAGGGACATATAATCGAAAAAGAATAAAAAATTAAAAAGAAGTTTACAAATAGCAAATCAGTTCAAAAAAAGAAAGAAAACTGCATAGCTTGAGATTCGAACCTACGAACCCCTGTTTGCAAGACCAGGTACATATCCATTAGACCAAAGCCCAGTACATCATATGTGGGTAAACAACAAAATAACAAGTCCCAATACAGCTTGGTTTACCTGTACATAACTATAAAAACATCAAGAGACGCACAAAGACAAAAGAAACATACAATAGGGGGAAGATGGAAGTACCGCCTTGACAAAGGTCACGGGGGGGGGGTTAAACCGGTTTTTGGGCTCCCAGCCTCACACTTATTCCACCCCACCCTAAAAGACGAACAGTGTAAATAAACGTATCCCCTCTCCGACTAATCTACAACAACCGCGACGGCAAATACAGTGGTAAAGTGCATGTATAACGAAAACATTTAAGTGAACAAAGTGTATCCACCTATCGCGAGTGCACTAAGTCAAAGAGAGGTTTCGATTCCTAACTTGTACGTGTACGTACACACACCGTCCAGTCGATTATGGTTACCCCATCGATAAAGCTGTGGTTACCTCGCGCAGCGAGAGTCGATTTAAAAGGTGAGTTTGTATTTTGCTCCTAAAGACTCTTAATTTCAGAAGATTGGCACTTCTTTGTATGCAGCCGTAAAAAGAAGTGTTTGCTGAACATGTTGGTGTAATATTTTCCCAATAGCATGCAGAATGGTGTATTAAATCAATGATTCAACGTGGATCAAGATGCCAAAACACCGTTTTTCTTTCCTTTGGACTGAATATCTCCGATGTATGACAAACTCACGTTAATCCAACGATGTTGAAGGTAAATCGAAGTATTTTTCTGTCCATCCTTTGACTACCATCTTGCTTTGTTCAAAATCAAGGTAGTTACAGGTGTTTTCGTGTACTGAGTTTATGCTCGAATGGATAAGGTTACCCAATATTGAAAATTTGTTGGTTAAGGTTCACCCTAATTCTGGGCGCATTTAGGCTAAGGTTACCCGACAATTAACATATGTAGTATTACAGCATCTAAAGACACAAACGTCGTATTTTTTCCCTTGAACTTGAAACATAAGACGCACAACTGTCATGTATAATCTGTTACTTGTGTTTAACCAATTATGTTCACAATCTTCAATTATCATTTCTAACGTGTAAATCGAGTTTGTACAAAGACGTACAACCTGATCGATTTCTCACAGTAAATATTTCCAAGTTTATTGTTTGAAAAAAACATTCTTTGTATTGAAGCACAAAACATGTAAACACAGGTCGGATGCTATATTTATCATGTGACACTTGGTTTGTGTCTGTACTGCATATCTTTATTATATCTATTTTTCCCTTTTGTATTAAAATATCTTCATTGCGCATAGCATTGCAAACAGTCAGGAGACGTTTAACCTGGGTCTACACGCAAAACTACGCTAACCCCTTATAATGTATTTATACTGTAAGGAGTTTGTCTAGTGTTGAATAGATCCATCATTCCCGTGCTAATAGTTTACAAAATGAAAGTTAATCGGCAAAAACAACACCACCAAAATCTATTGAGCATTTACTAAATTCCATTTGCTTTTAGGTTACCAACCATAACCATGGAGCGCTGCATGTACCAATGTTATTACTGCTATATGAAACACAATGCATTACCAGATATCATCGATCATCTAGTTGAAGCATACGATTCTGTATGTTTAAAGGGGCAACTGATAAAATTAAATTAAATTACTACAATAATTCTAAGATCTGAACTGTGTAAAACTTAATTCTTTAAGATAATTATAGATATTAATCGTCAAACGGAAATTGATATAGATCTACACGGACATATCTTTCTTTCTTCATCATATACTAGATATCCAACACTTCATGGAGGCGTAGACCTAAATCACAGGAGCATAGGACTGACTTAATTTGGTCCGAGTCACTCTGAGTACGAAAACGTCGGGGCCGAATCCATTTCCGTGTCTTGTTTTTAATTTTTATACGATGCTCGACAGTCTCTGGATATACTCGCATATGTCACATATATGATGCATAGCCAAATCAATTTCAAAATGCAGATATAACACTCTGTCTTCGAAGAAACAAACCAATGCGTCAAATATTAGATCTAGCTCGATTTATACTGTCTGAATAACAAAAATACTTGGAAAAGTGTAACGATGAAGATGTTTTCAAGGACGAAGTGTTTATTAATGATTCCACATAGGAGATTTGCAAAACATTCTTCAATATGTGCATTTCCTTGTAGCCGAAAGACCCTTTTCTAGAAAAAAGCAATTCCGTTTGCGTAAACGGATCGATTATTTGCGCTTTAAAAGTAATTCACCCATACATCTATACTCAAAATTAGTTGTGTATATATACACATTTGATACCGTGTTTGCATTGATAATAATTTTAGCAAATCGATAACCGTCCTTACAATAGAGTTAAATACGTTTATACATGTTGATAGTTCACCTAATTGTAAAGTCGTATAGGTGAACTTACGTTGTTGAATGTTGTCTTTGTACAAACTCGATTTACACGTTAGAAATAATAATTGTTGTGAACATAATTGGCTAAATACAATTTACAGAATATGTACATGACAGTTGTGGCTCTTATTTTTCAAGTTCAAGGGAAAACATACGACGCGTGTGTCTTCAGATGCTGTAATACTACATATGTTAGTTGTCGGGTAACCTTAGCCTAAATGCGCCCAGATTTAGGGTGCACCTTAACCACCATTTTTTTAATATTGTGTAACCTTAGCCGTTCGAGCATCAACTCAGTACACGAAAACACCTGTAACTACCTTGAATTTAAACAAAGCAAGATGATAGTCAAAGGATGGACAGAAAAATACTTCGATTTACCTTCAACATCGTTGGATTAACGTGAGTTTGTCATACATCGGAGATATTCAGTCCCAAAGAAAGAAAAACGGTGTTTTGGCATCTTAATCCACGTTGAATCATTGATTTAATACACCATTCTGCATGCTATTGGGAAAATATTACACCAACATGTTCAGCAAACACTTCTTTTTACGGCTGCATACAAAGAAGTGCCGATCTTCTGAAAGTAAGAATCTTTAGGAGCAAAATACAAACTCGCCTTTTAAATCGACTCTCGCTGCGCGAGGTAACCACAGCTTTATCGATGGGGTAAGCATAATCGATTGCACGGTGTGGTATATGTGTAAACTTTTTGCGTCATCATTTTGGAGTGTGACGGCATCAATATATGTGTAAATATCACCAGCCTTTGACGTTCTCAACATGTAGGATTGCTTGTAGATGTTTCAACAAAACGTGTAAGGTTATCATCGTTTAATGCCTATTTCCAAATGTTTTCTAGTAAAATGTGTTGATAGAATGATAGTGCCAACCCTTCTCTTCGTGTCGCAACACTTAATTTAATTGAGAAGTGAAACTAAAAGAGTTTAATATCATATTCCGTGACCCAGTTGAAAAGTTCATCTGGACCGAGCCATGTGGTGTTTTGTGTCAATTTGGCTTTGCACTGAATTTGTGTATGCTTCGTATTTGTGATTCAGTCTGACTGTCTGTCCGTCCGTTCGCCCACCCACACCCCCACCCAACCATCTGTCTTTCAAATCTGTCTGTCTGTCTGCCTGTGATCTTATGCTTATTTTGCTGTGATTGTTTAATACTGCTTTTATGCTAATGTAAGTCTATGTTCTATCTGTCTGTCTGTCTATCTTGACTGCCTGCCTATCTGTCTGTCTATCTGCCTGCCTGCCTGTCTGTCTGTCTGTGCGTATTCTGCCCGTCTGTCTGTATATCTATGATATTATCTGTCTTTCGATCTGTGTATCTATCTGTCTATCTGTATCAATTTGTCTATCTGTCTGTCTATATTTCAGTCTGTCTATCGATATTGTATATCTGTCTGTCTATCTATCTGTCTACCTCGTAACTACAGTTCCGGTTTATGAAAACTTTCAAATGGGCACCTTATTAAAGCTTTCGCAAATAGCTTTGAAATGCGTGATATTGATATACAGCACCTTCAAAAAGTACGATGCAAATTGGAAAATATTTAAGCATGTTAGCCATAATGATCATATATGGCTCTTTTGACCAAACAGATTATTTAAAATAGTTTGTTATCCAGATTATAAGCCATTTACGTTGTATCATATTATCTAAATATCATTCTGCCTAGTGAAAGTGTAGACTTAACGGGCATTCTGTTTGAGCAATCATGAATCGCCTCCGCGCTTGCAAGACCAGCGCCATGAGAGTACTATATCACGAAATGCAATACTGTGTTTTAAACGCGAAGTCATGTCGATGATATCACAATGATAGTGGTATAAGAGTACAATAGTGTTAATGCGACAGAATGTCATGTTATTACTGTCATACCCTGGCACTCGTGTAATCGGAACTCCTCGTCTTATTCCGGAATTGAGACAATTATTTGCATTTCAACAACATTCATTTGAAGATGCAAACAAAGAACCTACGTCATAGCTGCGAACATAACAGTTTCAGTTTTATTACTGGCAGTCAGCATTCAATAATGCATTTGGCCATTTACAAACAAATTATCAAACATGACAAAGGCATACAGCTACATACAAAGGCATACAGCTACATACATTTCAATATTCACAAATCAAACAAAGAAATGACAAACTATCACCCACATATAATGCT
Organism: Azorinus chamasolen; assembly: GCA_963576725.1. Classification (NCBI taxonomy): domain Eukaryota; kingdom Metazoa; phylum Mollusca; class Bivalvia; order Cardiida; family Solecurtidae; genus Azorinus; species Azorinus chamasolen. The sequence continues at coordinate 87,910,235 of OY755242.1, forward strand.
CACGTTCAAAATGTATAGGGCAGTTAGCATTTAAAGGGAGTTTTTGCGTACTTCAAATGCTTCATAAACATATATAGCTATTTTAAACATTACCTTTTTATTTTCAGAAGACATAAATCTACAGAATTTGTTAATTGAATACCATGATGTATAATAATTTCCTAAGGTAGAAGAACGAAGGACGGAATATTTTGGGCAGCAAAGTAGAAAATGATTAAACTACATTACAAGTACAAAATTTGAAAATGCGTTCATGTCTCGTGACACCAGTAAATCTTCCAGACTCTATTTCTAGATTATGCGAAGTTAATCTAAAGGATGTCAATTGCTTACGTAAACCATCGTCTTTAATATAGGTTAAGTAGTTCTCAAAACAGAACGTTGTTTTATATATTTTGTAATAATCGAGCTTAGAAGTATTATTTAGTAGCATGTTCCATGTTTGAATATACTGATCATGAATCCTAGATTTAACTTCCAACGGTAAGAGCAGCATAACATTCATATTGTTCCACACATATCCGAAACCAAGTCGATCTAGAATGATTTTACATTAGTTGTCGAGGGTTTAGAGTTCATATCATTAACTTGTTCGTTAAAAGTTCTATAGATTTGCCAAAAAATTATTTTTATAATTTTGACCAATATTTAAGTCCTCGCTCCTTTGCCAATTCTGTAAATGGAAATCTTCCTAATTCCCCACAAACAGCTTCGTTTGGAGTTTGTTGTCTTACTCCTAGTATACGTTTACAAAAATTCAAATGCAGTTTATCTATCTCTTTTATTTCATAAACTCATCAGACTTCCGAACCATATAAACGTATAGGCATTACAAGTGAATCAAACATCGATAATTTTGTTTTTATGTCTAATTGAACTTTGTAAAAAAATTGATAACAATCTGTTCTAGAGATGTAACAGCTTCTTTCATATTACCCCTGTATTGAAACTTTTTACCTAAGTAATTAAATGAGTCAACAATGTCTTGTTTTTCGCCATCTATAAACAATTAGTTTGGAGTATGTTGCTTACGACTTTGAAAAATACATTTTTTGTCTTATTTGTATTAATTTCCAATGCCCATTTTGTTGAAAATATATGGATAGAGTCAAGCTGTGTCTGTAAACTAAATGGAGCAGTCGTAAATAATGCTATATCATCCGCATACAGAAGCATGTACATGGACAAATAATTCAGATCATTCTCAGTAAGACTGTGCAAGTCTAGATTATTGCTTATATCATTAATAAAAAGGATAAATGATATCGGCGAGAGTTTCTCTTGCTTCAAGCCACGCGTTACATCGAAAAACTTGATGTTAGGATACAATTTTACACATGATTTAACATTTTTATACACAGACTTAAGCATCGTTATCAATTTGCAGCTTACACCAGAATTAAAAAAGTTTTATCCACAATGCGTCCCTATTTACTGTATCGAAAGCTTTCTCGTAATCAATGAAAGCACGATATAATTTAGATTTATTTTGTATCACTTTCTGAATAATACAATGTGAAATAAAAATACAATCAACTATACTGTGGTTTCCCCTAAAGCCAAATTGATTTTCATCGAAAACAGTTAAGCTAATATATTAACAAGTGTAATTCCTCTGTAGTTACCCGGGTCTCCACTGTCTGCTTTCTTAAATATCGGTACAATTACACCGGTACACCAGCTATCAGGATATATCCCAGAGTCATATATTTTATTGAATATCAGACGGATATATTGAATAATTAAATCCTTACAATCGATAAAGAAGTCCGCAACATTACCGTTATAATTGCTACTCTTATTTCTTTTAAGCGTACTTATACCATTTAAAAAAGGACAGTCAAGTTCCTCGATATGAATATCTGTGTGATCAGAATTTATATTATTTTTGTCGTGCCGAATGTCGCCGAATGAGATATTTAACAGTGATTTGAAATGTTCAGCAACTTCAGTTATAGTTACGTCAGAATAACAGCTTTTCTTCTTGTTTTTTATACTTATCTATATACTTCCAAAACACCACGTATAGAAAAAAAACAGCCGCCCGAACAGCAACACAAGAAAACACAGCAAATGTACATAACTAGCAAAAACATAAAGAGACATAGTGGTCAAGACTGGAATGTACAACAAAGTCCGAGCGATCACCAGTTAAAATCACCTGTCAGATACACATCGCCGCTATAGCTGTATATCATTATATCACTATTCAGTTGTTCAAAAAAGTTATATTCAAATAATTCTGAGTCAGTGTTTTTCTATACACAAGAGTCTTCTGGTGGAATGTAACACGTACACAGGTAGATATCATTGTCTGATCCGAAGTATTCTTTCTTAAGTTATATCCAAATAATACCATTATTATTCGTTGTCACTAATTCAATTTAGATTATGTTCTTGTTCCTGCTGACAAGGCATCAAACAATGTAATCATTATTTGAAGATTGTATTATGTTGATGTTTTAAAGAAGGAACTAACTGATTCAAAAACTTATATAACAATTCAAACACCTGAAAAAGATATAGTCTCGGAACATGTAAATATGTGCAATAATTTTAAGTCTGGTCCTAACATAAAACAACATAAACTTTCTACTTTGTACTGGATTCCGAAACTACATAAAAAACCTTATAAGGCGCGTTTTATTGCCAACTCTAGCTGTTGTACCACTACTAAATTATCTATACTTTTGACGTCCTGTCTTACTACGATCAAAGAACATGTAAAACGCTACTGTGATAAAATATGTGAAAATTCTGGTATTAATGTTTTTTGGTCCATAAAAAATTCAAATGATGTTTTAACAAAACTTGAAAATGAACAATATAACATTTCTTTACTGAGCTCTTATGATTTCTCTACACTCTATACTACTCTACCTCACCATCTTATAAAGGATAAACTTATTAAATTAATAGAAAAAACCTTTGCCAGAGAAAACAAAATGTTCATTGCTTGTAATGTTCAACGTTCATTCTTTTTGAATTCAGAAGTTGAACATTACACAATGTGGACTTGCCTTGATGTTTGTAGATCTCTTACCTTTCTTTTAGATAATATATTTGTGCGTTATGGGGATACCATATATCGTCAAGTTGTTGGTATACCCATGGGTACAAATTGTGCCCCTCTTGTTGCAGATTTGTTTTTGTATTGCTACGAGAGAGATTTTATGCTTAGCTTAAAACCTGATACACAGACCGATATTGTTAATGCTTTTAATAAAACTGCATGTTTGGTTATCGACCCTTTTACAGTCGGTAGCTACGCTTCCCTCTTTGCTTGCGCGATGACAGGCCGAGGGTAGTACTCTATGATGGTATACTCTTAAACTTGGATACAGGAGGAGCTTACCAGACTCATGTATTATTTTTTCCCTGTCGTGCCCTTAACGGCTTACCTGCAGGTGCTCTGACTTCAGCAAAGTCATTGAGTACATATTTGACGGATTGTCACAGTTATTATGCTATGTTTTACATGTTGTCCTGTGTTCACCGTCGTCTATGTTGTGGGTAAGTCCAGCGGGGATACCTTTATTTACAATATTTGTAAAGCTAGGGTGACTTTGAGAGAAGTGCGAGGTTAGGACGTCCGTAAACCGGTTTAAACCCCCAGTGGTGTTTTTGCTGCTGACCGTGCCAAGGCGGTACTCTCTTTGTCACCCTTCCTTTTGTTTGCCTTGCGTCTTTGTGCTTGTGGTTTGTTCATGTTGTGGAACGTTTGTCCCTGGTTCTTGTGTCTCTTTTGGTGTTTTCTGTGTTCATTTCGTGTGTGTGTGTGTGTGTGTGTGCGTGCGTTTGGGTGTGTGGTTGTGTGTGTGTGTGTGTGTGTCATGCTGTCTATCGGTGTTTTGGTGGTGGTTGCGTCTTGCATGTGGCTTTGCCTGCTTGACTTTACTACTTTTCCATTCAAGGTATTTAGACGATATTTTGAATTTAGATAATCCTTATTTTGATACTATGGTTTCTTCAATTTACCCAAAAGAACTGTCTTTAAACAAAGCTAATCAATCTGACATCAATGCTTCATTTTTAGATTTGAATCTTTCAATTACAAATGATAAAGTTTCGTCCAAAGTATACGATAAAAGAGAAGATTTTAATTTTAAAATTGTTAATTATCCTTTTCTAGATGGGGATGTACCACGTTCTACATCTTATGGGGTTTATATTTCTCAACTTATTAGGTTTGCCCGAGCCTGTTCTTTGCTTGAAGATTTTAACAGACGTAATTTAGTTATAACTGATAAACTTCTTAAGCAAGGTTACAGATATCACAAACTTCGGAAAACGTTTTCTAAATTTTATTATCGAAATTTACCTCTCATTAGTAAATATAATTGCAATCTACGGACGTTACTGCGACAAGGCATTTCTCAACCAGAATTTTATGGGGATGTTATCTACAAACTTAGGAAAATTCGGGGTCATATCCATTTTCATGATTTGTTTATAAAACGCATTAAAACATTTAAAAAGAAAGGTTATGATCCTATTATATTGCAACGCACTGCATGTTTGGTTATCGACCCTTTTACAGTCGGTAGCTACTAGTCGACGAGCCAGTAGGGTTGGTCGGTACCATCTCAGGGGAATAATTCTCATTGTGATTTTCAACATCATATACATCTATTGAGTTGGAAAATATGTGATAGCATTGCATCGATGGTAGCTTTCTATGTTTTATTGCGTTTTATTTTATTCTATACAATATCGGCATTTCGAGACAAAATTATCATTGAAAAGTAAAGCTAAAGATTTCAGATTTACAACATTTGGTATCATACCCCAACAACGAGATTATGATGGTATACCTGAATCAGGTTGTCAGTCTGACTGTCCTTCCATCTGTCCACCCCATATGTCCGTCCGTCTATCTGTCCATCCATTCATCTATCTGCCTGTCTGTCCATTTATAGACGCAAGTTTCCATATCTACAAGTTTGCTTAAAACTTGATATTCTTATTAGTTTAGTAACCAACGCACCTGCTAACTATGCCTACCCCAGTATACTGGGGATACATATTTTTGTGTGCGGCGTCCGTCTGTCTGTCAATCCGTATGTCTTCAACGCTGCCTCCACTTCCGCCCGTCCGTTCGTCTGTCCGATTTTATTTTATCCGTGCGGTTTCTCCAAAACTTTTGATCGGATATTCATGAAATTTCATAGAAGAGGATTTATCTTATTCCAGTTCCGGTTCGATGATTTTCTGTAGTTATTGGACTTTGATTTTCATGTCCCCCCCAACGGCGGGCATATAGTAATCGCATTGTCCGTCCATTAGTCTGTCCGTCCGTCCTTCCATCCGTCAGTCCCAAATTTCGTGTCCCATCTATAACTCTATAATCTGTGAATGGATTTCAAAATAACCTGGCACAAATGTTCACCACACAAAGACGACGTGTCGCGTTCAACTCCCTGGTCCATTGGTCAAAGGTCAAGGTCATCCTTCAGGGTCGAAGGTCGGGGGCATAGTGTTTCACAGACACATCTTGTTTTACATTGAAATTTTGTCCTCGCGGTTTCTCCAAGACATATCTGATTTTCATGAAGCTTAATAGGATTGATCAGCACTATGCCTAGTTGTGCTTATATTATTCCTGGTCCGGTTCGGTGATTTTCTAAAGAATTCTAGGACTTTGAAAATTGTATATGGGAAACTTTGTCCGCGCGGGGGTGGGGGATCAGTTTTTGTATAAATCAATTCTAGTTTCATTTGAACCTGATCATTATTTATTTATTTGTCCAGTTTCCACTTTATCCAAAGTAAATTAGTAGCCTGTAAGATGGGGTATGGCGGGGTGTCCGTATTGGTTTACATATTCCTAGGTGAACTATGGGTCATTTTTGATGGACATCTGTGTCAATCTAACATACATGCTTTTAGTGATTTCATTGTCGCACGGAGGTATCCAATACGGTTCCAACACAAGACAGATAAATTACATTTTTGCATTTATGATCAGGATTTTAATATGTAGGCTGGTGAATGGCACATCTGAATGACATGTTGTTTAAAATTCGACCTCTTAAATCCAGAAATGGAAGGAGAACGTCGGATATCTGTACTATTTCATTTTTGTCGTACCCTTTATTACTTTTCTACAGTTACTCTGTTTGCAGCTCAATCATTGAGTACACTAGCGATAGGTGGATACAGTATGTTCAATTAAATGTTTTTTTGTTATACATGCACTTTACCACTGTATTTGCTGTCGCGGTTGTTGTAGATTAGTCGGAGAGGGGATACGTTTATTTACACTGTTTGTCTTTTAGGATGGGGATGGAATAAGGGTGAGGTTGGGCGCCCATAAACCGGTTTAAACCCCCGGTGACTTTTGTCACTGACCGTTCCAAGGCGGTACTTCCATCTTCCTCCTATTGAATGTTTGTTTTGTCTTTGTGCGTCTCTTGTTGTTTTTTCTACCCATGTACATTTGCTGTTTCCTTGTGTTGCTGTTCGGGCGAGTGTTTGTTCTGTATGTGGTATTTCCTGCATGACTCATTTTTGTACTTTTAGAACAAGAGGCAGTTGAGTTAAAAAGTGATCAAAAACCCTCAGTGTCCTTTCTCTGAAAACGTTTTTCTCTGATCGTGGTCACTGACACATAGGCTACAGAAAATATATTACCATATCATTGTTCTGCAAGATCTTCTTCAACATGATTCCCATTAGACTGAGGTTAAAGGGCTTGCCCCAAGGTTATTACAAAGGTTTTGGTATGATCCAAGTTTCACATTATTTTTGCTTTACACTTGGCATATGAGGGTAGCTCCAAGATCTGGTGATAGGATAATGTATGGATCTGCTAATAGTAATTCTGACTGGGAATGTTGAAGATCCAGAGAACAAGAGCGTTCTTCTGCCCTCCCACAATCTCTCCTGTTGGATCATTGATTGTCCTATATGGCAAATGAATGATAAAACTGACATAAAGCAAACATACATAGCAAACAATAGCCCTACTCACAAATACATGTATTCTCACCGGCTACTGACATTAGTGTAGAAAGTCATTATAGGCATTCACAAGTTTAAGAAACAGACATCCCAATAATTCAATAATGTTCCAAAGTTGGTTGCCTGACCAATGCACAAATAACATTGCCTAAGCTATAATAATTTGGAAAATTTGGATTCTGAATTACAACCTGGTCGTTTGTAATTTTGCGAGTGCTATGCAAAGTATTCGCTGCATAGTTGTTGAAGATTGCCCTCCATCATCGCACAGCAAAGGTCGCGTCTGGCATGACATACAAATTTACGGTGAATGTAGGAGACAGACAAATGGCTGCACTTCATGTAACAATTTGAAGCAGATCTCCTATTTCTAACCAATTTAAGGACTATGCTTAGGGGTTTTCTTTCCTGGTTGGCAATCCCTCTGTGCTTGTCTTACTATTATAATAAAGGGAGTGCCAATGCAAAGGTACACATGAACTTATATTTTAATAGTGCTGGTAATCTTCCTGATGTCATGGAGTCATTGCTCCATTCCCGCATCTCTTATATAGTGGGACGCTGGTGTATGTATCAGCAGGAAAAGCCAAATACATTGCGAAGTATTCTGTGTTCTCTGGCCAGCTTATAAAACCTGATTTACTACTTCAATTGCATGGTCAGACGTTCATCTACTTCATCCAGTTAGTACTGAAGTGTCGAGACCTTCTTAGTGTCATTAAAAGTGTTTGCTGTATATTTCTATTGCCAATGCAATGGTTGACTCTATTTACTTAGAAACCTCTCCAAATGCTTCCTAGTCTGTTTAATCGTTATGCTTAGCATCTGATGACCAGATTCTCTACTTCGATGTCATCACCACAGTTCTTGATTGATTTTCTCTTTAAAATTAGAACATAATGTATATAATCTTTCATGGCCAAACATGTTATACCACATTGATAATTAATTTCTGTTTGAGCAAACTCTATCATACCGATATCTACTATTGCAGCACGATAACATGTACTTGGACATTGTTTACACTAGTCAATTGCTTCTGCAAATCTAACTAATGTGTTATTGTTGCTTATGTTTAGCACATCATGAATTCCTTTATAGCCATTATGTTTCCAAATGGATAACAGACTGTCAATGTTTTAATATATTTTCATTACTCTGTCTTTGCTGTCCAAATGTATCACCAGTACCCGATGAAAGATTATTAAATCTTTGACATTTGCCATCATGTGCTAATAGATGCATTAGAGACAGCATTGGATGGAACAACTCTGAATTCGTTTATTCTGTATATGTATAGAATTGAAAACTGAAACCTATATCCAGCAACATTTATCTGACATCGGACCAACCAGTCCACCTTAGTACCATTTTGAAAGTCTTTGGTATGACCCGATCAAACTCACTACGTCCTGCCCGAAAACGAACGCTGTACCGACTGAGCTAACTGAAATGCTGGCCTTAACTCGACCAATGGACAAACTAACGGATGGTCAGACAAAATATGTTTTACTTCAAATTACCTTGAAGTGAAAACAGAATGTCTGTATAAGCATGATTGATATGGTAATCACCATTTTATGCTCCTATAAACCCGATATGTCCCGCAACGTTTATGTTTCCATCTCCTCATACACCAATGGGGGCTTTGCTTCAAACCTTCACAAATTGGCAACCTTGATGTGAAAATTACCATTAAGAAGGAAATGTTTGTTATGACCATTGTATCCAGAGTTACTGGTCTTGGCAACTTTCTTCACTATAAAGCATATAAATGCATAAAACTTTCACAGATAAACAACTTGATGTGAAGATGGGGAATTGTGTAGTAAGCAAAATTATGGGACTTTGTTTTTTCTCTCTCACTAAAATGCATACTTGATGACAATATCATCATAAGGAAGGAGGGGAGTGGATCCATTTCCTATAGATCAAGTTGTAATGCTTATTGATGAATAATAAATATATAAGAGTATATCATGAATAAGCTAGCTCTGAAGTGGTTTATCGGATATTTATAGTTTACATGCTACATACAAGTTTCATAAAGGGACATAATTTAGCCTAAACAATGTCTGGGTTCTGGCTCAAAGGGTTTTCATCGTTAATTTTGTCGTTGATATAATGATAATGAAATGCTGGTGAAATTTCATGGGGCTAACTCTTAAGATACTTCAGTTTTGGCACAATTTGATTGTATGAAAGTTTTAAACGGGACATAACTCTGAAAATTTGCATTAAGAGATGCTAGATGTAAGGGTTCTAGTCTGAAGTCAATTCTTTGCCATCATCACTGAATATAAATATGAAGTTTTATGAGCCTAGTTATAAAGATGATGAATGTATGCAAAACTCCGGAGAATTTTTACTTCTGCAAAATACATATGAATGTAAACACAGTTCCATGTACATATGAGCAAGAATTTACTTAATATAAGCCACTTTTGTGAAAAAATAAAAACATAAATGAAATATGTGTAACTACAACTACAAGCCTTTCAATTTTCAAGTAGATACAGTGTGTAACAAGAGAGAGACATCAGTTTGAAATTTAATGATGTCTTTTCTTTAATGCTAGATTTAGAACACACTAATTTTTACCATAGGGTTAAAATTGGTGAAAAAAATACAAAAAGCTACCACCGATTTACTGCTATCACATATTTTCTGATTCTAGACACTTATATCTTACCAAAAAACATTGATATCATTATTCCCCAAAGATGGTACCGATGGCCAAATTTTGGGCCTCTGGCTCATGGCCTATACGCTTCCCTCTTTGCTTGCGCGATAACAGGCCGAGGGTAGTACTCTATGATGGTATACTCTTAAACTTGGATACAGGATGAGCTTACCAGACTCATGTATTACTTTTTCCCTGTCGTGCCCTTAACGGCTTACCTGCAGGTGCTCTGACTTCAGCAAAGTCATTGAGTACATATTTGACGGATTGTCACAGTTATTATGCTATGTTTTACATGTTGTCCTGTGTTCACCGTCGTCTATGTTGTGGGTAAGTCCAGCGGGGATACCTTTATTTACAATATTTGTAAAGCTAGGGTGACTTTGAGAGAAGAGTGAGGTTAGGACGTCCGTAAACCGGTTTAAACCCCCAGTGGTGTTTTTGCTACTGACCGTGCCAAGGCGGTACTCTCTTTGTCACCCTTCCTTTTGTTTGCCTTGCGTCTTTGTGTTTGTGGTTTGTTCGTGTGTGGAACGTTTGTCCCTGGTTCTTGTGTGTCTTTTGGTGTTTTCTGTGTTCATTTCGTGTGTGTGTGTGTGTGTGTGTGTGTGTGTGTGTGTGTGTGTGTGTGTGTGTGTGTGTGTGTGTGTGTGTGTGTGTGTGTGTGTGTGTGTGTGTGCGTGCGTGCGTGCGTGCGTGCGTGCGTGCGTGCGTGCGTGCGTGCGTGCGTGCGTGCGTGCGTGCGTGCGTGCGTGCGTGCGTGCGTGCGTGCGTGCGTGCGTGCGTGCGCGCGCGCGCGCGCGCGCGCGCGCGCGCGTGCGTGCGTGCGTGCGTGCGTGCGTGCGTGCGTGCGTGCGTGCGTGCGTGCGTGCGTGCGTGCGTGTGTGTGTGTGGTTGGGTGTGTGGTTGTGTGTGTGTGTGATGCTGTCTATCGGTGTTTTGGTGGTGGTTGCGTCTTGCATGTGGCTTTGCCTGCTTGACTTTACTACTTTTCCATTAATTGAACAAATTATCTTTGTGATAAACATTAATATCTCCACTGTGACGTTTTGCTCTACGTTTAAACTAAAGGTATGTGACAGGAAAATGAACAGTGTCCGTCGGTATTTATATTAGAGATTTTAAAGTTCCATGTCTCTGTAAAAAGAAGCACATCATATTGGCATACAATATTTAAAAAGTCAGCATCAAGAAGTTTGTTCCTAATGCCCTGAACTTTCCAAAGAACTACACGCAACTGCTTCCCGTCGTCCCCCTAATAACCCGTAAAAGTACAAAAATGAGTCATGCAGGAAACACCACATACAGAACAAACAGTCGCCCGAACAGCAACACAAGGAAACAGCAAATGTACATAACTATAAAAACAACAAGAGGCGCACAAGGGGGAAGATGGAAGTACCGCCTTGGAACGGTCAGTGACAAAAGTCACTGGGTGGTTAAACCGGTTTATGGGCGCCCAACCTCACACTTATTCCATCCCCACCCTAAAAGACAAACAGTGTAAATAAACGTATCCCTTCTAAAGTTTATCGTATCGAAGTACTGCTTTATGGTTTGACTCTTTTGCCTCTATTAGTTATGGAATGAGTTACTTTCTCCTTTCTTTTATGGCTTTCGGGCATTGATCACTGGCTTTGATACCCAGGGTCTCGCTTTGCTCGTGAATGCGTTGTTTATAGAATATGCTTATAGATTCTGGAGCTTGAGTCCCTAAGGCAGTCTCCTGCTGTTTTCAAAATCGTTCCGGAATTCCCACGACACTATTCGAACTAAATTGGCATTGTTGTTCGTTTTGCATACATCACCAGTGGGGAGAAGGAGACTTACAAGATGGTTAACGGATCTCCATTTCCCCCTGACCTGGCTTGCACCTTAGAGAGGAAACTACAACTTCGCATCATGAGAAGCAGAAGTTTACGGGTAATAAGCAAGTGAAAAGCACCGATTGTGGCCATGCTATATGGCAATCAATGCCGTATAACGTGGTCACAAACGTTGCGTTTGACGTTTGAATATATTTTAATACCACTATAAAGCAACCGCCCATATCAAGCTTGGCAGTCCCCAGCCGGTCGATGAATGACAACATAGTAAAGCCAATTGGTGTCCTGCCTCAGGTTATCTTCCACTTTGGGTGCAAGAGGATAGGTCGTCATGTATGCTGGTGGAATGGCTAAAGACATGCTATACGGCAAACAAACTTCCAAGTAAGCGATCTGTTGGATGTATACCCCACTCAGGGACGCAGCAGGAAAAGCTAGGAAGACGCTACAGTTGACTGCAACAGAAGTCACGATGTACTCTATGGGGCAACTCAAAGCAGGCGAGGAGCAGATTCACAGTGTGGCAAAGGTGAAGGAAGCGCATCCATAACTAACTACACCTATACCAGATGTAGCAGGAACTGTTACCCCCATATAGGACTGGTCAGCCAATGGGTTCTTCACAACAGCAGGTGTTAAGTGTTTGTGTGGCGGCCGTAAAACGTCGCCCCGTACTTCATTCTCAGTGTTGTTATACCTTCTGATCCTTCGAGGTCATGAATTTCAGTACTTCTTGTTCTGAAAATTGAATACCGCTTAAGCCGGTGCTAGGGGGCGTGAGCAGTGTTGCACTTTCAATTACTGTTCATGAACAGACTCAATAAAACCGAGTCTGCAATTTTCTCTTCTTGTGTTGCAATTTTTGCTCTCGGGGATCACCTCCTTTCAGAATTTACATTGACCAACAGAGGGTTACTATAAGAGAATGTAATTACAATAGTTCAGTCTCTGCTATCGATATATAATTATCACATCACATCCAATAAATTTGATCCCATACCATGCAGCCCATTACTAATATATTCTATCTACCAACCAATGCCGTCTTGCCATTCCATTCTGCCTACAACCCACCCTATTTCATTTCATTCTGTCCCGTCGAATCTGAACTCATCCCATCCTATTCACTAATATCAAATTCATGGCATCCGATCGTATTCCATCAGCTCATCACACATCATGCACCTTTATTTCATTTGTACAATACCATAGCATATATTGTTATATTGATTGTTTCTGATATGCGGTTTCTCCTGCTTGACTTTACTACTATTTTATTTATTGTAAAGTGCATAATGTTGTTCTAATCTTCATGTATTTAAGTTTATGTGTAGGTATATGTCAAGTTGTGCAGTGCTATAGTCTGGTAAAAAATCATGCATAGCTTAACAATAATAGCATGGTATGTTAGTCCAAATGTTATGTTGTTACAATTGTAGGCGACAATGTTTACATCGGAGTTAGTGTTCAAATGAGAGAATCATATACAATGACAGTTCATTAATCCTCGGGTTAACTATTTAGTTAAAAAACTTTAGCTTGTTTTGCTTTGCACATTAAATCTTGCCGAATCCTTGTACCGATATATCCAATATATGCTTATTCTACAAACTGAATGGAAGGAAAGAATGAGTTTAAATTCCAAACAGTAATAAAATATGTTCTCCCACGACGGTGCACTAAATGAAGAAAACGAGGCAAAAGAATAAAGGAGGTACGAGTTGATCAATTGACATTTTATAGATTTTTATCGTTGGAATATGACCTGATAATTGTTTACATTGTAAAGCAAGTTAGGTAGCGAGGGATGCTTACACGGACAATCGTCTACGTGGTATAAGACCTTTTTATTTCAAAGGTGACACATAGCCACCTGCAAAATAAAATAGGTCTTCAATCAACCTTTAGACAGATACCCATGACAAATAGGGTAGATCCTGGCTGAATTGCTCTCTTATGCGTGATTGAGTTGCACCAAAACTACTTATTTTGATAGTGATCAAGTACTCTGTTTTGTTCCATATATACATTTTATATAATTGTGTACAGTGCTCCCTCTCTACAACGACACCCTTTGGGATACGAACATTGTATGTGTTGTTCAGAGGGAGTTATTATAGGGAGGGAAAATCAAACATAATTAGCTTGTTTTCAGATCCCCAGATAAGGTGTATTTCGAGAACTAAAACCGTTATGCCTCCATCAAACCCTATGTTGTGACCACTCTTTAGAATCGTCACAACGTGACGATTCTAAAGAGTGGTCACAACATAGGGTTTGATGGAGGCATAAAGAAAATACGATGGGAAAAGGTTGTTTCAGGAGCCTTGCTGTTTCGGAAACAGTGACATGCGTTGTTGTAAGGAGGGAATCGTTATTGAGAGGGCCGTTGTAGGGAGGGAGCACTGTATATCCGTCTTATGCAAATAACTATGCAGATCCTGATTCAATTGCTCCTTCAGGTGTGATTTGTCTATACTCCTTGAGAATATTGATGAGGTGCATTTAATCCAAAAGGATAACAAGCATAGCTAGAGCGTGTTCTTCTGTTAACGATTTTAATAGTCGAACTTTCTCTCAGTTTAACTGAAAATCTGCTTAAGCAACGATATAGGTATCCTAAACTAACTTTCTCTAAATTTTATCATCGAAATATGTTCATGTATTGGCATATGTAAGTGCAATTTGAAGGTGATCTTGAGACAAGGTATTTCACATCCGGAATTTTATAGTAATGTGATTTACAAACTGAACGAAGGGGATTGGAAATCTCTGAGATTTTTACACTACGTACCGTAAAAGTTTGTCATGGGGCGGCTGTTCAACGGCTGTTGTTTTGTATGTGGTGTTTCCTGCGTGACTCATACATGTATTTTTCGTAAAATCGATGGAAATAACCATTTTCTTACTTAATTCATGAAATGTATTAAAATTTCATTAAAAAGGGATATGATCCTATAGTACAACAACATACTGCAATATATCGAGATTGCAAGAGCACGATTTCGCTGTCGTTGTCTCGTGCTAGTGCAACCGGGATATTTGATATCATCATTGGATCTTTAAAATCTGGTGTTATCTTTATCGTGATTCCGTACGCTTACGTTCTCGACCGTTACAAGTTAGAGGACGAAATCACAATGGCCCTAACGGAATTTCGTAAAACGGAATAAGAATTTGCCAAGTGATCGTAACTCCATATTTAACTATGGTAGTGTAAAACGCATTTTTTGTCACGATATACGTTCAACATCAGATCGATATACGATATATGTACGAACCATAAAAGTTATGTAAAGTTATAGCAGACGAAATGAGTTAACACTTCGCTTGCTATTCTCGTCAATATACCTACCTGTAAATAGTGAAGATTTAACCCGATTTAAACGAACAAAAGAATCGTAAGGGATGAGTGTAGGTTTGGTTTTTATCGGATGTTACTAAGCTTTAACAATATTTAGGACAGTTGCCTCTCGGACAATTGCCCCTTAGCACAACTTCCCTTCAGGATGATTGCCAATTTATATATATTTATAACCAATGGGCAGTTGACCGCTGTGGCAATTATGGCAAGGGGCAATTGTCCAGGAGGCATTTTTCCGACAGGCAATTGTCCTAAAGGAACTTGTCCTTAGGGGCAATTATCCGTACCGTGCCCCGTAAAGTATAGGTATGATATACCATACACGATATAAGTATGATTTACTGCCCTTCTACATATGTACGATATTAGATATACGCACACACGATTTAAGTAAGATATAAATTCTGAAGGGAGGTGATCCCCCGAGAGCAAAATTTGCAACAAAAAATGAGAAAATTGCAGACTCTGTTTTATTAAGTCAATAATTGAAAGTGCAACACTGCTCACGCCCCCTGTCACCGGCTTAATCGGTATTCAATTTTCAGAACAAGAAGTACTGAAATTCATGATCTCGAAGGATCATAAGGTATAACAATAAGATGAATTTGACAACAAATACATTCACACTAGTGTAGTCCATATATGACTTCATCATTATATTTATGACATTATCATTATTTGTAGTTTAAAATATCGGTTACAAAAGGGTGAATAAATGAGTGTCAGTGTGGTATGGCGAAACACGTGGTTAAATAAATATTTATATATGATATCGTATCATTCGCCTTATCAGGGTAGGTGGTAGGCGAGTGGTTATGGTCTTCAACTTAAATTCCCTGAGCATCTCACTGCTGTGTTTCGAAACCTGGGTCCATGCTTATAAAACTTTTAGTTGAGTCTGAGTTCGTTCTCAAGTTTTTGATTGGTCAGATTTGAGCCTTTAGCTCAAATCTGACCAATCAAAAGCTTGAGAACTCAAATCTGACCAATCAAAAGCTTGAGAACGAAATCAGACTCAACTAAAACGTGCTATAAGCATGGACCCTGTTCTTGGCATTCCAGCTGGCTGCCGTTAGGTCGGTGGTTCTCCCTAGGTGTTCTGTGCACGAAACATTGTAATTAACATTGCGGATAACCCGGAGAGAGGATACAGAGAAGCCCGAGCGCGATGTCCTACGCTTATTATCGACAAAGTTTCTCTGTTTTTCAGGGTTGCCACAAAACAGAGGGAACAAAATTCCCTGATAATTCCCTGACATTTCCCTGACATAATTTCAAATTTCCCTGACACATTTCATCGCGAAATTTTAGTCTTTCTGTCATAATTTATTTAATATGTTATGGATTGTTTAAAATCTACAAAATTTAATCTCATGTTTTCAAAATTCCCTGACAATTCCCTGACATTTGCCTACAATTTCAAATTTCCCTGACAGTTCTCAAAATTCCCTGACAATTCCCTGACCTTGAAAATTTTTAGATTTCCCTGACTTTTCCCTGACGCGTGGCAACCCTGTTTTTAGATGCCCAGCGTAAAGCCTATGTGACACAATAACAACGTAGTCGAGATAGATTTTCAAACGTGATTATAATGTTTCATACCCCACAAGTATTAAAACTCTCGTATCCCATTTGCAGTTTTCTTCATGACTTGCAATCTGCATTAAGCAACCACCTGCACAAGAAAAAAACTTAATTATTCTTCATAAAACTTCTGGTTTAGAGGGGCTTTACTGTATATACAAAGTGTGAAATATGGAAATGAAATACGTACATGAATATAAAACATTCATTACAGCATTTTTTGTTCACTTCATAAAATAGGAGGGTTGTTTACGTATTTCAATGGTCAAATGTTTTCCACAAAAGACATGGATTGGGATTCCAGTTTACTCCACTGCGCACAGGATTACCACGGAGCTAGTTATACCCCCACAAACAGAGTTTGAGGGGGATATACTGGAATCAGCCTGTCGGTCGGGCGGTCGGGCGGTCGGTCGGTCGGTCTGTCTGCAAAATCTTGTACGGCGAACTCCTCCTTCAGTTTCAACCGGATTCACTTGACACTTGGCATAATTGTTAATTAGGAGTAGTAGATGTGCAAGATACAAATTTCAGGTCTCTGTGACCTTGACCTTGACCTTTGGCCTTGAAATTGGTCTTGAAATTGGCAGGCAAAAGCTTGTACTTTGAACTCCTCCTTCACATTCAACCTGATTCACTTGATACTTGGCATAAATGTTACTCAGGAGTAGTAAATGTGCAAGACACAAAATTCAGGTCTCTGTGACCTTGACCTTGACCTTTGGCCTTGAAATTGGCAGGCAAAATCTTGTACTTTGAACTCCTCCTTCAATTTCAACCTGATTCACTTGATACTTGGCATAAATTACAGAATTTTCTCTATTTGAACTTTGAGTATTTTTGTTATTTGGTCCTGTTACATGTTCAAAACTTGGATTTGCAATCAAGGCTGCCGTGTGGGGGTATTCATCACCTTTAGTGATAGTTCTAGTTGGTACAACGGTTGTTATAGACATGTGAACCCCAATGGTCTGTATGACCCTGGTGTCGAAGGGGATAAATTAATGCATTATAATTCTCAGATCGGGGACAGAGCCATGCAAATGAAAGTTAGACGAAATATACAATGACAGTGTAATGAATATACTAATAATTATACAAAGAGTGCATGCATGGATTGAAGAAGCATGTGTGTTTATTTCGAATATTAAATACAGTATAATTATATATCACAGATGGACAAGATAGCTCGGATATTGCTAATCGCGACTAACTCAATGTCTGCAAATAGCTATACATAGCTAATGTTATATTGTTATACATGCTTTGAATAAACTTTTATTGTATTGTATTGTGTTGTACTCCCATATGCAAACATCTTTAAACAAGAGGCGACGCCCAGTAAAGCGTCGCATCACAATTCAACCATTGTCTTAACATCTCTTAAACCAGTGGGGGCAATTATCCGCACCGTGCCCCGTAAAGTATAAGTGTGATATACATGTACCATACATGATATAAGTACGATTTACTGACGTTCTACATATGTACACACGATTTAAGTAACATAAAAGATGAATTTGACAACAAATACGTTCACACTAGTGTAGTCCATATTTATGACATTATCATTATTTGTAGTTTAAAATGTCCTTTAAGAACGGCGAATAAATGAGTGTCAGTGTGGTATGGCGAGACACGTGGTTAAATACAATATTTATATATAGCATTGTATCACTTGCCTTACCAGGGTAAGGGGTTGGCGAGTGGTTATGCTCTTTGACCTAAAGTCACTGAGCCTCTCACTGCTGTGTTTCGAAACCCGGTCTGGGCCTTCCAGCTAGCTAGCGTTAGGTCGGTGGTTCTACCTAGGTGTTCTGTTCACGAAAACCCTATAATTTGTTCCATGCACGGGTACCTGTGACATCTGTATTAGCAAGTCGGAGTGACTTGTCGCTTTTATTTATAGATGACCCGTAGATTGGGATAATGACACTTTTGTATTAGGTGAACTCAGCATTGCACTATTTGATTTAATCACTGCAATGTATAGGCAATCGGACTTCGTGTCTAACCAACAGCACGAGCCTCACGAGAAATTGACTCGTCAATTTAAGCAAAACCCTTTTGTATAGAATGGAATAGTTTGGAAAAACCAAATCTATAAATAAAAGCGACAGGTCACTCCTACTTGCTAATAGTTAGCTGGACGTCGTGATAAGACAGTTGTTAAACCCTTTGCAAAGGAGCAAAGGAACAAAGAGACAAAGCCTTATCAGAATCATGATAAGGGATCAAATCACCTACGTTCATTCATCGGTCCGTATGAACATATGTTTATCTATCCACTTGTCCGCATGTCTGTCTGTGTTTGTTTCTGCTCACAATGGCCCAAAGGGAAAATGATACAGAGAAACTCGTGGGCGATACCCTACTCATATTATCGACAAAGTTTATCTGGTTCTTTTAGATGACCAGTGTCAAGCCTATGTGACACAATAACAACGTAGTCGAGATAGATTTTCAATCGTTATTATAATGTCCCATACCCCACGAGTATTTATACTCTCGTACCCTTTTGCAGCTTTCTGCATGACTTGCAATCTGCATTAAGCAGTCTCCTGCCTGAAAGACCTAAATTGTTCTTTATAAAAACTTCTGATTTAGAGGGGCTTTACTGTATATAGATATAAAGTTTGAATTATGGAAATGAAATACATGTACATAAAACATTAATTATAGCAAACTTTGTTTTCTTCATAAAAAGGAGGTGCGATTACGTTTTTCAATGGTCAAATGTTTTCCGCAAAAGACATGGATCGGGATTCCATCAACTTCAACTGTGCACAGCGTTACCATGGAGCTATCTGGTACAACTCTTGTTATGCAAATGCAAACCCAAATGGTCTGTATGACCCTGGTGTCGAAGGGGAAACATTAATGCATTACAATTCTGTGATCGGGGACAGAGCCATGCAAATGAAAGTTAGACGAAATGTATAATGACAGTGTAATGAATATACTAATAAATATACAAAGAGTATATGTGTGTGTGATAGAGATAGATAACAACATTCTCTCAACGGACATGCGTTGACCACAGGCAACACCGCCTAGCCAACAGTGCCGACCACAGACATAAGTACGAGGCACCCACATTCTCAATACAGAATGTTTCAACCCCGCAATATTATAGGTACCCGAACACTGCTGACACTCCTGTGGTCAGGAAAGTTTGCATACTTTCGTGTGTGCTATGTGCAGGCATTTTTACAGGTTCACTATCACTTGACATACACTCCTGTGTTAGATCTATCATAGAAAGCCTACTGGATCTGAAGATACACGAATTAACGAAATAGATAGTGTATAAAGGGAGATAATTAGTCAATTCTACAGCAGACTTTCAATGTGGGTTCCCGAAGGATATATATATATATATATATATATATATATATATATATATATATATATGTATCACAGATAAATAAGATAGCCCTAATACTGCTTATCGCGACTGACTCCCATATGCAAACAGCTTGAAACAAGATGAGACGCCCAGTAAATCGCCGTCGCATCACAGTTCAAGTTATAAGCAACTCAACCATTAGTTTGAAAATACTTATAATCCAACCTGGTACGATTAAAACAAGCTGACAAACATAGTGTTAACATCTCTTAAACCTGTATTAATCTAAGTACTTAAACCTGTATTAATCTAAGTACTTAAACCTGTATTAATCTAAGTACTTAAATCCCGTATTAGTTATTATCCGAAATTTAACCCATTCCCTCATATTGACGCATTTTGACGCCTCTGCACAATTCACCTGTTGAAACAATTGTAATAAATAGAGCATTTGCTCATATAGGAGCAAATGCTCTATTTATCACAATTATTTCAAACTACAAAATTCTTACATTTTCCTTTTCTCTAGTTAATTCTCATTTTTGGTATATTTATTCAAAGAGGATGGATCTAAAAATAGCATATGAGGTAACGGGTTAATGAATAGGCACATGACCGAATATCAGCATTTTGCACGAGTCCGTTGAAGTAAATAGTTTCCCGTTGAAACTAAGAGTGTAGATGCGGATTAGAGGAGGGCAAATGGAGCTTTGCATATAATGACGGTGGTTTTCATTCATATCTATATGTACACTTATTTAATTCCAAATGTGCACGGTCACCTGTCTGTCCGGGGTAACGCGGAATTAAATCCGTTGACGCAATTAAACAATTGGGCACTAATCAGCATTAGTTTGATTCAGTGCTTGACAGCCCAGGCATGTTCGGTTTCAAACAATCAAAAACAGCATTCTTTGAATGTGTAAACCCCATTTATTCAGGTTGGGCATATGGTAAACTAGAGTACATGTACGGGGTGAACAAGGGTGAGAGAAAAGACCATTTCAAAGGTAACTACGTTTATGATTTGAAAAGCTTATAGAAATACATTGTAGTTTTATTTGTTTTTCACATATACTCATCAAAGTATAATCATGTTTAGGACATTTCAAAATACAGTTGAACTTCGATAAGTCGAACTTCAATGGACCAGTCATCCCGAAGTTCGAGTTATCCGAGTTCGAGATATCGAAGTTCAACTGTATATACATGTATTTAGGTTTATTTAAGGATACCATTGTGTTGCCTATGCTCATACTATGTCTAATTTCATAATCGCGCGGTTCATACAAATATAACCCGATGTCAGTTTATAATGTGATTTAATGTGTGATAGTGCCGTGTGACTATGACTTGCTACCACAGTATGGCAGTACTACATTTGTCCCAAGCAGACATATCATTCGTATTGACTTTTAACCCAAATCACACACTACACACTAATGTGACCCTGTCTGCTATGTGTTTTGTTGCCATCACCGTTATGAACGGTTTCTGTCAAATTCCCTTCGAGACTTTAATCCCGCTGAACCATGAATATTCTCAGAGGAATCTTTCATTGTGATTTCTGACAAGCTATACATCTTTGCAGTACAGATGATAGCATTGCGTTGATGGAAGCATTTTGTGTGTTTGTCCACATTTTACATATACTTCCCTTAAAGTCACAGTATATTTTATGTGCTTTAATTTCTGTGTTCAATCAACCCTCACATGGTTTGACATGATTTTTAATTTTCTGTTTCTTTGAGAGCAGATATTACGTGACAATCACATTACAGTAGCTCATTTGCATTTCGGGAATGAGCTGGTCACTTACGGATTCCCGTCGTAAATCCTTTTTGTTTCGAGCACCGTGACTTGTTTGCTAGTGTTTTCAAATTATTACTGGAACTTTAAACTTCCTCAAAATTATTTATATTATTATGAAACTACCAGATTCAGAGTTACATTTGTCATTATACTCCACAGCGAAGTTAAGTTAGGAAGAAAGGTTTGTTTGGTTATTGATCCCTTAAAAGTCGATAGCCACGCTTCCCTCTTTCTTTGTACAGATGACATGCCGAGGATAGTACTCTATGATGGTACACTCTTAAACCCGGAAACACAATGAGTTTACCAGCCTCATGTACTGCCTTTTCTCTGTCATGGCTTCCCTGCAGTTGTTCGGACATAGGGAAATTCACTGACGGACTTTTATGCTATGTTTCTCATACTTTCCTGTGCCTTCTTAGTTGTTGGGAAATCTGTTGTGGATACCTTTGTTTGTTAAATTAGGGTATCGTTAAGACAAGTATGAGGTTAGGACGTCCGTAAACCGGTTTAAACCCCCACCGTTTGTTTTGCCTCTAACGTTTCAGTAACCAGTACTCTCTTACTTTTTCGTGTGTCTTGTTTCTTTGTACTGCAGTAAACCCTCTCTATAACGGTCACTAAATTACATCGAGTATTTTGTGCCAAAGGCAGGTGGATGCTTAAAGCAAGATGAAAGTAAAACAGAACGCTCCTATAGGAGCGTTCTGTTTTACTTTCACCTTGCTCTAAGCATCCACCTGCCCTAAATACCAACTAATTAACACAATTTAGTGGCCGTTATAGAGAGGATTTGCTGTGGTACATTCATTGCTATTTGTAAAATCCACCTGAAACTGCTTGGAGTCTCATGAGATGCCGAGTTAATGACCAGTTATATCCAATTGCGCGTCATGTCGCGGATAGCAGTATAAGAGTTAATCTTTATCCCATTCGGAACGATAGCGTCTCATAAATATCTCCCTATATAGAGGTGCCTTTTAATTACTGAAAAAGTCATAACTTTAAACGTTCTTACCATTCGAATTGCATCGTGGTGTTTGTATTAATGTTAACCCTTCGCTTGATATTCACGTCAATATACCTACCTGTAAATATTGAAGACCCAGATGAGACAGTTCCTGCATCAGGGTCTGCACTATTTACAAGTTGATTGTGCAACCAGTGTACTCCACAGCAGTGATTGCACAACGCAATACTTGTACACAGTGAAGATACATGTAATTATACAACAGGGCATGGGTAAAGAAGGAGAAATGTATTTTAAAATTCAGCAAGCGAAGGGTTAAAATCAACACAATTTGATAAAATATGCTCGTGTTCATAAGAAGTATCGTTAGACAATACATGTGTGTATAGGACAATGGTGTATCACATATTTTTGAATGTGTCGCTGTAGTATGGATGCATACCTAAGTATCAGTTTTTAAGGTACAAAGCTTCATAGTTCGATGTCAAATGGTTTGGGTGTTACAAATGCTAGATAATTTATAATAAGCTGGTGGTAAGGGAACCTGTCAGACAGAATATTAGTGAAACATCTCTACCACACACATGTACGTACGCACACACACACACATCAAACAACACATTTTCAGGAGAATGGGCATTAAATATACTTTCACGATGTCAGCAGATTGTGAGGCAGTCTGAAGTAGGCTCCTCCTGTTAGGTCGTCTCCTTCTCCAGATCAAAACCTCTGATCAGGGTTTGCACTGTTTGTCTTTCAAAATATGCTAGCAACAATTTAGCCTTTCATGCCAAATGGATTCTATCATTAAACATCCATGGGCCTGACTAAACATTCAAAGGTTTAAGTGAACGTCGCCTGCAAAACTTGTCGTCTACTGGCCAATGGACAGAATGACCTTGGACGTGAGTTTAAGTAGGCAAATTTGCACTTACTTTAGCATGAAACTAATATAGAACACTATAATAGGAATGCAGCTATTAAAACACGTTTCGTCGTTTTGATTATGAGTTACAGAATCCAATCAGGTTGTTTAGGCCAACATAACGATACGATTGAAACATGTGCACAGCGACCAAAGAAATTATGACTAATTATGTTTTAGTGACAGGTGGTAGCATAATGCAGTACGAAAGATACCGAAATCTCATTTAGGAGCTTTCTGCATTACATTTGATTTAACCTGCTCCTATAGACCCCATGTTGGTTCATTTATATGGTCTCTATACTCAGGTTCTACTATATCGTCGTACATTTAGCAACCACCTGTTCTTATAGACTCCCAATATGTATTCATTATATGGTCGCTACAGACAGTTCTACTATATAACGTTATACATTTAGCAACCACCTGTTCTTATAGACTCCCAATATGTATTCATTATATGGTCGCTACAGACAGTCCTACTATACCGCTCTACATTAAGTAACCATCTGTTCTTATAGACTCATATTTATTCATTATATCGCCTCTATAGGCAGGTTGTACTGCACTGCTAATATTAACCGTGCACTTAATTCAACACAACCAACACAATGAAGAAAAACATTCATAAACATATATTACAATAAATATCAGTTAATACCCATTCGACAAATGTTAGATGTGCCTGACAAAGACGACGTTGCAAACTTAAATTCCGATCAGACGTCTACTAAACGAGTTATTTGGTCAGGATCTGTTTTGTTCGCTTATGATATATATATATATATGTATTACAAACTAGATTGTAAGGTTTTTTTATGGTAAAATAATGACCTTGTACATGATATCATTATTAGATATCAGCTAATTAATTTCCATAGATTAGATATTTCTTTGAAATTTAGCATGAAGATCTGATTCTACAGTTTCTGTCATAATAAAACACAACCGTGTATTTATATGCCATTATAAAACAATTAGCGAATAAATATTCATGATTTCATTGATTCGTACATGGATATTCATGGGATATAGGGTTAAATATATTCTACTACATATTCTATTACTGTCATTGTAATGCGAGACACCAGTACAAAGGATACATCATCAAAATTGGAGCCAAATTGTCTTGTTCTCGCCTGCCTTGTATATTGTAAAATCTCGATTACTCGAACTCACAAAACAAGTATTATTACTAGTTTTTGTAGGACAGATGGCAGCTTAATGTCAGGTGGAAGTCATGCAGATAGCTCCTAAGGGAGCTTTTTGCATGACCTTCAACCGGCATTAAGTAGCCACCTGCCTAAACATCTATAAATTCTTATTTACTAAAAATTGGAGTTCGATGAACATTGTTTAGATTTTAAATAGAGAGAGCTATCTTAACATCCGTCAGTCGGCTTCTAGAATTTTCATATTACATCATATAATTCTATATTATATCATATAATTCTAATGGATTAATTACATTAGTTACTACTAACAATAGGCTGAATATTGCGTGAATACTGATCAGGTAAATGGTAAGATGCAATTTGTTACAGTGTTAACGCTTTCGGCACCAAATTTCTAATTGTCGTCTGCAATCCAAATTTTGTTAAAACATTCGGTACAATAAAGAAATGAGATAAATAAATGCAAATTTCAAAAGAAAAAAGCACATATACAGAAATAGAGAATGAGACAAAGTGCAGTCCCTAATCAGACGCCGCCTTGAAAAGGCGGCGTCTGATCTGGGACTGCACTATTTGTCGTGGTGCATTTATGCGACTTTGGCGATGAAAGGGTTAAGCTCTTTTTAGTGTCGACTTTGAAAAAAATGACATTCAGATTTTTCAGCATTGTGCCGATTTTCGACATTCAGTTTGACAACGCTTCTGACTACCACAGTGGACTCAGTGATGCAACATTGTGGAACACCGAATAACTCAACGTCCTATCGGGATCAAAACTATTTTACACCCTGGATATGATTTTGATACAATAAGACATTGACACTTGTAACAGAAGATAATATTTTAGAGGAAAGTTTATTTGGTTGCCAACTATTAAACCAGTTCGTAATTACGCTGAGTAACCTCAAAGCCGATATTTTGTATTTCAGTAAAACCTCAATGACTCGAACTTTATAACAAGTATTTCCACTGATCTTTAAGGTAGATGGCAGCTAGGGAAGCTTTCTGCATGACCTTCCACCTGTATTAACCCTTTCGCTACCAAATACCGTCGTCTGTTAACTTTGTCGTCTGCTACAAATTTTCATTTTTTAGATTTTCTTCATTTTTGTTTCAAAAACATAGTAACAGCAACAAACAGTTTGGATCCTGATGAGACGCCGAGTTACTCGGCGTCTCATCTGGATCCAAACTGTTTGCATAGGTAATCACAGATCCGGCATTGGCAGCGAAATGGTTAAGCAGTCACCTACATTAAATGCCGTCGGTTCGCATTTAACGCATATATTCTTAACTAAAATTAATTGTATTTGATTCAGTTGGACA
Organism: Azorinus chamasolen; assembly: GCA_963576725.1. Lineage (NCBI taxonomy): Eukaryota > Metazoa > Mollusca > Bivalvia > Cardiida > Solecurtidae > Azorinus > Azorinus chamasolen. Next base: position 87,936,212 of record OY755242.1, read on the forward strand.
TCTTACAACAGTCGATGAATGCAATGTTGATTATAGACTACTGGGATAACATAGAATACAAATGTTAAACTGTTCATAAACAAGTATTTGGGAAAACATTCAAATGCCACTCACAGTGCTATAATTCACACACGTTTCCGCACAGTGCTATAATTCACACACGTTTAACACACGTTTTCAAAACCATAAACCCGTTCGAATATTCATAATGACATCATGAATATCTATTAGGTAAGTTTTTTTTTTATAATGACAACGGCTATTACAGAAAATGTTGAATCAGATCTACACAAGTGCATAATCAAACAGAACAGACCCTCCTAATTAGTTCCTACAGGAACCGTCTGACCGTTTGACCCTGTTCACAAAGGCGTCAAAAGGTCTCTCTATCACGTAAGGAGTTAATCAACCCTGCTAACTAAAATTTTGCCCATTTATCCCATTTCGTATTATAGTAGACCCTGCCTTAACTGGCCATAAATAGGTCTAATTGTTGGTCTGTAAGGCAGGTGGTAGAATAATGCAGGCCACAAGTAATTCGGAAAGCTCCTATTGGAGCTTTTTGCATTACTGTTGACCTGCATTAAGCATCAATCTGCTTTTTAAGACACATGTGTTATGTAAACGAATGGCCACTTAGGACATGTTCTAGGTTACCCGTTGACTAACATACTACAGTAAAACCTCTCTATAACGGCCACTAAATTGTATTAATTAATTTGTATTTAGGGCAGGTGGCTGCTTAAAGCAAGGTGAAAGTAAAACAGAACGCTCCTACGGGAGCGTTCTGTTTTACTTTCACCTTGTTTTTACTTTTAGCAGCCACCTGCATTTAACACATAATATTGTATGTAATCTAGTGGCCGTTAAAGAGACGTTTTACTGTATATGGGTAAGCTCGTTTAAACTGGAAATATGTACCCATCCATTTATCACCTGAGGGGTTCCTACAAAACAGTTATGCTCGTGAAAACCTTTGGCATTGATTGGTACAGCAAACAGTACAGATCCTGATCAGAAGGCTTGTGAAGGAACCCTCTAATAATTCTCTACACTGCCTATATCCCATTTATGGGCTAATGTAATGGGAGTTTATGTGTTAGAACATTACGTTATATCGTCTTTGTCTCAAACATACAACCTAGGTGTCAAGCAGACGTTGTATTATTCGGCGTGTCAACTGTTTGCAAAGATTATCTCGGATAATTGCACGCAAAAGGCAAAGTTAGGGAACGGAAAATGAGTTCAAGGGTCTGGCTCTGAGTTCAGCGTCTGCACTGTTTGTCATTGGAAATCCTCTCGCACAGTATACGATATGTACTAAATGGACTCTATAGATAAATACTGATGGACCATTCTACTTTGAATGTCGAGCATAAATGATTAACTATAAAAAGTGTATGTCCTCACAATAGATATTGACTATGAAAGTCACACACCGCATTGGTTTACAACAAAATAATAAAGTTCGATTCGTCCCTTTTGCTAATGCATAATTTGTTTGCCATAATCTTGATTTGTTTGTTTGGTAAAACAATATGAAGTTGTTTGCACTAAGACCTTACCCTGCAGTATAAAACATCATGTAGGTGCTAATTCTGATGTGCAGCAAGTTTTACTTTCTTCCAAATCATTTAAGATTTTGAGCGTTGTTGGTCGAGTATCAAACAGCTTGGATCTTGATCAGACACCGAATTACTCGGCATCTGATCTGGATCCAAGCTGTTTTCAAATGCCAGTCAAGTTGTGCTTAGTAGGACACGAGTTTATTAAAAGTCCGAAAGCCCAAACAGGTTGCTTTAATTAAGACGTGAAGCACAGAGTCGATGAAAAGATATAACACAATTTCGATTATCACTTTCATTCAGTCCTTGACAGGCTTAGTTGCTAAGGAACTAAGTACTGGTGCGGTTACAGTAACCATGAATAAATATGATTGTTTATATTTCTCCTCTGAAATGAAATAATCTTTTTTCAGCCTCATACAAATTTGATAGTCCTTCCTTGCCTGATAGAGGCATCTATTTAATGGGTGTGCAAACCTAGCAGACCCAGATCAGAAACTCCTGTAATAAATTTTGCAATCAGATTTGATTACATTTGTATAAGAAGTCGCCGATTAACAGTGTCTAAATGTGGTATCTAAATCGTCTCTTAACCCTTTCCTTCGTGAATATTTATGTAAGAAATAATGATACCGTGAATACTAATTAGACTCATTCTTCTAATGTTATTACAGTATAACCTCTCTACAACGGCCACTAAATTACAGTATAACCTCTCTACAACGGCCACTAAATTACAGTATAACCTCTATAACGACCACTAAATTACAGTAAAACCTCTCAATAATGGCCACTAAATTACAGTATAACCTCTCTACAACGGCCACTAAATTACAGTATAACCTCTCTATAACGGCCACTAAATTACAGTATAACCTCTCTATAACGGCCACTAAATTACAGTATAACCTCTCTACAACGGCCACTAAATTACAGTATAACCTCTCTATAACGGCCACTAAATTACAGTATAACCTCTCTACAACGGCCACTAAATTACAGTATAACCTCTCTACAACGGCCATTAAATTACAGTAAAACCTCTCTATAACGGTCACTAAATTCCATCAAGTATTTTGTATTAAAGGCAGGTGGCTGCTTAAAGCAAGTTGAAATAAAAACAGAACGCTCCTATAGGAGCGTTCTGTTTTACTTTAACCTTGCTTTAAGCAGCCACCTGCCTTAAATACCAACTAATTAACACATTTTAGTGGCCGTTATAGAGAGGTTTTACTGTAAACTATTTCTCCATAGATGCTGTTGTGTATATAGGTTCATCTCTTGGACCTTGAATGTTTGCGATGACTGCTTTACCTAATGAATATTCATGTAAGAAATAATGTCATCGCGAATATTAATGAGCAGGATTTGTATAATGACATGAACACATGATTTGTTGGCTATAGTAGTGACTGAAAAGTCAGATCTATATAAATTCACAATCAAACAACGGGCCCAAATCAGACGGCTCTTCAATGAATCCGTTAAAATCGGACAGCTGCATAATGCAGAGAGTATTACAGAGAACAACTTTCCGTATTCTTTCGCACAGCACTATGGTACAACCTGTCTTCAAGATCAAACTTTGACTGCTTTCGAGAGGGCATTGTCTCACCAGGATACAAAAAAGGTTTGACTCCTTAATTGAATCTTTTAAAGAAAAGTGTCCACGTGACAAGTTTTACAGACGACAATGATCTAGCATGTTTAACGCGTCCGAAGGCAACTTACGGAGTTTGTTACTTATCTTCAAAACTTCGCAACGAGAAACATTCCCCTGGGATGGGTACGAGTACCGACCAACCCACCAATTTGGCTCATCGGCTATATGGGCTCAGCAAACAGTCTTGACCTTGCTCAGAGGGAGCCCTCTGGTCTGGGTCAAGATCCCGTAGATAAAATATTGGGAGTTAAGTTAAGGTAAAAAGCAACAAAGTAGAGCGTACGCTTGGACAACGGGGCTAGGTTTAATCCTTACCCCTCTGTATAAAGATAACAACCGCTCAAACTTCGATATCGTGCAAGTTTGACTACGTCCGACTCAATCAAGAATGAATGTCGAACAGATTGCATACCGAATAGACGTCGGATTCTCGACATTTCCTCTGAATCCAAGCTGTTTGAAAAAAGAGTCGGGCCACGAAAGCGGGATATGTGTTAAGAGCAGAGCTATTCACGAAAATATTTAAATTTACACATCTTATCTGGACCTCTGATGAAAGGGTTCCAATGTTGTGCTTACCAACGTGTTCGACTTCTCTTTATACAGTAAAACCTCTCTAAACCGGACGTTACATTTAATGTAAATATCTATCTTGGAGACTGGTGGCAGCTTAATGCAGGGTAAAAGTCATGCAGAAAGCTCCTCTAGGAGCTTTCTGCATGACTTTCACCCAGCATTAAGCGGCCACCTGCCTAATTGTATCTGAAATCTTATCTACTAGAATTCCGGTTTAGAGAGGTTTCACTGTACAGTACTAACATCTCGATTTATAAGGTTCCCTTGGCTAATAAACTTACTAAGATATATATGTATACAGTAGAATCCATCGAAAGCGACCGCTTAATGATTAAACATGGCTATCCTTAACCAGTTGAATGAGGGACACGCATGTCTTGGTATCTGCAAACAAGGTAGACCCAGATCAAAGGTCTCCTAGAGGAGCCCTCTGCTAAGGGTCGGACTGTTTGTCATTCAAAATTCCCTAGCCTTTCATACTGTGTTAACTCATTCTCTCATATTGACGCATTTTACCGCATCTGTAAAAATCGATTTCTTTTCAACCATGCAGTGTGATAAATAGAGCATTTGCTCCATATGAGCAAATGCTCTATTCATCACAAATGTTTCAAAAATAAACAATTCTAACACTTTTCTTTTCAAGTAAATACTCCTTTTCAGTAGATTTATTCAAAGAGATTGGATCTAAAAAAAAACATGCATGGGGAAACGGCTAAAACACTGGTGGCCTATTACGCTCTCTCGAAAGGTTATAAGCAGGGGGCGTAAACAGGAGTAAATGCTCTATGGTTCAGAACATCCGTCATGGTAAACACAGTTATTCCTTGAGTAATCGAAATATCTAGTATACAAGAATTTAGACCCTATTAGGCAGGTGGCTGCTTAATTGTGGACGGAAGTCACACATAACGCGTCCAGGGGGAGCTTTTTGCGTAACTTTCACCCTGCATTAAGCTGTCACCTGTGTGAAGGACCAATAATGATACGTATTTTAGTGATCGAATCATCGAGGTTGTACTGTATTTGGCAACCACTAATCACCTACGCTCGAGAACGATTTGCAGAAACATATTATATCTGGATTCATAGTCGATGTAAAACAAATAAAGTTCAAACTTACCTCGATCAATTTTCTATTCATTCGCTTGTTAATGGGCAACAAACAACTTTAAAAGGACCATTCGTCTGTACATCTTTATCATGCTGTGTCAATTGTCGTCTGCTCTTACTCGCGCTAACCTCATTTTCCAGAATTCATCCGGTCCATATCAATTGTTTAATGAAAGTGTAGATTTTGTGTCAAGCAGTTTGGATCCTGATAAGACACCGATTACTCGGCGCCTGACCTTGACCCGATGTGTTTGCAATTGTCCGATATTATCGAGTTCAGCTTGCAACGCGTTAATGGGATTTGAATGGAAAACTGAAGCTGAAATTCACCATGGACAAAATGGCTTTTGAATTTTTATTTTTCAAAGTGTCTATTTTAGGCAATGTTAATTGCTTTCTTTTTGTTTTACTTCATGGAAGCAATTTATATGTTATTGATTATAATATATTCTTTGGATAAAAGAAATCGTTATCTGTTTCGAAAAAGCTATCTGCTTTCGGTTACCTGCAATAGCGGATAGTCTGCTTCAACTGGTCGTCTGTTTCACAGTGCCATCTGCTGAAACGTGTCGTCTGCTTCTAAATGCCAGGTGCCTGCCTTAAACCACCATCATCCATAATTATTATGAAAAGACAGTCTAAGCTTCAGTCACCATTGACATGCTTAACCTGAATCTTATATTCCTAACCTGGATCTTATATTCCTAACCTGGATCTTATATGCCTAACCTGGATTCACACATTTAGATCATCTTGTTTGCGTTCTATTCCATCGCGTCCTTTTGATAAGGTGCGTTTTCAGTATTTGACTTACGAATTAAAAGCTCTCTCTAGTGAACACTCAAAATCAGTCCATTTTTTAATTTTGAGGAAAGTGGACGCTGAATGCAGGACGAAAGTTAGGCTGAAAGTTCCTATTGCAGAGTTCTATATTACTTTCGTCCTGCATTAAGCAGCCACTTGCTTTTTAAGACACCCTTGTTTATTATGCCCCAAACGGCGGGCATACAGTAATCGCATTGTCAGTCCTTCCGTCTGTCCGCTCACACGAATTGATGGTAAATTGACACCGAGAACAAAATATTTTTTGTCTTTTTCTTTTTATGTGACTAAATTTCCATTTTATGTAACTATGTTTAACAAAAGAATAGTCACATAACACTCAATCCGTCTGTCCGTCCCAAATTTCGTGTCCCTTCTGTAACTTTTTTTAACTGGTGAATGGATTTCGAAATAACCTAGCACAAATGCTCACCACACAAAGACGATGCGTCGGGTTGAACTCCCTGGTCCATTGGTCAAAGGTCAAGGTCATCCTTCAGGGTCAAAGGTCGGGGCATAAGTGTTTCACAAACACACTCTTGTTAATTAAAAAGTCGTTTAAAAGAAATTCAGCTATACAGTATAACACCTCTAAGATGCATTTGGATTTTTAGTTAGGTAGTAGCTTAATGCAGAACGTAAGATGTGCAGAAAACTCCCATGGAAACGTTCTACATTTCTGTCATTTTGCTTTAACTCTTCCAGTGCCAATGTCGCCTGCTGGCACCATTGAAAACAGTGCAGTCCTAGGTCAGATGACGCCTTTTCAAGGCGGCATCTGACCTGGGACTTCACTGTTTTCTGTATTATTTTAGTCCAAGCATACAGGTTTTTAAAAACAAATGGTTTACTAATATACCTTTATTACTAATTAGTATTACATTTAATATGAACTTATTATTGCAGACGACACTTATAAATTTGGCGCCAAAAAAGTTAAGCAGCCACCTGCTTTCAACCCGTTACTCTATAGTAACGCCTTTTAACGCCTTCGCAATATTGAAGACCCAGGCCATACAACTCCTAGATTGCTCTGATTACTTATAGAATATCATAGATATGATTCATTACTATTTGACAAAGTTAAGTATAACTTGTTTTTATACAACAATATTAGTTAAATAATATTCACAATGGATGTAGCCTCCCATGTGTATTTATGGAGTAAACGGCTAAAACCACCCATGACCATTTATTAACTTTTTCCTCCATACAAACGCTTTTTACACGCATATGCAAACAGGGTAGACCAACATCAGAGGCCTCCATGTAGGAGCCGTCTGGTCAGCGTCTGATCTGTTTGTTTATGAAAGTACGATAGACGTGTCTCTACATTTCTACTAATACCAAAAACGTCATGTGTACATGTGTCATTATTAAAAAGACCAGGACCCATGCTTATAAAGCTTTTAGTTGAGTCTGAGTTTCGTTCTCAAGCTTTTGATTGGTCAGATTTGAGTTCTCAAGCTTTTGATTGGTCAGATTTGAGCCAAAGGCTCAAATCTGACCAATCAAATGCTTGAGAACGTTCTCAGACTCAACTAAAAGTTTTATAAGCATGGACCCAGCTAATAAATATTTATGTTGACATTGTTTTTAACATGAATATTCAACAGGGAAAGGGTTAAGTGGCCGATATAGAGAGGTTGTACTATAGTATTAATTTAACCCATTACATCATAGGCAATTTTTAGACCCAGCCTCTTTGAACAAACCTACCGAAAAGGAGCATTTACTACAGAAAATGAAAAGTTTAAAATCCTACGGAGCAAATGCTCTATTTATCAAAAGTGACTTTTACAGAGGCGTACAGAGGCGTTTTTGTGGAGGAAAGGGTTAAACTTCTGTCCGCCAGGTACTTATGGTTAAAAACGTAGTCTGCTTGACCATTTGTTCCATTTCTTTCCAAATATACAATAACAATATGTGACAGTGTTTATCCGTATGAGACATCGGGTTACTTTATGTCTCATCTGGATCAAAACTGTGTATATTCTATTTGCACAGGTTATCAAAGTGTTCACCTTAAGTGTGGAGAGTGTTGAATAGTATGACAGCATTCAAGAACAGTGACGAAGTGAAGAGTCAACGAGTCGGATTGAATATTGGATATCCACATTGTTGGAACAGTAATCAAATCTTTCAACACAATATATGGGCCTGTGTATGGTAATATTTACAAACACTTAGGTGGATCCAGATGAGAAGTCCAGTGTTTAACCTTTCATAGTCTAAGCGCAGCATGAAGTAAGTGGTATTTACAAAAAAAAAAGCTTGGATCCAGGTGGAATACCGAGTAAATCGGCGTCTCATCAGGATCCAAACTGGTTGACACTCGGTCTGTAGTTTCTGTAAAAACCCCGCATCTGATGTAAGTAAAACTGTTAATTAATTAGGGCTTTAGCAGACTTGTTTTCAGTATGAGAGGGATTTACCTTTCACTCCATATGTACGCTTTACTACGCATTTGCAAACAGAGTAGAACCAGATCAGACGGCTCCTATAGGAGCCGTCTGATCAGGGTCTACTCTGTTTGCTTTCGACATAATTGAGATCAAAGTGTACACTCTCTGTCTTAGTTAAATATTCATGTGTTCATGTTTTATTTTAAAAATTCAGCCAACCTAATCTAATTATTTCTTACATGATTATTCAAAGAGGAAAGGATTAAAGGATAACGGTTTCACGTGTTTTACGATTTGAAGCTGGGTCTCGGGGTTCTTACATTCTGTATTATTCGGATATTGTTACAGAAATGTACGTTCAAAAATAAAAAAAATACGCAAGTGCTTGTAAACTACCATTACTGACAATTAAATAAACGGTAATTGTGTTATGTGTTATACTTCCGTGAGGTACCTGGTGCTGTTAGTGTGTGCAATAAAGCCCATGTGTTCCGAATGCGCGCAGGTATTACAGATAAATCAACAGAAACTTCTAACAAGGAGAGATATACATGTTTAGTGATTTCAGCAAAGCCAGGATGGAATTAGAGTAGAAGATTTGTAGCTGGCAAACATGTCAGGTAAGATAATACTTAAAACATATTTAGAACAAAACAGACCATGTCTGTCTTAACCCATTACCTCATAGGCTATTTTTAGACTCAACCTCTGTGAATAAATCTACCGAAAAGGAGCATTAACTAGAGAAAGGGAAACTTTTAGAATTTTGTAGTTTGAAACCATTATGATAAATAGAGCATTTGCTCCTATAGGAGCAAATGCTCTATTTATCACAATGGTTTCAATGGGTGATTTTTACAGAGACGTAGAAAGGCGTATTTATGAGGAAAGGGTTAACCCTTCACCTGACGAATATCCATGTACATGTAGGAAATAAGAGGAACCGTCTGATCTGGGTTTACTCTGTTTGCATAAGCAAACAGAATAGACCCTGACCACACGGTTTCTACAGGAGTAGTCTAATATGGGTTTGTTCTGTTTACAGGTGTCAAAAGGCGTGTCTATACTGTAAAGGGTTAAAGCATTTGAAAGCTTGATACAAGACAACGATAATGCAGATACCTCCAGTAGAGCTTTCTGTATTTCTTTTGTTCTGCATTAAGCATCCACATGATTTTAATAATATTTTATTCAAACTGTAAGTGATCGCTTAAAATATTGTTTGTTGTAATTAACACAAATGTAGCTAACGAAAAATGAAAAATATTTTCCTATTTGCTAAAGATGCCTGTAATATTAGCTCACAAGGGTTTTTGGAAACACCGCACCTATCATCCAATTTAACATACTGTGATATTAATATCTTTGTCCATCGGGTACCTTTGTCGAAAAACACTCTGCTTCAAATGAACTCAAAATATCCAGTAGCTTGGATCCTATAGGTTTGATCCTTTACTCCATAATTAGTTTTATACGCATTTCTACGCCTTTACAAACATAGTAGATCAAGATCAGACGGCGCCTGTAGGAGCCCTCTGATCAGGGTATGTTTTGTTTGCTTATGATATAAAGTATAAATATGATTCTGCTGTTTCTGCCAAAGCCAAATATCTGCGTTTCCATGTGATATTATAACGATTAATCTAATTAATATTCATGATGTCATTGTTTCTCACATGAATATTCATGAAGTAAAGATTAATTCAAAACATGAATTGAAGTAAAACCTCTCTATAACGGCCACTAAATTGTGTTAATTAGTTGGTATTTAGGACAGGTGGCTACTTAAAGCAAGGTGAAAGTAAAACAGAACGCTCCTATATGAGCGTTCTGTTTTACTTTCACCTTGCTTTAAGCAGCCATCTGCCTTTAACACAAAATATTTGATGTAATTTAGTGTCCGTTATAGAGAGGTTTTACTGTATTTCGGGTCGAAAGCATGCTAGCGGCAATTCGTGATAACCCACGCAAACCGAGTTACTTGGGGTCTTATCTTGGCGTCTTGTACTTTTCAGGAAAAAATAACTCTTAGAAGTGTAGCAGACGACAATATATTTAATTTGCATAGCGCGCAAAGAGTTTTAGGACAATAGTACACTTAACATAATGATGCAGGTCACAAATATAAGGACAATGGTTAAAATCGTCTGCTTCACTTTTTCTTCAACACAGGATAATTGGTTTGACACAGTAAAATCTCTCTATAACGGGCACTGAATTGTGTTAATTAGTTGGTCCTTAGGACAGGTGGCTGCTTAAATCAAGGTGAAAGTAAAATAAAACGCTCCTATAGTAGCGTTCTTTTTTTATTTTCACTTTGCTTTAAGCAGCCACCTGCCTTTAACAAAGAATACTTGATGTCTTTTAGTGGCCGTTATAGAGAGGTTTTACTGTATAAGTGTAGATGAGAAGCCAAGTGACCCGACGTTACATCTGGATACAAACTAAATGCTAGTTTTATCTCAAAATGTCTTTCAAATTTATATGTCGAAAGGTCGGTAATAACATTCTGTTATACTGCCCATTTATAAGTAAAGCTTTACGATCTTGTGAATTGTTACAATGTAACACCCCACCCATTCCACCTCCACCCCTACATCTCTCTGCCATAAGCGAGCCTGCTATCATCTTGTAAATAACTTGGCTTCTCATCTGGGTACATTGTATAAACTGTTTGACACTCTGACACTGCTGTTTGAAATTAAAGGGAAACCAACGCACTTTTAAATTTGAAGCAGAGACGAAAATATTTGCAGACGGCAATTGTCAGTGTGCAAAAGGTTAATGAAAGATGTACTCTTAACAGCAATTAAACTTAACGATTACTTATTGTCCGATATCCAGTCGTTAGTTATATAACTCACTGTCGTCTCCTTCAATATCGTGTACAGGTCGGCTACAATATTCTTCTGCATGGCGAGCATGTTGTCTGCTTCAGAAATTATTTTTGATTTTGATGTTACAATGTTTTGTCCGTTGTTTTAACCCTTTCACTGCCAATTTCGCCTTTATTCGCCACGACAAATAGTGCAGTCCCAGATCAGACGCCGCCTTTTCAAGGCGGCGTCTGATCAGGGACTTCACTATTTGTCTCAATCTCTATTTCTATATATGTGCTTTGTTCCTTTGAAATTTGCATTTATTTATCTCATTTCCTTATTTTACTGAATGATTTAACAAACTTGGATTGCAGACGACAATTAGAAATTTGGCGCCGAAAGGGTTAAGCCGTATATCATTATTAGAATTAGCAAGTCTTGGCAGTAAGAAGTGAAGGAGTACAGTAAAAACACGCTAAAACGGATTTCCTGTAGAGAAGAATTTAGATACTTTCAGGCAGATGGCTGCTTAACCCTTTCCCTCATATAAACGTGTTTTCACGCATTTGCAAACGGAGTAGACTCAGATCAGACGGCTCCTAGAGGAGCCGTCTGATCAGGGTCTGCTCTGTTTGCTAATTGAATTTGAAAAATCTGTTTCTTTACTTTCTAAAAAGGCTACAATTTTCCACCTTCCATATTTCATTATAATTATTTTGTCCATGAATATTCAGTAGGAATTGAAGTTTGAAATAAACATAGAACAGGGAAAGGGTTAATACAGAGTGAAAGTCATGTAGAAAGCTCGTCCAGGGACTTTCTGCATGAAGCTGTCATCTGTCTCCAAGGCCACTATTTATACTACATTTAACCCTTTACTCCATAGGCTATTTTTAGACCCAACCTCTTTTAATAAATCTACCGAAAAGGAGCACTAACTAGAGAAAAGGATATTTTTTAGAATTTTGTAATTTGACACTTTTGTGAGAAATCACAATGGTTTCATAAAGTGACTTTTACAGAGGCGTAGAAAGGCGTGTTTATGGAGGAAAGGGTTAACGCCCGGTTTAGAGGATGTTTTATGTACTATTCGGATAGTTAAACATAGACAAATATTGAAGACACAGACCAAACTACTCCTGAATGAGTTGTTTGATCATGGTCTACACTATTCGCTACTATGCCACTCTAATTTAAAATTATCAAAATAGTACCTAATTGAATCAGCATTACAAAACCAATGGAGAATGCGAATTTGGTATTCGAATATTTTAGGTAATACAGGCAGGACTGTGACACTAGATGGGTAGTACAGCAAACATGGATTGATCATGATATGGCATCAACTCTAGTCCTAACCCTTCTCTTGCTGAATTTTAAAATACATTTCTCCTTCTTTACCCATGTCCTGTTGTATAATTACATATATTTTCACTGTGTACAAGTATTTCGCTGTGCAATCACTGCTGTGGAGTGCATTGGTTGCACACTCAACTTGTAAATAGTGCAGATCCAGATGAGACAGCTCCTGCAGGAGCTGTCTCATCTGGGTCTTCACTATTTACAGGTAGGTATATTAACGCGAATAGCAAGAGACGGGCTAACATATAACAGTGATACATCAGTCCTATTCTGATAGTGCATATGCCCCATTTTGATCTCATTGCACGCTAAACAGTTGTCATCATTGTTTAACCATATATTCCATTCAGTAAAAATGTTTAAACTTGCTAGAGGATATTGAAAAATAAATAGTGCAGCTCCTGATCAGTGTGCTCATCTAGGAACCATTTAATCTGGATCAACACTGTTTGCAAAAAACCAGTGCATGAATGTCTGGCATTCAAAGGGTTAAATAAAACAGCCATACTTCATGTGTTGGTTGATAGGGGAGAAAAATCAAAGAAAATTGAAATACGTTGTTTATGATTTAATCTTCCACTCATCTACTGTTGACTTATGATAATTGGCATGCTTTAACTATAATCCCGCTCTCTGTGGCCTAACTGTCGCATGTAAACAGCTTAGACCCAGATGAGAAGCGGTACAACTCGATATCTCGTCAAGATCCAAGTTGTTTAACACAATGTTAATATTTTCTCAACAGCTTGAACGAACAGGAATTGCACCAAAATTGCACCAAATCAAATATTGAGCAGACATTATTTTTTAACAGAGGAATAAGTGCTAAGGAGGTTGATGCCATGTTTGTTTTCCTGCCTAGGTCCAGTGTAATTGGGGGTTATTGGCCTGTATCTACTATATGGTCAAATCATCAGCTTGTTAAAGAATAATCTCTACTCAGTTTCTGATCTGCGAGAACTATTGCTTATTTTTGAATCGTCAAAACGTCTGAGAAACTATTGACCGATTGTCAAATAGCTTGTATCCTGATGAGACGGCAAATAACTCGGCGTCTCATCTTGATCCAAGCTGTTTGCAACTGCAAGCTCGGTAGCACTTAGCAGGCCAATGGTTAACCCTTCACCGCCGCAGTCGCATAAATGCACCACGACAAATAGTGCAGTCCCAGCTCAGACGCCGCCTTTTCAAGGCGGCGTCTGATCTGGGACTTCACTGTTTGTTTCAATCTCTATTTCTATATATGTGCTTTATTCCTTTGAAATTAGCATTCATTTATCTCATTTCCTTATTTTATTGAATGATTTAACAAACTTGGATTGCAGCCGAAAGGGTTAATATAAACCAACGGGTGTTGATAGACAAAATAATTATATGAATATACTTTTATGAACGAAGTCTTATGTATGTAGATACATACACATGTAGCTTAACCTATATAACCCATTCCCTCGTATTGACGCCTTTTTTATGCCTCTGTGAAAGTGACTTTTTGAAACCATTATGATAAATATGGCATTTACTCCATAGGAGCAAATGCTCTTTTTATCACATTGGTTTTAGAACTACACAACTCTAACAAATTCTTTTTTACAGTAAATGCTCCTCTTCAATAGATATATTTTAACTTTTAAGAGGTTGGGTCTAAAAATAGTCTATGAGGGAATGAGATAACCTGTATTATCTAAGTGGACTTGCCCAAATGAGTTTTTAGCGAATCTTTTTTCTTGATTAGGGTATTGTGATGCGTGGGAAATATTCAGTAATCAATTCAGACAAATCAGACGACTCATAGAGCATGTAGAGGCACCGGCTGCTCGTCTCTATACTATACGTCGATGACCGTTTTTAGGGACATTTGCCATATATGGGGCTAATGTTTTCGCTGCCAATGGCGAATTTATGATAACGTTTGCAAACAGCTTGGGTCCAGGTGAAACACCGAGGAAGTTCGCGTCTCATCATAATCCAAACCGTTTGTTATAAGGATAATAATAATAACGACTTTATTTAATGAGTGAACTCATTTGACCAGGTCAATCTACCATTAGGCCCTCAAAACATATATACAATAAAACACTATATACAATACCTTGGAAGTACAATGTAAGTCCAATTGGGGCTCTTAGAATTAACAAGTTATTAAAAGTAATTAACCCATCGCCTGCTACAAATGTCGTCTGCTGAAACCCTCATCTGCTTCATTTTAAAAGTGTCCGAAATCGCCCAACACTGGGAAACAATTGACCGAGTGCCGAACAGCATGGATCCAGATTAGACGTCGAGTTATTCGGCATCTGTTCTGGATCCAAGCTGTTTGCAAAAGCTATTTTGTCGCGAACAGCAGGCGAAGGTTTACGGCCATGCACATAATCCAACTTTAAAAGCATAGCCAAGTGAGCCGAGCAAACAGCATTGCTCATTGCCAGCTGAGCCGTGTAAACAGCATTGATCCAGATGAAATATATCATAATTTCGCATTAGATACGGATCGCCGCTGTTAGATACTAAAATATTTCAAGAATGAGTTTTTAAAGTGATTTTAGATGCACAACTTTTAACGTTGTCGCAAACAGCAGAGATTAAGATCAGTCGCCTCAATTCTGAGCGCCTGAACAGGAACCAGGCTGCTTGGCAGTCAAAGGTACACTGTTTAACACTCAAAGTATATGACATACATGTTGCATCGTGAAACATGAAACAAGAAGTACAAACCGTGCACTTGATTCATCGGAAATTATTTAGCCTGTTCCACTGCAGATAAAATATTTTGATTTGTTCCACAGAATTCGCGTTCTTGACATAATATGGAAGACTGTTCCAAATAAGCGACCAGAGTAAAGACCTCAGTATTAGGCTTTGGCACGTAAAGTTGAAATCGTGATGACGATCTAAGAGTTCTATCATGAACATCAGTAGTAATTGTGAACATATCGTATAAGTAATCTGGAGAAAGCCCATTGAATATTTTGAATAGTAAAGCTGTTTTTGAAACTTTACCGGTTCAGGAAATGTCATCCATCTAAGTTCATTGAAAAGTATAGAAGATGGAATATTTACATCTTTCTGAAGTATGAGTCTTGCAGCTCTTTTTTGAAAACTAATTATTCTGTCTTCCTGCGAAGCACTGCAGTTACCCCAAATGATTAACAGTAATCAAGACGGGATGCCGTGGTTATGTTGTTTTTTTATACAAACCTGAAGATTGTTATAAAGTAAAAATTGAAGCAGACGACAAACAATTTCGCAGACGAAAATACCTGACAGCGAATGCAGAACGAAAACAATACTGAAGTCTTCAACATTATTTACTTTCTACACGAAGGAGTCGCCCTCTTTTACAGTCTGATTCTTCTCTATACGATCGCTTTACAGAAATTGCACTGTGTACTCTGTTTTAAAATAAGAGAATACAGTAAAACAAAACCTCTAATGCGACCAGAAAAGAGGTATATTTCACAGTGGCACTGGCAGGTGGTAGCTTAATGCAGGACGAAAGTTATGCAGAAAGCTTTCGCCCTGTATTAAGCAACCACCTGTTTATATAGACATCTATGTTTATTCATTAAGTGGTCGCATTAGATGGGTTCTACTGTATTGTTTAGAGAGTTTAACCATTTATCTTGCTGATATTTATTGATGTAAGACATAAAAACTGCTTTAATTTCTATGATGGCAATATAAACAAGGGAATGCTTTACTATGATACATGTATGTGCTGCAGAATCCTATATACATGTATATGCTGCATAATCCGATATACATGTATATGCTGCAGAATCCGATATACATGTATATGCTGCAGAATCCGATATACATGTATATGCTGCAGAATCCTATATACATGTATATGCTGCAGAATCCGATATACATGTATATGCTGCAGAATCCGATATACATGTATATGCTGCAGAATCCTATATACATGTATATGCTGCATAATCCGATATACATGTATACGCTGCAGAATCCGATAAACATGTATATATGCTGCAGAATCCGATATACATGTATATGCTGCATAATCCTATATACATGTATATGCTGCATAATCCGATATACATGTATATGCTGCATAATCCGATATACATGTATATGCTGCAGAATCCTATATACATGTATATGCTGCAGAATCCGATATACATGTATATGCTGCATAATCCGATATACATGTTATGCTGCAGAATCCTATATACATGTAAATGCTGCAGAATCCGATATACATTTATATGCTGCATAATCCGATATACATGTTATGCTGCATAATCCGATATACATGTTATGCTGCATAATCCGATATACATGTATATGCTGCAGAATCCTATATACATGTATATGCTGCATAATCCGATATACATAATTCCGTTAGCAAACAGAACATACCCTGATCAGACGGCTCCTACAGGAGCCGTCTGATCTGGGTCTGCTCTGTTTGCAAAAACGTCAAAATGTTTCTCTATGAAGTAAAGAGCTAAATGTAGTTTGTCATTGTTTTCCATAATCAGGCGAAGAAGATTCCGACGATGAGGCAGTGGTCTTGAACTGTACAAAGGAATGTCGGGACATCTACCTTAGAGCATGCAAGCTATTCAAAATCATACCATCCAACTACTTCTACCGGACGCTAAACCATGTTGACGTCACGCTTCAAAACCGCGCAATCGGAGCGCCGGGAGCTAAAGCAATAGCCACAGCGCTTGTGGTATGTATACAGTTGAACATCTCTATAGCAACCATTTAATGTCTGCAAGCTATTACACTGCCATAGATAGTCGTCTGCAAAGTTTGTCGACTGTTATGATTTTCATTTCAAAGACCCCGATGTTATTCTCCGATTTATTAGTATTTATTTGTGTTGCGTTTTAGTTTATTTCTATACCCCCACAAACAAAGTTTGAGAGGGGTATATAATGTCTCATTGTGTCGGTTGGTTGATTGGTTGGTCGGTTGATTGGTTGGTCGGTTGGTCTGTCTGTCCGTGGCACAACCTGGCACAGTGAGCACTCTAGTGGTCACAATTTTAGTCCAATCTTCATGATTCAGAATGATTGTCTTGGTAAAATCTCGGACGAGTTTGAAAGTGGGTCACGTAGGGTCAAAAACTAGGGTTATAGGTCAACTAATAGGAAGACCTTGTGAACATTCTAGAAGTCACAATTTCAGCCCAATATTCACGAAATGTGATCAGAATGATTGTTTTAATAAAATCTCAGAAAAGTCTGAATGTGGGTCATATGGGGTAACAACTGGGTCACTAGGTCAAATAGTATTAAAAAAACTTGTGAACATTCTAGAGGTCGCAATAGTTGCCGAATCTTCATGAAATTTTATCAGAATGATTGTTTTATAAAATCTCGAACAAGTTTGAAAGTGGGCCATGTTGGTCAAAACTAGGTCAATAGGCCTAACTGTAGAAAAACCTTGTAAGCACACTACAGTAGTACAACGATCAGATGGCGTTGTTTACAAAACAGTGTGTATGTAAACACAGAAAATTAACGATAAGTGCAACTGTGGCATGTATATTAGGATAGAAAGCAGTGGTGTAGTGGTTATGCTGTTAGATCTGGATTAACCTATACAACATGTCGCAGTTTAATTTATCGTTAATTGTCTGTGTTTACATACGTACTGTTTTGTAAACAACGCCACCTGATCGTTGTACTACTGTAGTGGTGTAATATTTGTTGTCCAATCTTCATGAAACTTGGTCAGAAAGATTGTCTTGATAAAATCTCGCACAAGATCGAAAATTGGTCACGTGGGGTGCAAAACTAAGTCACTAGTTTGTTTTGCGATCAAGGCAGCTTAGCGGGGGTATTCAATCGCCTTTAGTGATTCTTCTAGTTTGAAATAGACTGATAATAATTAGTTATATGTACAACAACAAAAAAAACATTTATCTAATCATTTGCCAAAACAAAAAACCTCCCTGAACCAGACTTTCAAATTAGTAGTAATGCCGGTTAGGTGGCAGCTTAATGCAAAATTAGTCAAACAGAAAGTTCACCATGGAGCGTTTTGTGTGACTTTCAACCTGCATTAGCCCATTCCTTCATAGGCTATTTTTAGACCCAACCTCTTTGAATGAATATACGGAAAAGGGCAGTCTCCAGAGCAAAGAAAACGTTTCCTATAGGAGCAAATGTTCTATTTATCACAATGGTTTCACAAAGTAATTTTTACAGAGTCGTCAAAAGTTGTCAATATCAGGGAATGGGTTAAGGAGTCACCTGCTTAATAACATATGTAATAGAACAGAAGCACAGATTAAATAAGTGCTTACATATGTACATACACGACTTCCACAAAATGAGAGTATATTAGCAGCGCCGTTAAATCATAACTCAATCAAATTCATCGAAAACAGAAAATAAGATGTGACGCCATAGCTTACGCAAGAGTAAGTTAAGACATAACGTCACAAAACGCCTTATTGAAACGTATACAATAAAACACCTATAAACCGGAATTCTATTAAAGAAAAATGTAGATACTTTTAGGCAGTTGGCTGCTTAATGCAGGGTGAAATTCATGCAGAAAGCTCATAGAACTTTCACCTGCATTAAGCTGCCGCCTGTTTCCAAGATCAACATGTATACTAAAATGAACGTCTAGTTTTGAGGGGTTTCACTGTATATCTGTTTGGTTTTACTAAAAGTTCAGTTTGGACTAGAGGGGAGATTATCTGTATTTGTCCATTATTAACGAATGATATGCGCAAGTGTGTACCGTTTTCATTGACTTCGAGAAAAACAAATAGTCGAGCTACATAAAACGCAGACTTAGTGTGTTAGATTGTTTCAACAATTAACTGCGATCGAAATGTCATACATAAAACAAATAAAACCCTAACAAAGCATAGACTTCCGACGAGCTCGAGCCCTAGATAAACATAATATGCATAAATACATAGTCTAACTGTTGACACCCAGTCTTAACCCTTTCGCTGCCAATGCCGGATCTGTGATTACCTATGCAAACAGTTTGGATCCAGATGTTTGTTACTGTTGCTATGTTTTTGAAACAAAAATGAAGAAATTAAAAAAAATGAAAATGTGTAGCAGACGACAAAGTTAGCAGACGACATAGTTTGGCAGCGAAAGGGTTAAAACTCTTACATTGACGTGTGTAGATCCCTACTTTGCAAATAGTTTGGATCCAGATGAGACGCCGAGTAACTCGATAACTTATCAGATTCCAAACATTTTGGCACTCGTATTGTCAATTTTGAAAAAAGAAATGGAAACACATTAAGCAGGTAAATACCCGTGGAAAAGAAAGTTCCTCGGTTGTACATGTAGCAGAGTGGGGACTGGCTTTCACTGTCAGTGCCGCGTCAGTGGTCACCAATGCAAACAGTTTGGATCCAGATCAGACGCCGAGTAACCCGGGATCCAAACTGTTTGTTTGTGTAGTTAATATTTTTATTGTATGTTTTTAATGTGAGAACATTAAACAAATAGAAATTATGGCAGGCGACAATATTTGCAGAATACAGTATTTAGCAGACGACACTATTAGGCAACTAAATAGTTAATGCAAGTCAAGTGCTCTAAATGTACTATTATATGGATTCTCAAACTACTAAAATATAAGTATGTAAATATTAAACTACAACCACCTAAGCATATAAATCAGAAATTAAATATAAAACCATAATTTAACGGTAAATAGTTTGGATACAAATCAAAGTGCTGACAAGCATGTATCTGGTCAATATTTTGTATAGTTTTGCTTTATTCCACATTCTTGTACTGCCAACTTGACGTTAGTACATGTAGTTGATGTTGTATATTATGAGGTTTTAAGATATTGTTGAGCCCCAGAGTCAGGGTCTGTTAGGTTTGCGTATGAAATTACAGTAATTCTGTTTCAACAGTTTCTGCCATGATAAAAATTGGTTATGCCATTATGTAGACTCAGGCGATTAACATTCATACCGCCATTGTTCCTGACATGAATATTCATGTAAGAAATAATGATGTCATGAGTACAGTAAACCCTCTCTGTAACGGCCACTAAATTACATCAATTTTTTTGTGTTAAAGGCAGGTGGCTGCTTCAAGCAAGGTGAAAGTAAAACAGAATGCTCCTATGGGAGCGTTCTGTTTCACTTTCACCTTGCTTTAAGCAGTCACCTGCCCTAAATACCAATTAATTAACACAATTAAGTGGCCGTTATAGAGAGGTTTTACTGTACATATTTAGCTGATTTTTATAATAGCATATGTACATGTAAATATGGTTTTGTGTATTAGTAGAAATTGTAGAGTCAGATCTATAATAATTCCATAAGCAGACAGGGAAGACCCACATGGGATGGCTTCTATAGGAATCATCTGATCCGGGTCTACTCTGTTTGCAAAGGTGAGGAAAGGTGTTTGTATGAGGGAAAGGGTTAACCCCTACTTATTTCTTTACAGAGGAACACTAACGTGAAGAGTGTGAACCTTATGTCTACTGGTATAGGGCTTGAAGGGTTGGTATACATATTAGACATGTTGGAGGAGAACCATACAATTACTAGTCTGGTGAGTACCGGGGGACGTCATCTCATCTGGATCCAAACTGCAGTGCACTTGACCCTGTGACAGTGTTTGTTTAAATGCATGTCTGACCCGTCTAAACCGGAATTTCAATAAAGAAAATACTATGTCGTCATGGGCTGATATCTGCTTAAAGCAGGGTGAAAGTCATTCAAAAAACTTCTTTAGGAACTTTCTGTTTGGTTTACACTTTGCAATAAGCTGTCTCCAGACATTGGTCGACACTGATACTAATTTGAAAGTCGTTCTACATTAACCCTTCGCTTGCTATTCACGTCAATATACCTACCTGTAAATAGTGAAGACCCAGATGAGACAGCTCCTGCAGGAGCTGTCTCATCAGGGTCTGCACTATTTACAAGTCGATTGTGCAACCAGTGCACTCCACAGCATTGATTGCACAGCGAAATACTTGTACACAGTGAATATATATGTAATTATACAACAGGGCATGGGTAAAGAAGGTGACATGTATTTTAAAATTCAGCAAGAGAAGGGTTAAGAGTGCTTTCTTTTCATAATGCAATCTTCCAAAACTCAAAAATGACCAGTAAACCGTTTGAAACTAATATACTAATATATAATTTGTTTCGTACGGAATTTGCTAAGACTACTACAACCTAACATGTCCTGTTATTTTGGCTATATGAGTAGTACCGGTTGTTTGGAAATTAGGACTGGTGATAGTATTTGGCGTATGACCTTTTGTAGGACTGACTCATCATTAATTTACCCTTGGTCTGCAAAGATGTACATATATATTCATAAGACTAACTGTGAAACATAAATTTGCCACAGGCTTGATGTCATAAATATGCCATGTACAAAATTAATGTCTTCAGAATGTTTATTCTTGTTTGAAGGTCAATTACTGAACTTTATCCAACAACTGAGGCCTCATATACAGTAATATAAAACTAACACGACACGAGTGAGATAATTTTAACCCTTTACTCTGTGAATATTCATGTCAGAAAAAATGACAACATCAATGAATATTAATTAGATTATTTATTATAATAGCAAATGAAAACTGAAATATTTGGCCATGGCAGAATCTATATAATCATATCTATATTAGCACATAAGCAAACAGAGCAGACCCAGATCAGACGGCTCAAGGATCTGGGTCTACTCTGTTTGCAAAGGCGTAGAAATGTGTTTTATGGAGTAACGAGTTAACACCCTTGCAAACAGAGTAACTACATGTACATGTCTGACAGGTCTCTAGGATCAGCATCTGCTCATTTTGCTACAGTTTCTGCCATGACCACATATTCTCTTGTTTATATGAAATTACAAAAAATTAATGATATACATACAGATATTATTTGTTACTTGGATATTCATTGCGGAAAGGGTAAACAACGGCCTCTCAAAATAGTCGACATTCTGGGCACTGAATGCATGTGATAACCTAATGCAGGACAAGCGCCAAACAGAAAGCTCCCATAGAACATTATGCATTACATATACTCTCTTTCTATATCAGACAGCTGATTGTTTTCAAACCACCTATGTTTATTTATTAACCATTTCCCATATTTAAGCGCATTTTGACGCATCTGCAAACAGAGTAGACCCAGATCAGACGGCTCCTATAGGAGCCGTCTGACCTGGGTCTGCTCTGTTTGCTTATGGTGTAATACAGATCTGATTCTACAGCTTCTGCCTGAGCCAAAATGGCATGTGTTCATATGCGATTATAAAAAAAAAATCTTATTAATATTCATGACGTCATTATTTCCTACATAATACAGTATTTCATAGCTACAGTACAGTAAAACCTGTATTTAAAGCGACCATAAAAATATATTTTAGGTGGTAGCATTGCAGAAAAAG
Organism: Azorinus chamasolen; assembly: GCA_963576725.1. Lineage (NCBI taxonomy): Eukaryota > Metazoa > Mollusca > Bivalvia > Cardiida > Solecurtidae > Azorinus > Azorinus chamasolen. Next base: position 87,958,928 of record OY755242.1, read on the forward strand.
CTTCTATGGGAACTGCCTGCATTACTTTTGCCCTGCATCAGGGACCACCTGCGTTTTAAGACTCCCATGTTCAAGCAATAGACGGTCGCTTAAGTAAGCCTCGACAGTGTATGCTCTACCTAATATAACTATATTTCAATTAATTACTGATGGAAGGTAAATCGCTGATTTTTCTTAGCGTGTTGTGAGTATAGTTAATACATTCAGAAAGTAGGAGATCCTTCGAAAGCAAAAGCAGCAATGCGAAAAGACAACATTGCGTATAGTAAAACTTTCTGTGCGACTTTCACTCTGCATTAACCCTTTCCTCCATACACACGCCTTTCTACGCCTCTGTAATAACCACGTCTTAAAACCACTGTGATAAATAGAGCATTTGCTCCTATTTATCACAGTGGTTTCAAACTACAAAATTCTAAAAATAAATCCTTTTCGCTAGTAAATGCTCCTTTTGGGTAGATTCATTCAAAGAGGTTGGGTCTAAAAATAGCCTTTGGAGGAAAGGGTTAAGGAGCAACCTGTCTCATAAGATCTCGAATCTTCTTTATTTAATAATGTCGAGGTTTTATTGTATATATGTAAGATAATATATTGGTGAGTTTTCATACTGCACTTTCAATCAATCAAAACGAATAAAACAAAATAAAATATAAAAGTAAACTTCTTGAAAAATAGTAGTCCCCGTCTATATTCCCATCCCTTAACGCTTTCAGTTCCAGCATTGTCGTCTGCTGGGCACATTTTCATCTGCTTCAAATTTCTAAAGTTGTCGTTTGTTCACTTCTTTATAAAGCAATAAACAGAGTTTCAAACAGATTGGATGAGTAACTCGGCGTATCATCTTGATCCAAACTATTTCCATGTGATATCACATACCCGTTGCCATGACACTGAATCGGTTGATGCAGGCTTCAATCCATTTCAGAATCTTTCGTATAATAAGTTTGGGTCAGATGGCATGAGGAGGATCGCAGACACGTTCATCGGAAACCAGAGTGTGCAATATCTCGACATATCAGGTATATTTCGACTGGAACCCTAAAATCCAACTAGTTAATATTACCTTGTTATGTTTGTAAGAAAGTCAACATTTAAAGAGTTGGAACATTTAACACATTATTCCCTTGCGCATCTATAGAAGTCACTTTATGAAAACATTGTGATAAATAGAGCATTTGCTCCTATAGGAGCAAATGCTCTATTTATCACAATGGTTTCAAACTACAAAATTCTATTTTTTCCTTTCCTCTAGTTAATTCTCCTTTTCGGTAGATCCATTCAAAGAGGTTGTGTTTAAAAATAGCCTAGGAGAGAATGAGTTAATTGATCGATTTTCAGGTAAGAAATAATGATTTCACGATTTTTATAATAACTTTATAAATAAGGTGTTTAAGGGTGTTTGCTCATGGCAGAAGCTGTAGAATATATCAAATCTATAGTATTTCATAAGCGAACGGAACAACCCGTGGCTACACAGCTCATACAGGATCTATCTGATTCGGGTCTGCTCTGTATGGAAATGCATAAAAAATATCGCCTCTATCAGATAAACAACCAAATTCCTGTGCAATTCCACGATGCCATTTGTTTGTCAAAATAAGGAAGGTAATGAATTCTGGATAATTTTTTCATAATAAAACAAACGACACCTTGTATCTACCAATAAACATTCATAAAGTCGTTATTTCTGTCCTGAATATTCATCAGATAAAGAATTGATAAGATTCCATTCTACTTACACTCCTGATTTTGTCCTCGTAATAAATGCCAAATCGGTTAGCTTAATCCATTCCCTTATATTGGCGACTTTTGATGCCTCTGTAAAAAGTCACTTTTTGAAACCACTTGCTCTATCTATCACACTGGTTTCAATACTACACAATTCTAAAGTTTTTTTTCTAGTAAATGCTCCTTTTCATTAGAGTTATAGAGATTGGGTCTAAAATAACCTATCAGGGTATGGGTTAAATATGTTTGAGAGTCAAACTAAATCATCATCACAAGCGGGCATCTAAATACTGAACATAACCGTGATCAAAACTGTGTGAAGTTGGCCGCTACATACATTGTATATGCAACATGATTTCAAGGACATTTCAATATACATGTACTATCAGATTAATAATTAAAGGGTTTCATTGTTGTTTTGTTTTTTATTTATCCAGGGAACGAATTCACGGACCAGGACTCCATTTATGTATTAGAAATACTGGAGGTAACTATCGAAGAATATAAGTAAATTCTTTCTAAACCAGAATTCTAGTAGAGAAGAATTTTGATACTTTTAAGAAGGTACCATCTTAATGCATGGTGAAAGTCATGCAGAAAGCTCCTCTAGGAGCTTTATACATGACTTTCACCATGCATTAAGCTGCCACCTGTCTCCAAGACCGATATTTTTACCAAATTTAAAGTCCGCTTTACAGTAGCTTTGATAGGATAACATTGGACTGTTGGTAAGAAGCGTGTTTAGACACTATAAGTAAAATAGTTTTTTATATTTCACCGCCAAAGCCTATCTGGCTGCAAACTCATAAAAATATATCCCCATGGTGATTCTAACGAGTTGCACCATGATACGGTTTGGCTGAGAAATAAGAGAGTTTGACAGGTCAGTATGCATATTATCTACAGCAATGCAGTTTCCATATCATGATATGTTGACACCATACCTTAATGAAATACTGTGCGCCCGATGAAGAATATTTGCATTTGACACTCAAGACGCAATAAATATCTAAAAGGCTTCCTATAAATCAGATTGGACTATAAAACTAGAAATAAAAACTATCACAACTGATAACTTAGTTTATTTGTTCTTTTGTTACTATATTAAACACTTTGTCAATTTAAACACCTTATATAAACCCTCCTGTCGCTATTTACAATGTGACACGCATTTGCAACCAGCTTGGTCCATATGAGGCATCGAACAACTTGGTGTTTCACCAGGATCCAGACTGCTTGCCACTTAGTAAACAGTTCCTCGAAAACTTGGGTCCATGCTTATAAAACTTTTTAGTTGAGTCTGAGTTCGTTCTCAAGCTTTTGATTGGTCAGATTAGAGTTCTCAAGCTTTTGGTTGGTCAGATTTGAGCCAAATCTGACCAATCAAAAACTTGAGAACGAACTCAGACTCAACTAAAAGTTTTATAAGCATGGATACAGATCGATACAGATCGAATAGGAAGTAACCAAAGAAGTTCCAAATTTGAGCAAACATAATTATGTGATGCAATGGGTTATGGCAAACATATGCTTATTGGTAAGATATACACTGTCAGTAGCTATGAACCAAGCTAAGCCTTCCTAATTTCAGAACAACGACAGTCTGAAGGAACTACGCGTTAGTAGAAACAGTTTTGGTGAGATTGCAGGGTTGAACCTGGGCAAAGCTCTCGGTACGTGACTTCCTTTTTTACCTCATGAAAATTAATGCAAGAAATAATGGCATCATGAATATTTAGTGGCAGAGGTTTTACAATGGTATAGGAACACATGATTTTCTTTACCATGGCAGAATTATATAGTATACCTCTTTAGAATTATATATCTATTAAGTCATAAGCAAACAGAGTGGATCCTGATGAGACGACTCTCGGTTTGGGTGCACTCTGTTCGCAAAAAATATTAAAACGTGCCTCTATCAGGTGCACGGTCTTGACATTTGATGGTCTAATCGCTCCACAACTTGATTGTTTTGCTAAAATAATTCTACCCTTTTGTAACCCTTATCTCTGAGACTGAGGCGCAAGAATGTGACGACTACTGCATCATAACTTAACCGTTAGCCGTTTCGATGTGGACATGCATGTACCGTCATTCGCAAACAGTATAGACCCAGATCAGAGGGTTCTTAGTGGCGCCCTCTGATCAGGTCTGCACTTTATGGCATTCAAAAGCCTCTAACAAGTTTAAACCTACCTTCATACTGAGTGGACTCTACAGTTAAGCGCTGATGGGCTTTTCTATTCTGATAATTCAGAGTTGAAAGGGTTAATGGTATTCCTTGCCCTACTAAATGCTACTTAGTTTGTATTTCCAGAAAAGACGTCGAGTTGAAATTGTGCTGAGACATGTTTGTTTAGCATCATTAATTAACACATTATCCCCTAGTGACGCATTTTTGCGCATCTATAGAAGTCACTTTATGAAACCATTGTGATAAATAGAGCATTTGCTCCTATAGGAGCAAATGCCCTATTTATCACAATGGTTTCAAACTACAAATTTCTAAAGTTTTCCTTTCCTCTAGTTAATGCTCTTTTTCAGTAGATACATTCAAAGAGGTTGTGTCTAAAAATAGCCTAGGAGAGAATGAGTTAATACGCGTACACATCATCACAACATGTTTGTTTCGTTTAACCCTTTGGTGCATACATAGGAGTTTGTACACATTTGCAAACAGAGTACATCCACCTCAAACGACTTCTGTATGGGTCGTCTCTTCTGTGTGTACTCCCTTGGCAAAGGAATCAAGTGTGTCCCTGTCTGGTAAACGGTCCAATCCTGCCATGCATGGCACAGTCTTTGATGAACGCGTCATGCATTTGCAAACGACTTTGATCCAGAAAAGCGCCGAGCTGAAAATAGGCTGAGGTTTTTAGATATATCCTAAAGTATCCTAAAGATATATGTACTTCAGAATGTATTGTTTCGTTCAACCCTTTACTCCATGTGTAAATAAGTTTTACGTCTTTTCAAACGAAGAAAAACCAGATGTAGGAGCCGTTTGATCATGATCTTCTATATATGTTTACTAATGAATAGTACAGTTCTGGTTCTTCAGTTTCTGTCACGGTCAAAACTCCACATATTCATTATGCTATTATAAAACACAACTAATTAATATGTGTACTCATTATTTCCTACTCGGAGTAAAGTCTTAACCCATTAGTGCACAGTGTCCCTTAAAATGACATATGCATACAGTGCCTCTCTGATCAGGGTCTGCACTGTTAGCTGAACTCATCGATGCCAATTACTAATACATGTACTAGCAAATATTATGCTTGCTGTGTCCACTCAACATGACAATGGATGGGTTCTAAAGAAAATCTGGACGAGTTTTCTTGAAATAATGTGGGCATAAATGGATAGAATATGACCAAAATGGATAACTACATGTATATACTGAAGTCTTGGTGTACTTTTGTTTCAGAGAACAATTCTACACTGGAGTATTTTGATGTTAGCTGGAACCATCTCAGGCATGCTGGTGCCATTGAATTTTGTCGGGGACTACAGGTAAAGCAATTAAATATTATTCTGTAAAAACACGATCTAACTCTTAACCTAGTCAATATTAATGTAAGAAATAATGACTATGAATATTAACTTTCCTATTTTTTTGTTTTTATAATGGCATTATGAAAAAGGCAATTTGGACCATGTTAGAATTAAGGCTATGCTTAATCAAAGGTGTTCGACGCATGCTTGGACTCACCCATGGAAACACCCCCCCCCCCCCCCCCCCCAAAAAAAAAAAAAAAAAAAATGTGATGGAAGTATGTTAAACTAGCATAAAACTATCTATTTGAACCTTAAACCACTCCGAAAAACGAGAAAAGCACGACCCGGAAATTTTTTTCCTATCGGGTCTATATATGTATTGAAAGGTATCTAACTACGACAGATCAGCGGCGGAAAATACAACAGTCATGTTTTTCAAAGTCTTACAGCAAAGCCAATTCAACACCGATTTTAATCAGTTTGGTCTTGATCCGTTCCAAATTCCATATGCTAAGCGACACTGTCAGTGTTTTCCTTAAATATTGCCCCGTCTTGTCGCTGCAAGACCGCGAATTTGAAAATACGCTAGAGCGAAACGATGTGACTCCCGCCAGGATGCATAGAAGTATATAGGGGGATCTGTATTCGTTAAACTTTTCAGCAAAAACGCGAATTATGCTGAAACACATTCGAAAAACATTCAACTTACCGCAGTTAAAACGGTGCTGGCTATTTGTAGTCTGCTATGAGACGCCAGTTTTCTTTCTCCTACTTTCGTTTTGAACGGAGGTGGCCAAATCGCTGTGGCCCGGATATTTGCATATCGAATAGTTTATGAGCCGGGTCACAGCAAAATGGTCGCATCCGTTCAAAAGGAAAGTTGGAGAAAGAAAGCTGGCGCCTCGTAGCTGACTGGAAATGGTAAGCACCGTTTTAATTGCGGTAAGTTGAATGTTTTTAGATAGTGTTTAACCATAATTCGCGTTTTTGTTGAAAAGATTAACGAATACAGATCCCCCTATATACGTCTATGCATCCTGGCGGGAGTCACATCGTTTCGCTCTAGCATTTTTTCAAATTCGCGGTCTTGCAGCGTCAAGACGGAGCAATATTTAAGGAAAGCACTAATTGTGCCGCTTAGCATATGGAATTTGGAACGGATCAAGACCAAACTGATTGAAATCGGTGATGAATTGGCTTTGCTGTAAGACTTTGAAAAACATGACTGTTGTATTTTCCGCCGCTGATCTGTCGAAGTTAGATACCTTTCAATACATATATAGACCCGATAGGAAATTTTTTCCGGGTCATGTTTTTTTTCGTTTTTCGGAGTTGTTTTAGGTTCAAATAGATAGTTTTAGGCCAGTTGAACATGCTTCGATCACATTTATTTATTTTTTATTATTTTTTTTATTTTATTTTTTAGGGGGGGGGGGGGGGTTGTCAATGAATGAGTCCAAGCATGCGTCGGGCACCTTTGTGCTTAATAAGCAAACAGGAGAGGCATTTATTTAACAGCTCCTTGTTTGAAAACATTTGCACCGCTTTCGTCGTTGTAAAGTCCAATGTCGATATGTACATGCACCATGGTCCCTCGTTACGACAGAGCACGCAGTAAAATTATCGTAAGACCTAATTCACGATAACCGTTACTACTCGCATAGCAAACTGCATCGCAAAGTCTAGTGTTCAACAATTAAGATAAGAAATAAGCGCAAGATCTAAAATACGACCACCACAGCTAGTCTGTGATAGAACTTCAATCGTGCAGTTTCTTAAATTCATAATTGAATACAATGACTGCATTTTACTAAAACTAGGGAACCAGTTAGTTGGTCGACTTTGTTTATCGGCTGCAGGGAAGGTACATCAAATGGAACGTCAAATAGTTCTAGTATTTTCAGATTGTTTTCGGATCGATGGTCGAATGAGTTAACTTTAATTGTCTTTTTATATTTAACTCTTTCGCTGCCATGCATACAGTTTAAATCCAGACGAGAAGTTTAGTAATCTGGCATCTGATTAGCTTAGTAATCTGGCATCTGATTAGCTTAGTAATCTGGCATCTGATCAGGACACATCAGTTTAACTTGGTGTTTTCATCAGGATCCAACCTGCGTCATATTGGTATCATATATTTGAAAACAGGGACGGATATTGCAAAATAATTCAACAATGTATAAGTAGGTTTAGAAGACGGGAAATGGCAGCGAAATACAGTAGAATCCAACTTCATAAATACACATGGATGTCTTTATAAGCAGATGGTTGTTTAATGCAGGAAAAAAGTAATGCAGAAAGGATCTTTCTGTATTACTTTTATCCTGCGTTAAGCTACCACCTGCATTTAGCACCCAGAATTATACCTCTTTTAGGTGACCGCATTAGCGGGGTTTTACTGTAATTAATTATGCATTATGTTCTTATTTCTGTCAGAACAATAGTGGTCTCAAGTCACTTAATTTAAGCTGGAATGGTTTCGGGTTGGAGGGCTGCCATGAGCTGGGAAAGTGTATTCAGGGGAATAGGAGTTTGACGGAACTTGATCTTTCATCCAACAGGGTCAACTACGACGCATTTAAGCTAGTCCTCAGGGGACTGGCCAAGAACAAGCGCCTGCGCATACTGAAGGTATACATTGCACTGGTGTTTAATTGTTCACTTAACCCTTTCCCTGTTCTATGTTTATTCCAATTTCCAATACCTACTGAATATTTCATGGACAAAATAGTTACGAGTATAACGAAATATGGGAGGTGGAAAATTGCAGCCATTTTAGAAAGTAAAGAAACAGATCTTTCAAATTCCACTAGCAAACAGAGCAGACCTAGACAAGACGGCTGCTATAGGAGCCGTCTGATCTGGGTTTAGTTCGTTTGTAAATGCGTGAAAATGCGTTTATATGAAGGAAAGGTTTAGCGATTTACATTATGCATATTCATACAAGACTGCGTGACACCATGATAATGTATTAGCTGATGCGTGACACCATGAGAATGTTTTCGCTGATGCGTGACACCATGCGAATGTATCAGCTGATTTGTTTTATAACATGCTTTATGAACACATGTTTTTGCAATTGCAAAAGCAGTAGAATCAGATCTACATGTATATAATTTCACAGGCAAATCGACCAGACCTTGATCAGACGAATCATACAGGAGCCGTCAGATCTGGGACTACTTTTACTCAGGGAGCCAATAGTGCCTACCGTGCACCCCCCCCCCCCCCCGACTTTTTTTCATGGGTACCAAAATGTTCAGAAAAGTGTCCTGAATCAGAATCGCGAATGTACTAAAACTTAAATTCTTTTAGGCTATGTGTATTTAATGCCTGGCGTCCACTAGAGCGCCGAAGCCTTGCCGAAGGGTTGCCGAATAATTTTTGCCCGATTCGGGAACCATTCGGGATCAGCTTTGTATTCGGGGTCATTCGGCATGTATTCCGCAAGTATTCGGGAAGTGGCTTACGAAGCGTTGCGGAACAGACGCCGAAGCGATGCAGAATCATGCCGAAACCTTGAGGATAACCTCCCGAATGCTTCCCGAATGGTTTCCGATCGTGCGGAAAGGTTGCGGAACCGTTGCAGAACATGCCGAAGGGATGCCGAATCGTTGCAGAAATAAGGCCGAAGGGTTGCCGAATTGAGAGTCTGGGAATATAACGATGTCGCATTTTTGTGTTTTGGAATGGAAAAGATGTCTCGTTGGAGTGGAAAAGATGCCCCCCACTTATATCTAGACTAGATTCATTCGGATGGAGCGGATGGTTACCTCCGGCTCCCAACACCTAATGGGTAGTGGATCGGAGTACATGGCACCATTATCATGTAATAAATACTGACAGTTCCTTTACGTCCGGATGAACCTTCTTATGCTTGCTTTATATTAATACATGTACCCTTTTTAAACTGTATCTATTACCTTCTTCTCCTCTCCATGTATGGTGTCGTACTATTTCCATATATGTTACTGGGGATTGCTTAAAAACCTCTCATAATTAATTAAGAAAGATTCATTTTCTATGTCAGTTCTTAACGACTATTACTCATGTATGTCTTATTTCCATTTCATATCTTAATTTGCATCTAAAGATAGTTCTTAGGCATCTATAGTACAAGTATAGATCCACTTACACATATCCATACTATATGCACACAGCCTTATACTACAAAATAAGTAAGTGTGTACATGAGAATTAATGTAAATAAATATTGACTTTTATCTATTACAACTATAGATGTGTTGCAAAATAACAAACTCTATGGACCCTTTTTGGGTGGGTCAAACGCGAATCCCTTTTTCAAAATCTCCACTGTTTGCAGAAGACAAGTACAAACTTTGCAAATATACTACTTGTAAAGGATACACACACATCTATATATTAATATTAATACAAACTCTGTAGACCCTGTTTGGATGGGGCTCAAATACACTCTTAGCAAGTACTTGTGAAGAGCACACACAAACGTACGCACACATATACATCTACATATAAATGATTCCCTCTCATGTGTTTTATTTGGTTTTTGTTAAAACAAAAACATAATTACGAGTATAAGGGATTTATTATATACATGCTATTTTAAGCTATTTATAATAGGTAGCAAAAATGAGATGTGTTATATTTTATAGCTATTCCTGTTCTTTATACATGCATTTTATCCATAGGTAGTTAGTAATGGAATGTATTTTGTTAAGAAGCTATTGTTTTAGTCGATAAATAACTTCTAGCTTATGGTAAATAAGCTGTTTTGTAACATCAGATTATAAGTAAAGTTTCTTGTATATTGTATTTTATATCTCGAAATCCCGTTCTTTTACAGATATAAGTTTTGCTGACATCAGCATCTTCTGAGACTATTCAAACCCCAGTTTCACGAACATTCTTAAGTAATAACTTAGCTAAGCTGTTACTTAAAAATATACCAGAGCATAAATTTTCATAAATTAGTGTTTATTTTGTAAAATCAAATTGTAAGACGTTTGTTTAATTGTCATTTAAAGAATACATATTGTATTTGATAATAATTGAGGGTAATCTAAATCAAAAACAGTATTTAAGAATGTGTAACAGACTGGATTTAATTAGATAGTTCATGCATTTTCTGTTTAAAAAATATAACATAATGTCTATAAGGATTTTGCTTAGATAAAAATACTTCATATTAAGTATATGAATTGTTCATAATACATTCGGCATGTCTTCCGCGTGGGTTCGGGGACCCTTCCGCGTCTTCGGGAAGCATTCGGGAAGCCTTCGGGAAGCATTCTGCATCGATTCGGCATCATTCTTGAACCGCTCGGGGTGGATAGGAGATCCCGAAGCCTTGCAGAATGACCCCGAATCTACCCCGAAGCCACCGCGAAGGGTTCCCGAACGTCCAGAAGGGTTCCAGAAGGGTTCCAGAAGGTCCGAAGCCTTCCCGAATGAAAGATTCGGCGTCCAAATTTTAAAACTTTTAAAACTTGGATGCCGAATCTTTTTCGATCCCGATCAGTCCCCGAATCACCCAGAATGGTTCCCGAAGTGTTCAAGAATGACGCGGAAGGGTTCCCGAACATCCCGAAGGCATGCCGAATCATCCAGAATCTGCGATATCCACATTCGGGAACCCTTCGGGAACCATTCGGCGTCCTAGTGGACGCCTGGTCTTAACCGTTTCCATGGCAAACCCCCAGTTTTCGTAATGATGACCCATACCTACAAATTCGTCCATATCACAGCCAGTTTTTGTCCTAAAACTATAAAACTGGTACCATATTACAGAGTGTTTAAATACCTGCAACATACAAAGATATTGCGGCCTACTTTGGCGATAATTATAAATGATATAAACATATGCCCGGTAGTTGATGTATGAATCTAAATGTTTGGTTCACTTTATGCAAATTACCTTATTTGCATCCTCATGAATATTAATCAGTGATAAGAAAACAAAGAGAAACAATATTGAAAATAACATGTTTGGCAGTATGCCGAGCACAACATTACACCATGCTCCAAATATAGCTTGCAATAATAAATGTACCTTTTGGTGATGAATAAATAAATTTTATGTCTGAAACTGTTACCAAAATAACCATGCACTGCTTCCATGGTAACTGTTGAAAGCCAAGTACTTATGATACCCCAAACAATCTTCTGTTATTGTTTTTAAAGTGTCAGTAATTTTAAAGCCCATAAAGCCTATGTTGAATTCAGGGTATCAAGACTGTTTCGAATTTTGATATACCATCATCTGTCGAGAACTGGTAAGCCTGTGATGTGTTTCAAGACTCTTTGATTTGTCTGTCAAAATCTTGCTAAGCCATCATCAGCCGTGCCAATACCGAAGGGAACTGGTGTCAGCAGATTCTGCATCAGCTCACCTATATCAATCTGCATATTGGGTCTTTGTGAACCACTAATAATTGCTACAATTCCTTGATTCCTTACGCTAAGAAGCTGCAAGGCAGAAATGTTTTTTCACATCTATGCCGGTGAGGCTTACCAGTTCTCGCCAGATTATGGTATATCAACAGTGAGAACAGTCTTGATGCCCTGAATTCAACACAGGAAGAAACTGATACAAGGATCGTTCTTTACACCATGTATGCAAAAGAACACGGCTACAAAACTGTTCATCTTCGAACTCCAGACAGTGATATGTTCTTTATTCTTCTGTATTACCTTAACAGGTTTGAAGGTGTTACTGTCTTGTTTGATACTAGCTCAGGCAATCATAAAAAAAAATAAACATGAGAGAAGTTGCCCAAGCATACACAGAAGATTACCGATAAGCACGTTTGGGTCTCCATTTGTACTGTGGCTGTGATTCTACAAGTGCATTCAATGGCTGAGAACATTTGACACCCACTAAGACCATTGAAAAGAAGCCAATGTTTATAAAACCATTAGCAGGTTTGGGCAACTCTTGGGATGTGTCTGGAGATCTTATGCAAGACTTGGATGAGTTTACGTGTGCAATGAATGGCAACCCTAGATTTCACACTGTGAATGAATTGATATTGTTTAAGATTAAGGAGAAGTGTGAAGATAAGCCAACAGATGCACTTCGTAATGTTGATATGGTAACATTACCCCATTGTAGGGCCTGCTTAATACAGCACATCTGAAGAGTTATTTACCAGTTGATACTTTGGATACTTTGATACATGCTATTGCATACATGTGAAGCCGAAGGCTTTATGGGAAATAATGGTTGTCAACATGTAACTCTGACAGTCAATCAACAGATATGATTACACTGTGACCTATAATAAGGGTAATATGCTCCACAGACATTCAACAGCAATGTTATCATCTTGACCTAGCTCTTATCAGAGTATTACCTGAGAAGATCCAATATAAACTGTTCCATTTTAGCCTCTAATTAAGGTATGCTCTGAGAGTCAGACCATCAATTTATAAATTAGCTGATAAATACCCATGATGTCATTATTTCTAACATGAATATTCAGCTGGTAAAGGGTTAAGTGAGATATCACTCATCTATTTTTGTTGAGTCGGCATACTCAAAGAAGCTTTCTGTAAAGGTGTTTTAAAGCAGAGAGTGGGATTAACCCTTTACTAGATTTATACATGCCCTTTAACATCTTTTAGACAGTTTTAGAATTAAAATTTATTTATTTATCACCAAAAGGTACATTTATAATTGCAAGCTATATTTGGAGAATGGTGTAATGTTGTGTTACGCATGCTGCCAAACATGTTATTTTCAATATTGTTTCTCTTTTTAAAAACAGTAACAGAAAATTGTTTGGGGTCTCATAAGTACTTGGCTTTCAACAGTTACCATGGAAGCAGTGTATGGTCATTTTGGTAACAGTTATAGACATAAACTTTATTTATTCATCACCAAAAGGTACATTTATTATTGCAAGCTATTTTTGGAGCATGGTGTAATGTTGTGCTCGGCATACTGCCAAACATGTTATTTTCAATATTGTTTCTCTTTGTTTTCTTATAACTAATTAATATTCATGAGGATGCAAATAATGTAATTTGCATAAAGTGAACCAAACATTAAGATTCATACATCAACTACCGGGCATATGTTTATATCATTTATAATTATCGCCAAAGTAGGCCGCAATATCTTTGTATGTTGCAGGTATTTAAACACTCTGTAATATGAACAATGAGGTTAGAATGGTTGCCTAGGAAACAGATATATCACCATCAGTACTATATAATTTGTCCCAAATTTATTTATCTAACAATCTTGGTGATATTCAGTGATCATAGTAAACTTTAGCTAACAATTTTGCATTTTTGTTTGCTTTATAAGAGAAAGACTGGTGTCTGTCGAAAATTTCAAAAAATCTATTACTGTTCTCATAAATATTCATACATATGCAAATTAGTTTATATCAGAAAAGTAATATTTACTATTAAAGCAATGCCTCATATCTATGTTTGTGACAATTGATTTCATGATTCATAAAAAATAACTGAGATCTAGCGGAGTATTACAGGTGGATGTCAAATTTCCAAAATTTGTGAAAGGATCGGTTACCATGGAAACCGTTACAATGTTACTTACAGTTCATTGTTTGGGTATCAATTTAGATACTTAGCTTTCTGAGTATTTTGTCATCAATTTAAACTACATTTGAAGTTGTTTTCTGATATTGGTAGGATAAAAATTGAGAGGTTTACGCTATTTCTGTTTTTGTTTTCCTTTTTTTTATTTATTCTCATTAATATTCATGTGTATGCAAATAAGGTAATTCCTAATTATAGCCTTTAAACCAAAGCACAATGTCTTAGCTTTAATTTGGTACCAATTTTATACAGTTAGCACAAAAACTTCCATTGATATGGACGATTTTTGCAGGTAGGTGTCGACTAACAAAAATGTGTGAACAGAGTGAAATGAATGGTTACTATGGAAACAGTTAAAAAGTAACTTAGAGTTAAATATTTGGTCCTCAAATTTGATATTTTGTTTTCTGAGTATTTTGTCATCAGGTTAAACTGCATTTGAACTTGTTTTCTGATATTTGTAGGATAAAAAGTGAATAGTTTACATTATTTCTATATTGTTTTTACTATTTTTAATGTTCTCATTAATATTCATGAGTATGCAAATAAGGTAATTATAACAAACAAACTGGAAATAAAAGCACAATGTCCTATCTTCCATTTCGTTCCAGTTTTATAGTTTTAGGACAAAAACTGGCTGTGATATGGGCGAATTTGTAGGTACGGACCATCATTACGAAAACTAGGGTGTTGCCATGGAAACGGTGAAAATGGTGCTTACAATTAATGCTATGGTCCTCAAATTGGATATTTTGTTTCCTGGGGGTTTCGTCATCATGTTAAACTGCATTTGAAGTTATTTTCTGATATTTGTAGGATAAAAAAATGAACGGTTTACATTGTTTCTATACTTTTTTACTATTTTTAATGTTCTCATTTATATTCTTGAGTATGCAAATGAGGTAAATTAAAAAAACAAGTTAGAAATAAAAGCACAATGTCTTATCTTCCATTTGGTACCAGTTTTATAGTTTTAGGACAAAAACTGGCTGTGATATGGGCGAATTTGTAGGTATGGGTCATCATTACGAAAACTGGGGGTTGCCATGGAAACGGTTAAAATACACATAGCCTAAAAGAATTTAAGTTTGAGTACATTTGCGATTCTGATTCAGGAAACTTTTCTGAACATTTTGGTACCCATGAAAAAAAGTCTAGGGGGTGCACGGTAGGCACTATTGGCTCCCTGAGTATATTGAAGACTGTTGACGACTTTGTAGAAGTCACTTCGTGAAACCATTGTGATAACTCGAGTAACTCGGCGTCTAATCAGATAAGAGTCCAATCTGTTTGACTCTCGGTCAATAGTTTAGTCACAGCTACACCATATCCAAATTTGAGCAGACATTAACTATTCATACCAGGGCTAACAAATAGGATGAACTTTCAGTATCAATTTGAAATAGAGTGCTTTATCGTTTTCAGATTGGATATAACCCCATCACCACAGATGGCGCTGTGGCCATTCTAAGGGCGGTCGCTGATGATGGATTCAGTTCACTAACGCACCTTGACATGTCTGTAAGGTTCTTTAATCCTTTCATCATCTAGTGAATGCATGATTATCAATTAGATGAATTTTGTCAATGTTATAATTAGAAATTTGTCAATGACTTATGTCACAGAAAATTTATATATTTTGTATATTATTTCATATGCAAACAGAGCATGCTCTGGTCGTCTTTTCTTCTTTTCTTGATCTATTATGTCTTGAATGGAGTAAAACGTCGCACATAAGACGTAAAGAGTTAATTATATTTGTATAAATCTTAGTTGTAAGTAAATATTCTAGTGTACCTTTAGTTCCTTCGACTTCTCTTTCATAAAGTGCCTCTTGGAAAAGGTTCGAAATATGGATGTACATGTATTCATGTCTCAATAGTAGCTTTAACTTCACTCTTTCGCTGCCTATTGTTGTGGTCTGCAAGCTGTGTTATCTACTTTTATATTGATTTGTTAATCTTCTTATTATTATTTTCAAAATTTAATCCTAACATCAAGCAGTTGGGAGCCTGATGCGACGCCCCTTACTCTGTGTTTCATCTGAACCCAAACTGGTTGTACAGGTAATCACATAGTTGTCATAGGCACTGAAAGAGGTATAAGAAAGTCAAGGTTTAGAAGGTATGCGGAAACATGATCCAATGGTATATTTCACAAATAAACATGACATTGAGGGTCATGCTCAAGTACTATTGTTCAGTCGGACTGAGGATGATATATGGTCAGACTGTCCAGTCCGTAAGTTTCGTTTGGTCCAAAATTCAATGTTTTGTTTGTTATGTTATACGGAATTTTCAGCATTAACAATGTATACGTTGCAGAACTACAGATAAAGATGCGTACTCAAATATTTAAATCTTTATTTTCCCCAAAACGCTATATTGTGACCACTCTTTAGAATCGTCTCGAAGAGATGATTCTAAAGAGTGGTCACAACATAGCGCTTTGTGGAGAAATAACGAAGTTATTCTTGAAAATATTTTAATTTACGCATCTTATACTGCAAATAGCGCTCGCCCGGCCCTTATAGTTATAGTGGTCGGCATTATAACATGTTATGACCAGAATAGCTTCACATTAAAAGAGGAAGGACGTATGCAAATGATGTATAATAGTCGTGACTTAATAATATGCTTTTCTATCAATGCAGATACAGTTTACAACTCGGTAAACATTTCCAAACTCTAAAGACAGACCAAATTCAAAGTTCAAATCTCTGGTATAAACTGGTTTCAGATGAGAGGCCGACTAACTCAACATCTCTTTGAAATCACAACTACGTGTATATAACGTAAATACGTTTATGGAAAAAATTATTTTGATAATTTAGAAAAAAATGCAAGATTTCACTGTTACTTTATTCTTATTGTCGAAATTGCTAATACAATAAAATCTCCGTTAAATCGACTTTTGAAAAAGAAGAATCGAGAACTTTTTAAGCAGGACGGTGCTTAATTCACGGTGAAAGTCATGCAGGCGACTCGCAAATGAATATCTGGGTCCATGCTTATAAAGCTTTTTAGTTGAGTCTGAGTTCGTTCTCAAGGTTTTGATTGGTCAGATTTGAGTTCTCAAGCTTTTGATTGGCTCAAATCTGACCAATCAAAAACTTGAGAACGAACTCAGACTCAACAGAAAGTTTTATAAGCATGGATACTGTATGTCTTTTACCCTCTATTAATCAACCGCCTGTCGTAAAGACTGATTGATTGATATCTTTATTATGATTATTTAGATTCGTTTTATTAGATGTATCTTTATTTGATTACAGCATGTTTCAGTGGACACCAACTTCCTTTCACTACTGACTCAAGTGAAGAAGCAGCGGCCGCTTACGGTAACACACGGGATAGTGATGCGACAATTCGACCTGCGGAAGGGAAATATGCCGATAGTGTTGGACACTGATGACCCCGTTGCCATATTGTTTGAGTGCGTGAAGACTAGGAACCTCAGACTGATAGACTTGCTGAAGAATCTGGACAAAGACAACAGTGAAACGCTCTCACGAGATGAGCTGCGCAGAGGACTTGAGGTACATGAATATTAACCCTTTTCGAGCGTTTAACCCATTCCTTCATATTGACACATCTTGAGGCCTCTATAAAAGACACTTTCTGAAACCATTTTGATAAATAGAACATTTGCTTCTATAGAGCAAATGCTCCATTTATCACAATGGTTTCAAACCTACCCAATTCTAAAATGTTCCTTTTCTCTAGTAAATGATTCTTTTCGGTAGATTTATTCACAGAGGTTGGGTCTAAATATAGCTTATGAGGGAATGGGTTAACCCTATACAATTACAAACAGAGTATTAAGGGTTGTGTAAGGTGTTATTTTAGAATATTTTCTCAGGTATTTATTAAATCTATGTTTATAATCATTACGGACTATGTCAGGTGTTAAGAATAATTACGGACTATGCCAGGTGGTTATCGATTCTAGTTTAGGATCATTAATGGATATGTCAGGTATTTATTAAATCTATGCTTGCTATGTCAAATGTTAATAATCATAACGGACTATGTCAGGTGTTTATCAAATATATGTACAGAATCATCAAGGGCTATGCCAGGTGCTTATCAAATCTATGTTTAGAATAATTAAGGAATACATGTATGCCAGGTGTTTACCAAATATTTGTTTGCAATCATCAAGGGATATGCCAGATGTTTATCAAATGTATGTTTAGAATCATTATGAGACGTTATCATTCCTGTCATGTTTATGTAAAAAGCACTACCAGACTTTAATTGTTTTGCAAAAGTTAATCAATTAGTTTTTGCATTGATATTAAACATTGCGGATAATTACGGTAGATTATGTATACATGTGCCGTTGCAATGCTTCTGATGATAACGACATACATTAAGACGTTTAAATGCCAGGTGAAAGTCATATACAGAAAGCTGCATTTGGGAGCTTTCTGCACGCCAGGCCTAAACTTTCATCTTTCTCAAAGACCGAGATTGGTACTATTTTGGAAGTGCGGGTTTACTGTGTCGCAATTTCCCTGTGTAATGATATAATGTCTATAATATCCAAGAGATTACCATGCCTTTCTGATGCGCATATTATACTTCCAGAAGACTGCTGGTTCGTTTCCTCGAACTTAACTAGATGCAGTAAAACCTCTATAAACCGGACGTTAAATATAGTATAAATATCGGTCTGGGAGACAGATGGCAGCTTAATGCAGGGTGAAAGTCACGCAGAAAGCTGCTCTATAGGCTTTCTGCATGACTTTCATCCTGTAGTAAGCAGCCATCTGCCCAAAAGTATCTTAATTCTTCTCTACTTGAATTCCGGTTTAGAGAGGTTTTACTGTATATGTAAGTCTCGGTCTGCTGTTTACATCAGATAAATGTCTGTATGTATATATCTCTGTTTACATGTATAGTTTTAATATCATTGCAGGAAATTGACATTCCTCTGAGTAAAAGATCCATGGATATCTTGATGAACAGGCTCGATATAAATAAAGATGGGGAAGTCGATTTCTCGTAAGTTCTTCTACATTAAATTTTCCCTGTTGAATATACAGTAAAACCTGTCTATAACGACCACTAAATTACATCAAGTACTTTGTGTTAAAGGCAGGTGGCTGCTTAAAGCAAGGTGAAAGTGAAACAGAACGCTCCTGTAGGGAGCGTTCTGTTTTACTTTCATCTTGCTTTAAGCAGCCACCTGCCCTATATACCAACTAATTAACTCAATTTAGTGGTCGGTATAGGAGGTTTTACTGTAAGAAATAATGATATCATGAATAATTCTTAGCTGAAAGTTTATAAAATTAATTGCACTCAAGATTATTTGGTATTGGTAGAAACTGTAGTCAGATCTGAAAGTATATAATTTCATAAGCAGACAGGACAGACCCTGATTTGCGTGAAAAGGCGTGTATATGAAGGAAATGGTTAGATAATACAACCTTTAGTCACCATAATTCTTGTCACAATGATTCTAGCAACTAATGTTTGTAAAATTACGACCACTATCTGTGGAGAAGAGTTTCAAACCTTTTCTAAATGGCCATATAATAAAGTCTTTCTCAACTAAGTCAATTGCTTGGGGTAGCTAACTCCAGCGCTCTAGATATTAGATCAAGCACTCGAACTATGTCAGTTATTCGGAATACTAAGTCAATTGCTCGAATAAGTACATGAAAATCAAGAACGCAGGATATTAAGTCAAGCGTGCGATGATACTATATACGATGGTCGACTTAACATTGATGATAGAATACTGTATACCACTATAGTTTTCAAATCCGATTATCTGATTTCAGTGAATTAACAATAAAGTACCACTATAGTTTTCGAATCCGATTATCTGATTTCAGTGAATTAACGATAAAGTACAAAGAACACGTGCGAAAAGTGACGAAACTAAAAAAAGAGGCAGACATTGATCTGAAGCATTACAAAGACTTTGATAAACTACAACAGATCCAAGAGGCTGTGAGGCTACGACTAAGACTAGCAGCAGAGGCACAAAGGATGAGTGAGGCATAATGCCACTATTGTACTCCGGGGCGTATGAATTCACCTTCTACAGAGGCCGGGACTACCTTCATGCAAGATTCTTTTTTACGCACGACATACTACAGCATGACACACATTTCCGTTTTAGAGCGGTTGTGGTTTTGCAACTTCAAACAATAAATGTGATGTCAAGTGTCAGAGTGCTTTCTGTCTATATTATATTAAGTCATTTGGCGCCGCATAGTTTCTAATGGTGGTGATTAAAACATTTCTTTAAAATGAAAACATGGAGATATATAAATGCCAATTACAATGGAATACACCACAGAAAACCAGTGAAATCTCCAATTATATGCCGCCTTGAAAAGGCGGCGTCTAATCTGGGGATGCACTGTTTGTCGCTGTGGTGTTGGCAATATTGGCTGTGAAGGAATTTACAGAGAAATCTGAACTTGGTACGAGTCTTTCTAGGTGCCACTGGCAATGGAGTAAGAACACTGTTATGGTCTGCACTGTTTGCAGTATCAATTCATGTCAAATGTATTCACCAGCATATATTTGCAGGACTTTGAACATGCAAAAAAGTCAGATTTGGAGGAGTAAATGGGTCAATCCTTTGAAACAAGTGTACTGACATTTACAAACAGAACAGACACAGCTCTGGTTCCATGCTTATAAAGCTTTTAGTTGAGTCTGAGTTTCGTTCTCAAGCTTTTGATTGGTCAGATTTGAGTTCTCAAGCTTTTGATTGGTCAGATTTGAGCCAGAGGCTCAAATCTGACCAATCAAAAGCTTGAGAACGTACTCAGACTCAACTAAAAGCTTTATAAGCATGGACCCTGATGATAACTGCAAGAATCCTCTGATCAGGGTCTGCACTGTTAACTCATTCCCTCATAGACTATCTTTAGACCCAACATCTTTGAATAAATCTACTGAAAAGGAGCATTAACTATAGAAAAGGAGAGTTTTAGAATTGTGTAGTTTTTAAACCATTGTGATAAATAGAGCATTTGCTCCTATGGAGCATATTTATCACTATGGTTTCAAAAATGACTTTTACATAGACGCATTAAGAAATCAGTAGGAGAGAATGGGTCACAGTATTTCATACTAGATGAACTCTAAAGTCAAACACTGACAGATCAATCCACTCTGAATATTCAGCACTCAAATGGTTAAATATAATTATAATGTTATAGACATTTGGGAATGTTACATGTATAAGACATTAAGGAATGTTATAAGACATTTAGGAGATATCAACAAACCTTTTATAACAACAGGTGTCTTCTTCAGTTCATATGCAGTAACACGTCATCAAAGTCCAAAATCTGTTTTTCATTGAAGGGTAAAGGTTGATTAACCCTATACTCCCTATGTACCCCTTTGCAAACAGAGAAGACCCAGATTTGGCGACTCCTATAGGGGCCGTCTAATCAATGTATGCTCTGATTGCTTGTCAAAAATATAGATGTGAATCTTCAGCTTCTGCCATGCATGGCCTAAAACATCATGCGTTACTACAAAACATAAACTGATTAATATTCATGATGTCATTATTTCTTACATTAACATTCATGAAGTAAGTGATAGGTTTAGATATTCTACAGTAAAACCTTTCTATAACGGCCACTAACTGTCATCAAGTATTTTGTGTTAAAGGCAGGTGGCTGCTTAAAGCAAGGTGTAAGTAAAACAGAACGCTCCTATAGGAGCGTTCTGTTTTACTTTCACCTTGCTTTAAGCAACCACCTGTCCTAAATACCATCTAATTAACACAATTTAGTGGCCGTTATAGAGAGGTTTTACTGTACTGTAGGTAACCGGAGAATGGACGGCTATTAGTGTCACTATACTTTTAATCAGTGCGCTAAAGGCTAATAAAACTACCGTACTTGTCCTTGAATAAATTGTTTGTATATACGGGTGCATGAAAATAGTTTGTGTTCTTGTTCCTTTTCAGCATCCTTTAAGTTTGACCGTGTGTATGATGTTTTACACGTTTGGCACCATATAATTTTCATCTTCAGACAATGTCGTCTGCTTAATGTTCAGCAGATTTTCCTTCTATTTTATGTTAAACTGCCAAGTATTTCTGATACTGGATTCAAACAGTTTACAAAGGTAATCACAGATGACTTGGCAGCAAGTCCTGTAAGTCGATCTCTGGCAATCTAGGCGGTAAAACCCCTCTAAACCGGACGTTAAATGCAATATAAATATCAGTCTTGGAGACAGGTGGCAGCTTAATGCAGGTTGGACGTCATGCAGAAAACTCCTCTAGCATTTAACAGCCACCTGCTTTAAAGTATCTAAATTAGTCTTTAATAGATTTTCGGTTTAGAGGAGTTCACTGTATACAAACGTGAATAAAGCATGGATTATTTCGAAAATACAGAATCTTTGAGGAACTGTAGTCGAGTCATTAATCGCTATACTATAGAACTGAAGGCCGCTGGCTGGTTTGATCCCTGGTCGGAGTGGATGGTTGAAAGCTCTCTCTCTCTCTCTCCACCTATAATTGAGTAGGTACCTGTCAGTCGTCCAGGGGAGGTATAGGCAGCAAGAGGAGAGGAGATGACCACCATGTCTCATATGATGTGTCCTTGAGAGAGTAGACCGTTTAACAGGCCAGTGCCCCTATGACCATTAGTACACGGGCAATCTTCACTTTAACAGTACAGTTGACATGGGAATCTTTACAAGAGGGCCATGATGCCCCTGATATCACTCACCAGACAACCAGAGGAGAAGATTTTCAAAGTTTTAATTATATGTTTCTATTGAAAACTGGCCAGCCCTGGGGCGGGGCCAATTTTGACACCAGGGGCATAATTTATATAACTTTTGTAGAGGACCTAAACATGATGCTATGTGCCAAATATGAAAGCTGAGAACCTTCCAGTTTCAGAGGAGAAGATTTTCAATGTTTTCAGTATATGTTTCTATTGAAAACTGGCCAGTCCTGGGCGGGGCCAATTTTTACCCCAGGGGCATAATTTTTAAAACTTTTGTAGAGGACCTGAACATGATGCTATACGCCAAATATGAAAGCTGAGAACCTTCCAGTTTCAGAGAAGATTTTCAATGTTCAAACGGAACCCGGGATTAAGACCTGCAAGTTATCCCATTTCTGTCAATATTGCTAACTTAAATTAAAAGCATACACACGTAGCTTAGTTGAGACAACATTTTGCCATATGTTGTCTAAATTTTGTCTAAACATGTTCATTGGTTTTTAAGATATCAGCATTTAAATGAAAGCATCCAAACTCCGTTTTAAACATGATATAGTCATGGACTATGCAATGTACGAATATCATGTTAAAACAGATTTTAGGTGTATTCATTTAAAAACTCATATCTTTAAAACCAATGCATGTTTTTATGAGAAATTTGGCGGACATATGCACAAATGGCTTATCTTCAACAGTAAATATTTATATTTAAATGTGGCCGGTTACCTTGGTTAAAAAACACATTTGATCCAGGGTTGCGGTTGTTGTTGTTTTTTTGGGGGCACACCCTGTACACGTATATTTCTATAGAAAACAAGGCAACCCTGGGACGGGGCCAATTTTGACCCCAGGGACATCATTTATATTACTTTTGTAGAGGACCTACAAATGATGCTATGTACCAAAGATGAAAGCTAAGAACTCTGTAGATTCAGAGGAGAAGATTTTCAAAGGTTCAAATTGTTGACGACGCACAACACTCTTTATTCTTATTCTTCTTATTATTATAATATTCATGTACGAAATAACCACATCTTGAGTATTAAATGGATAAATTGCAACAATGGCACACATAGGGGCCTGTACCGTTTGATGGGAGTCTATACATACTATATAATAACGTTATTACATAGTATGTATAGACTCCCATGAAGCGGTACAGACCCCTATGATGACACACAGACACAGGAAAATTGGCCATGACAGAAACTCTAGTATTATATCTATATTATATCATACGCAAACAGGGAACACCCTGATCAGACAGAGCCTACAGAGCTATCTAACCTGCGTCTACGCAAAGGCGTATAAAGGTGTACAGGGTCCATGCTTATAAAACTTTTAGTTAGTCTGAGTTCGTTCTCAAGTTTTTGATTGGTCAGATTTGAGCCTTTGGCTCAAATCTGACCAATCAAAAGCTTGAGAACTCAAATCTGACCAATCAAAAGCTTGAGAACGAACTTATAAGCATGGACCCAGATGAAGTAAAGGGTCAGAGGGGTCTGGGTTTGTCAATGAAAAAAACTTTCAAATAGAACATCGCATTTTTTTATTTTTGACATGTCATCTTTTGCACCAAATGTTTTATTTCAAATAAATATAAAAAATAATACAAAATATAAATAGGACTTCAAAATGATAGGGAAAAATCTATCCAAACATGCATACAAAAAACTCAGCCTGCTGTCAACTGAAAATAAAATCATGTAGATATGTTGCAGCATTGTTCATTCATCTTTTTAATTTCATTTACTCATTTATGCATGGAATATCCTTGATAGGATAACCTAACAGTGTACACCTAGATAAGAATACACCATGAAAGTGTCACACAGGTAGAATCTAATAGAGATACTAGGGTATTTGAAGTGTCACACAGGATCTACTAGAGATGTTTAGGTAATAGAAGTGTCACACAGTTGTGATCTACTAGAGATGTTTAGATAATAGAAATAGAAGGCATTTGGTATCATTTTGATAAGTTAAAATTAAGACTGACACAAAAGTAAATAGAGTAGACCCTGATGAAAGTTCTCCGGAAGAAGCAGTTTGATATGGGTCTGCATTATTTGTCTTTTTTCTATCAGAACACGTAGAGTATCATATGCATCATTCTAAACATTCAAGAAACTAACAGAAATAAAAATGTAATTACATTTTATGACCAAATGACTATTATATGTGTACATGAAAAATACATAAATCATTTAAAAGACTGAATGTATGAATAAAAATGTTAGAATATGGAATGAATATGAAATAACTACAAAAGGTTATACAATGCTACCCAATGACATGTATTTACATCCATGGATCATGCATGTACCAATATACCTGTATGCTAATTAACCCTTTACCTGGTGAATATTCATGCATGACTGCCAATTAGTAATATTAATAATTTTTATAATTCTTGATCGAAAAAAAATATATGAATTTATGGCAATGGCAAAAATTAAAGGTATGATATAAACAAACAGAGTAGACACCGATAAGATGGCTCATACAGAATCTGAGTCTACTCTGTTTGCAAAGGTATCAAGCTGCATTTCTGTCAATTAAAAGGTTAATAATAATCATATAATATTATGTGTTTACAGCTTCTCCATAGGAGAGATGTAGAATGCTACTGCTGAAATAGGTATCTGCTTAGCATTTTGCCTGATAGAAATGACTTTTAATATATTTGCAAAGAAAATAGACTAGACTCAGATCAGATGACTCCTGTATGAGCTGTCTAATCTGGGTCTGCTCTATGTTTTTATAGAATTATATAGGTCTCTACAGTCTGTACCAATTGCAAGACCAAACAATCGTATGTTCATATCCTATCCCAAATCTTAACCCTGTCCCTCATGTAAACGTGTTTTCACGCATTTACAAACAGAGTAGACCCAGATCAGACGGCTCCTAGAGGAGCCGTCTGATCAGGGTCTGCTCTGTTTGCTAATAACATTTGATAGATCTGTTTCTTTACTTTCTAAAATGTCTACAATGTTCCAACTTCCACATTTTTTATAACTATTTTGTTAATGAATATTCAGTAGGTATTGAAATTTGGTCTAAATACAGAACAGGGAAAGGGTTAAGCCAATAAATATGCATACAGTCATAACTTCTTACATGAATATTCATGTGGTAAAAAATTAATACAGAGACATGCACACATCCCTCTTAAAACAACCACATTTGAGTATTGTAATTTTGAATATAATTGCCATTGCACAAAGGCCTTAAAATATAAAAATGGTTCCCCTACTTAAAGGTAAACTTGAACCCATCCATAGGAAACAAAGCAAATCCAGGTCAGAGGACTCCTTTATCAGAACTCTGATCTGGGTCCACACTACCTGCCTGTGTCTTATATACTGGACCACAGGAGTTCATGTGTGAAACACAAGGAAAAAACAACATACGTAGAACCTGTCTTAAGCAGCCATCAGATGTCTTATTATGGGTCTGGTCGACAGGTTGTAGCTTAATGCAGGTTAAATGTAATGCAGAAAGCTCCTATAGGAACTTACTGCATTACTTTTGCCCTGCATGAAGCAACCATCTGCATTTTAAGAGTATGATGTTCAATAAATGAATGGCTGCTTAATATAGCTTCTACTGTACAAACTTTCATGACAAACTGAGGACAAGAACTTTAAACACACATAGCTACTGATAAAGGTTCATACATATTCAGTTGATAAAAATGTTATTTCTCAACCAAACCATATATTGTGTTAGGTGCAAAACTGTCATTTCTTCCCAAACACTATGTTGTGACTACTCCTTAGAATCATCTCGAAGGTATTACATGGGGTCTGGTGGAGAAATGAAAAAGCTATTCTTACAAATATCATGTATTATCTATTCCTCTGAACACATTTTACGAGCCAGTAGGTGTATTCTAACAGTTTGGATCTAGATGGCATGTCCAGTAGATCAACATATCTTTAACCCTTTCCCTGTTCAATATTCATATAAGATATAATGGCACAATGAATATTTACTGTCTGATTTTTTATGATGTAAACTTTTCAAGGAATGTTTTGCTTTGACAAAAACTGTATCATCAGATCTATATCATGTCAAATGCAAACAGAGTAGACCCTGATCTGACGACTCCTATAGGAGCCGTCTGATCTGGGTCTACTCTGTTTGAAAATGTGTGAAAAGGTGTTGATAAGAGGGAAAGGGTTAAGATCTATACTGACATTTTTATAGTGTTTTTGAAAGAATTGAAAAAGTACATTCTAATATTAAAATAACACAACACATATATATCTGATTATGAAGGGATTTTAATTGTTAGAAGCTTTTAATGCCAAATAGTGAGCGTGCAGCCCTCTGATCGGAGTCCTAACTGTTTGCAAAGCGCAGTAACCTCATGTTCAGCATTCAAACAGTTAACTCTTTCAGTGTGAAAATAAGTCAATAATGCCTTTTACAAACAGTGTAGACCCAGATAAAAGGACCCCTCTCATAGGGTCTGCACTGTTTGTCATGTTACACTTTTCTTGAAAAAAAACTCGAATATTCAAGGTAAACTTCACCTGTATTGAAGTTCGAAAGAGTCCATTTGAAAAATCTACCATGATACGGCTAAACAATTTGAAAAGGTTAAAGAAGTTGTCTAACAGTTCTGTCTTTAGTCCTCAAAATGTGATAAATATAGGTTTAAATGGTGGTAATCAGCCAGACATATATCACTTCACATTCATGTAATAATACAGTAATGCCTCTCTATAGCAACCATTTATAACTTTTTACTCCATAAATATGCTTTAAATTTCTACAGAATGGACCCTTATTAGACAGATCCTGATCAAGGTTTGTTCTGTTTGCTTATGATATAATGTAAATATCAATCTAAAGTTTCTGCCATGGCCAAATATTCCTGTGACCATATACCACTAAAAAATGAATCTAATTAATATTCATGATGTTGGTATTTCTTACATGAATATTCATCGAGTAAAGGAGTAATGAATAATCTGCCCAAAATCCTCCGAAAAATAAAAACAGACCTGCTTTTTTGACAGATGCTTTAAGCCTTTATATGACACATTTTGGTACCTTTTAAAACAGAGTAGATCCAGATCACACAGCCAATGTATGGGCTGGATGCATGATCAGGGTCTGCTCTGTTTGCTTAAAACATCATACAAAAATGGTTCTAAAGTTTCTGTCATTGCCAAAATTTACTTTTATACAGGCCTTTTTTCTAGGGATACATGGGTCTATTAAAAGGGCCCAATGCAAAATAGGTATCAATTTCCCCATCTTTGGGTTCAAATCCCAAGAGAGACTAAATTTTGATTAAAATTGCTTTTAAAATAAATGTAAAATAAGTTAAAATTGGACCAAAAATATTTTCCAAATCATTGAGTTTTACTGCGAAAACATTCCCAATTATTGAGATGCATTTTTCCCAAAATGTCAAGAAAAAGCACTGATATACCAGTATAAAGATTTAGCTAATTGACTTTGATACAGTCATCAGATCATGTTTATGTAACCAGGTCAGAAGTTAAAGGATACAGTAAAATCCTGCTAATGCGACCACCTAAAAGAGGTATAATGTTGGGTGCTAGATGAAGGTGGTAGCTTAATGCAGGACAAAAGTAATGCAAAAAGCTCCTAGAGGAGCTTTCTGCATTACTTGTGTCCTGCATTAAGCAACCACCTGCTTATAAAGACACCCATGTTTATTCATTAAGTGGTCGCATTAGAGGGGTTATACTGTATTATAATTACTGAAACAGGAAAAAAACCAACTCTGTACAAAGCTATAGTTTGTTTCATTCTTTAACCCTTTCCCTGTTCTATATATTTATTCCAAATTCAACACCTACTGAATATTCATGGACAAAGTAGTTATACAGAAAGCTCCTATTGAAGATTTCTGCAAAAGTTTTGTACTGCATTAAGTTATAATCTGCATCATGAGAAATATGGAAAGTGTAACATTGTAGCTATTTTAGAAACTAAAAAAACAGATCTTTCACATTCCTTTTAACAAACTGAGCAGACCCTGATGAGATGGCTCCTGTAGGAGCCCTCTGATCTGGGTCTACTCTGTTTGTAAATGCATGAACAAATGTTTATATGAAGGAAAGGGTTAACTTAATATCAGTAATATTGTTTTTCTTAACATTTCTTCTGCTAAGCCCAACCTGACTCACATTTGCAAACACATAAGTACATGTTGGATGGTAGAATTACTTAACTCTTTGCATGCTAGTGGTGAAACTGTGATTACCTATGCAAACAGTTTGGATCCAGATGAGACGCCGCATAATGCTGCGTCTCATCAGGATCCAAACTGTTTGACACTCTGACCATATTTTTTGCAAAGAAATGAGTGAAATTTTATTTTCAGAATTAAAGCAGACGACAATTGTTGCAGACGACATATTACTTAGGATGCAAAGACTTAAGTCATAACTATTATAATTTCATAAGCAAACAGAGCAGACTCTTATCAAATGGCTCCTACTGTATGATCTGGGTCTACTCAGTGTTGCAAGGGCGTGAAAAAAATTTATATGAGGGAAAGAGTTAACAAAATTAAAGTCAGAGTTTCAAACAGTTTGGATCCTGATCAGATGTTGTGTTACTCAATGCCTCATGTGGAACCAAACTGTCTGAAAGGATTTTCACAGATTTTCATACAGTATATACAGTAAAACTTTGATTATTCGAACACTATAATACGTATTATTGTCGATCTTTAAGACAGGTGGCAGCTTAATGCACGGTGAAAGTCATGCAGAAAGTAGGAGCTTTCTGCATGACTTTCACCATGCATTAAGCAGCCACCTGCCTAAAAGGGTCTAAATTCTTCTATACCGAAAATTCGAATAATCGAGGTTTTACTGTAGTGCTCAGAGGTCCAGATAAGATGCGTACATTTTTTTCTTCAAGATTAGCTCTTTCATTTCTCCACCAAACCCTATACTGTGACCACTCTAGAATAGTCTTGAAGAAAGGATTCTAAAATGTGGTCACATTATAGGGTTTGGTGGAGAAATGATGATTTTAGTATTTGGGTTACGAGCCAATATCTGTAGCTCCGAGTGCTAATAGCTTTGCACAAAGCCTTCACAGTAATATAGCCGAGTATAGAGTATGATCCTAACCTAGTGTTTGGTCCCAATTAGCTAATACAGAAAAAACCTTGCTAATTCCAACGCTCTAATAATTATCAATATCAGTCTTAATGACAGGTGGCAGCTTAATCCATTCCTTCATAGGCTATTTTTAGACACAACCTCTCTGAATAAATCTACCGAAAAGGAGCATAAACTAGAGAAAAGGAAATTATTAGAATTTTGTAGTTCTGAAACCATTGTGATAAATAGAGCATTTGCTCCTTAGGAGCAAATGCTCTATTTATCACAAAGGTTTTACAGAAGCGTAGAAAGGCCTATTTATGGAGGAAAGGGTTAATTAAGGGTGAAAGTCATGCAGAAAGCTCATCTGGGAGCTTTCTGCATGACTTTCACTGTACATTATTCCATTCCCCCCCCCCATTCCCCCCCCCAGTTTATTTTTAGACCTGAACTCTGAATAGATCTCCTGAAAGGAGTAATTACTAGAAAAAGGAAAATTTAGAACTGAAGCCATTGTGATAAATAAAGCATTTGCTCCTATGGAGCAAATGCTTTATTTATCACAATAGTTTCAAAAGTAACTTATACACAGGTGTTAAAAGACATTAATATGAGAAAATGGGTTAACCCTTTCCTCCATAAATATGCCTTTCTACGTCCCTGTAAAAGTCACTTCGTGAAACCATTGCGATAAATATTTATCACAATGGTTTCAGAAAGTTCTACAAAATTCGAAAAGTTTCCTTTTCTCTAGTTAATGCTCCTTTTCAGAAGATTCATTCAAAGAGGTTTGATCTAAAAATAGCCTATGAGGTAATGGGTTAAGCAGTCACCTGCCTAAACATTCTCAAATCTCCTTTTCTTCAAGTACAGATACGCAAGGTTACACTATACATATCCACCAATGTCCCATCATGCACTAATTAAAACTTGATCTCCCGATCAATCCCTCAAATTGACATGGATTTAAGAAATGTCTCATTCACATGAAACCACATGGGGACAACATCTTGAGCCATTTTCTCTAGAATTTTGAGAATGTGGCATATTTTTTTAAAAAATTTAAAACCTAAGTCATGGATAAAGAGATGTTAGTATCTTGTACATTTTTCCTTTTTTGTCATTTTAATCAATCACTTGATGAATATTCAAATGAGAAATATTGACATCATGAATATTAATTAGATGGGTTTTCATAATGGTATATCAGAACACAGGATGTTTTGGTCATGGCAGAAACTAAGGAATCTTATACAGTAGTACCCCTCTAATGCGACCACTTAATGAACAAACATGGCTGTCTTTATAAGCAGGTGGATGCTTAATGCAGGACGAAAGTTATGCAGAAAGCTCCTATAGGACTTTAAACCTGCATTAAGCTACCACCTGTCTGAAGGACTGGCTATTAAACCATTTTAATGCCCAGTTTAGAGAGGTTTTACTGTAAGTTTAAAATGTACTTGTCTATCAAAATCGTAACTGTATTTATTCTAAATACTAACTGAATATTGTCATTCCTAATGCAATCCACAGTAAACATAAGAGAAATGAATCAACACTTAATATAATATGTTATAGCATCATCTTTTAACGCCTTTGTAAAGAGAGCAGACCTAGATGAAAAGCTCCTATGGGAGCAGTCGGATCAGGTTATGCTCTGTTTGCTGATGTTATTATATATCATTCTACAGTATCTGTTATGGATTAACCCTTTCCCTCATATAAACGCATTTTCACGCATCTGCAAACAGTGTAGACCCAGATCAGACGGCTCCTATAGGAGCCGTCTGATCAGAGTCTGCTCTGTTTGCTAATGGAATCGCTAGTTTCTAAAATAGCTACAATATTCCACCTTCACTATTGCATTATAACTTTTTTGCTCATGAATATTCAGTAGGTATTGAAATTTGAAACAAATATAGTACAGGGAAAGGGTTAAATCATGTGTTCATGTGTAATTGCAAACATTCAGGTAAATGATACTCATGATGTCATTATTATTAAATGAATATTCATGAGGTAAGTGATTAAACACTGTGTGTAAATAAATGAGGACTGAAAATCAACTACCTAATCAAATATAGTATAAAATACAAAATGTACATGTAAACAAAAAACATAAACCACATATATGTGTAAAGAGTGGCTTTATCTATCAACCTTTTCACAACTAAGTAACTTTAAACCTTTCCTCCATAGGCTATTTTTAGATCCAACCACTTTGAATAAATCTGCCAAAAAGGAGCATTAACTAGAAAAAAGGATTTTTTTTAGAATTTTGTAGTTTGAAACCATTGTGATAATCTATCTATCACAATGGTTTCATAAAGTGACTTTTACATCTAGGTGTAGAAAGACTGTCTGATTGTCAAACAGTTTGGATTTGGATATGGATGAGACACGGATTTAATCAGTGTCTTGTCTCGTCTGCATTCAAACTTTTTGCAGAGGTCATCATAAATTGTTTCAAAGGGTTTAAAGGGTTAAACTAATAAATCAAAGTATAAAATACAAAAACATAAAACTCATGTATGGAATATTTAACCCCTTCAGTCTGGGACATACATCATTTATGTCCTTTGCAACCAATGTGGACCCGAATGTGAGGGTTCCTAGAGGAGTCCTCTCATCAGGGTCTACACTGTTTGTCACGTTGTTCAAGAATTCTCAAACAATATCCCTGAATATTCATGGTTAAGTGTATCATCTTTTTGAATGTTGTAATAGTCCATCTGAAACATCAGCCTTGAAATAACCTCTTTCCTTTTATATCAATGCTTTTTCATGCATTTGCAAACTTAGTAAGACCCAGATAAGATGGCTCCTATAGAAGCCATCTGATCAGGGTCTGCTCTGTTTGCTTTTGACATGATATTAATCTACAGTTTTTGTCAAAGCAAAACATGTTCTTGAAAATTTAACATAAATATTCATGATGTCATTATCTCTCACATGAATATTCAACAGAGAAAGTGTTACATACAGTAATTCACAACTCTCACAACAGTCACAACTCTCTACAGCTGTCTCAGACAGTCACACCTCTCTACAGCTGTCTCAGACAGTCTTCTGCATTTTGGCACAGTCGAATACATTTAACCCTTTACTTCATAGATACCTTTTAACCCCATTGCAAACAGAGCAGACCCAGATCAGACAGCTCATGTATGATCTGTCTGATCAAGGTCTGCAGTGTTTGCTGATATAGATCTGGTTCTTCTGTTTCTGGTACCACCAACTTTTTCCTTGTGCATTATTATACCATTATTCAAATTCAGCCAATAAATATTCATGATGTCAGTACTAAATTATTACATGAATATTCATCAGGGAAAGGTAAACTCTATTCAAATCGTATCCAAAGGCATCGCCTCTTGTGACGTGGTTCAATTAAACCATTCAACATTAACTTACATTTGTCTGCATAGCTTATTGTCTGTTTCAATTCTAAATGTACATATTTTCTGTTATTTATTATCAAAATACAATGCTGGCTTGTCATAGAGATCTGGATCCAGATGAGACACCAAGTTATTGTCTCATCTGGATCAAAACTGTTTGCAATAGTTACCACAAATTAGCTTAAAGTGTTGCAAGAATTAACCCTTTATTACATGAATATTCATGTAAAACATAATTACTGAATGAATATTAATTACCTTAACCCTTCTCTTGCTGAATTTTAAAATACATTTCTCCTTCTTTACCCATGCCCTGTTGTATAATTACATATATCTTCACTGTGTACAAGTATTTCGCTATGCTATCACTGCTGCAGAGTGCACTGGTTGCACAATCAACTTGTAAATAGTGCAGACCCTGATGAGACAGCTCCTGCAGGAACTGTCTCATCTGGGTCTTCACTATTTACAGGTAGGTATATTGACATGAATAGTAAGCGAAGGGTTAATATTAATCATGGCATATGTACAAGAATAGTTTTGGCCCTTGTAAAAGTTGTTGAATAATATCTATATAATTAAATAAATTATACAGAGCAAACCTTGACATGTGTTGGGTACTGCAGCAACTCTACGTCAGATCTGTAGAATTCCATAAGCCAACAGAGCAGACCCAGAACAGACAGCTCTTACAGGAGCCGCTTGATCTGCATCTACTCTGTTTGCAAAGGCATACAAAGGTGTCTCAATAGTGTAAAGGGCTAAATGATTTACCAACATGCAATAAACATGTGTCCCTTTCCATAGTTGTCCAAACAATAACCTATGATTTAGCCTGCCTGGAATGAACAGTATAGCTATTGCTAATTTTACAGCACTTTTCTGTGCTTCAGTCGAGGTTCACTGGCATACGTCTTGGATGGGTTAAGTCACAATGCTTGCATCCATATGCCAGCACTAGTTCACAACGCTAATGGAATTCTTTATCACAACACTACTCCTCAAACACCGTGTCATCTTGGAGCGATGATACTGTTTATCCAGTCAGCAGAGGAGGACACTTTTGCAAATCTGTTGGCCTTGTTAGCGTGTTGACCATTACATCCATGAGCCCCACTGCTAACTATTCCAGTCAATACCCAGTGACCCCTCTCTGTCGAACACATAAGTGGTCCTCCACTGTCACCCTGGAAATAGAAAATACTCTACTGTATAAACCCTAAATACAGGGATATTCCACTGTTTGTAAAGATATATGATTTAATCAACCCTTTACTCCATAAATACGCCTTTTTGGTACTCATGAAAATGTCTCGATAGAGATGTCTTTGACCCGTTTGCAAACAGACCCAGATCAGATGGCTCCTGTAGACTTCTAATTAACCCTTCTCTTGCTGAATTTTGAAATACATTTCTCCTTCTTTACCTATGCCCTGTTGTATAATTACATATATCTTCACCGTGTACAAGTATTTCGCTGTGCAATCACTGCTGTGGAGTGCACTGGTTGCACAATCAACTTGTAAATAGTGCAGACCCTGATGAGACAGCTCCTGCAGGAGCTGTCTCATCTGGGTCTTCATTATTTACATGTAGGTATATTGACGCGAATGGCAAGCGAAGGGTTAAAGCAGGTCTGCTCTGTACGCTTATGAAATATGATTCTACAATTTCTGCAACTGTCAAACATTCCGGCCTGATCATGTTTCCATTATAAATATTAATATTTAATATTCATACATGTACATTAATTCTTACTTGATTATTCACTGTGTAAAGGATTAATCCATTCCCTCAAATTGTCACCTTTTCATGCCTCTGAAAAAGTCACTTTTTGAAACCATTGTGATAAAAAGAGCATTACATGTTGCTCCATAGCAGCAAATGCTCAAATTGTCACTTTGGTCTAAAAATAGCCTTTGAGGGAATGGGTCTAAAAATAGCCAACGATCAATGGAATAGGTTAAAGGGTATATGAAGAAACCAGCAGAGATGTAATGGTTACATACCTGGCAAGCTGATATCAACCCAGAATGGTATCCTGCACACAATGTAGATACGGTATTGACTTGAGACTCTTGGTCCACAGTGTTTGTACGACACTCCTCATCTCCCCACAATCTCATTTTGGCATCACGTAGTTTATCTGCTGTTACTGTAAAAATTACATTAACATTTCTTAGAAAGAGTATGATGACATACAAGAAAACTATTGATGTAAGCATCAAAGCAATCGGGCCAAAGGAATGTCTCAATGAGAAAGCATGCATGCTGTTGATTGGTTTGTTAATTGGTATGAAGAGAACATTACAGATCATGTAAAAAAGAAAGAGTCACTTACAGTGAAACTATTAAAGAACATATATTTTTCCTTTCAATCTATGAGTCAGTGCAAGATAAGTTTCAAAACAGTGCTACGTAACCCTTAATCTGCTGAATAATTAAAGCAGTGTTACCTCTTTGAGGATTTATAAAGCCCCATCCAGCTAAATAGCACTGGCTGTTCAGTGGGAAGACATGGCCTTGACTGGGTAGACAGACTGGTTGTATGTAGTTAGTGTAGCTAACTGGTTCACTCAGGTGCATCAAAGCTATGTCCCAATCTGTCACACCGGAAATCAGTCTCACGGAGCTGGGGTGGAGGACTATTCGGTCTATGGAGTGAACCTGTGCTGTGGTTCCAGGCTCCATCACTGATATGGATCCAATCACTGCTTTGTAATACTGGGGAACCAGAGTGTAGTTAGTATCAGGAGTGCTGTAAAAAAAAGTTATGATTTATTTTAACTCATTCCCGCATAGGCTATTTTTAGATCCAACCACTTTGAATAAATCTACCGAAAAGGAGCATTAACTAGAGAAAAGGAAATTTTTTGAATTTTGTAGTTTGAAACCATTGTGATAAATAGAGCATTTGCTCCTATAGGAGCAAATGCTCTATTTATCACAATTGTTTCACAAAGTGACATTTACAGAAGCGGCAAAAGGCGTCAATATGCAGGAATGGGTTAAGTGGACTTTTTCAACCCTATTTTCCTTTTGAAGGGATGTTTGTGCAAATACTTTAATGCTGATGAAATGTTTGAAAGTTATTTGCTGAAGCATCCAGTGCAGATCCAGATAAAAGAGCATTTTCAATGTCCAATCTTATCTAGGTCTAACATGCTTGATACTACAGACCAGCTACCAAACAGGTCACACATACACAACATGTGAGTAGAGCTAACCCTTTCTCTGTTCTATATCTATTTCAAATTTCATTTACCTTTTGAATATTCATGGATAAAATGGTTACAGTCACAATGAAATATGGAAGGTGGAACATTGTAGCCATGTTAGAAACTAAAGAAACAGATGGATCAATTTCCATTAGCAAACAGCGAAGACCTTGATCAGATGGCTCCTATAGGGTCTGTCTGATCTGGGTCTATTCTGTTTGCAAATGCGTTAAAAGGTGTTTACATGAAGGAATTTTTTAGGGTTAACACTGTTGCCAATATTGATGACAAACTACTCATGCATGAAGCTTAAACATCAAAATAACTATCAACTGAGCTGTAGAGAACAGGCATACTTGGGAAATCTCAGTAAACTTTTTTATCACGTCTTTGCCAAACCCAATCTTGCTACTCAATAGAATCATCTCTTCAAAGCAATTTTAATGAGTAGGGTCTAATTTGTATGAGTTTGTCAGGTTACCACAAACAAACATTTTGTTATGGATAGCCCAGGCTGCAGCTGAAAGAGCCAGCTGATCTGAGGATCTCATAGAATGCAATGGGTTCCAATGCCCCTTCATCATGTGAGGCTGGCTAGTTAACGCCTTCCTCTATAAATACACACTTTAACATCTTGCAAACAGAGTAGACCTAGATCAGATGGCTCATGTACGAGCTGTCTGATCAGGGTCTGCTCTGTTTGCTTATAAAACAATATAGTTCTGATTGTATAGTTTGTGCAATGGTTAACCCTTTCCCTGTTCTATGTTTATTTCAAATTTCAATACCCACTGAATATTCATGAACAAAAT
The DNA here is from genome assembly GCA_963576725.1 of Azorinus chamasolen. Classification (NCBI taxonomy): domain Eukaryota; kingdom Metazoa; phylum Mollusca; class Bivalvia; order Cardiida; family Solecurtidae; genus Azorinus; species Azorinus chamasolen. Next base: position 87,995,978 of record OY755242.1, read on the forward strand.
AGTTGAAATGAAACCTAGAAGGTGGAACATTGTAGCCATTTTAGAAAGCAAAGAAACAGAACTATTCAAATTCCACTAGCAAACAGAGCAGACCCTGATCAGACGGCTCCTCCAGGAGCCGTCTGATCTGGGTCTTCTCTGTTTGCAAATGCGTGAAAACACGTTTATATGAGGGAAAGGGTTAAGCAAGTTCTTGTTTATGATACCATTATAAAAGTCCAGCTATGTAATAATGAGATTCATACAATCATTATTTCTTGATCAATATGCATGGAGTAAATGGTTAACCCTCACCCAGTTTTATGTTTATGTTACATTTCACTACCTACTGAATATTCATGGATAAAGTAGTTATAATGAAATATGGAAGGTGAAACATTGTAGCCATTTTAGAGACTAAAACTACAGATCTACCAACAATCATTAGCAAACAGAGCAGACCCTGATCAGACAGCTCCTATAGGAGCCATCTGATCTGGGTCTACTCTGTTTGCAAATGCGTGAAAAAGCGTTTATACGAAGGAAAGGGCTAAGAAAATGTTTCAAAACATTTTGTTGTTAACTTACACAACACAGTGGGCAGCTGTGATAATCCAGTTGTTGTCGATAACAGCACCAGAGCATGAATATTGACCCTGTATGGACAGTGCTACAGTCCACGGCCATTTCCCCAGGGGAGCTAGATTTCCACCAACAATAAACGGGGTCAAGAAGTCCACTTTCCTTGTTCCGCACTCTAGAATTAAGAAAACTAGAATTTAACAATTGATTTACATTTTCAAGGGAATGTTTGGCTTAGACAAAAAATCGTAATATCAGACATATATAATCTTATAGGAAAACAGAGAAGACCAAGTTCAGGAGCTCCTATATATGAGAGCCATCTGATCTGGGTACTACTCTGTATGCAAGGGATGAAAAAGCATTTTAAGAGAGAAAGGGTAAACATTGTAGTCTCAAACAAACCACTGATAAGGAACAACAGTGTCTGATACCAATCAATGCCTTAGATATTTTCGTATTAAACTCAACACTCTTTAATCAGGATTTACACTGTTTGCAAAGCCTTGCAAAGCAATGGTGAAGTATTTCCATAGAATTATAGCTAGTACATATATATTACCTTTGCCGCTGCATGATACTTTGACTATCTTCTGGGATGAGCACTGGGATCTGTAAAGAAAGTAACAAATTTTATCACATCTTAGGTATAAATGTCAATGCTCTAAGCCACATTTTAATCCTTTAGCCCATGAATATTCTATAACCCTTTCCTCCATAAATACGCCTTTCTATGCTTCTGTTAAAGTTACCTGTTGAAACCATTGTGATAAATAGATCATTTGCTCCCATAGGAGCAAATGCTCTATTTATCACAATGGTTTCAAAACTACAAAATTCTAACATTTTCCTTTTCTCTAGTAAAGCTCCTTTTCAGTAGATTTATTCAAAGAGGTTGAGTCTAAGAATAGTCTATAAGAGAATAGGTTAAGAAATAATTTATACATGTACATGTATATGAATATTAGTTATAACTGCTACATCATATCTATATATAAGTCCATAAGTAAACAAGCAGACCCTGATCAGACGGCTCCTACAGGAGCCATCTTATCTGGGTTTACCTCTGTTTGCACAGGTGTAGAAAGGACTATTTATGAGGAAAATGTTTTTAAAACTCTTTCTTCTCAGTCATTTTTAACCCTTTACTCCATAAATATGCCTTCCTACGCCTTTGCCAATAGAGTACAGAGAGCCAGATCAGACTGCTCCTGTAGGAGCCATCTGATCAGGGTCTGCTGTGTGCTTATGATATAATAAAGCTATGACTCTATAATTACTGCCATGGCCATGGTCATAAATATGAATCTAATGAATATGCATGATGTCATTATTTGCCAGTATGGCAGTGGCTGCATGAAACCTATGTAGATAATGTTGATTCTAATGATAGGCAGACTAATGCTTCATGTGTCATCTGGACTTAAACTGTTTACACAGAGTATCAAATTCAATGCCAGCATGCCAAGATTAAAACCTAGAGCTATCACAAAAAATGATTAACCCTTTCCTTCATATAAACACAGGTGGAGAGAAGAAACTTAGGCTAACCCTTTCCTCCATAGGCTATTTTTAGATCTAACAACTTTGAATAAATCTACCGAAAAAGAGCATTAAGTAGAGAAAGGGAACATTTTAGAATTTTGTAGTTTGAAACCATTTTGATAAATAGAGCATTTGCTCCTATAGGAGCAAATGCTCTATTTATCACAATGGTTTCATAAAGTGACTTTTACAGAGGCGCAGAAAGGCGTATTTATGGAGGACAGGGTTAAATAGAGTAGCTACATCATGAAGGAATGGGTCACTTAGATACTGAACATAATGCAGACTCAGATTCTAATAGACATGTTAGGTTTCAAATTGTAGTCAGTCAGGGTCTACATCATATATGTTGAATAATAAAGTTGACGCTGATGTATTGTAAAATATTATGTTGACCTTGATTAGACACTATAATACATATATATGACAGGAAGCTCATTTCGTCTTCACTACTTGTAAAGCATGGAAACTATGGGTTTTTTGTCATGATAATGCCCAAACAAAAAGATTAATCCTTTACCTGATGAATATTCATGTAGAAGTTCTGATATCAAGATTATCTACATTTGTACAATGTCTCAAACCAAAACGCATGCTTGCCGCAAGCTTGCAATAACATTGTAATTATTAAGCTTGCGCAAGCTTGACAGGGGCTGAATAGCCAAAATAAACTTGCAGTAATGTTGCGCAAGCTTTCAATGAAATTAAGCTTGCAGTTTGGCTTGCATATGCATACTGAGCAAATCCTTAAATATAAATTGTCCCCTATCTAAGGAGCTATCTGATCTGGTTCTTATTTATACACAAAGGCTCAAATCTGACCAATCAAAAACTTGAGAACAAACTCAGACTCAACTAAAAGTTTTATAAGCATGGACCTAGTTGTGGATTTTATGTGCTGAGGAGAGAAAACTGAATTGTAACATAACTCAGAATGAGACACTCTTAAAAGATGTGAGGCCCCTTGTTTTATTTATGAGGGACTCAACATTGTTAACGTTTTAATCCATTTAATGCATGTGTATCAGCATTTGCAAACAGTGCAGACCCAGATCAGAGGACTCCTAGAAAAGTCTTCTAATCAGGGTCTGCATTGTTTGTCATTAAACCACTCTCACAAATTAGTACTATAAAACCAGTTACCTTATACCCTTTCTTACTGAATGGTGATGTTTTGAAGTCATTGCAAATACTCTATTGATCACAATGATTTAGAAAAGTGACTTTTACAGAGGCATCAAAAGGTGTCAATACAAGAGCACCGCGAGACGGGGCAATATACGCCCGAAGGCTGTTCTATTTACACAATGTGTGAACTTTCAGAAGTTGCGCATATGAGGTCTATTAGGGCTAAGGCAATAGCAAGGAGAGTAAAACTGCTTATTGTAATACTAATCTTTTATTTGTCTTTGGGCCTACTGAAAGCTGAAAAAGGAGCATTTATTTTGAAAAAAAGGAGGAATTAGTTGCACAAGAAATTGCTACCCGAAACTATCAAAGGGCAATAACTCCAGAATGAAAAATGATATGAGAGTTATCTCACTGATATGCACAACTACACATCAGTATCTATCATTCCTGAAAGTTTGAAGAAATTATGTTGAAACATAAAGGAGGAGTTAGTTGCACAAGAAATTGCTACCCGAAACTATCAAAGGGCAATAACTCCAGAATGAAAAATGATATGAGAGTTATCTCACTGACGGATAAATGAATATTCACAAGGTCATGAAATCTTTAATAAATATTCTTAAGAGAAAAAATAAGTGAATAAATATCCAAGATATGAGCATGGTAAGAACAGTGTACATAGCAATCATTTTCAGACTTTCAGACTTTTTTGAACTTTGGAAAAAAAGTCGAGAAAGTTTAAACCAAACGTGACATAAGTGCGTTTAACCTTTCACCTTCAAATATGACTGACCTTAAAGGTAATGATGTAGGTCTAGTTAGCTACAGCCAGGACACAAAATTTGCTAACGCTCTATTTGTGACCTTGACCTTGAAAGTTCACAATTGGGTTTTGTATGCAACACACCTTCAAGTGATACTGAAGCCCTATTTGTGACCTTGACCTTGAAAGTTCACAATTGGGTTTTGTACGCGACACACCTTCAAGTGATACTGAACATATGTGTGAAAGAATTTTGAAAATCGGAGAAAAAATGAGTAAGTTATAGCCAGGACACGAATTTGCTAACGGACGGACAGAATTGCTAACGCCCTATTTGTGACCTTGACCTTGAAAGTTCACCATTGGGTTTTGTACGCGACACACCTTCAAGTGATACTGAACATATGTGTGAAAGAATTTTGAAAATTGGTGAAAAGATGAGTAAGTTTTACCAAGGACACGAAAATTGCTAACGCCCTATTTGTGACCTTGACCTTGAAAGTTCACAATTGGGTTTTGTACGCGACACACCTTCAAGTGATACTGAACATTTGTGTGAAAGAATTTTGAAAATCAGAGAAAAAATGAGTAAGTTATAGCCAGGACACGAATTTGCTAACGGACGGACGGACAGAATTGTTAACGCCCTATTTGTGACCTTGACCTTGAAAGTTCACCATTGGGTTTTGTACGCGACACACCTTCAAGTGATACTGAACATACGTGTGAAAGAATTTTGAAAATTGGTGAAAAGATGAGTAAGTTTTAGCAAGGACACGAAAATTGCTAACGCCCTATTTGTGACCTTGACCTTGAAAGTTCACAATTGGGTTTTGTACGCGACACACCTTCAAGTGATACTGAACATTTGTGTGAAAGAATTTTGAAAATCGGAGAAAAAATGAGTAAGTTATAGCCAGGACACGAATTTGCTAACGGACGGACAGACGGACACACTAACAAATGGGTAGTTGTGTGACTTTTTCCTTTGATCTTTTCTTGTGGGACTAGTCCCACAAGAAAAACTATTTTTGGCTCTAACTTTGGAAAAGAATGATCTGGAAGCTAACCCTAACCCTAACCCTATGTCCCACAACTGGCCAGGTTAATGTCACAAGAAATGGCCAGGTTAATGTCACAAGAGATGGCCAGGTTAATGATTTTACTTGTGCGACTTGTTAGAAAAAGTCACACAACTACCCATTGGTGAGTGCGGACGGACAGACAGACGGACAGACAGACGGACACCCAGCCAGACGGCCAGACGATGGAGACCATAACATAATACGACCCTTCGGGCGTATAATAAGGGAATGGGTAACAATTCTGTAAGCTTTCATCAACCATTACAACTTTATCCAAATATTATCATTACAAATGAGTCTTAAACCTTTATCACCTTAAAATTCATGTAAGTTAAAATGACATCATGAATACCTATTAACTGATGGTTAATGAACTAAGAAGCGCCAGGGCAGAAATTGTTGAATTAGAACTGCCATATATTATTCCATAAGCAAATAGAGCAGACCCTGGTCAGACAGCTCCTTTATGAGCCATCAGATCTTTGAATACTCTGTTTGCAAAGGCATTTACATTTTAAGTTTAACCTATTCCCACATATAAATGCCCTTTCACACATTTGCAAACAAAGCAGACCCAGATCAGATGGTTCCTATAGGAGCCGTCTAATCAGGGTCTGCTCTGTTTGCTCTTGACATGATATAGATCTGATAGTACACATTTTGTCATAGCAAAAATTTCCCTTGAAAAGTTTACATTATAAAACTTTAGCTAATAAACATTCATGATGTCATCATTTCCTATATGAATACTGAACAGGGAAAGGGTTAGGGGTTAACAAGTTGCCTCAAAACAGTATTCAAAGGTCTCTTCATTGTTACACTGTTATAGGAACAAGAGTTAAAAGACATTATCCAATTTCAAGCAGAGAGATTTCAACATTCCTTCATATCATCATTCCATATCAGATGTATGATAAAATATGTAACACCATTAGCAAACTTTCATAGGCAATATACTACATCATAACACAAAACCTTTTCCAGGGGAAAATACAGTGAAACCTCTCTAAAATGACCTACTAAAAGAGGCATAATTATGGGTCCTAAATCCATGTGGTTGCTTAAACCATTCTCTCATATTGATGCCTTTTGACACCTCCTTATGTCATTTTTTGAAACCACTGTGATAGATAAAAAATTTGCTCCATAGGAGCAAATGCTCTATTTATCACAATGGTTTAAAAACTAAACAATATTCTATAAGTAATTGTAGTAAATGCTGCTTTTCAGTAGATTTATTCAAAGAGGTTTGGTCTAAAAATAGCCTATGTGAGAATGGGTTAATGCAGGATGAAAGTTATACTGAAAGCTACTATTGGAATTTTCTGCATTACTTTCATCCTTAATTAAGAAACCACCCTACTTTTAACGATACCTATTTCTATTCATTAATTGGTTGCTTTAGAGGGGGTTCTCGCATACTACCAAAGTTCCAAACAACTTGGGTACTGATCATGATGAGATAACCATATACCAGCTATAGGGAAGATACATACTGATCTATTAAAATCTTTTCATTCTCAATCAAACCCTTTCTTTCTGCTTCCTCACATCTACTATTCATTAGAATTGCCTCTGTGAGGTAATTCTAACAAGCAGCAATATAAGAGAATACCAAACATGTTTTACATGTACAGTAAAACCCCGCTAATGCAACCACCTAAAAGAGGTATAATTCTGGGTGCTAGATGCAGGTGGTAGCTTAATGTAGGAAAAAAGTAATGCAGAAAGCTCCTAGAGAAGCTTTCTGCATTACTTTTGTCCTGCATTAAGCAACCACCTGTTTATAAAGACACCAATCAGGGCCATGTTTATTCATTAAGAAGTCGCATTAGAGGGGTTCTACTGTAATAGACTATCTAACTACTCCTCCAATATCTTCAGCCCTGTGTTTGCAAGTATAATAACACATGAGCCAAGAGCTTGCTAAAGGTTGCAGGACTGTTCAAAAGTTCTTGCATTTCAAAACAAAGAAATATGAAATAAAAGTCATAGACATCAGGCAAAAGAAAATATAACTATAACAGAAACTGTAATCATTCTCAAAGAACAGAAGACAAACTTAGAAAAAACATCACTAGATTAACATGCATGTATAACTCTACCAAAACTCAGGGATGCATTCAATTTAATACTTAGTTTAACATATACCTTCTCTTCTTTATAATGAGATTCTGTCAAAAAATACAACAGTAGAAAACTCTTATTAAATTTTGCTGATAAGAGAGACAACTCATGATTTTCTCAATAATGAGCCATATCTAGATTTATCTCCCATGTATACGAGAACTAGTAGATAGTTGATAATTAATTCCCTTTACTCCAAGAATATTTATTAAAGAAATAATGCAATCAGGAACATTAATAAGATCACTGCTTGAAATGGTACATTATTTTACACAGGCAATGTTTGCCACGAAAGAAACTGAAAATTCAGATCTATATTATTCCACAAGCAAACAGCAGACCGTGATGTGATGGTTTCTACAGAAGCTATCCGATCTAAGTCTACTACTCTGTTTGCCAAGGTGTTAAAAGATGTCTTTATGGAGTAAAGGGTTAACTGAAATAACATGTCTGGGAAGAAACTTAGCCAAAACATTTCTTCTTTGACTTAATGGTGACGGTCTATCAATGTACAGATCAAAGATTGTCGAGTTATTTGAGGAGTTTTTTGTTCCTGTCTTTCAATTTGTCTATGACTGGGTATATAACCAAAAACACTTTAAGTAAAAGTAAACAACATCAAAACATTCATTAAACATACATAAACAATATCAGAGACATAGATAAGATATATAGATTATAACCCTTTACTCCATGAATATTCATGTAAGAAAAAATGACATCATGAATATTAATTAGATTAATTTTTTTATAATAAACCATGAACACAGTAAGTTTTGATCATGGCAGACACAGTAGAATCATATTTATATTATTTCATAAGTGAACAGAGCAGACCCTGATCAGACAGATCCTATAGGAGCCATCTGATCTGGGTCTACTCTGTTTGTAAAGTCGTAGAACATAGTATTTATAGAGTAAAGGGTTAAACCCTTTTCAAGAATAACTCCTTTGTTTCTTCAGCATACCCTATGTTGTGACCACTCTCAATAGAATCTTTCCACATAAAGGATTCTAAAGATGGGTTATGACATCCAGTTTTGTATTTAAACATTCACTCCATGAATATTCATTTTAAAAATAATTACATTATGAATATTAATTAGCTTAATTTTCATAATGAAATGTGAACACAAAAGTTTTGACCATGGGAGAAACAAAAATTAGATCTATATTATATAAACAAACAGAGCAGATCCTCATCAGACTTTCCAATAAGAAGAATCTGATCTGGGTCTATTCTGTTTTAAGTTTTTAAAAATTACTATGGAGTAAAGGATTAGCATCCATTTATTTATCTATGACTCTGAACATTGTAATGAGAAAAGGTACCTTTGAGGCTTGACAAAAATAGTGTAGACACCAACAAGTCTTCAATCTATCAATATATGCTTGTTTGACACTCATCATCATCTTAAACCTTTTCTAGTTGACACATCTGCTAAAGCTGTTGTTATCTTTCCTACCAGAAACTTTTCATTAGTTCAAGCTTTTAACCCTTTCCCTATTCTATATTTAGTCCAAATTAATTTCAGTACCTACTGAATATTCATGGACAAAATAGTTAATGAAATATGGAAGATGAAACATGGTAGCCATTTTAGAAATTAAAGAAACATATCTATCAAATTCCATTTGCAAACAGAGCAGACCCTGATCAGACAGCTCCTATGGGAGCCATCTGATGTGGGTCTTCTGCAATTGCAAATGCATGCAAAGGGTCTATATGAAGGAAAGGGTTATGAAAATATTGACAGAGTTGCAAAAAGCTTGAATTGTGAGTTATTCAGCATCTCCTTTCGACCCGATCTGTTTGCAGTCAGGCCAGTCAAGTAACACTTAGTAGATTAAGGGTTAAACGTTTTATAAATTAATTGAACCATAAACGTGGTGAAAATATGATCTGACATCAGAAAACTAGTGACTGATCTGAATCTATACTGTTACTAACCATTTACTCCATAAATATGCATTTTTACACCTTTATAAACACAGTAGACCCAGATCAGAAAACCCAAACAGGAACCATCTGATCACAGTCTACTCTGTTTGCTTATGGGACACTATATTATCTGATTCTACCAAAAAAAAATTCTGCTTTAGCCAATAAACCCAGTGGTCATACACCGTTATCAAATTTCAGCTTACAAATATTCATGATGTCATTATTATTTCTTATATGAATATTCATGAGGTAAAGGGTTAACAAGCCCCTTGGGTACCTATTCCAGTAGAGTGGCTAGTAAACATGCTTAAAACTAAGTCTTGGTGATGGAGCAATGCTTTCTTTACATACCGTTAAGATTTTATTATCCAATATCTCTCTCTTTTCATATCTAATGGAATTCAAAATAATCTCAACATATTGGGAAACAATATAGAAAATTGGTGAGTAATTATTACAATAAAATACAACACTCTACACACTAATTTATCTTTGTTTATTTTACACACAAGTACAGTAAAACCTCTCTTAAGCAACCACTCTATAGAAATATAATCACAGGTCTTTAACCCATTCCTCCATAAATACGCCTTTCTACGCCTCTGAATTAGTCACTTCTTGAAACCATTGTGATAAATAGAGCATTTGCCTGTTGAATATTTATGTAAGAAATAATGACATCATGAATATTTTTATTTACTGAAATTTTATAATGGCATAATTATAGAATTTTTGGTATTGGTAGAAACTGTAGAGTCAGATCTATTATAATCTTATAAACAAACAGGGCAGACCCTGATAAGACCGCTCCTACACTGGAGCCATCTTGGTCTACTCTGTTTGCAAAGGTGTGAAAAAGCTATTGTACGAAAGAAAGGGCTTAGACAGGTGGTAGTTTAACCCATTCCCTCATAGGCTGTTTTAAGCCCCAACCTCTTTCAATAAATCTACAAAAAAGGAGCATTTACTAGAAAAAAAGGATTTTTTAGTATTATGTAGTCTTAAAAACATTGTGATAAATAGAGCATTTGCTCCAATGGAGCAAATGCTCTATTTATCACAATGGTTTCAAAAAGTGACTTTTACAGAGGCGTAGAAAGGCGTATTGACGGAGGAAAGGGTTAAAATGCAGATGAAACAGCAGGAGTTTTAGCATTAACCCTTAAATTTCCCTCATATTGACGCCTCTGCAAAAGTCACCTGTTGAAACTATTGTGATAAATAGAGCATTCGCTCCTATAGGAGTGAGTGCTCTATTTATCACAATGGTTTCAATCAACAAAATTATAAAAAAAATCCTTTTCTTGAGATTATAATGCTCCTTTTTGATAGATTTTATTCAAAGAGGTTGGATCTAAAGATAGCCTATGAGATATTGGGTTAAATGTTTGGCCAGGTGCATTAACTCTTTACTCCATGAATAAGAAATAATGCATGTAACTATTAATGAATTTCAGTTAGCTTAATTTTTGTAAATGAACACAAAGCTCCAGATAAGATGTGTAAATTTAACTATTTTCAAGAACAGCACCTTTATATTAGAATCTTTAGAATCATCTCGAAGAGTATAAGGTTTGGTGGAGAAAGAACGATTTTAGTATTTGGGTATGCAGCTTTATCTGAAGTTCTGTGAACACATGAATAAATAATCTTCATGGCAGAAACTGTATAATTACACAGGCAAACAGAGCAGACCCAATCAGACAGCTCCTACTCTGTTTGCAAAGGCATATCTATGGAATCACCTGATTTTTGTTATCGCTGTTCTTGCTAATAATTAATTTAATTAGTGGTCACTCAAAACAGGTTGTACTGTAGTCTATATGAGCCACATGATGAGATATATGTGCCTTCTAGATATTGTTAGAAAGGTAGACTGAGACGAGCTGACCATTTATAAAATGTACAAGTCTCTACAGTGTTATCCATTTAATCTATTCCCTCATAGGCTATTTTTAGATCCAACCTCTTTGAATAAATCTACCGAAAAGGAGCATTAACTAGAGAAAAGGAAAATTTTAGAATTTTGTAGTTTGAAACCATTGTGATAAATAGAGCATTTGCTCCTATGGGAGCAAATGCTCTATTTATCACAATGGTTTCATAAAGTGACTTTTACAGAGGCGTAGAAAGGCATATTTATGGAGGAAAGGGTTAAGGAATATTTATATGAATATAGGATGTTTTGGCTAGGGCATATGCTGTTGAATCAGATCTTTATAATTCCATAAATACAGGAGAAATCTGATCTGGGTCTACAAGTTGTCTACTCCAAAAGATGCCTAAGGGGAGGGGGTGTTAAGTTTAAGAATTTAGGTGAAATACTGCAGCAGGAATAGTCCAGAAAAACTACTGTCAATGTGAGTCCTAACCTGGATTAGCCCTTTACTCCATGAATATTCATGTAAGAAATAATGACATCATGAAAATTAATTTTTATAATTGCACTATGAACAAAATATATTTCATTAAGACAGAAACTGGAGTATATCAAAAGCAAGCAGAGCAGACCCTGATCAGATGGCTACAATAGGAGCCATCTGATCTGGGTCTACTCTGTTTGCAAAGGTGTAGAAAGGTGTATTTATGGAATAAAGGGTAAAATAAAGCATTGAAGACATGGTCATGGTCAACACTTATTTGTGCAGCACAGAGGTACTTTATATCATCACGAAGCTCATATACATATAATCAGGACTAGAACAAATACAGTAATCTCCTACAAATTATAAAGAAGGAAAAAAATATATACATATCAACCCTTTGAACATTTTGGATTTGTTTTAAATGCGTTAAATAGTGAAGACTTATATCAAAGAACATCTGGTGCATTTCTCAGATCTGGGTCTGCCCCATGAAGTTTCTGTTTCACTCACCCTTCAACACTCTACACCTATGTAGTATACACAGCGTTTTTGTTTTTATTTCTTACCATATATTTTAACAGAGATTCAAATAAGGATGTACAAATTAAACCATTTTCAATAATAGTTCCCTTATTTCTCCACTAAATCCTATGTTGTGACCTCTATGAGACAATTCAAAAGAGTACAGTTGAACTTCGATAACTCGAACTTCAAGGGACCATACAAATTAGTTCGAGATAACAGAAGTTCCAATCATCCGATTTCTAACCTGAACAATTTTTCAAGGCCGCAGCTTAACCCATTCCCACTTAGGCTATTTTTAGACATAGCCTCTTTGATTAAATCTACCAAAAAGGAGCATTAACTAGAGAAAAGGAATTTTTCAGAATTGTGTAGATTTGAAACCATTGTGATAAATAGAGCATTTGCTCCTGTGGAGCAAATGCTCTATTTATCACAATGGTTTCATAAAGTGACTTTTACAGAAGCGTCAAAAGGCGTCTATATGCGGGAATGGGTTAATACAGGCCTAAAGTAGCTTTCCTACAGGAGCTTTCAGCATTACTTTAGACCTGTATTAAGTTGTCGCATGTATTTTAGATATCTGTAGAGATACCTTATTAGAGCAATTCTGTATTGTAAGTTTTGGAAGGACTGAACTTTTTGTTCGAGTTATCCAAAAGTTCGAGTTATCCGAGTTCGAGATATCGAAGTTCAACTGTATCTCATAACGTAGTGTTTGGTGGAGAAATGATGATTTCAGTAGCTGAATACACACCTTTATCCAGAGGTCCAGATAAGATGTGTAAATTTAAACATTTTTAATTTTCTTTTAAGATTAGCTCCTTTATTTCTCCACCAAAGCCTATACTGTGACCACTCTTTAGAATCATTTTGAAGAGACAATTCTAAAGAGTAATCACAGTATAGGCTTTGGTGGAGAATGACAATTTTAGTATTTGGGTATGCACCATTATCTATAGCTCTGTTTATCTATTGCTCTGATAAATAGTCACTGTATCAAACTTTCTAGATCCTGATCAAACATTGTTGTGATTGCACATCTAGATGCAAGCCAGTTGCAAAACTCCTCATGAGTGTTCAGATGGATGATTTAGTGGAAATTTATTGTCATGACAAATAAAAGACTATCAGATATCTAGCATTTAAGCAACAGAGCTGACCTTCATCAGACAGCTCCTGTAGCCGTCTGATCGGGTTTTTACAATATCTGCAAAGGCATAAAAAGGCAGGCTGATCAATTTTTTATTTTTAATCACACTTTTGCAAACAGAGTAGACCCAGATCAAATGGTTCTTGTGGGAACCATATGATCAAGGTCTGCTCAGTTTGCTCATGACATGATATAGATCTGATTCTACAGCTTTTGTCAAAGAAAAAACTTTCCCTTGAAAATCTTATATTATAAAAAATCTAACTAATAAAACAATAATGATGTTGTTGTTTTACACATGAATATTGAATAAGGAAAGGGTCAAAGGTTTACAGAATATCCGAGAATTGCACACAGTGAAGTTTGCCTTTATGAAAAGTTGTATATCCAAATGGTTGATATATAACAGTACAGTAACACTCAATTTCACTCAATAAAATATTTAAGAAAACTGGTCCTTACCTTTTTGACAGCAATGAAAGCACCGTCTGATTCTTTGAAATGCCGGTGTGGGTGTTGTTCACTACCATAAACTTGCCAACATTTGCAACACCAGCTGTTTCCATGGAAACAGAAGAGTAACCACTACTGGACCTGAAATTCAAACATTGCTTTTTATGTGAAACTCTCTACCTGATAAGTAATTTTTCGTCTGCAACAATAATTGTCGTCTGCTTCAATTCTTAAAATAACTTTTCTCTAATTTCTTTGCAAAAATATTATCAAGATGACAAACAGTTTGGATCCTGATGAGACGCCGCATTATGTGGCGTCTCATCTGGATCCAAACTGTTTGCATAGGTAATCACAGTTTCGCCGCTAGTGTGCAAAGAGTTAATGGAACTATATAGATATAATTCTAAAGCTCAATCTGCAGAAATACAAAGGTTTAAAATTGATGTAATAAACCACACAGTTAAACACCCATAAAAAACATCATACCTTAATTGGTATCATACCTTCTAAGGATTTGTTTTCAGTAAAGTATGTAATATTCTGATGACTCACCCCTTTTCTAGATGTTCACAGACAAGGTCAGAAGTCTGGTTTGACCAACCATCACTGCAGACAGGAAGTTGCTGTGTTCCATCAGTTACCATGACCACACCAGAATCAGCATTTGCACCATTGTCTGACTGTAAGGTAACTGCAAAAGAAATCATCAGAACTTTATCCTTTGATTTAAAGATAATTGCCTTTTCATGCCTTTGCAAACAAAGTAGGCCCAGATCAGATGGATCTTGTAGGAGCAGTCTGACCAGGGTCTGCTCTGTTTACTCATGGAATTATATAGATTTATTTCTACAGTTTTTGCAAAAGCCATACAACCCTGTGTTTATGTGCCATTGTAATAATTTAACTAGTAACTAACTATTCATGATGTCATTAACCAATTCCCTTGTATGCTATTTTTGGATCTAACCTTTTTGGGTGCATCCACCCAAATGGAACATTTACTAGAAAAAAAGGAAATTTTAGAATTGTGTAGTTTTGAAACCATTGCAAGAAACAATGGTTTCAACCTTAGTAGATGGATAAAGTACAGTGCTGTTAGAATATGAGGTTTTGTAGAATGTTAACATTTGAAGTTATCTCAAGGTCAAGGTCATGTAACTCACCACAGTCATGCTCATCTGTTCCTGATGGACAGTCCAGTATGCCATCACACACTTTATCATTGGCAATACAGGAATAGTCAGAACACCGAAACTGCTTATCACTACAGTATCCTGAAATATAAAACATGCAATAAATCAAGAATGCCAATGACAGAAGCCACTAATTGATTTTTAACCCATTCCTCCATAGGCTATTTTTATATCCAATCACTTTAAATAAATCTACTGAAAAGGAGCATTAACTAGAGAAAAGGAAAATTTTAGAATTTTGTTGTTTGAAACCATTGTGATAATGGATCCTATAGGAGCAAATGCTCTATTAATCACAATGATTTCAACAGGTGACTTTTACAGAGGTGTAGAAAGGCGTATTTATGGAGGAAAGGGTTAACCCTTTATTCCATAATCTCACCTTTTCACACCTTTGCAAACAGAGTAGACTCAGAACGGACACCTTCTGTAGGAACTCACTGATCAGGGTCTGCTCTGTTTTCTTGCATATTCTCTACTATGTAACATAGAAATAAATGTGCTTATTTCGTGTTTTCAATATAAGATATAGTCTTGACTTTCAACTGACACTACTGAAGCAGGAGTTCTGCATGTCATCTTGATGAGATTAATAGTTTTTAATATCAAAATTTGGATGAAAATCAGCCAAATGGTTTGAGTGATATGGATCGGACATGAAAAGCAAACTGATGGAAGAACTAACATACAGGCAGAAACTGGCAGAGTAGACCAAGATCAGATGACTTCTACAGGAGACTTCTGATCAGGATCTGCTAATTGTTTGCTTACGAAATTATAATAGATCTGACTCTACAGTTTCTAGCTACCCCAACAAATCCAGTGTACAATTTAGTCATATACTATTATAAAAATTCAGCTAATAAATATTCATGTTGTCATCAAGTTTTTCATAACCATTTATGAGGTTGTTAACCCTTTTCTTCATATAAACACCTTTTTACGCATCTTCAAATAGAGTAGACCCAGATCAGATGGCTCCTATAGGAGCCATCTGATCAGGGTCTGCTCTGTTTGCTAATGGAATTTGATAGATCTGTTTCTTAAGTTTCTAAAATGGCTACAACGTTCTACCTTCCGTATTTCACTATAACTTTTTTGTCTATGAATATTCAGTAGGTATTGAATTTTGGAATAAACATAGAACAGGGAAAGGGTTAAGAGTTAAGTGACCATAATACAGAGAGGTCCTGCGCTGCTGTACTTACCACATTCCATTTCACTTTCATCAAAGCCGTCTGGACAGTCTTGATAGCCATCGCACATCCATGTGTGCATGATGCATGTAGCCATGTCCCCACACAACAGCTCCCCATTGATGTTACATTCTGTGAAAAATAAAACAAAAACTCTGAAAAGCAGTCAAACAATGGCTAATTATCCCCTTTTGAAGCCTTTTCATAATGAATATTCATGTAAGAAATACAGTAGAACCTGTCTTAAGTGACCATATGTTGATTTAACAAAACAAGATGTGTTTGTGAAACAGTATACCCCCTATAACCTTTGACCTTGATGTATGACCTTGACCTTAATAAGTCACCCTAAAAATGTTTGCCTCCATAACTTGCACATGCATGCCAAGTTTGAAGTATATACATTGTATGTTGCATGGCGACAAAGTTATCGCCAATCTAAATTTGACCCCCAGTTTGACCTTTGACCTTGACATATGACCTTGATCTTAATAAGTTACCTCTAAAAATGTTTGCCTCCATATGGTGCATATGCATGACAAGTTTGAAGTATGTATGTGCAATTGCTACAAAATTATTGCCAAATTAAAGTTGCGGATAGACAGACAGACAGACAGACAGAGCAAAAACAATATGCTCCAATCATTTTCTTCAGTGATGAAGTTTGATGCAAGTTTTTCTTTAATTAATATGCAGAAAGGGAGAAGCCAGTGTTGATACATTATCAAGTCACTACAGAGAAGTTCTACTGTTTTGATAATTTACTCCTAATGAGTATTCCTGTACGAAATAATACTAATTACTGTAATTAGATACCTGTTCATAATGACATCATGAACATGGGAGTTTTTCACTCTGGCAGAAACAGTAGAAACAGTAGAATCAGATCTATATTATTTCACAAGCAAACAGAGCAGACCCTAGTTAGACAGCCCCTACATAAGTGTCTGATCTGGGTCTACTCTCTACAACATCATCTGCTTTTACCCTTTACTCCATAGATACTCCCTTTCTGTGCTATGCAAACAGAGTAGACCCACATCAGACAGCTCATATTGGAGCCGTCTGATCAGGGTCTGCTGTTTGCTTATGATATAATATAGATGTGATTTTACAGTTTCTGCCATGGCCAACAATTAGTGTGTCCATGTACAATTATAACAATTAATCTAACTAGTATTAATGTCATTATTTCTTGAAATACCTGAATCACAATCCTCCTCATCAGAGTTGTCAAAACAGTCATCAACACCATCACAAAGCTTCTCACGATGGATCTGGAGACCATTTCTGCAGTAATGGTGATATGACTTCCATCCTGCATAACAAAAGAGAGACAGACCATAGATAGAAACATAACGAGGATAATGATTAACCCTTTCCTTCATATAAACGTCATTTCACGTATCTGCAAACAGAGTAGACCCAGATCAGATGGCTCCTATAGGAGCCATCTGATCAGGGTCTGCTGTTTACTAATGGAAATTCATAAATCTGTTTCTTTAGTTTCTAAAGTGGTTACAATGTTCCACCTTCATTAATGATTATTACTATTTCATTATAACTATATCGTCCATGAATTTTCAGTAGGTATTGAAATTTGGAATAAATATAGAACAAGGAAAGTGATTTGAAAATTCCTTGTTACTTTGTAAGTGGCTCTACAAACTTTGGTCACAAAATAGGAAATACCAATTTCTTTGAGACGAATGAAGATAAGGGTATCACAAGTATGTTTTAATAGTGTTACTAAGTGTTACATACCACAATTCATTTCATCACTGAGATCAAGGCAATCAACGACTCCATTACATTCTACTGACTTCGTCCAGAGACACACTCCAGAGTCACATGTGAACCCAGAACAGTCTGAAAATAGAAACAGAATTAACCCTCTGAATAAGGAAATAGGTACAGTAAAACCCCTCTGAAATTTAGTATAAATAGCGGTCTTTGGAGACAGGTGGCAGCTTAATGCAGAGTTACATACATGCAGAAAGCTCTCTTACAGGCATTGTCTGATCAGTGTCTGCACTGTATGCTGACATTATCCAACAGCGTGATTCCTGATGTCACATCCCAAACTTTTGCCTAATTGCTTTGAAATCCAATAATACTGTAGACAATATTCTTTCATCTATCACAAACCTTACTTGATTTGTAAAGATAAATGAAACGCATAATGCTCCCTTATCCTTCAAGCGGCAGTTCCAGTATAAAACCTACTCCAACCCTTACCCTCTATAGATATGCCTTTTACACCATTGCAAAGAGAGAAGACCAATATCAGATGTCTCCTGATTGGTCAGATTTGAGTTCTCAAGCTTTTGATTGGTCAGATTTGAGCCAGAGGCTCAAATCTGACCAATCAAAAGCTTGAGAACGTTCTCAGACTCAACTAAAAGATTTATAAGCATGGACCCAGATGTCTCCTGCAGGAGCCATCTGATCAGCTAGGGTCTGCTGTTTGCTTATGAAATAATATAGATTTGATTCTAGTTTCTGCTATGACCAAAAATTCCCATATGCTATTATTAACATTCATTAATTAATATTTATGATGTGATTATTTCTTACATGAACATTCATGGAGTAAAGAGGCAAGAGAGTTAAGTTACGAGTGTCTGTATACTTTGTGTAACTTTGCTACAAATGTTTCATGTCCTAATGTCTTTGTTGCTATATTCATATCACATTTTTTGCTTGTTTTACAAATGATGTCTTGCTGTTTTGTCACTGAAACCGTGTCAAAGTCATCCTATTTCTAATACACTTCTCCTGTATCCTTACTTATCAGTCTACCTCCCATATACTTGGATATATGATATGAAACGGGGCATTTTATACTGTAAATAGTGTAGACCCAGATAAGTTATAACACGTCATATTCACATCGAATGACAATATAGACAGAATCAACTAGTGCTGCAAACAGTGCAGATCTTGATCTAAACTCCTCATTTCTGAATTACAAGCTGATCTGGATCCATAGTACAATGTCAGAGTGCCTTCACTCATTCAAGACATGGACCATGATGACAAAACACAATTTATTCACTGGTAAAAAAAATATTCACAGTTTCATTATATTATTTCACCAGTGTCCTTTTTGTACCAGCTGACATTTATTACTTATGTCAGATTCTTCATGAGACAATCCTAACACATGATCTATATCGCTCACAAATCTAACACGCTAGATGTTCCAATTTTGTACTTTACGCTATTCTAGCACACGTCGTCTCGTTTTATTTTTTGTGTACATTATCAACAATTACGTCAACTATGAATCAAGATTTACTGTATTATGTTCATTTTTTGTCATTTTTGTCATTATTTTGTGGTTATCTACTCTCTAGTCTCTGGTTTATTGCTGTTGATGAGAAAGTGAATCACAGTTACAATATCTTTAATCCTTCGCTTGCTGAATTTCAAAATACATTTCTCCGTCTTTACCCATGCCCTGTTGTATAATTACATATATCTTCACTGCGTACCCTTATATCGCTGTGCAACCACTGCTGTGGAGTGCACTGGTTGCACTATCAACTTGTAAATAGTCCAGACCCTGATGAGACAGCTCCTGCAGGAGCTGTCTCATCTGGGTCTTCACTATTTACAGGTAGGTATATTGACGTGAATAGCAAGCGAAGGGTTAATAGTTTAACCCATACCCTGTTGAAATACTAACATCATGAATATCTATTAGCTGATTTTTTATAATGGCATACCTGTACATACACAGAATGTTTTGGTATTGGTAGAAACTGTACAGTCCAGTCTATTATAATTTCATAAACAAACACAGACACTAGAGGAGCCTAATGATCTGGCTCTACTCTGTTTGCAAAGTTGTGAAAAAGCATTTATATGAGGGAAAGGGTTAACCCTTTCTATTATACAGAAATACTTAACCCTTTACTCCATAAATACGCCTTTCTATGCCTTTGCAAACAGATCTAAAGCAGACTCAGATCAGATCAGATCATCCTGCAGGAGCCGTCTGATCATGGTCTGCTCTGTTTGCTTTTGATATGATTAGATAAGATTCTACAGTTTCTGTCATGACCAAATTCCGGTGTTCATTTATTATTATTACAATTGATATGATAATTAATATTCATGATGCAATTATTTCTTATATGATTATTCATGTAGGAAAGGGTTAAATAGCTGTTATCTAATATTTCGACCACTTAACGGGCCTTTATCAAAGATTATCATGTTGAAATACACGTTACATTTTTGGTACATGCATGCATTCAGCCATAAAATCAAAGAGAATAAAACCTATTTCCATTATAGATAAGCCTTTTAATGTCTTTGCACACAGAGTAGACCCAGATCAGATGGCTCTTGCAGGCACTGTCTGACCAGTGTTATGCTTACATTGTCGGACAGTATGTTTCCTGATATCACATCAACAAATTTTGCCTAATTGCTTTGAAATCTAATGATACTGTCCGAGAATATACTTTTATCTATCACAAACTTTACTTTGTAAAGATAAACGAAACACATAATGCTCCCTTATTCTTCAAGTGGCAGCACCAGTATAACATTCAAGCCCGCATTTCTCAGCAAACTCATCTGAATTTGTAGTCTGAATGAGGCTTATTTCATTTTGAATTCTCCTTTGGAAACTTATTCATGGGTCCTTTGAAAAACATTTTTTAAGCAAACAGTGCAAACCCAGGTAAGAGAGTTACATTAAGAGCCCTCTGATTTGGGTGTACAAAATTTGTCTATGACGTCCATTATAAAAACACTCTATTGCACCATGCATTTGTCGATTTCAAGTGTTTTAGAAAAATGGCAGTTTACTTACTAGTGCAGTTCATTTCATCGGATCTGTCCATACACTGGGGGGTCCCATCACATCGGAAGCGACTGGAAATACACTGACCACTGGAGCAAGTAAATTGTTTATCCGAGCATTCTGAAATAGATGAAATATTAAAGGATTTAACCCTATGAATGCTGAATTTTCAAAAATGAAAACACAATCACATTATCAACCAACTTGGTCTCAGATGTGAGTGATTAGATTTCAGGCGTCAAAAATGCCCTGCACTTTTGACATGCTGAACTTTTATATTTTCGTTCGCAAATGATATGGGATTTTCGTCCGCTTTTGATATGCACTTTTTTTTCGGTTAATGCGCAAATGCATTTCGCCTTTTCACACATTTACAAACAGAGTAGACCCAGATCGGATGGTATAGGAGCGATCTGATCAGAGTCTGCTCTGTTTGCTTTTGACATGATATAGATCTGATTCTACAGTTTTTGTCAAAGCAAAACATTTCCTTGAAAAGTTTATATTATAAAGATATAAAAATATCATTTGCGAACGAAAATATAAAAGTTCAGCAAGTCAAATTTAGCGCAGGGCATTTTTAACGCCTGAAATGTAATCACTCACGTGGCCCATATAGCTGATAAATATTCAAGATGTCATACTTTCTGAATATTGAACAGGGAAATGGTTATTTTTTATATCAAAGAGTCATCATTTTTTGCAGGGGTATCGATGGAATATACATGTAAATGGTCAGCTTTCCAAGGATTAAATACTACAAAGTATCAAATGTTAGATATTCATGCACTATAAAAGTCAGTGAGAAAATGTCAAGACCTAACATACCTGTCTTGTCTAATTAATGATCATTTTTTGAAACAAGAGGTTTTCTGCTTAAACCAGTTAACATGCCTCTTTCATAATCCTCAAGCAATTTAACCCTTTCCTTCATATAAACACCTTTCCATGCATTTGCAAACAGAGTAGACCCAGATCAGACGGCTCCAATAGGAGCTGTCTGATCAGGGTCTGCTCTGTTTGCTAATGGAATTTAATAGATGTGTTTCTCTACTTTCTAAAATGGCTACAATGATCCACCTTCCATATTTCGCTGTAACTATATTGTCCATGAATATTCAGTATTCAGTAGGTAATGGAATTTAGAATAAACATAGAACAGGGAAAGGGTTAATGACAAATCATACAGATTGTTCGAACACAAATACTTGTCAAAATAAATAATCTATACATGTAACGTAATTGAAATCTATTTGAAATAAAAAACAGCTTAGTTTCTCTAGAAGCCCTATATATGATCTTGGTCTACACTACTTGCAGAAATATCCAGTCAACTTAACAGCAACATTGCAAGGATTAATTGCTTCAGGTCAACTTAATATGTATAAATTCACTCAAACATCAGCAGTTCAAAGTGACAGGTTTGCTGAACACACCTATTTAGTCTTGGCATATTATCATTAGTTGCACAAACATCAAAGGTGAATGGCTTGCTTTCATGCATTTAAACTATCATGTCTTTATTTGTAACAGTCAGTTGAGACATAATGAAGAACAAGTGCAAAGTCTATATATAAACAAAACTCTTTTAACCCTTTCCTCCATAGGCTATTTTTAGATGCAACCACTTTGAATAAATCTACCGAAAAGGAGCACTAACTAGAGAAAAGGAAAATTTTAGAATTTTGTAGTTTGAAACCATTGTGATAAATAGAGCATTTGCTAGGAGCAAATGCTCTATTTATCACAATGGTTTCATTAAGTGACTTTTACAGAGGCATAGAAAGGCGTATTTATTGAGGAAAGGGTTAATGCTGTTCTATGTTCATTACAAATTTCATTACCAACTGAATATATATATCCATGGCCAAATTATTTATAATGAAATATGGTAGGTGGCACATTGTAGCCATTTTAGAAAGTAAAGAAACAGATCTATCAAATTCAATTAGCAAACAGAGCAGACCCTGATCAGACGGTTCCCATAGGGTCTACTCTGTTTGCAAATGCGTGAAAATGTGTTTATATGAAGGAAAGGGTTAAATACATTATGTAATTTTGTATGAAGGATTCTTTACTCCATGAATATCCATGTTGACTTAAGACATAATGACATAATGGCTTAAGCCGGTACAAGGGGGCGTGAGTAGTGTTGCACTGTTAATTACTAGTCATGAACAGACTCAATAAAAACCGAGTCTGCAATTTTCTCCTTTTGCATTTCTGCTTTTGCTTTCGAGGGATCACCCATTTTCAGAATATATGTACTTCACAACAGCAGGTGTTAAGTGCTTGTGTGGCGGCCGTAAAAAGTCGCCCCGTACTTCATTCTCAGTGTTGTTATATTTTCTGGTCCTTCGGGATCATTAGTTTTCATGTTATTAGTTTTGAAAATTGAATACTGCTTAAGCCGGTGCTAGGGGGCGTGAGTAGTGTTGCACTGTTAATTACTACTCATGAACAGACTCAATAAAAACCGAGTCTGCAATTTTCTCCTTTTGCATTTCTACTTTTGCTTTCGAGGGATCACCCATTTTCAGAATTAATGAATATTAATGAATATTAGATCATTTAGATAATTTTTTATAGTGCCATATGAACACAGAAAAGTTTACGGATGACAGAAACTATATGAGCTGACGTATGATCAGGGTCTACTATGTTTGTAAAGACTTAGAAAGGCAAATTTATGGAGTAAGGTGACGGTTTCTATAACAAAAACATATTTTCTATAGAAGAGTTCTGTTTTACTTTCACCTTGCTTTATAAGCAGCCACCTGCTTTTAACACTAAATACTTGATGTAATTTAGAGGCCATTATAGAAAGGTTTTACTGTACCGCTTTTCAGCATATAAACAAATAATGTATGTAATTTTAGGTAACAAATAATTTTTAAATATATTGCAAGTACAGGAGTTTTCTCATTATTCACGAGCTGACGATATACACCAAATAAACCCAACTGGAAATTTGAATGTGTATATCTAGTTAATTAAAATTCAGCAATAGCAGTATTGAGAGCTAAAATAAGAAGTCACCATTTATTTGTAAACCTTTATGTACTCCACAGCAAATTCATGATCACTGCTCTTAACCCTTTCCTTGTTCTATATTAGATCCAAATTTCAATGTAACCTACTGAATATTCATGGACAAAAATAGGTATAATGAATTTAAATGAAATATGGAAGGTCAGGTGGATCATTATAGCCATTTTAGAAACTAAAGAAGCAGATCTGACAATTTCTATAAGCAAACAAAGCAGACCCTGATCAGACAGCTCCTAAAATCTGTTTACAAATGCGTGAAAAAGGCGTTAACCCTTTACCTGATGAATATTCATGTAGGAAGGTATGACACCTTGGATATTTATTAGCTGTAATTTTATACATGTAAATTGTGGCTATTGCAGGAACTATAGAATCAGGTCTGTATAATTAAAATTATAAGCAAACAAAGCAGACCCTGATCAGACAGCTCCTATGGGAGCTGTCTGATCTGGGTCTACTCTGTTGGAATCAAAAGGTGTCTTTATGTTTCCCCTCTAATTTGAATAAAAAAATTCCCTCTTGTAATGTTTGTATTAATTTCTTCAAATCAGCTCTGTTATTTTATCAAATCAGCTCCAATGTTTGGATGACCAGTTGACATTTTTAGTGAAATAAAATATGTTTTAACTTGTAACTAAAACTCATTGATACTTGAAGTATTTAACCCTTTCCCTCATATAAACGTGTTTTCACGCATTTGCAAACAGAGAAGACCCAGATCAGACGGCTCCTAGAGGAGCCGTCTGATCAGGGTCTGCTCTGTTTGCTAATAAAATTTGATAGATCTGTTTCTTTACTTTCTAAAATGTCTACAATGTTCCGCCTTCCATATTTCTTTATAATTATTTTGTTAATGAATATTCAGTAGGTATTGAAATTTGGCCTAAATATAGAACAGGGAAAGGGTTAAACATGGAAATGTTTGCTTTCATGTAATTTGTTGTTCTCTATTTTTCCCTATGTTCCCCTTGGGACACATTTTTTCTCCTATCAAAGAGCCCCTGCACCATTCCCCTATTACTGAAAAGAACGAAACACTGATGAAGTAAAAGGTTAGATTAATGATGATACATTTTGTACCTATCATTACTACAAGGATGAACCAGAAAACTGACAAAAAAAACATGTCCGGTTGACTTTTTCTGACGTAAGTTACATAAGGTAGGCTGGTACATTTAACATATATATAAATATCACCATAGGTGTACTATAACATTATCATCTCTTTTGCCTCCACATATTGTAAAACATTTATCATTTTTTAAATCTCTTTCTTTTTCTTTAAAAAAGCATACAGTTTAAACAATGAATCCTGACTAGAGGCCGAGTTACATGGCATCTTAGATATCTGGATCCAAACCAATGACACAGATAATCACAGCTTCACCATAATCTGTGAAAGAGTTTACACTCAGCATGCAATTTAGTTGTTTATATATTGTTAATTTTATTTTTTAACATTGATTTATCTCCTTTGTTTTTCTTCAACAACATCGATAACCATCATTGTCAACAATACTGGATCCTAGTAAGTGACAATGAGTTTAACAAAGCACTTATTTCAAATATGCCCCTGGTGTGATAGGAATTAAAAGTACAAAAAAAGATACTAGTTTGTTGACTTTTCGACATCACAACAAATGTCATCAGGCCTACAATATGGTAACCTTTTACACACTAAGCGACTGTCATCTGCAAACAATTGCCTTTATCTCGTTATACACGACTTGAGACACATTTCCAAACAGCATGAATCCGGATGAGACACAGAGTAACTTATCGTCACATCATGATCCAAGCTATTTGATACTCGATCAATAATTTTTCAAAAGTTTAACTCATTCCCGCATATTGACGCCTTTTGACACCTCTGTAAAAGTCACTTTTTGTAACCATTCTGATAAATCAATAGAGCATTTGCTCCATAGGAGCAAATGCTCTATTTATCAGACTGGTTTCAAAACTGCACAATTCTAAACATTTCCTTTTCTATAGTTAGGTCTTAAAATAGCCAATGTGGGAATGGGTAAATCAAATCAGATTTAGTCAAAAAGGAACATGCAAATTTAAGTAGACAATATTTCTTTCACAACAGGGTAAGGGTTAAGCCAATATATTTTTTCTTACTGTCCTCATCAGAAATATGATCTTGAGGGTATCCAAACAATTTAGATACTTTTGAAAAGCTGAGTACCAGACATCTCACTGGATCTAAACTGTTTGTGAATAGCGAGACTATTAGGTATGAGAGCACCGTAACTTAATGCTTGCCAGGTTACAAGCTAGCTTTTTTGCGACATGGATTAACCCGTTACCACATAGGCTATTCTTTAAGATCCAATCTCTTTGATTAAATCTACCAAAAGTGAGCATTTACTAGAGAAAAGGAAACTTTCAGAATTGTGTAGTTTTGAAACCATTGTGATAAATAGAGCAATTTGCTCCTGTGGAGCAAATGCTCTGTTTATCATAATGGTTTCACAAAGTGACTTTTACAGAAGTGTCAAAAGGCGTCCATATGTGGGAATGGGTTAATAAGTGCTTGGAAATGTTGCAAAGTTAAGCAACGGACTGCATGGCAACTGGCTAGATGGATGACTGTCAGATGTAACTGCCAATGATACACATTACAAATGGTGGCAGCGGTGGACAATTGCCGGACTGAAATTGCCTTACCCACGGTTATTTCCCAGCCCAAATTTCGGGTTGAGATTTCTCAGAGGGGAAAGTAATGTAACAGATAGGCTGTTAGATATAAATAAAGCAATATAAACTCTCCTTGCCGGGAGCTAGACATGATTTAAGTACTTGGAAATGTTGCAAAGTTAAGCAATGGACTATGTGGTTACTGGTTGGATGGGTCACTGCCAGGAATTGCCGATGGTGAACGTTACATTTGTACAAATTATCCCAAATTCATAGCTAGCATGAAACCAATTATCCCTTTCCCTCATATAAATGTTTTTTCTCGCCTCTTCAAACAGAGTAGATCCAGATCATAGAGCTCCTGTAGAAGCCATCTAATCAAGATTTGCTCTATTTGCTTATGGAATTAAATAGATGTGTTTTAACAGTTTCTAAGTGGCCAAAAGTTCCTTTGCCCTTTGGCTATTACCAATATAAAAATTAAGTTTGCAAATACATGTATACATAAAATCATGATTTTTTTATATAAACATTCATGAGAGAAAGAGCTTAATATGTACATGTAATAAAAGCCAAAACATTGTTAAGCAAAAGAAATGTGAATGAAAATATTTCAAGTCTATAATCACTTACTGCAGTTCAATGGCTCATCATCTGATAAGGGGCAGTGCGGCTTCCCATCACAAAAATAATCCTCATCTATACACAAGCCATTGGAGCACTGAAACTCACCACTTTCACAAGCTGAAATTATAGAAAAGTTTGAACTACAGATAGGGAAACATATTTAGACAATCTAATTTAGTTTTAACCGTTTACTTGAATATTAATGAAAGAAACAATGACATCTTGAATATTAACCCTTTCCTCCATAAATACGCCTTTCTACGTCTCTGTAATCATCACTTCTTGAAACCATTTTGATAAATAGAGCATTTGCTCCAGAGGAGCAAATGCTCTATTTATCACAATGGTTTCAATATTACATAATTCTAACATTTTCCCTTTCTCTAGTAAACGCTCCTATTTGGTAGATTCATTCAAAGAGGTTGAGTCTAAAATTAACCTATGGAGGAAAGGGTTAATCAAATGAATTTTTATAATGGCACATGAACATTTCAGGCCATGATATATATGTCATTTCATAAATAAACAGAACAGATCCTGCCCCTACAGTCTGATCTAGGTCTACTCTGTTTGCAAAGGCGTAGAAAGGTATATATATATAGAGAAAAGGCTTAATATATAATTTTTCTTTTCTTAATTTATTTCTCTATCAAATCCTATTTTGTTGGTACTCAGATCATTAGAATTGCTTCTCAGAGACTGAGAAGTCTTACCCCATTCCCCCTATTCCCCTAACATTCTCATCATTGTACATTGTATTTTGAAAACATAAACAAAAGGGAAGAAAAAGCTATCCTGAACAATGAAGGCATAGCAGGCAAATATTTAAACCCTTTGAATGTGGGGAAAGAGTGCACTGGTATTTGTAAACAGTGTCTACCCAGATCAGAGAGCTCATAGAGGAACCCTCTGATCAGGGTGAGCACTGTTTGTAATTCAATATCTCATCACAAGCTATACCTTTTTCATACTGAATTGACTGTATTGTTTAATAAGGATGGATCGTACCACTTCGAAAATTCAATCAGCATTCAGGGATTTTAAGGTTTAGCATAAAGCTGGTTGGTCATGAAGATGTTTTTATAGCATATAAACATACACTAGAGATCCAACTTTGTGACACATTTGTAGCCAAAATGGCAGTTAATCTAATATAACAATCTCTGTTTAAATCTATATGGCAAAATCCTTGTTTGAAAGCCTATCCTAGTTGCCATTTAACCCTTTCAATGCTATTGAATATTCAAAGTGAAATGATCCGTCAGAGTTGAACTATAGACTGTGACCACTCAGTACAAAAGACTTTGCTAGAGGATTATAATGACAAACAATGTAGACTCTGGTCAGAGGGCTCATTTAGAAGCCATCTAGTCCTGGTCTACACTGTTTGTAAATGCCAGTACACTCCTTTCCCACACTCAAAGGATTAAGTCATTTTTAAAGCTTTTTGCAAAAGCACCTTTTATAGTCTAGCTGCTAACATTATCTCCGCTAAAGTCCTCAAAGTAAATGTTCCCTCTACTTCTCTTCAAAAATGCAGTCAGTTTGTCAAACAGTTTGGATCCTGTTCAGATGCCAAGTTTTTTTTATCAGGGTCTACTCTGTATGCAAAGGTGAAGGAATTATGAACGCTTCCAAAACAAAGTGACCAGCTTTTGACAACTATTTCAAAGAGTTTGAATCCAGATGACTTGTCAGGTAATTCTGCATCTGATCAGGATCCAACTGATTGCAACACATGTACACTGACACAGCCTTAACACTTTCCTCCATAAGTTCTCCTTTCCACGCCTCTGTAATAGTCTCTTATTGAAATCATTGGGATAAACAGAGCATTTGCTCCATAGGACCAAATGCTCTATTTATCACAATGGTTTCCATATTGCACAATTCTTAAGATTTTCCTTTTGTCTAGTAAACGTTCCTTTTTGGTAGGTTCGTTCAAAGAGGTTGGGTCTAAAAATAGCCTATGGAGGAAAGGGTTAATAAGTTAACCAAAATCAACCCTTTCCCTGTTCAATATTCATGTAAGAAATAATGGCATATGTGAACATTGATCAGCTTACTTTTAATGATGTAAACTTTTCATGGAAATGTTTGCTTGGACAAAAACCGTAGAATCAAATCTATATCATGTCAAAAGCAAACAGAGCAGACCCTGATCAGATGGCTCCTATAGGAGCCATCTAATCTGGGTCTACTCTGTTTGTAAATGCGTGAAAATGTGTTTATAAATACAATGTATGATGAAAAGAGTTAACCTTTAGCCAGTTAATACATCAGTATTTTAATCCTTGCAAAACTGAGGAGAAAATTTACTTATGCAAAACTAGCTTTTTCCATTTCTTTTACTCCTTTACCTGATAGAGGACATGCTAGGCACACAATGCTGGCAAACAATGAAGATCCACTTCAGACAACTCCTGTAGTAGCCATCTGATCATGGTCTATTCTGTTTGTTTATGAAATACATAAGATTTAATTCTACAGTTTCTGCAATGGTCAAAACTTCTTGAATTCATAATGCCATTACAAAAATACGTTTTTTACATGAATCTTCATTAGGTAATTAAAGGATTTACTAATAAAAAGGAAACACTGCTGCAAACAGCATGCAGATGCAGAATTCTGTTACATCTCATCTGTTACAACTCTTTAACCCTTTCCTCCATAAACACGCCTTTCTACGCCTCTGTAAAAGTCACTTTATAAAAACCATTGTGATAAATAGAGCATTTGCTCCTATAGGAGCAAATGCTCTATTTATCACAATGGTTTCAAACTACAAAATTCTAAAATTTTCCATTTCTCTAGTTAATGCTCCTTTTCGGTAGATTTATTCAAAGTGGTTGGATCTAAAAATAGCCTATGGAGGAATGTGTTAAAGGTCATCAAAAAGCAGGTCCATAGTGTCAAAAGAAATAATCCTACGCTCCTGATATATACACAGTAGAACCAGATCAGACGAGCTATTGAAGCTGCCTGATTAGGTTCTGCTCTGTGTTTCTTTATAGATTTATTTAGATCTGATTCTATAGTATCTGCCATCGCCAAACTTTCATGTGATCATGGGCCATTTTCATAACAAAATAAGGGTTTTAATGATCCAACTTATTACCCATCAAATAATTAATTGAAAAACTAGTGTCATGATTTTCAAATAATTTTCCTCCCCTGTCAATCCACCCTTATCGCTTCAATCACTCTCATCAGACACTAAAGATTGCTTCATCATCATGACACATGTAAAGCTGCAGTTCTTTTTGTTACCATAGTTGTTGTTGAACCTTTGGTAAATAACATTCATTGCCAAAGTAATAGTCATCTTTCACAATTTCTTTTCCTTAGTCCTCAAAATCAAGTCAGACAGTAAAACAATTTGGATTATAAATGTGACGCCGGGTTATTGAAAATTTAATCTGGATCCAAACTGTTTGCAAAGATTATCATCAAGTCACTGCTTAGCATGCTAAGACTTGTTAACAATAAGATTAATGTTCCACTCAGTAACTCTTTCCATTTGAGTGAACCGGCATTTGCAAACAGTGAAGACCCAGATCAGAGGGCTCCTAGAGGATCGGAGCCCTCTGATCAGGGACTGCACCGTTTGTCATACAAAATTCTCTGGCAACATAATTCATTAACCCATTCCCTCATAATTATGCTATTTTTAGATCCAACCTCTTTGAATAAATGTACCGAAAAGGAGCATTTACTAGAGAAAAGGACAATTTTAGAATTTGTTGTTTGAAACCATTGTTTCAGAAGGTGACTTTTACAGAGGTGTAGAAAGGTGTATTTATGGAGGAAAGGTGTTAAGGCGCTCATATTGAATGGACTCAATTGTTAAACAGTGATAGGCCAGTCCACTTTGAATATTCATAAGCTAAAAAGTAAATACAAAATGTACATGCTCACCGAGGGTGATTGTACAATAAAAACAGACAAACAAACAAGCATTTCCAGTATTTTTAAGGTTTTAACCATGCATTTGAATGCCAGAAACAATGTAGACCCCAATTACTGGGCTCCTACAGAAGCCCTTTGATCAGGGTCTGCACTGTTTTTCTTTCAAATCCTATTGCAAATTATACCCTTTTACGCTGAATAGACTCTATCATTAGAAACGACAGACGATTCTACTATGAGAACTCAGTATTAAAAGGGTTAAATGAAGATGTTACATTATAAAGGAGGTACATATTTTGCGGACAAAGCAATGAAATGAAACTTAAAGAATACATTCACGCTAGTTTAACAAGTACTTACTCAAATAATAATCAATCTCTATTTACGGACCACATACATTCAATCAAAACTTTTAGCACTTAAGTACAAAAACTGTTCATGAACTTTGTATAACCTTTTATGGGTGACCATGCTATTTTTCCATACTATTTTGATATTATTTTTCAACCCTTTAATTCACAGGTATGCGGTTTACCGCCTACGCAAACAGAGTAAATCCAGATCAGATGGTTCCTGTTGTCTGATCAGGGTCTGCACTAGTAATGAAATTTACCATCAATTATTTAATTACCCTAAATACAGTAAAACCTCTCTATAACGGCCACTAAATTGTGTTAATTAGTTGGTATTTAGGGCAGGTGGCTGCTTAAAGCAAGGTGAAAGTAAAACAGAACGCTCCTATAGGAGCGTTCTGTTTTACTTTCACCTTGCTTTAAGTAGTCACCTGCATTTAACACAAAATACTTGATGTAATTTAGTGGCCGTTATAGAGAGGTTTTACTGTACTCAACCTGACATACATGGACAAACAATACAGACCCAGATCAAACTGCTCCTGAAGGAGTTTCAGTCATATTTACCAAGCCATTGTAAAATTGACTTATTCAGCTTTACAAAATGGTAAAAACAAGTCTTGAGATTGGGTCAGTAGAATGGATTACGGTAAAATGGATTACGGTAAATTGATTACTTACGTTTATGTGTGGTCGTAGTCAAAGTTGTGGTGGTTGTTATTGTTGTTGTTGATATTTTTGTTGTTGTTGTTGTAGAACGTGTAATTGTTGACAATGGAATGACTGTAGTCTTTGATGGTGAGGTAACAACAGCTGAAGATGTAGATGAGGCCAAAGATGACTGGGTAACTTCTGATGAGCTTATAGAGGAGCTTGATGATGGGGTGATACTAGATGATGCAGGATATGTCTGTGTGAAGCTAGGCTCTATGCTGTATGATGACGGTGATGGTGATGTTGACATGGATGGAGTGGGCGATATTGGTGGTAATGAACTGGTGACTGGAATTGTTTGGTTGTTCTCAAGTTTGGACCCTGAAAAATACAGTAGAAGTGACTCTAGGATATAACTCCTTACAGCATCCATTGCATAAAAACAAATACAGTAAAACCCCTCAAAACTGGACATTAAATTCAGTATAAATATCGGTCTTGGAGACATGTGGCAGCTTAATGCAGGGCGAAAGTCATGCAGAAAGCTCCTCTAGGAGCTGTCTGCATGACTTTCACCCTGTATTAAGCAGCCTCCTGGTATCTAAATTCTTCTGTACTAGAAGTCCGGTTGGGGGGGGGTGTTACTGTATAGTGAAAGTGACTGAACTCTTTCTGTAAACCATAAAGCATGATATCATTATATTTTACATGAATATTCATGAAGTAAAGAGTTAAGCAGAAGACCTTGTTGCAGCAGACAATAATGTTTACAGGAACAAAGGCAATGACTGTAGCTGTTGACAATATTTTAAACTTTACCTAATGAATATTTATTATCTAGTATTTATTATACCTTTATTAATTTTAATAAGATTATTTTCATTTACCTGGTAATGTCATATATATGAGCAAGTTTTCTGCATTACCTTTGCCCTGTATTAAGCAACCACCTGCTATTTAAGATGTCTGTGTCCAATTAATATATCGTCGCTTATGGCAAGTTCAACTGTATTTATGCTAGGTGATAGCAACTGCAGCAAGGACTCATATAATAGTTGCAGAAGACTGTCAAACAGCTTGGTTCCTGGTGAGATGTCAAATTACTTGACATCTTACTTTGATCCAACAAGAATTTGCTTCTAGCATGCAAAGAGTTAACAGGAAATTAAAGCTGCATTTGGTTCTTTGTGTTACATTCAATAAATTACCCGCCCAATCCTAAATTTTGCGGTAAATTTCCCCAATATGCAATAATTCTTGTTAACCCTTATCCCACTAATCGCCATCAGACTTCCATTTGCAAACAGCTTCCATCAAAATGAGATACTGAGTGACTCTATGTCTCATCAGGATCCAAGCTGTTTGACATCCAGTTAAAAGTTTCTCAAAAGCTTGTTTAAATTGGAAGTGGTCAAACTTTCACTAGATGTAACAAGTTGGGCAGACATTATATTTCACAGCCAGGTAGAGGTTAATAAATTGTTGGCTATATCTGACGAACCTAGTCTAACGTTTTTGTACAGGTGCATTTTAATCTTAAAACTATCTTTGATCATTGTTGTACTCAAAACCGCAATATAACTCATATCTTGTTCATCGAGTATATTATACGTAATGGAAACTGTTTAACTCTTTTAACTGCCATGTATTGTTGTCTGTAAAAATTGTCATCTGCTACAATCTTAACTTTTAATCTATTTTCTTTCCAAAACCATAATTACAACATAAAACGGTTTATATCTTGATGAGCCACCAAGTTAAATGGCATCTCATCTGGATCTAAACTGTTTGCAAAGGTAATCACAGATACGCCGTTGGCAGAGAAAGAGTTAACACTCCAACAGAGAACTATTTATAACTGTTTTCATCAGATCAGAAACTGTTTGAAACGCTGACTGTCTGACATGGTTATTTATGAGTTTTCAACATAAATAGACAAAAAATGAGTAAGTTTTAACAGATTATCTGTATTTCTGAAAATTCAAAATTCTAATTATCTCTTTACCCCTTGAATGTTCATGTAAGAAATTATAAGTGCCATATTGAATATTAATTTGCTGAAGTTTTATAATGACAAATTAACTCATTCCTTCATACTGACGCCTTTTAACACCTCTGCAAAAGTCACCTGTTGAAACCATTGTGATAAATAGAGCATTTGCTCCTATAGGAGCAAATGTTCTTTTTATCACAATGGTTTCAAACTACAAAATTCTAAAAGTTTCCTATTCTCTAGTTAATGCTCCTTTTCGGTAGATTTATTCAAAGTGGTTGGATCTAAAAATAGCCTATGAGGTAATGGGTTAATGAACACATTATTTTTTAGCCATGTCAGAAACTGTAGAATCAGGTCTATATAATATTTCACAAGCAAACAGAGCAGACACTGATCAGACAGATCCTACAGATGTCATCTGATCTGGATCTACTGTTTGCAAAGGTATTAAATGTGTATGTATGGATTAAACAGTTAAGCAGAATCAAAACTGTTTTGGAAAAGTTAAAATATCTGTAATATGAAATATTTTAAGTATTGTAGACCCAGATCATCCACTGTGTTGGAACAGGGCATGTGCTCAGGGTAAGTAAAACCCCTCTTAACCAGAATTTTAATAGAGAATAATTTAGATACTTTTAGGCAGGTGACTGCTTAATTCAGGGTATTCTACTACATGACTTTCAACCTGCATTAAGCTGCCACCTGTCTCCAAGACTGATATTTATACCAAATTTAACATCCAGTTTAGAGGGGGTTTTACTGTATAGCTTGCAGCGGAAAACTTTTGACAGATATGACAACACTAATCCACACTGTTTGCAAGGTTTTTTTTACATATTTACTAAGTAATAAAGTGCAAAGAGTGAGCCAATTACCTGATGCATAGTCATGTAAGAAATAATGATATTATGAATATTAATGAAGTGATTTCTTTAACCCATTCCCTCATATTGATGCCTTTTGAAGCCTCTTTGAATTTAAAGGTCACTTTCTGAAACCATTGTGATAAATAGAGCATTTGCTCCTATGGAGCAAATGCTCTATTTATCACAATGGTTTAAAAACTAGACAATTCTAAAATTTTCCTTTTCTCCAGTAAATGCTCCTTTTCAGGAGACTTATTCAAAGAGGTAGGATCTAAAAATAGCCTATGAGGCAATGGGTTAAATGGCATTATAAACAAGTGATTGTTTTTGGCCATGGCAGAAGCTGTAGAATCAGATCTATATATTATTCAGAAACAAACAGGGCAGACTCTGATCAGATAGCTCCTACAAGAACTGTCTGTTCTGGATCTTCTCTGTTTGCAATTGCGATAAATGATGTCTCTAAGAGGTCAAGGGTTAAAGAACTGTAGAGCGATTTTATTACCTGTATACTTGATGACGAGCACAACTGCAGCAATGGTGAATGCTATAGCACATGCAATACATATTGACCCTATTATTAACGGAAGTCGAGTCCACTTTCTCTTTTTCACTGGATTTGGTTTCACCTCATACTCCATTGGTTTTAATGTATCTGTTTCTAGCATGTTGTTATTTTCCACAGGTTTTCCATTAAGACTAAGAAGGACAACGGAAGATCCGTCCCTATCCAGTGCCATTTTGGCCTCTTTCTGCATGTGTCTGCCGACCAGTCAAAAGAATAGTTTTGCCGGTCTGAAATAAACAAAAAAGATGGAATGTATTTATGCAGTTTTACTTAATCTACATGCTGAATATTTAAAGTGGAATGATCCATCATTATTTAGCCATTTACTCAATGAATATTCATGCAAGAAGTAATGTCATCATGTATATTAATTAGATTAATTGTTATAACACCTCATGGACACCTGGAATATTTGGCCATGGCAGAAACTGTAGAATCATATCTATATTATGTCAGAAGCAAACAGAGCAGATCCTGATTAGACTATCCTATAGGAGCCATCTAATCTGGATCTACTCTGTTTGCAAATGTGTAGAAAGGCATATTTATGGAGTAAAGTGTTAACTGTGGAGTCTATATATTCCTAGTGGAGCCCACTGATTTGGGTCTACACTGAATGCCAGTATGCTCATTTTCTGCATTCAAAGGGGTTAAGAAAGGTTGTATTAATTGTGTCGATGCTCCAGAGGGGCCCTGCACTTAAGGGAAGAAGAAGAAGAAGAAGAAGGATTGATAATTCAATTTGTTAATTCAATAAAAACTCCAAAGTCTGGATCCAAAATGAGATGAGCTCAAAAACGACTGTTGATTAAATTCCTTTCCTTGATATAAGCACTTTTTCATGCTTTTGCAAACAGAGTAGACCTATTGCAGCCAGCTGATCTGGGGTTGCTTGGTTTGCTAAAAAATCATAATAGATCTTACTCTACATTTCCTACCAATACCAAAACATTCTGTGTATATACGCTTTCATTCCCACCTAATAAATATTCATAATGTCATTATTTCTTACACAAATATTCAACAGGGAATGGGTGAACACATCAGGAGCCTAAATAACTCTGATTAATGATTTGTTCCAAATGAAACAAAAGAAAATATAAAAAAATAAGCATAGCAGCAATTCCTATAAGTAGAATGAGTGAAGTTTATATGCTAGACTGGCAAGGTCTTGATAACCTACGTTTAAATAGCTTTGATGATCACATAAGATGCAGACTAACTCGGAGGTCCAATAAATGCTGAATTATCAAATAGACTATTCCAAAATTCAAATAGGCCAAGCTTATAGTGAATATTCAGGGATTTGTTTGAAAAAAGTGTAACATGACAAACAGTGCAGACCCTGAACAGAGGCCCCCTCTAGGAACCCTCTCATCTGGGGCTACACTGTTTACAAAGGAGATCAGTGACTTGTTTCCTGCACTGAAACAGTTAAGGGTAACAGACATATTTTTGCAGACAATCATTACTAAAACCTTTCCTTCATATAAACGCCCTTACATTCCTTTGCATGCATGCAGGGAAGACCCAGATCAGGTGGCATCTGTAGGATCCTTAGGGTCTGCTCTGTTTGCTTATGATATTATAATAGATCTCTACCAAAACCAAAACCTCATGTGAACATATATGGCATATGCCATTATAAAAAATCAGCAAATAGATATTCATGATGTCATTATTTAATTAATTTCTTACATGAATATTGAATGAGTTATCCTACAAATTTAAGAATAAGTTTTACACCCAACTTACACCCAAACACATTTAAGGATTTGTAAGGGTACGGTTTGTGGTTAACTAATTTCACATCCTAAGGTTTCATACGGGTGAGTTTGTGGTTAAAAAGTTTAACCCTTTCCTTCATATAAATACCTTTTTAGGTGTTTACAAACAGAGTAGACCCAGATCAGACGGCTCCTATAGGAGCCGTCTGATCAGGGTCTGCTCTGTTTGCTTATGGAATTTATAGATCTGATTTTACAGTTTCCACGATGGTGAAAAACTCCCCTTTCCATGTTCCGTTTTAATGATTCTGTCCATGAATATAAATGAGGTGATCAAATCTCGATTAAATGTTAAACAGGGAAGGGGTTAACGACTAAATTCTCCTCAGTAACCAAAATAACCCTTTAATTCAATACCCACCCATTTTAATCTCTAACGACTGATGAGCAAGTCCTTTTTGATAACATTCATACATGTGGTTACTATAGCGAGATGCAGGACAAAAGTAAGGAAGAAAATTTCCAAAGGAGCATTTTGCATTATGTTAGACCTGCATTAACCCTTTATGGTGTGGTTAATTCTTTCAGGAATATAAATACATTTTCACGCATTTGCAAACAGAGTAGACCCAGACCTGACGACTCCCGCCGCCAGTGCTCTGTTTGATTTTGACATTATATAGATCTGATTCTACAGTTTTTGTCAAAGCAAAAACCTCCCTTGAAAATTTGACATAAAAAATAAGCTAATAAATATTCATGATATCAGTTTTTCTTAAATGAATATTGAACAGGGAAAGGGTTAATGCTCACACCTTTTTTTCAAACAGAGTAGACCCAGAATAACTGGCCCCTTTTGTAGCTGTCCAATCAGGGTCTGTTCTGTATGCTTATGGAATTAGATACATTTCATTCTACAGTTTCTGCCATTATAGCCAATATTTCCTGTGTTAACCCTTTCCTCCATAGGCTATTTTTAGACCCAAGCTCTTTGAATGAATCTACTCAAAAGGAGCATTAACTAGCGAAAATTAGAATTTTAGAATTTTGCAGTTTGAAACCATTGCTCTATTTATCACAATGGTTTCAAGAAGTGGTTATTACAGAGGCGTAGAAAGGCATATTTATGGAGGAAAGGGTTAATATACCATTATAAACATGCAGCTAAATATATTCACAATGTTTTTATTTCTTATACAAATATTCATGAGGTAAATGTTTTATTCAACCCCTAGTACCTCTTCCAGTCTCTAACAATGGATGAGGAAGTCATGTTAAGTAACATTCATACTGGTGCTAGCTAAATGCAGGAAAAAGTAAGGAAGAAAACTCCCAAAGGAACATATATTCTGCATTACTTTTGCTCTTTATGTGCCCTTTACATGATGAATATTCATGTAAGAAATAATGACATCATGAATAATAATTATATTAATTGTTATAATAGCATATGGACACAGGAGGTTTTTACCACTGCAGAAACTATAGAGTAATATCTATATTTTATCATAATTAGCAAACAGAGCAGACCCTGATCAGATGACTCCTATAGGAGCAGTCTGATCTGGATTTACTATGTTTGCAAAGACATAGAAAGGCATGTTTATGGAGTAATGGGTTAAGCAACTGCTTGTTTTCTAACACCATTGTTTAATTATCAGCAAGTGGTACAATAAAACAGGCTTAACCCATTACCTCATAGGCTATTTTTAGGTCCAACCTCTTTGAATAAATCTACCGAAAAGGAGCATTAACTAGAGAAAAGCACATTTTTAGAATTTTATACGTTAAAACCACTGTGATAAATAGAGCATTTGCTCCTATAGGAGCATTGTTTAATGCTCTATTTATCACAATGGTTTTAATAGGTGACCTTTGCAGAGGCGTCAAAAGGCGCACTATGAGGGAAATTGGTTAACAGCGATTCAATCTTTGAACATAACCTTTGAATGTGGGTAACAAGTCAACTGTCAATTGCAAACAGTGTAGACCCAGATCAGGATCTGCACTAATTGTCAACTAAGTTGAAATATTCCTTTCATACTGTCCAATTGATCAACTGTACAATATTAAACTATGATAGATCATTCCACTCTGGAAATCAGCATTCAAAGGTTTAATTTGAAATTTGTTTTTGCTAACCCATTCCCTAGCTGTTCTTTTGAATAGGTACCTTCATATATAAGATCCAAAATGTGTTTCTCTTGTGAAGAAACCTACTCAAAAGAATTTAAACTCTTCGATCCTGGTCAACCTATTTGGAGACCTTTCCCTGTTCTATGTTTATTCAAAATTTCAATACCTACTGAATATTCATGAACAAAATAGTTATAATGAAATATTCAAGGTGGAACATTGTAGCCATTTTAGAAAGTAAATAAACATCTAACAAAATCCATTTGCAAACAGAGCAGACCCTGATCAGACGGCTCAGGAGCTGTCTGATCTGGGTCTATTCTGTTTGCAAATGCATGAAAACGAGTTAATATATAAAGGGAAGGGTTAATGCCTTATTGCATAAATATGATTTTAACCCTTTACTCCACAGATATCATACATCTTAAAAGAGTAGATCTAGATCAGATGGACCATATCTATAAGAACCATCTGACTATAGGGTCTGCTCTGTTTGCTTAACCCTTTCCTCCATAAATATGCCTTTCTAAGCCTCTGTAAAAATCACCTGTTGAAACCATTGCGATAAATAGAGCATTTGCTCCAATAGGAGCAAATGCTCTATTTATCACAAAGGTTTCAAACTACAAATTCTGAAATTTCCTTTTCTCTAATTAATGCTCCTTTTCGGTAGATTTATTCAAAGAGGCTGGGTCTAAAAATAGCCTATGGAGGAAAGGGTTAAATAGTATACTTGATAGATGTGAGTCTACAGTAAACTTTCGGTGTTCATGTGTGACTATAAAAACACATTAACAATCTAATTAATATTCGATGTCCATTATTTCTTACATTAATATTCACGGAGTTAAGGGGTAAAAAAGTAATTGTTTTACATGTACCTGAAACATTTTGCACATTATCATGATCAAACAAAGTAGATCCAGATAAGCTGTCTAATTTTGGTCTGTTATGTTTGCTCTTAACAGTGGGACAATATGTATATATTGATTCTATAATGGACAAACATTTCCTAGCACATATGCTAAACTTATAAACATTTACAGCGATCTGATAAGGGTCTGCTCTGTTTGCTTATGAAATTATAACAGATCTGACTCTACAGTTTCTACCAATACCAATAATTTTTATATATTCCATTATGAAAAAAAATCAACTAATAATATCCATGATGTCATTATCTCTTACATGAATATTCATCAGGGAAAAAGTTTATGAAAATGTAGATATATTAAACTCACCACCGTGAGCAACTAGTTACTTGGAAGACAAGTAATAAGGATTGTTCCATTTTGTATTTGTACATATTTACTTTTATTGTAATAGTTCACTATGGCAACAATTTTAGAAAACTTTTTTTCAAAAATACTTTCAAAATTTCAACTTTAGAATGAAACAAGTTTTGAGAACGTTGTTACCCTTCAACTACATTAAATCTTATTTTAACATATATATCTAGTACCAAAATTAATCACACTTTATAATTATTGTTTTATTGGAAATATAAAAAAAATAATGTTATGAAAAAATATGTATAATTTAAATTAATTAATTAATTTAATTTTACCTAGTTGGTATTGTTAAAGTCCAGTGATAAGTCCTTTCTCCGAATTCAATCCAAAATATATGATATCGATTAGTTTTAGACTTCATTTATAGGCACATATCTGACTCCATGGCGAGACTGCCTGCTAAGCATATACCACA
Organism: Azorinus chamasolen; assembly: GCA_963576725.1. NCBI lineage: Eukaryota > Metazoa > Mollusca > Bivalvia > Cardiida > Solecurtidae > Azorinus > Azorinus chamasolen. The sequence goes on from OY755242.1 coordinate 88,037,083, forward strand.
GTTCGTCATTCTACCAAGCCTTTTGTACACTCTAACTTTACTCACCCTTAACAATGCAATAAAAATACCTGCCCAGGTATGGAAAACATCTTCATCCCCATTGAGTCATTCTGCATAAGATCAGGATCTAAACTGCTGATATTCTGGGGGCAATTAAATAAGTACACGTGTTATAGTACTATTCACTTACAACCAGCAGCCGATACGAACCAAGCAGCCGACATTTTAGGCCGATCGCCTAGATAAACTGACTCACTTCCTATTTATTTATATTCGACAGGTATGTTATTGTTTAGGTGGGTGTCAAAAAAGACACTGATCCCATATCGAGAAAATAAATAGATCTACATTACATACCTGGTAAAATCCTCTTTTCAATTTCATTATGTCAAGCTTAGTTCATATCCCGTGAACTTTTAGACAAAATACTTTCCCAGCACATTCCGTGCACCTGTGTGCATCACTTTACTGACAAATGACATAGTTTTTGTGAACGATGTGCACATTTAGACCAAGGGGCGTAACTTTTTCGACTATGTCGAAAACGAAGGTATATCTTCTTACCTAACCCATTTGATTCAATTTTGACCCAGTTTTGCCAATTAGGCTAAGTATTGTTGTCGTCGTATATAAAGACCATCTTATTTAGTATGGGTGGTAGTTTCTAACATGCGACGATCGCAACTTCCATATACGATCGTTGTATGAACATTAGAACTTGCAACAAGTTCTTTCGTATCAAGTTAACATGCCGAATATTCAAACGTGAATCTATCTACTACATTATGAACATGTATTATTAATTGGATATTTTCTAATATAAGATCCGTTGCAGCCACTGCATTATGACAATTGTTGGCTAACAGTGCAGACCCATATGAGAGAGTTCCTCAAGGAACTGTCTCATATGGGTCTACACTATTTGCAAATGCAGGTAAGCTAATTAATAGCATGCGAAGTAAAGGGTTAATGAATGAACTATAATTATGTTGACTCTCCGGGTACTAGCAAATGAAATGTCTTTTACGATAATTTATAATCCTACGATAATTTTGGTCGCACGATCTTTAGCCTCTGATTGCTAAAAAGGCATAAGTCTATAATTGTCAGTGTTATGACGTGGGTAGGGGTTCCATAATCTGAATCTACTATACCAAGTTTGATAACAAAATTGTGCGGATCCTGATCGGTGTATTGACCTACTAGACCGCCAGTCATTATCAGTATTTTTCGCAATATATATATAGACACAGATGGATTAAATGAAATTATGGGTTTGTGTTCCAGAGTGAATACATAATTATGCTCGAGCATCTCGTGCACACCGTAGACTAGTTAAGAGTGCAACATTAGTAAACATCTTTACCTCACATGTGTGCCTTTCAATGCTTTTTCAAATATGATAGACCCAGATCAGACGGTTCCGGAAGGAGCCCTCTAATCAGGGTCTGCTGATTGTTTTTGGAATAACCCAGATCTCCTCGTACAGTTTCTATCACGGGGAAATATCTTCGTGTTCATAACGCTGTTATAAATTAAAAATATATCTAATTAATATTCGTGACGTTGTCACTTCTAGCATGAATATTCACGAGGTAAAGGATTAAATAAAATATTCTTATTAAGATCATATTTTTCAGTTTATGTTTAATATTGGCAAGATATAGCCCCAGTTTACTACATTTCCAACAAGTGGATTTGTCACTCGAGGTAATATGTAAATTCTTTAAATTTTTGAGAAAAAAATGAATAGATTTAGCGATTACGTAGATTACATATTTTTCTAGTTAGATGCTTCTGAATGAGATTAGTCTTATAAAAATAACATACACGCAGATCAGTACGCGGGGAAATAAACCGACGTGTGCACTTATATAAAGGAAAGAGGAAATGAGACATGGGGATAGACCTATAGGTAGGGGCTATTAAGGAGACAAACAGAAAAAACTCACACACATTTTGATCAATCTTTATTAACCATTTCCTTTATAAAAACATGTTTTCACGCATTTGCAAACAGAGCAGACCCAGATCAAACGGCTCCCATAGGAGCCGTCTGATCTGGGTAAGCTCTTTTTGCTAATGAAATTTGAAATATCTGTTTCTTTACTTTCTAAAATGGCTACACTGTTCCACTTTCCATATTTCATTATAAGTATTTTGTCCATGAATATTCAGTAGGTATTGAACTTTGGAATAAACATAGAACAGGGAAAGGGTTAATTTAGTGGTTAATTGTCCTGATCTTCTTCACTGCCAAGAACAAAATTGTGATTGCATAATTTAAACAATTTGGATCCTGATAAGACGCTGAGCAACTCGGCATAACAGTAGGGTCCAAATGTTTGATGCTGTGATTATATTTGTAAGAAAAGACGAGATTGTAATAAATGACCAATACAGCAAACATTACTTGGCAGCAGCTAATAAATGACCAATACAGCAAACATTACTTGGCAGCAGCTAATAAATGACCAATACAGCAAACATTACCTGACAGCAGCGAAAGAGCTAACAGAAGAATGGTTTCAATTTTCCTTCAAAATCCAACTAAAGTTCGAAGCAGTATTGATTATGAATCATCATAGAAACGTTCACTGTAGTATAAAACAAATAATGAAAATGTACTTTTAATATAGCCTTGCATTGAAACCCATAAATAGTTCCAAAGAACACTTTTTTCAATTTTTATCTGACGTGAGAAAAGCATGTGCATATCCAGTTTCGATTCATATCATACACTGATGTATGGTTCGATATCCAGGGGAAAATTGTACAGAATACAAAGAAACTTTACCATTAGATCAATTGATTTGAAAACATTGATGAGCAAGATGAAATTTAGACAATTGTTATGATCATGGTACTTCTATCGTATTTTGTTGAGAGTGTATGTTTGACCCTGGGCTAGATAGTCGTATGCTAAAACAGACATTGTGTTTCTCCTATTTCTGATACATGTACCAAAAGCGCCGCTTTAACTCTTTCTTTCATATAAACGCCTTTCACGCATTTGCAAACAGAGTAGACCCAGATCAGTCGGTTCATATAGGAGTCGTCTGAGCAGGGTCTACTCTGATAGTAGTACAATAAATATCTGGGTCCAAGGTTTACAACTTCTGAGTCTGAGATCATTCTCAAGTATCTGATTGGTCAGATTCTGAGCAAGCTCAGAATCTGACCAATCAGATGCTTGAGAATGATCTCAGACTCAAGCAAAAAGCATTATAACCTCGGAGCATGATTCTACGGTTTCTGGCCGAGCCAAACCATCCTGTGTATATATTCCATCATAAACAATCAGTTAATGAATATCCATGACGTCATTACTTCTTACATGAATATTAAACAAAGAGAGTGTTAATCCAAAATGCAGAACTGTATATAAGAGGTTTTAGAAATCTTCGTAAAATATTGCGTTTTTTTATTATTATTTCTCCGCCAAACCCAATTTCGCTCATTTTCATTAGAATCGTATTTAAGCAAATACCTATGATAACATGTTTTATCATAGGTCTTTGATTTAAGAGACGATTATAATGAGTAATAGCAAGCTATGGATTGAATATAAATAAGAGATTTGATAGATCAATATGCACCTTATCTATACAGCCCTGGTTATAGCCGTTGTCATAGGCAAGTCTCCAAGTAACACGATTTCCAGGATATATCAACCTCTCTTAGCAGTATTTCTCCACCAAACCATAGCTTGCTGCAACTCACAAAACTCGTCTATCTGAGAACATTCTGATGAGTTATACAGCAATATAGGGTTTGGCTGTACGTAATGTTTTAACCCTTTCCTCCATAAATACGCCTCTATACGCCTCTGTAGAGGTCACCCGATGAAACCATTGTGACAAATAGAGCATTTGCTCCTATATGAGCAAATGCTCTATTTATCACAATGGTTTCAAACTACACAATTCTAAAATTTTCCTTTTTCCCTAGTTAATGCTCCTTTTCGGTAGATTTATTCAAAGAGGTTGGATCTAAAAAATATAGCCTATGAGGGAATGGGTTAATAGATCAGTGCGTATCTTATCTACAGTACAGACTTCCCAAACAGGTTATCTCTTTACCCCATAACTATACGCCTTTGTACGCGTTTGCAAACCGAGTACATCCAGATAAGACGGCTCCTGGAGGAGCCGTCTGATCAGGGTCTGCTCTGTTTGCTTATGATATAATATAGATGTGATTCTACACTTTCTGCCTTGGCCAACAATTCCTGTGTCCATGTAATTGATATTCATGACGCCGATTTTTTTTCTTATATGGATTTTCACGGAGGAAAGCCTTGTGTACTTCGTTACGCATTGCTAAATAATTACCTTAAAAGGCGATAGGCCTCCAGTGATGCAAGTCTCTGTGTTATTAATTACAAATTTGCACCGATGTGCATTTAGCTAAAGGACAAAAAAAACCGACATTCTTCGCCAAAAGTACAGTATTTATTATGTTAATTTTAATTATATATGCGCGTAACTGTGGCTTATGAAAATGTAATGCACTTGCATCGATTTGTTTTTTATTTTGAGACATGGACGTAGGCGTGTGTTGGGTTGTGTGTGAAGGGATATTGTGTGGGGTGTGCGGGTGTGCGTGCGTGCGTGCGAGTGTTTGTGAGTTTTTGATGACAGTGGTAGTGAGAAGGGGAATGGGGGTAGACGGTACAAGTTGATTGAATCGAAAGGGTTTTAGGGACCAGTTTTACCGACCAATGAAAGCACACGTTTTTTACCATTATTTTCCAATAAATTACTCCTAGACTCCCTAGAAAGGGCATGGGCAAACAAGTGTAAACCCAGACCAGAGGATTTCTGAATTGACCTTACCTTCTGATCAGGGTAGCAATAGCTAACTGCACAAGTTATTGACGTATGGGCAGAAACACCACTACAATATTCCACAATACAGATTTGGCAAGGTTCACCATGAAATACAGTGAAAACTTCTTTAAACCGGACGTTCAATTGAGTATGAAAATTAGTACTGTAGGCAGATGGCAGCTTAATGCAGGGTAAAAGTAATGCAGAAGCTCCTCTAGGAGCTTTCTGCATGACTTTCACTCTGCATTAAGCAGCCACATGCTTAAACGTATCTATTCCAGTTTAGAGGGGTTTTACTGTACAGGTTATACTGAGATTTAAAAAACGCTACATTAGGGTTTCAGCATGTGATAATTTACAACTAAATTTTACTAGAAGAGTGTTCGCTTTATTGAAATTGTTCATGTCTGAATGCTTACACTTGGAATGGGTAGCCGAAGATTGATTCCATACAAAAATGATTTTTAGATAGAAGGTTGCACCCGCTCGTTTGTACTGAAATGTGAACTAAACTATGACAAAGGAGCTGTCGATAAATCCTTACAAAAGGATAAATGACTACTACAGATTCATACAAGTCATTTCGTAAATGATTAACTTGATAAACTTTGATTAATATTCAGAAACAAGAAGAGCGAGTTTTAACCCTTTACTCCATGAATATTAATGTAAGAAATAATGGCGTCATGAATATTAAGTAAACTAATTACGTGTAGTAATAATAGCGCATTGGCACAGGAATTGTTGGCCATGGCAGAAACTGTAGAATCATATCTATATTATATCATAAACAAACAGAGCAGACTCTGATCAGACGGCTCCCACAGGAGCCGTCTGATCTGGGTCTACTCTGTTTGCAAAGGCATAGAAAGGCGTATTTATGGATACAAGGGTTATGGGATAATAAAGGTTTCTTTCACGTTTGTTCAAACCACGACCAGAATGTCGAACAGTTTGGATTCTGATGAGACATGGAGTGATTCTTCCTCTTATCTGGTTCCACGTCATTTTAGAAAAGAAATACAATTGATTTGTATGTTAACAACAACCTGCTAACTGCCAAGTTTTACCCTTCTGCAAACGGGGTAGACCAAGATCAGATACCTCCTTCAGGGTCTGTTCTGTTTATTTATATGTTACAGATTTGATTGTCTGCTCTCAGCATTGAATATAGTTGTTTTCTTTTTGTTTATTTCTACATGTTTTGCAATACAAAAATTAAAATAATTTATACAGTTAACCCATATAAACAGGAATTCTAGTATACATTGTAGAAGGATTTCGATACTTTTAAGCAGGTGGCTGCTTAACTCGGGGTGATAGTCATGCAGAAAGCTCTGCATGACTTCACCCTGAATTAAGCTGTCATCTGTCTCCAATACCGATATTACTACTAAATTTAACGCCCAGTTTAGAGGAATTTATTGTATCTATAATGTGTGGGGTTTTGTATGAATACAGTTCACGTAAAGTAACGCTTTCGCTGCCAATGTCGAACGTGTGATTAACGCAAACAGTTTAGTAACTCCGCATCTTATCAGGGTCCAAACAAGTTGATGCCGTGGTTATATTTTTTGGAAGGAAAGGGGAAGGAAATAAACAGTAAAAATTGTAGCAGACGTCAAAATTTGCAGGGGACAATACCTGGCAACGAAAGGGTTAAATGCTGAAGGCTAAAATGCTAACTGAAAACGGAAGGCACCACTCAGACTCCTGTAGTTCGGCTGTTAACCCTTTCCCTCATATTGGCGACTTTTGACGACTCTGTAAAAGTCACTTTGTGAAACCATTGTGATAAATAGAGCATTTGCTCCTATAGGAGCAAATGCTCCATTTATCACAATGGTTTCAAACTACAAAATTCTAAAATTTTCCTTTTCTCTAGTTAATGCTCCTTTTCGGTAGATTTATTCAAAGTGGTTGGATCTAAAAATAGCATATGAGGTAATGGGTTAAAACACTATCGCCTCCCTTTTGGAGAATGTCACATGCTTAATACAACATCGTCTGCTGCAATCCTAATCAAATATAGGATAATCCTTAATAGGTTATTAATTGCTTATGTCAAAGATGATTCAAACAATTCGGATGTAGAATGACATGGATTTTCATTACATATTGGGTGTATTGGAGATTGAGCCGATTGGAACCTGTATTACCTGTAACACATTCCCTCCTATTGACGCATTTTAATGCCTCTGTCAAAGTCACTTTTTGAAACCATTGTGATTATAGAGCATATGCTCAATACCACGCCCAGCATTTTTATGCCAAAAACGATGTCCTTATAAATTCTCAAAGCAGCTTCTCGGTCCATTATTTACCAAAACATCAGATTATGTTAAATTGCTTGGATACAGATGGAGAAACGTTATGTCGATTCGCTGATAGAATATTTAAGACCGACAACTCTGTCGCCGCCACGGGCGAAATGCTTGTAAAACAGTTTAGACCAAGATGAGACGCCACGTCATTCGACGTGTCATCAGGATCTGAACTCTTCATGGCACTCCAAGTATGACTTTCGCTGTGAAATTAAAGAAAATTCCACATAAAAATATGAAGCAGACGACAATTTTAGCAGACAGAATTTATTTAGTGTCGAAAAGGTTAAGTAGTACATCCGTTCCTTCACTCATGTGTCAATGTCTGCCAACATGGCGCGTGCAGGGCTTCTTATTTGCGCAATCGCTGTCATCTGTTTTGCCTCGTTAATTTGGGCCTCACCAGACGAAACAAGAAATACAACTACAACTCAAGGTAAGACTTCAACGTTTAATTAACACGCGAACTAAAATGCCGTTAGCTTAAATTTTCGCATGTTTTGCACTCGGCGATATCGAACTACAATGTATATCCATCCTTAATTCTTTGTAAGCTAGCGCCGAATGTGTAATGACATATACAGTAGAACCCCTCTAATGCGACCAATTAATGAACAAACATGGCTGTCTTCATAGGCTGGTGGTAGCTTAATGCAGGACGAAATTATGCAGAAAGATCCTCTACATAACTTTCGTCCTGCATTAAGCTACCACCTGCATCTAGCACCCAGAATTATACCTCTTATAGGTGGTCGCATTAGCGGGGTTTTACTGTACATGTATATGCCAACAGTTCCGAGTCTGATGAGATACCAAGAAAATCATTGTCTCATCGGAATCCAAATTGTTTGATCATCTAACTGTATTCTTAAGAGGAATGTAAACGCCTGTTCACGCATTTTGCGTGAGAACAGAGAAGACCCAGATCAGACTGATCCTATAGAGCCGTCTAATCAGGGTCTAGACTACTCTGTTTGCTAATTGAATTTGATAGATCTATTTCTTTAGTTTCAATAACCGGCTATAATGTTGGACACATTCCATATTTCATTATAACGTGTATTTTGCCCATGAATATTCAGAAGGTATTGAACTTTGGACTAAATATATAACAGGGAAAGGGTTAGGATTTGTAACAGAATACACATTTTACAGATGGCATCGGATCTGACTCGGATCGTAAAGCGGTCGTCTTATTTTGATCAAAACTGTTGAATCTAAATTAACCCTTTAGTGGACAGTGTCATTTAATAAGGACATAGTCAAACGGCGTAGATCCAAATCAGAGAGGTCTTGAAGGATCCCCCTAACCAGGGTCTGCACTGTTTGCTGAATCTACCAATGACTTCTTCCATCAACTATTTCGTTTGCTGTGCCCCTCCACAAGCAAAATGGATGGGTTCCAAGGTAAGATCTGGATTCGTATTCATAAAGCTCCTAAGGAGAAACTTAAGAAAATTCCTTAGTTTCTTGAATATTCCTTAACTTTATAAAATCAATACAATTTAAGAGAAATATACCTGTTTATAAAATATATACTTAACCAAATATTCTATAAGTCAATGAATAAAACTGTACTGAATAGTGTTGCTATAAATGTAGACAGAAAATTTCTCCTTAAGTTGTCCTAAGGTTAAAATATTCCTAAGGAGCTTTATGAATATGGGTCCTGAACGGGTTTTCCTTAACGCTTCCCTTAAGAAATAACGGCATCCTAAATATTTATTAGCTGAATTTGTATAATGTAAACTTTTCTAGATTTTTTTTTTGCTTTGACAAAACTGTATGATTATACAGCTTTGTCAAAGCAAAACAAAACATAATCAGATCTATATCATTTCAAAAGCTCTTATAGGAACCGTCTGATCAGCGTCTACTTGTTTGCAAATGCATGAAGATGCGATTATATGAGGGAAAAGATTCAATAATATGGGAATAAATGGGTTAACGACACACGTGGGCATCATTGGCCAAGTATTGCAGTGTCCGGCTCCCAATCAGTAGGTTGTAAGTACGAATCGGAGCGGATGCAGGAGCTGTAAAATTATAAGATTATCTCCATATAGATTATCTAAACTGTTTTTTCCCCTTCTATTCTGTTAGCCCATTCCCTCATAGGCTACTTTTACATCAAACCACTTTGAATAAATTTTCCGAAAAGGAAACTTTAAAAATAAGTAGTTTTAAAAACATTGTGATAAATAGACCATTTTAAATATGACTTTTACCGACGCGTCAAACAACGTCAGAGGAAAGGAATGGATTAATGCAGACATGAAAGCCTGCTACAAATTTCGTTTGATTTTCTCCCCTTTTCTTAATAAAACACCCCAGCATTACCACCATAACGAAGAGTTTGGATCCTGATAAGATACCGAGTGAGTTGGCGTCACATCTGGATCCAAACTGTTCACATAGGTAATCATAGATGCGACGTTGATAGTGAAAGAGTTACACAGCTATACCCGGAAGATGTCTTATCGTCAGGTGGTAGCTTAATGCAGGACTAAAGCATAGACGAAAGCTCACTAATGACCACCTGCTTTAAAAAATAAATGCTTATCCACTAAGCGATTGATTCAAAATGTTTTATTGTATTTTTAAGTATAATTTATGTAAATTGTATATACAGTACAACTTCTCTGGAGTGATCACCTGAATTACAGTAAAACCCCACTAATGCGACCACCTAAAAGAGGTGTAATTCTGGGTGCTAGATGCAGGTGGTAGCTTAATGCAGGACAAAAGTAATGCAGAAAGCTCCTAGAGGAGCTTTCTGCATTACTTTTGTCCTGCATTAAGCAACCACCTGCTTATAAAGACATCCATGTTTATTCATTAAGTGGTCGCAATAGAGGGGTTCTACTGTACATGTATTAAGATCGGGCTCTCATAAAGCATGAGGTGGCTTAGCCCTCACAATGCTATAGTTTCAAATGGACTCTACCAAACTTCAAACAGGTCAAGTCCATAGTGAATATTTAAGGATTTTTCTAAAGAAAAGTGTACCATGAGCTCTCTCATCTGGGTGTACTATGTTTGCAAAGGACATTAGTTACTCATTTCCCGCACTATAAGGGTAAATACAGAAGAAGAAAAAATGCAGAAAACTCCTAAAAGGAGCGTTTTTTAATATTTTTTAACCTGCAAAAACCTACCATCTGTCTTAACATACAATGTTAGAATTATGTTGAATGGTCGTTTAAGAGAGGCTAACTGTACACAAAGTGGGACACTGATTAAAAAGAAGTGGTTTGCGGTTCGGTATTTCAAGGTAAACTTTATAATAATTAGCCGATACAGACGCTCATTAAAATCTCTTTAAGGAAATTGAGATCTTAGTCTATAGATAATGGCAAATATATCGACATTGTCGTCTAGTTATAAATACAGCATAACCTCTCTAAAGCGGTCACCAAATAGAGGTTTTATTATTGGTATCTACAGCAGGTGGTAGCTTAATGCAAGACGAAAGTTATGCAAACAACTCCTATAGGATAATTTTGCATAACATTCGCCCTGCATTAAGCCACCGTCTGCGTTTAAAGACGCCCATGTTTAATCATTAAGTGGTCGTTTTAGAGGGGTTCTACTGTACCAAGAAAGTGGTGGTACCATGCAGTTTTTGCAATTAAACTGCAAAAATATCATTCAATTAGCGAAAAGACCAATAAGCTTTGTACCATGTCAGGAACATAGCGTGTCGATTGAATATATTTGGCTCCATTGCAATACCATTTAATAAAGAAGAGAAAACAGTAAACCTCCTCTAAACCGGTAAACCGGGCGCTTCATTTGGTGTAAACATCGGTCTTGGAGACAGGTGGCAGCTTAATGCAGGGTGAAAGTCATGCAGAAAGCTTCTCTAAGAGCTTTCTGCATGTTTTCACCCTGCATTAAGCTGTCACCTGCCTAACAGTATCTAAATTCTTCTCTACTAGACTTCCGGTTTAGAAAGGTTTTATTGTGGTCATTTAACCTTGTTTTAATTGCTGAATTAAATTCAAAATGTGACAATTAACCTTTGAAATGCGATAAATGTTTAATGTTGAAAAATACGGTTAATACCTTTGAATGCGTAAAACTGGTGTACTGGCATGTGCAAACAATAAAGACACAGATTAGAGGGCTCACTCTTTGTGATTCAGTAATTTGGTCTACACTGTTTACAGTGTAATAACTGGACGTACACTATTTGAAATGCACTTTTTTCTGTAAAAAAACCAGGATCTACACTGTTTGTAATGCAATAACTGGGTATATACTGTTTGTAATGCAAAAGCTACGTCTACACTGTTTGCAGTACAATTACTAGGTTTACTAGATGTTTGCAATGCAATAATAAGGCCTATTTTTTGCTATGTAGTAACTGGGCATACACTGTTTGCAATAACAGGGCCTTGTTTTTGCTATGTAGTAACTGAACTTGCACTATTTACAATGCAATTACTTGGCCAACACTGTTTGCAATGCAGTGACGGCACATGCATTTTTGCAATGCAGTACAGTAGTGGCATACACTATATGCAATGCTATAACTAGGCCTACACTGTTTGCAATGCAATAACTTGGCCTACACTGTTTGCAATCCTGTAACTGGGTCTACACTGTTTGCAATGCCACGCGACCAATACTTTTAAAAAGTGATACGAGTTGAAAACACTATTTGTAACTGCAGCAGACGATATTACAAGCAGACGATAAGATACAGAGCATGATAGGCGTCAGACAAGGACAATCGCCATAAGGCCATGATGTGGCAGTAACACTATCACCGATACATGTATCATACTCATTTATCAGTCAGTGAACCCTACATCCTTGTTAGTTTTAATATTCACTTGTTGACAAATACAACCTGTACCTACATGTATATAGTTAAATCCCTCTGAAATTGACTTAGTAAAAAAGAATTTAGATCGTATCAGACAGGCGGCTGATTAATGGAAGGTGAAAGCCATGCAGTAAACTCATTTGGGAGCTTTCTGTATCACTTTTTATCCAGAATTAAGCTATCAATGGCCTTAAATACCATTATTTTACTTCTTTTCAATGGTCGCTTAACCCTATAGTTCGTATAAATGTGTTTTTAAGCATTTGCAAACAGAGTAGACCCAGATCAGACGGTTCATATAGGAATCGTTTGACCAGGGTCTGCTCTGTTTGCTAATGGTACATGAAAAATATATCGCCACGTTAGTGGTAAAAGGTCGTATGTGCAGTTTTCAAACTTTCGAGAAAATTGAGTTTAAAGGTTTGGTTGCTTATGAAAAATCAAGGATGAAAGTCACACAAATGGCATTTTAACTATTAGTGTGTAATGTTGAAAACTCAATATTGATAATACTTTCAACATCAAAAATTGACTACGTCATTAATTATAATTAAATTTGCAGATACGACCTTTTACCACATACATCTTTTCATGATATTGAAAAATGAAAAGGTCTTATCTGTCAAATACGGCCTTTTACCACAAACACATTTCAACGATTTCATCGATTTGTAGTTTGTAAAAGGACGTATTTGGCAAATATGACCTTTTTCCATTACAATTTAATGTTAAATGAATGTAAATAAATAGCATATAAAAGTCTTTTCTAAGCATAACTGAACCGGATACTTTTAATTTTTTACTGACATGTCAGAAATAAACAAGACTTATGAAAAATATTGAATTATGTCCCTGTTCCTGTGTTATTCTAAATATGTGTGGCATTTGTATTTAAATAATGGATTCAGATGTACAACGGATCTTGAAATTTACTTTTAGCCTAATACATTTATATAAAGTGACCACCAACTTGTTTTAAAAGAAAACAATTATGCCCATTCACATAGCCAAACAATACATAATATAGTCTAAATTCAAAATAAATGCTGTATTCAAAACGGAATATGCATTTGTTATACAAATGTAAATACATTACTGTGAATTTTAGCCGAATTTAGGTGTGTGAGTTTGGTTATACGGCACTGGAACACTGAATAGGTCATATAGCGCCAATGAATGATGAGATGATATGATCATGAGGGATGATTTCAGGAAGATGAACTTTTTTAACTATCAGTGCCGTATCAACAATAATAATTCAAAAACCTACCTGTTCAAACAACATATTGATCTTTGATTGAACCTGATTATGCATTATATAATGCCTGACTGAGACAAAGTGTCTAAATTATTATCATTGTGTAATGAGTTGTCAGAAGGGTATAGTCACACAAAACACCGTTAAAAAAGATATAACAATTATTAGTCTACTATTTTTGCTAGCCAACATGTGCCTTAATACATGTACATGTAACTCGAAACATGATTTGAAAGCAACAACTATCACTCGTTTTTGCTAAACCCTTTCCCTCATATAAACGTGTTTTCACGCGTTTGCAAACAGAGTAGACCTAGGTCATACCGCTCCTACAGGAGCCGTCTGATCAGGGTCTGTTCTGTTTGTTAATGGAATTTGAAAATATCTGTTTCCTTACTTTCTAAAACGACTGCAATGTTCTACCTTCCATATTTCCTTATAATCATTTTCCCATGAATATTCAGTAGGTACTGAAATTTGGAATAAACTTAGAATAGGGAAAGGGTTAAACTAGATCGCAAGCGGACTTTGTGAGTCAACTAATGTGCGTTAATTACTGCCAATGTCTTCAAACTCTGAATTTTCTGGTATTCCGCATATTTTTTTGTCAGGTGACAAATTTGCGAAGTACACGCTAAAAACAATGCTGTATGATTTCCTTGTAACAAATGTGTACCAAATCTGCCTTCTTTTGGTTCGATATTGGAAGGCGAGATAGGTAATACATGTCCATGTCCGAGTCTTTAGTGGGCCAAACCTATGGATGACCTTGGTTGCGTGTTGACACTTTCTGTAATGTGTCAACAGTGATGAACTGACTCTCGTCAAATGCATTATCAACGTCTGTCTTTATCGTATCTGTGACAGTTCCGGCTTTCCTATGCCTCTCATACTTGGCACACAAGGAACATTGGTCGTTTGAGGCTTGAAAATAGATAAACTGAATTTCTCGCAGAATATTTGTCTGTACATCGTTTGCTTATCTGGTGTATGGCCTTTTGATTTACACCAGTCTGTATATCGGGTGTATATCTTTTTTTATATTCAAGTCGTGATACAGGTGTTGTTTTTCTGTCTCTTTCCTCGTGTAATGCGAGTCCATTCTGTTGACATGCTCGCATACTATGTCTGCTCTGTCACTGCTTATTTTTGTTGATGGGACCGCTCATCCTCTACCTTGAAATACACCTTGGTGTTTTCTATCCAACGTGTCCAGCGTGTCTATCCAGTTTTCTTTTCCCTTTCGACTTGCTAGGTTTGTTTTCGAAGTTACAAATAAAACATCGCTGCCGTTCATAGGTTGGAAGTGCATACTACATGTAAAATATATTTTGCCTGGTTGACTCACTAACTCTAGTGTAACATCTGAATCTACAACACTCGCAGTCTTGTTATTGTACACTAAGTCTTCTTTCCTTGACCGATTTACCAGTCTTTGATAAATAGGACTTGCATTGGCATCTCTGTCGTTTATGCGCTGATGCTTTCCACAGAGTTTCGTTTACGTTTTGGGCTTGAGAGTTTCTTTTTCGGGCTCTCCTAATTGTATCGTTTATGAGGCGTTGCTTGGTTAGAGTCAGAGCATGATGCATTTGTCGTCTGCAGATTTGAGGTATCAGTTTGCAGGGACACATTTGTCACAGGTTTATCTACATCATAATGCTCAACCTGTCGAATTGCAATGTATACCCGCTCAACAAATTCATAGGAACTGCCCTCTTCCCAACCAGACGGTTTAACACTGGTTACTAGGGTCGAAATCAAACAAGAATAAATTGCTAGTAAACTGCTAAAGGCAAGCATCAGCAATACTTGCCTTCCAGTGTCCACTTTGTCAAAATTTGGTCACTCCTTCAAAAAAAACTTGTATTCGTTCTCGTGTTTCAACTTCCAAGTGTAACAAAGGGCAAGTATAGTGGTCATAATAGTCACCAATTGACTTTCTTAGCTCCTCTTTCTTAAATTTGAAACGGAAGAAATGGCAATTTCGAGTTCTTAACCCTTTCCCTCATATAAACCTGTTTTCACGCATTTGCAAACAGATTAGACCCAGATCAGACGGCTCCTAGAGGAGCCATCTGATCAGGGTATACTCTGTTTGCTAATAGAATCTGAAAGATCTGTGTCTTTACATTCTAAAATGGCTACAATGTTCCACCTTCCATATTTCATTATAACTATTTTGGCCATGAATATGCAGTGAGCACTGAAAAATGAAATAAACATAGAATAGGGAAAGGGTTAATACTTTTATTCATGACCAGTTATGAACCACTCTGTTTTGCTAAATGACAGATAAAAGCATTGTTGGAACACCATTCTAGCGTTATCAAAACAGAGCCTTCACAAATAATTACTTCAGCGATAATCCTGCAAAAACAGGCATCAATACACACACAGTTCTCTAATTACAAGATTGATGTCAAGGTGCATCCATTACATTATGCAAAACCATTTAGAGGTATAAGGTCTTATCTGTCATATATGACCTTTTCATTCTAAACTGTAAGGAATTTTAATAAATTCATTAGAAGAAAAAGGTCGTATTTGGCATATGCGACCTTTTACCACAAACTTTACATCAAATACGACCTTTTACCACGAAGTATTTTTCATATTTGCAGATACGACCTTTGATTTTTTATCAATATCTCAAAAAGTATTTTGAATATAAGTTAGATATTTTAACAGAAGTTGCTACAGATAAATTAGATTTGAAAAATGAAAAAAAGTCATTTTCTGAAAAAATGTCAGATACGACCTTTTACCACTAATGTGGCGATATACTAATGTTTGTCTATACATGTACTAAGGCTCTGTTTGCTAATCGTATATGAAAGCTTCTATACTTTATAAAATGGCTACAATGTTGCACCTTCCATATTTCATAATAATCTTTTCGTCCATGAATATTCAGTAGGTATTTAAATCTGGAATAAACATAGAACATGGAACGGATTAAGACCGTCAGCCCGTCTATCTCCCGTCCTGCATTAAACTTATAATTAGACCTCTTTTGAGTGGTCATTACAGAGGGGTGTTACTGTGTAAATATATACAATTATAATTATGTCTGTAACTCTTTGACCAAATCTAAATGGCATCTTTTCATTGTTACTGTTATATGTAATTGAACATATATAACAGCTTTCTGTAATGTTTAGTCAGTTGATGTCGTTCTTACAGTCTTACTTTTCCATACGAATGCAACTAGTGACAGTACTGATATAAGACAGTCTTGGAGCATTAGATAGATAGTTTTCCTTTCTCGTTTCATCATCACAGTGGAGCATCTCCTATAATTATGTAGACGACCATTCGAATGAAGTCGATTTGCAAATCTTAAAGGCAGATGTCAGCTCTATGCAAGACAAAAGTAATGCAGAAAGCTCCAGTAGGAGCTTTCTGCATTACTTTAGTTATGCATTAAGCTGTTACTTGCTTAATAAAAGTCCTATGTTTTTATTTAGAAAGTGGTTGCTTAGAGACAGGTTTTACTCTAATTCAACCAACATTCTGAACATTCCACGAGGATCCCCAAGTCGTGTGACGAAGTGTAATAAAAGGTGTTATTTCACCTCAGAAATATTATATTTATCTCTGCCTGTCCTCACGTCCGCCCTAAACGGGTTGGACTCACGATACACGTATATCGTTTACCATGGCAAATCTGATCTGACGAATCTCAATTATCGTCGCAATTGGACTCATATGGCGAACGGGTTCATTTTTCTTTAAAGGATGTCCGTATTCGCAAAGCTTCTAAGATGAACATCAAGAAAAATTCCTAGTTTCTTGAATATTTCTGAATCTCATAAACTCATACACTTATTTTGACAAAAAAATCCTACTTTTAAATATATATTTAAACACATAATTCTAAAAGCCGTTGAATAAGAAATACAGACAGTAAAACTATTAACCCTTTGTCCGCAATTCTCGACCTGACTCACCTTTGCAAACAGTTTGGATTCAGATGAGACTCCGAGCTATTCAGCGTCCCATTAGGATTCAAGCTGTTTGCAGACCGGCACTGTATTGGTATGGAAGGTTTATATTGTATATTCACAGAGCTACAGATAACAGTACGTACAGTGCTCCCTCCCTACAACGACCCTCTCAATAACGATTCCCTCCTTACAACAACGCATGTCACTGTTTCCGAAACAACAAGGCTCCAGAAACAACTTTTTTCCATCGTATTTTCTTAATGCCTCCATCAAACCCTATGTTGTGACCACTCTTTAGAATCTAAAGAGATTCTAAAGAGTGGTCACAACATAGGGTTTGATTGAGGCATAACGGTTTTTAGTTCTCGAAATATACCTTATTGGGGATCTGCAAACAAGTTAATTATGTTTGATTTCCCTCCCTATAACAACTCCCTCTGAAAAACACATACACTCTTCGTATCCCAAAGGGTGTCGTTGTAGAGAGGGAGCACTGTACTCAAATTCTAAAATCGTCATTTTCCACTAAATCCTATGTTGTGACCACTCTTTAGAATCGTCTCGAAGAGACTAAACTAAAGTAAACTAAATTATAAAAAAAGGTTGATTGCAAAATAAACTGCATTGGTAATTTATATACATTTTTGTCTAGCAGCACCACCGTGTCCAGACCCTATCCCACCCAGGAACGGTTCTGTGATCAAGTGGGGCAACAACATGTTGGTGGAGTATGTCTGTGACAAAGGCTTGTTTCCTGTTGGTCGGGCATTCGGGTCATGTGACTTTAAAAGGAAGACGTGGTCTATCAGAAGACCTACATGTGTTTGTAAGTTATATTGCATGTTTAGATTTCATTCATTTTATTATGTAATGATAAACTATGTGAAAACTTTGCTAAATGTTTATTTCCTTCCCTCATATTGACGCCTTTTGACGCCTTTTGAAGCCTCTGTAAAAGTCACTTTTTGAACTATTGTGATAAATAGAGCATTTGTCCATAGGAGCAAATGTTCTATTTATCGCAATATTTTCAAAGTACAATGCACACAATTCTATAAATTGCCCTTTCTCTAGTAAATGCTCCTTTTCCGTAGATTTTATTCCAAGAGGCTGGATCTAAACATAGCCTATGACGTAATGGGTTAATATAGCAGAACCCCTCTAGCACTAGTAGATAATCCGTTACATTTAGTGTAAATATCAGTTTTGGAGATAGGTGGCAACTTAATGCAGGGTAAAAGTCATGCAGAACGCCCCTTTATTCCACCCTGTATTAAGCAGCTACCTGTCTAAAAGTATTTAAATTCTTCTCTTCTAGAATTCCGGTTTAGAGGGTTTTTACTGTATTCGATTTTCTACACAAAACATTATATAACGTATATAGAGATATTCTTGAAAATGGGTTATTTTACACATTTTCTCTATGCCTCTGTGAGACCCAGAAGAGCGTCTAGTCGATGGCTACACTTTCTATCATTCGCCAGATCCAGCAAAGTGCACAAAAAAACCGATGGAAGCGTGGAACAAGGCAAATACAAATGAGAAAAGTATTGTGTCACAAGTTGAAAGAAACGATACATACATGCATGTACTTGTTGTAACCCAATTGAATTTGGTTATAAATTGCATAGACCAACGGTAGGTTTATCTTGACAAATTACTAATGTGACATATCCGGTATCTTGACTTTCTGGCTGCCACGCGTTACTCGGCATCGCCTCTGGACTATTAGGATATGTAACCTGAATGAAAGAGTTAAACCAATGTAGCGCTATCCAGTTTATAGTTAAACGTTACGAAAAATCCGTAAGCAAATGTTGTAGCAGACTATTACGCACCCCCCCCCCTCTCTCTCTCTCTCTCTCTCTCTTTCTCATGCATGTTCTCTCTCCCCTCTCTCTGTGTCTATTCCAGTCTCTCTGTAGTCTGTCTCCCTCCCTCCTTCCCTCCCTCCCTCCCTCCTCTCTCTCTCCACCTCTCTCTCTCATCTCATGTTCTCTCTCCCACTTTCTCTGTCTATTCTAGTCTCTATCTCTCTCATCTCTCTCCATTTATTTTTACTTTCTCTTCACTCATTTTACCTTCTTACTTGGCGTTGTATGTTCTATACTGTTTAAAATTCGTGTGTAAAACCAACGACAAAACGTTTATTACCTAGTAATCTGTTCTCATGTAACCCGATTGTAATGAGTTCATGATCTCACAGATAATACGCTCTTACTAATCACCGAAAGTCACTGAGAAACAATGCTACACGAATTTGAGACCCTTTAGTAGGCTACGGGAAAACCCATTCACTAACTACCTAAATACAAACAGTGCAGCGCCAAACGCGACATAGTTTTCGGCGCCTAGTCTGGATCCAGACTGTTTGCTACACAGACTGTATATGTAGAACAGAAGACTGCATAATGCATTTTAGAAAGATAGCAGACGATATATCTTCAGCAGACGACAGTTTGTTCCTCGTGCTAATTATTTGTGTCACCTTCGGTGATAACCCAGCATTCCACTAGTAATTGGGCCTTCAACCGTATGCTCGGGAATGTTATCACCACCCCACAGAATATGACTGCCCATTTCTATGTCTGTTACATTTCATTATACAGTAAAACCTCTATAACGGTCACTAAAATACATAAAGTATTTTGTGTGAAAGGCAAGTGGCTGCTTAAAGCAAGGTGAAAGTAAAACAGAACGCTCCTATAGGAGCGTTCTGTTTTACTTTCACCTTGCTTTAAGCAGTCACATGCCCTAAATACCAACTAATTAATACAATTTAGTGGTCGTTATAGAGAGGCTTTTCTGTATAGGTAAACACGCCCTCCAAACCGAGCGGATTTCTTCGTTAACAATTTACCTGATAGATACATCTTGTGTTACCTTTGGAAACAGAGTAGATCCAGATCAGACAGCTACTCTAGCAGCTACTCTAGCAGTCGTCTGACTAGGGTCTGCTACGTATGGTTATGGAATAATAAAGAGTCTGTTATGGCTAAATATTCATTTGTTTATATCCGATTTTAATAAATATACATGCATAATAAGCATGGAATCATCCGCATTTAACTCTTTCGCTGCCAAAAACTGTCGTCTGCAAATAATGCCGTCTGCAAAATGTATCGTCTGCTACACGTTTCGTTTATTTATTTTCTCAAACTTTTCTTTCGAAACACATTATCACAATAACAAACGGTTTGGATTTTAATGAGTTCATTGGCGTCTCATTTGGATCCAACCTATATGCTTATGTAATCAATTACAGATGCGACATTGGCAGCGAGAGTTAAAGCCTGCACTTTTTGTTCTCTAAGTGTTCATTTAACCCTTTACTTGGTGAATATCCACACATGACTCAGCCCATGAAAATAACTATCATTTCTTGTAGTGAATACAGTAAAACTCCTGTAATACGGAATTCTAGCAGAGAAAAAAAATAGATACTCTTGGGTAAGTTGCTGCTTAACCCATTACCTCATAGGCTATTTTTAGATACAGCCTCTTTGAATAAATCTACCGAAAAGGATCATTAACTAGAGAAAAGGAAAATTTTAGAATTCTGTAGTTTGAAACTATTGTGATAAATGGAGCATTTGCTCCTATAGGAGCAAATGCTCTATTTATCACAATGGTTTCACAAAGTGGCTTTTACAGAGTCGTCAAAAGTCGTCAATATGAGGGAAAGGGTTAAAGCAGGATGAAAGTCATGCAGAAAGCTCCTTTTGCATGACGTTAACCCTGCATGAAACTGCTACACTGCCATCTGTCTCCAAGATCGATATTTATACTAAATTGAATGTCCTGTTTAAAGGGGGTTTACTGTATATGTAATATCGAAATCAATTGACATAGCTACATGTAACAGTAGATGATCTGTAACACATAAACAATCAGAATTTACCATAATCAGACGACTCATACAGGGGCCGCCTAATCTTGATTTACCCTGTTTGAAAAACCATCGAAGGGCATCTTTATCAAGTAAAGGGTTAAAAGTGGTTTTAACCCTTTCCTCCATAAATACGCCTTTCTACGGCTCTGTAAAAGTCACTTTATGAAACTATTGTGATAAATACAGCATCTGCTCCTATAGGAGCAAATGCTCTATTTATCACAATGGTTTCAAATTACAAAATTCTAAACATTTCCTTTTCTCTAGTTAGTGCTCCTTTTTGGAAGATTTATTCAAAGAGGTTGGGTCTAAAAATAGCCTATGGAGGAATGGATTAATGCATGTATATATGATACTTTTATAATATTTATTCGGTTGCTGATGCCTAGCAGTCTCACGCCACATCAGTCACCAAAGTATTCCACTGTTCTTTATTCCAATGCGCGGCAAGTATTGTTGTCGTCTGCTGCGAATTCTCAAATATTTTACTTTATCAGATATTTCTGTTTAAAAATGTAATCATAGCGTCAGTAAGTTCGAAGAATTCTGATGAGAAACATAGTCACTCGGCATTTCATCTAAATGTCAAACTGTGTGACTAGATGATAAAAACAATCACCCGATAGCGTGCAAAGAGTTATTTAGTGTTAGTGCCAATTAGTCAGAGAGACAATTACTGAAGTAAGTGCTTAAATACCACATTGAGTCAACATGACTATTAAGATAGCTACTCACTCTGCTAGACTGAGTAACTCTCAATGTATAGTAAAATCTGTTTCAAGCGACCGCATTTAAAAATGGAAGATTTAGAAAGTATATGATTGCTGAATGCAGGGCAGAGGTAATGCAGACAGCTCCTATATGGGAGCTTTCTGCAATACTTCTACCGTGCGTTAAGCTATCGCCTGTCTTAAAGACCTAAAAATAAATACTTTTTAATTGTCATTATAGTCAGGTTCCACTGTACACTAGTCTTTGGACTGTTTGTGTGTCATCAATGATGAAGTCTGCAAAAACAAGAAGTGAACAGTGAAACCTCTTTAAAGCGACAACAAGCACAACAAATAATATGTTAACCCTTTCCCTCATATTGACGACTTTTGACGACTCTGTAAAAGTCACTTTGTGAAACCATTGTGATAAATAGAGCATTTGCTCCTATAGGAGCAAATGCTCTATTTATCACAATGGTTTCGAACTACAAAATTCTAAAATTTTCCTTTTTCTCTAGTTAATGCTCCTTTTCCGTAGATTTATTCAAAGAGAGTGTATCTAAAAATAGATTATGAGGTAATGGGTTAATCTTGGATAAACAATTAACAGTAGGATCCCTTTAACTCCATGAATACCCATGTAAAATTAATGACGTAGTATATATTTATTAGCTTACTTTTTATAATGGCAGATGAGCACAGTCTCTTTTGCCATGCCAGAAACTATCTATATTATACCGTAAGCAAAAAGAGCAGACCCTGATCAGACGACTCTAGGTATACTTTATTTACAAAGGGGTATATTTATATATGGAGTAACGGGTTAAAGTAACCACAAATGAATAAACTATGGTATCTGTGAAAACATGTAGCTGTTTAATAGTTATAGCGGTTTGTATAGAAACCTCTCCTCTTTTTATTTGGAACATTCAGTTATAATACCCTTAACCCTTGACCAGGGTCCATGCTTATAAAGCTTTTAGTTGAGTCTGAGTTTCGTTCTCAAGCTTTTGATTGGTCAGATTTGAGTTCTCAAGCTTTTGATTGGTCAGATTTGAGCCTCTGGCTCAAATCTGACCAATCAAAAGCTTGAGAACGTACTCAGACTCAACTAAAAGCTTTATAAGCATGGACCCAGATATCCGAGACTCGAATTCGCAAACATCTTAGATCCAGATCTGACGACGAGTGATCTTCACATGATCCAAGCTGTTTGAACATAGTGGTATTACAAGGCAGGTAGCTTTCAGCACTACAGTAAAACCTCTCTATAACGACCACTAAAAGTAAATTACATCAAGTATTTTGTGTTAAAAGCAGGTGGATGCTTAAAGCAAGATGAAAGTAAAACAAAATGCTCCTATAGGAGCGTTCTGTTTTACTTTCACCTTGCTTTAAGCAACCTACTGCCTAAAACACCAACTAATTAACACAATTTAGTGGTCGTTATAGAGAGGTTTTACTGTACATATGATCTGCAGACCCATAATTAGGCCTCTTTTTTATGGCCGCTTCAGACAGGTTCTACTGTAATCTTAGTTTCATTATGAAGGCTGTTTCCTCATGTATTGTTACGCCGACAAGACTTAAATAATTTGTGAACAAATAGTGCAGACCCAGACCAGAGGGTTCCAACACAAGTCTACAGTTTTAGGTCTATAGTGTTCAATTCAACTTTTATTCAATTCAAAAGACTTTATGCACACATGTGTTATCGTGCAACAACATGAATTCATGTCTAACCAAACTGTGGTCTAGGACAATGGTTACTTCCGTTTCTTGCATGCTTGTGGAAATTGTTTGATCTAGTGTCAAGCAGTTGGGATCCTGATGAAACACCGAGTTACTCGGATTTCATATTGATCCAAGCTGTTTGTTCATGCTGCCAGCCATGTTGCACTTGGTATGATAAGGGTATATGCATGCACTTCCCGGTCATACGGAATTTCAACAAGATACTCTTCAGATATACGTTAATTCTTTCGCTGCCAAATTTTGTCTTCTGCAAACTTTGTCGTCTGCAACACTTTTCAATTTTAGTTTTCTTCATTTTTGTTTCAAAAAACATAGTCATAGTACTGTTTGGATCCCGATGAGACACTGAATTACTCGACATTTTATGTTGGGTCCAAACTGTTTGCATAGGTAATTACAGAGGCACTACTGGCAGCGAAAGGGTTAATTTACAATGCTAGTTATCCAGCCTTTGTTGCCAGTTCCTTGAGTGTAAATGATTGAAATGCCAGCTAACTCTCATCACGCTACGCGCCGCCATCTTACCGGCCTTTGCAAACAGCTTGGATCCAGATGAGACGCCGAGTAACTCGGCGTCTCATCAGGATTCAAACTGTTTGACAATCGGGCAATGTTTTCTCAAAAGCTTTAAGGAATCGGAAATCGGTAGGAATTGCAGCAGATCAGAGTTTAAGCAGTTATATTGTTTTAAAACATGATACAGGTTAAATAGATGCCATATATTTTCATCACTACAATTATAGCAGCGAAATTTGAAAGACAGATCAATTAGAGAAGATTGAAAATAGTTGCCAAGGATAAATTGTATCAGCGTGCCTAACTACAGTTAATCCTAACTACAGTTAGTAATGCGACCACCATAAAGAAGTATAATTATGGGTGCTAGATGCAGGTGGTATCTTAATGCAGAACAAAAGTAATGCAGAAAGCTCCTAGAGGAGCTTTCTGCATTACTTTTGTCGTGCATTAAGCAACCACCTGCTTATAAAGACACCCATATTTATTCATTAAGTGGTCCTATTAGAGGGATTCTACTGTATATATTACAGGGATAAATTCACATTTCAGCACGTCTACAGTTATAGGTGGATTGGTGTTAAAATTCTTATCACTGCCAATGTCTCAAAAGTGCACTACGACAAATAGCGTGATCCCAGATCAAGTGTCGAGTCTGACCAGGGACTAGCTGTTTGTTTCAACTTCTAGTTCTATGACTATGGTTTATTCCTTGGAATTTTACTTTTAATTCATCCCAATTCTTCATTTTACCACAACAATGTTTAAAAGAATGGGTTGCAGACGACAGTTTGAAATTTGGCACCGAAAGACTTAACTATCACAAACAGTATTGACCCGCTTAAGACGTCGGGTAATTCGACGTCTCATCAGGATCCAAGCTGTTCGACAATCTTATTTTGTTTTGGAAAGAGAGATGAAAGAGAAAGCTCCACTTTGAAACTCTCGGATGAAATTAATTAGCAACAAAAGGAATGAACATGTGGATCGAAATTCCATCAGAACACGTACATTACAGGTGATTAGTAAATAGTAATTGTAAACACTTAGTAAATGGTAAAACTACCAGTTAATTGTAAAACTACCTGTAAATGGTAAAACTACCAGTTAATTGTAAAACTACCTGCAAATGGTAAAACTACCAGTAAACCAGGGTTTGCTGCAATTGCTTTATGAATAATATATACCTGATATCTATCGTTTCCGCTACGTCCCAAATTCCTCTGTTCACATACCAAAATTTCATCACCTATCACTTTGCACACTACGATATTGTATCGTATGCTAAACTAAGTACATGTATCCATGATGTCATTATTTCTTGCATGAATATCCATGGAGTAAATTGTTAAAGACATCTATGTTATTTCATTAGTTGGTTGAGGGATTTTTATTGTGTTTGTTACCATCGTAATACCAAAATAGAAACTACATAGCCCATCATTTACTTACCCTTAATATATGGACACCCGGGTCTCTCCTCTCCACTGGTTTGTGCAACTACTGAAAACAGTGACATAAACATCATTAATTAGACTGACAATAGCAAATAATGTTGATCCTGATCAATTTGACACAATTTTTGCAACTATGAATTAAACTTACATGTACATAGAAGTAAATAGTGTAGACCCGGATCAAACTGCTCCTTCAGGAGCAGTTTGATCTGGGTCTGCACTATTTACCAAATACTTAGGATAACTAAAGTAGAAATATGTACATACAGGGACGATCAAAGAAAGGTCTTGTGTTTTACTCTTCGTTTTAGTAGATGTATAGGGTCCGCATGGCTCTGTAAACGCAGTGTTTACGATCGAGTTTATATCATTAAGGTGTCAAAAAGAAGCAGCATCGAATTTCAACTTCAATGAAACCTTAACTCTAGCCATTCGAACGACAATTTCATAATATATTATACAAACTGTTTGGATCCTGATGAGACGCCGAGCAACTCGGCGTCTCATCAGGATCCAAACTGTTTGACACTGCATGTTACTATAGAAACTAAATTAATGAATACTATATTCTAATGTTTGTAGCAGACGAGAAATATTTTGCAGACGACAGTTGCCTAGCGCGCGAAGAGTTAAATCCTAAAGATGTGATTTCGATTTATGGAGGTGTCAAGGCTTATTGTGCCTTGGCAATAGACGGGGTATAGGATTTCTGGAGAAATTGTTATTCTGTCATTAGAGGGTGACGTTTCTAATCCGAACTCTTTTCGAGCTTGGGAGGATGTGCACAGTCATCTTATCTATACTATTCTTTGTAAACTAGTCCATTTTAATCCTTTCTCATGTTAACCCTTTCGCTGCCAATACCGGATCTGTGATTACCTATGCAAACAGTTTGGATCCAGATGAGACGCCGAGTAACTCGGCGTCTCATCAGGATCCAAACTGTTTGTTACTGTTACTATGTTTTTGAAATAAAAATGAAAAAAAATAATAAAAAAATGAAAATTTGTAGCAGACGACAAAGTTAGCAGACGACAGAGTTTGACAGCGAAAGGGTTAAGCGTAACTAGACTGGTGTTTACAAACAGACCGAATGCTGACGAAACGCCTAATAAGTCGACGTCTCATCGGGACTCGAGCTGTTTGAAACCAGATAGAACATTTCAAAACAATTAAGTGAACCACAATATTAGCGTTTAGAAATGCAGTAGACGGGGCGTTTGAGTTGACATAGTTAAAAACAATTCCACACGTTAAGGGTTAACCCATTACCTCATAGGCTATTTTTAGATACAACCTCTTTGAATAAATCTACCGAAAAGGAGCATTAACTAGAGAAAAGGATTTTTTTTAAAAATTGTGTAGCTTGAAACAATTGTGATAAATAGAGCATTTGCTCCTATAGGAAGTGTTCTATTTATCACAATGGTTTCACAAAGTGACTTTTACAGAGTCGTCAAAAGTCGTCAATATGAGGGAAAGGGTTAACCACATTGACTGTCTCTTTTCGTCGGTCTTGAGTTCAACAGTCTTCTAGTCTTCTACTACTTATCATTATCATACAGTTCAAAGGTCCAGATAAGATGTATAAATTAAAACATCTTCAAGAATAATTCCACTATATCTCCATCAAACCCTATGTTGTGACCACTCTGTAGAATCGTCTCGAAAAGACGATTCTAAAGAGTGGTCACAACATAGGTCACAGAGTGGTCACAACATGGGGCTTGGTGCTTCGAGACGATTCTACAGAGTGGCCACAACATAGGCTTTGGTTGAGAAATGTTGACTTTATCTGTTGCTCTGCATGCTAATCGCGATTGGGCTCACATTTGCAAGCGGGTTGGATCCAGGTAAGATGCAGGGGAAAAGTCGTATAGAATGCTCCCCTACGAGCCTACGCGCTCACAGCAGAACACATTATTTCGTTCTTCATAACCCTTTACCTCATAAATTCATATATGATACCTTTGCAAACAGGATATAAGTAAACCCCTTCTAATAGGACCGCTTAATGAATAAACATGGCTGTCTGTATAAGCTGGTGGTTGCTTAATGCAGGACGAAAGTTATGCAGAAAGCTCCTATAGGAAACCATTGTGATAAATAGAGCATTTGCTCCTATGGGAGAAAATGCTCTATTTATCACAATGTTTCAACAGGTGATTTTACAGAGGCATAGAAAGGCGTATATATGGAGGAAAGGGATAATGACGTCATTTGTCTTACATGTACATTCACCAGGTCAAGGGTTAAGCAACAACCTGCTGTAACTGACACCAATGTTTATTTATCAGAGAGGTTCTATCGCATATATATGAAATTAAAGATTCTAGATCATGTTTCTAGGTGGACATTTCAATATCAACATGTTTGTATGCGCTACATTAAAAACAAGAACTCTGGATTTTAATGTAGGTGATAGCTAAATGCAAGACATATATTATGCAACCGGCTCCTGTAGAGGAGCTTTCTGCATTACATTGGTACCACATTAAGAAACCATCTGCATTTTAAAGACTACTAATTATGATAATAATAAACCGTGTGGTCGCTAGAGCGAGCTTCTAATGTAACTGACACGTGAAACACTTGAGAAAAGAATCGTTTAATGTTATAATACTTTCAACGACTTTAAGGCCAGCTCTGCTGCAAAATTATTTTCCATCCCGTCTGAAAATCGCAGTATCGTCTGAATTTCAAGATATAACAAACCAAGTGAAATATTGTGGGTATCCATATTTGATGGCAAATTACTAAGCAACTGGTCCGAACCAAGCCAGTTGCCATATTCTTGGGATGTTACATACAATGCGCTCAAAGTATAATTCCAACAGTTCACCTTTCTGTTATATTATATGACCTGCGGTAAATAGATAAACCCGTTGACCGTAAACTATCCTAAACTGATACATTTAAATCCACTCTAAAACCGGAATTCTAGTAAAGAAGATTTTAGATACTTTCAGGCAGGTGGTTGCTTAATGCAGGGTGAAAGTCATGCAGAAAGCTCCTAGAGGAACTTTCTGCATGACTTTCACCCTGCATTAAGCAACCACCTGTCTCCAAGACCAATTTTACAATAAGTTGAATGTCCGGTTGGTTTTGAGGTGTGTGTGTGTGTGTGGGGGGGGTTACTGTAGAAACACCAACCCTTCTCATGCTTCGTATAACTTAA
Source organism: Azorinus chamasolen (assembly GCA_963576725.1). NCBI lineage: Eukaryota > Metazoa > Mollusca > Bivalvia > Cardiida > Solecurtidae > Azorinus > Azorinus chamasolen. The sequence goes on from OY755242.1 coordinate 88,065,792, forward strand.
CGTCTCGTCAAAGGAAGAAAACAAATGATTTTAAAGAATTGAAGCAAGCGAACGTTACTTACTGTTGAAACGGTGAATGACCAAAGGTATTCACCCGAAAATAACAAAAGCTCGCATATGCAAACAACCTTGATCTAGACAGAATGCCGAGTAACAAGACATCTCATCAGGATCCAAGCTGCTGGATACTCTTTTAATAGTTTCTAGAAACCCATTGGTCGAATTGGAAGAAATCAGGTTTGCATCAGATCCAAATTTGACAGTATGTTTTACCACAGGGTAAGGGTTAATCCGCCAGCATGACCATGGTGTTTGAAAGAGAGAATCAGATGCACTGTCATCGTGATTGTGAAGTTGTGACGAAAATAATTTCGTCTTGAATTCCCCATAATACTCTGAGCAGTCGGACACACTTGTTCCCCTTGGTGCTTACAACTGAATAAGTAAAATTGGGATACCATAACCTTCAATTAGACTGAAATGGTAGCAAATAGTATACACTCTCATCCAATGGCTCCTTGATGAGGGCCTTTTGATCTGGGTCTGCACTTTTTGTTTAAATTTGTCTGTGTGAATACTTGGATAATTAATGTATACTGACTTCCCTTCATATAATGGCATTATACAGGTTTCATAGTCGCTCAGAATATTCAAAATGGAATGGCCCAATCAGTGTTTAATTATAGAGTCCAATCAGTATGAACTACAAGACCCCTAAGTCTGGGTCTAGATCTGAGTCTACACTGTTAACACACGCAAATACACTCGTTTCCCCACAATCAAATGATAAGTACACATTTCTACGTCTCTGCTAACAGAGTAAATCCAGATCAGACGGCTCCTATAGGAGCCGTCTGATCTGGGTCTGCTCTGTTTGCTTATGAAATTAGAATACAATGTCATGTAGATTTGACTAGTTTCTGCCGATACCAAAATATCCTAATATAAGTACATTATCATTATATAAATATAGCTAATAAATATTCACGATGTCCTTTGAAATGGATGCAGACAAATAGTTTAGACCCAGACCAGGATGTGTATGATGGGGGGGGGGGGGGGGGGGGGGGGCTGAAGAAGGAAAATAATCAGATATTTGCGTTCAAGTCTAAGACCCGTTGACATTCCTTTTGGCCAAGGAAGCATGCTAAAAAAGTATTTTTCTTTCTTTTCACGCTAAATTAGTCGAGCCTGATTTGACAAATTGGTTGGTCAGCATTTAAATCGTTCAGTAGACGAAGAAGAGCCACAAAACCCGAGGGGTTTATATAGAATAACACTTTACATGCTAGTACAAACCTACGTAAACAGTTTAGACCCAGATGAAGCACCCAACCACCACCACTTCATCGGATTCAAACTGTTTATATTTTTACCTGGATATATTTTTGAAAAGAATTGAGCGCAAATGTAATTGTGACAATTATAACCAACTGACTTTTATTACAGATGAAATGTGCGTAACGTGTCAAGAGTGTGAAGACTGGCTATGTCACTATGGCTTGACAGTTTATGTCAGACTGTAACCCTTTTCATGCTAAGCACCACGTGGATTTAACGCTGAGGCATATTTTTATACACAAATGGAAGCAAATTATTGTTGCATACACCAATTTTTGCAGACGAAAGTTACTTTGTGCAATGCGGTTTTACAATTAGCATGCTCTGCAAATTGTCGTCTGCTCCTGCTCTTGTCTGCTACAACTTCGGAAATGAAAGTGTAGGTAATCTTTTGTCAAATAAAATAATCTTAAACATTTCAATACTGAATTTTCAAATACACAATTCCTGAATTCAAACAGGTCAAGCTTACGGTGAATATTCATGGAATTAATTAAAAGAAACGTTGGTGATATTAATAATGTGTGCCTCACTGATAATAAATTGTCAACAAAATCTAAAAGAAACGTGTAACATGAAAAACAGTGCAGACCCTGACGAGATGGCTCCTCTAGGAACACTCTCATCCGGGTCTACACTGGGTTTTCAAAGGACATTAGTGATTCGTTCCCCGCACTGAAATGGTAGTATCCAGATCATTCACAAATACAAGAATTAATGTTTTATGCAAGTGGCTGGTTAATGCAGAGTAAAAGTCTTGCAGAAAGCTCCCGGAAGAGAGTTCTGCATGGCATTTAACCCGCATTAACCCATCTCAACCCTTTGCATGATACAGACGCCTTGTATTGCCTTTGCAAACAGAGTAGTTCCAGGTCAGACGGATTCTGTAGGAGCTGTAGATATGTGTGATAAGGGTCTGCTCTCCTTGCTTATAAATAATAAAGATATGACACTACAGTTTCTTTGATCGCTAAATATTCCCTTGTTCATAGCCAGTATACATGTACATTCAGCGTATTACTATTCATAGTGTCATCATTCCTCACATGAATATGCTTGAAGTAAACGGTTAACCCATTTGCTCCCAGTGGATTCTTCTATGCTTTATATTGGATTAGTCTATCGTTTATCTAAGGGATGTCTGGTCTAATTTTTCATTTTTGTTTTATATTGAATTTCCTATCAGCAAATAGTGTAGATTCTGATCAGACGCCGCATCATGCGGCGTCTGATGATAGTCTACACTATTTGCCTACGTCCCATACATGGGATCGTGGGAGCAAATGGGTTAAAGGCTGATAATGGTTCCTATTTGGTGATAATGGTTCTAATTAGCGAAGTTTCACTGTATTTCTATACGCGTGACTTAGACAAATTACAATAATGACGCCACACCATGACCAAACTTAGACACATCTCTTTCATATTGAGAATCATTCTTCCACTTCTTTGTATATGATAACACAATTATTTATGCTATATTAATCTGGTATTTACTTATCGTGAATTTGGTTAACACTTTCTATGCTTGTTATAGAGTCCATTTAGTGTGAAGGACTTAAACTTGCTAGAGGATTTTGAATGACAAACAGTGCATACCCTGACCAGAGGGCTTCTCTAGGAGACATCCGATCTGTATCTACACTGTTTGCAACTGAGAGTGCATGCAAGTGATGAAAGGGTCAAAGTCGATATATAATTTAACCTTCACCATGATAATCATTCCTTCTGCACAAACTTCACTTACATCATTTTCACATCTCAAAATATTAACCTTTTCCTCTACTACATGTAACATGCAATCAGAGTGTCAAACAGTTACTCCGTGTCTCATCTGGATCAAAACGGTCTGTAAAACCAATAACAAATTCACCCATAGCACACTAAATATTAAAGTAGATTACTGTTGTCATTTTGTATAATAGAAGTAAAATGATGTATATCGGTAAACGTTCGTCTGCTAAGTGTCGTTTGCTTTCTACTAACAAACCTAAAACGGGCATCGGAAAACAATGAAGACCAAGATTAGAATGCTTCCACAGTTTGCCCTATTTCATACTTTTTCACACACCATATTCTTTTAGAATCTACCCTAGTAGTGAAAATTAGATTCACTCTAAATACTTTGCTTGGACAGGTCCACTTGTGTATGCGGGTAATATCGGGTATCCCAAAACACCAAGGTGAGAGTCTTGAAAAAATGAATGTTGATGAGAAATGGAGGATTATCAAGATGCCTTTCTGTAGTCTGCGAAGAAATATATACAGTAGAACTTTCCTATACCCACCACATGATGAATAAGAGCATAAAGGAGCTTTCTGCATAACTATTGTCCTACATTAAGCTACCACATAATTATACAGTGCTGAACACGAGTCACTAATGACCTCCCAATCAGTGTCTGCACTGTTTGTCATGTTACACTTTTCTTTAGAAACTCCCTAAGTATTCACGTATTCACCACAAGCTTGACCTGTTTGAAGTCTGGAATAGTCAATTTGAAAATTCAGCGTTGTAAGGGGTAAAACCCAGAATCAGAGTTCTTCTGGTTGGTCTCTATAAACAAGTGACGTTTTACCGTTCGTCATGTCGCAATTGGTAACGGTATGTTTTGGCATAAAAAGAATTAATGTACTACGCAAGATAAGTTTAATTCTGGATATTTAAAACAGGTGGTAGCTTAACACAGGACGAACTCTATGCATAGAGCTCCTATTGGAGCTTTCTATATTACTTCTGTCCTGCATTAGGCAACCACCTGTTCTTAAAGACCCACATGTTATTTCTATATATGGTCGCTATAGACAGTTTCAGTTGTATTTCATTTCGATATTGGTATCACTATACATTGGTTTAACTATACTATGGTAAGTATTTCTGTGTGGTTGACTGACCGTTGGTGAGCTAGTTTGTTGATGGTTGCGTGTGTGCTCATGTTTATTGTTGTTTTCTGAATTTGATACACAGTAAAGCCTCTTTACAACGCCCACTTAGTAAATCTACATAGGACGTCTTTAAAACAAAAGTAATGCTAAATAGAGAATAGAAACCATTCACAACACTCCCATGGGAACACTCAGTATGATTGCGTTCTACATTAAGCTACCATCTTACTTCACGAGCCAAAATGAGACTTCTTTTAACTGACCGCTATAGATCAACTCTACTGTACCTGTTTCTGATGACTTGTCAGTAAATACAGCGCCATCTGTTGACGGTGTCTGATATCGGAGACTGTATGTCACAAAAGGTTCGTCAGTATTTGACAGAATTTTAATCGCTTCTATATTTTATACATTTATCGTTGCGATAGCTGTTTACCATTAAGAAGGTTTCGCGTAATAACCAAACCTGTAACCAATTCACGGCACGTGAAAATGGTACTGGAACAATTGCACAAAAATACAGTTTCATCACGTACCGTATGTCTAATCAGGGTCTGCACTTTTGTCATGTTTGTATTTGCTCTCCAAAATAAACAAGCTCGAGGATCATGTCACCTACGAAAGCCCGGTGGTGACATTCTAAGTTCCTTCTTCATAGTTCCGAGTTCCAAGTTACAAGTTCCGACTTCCAAGTTCTTACTTCTTCTTCCAATATAATTTGCTATATGGTTATTGCCCGAGTTCCAACTTCCTTCTTCTTAGTTCCGACTTCCAAGTTCCAAGTTCCGACTTCTAAGTTCCAAGTTCTGACTTCCATGTCACAACTTCCAACTTCCATGTTCCAAGTTCCGACTTCCATAAAAGTTCCGACTTCCATGTTCCAACTTCCATGTTCCGACATCCATGTTCCAATTTCCGACTTCCAAGTTCCTACTTCCATGTTCCAAATTCCAACTTCCATGTTACAAGTTCCAGCTTCCAAGTTCCGACTTTCATGTTCCAAGTTCCGACTTCCAATTTCCGACTTCCATGTTTCGTGTGTTTGCATCCAATACCTCCAGTCGCATCACTTGACACATAACAGCATGCTATTTATATCAGCTTTTCTACTTTTGGTTTGTTACAGTTTTAAAGCACCAGTTTTAGTGATTTAGGCATGTTTTCAACCTTAGGAAGATCGGTATGCCTCTTAATAATGTTCAAACATTACTATTAACCCTTTCTCTGATGAATATTCATGTAGGAAATAATGACGTTATGAATATTAATAAGATTATTTTTATAATGGCATATATTTCGGCTCAGACATGAAGCTGTAGAATCAGATCTATATTATACCATACGCAAACAGAGCAGACCCTGATATAGGAGCCGTCTGATATGGGTCTACTCTGTTTGCACATACGTCAAAATGCCCACACATAAAGGAAATGGTTAAACTTTGCTGTACTTCATACATTTTAAAGAAGGTCTGATTACAAAACAGGACGGCCACATGGTAAAACAGACATGCGTGAAGTATAAGGCTCGAAAATATGACGCCACGAGAATAGTTAGTCGGAAGGTGGAAGTTGGAAGTTGGAACTTGGAAGTCGGAACATGGAACTTGGAAATCGAAACATGGAACTTGGAGGTCGGAACATTGAACTTGGAAGTCGGAACATTGAAGTCTGAACATGGATTTGAAAGTCGGAACATAGAACTTGGAAGTCGGAACATGGAACTTGGAAATCGAAACATGGAACTTGGATGTCGGAACATTGAACTTGGAAGTCGGAACATTGAAGTCTGAACATGGATTTGAAAGTCGGAATATGGAACTTGGAAGTCAGAACATCGAACTGTGAAGTCGGAACATAGAACTTGGAAGTCGGAACATGGAACTTGGAACATGGAAGTCAGAACATGGAACTTGGAAGTCGGAACATGGAAGTCGGAACATGGAAGTCGGAACATGGACCTTGGAACTTGGAACTCGGAACTATGAAGTAGGAACTTAAAATGTCACCGCCGGGCTTTCGTAGTCACCACCGGGCTTTCGTAAATTAGAATCACATTTACATGTATATTATTCCATAAGCAAACAGATTACACGCTGATAAGATGATTCTTACTTTGTTTGGAAATGTGTCAGAAAACGCCTATACATGTATCAAGTAAAGGATTGTCCCTTTCCATGTTAAATATCAAAGGTTGAATGGCTTATAAGGTTTTAGCTTTAAGAGTCAGTTTAGTATGAAAGACTTAAATTTGCTTCAGTAATTTAAATGACGAACAGTACAGACTGCCCACAATGTTCCCCTATTCAGAGGGTTTACTAACATTTTTACTGTAAAATGATATCTACTGACACACTCATCTATTGCAATTTTACCTACATCTCCGATTCGTCACTAGGGTTTGCAAACTATTGACCGAGTACCAAACATGTTGAAATCTGACGACGAAGAGCCGTGTTACAGCAAATCCACTCTAAACAGGACGTCTAGTAGAGATTACAGAGCTCCAGATAAGATGCGTAAATTAAAACGTTTTCAAGAATAACTCATTTAATTCTCCACCAAATACTCAACTGAGACCACTCTTTATAGAATCGTCTCGAAGAGACGAATCAAACCAGTGATCACACAACAGTGTTTGATGGAGAAATGCCGATTTTAGTATTTGGGTACGCACCCTTATCTGTAGCTCTGAGAGAAGAATTTAGATACTTTTAGGCAGGTAGTTGCTTAATGCAGGGTGAAAGTCGTGAAGAGCTTTCTGCACGATTTTAACCGTGCATTAAACTGCCACCTGTCTCTAATACCGACATTTATACTAAGTTTAACGTCCTGTTTAGCGGTGTTTTGTTGTACTGGGCGTATCAGTTTGATACAAGCCGTTTAGAAAAACAGTAAAACCTCTCTGTAACGGTCACTAAATTACATCAAGTATTTTGTGTTAAAGCCTGGAGGCTGCTTAAAGCAAGATGAAAAAAACCAGAACGCTCCTGTAGGAGCGTTCTGTTTTACTTTCACCTTGCTTTAAGCAGCCACGTGCCATTAATAACAACTAATTAACACAATTTAATGGCGTTATAGAGAGGTTTTACAGTACCATTCAAATCGCTCATAGCAACGTAAAGTTTATATAGATTTGACTACAATTATAGATGGAAAATGTTCTTTTTTTAATTTCAAAATGTTAAGTGTTGATAAGGTCGAAAGGTAGTTACTATGAATGCTTGATAGACATGGGTTATTGACCCTATTGTGTCTGAGATCTTTTATCAGTATACCATCTAAATACGACCATAAATCATATCTGCTTTGAACGGGTGCTTGTGTGTATCACTGGGGCTTGATATGAATTAAAGATCCACCCGTTTGTCACTGGTTACCCTTTACGCAATTTAACACATTTGAAAAAAGAGTAGACCAAGATCAGACAGCTCCTGATTCTGCAGGTTCTGTCATACTAAAACGTTCCTGTGGAACCGTCTGACCGGGGTCTGCTCTGTTGACATGTGGGGTTATATCTATCATAGTCTACAGTTTCTGACATTGCCATGCCTTTCCACTGGAGCCGTCTGATCTGGGTATTCTGTGCTTGCAAATAAACCACAAATTGTCTCTGTCAGGTAAATGTTTAATACAACATACAATAAAACTACCTCAAATTAACCCTTCGCTTGCTATTCGCGTCAATATACCTACCTGTATAATAGGAAAGACCCAGATGAGACAGCTCCTGCAGGAGCTGTCTCATCAGGGTCTGCACTATTTACAATTTGATTGTGCAACCAGTGCACTCCACAGCAGTGATTGCACAGCGAAATACTTGTACACAGTGAAGATACATGTAATTATATAACAGGGCATGGGTAAAGAAGGATAAATGTATTTTGAAATTCAGCAAGAGGAGGGTTAAATCAGTTAATGTATAATGTTGGATGTTAAGACAGATGGTAGCTTATCAATGCATGCCAAACGTCATGCAGAAAGCTTTCTAGAGCTTTCTGTATTACCTTTGCCCTGCATTAAGCAGTAAGTGTTCTTAAAGACACCACTGTCTATTCAGTCAATTCATCTTCTTTTAAGAACTCTTATGTAAGTAAAGTAGTAAATTCATTGGTCGCTTAGAAGAGGTTCCTTGGTAGTTACATGTTATAGCAGGTGGCTGCCTAATGCATTAATCTACGATATGCCTTAGTCTTTTATTTCATACTTACACTTTGTTTTACACATTTTTAAAAAGAGTAGACCCAGATTACACGGCTTCTGGAGAATGATTTAAATTTGATTCTACAGTTTCTGCCAGAGCCAAAACGTTCTGTATTCATATGTTAGTATGTAGTTTCAGCTCACATAATATAATTACGTCATTATGTCTTATCTCATTTATTCATTATAAGTATAGTATACCCCCTTTAACCCTTTCCCTCATAGGTTATTTTAGATACAACCTCTTTTAATAAATCTACCGAAAAGGAGCATTAACAAGAGAAAAGGAAAATTTTAGAAATTTGTAGTGTTGAAACCATTGTGATAAATAGAGCATTTGCTCCTATATGTGTAGGAGCAAATGCTCTATTTATCACAATGGTTTCACAAAGTGACCTTTATAGAGTCGTCAAAAATTGTCAATATGAGGGAATGGGTTAAACCGGAATTCTAGCAGCGAACAATTTAGATACTTTCAGACAGGTGGCTGCTTACATGTAATGCAGCGTGATAGTCATACAGAAAGCTCCTCTATGAGCTTTCTGCATGGCTTTTGTCCTGCATGAAGCCACCACCTGTCTCCAAGACCGATATTTGTATTAAATTGAACGTCCGGTTAAGAAGGGTTTTACTGTAAAGAGTTAATCCAAATGGCAAGTGAAGAGAACTTTTACTGCATTTCAATCATATGGCGACAACAGTTTCGTGAAGTGAAGGCTAACATGAATCATGTTCATCGTCACGCATGCGCATAGCACGGTGACATCGCACGCTCTGATGCAATTTATCTTATTAATATTCGATAATATTGGATATAATTAGGGTAGTCAAAAAAGCAAAACATAATTTATTATAATTGAATTTTGATCAAGGCACATTGATAAAATCTTACCCGGGAGAGAACTTCCTCATAAACGTTTCATCCAGACATGACGTGAAAAGTGTATGTTACAGAACAAAATGTTTTTCCTATTATCATTTTATAACTACATGTACTAAACTTTGATTTTATATACAGGTAAAAGGCACTAATGATATAATCGAAAGAGGTCTAATTAGGGGTCGTATATGCAAGTGGTAGCTTAATGCATGATGCAAGTAACGCGGGAAGCTCCTATGGGAACTTTCTGCATCTTTTTTGTCCTACATTAAGCAGCCACCTGTTTTTAAAGACACCCATGTTTGTTTCATGAAGTGGTTGATTTAGAGGAGGTTCTACTGCAGTGCTTTTTCATAAGCAAATACAGGAAACCCTAGTCCAACATTTACATAAACCTCTGATTTGGGTCTAGTCTAATTGCGTATCTGTCAGTTGAATGATTCACCTAAGTTATATATATATGTATACAGTAAACCCGTTCTAAACCGGTATGCTAGTAGAGGAAAAAATAGAAACTTTTAAGCAGGTGGCTACTTAATGCAAGGTGAAAGTCATGCAGAAAGCTCCTAGAGGAGCTTTCTGCATGGCTTTCTCCCTGCAATAAGCTGCCACCTGTCTCCAAGACCGACATTTATACTAAATTGAACGATATGTTTATAGGGGGTTTACTGTATATGAAGCGAGATAAGAATTGCGGCAATTTCATTTGGTCTAGACTGATTAATAACGTTTCGATTTCTGCAGATTCATTGACGAATGAGCTGCACAACAACATCGGCAAATTACGTAATAATATTCCTTGTGCAGCTAGACGGCTTTGTTAGCCACACGAAATGGAAGTTCATGTTTTAGTAAGTGTCTATCAGATTATACCATTGATCATCAACCATTCCCTTGCTATTCTCGACATGGATGTCATTCACAAACAGCTCGGGTCCAGATGCGACACCGAATAACTCGGCATCTCATCAGGATCCAAACTGTTCAACATTCGGTCAATAGTTTGTTTACAGCCTGAGATGTAACAGACTGTAACATATCTGACTCTTTGTTCATCATGAGAATAGTTAACCCTTTACTCCATAAATACGTATATACGCCTTTGCAAACAGAGTAGACCCAGGCCATCAGGGTCTGTTCTGTTTGCTTATGAAATAATATAGATATAATTCTACACTTTCTGCCATGTCCAAAACTTCCTAAGTCCATGTACTATTAAATTAATAAAACAGTTAATCTAATTTATATTCATGACATTTGTTTGTCTAACATAAATATTCATGGAGTAATGGGTTAAGGGTGGTACATACATTTAAACGTATTTTTGGTATGAACGAGGCGACGACGTGAGTAAGGTGATGTCTCCTCGGATGGATGAGAGGTAGGTAGGTTATTGTCCTTGTATCACTTTTGACCATCAATCAGAGGTCAAGTATTTGACCCTTTCGCTGCCAAACTCTGTCGTCTGCTAACTTTGTCGTCTGCTATAAATTTTCATTTTTTTTATTTTCTTCATTTTTATTTTTGTTTCAAAAACATAGTAACAGTAACAAACAGTTTGGATCCTGATGAGACGCCGAGTTACTCGGCGTCTCATCTGGATCCAAACTGTTTGCATCGGTAATCACAGATCCGGCATTGGCAGCGAAAGAGTTAAGCGACACAGTAAAGCCTCTTTTAGGCGAACACCCAGTTATTAACCGACGTATAGTACATGTAGCACCTGTCTAAAGCGCTCATGAAATGAGGTATACTTATAGGAGTTTTCTGCATGATTCTGCCCTGCATTAAGCAACCGCCTGCTTTTTCACACTACACTCCTTTGTTCAATTAGTAAATTGCCGCTAAACCTGATTACTCATATCCCATCTAAATTAAGAATGTATGAGACCGCGGGATAACATGACTCCATCCTTCATTCTGTGAATATTCACGTGAGAAGCAATGACAACATGAAAACTGATCGAATTATTCTTTTTATAATCATGGTACATGCACACAAGAAAGTTTGACCTTGACTGAACTTGTAGAATCAGATCTATATTACTTTATAATTGATAGAACAGACCGGATCAGACTACTTTTAAATGGTATTTGCAAAGGCGTTAAAACGCGTCTCTATGGAGTAGAGGCTTTAAATAACCTCTTCCCTGTTCAATGTTCATGTAAAAATAATGAATGAATATTTATTATGAATGTAATATAAACTTTTCAAGCCATTTGTTTTTGCTTCGGCAAAAGCTGTAGAGGCCGGTCTTTATCTTTATCTTTACACATAAGGCAAACAGAGCAGACCCTGATCAGACGGCTGCTATAGAAACTATGGCGGGGGTATATAGCTGTTATACTGCTGTGAAAAATGTATCTGCTTAGCCATTTGAATGTGAAACTTAACAGTGAACCTTAAAAGAGAACAATGAAAGCCTTGCGTAGATACAGAAAGGAAAGAGTGCCATCTAATCTGAATCTGTATTTGAATTCAAAACAGAAGTTCAAACAATTGTGTAAATTGAAAAAATATTCAATGGCTGATAAACAGTTAGATGACTTAATAAGAAATGTAAACAATCCAAAGTCAACCTGGAAGAAACTAAAGTGTTTTACAAGTAGACTAACTGTACAGAATGACATTCCAATTGATGATTGGAAAAATCATTTTGAACAGTTGTTTCTGGGTGCTGATGATGCTGATGTGAATCTTTTAACCAAAGAAGATGATTTAAATGAAATTGGAAACAGTATATTTAATGCAGAAATAACAGACGAAGAAATTGCAAACAGTATTCAATCATTAAAGAACTCTAAATCACCAGGTGAAGATGGTATTCCACCAGCATTTTTCAAACATTCAGTAGACATCATTATGCCTATACTGGTCAAATTGTTTAGTAGATTTTTTGAGATGGGAGAATTTCCTATGGCTTGGAGCAGTGTAATTATAGTACCCATATTTAAAAATGGAGATCAAAATAACCCTTCAAATTACAAGGGGGGCGGGGTTATCACTACTTGATATATTTGGTAAGATACATACCGGGTATCATTAATAGAAGACTTACATTCTTATACAATATATTGGATAAACTTGATGAATCACACTCAGGGTTTCGAAACAGCTACTCAACAGTTGACATCGCCTTTGTCTTGCAGTCACTTATCTCCAAAGTCCTTGCTAAAAAAGGGGGCGAAATGTATGTTGCTTTCATTGATTTCAAAACGGCATTTGACTCAGTAGTAAGAATCAGATTATGGGAAGTTTTAATTAATGCTGATATCAAAGGCCATCTATTTGAATCTTTTGAAGCAATGTACAAACAAGTTAAGGCCTGTGTTAGATGTAAAGAACATGTATCTGATTATATCGAATGTCCAATTGGTTTGAAGCAAGGGTGTATAGCTTCGCCGAAACTTTTTCCCTCTTTATAAATCACTTAGCATTAAAAATGAAACATGATCCAAACCTCAGAGGAATCCAGGTCCAACCAAATGGCCTGGAAACTTTAATTTTAATGTTTACTGATGATGTTGCATTAATGGCTGATACCGTCAAAGGCTTACAAAACCAGTTAAATGTTCTGTATGACTTTTGTCAGAGCAGTTGTTTAAAGGTCAATATCCAGCAAACTAAGGTCATGGCTTTCAAAAAAGGTGGCAGATTATCTAGAAATGAATGTTGAAACTATGGTGGTTAAATTCTAGAAATTGGGTCGATATCTACTTATGTTGGTGTAACTTTCACATCAAAATTGTCATTGAATTTAATAGCAAATGATATGGCTATTAAAGCAAAAGGGACACCTTTGTCCATCTTATCATCATTATATTCACACGGACAACTTCGTATAGTGTATTTTTTAAAACGTTTTGATACAAAAAAAATTACCTATCATTCTCTATTGTACAGAAATTTGGGGCTTTACCATCAGAAAAAGTATTGACATATGCAAGATATGTAAGATATTTCTATGTGTTAATACAAATTCGACAAATGCAGCAGTATTAGGTGACTGTGGTCGGTATCCATTATATATTGAAAGTGCAAGACGGTGTATTAAATATTGGTTAAAGACCTTACAGATGTCAGAGGGAAGATTTGTAAAGATGTGTTATAATATGCTAGTAAATAACACTAATAGTAACTATTTCAATTTGGCTAGAGAAATCCGGAATTTGATATGTCAAAATTGCTTTGCTTATATATGGATAGCCAAACTGTTGGAAATGATGGTTTGTTTTTAAAAGAATTTATCCAAAGGCTGGTAGATCAATACCTACATACTTGATTTGGATATATTTGGATTTGTATGTAGGTATTGAACTACCAGCCTTTGGATAAATTCTTTTAAACAGTTTGGCTATCCATATATAAGCAAAACAATTTTGACATTATCTAATTCCGGATTTCTCTAGCCAAATTGAAATAGTTACTGAATGTTTGTAAATGTATAAAATCTTTGTTTGAGCAAGAATACTTCATAGATGTACTAAGTGTTCTAAAATTTAGACATGCGTATGCACAGTTCCGAACTGGTGTACGTGCGCTGGAAATAGAGAGAGGTATATACCATGGTTAACCACAAGAGCAGCGATTGTGCAACGTTTGTTCTTTAAAAGTAGTTGAAGATGAGTACCATTTTATATTAAGGTGTAGATTATCTGACATAAGAGCATGTAACATTACTGAAAAATATTATGTTAATCTAACCTTACATAAATTGCATCTGCTATTAGCCAACAAGCAGGATGTAATAATCAGAAATGTAGCACAATATATAAATGTTGCATTAAAAAGAAGGAAATTGTTCATACAAATATGATTGATATTATCAAAATTGTAAATTGGTAATAATCATTACAACCTGTATTGATCTCAAATCATCTAGTTTGGTTTGTCAGGGACTAATACTTTAACACCCTCATACAAATAATATCTGACTATATGTTATGAAATGATACATAGGAAAGTCTTTTAACACTACTGCTCTACCACTGTAAATGTTTTGTATTGTGTTTTGTTAATATATTTACTATAGGCTTGAGGCCTGGCAAAGTATTAATAAACATTGTATTGTATTGTATTGTATTGCATGGGAAACAAAAAGGTCCAGGTAAGATGTGTAAATTAAAACATTTTAAGGAAAACCTTTTATATTTCTACATCAAAACCTATGTTGTGACCACTATTTAGAATCGTCTCAAAGAGACCATGACGATTCTAAAGAGTGGTTACAACACATGGTTTGTAGTATTTGAGTACGTAGCTCTGAAAAAATAGCATACTGATATTTGCAAAAGCTTACTAATAGGGGTCTGTGTAGTTCATTCAAGATCCTCTTGCAAACTTAAACAATTCATACTGAATGAAATGTATGGTTCAACAATAATAGGTCATTCCACTTTTCAGTTAATTTGAGAAAATTCAGTTTTTAAAAGGTTAATATCTGACCTATTGCAAGTTTAACCCACACCCCTCTTAGTCGTTCAATCTTTTGACAGGTAACACCTTGGACCTTCATGAGATGTTGAAATGTATGTCGTCGTATTTGGGTTAACTCTGCGTGCAGGTGTACTAGAGATGTGTCACTTAGTAGAATAAGGGTTAACATAATGAACGATTAAGAAAATAACGATTTCCATCAACAATTCTTCTTGAATTTGATAAATGATAACTAATAACGTTTAATGACGCGATAAAACAGTTTATACGCTACGACTGCTGGGCACTACAGTAAAATCCCAATGAAGCGATCACCAAACAGAGGTTTAATTGTTTGTCTTTCGGACAAGAGGCAGCTTAATGCAAGACGAAGGTAATGCAATACAGTCCTGAAAGGAGCTTTTTGCATTACTTTAGTTCGTCATGAAGCAACGGCCCACTTTTGAAATTACAAATGCATTCACTATGTGCTAACCTTAGTAGGGGGTTTTAGTGTAGGGATATAAAAGTTGTTCTACTAAACATATAGCTGTATGAATTAATGTTTACATACATTCTCTCTGTTTGTCTCTCTCTCTGTCTCTCTCTGTCTCTCTGTCTCTCTGTCTCTGTCTCTCTCTCTCTCTGTCTCTCTCTCTCTCTCTCTCTCTCTCTCTCTAGCAATATCACCGGTTCCTACCACCCCTTGAAGTATAATATAGACACTGGGAAGTGTACTTGTAAATACAGCTTAACCCCTTGCTTCATGAATACAATTTTGCAAACAGGGTAGACTCAGATCAGACGGCTCCTGTATGAGTCGTCTAACCAGGGTCTGCTCTGATTGCTTACGAACTCATATAGATATAATTCTACACTTTCTGACATGGCCCAAACTCCCGTGTCCATGTGATATTGTAACAATTAATCTAATTGATATTGATACTGTTATTATTTCTTTATTATTAAATTTCTTACATGTATATTCATGGAGCAAAGGGTAAGACAACGTCTACTATATATTTACAAATGCAGAACAAAACATCACATAAGTGGACTTGTTCTGGTTAGTTTAACCGAATAACTTGTACAGTGCAAGTACAAATAGGTGAAACAAAGAAAGGTCAATATACCACTAAATACATGTACACTATATCAACCTGGTGACTGTTTTAGAATTAATCAAAGTACTGACAGTACTGAAGGTTTCGGACATAATCTATATCATATTGATTGTTTGCTGTGGATTTTTCTGAAAATCATGTCAGTAGTTTGGAAGACATTTAAAGAATTGTTTTATGAACATTTCACATACAGGGCGATTCCAATAGCTCATCTTGCCACTTTGTGCCAATAGAGTCAAAATTGATAGTTTATGTAGTAAAGAGCCGTCACTCCGTTATTTGAAAGTAAGGGTCAAGTCAAGTCGTGCTTAGCATAATAGAATAAACGATTTCACCATTATCGTTGAATGAGAACACTGTAGGTCTAGACTGGACCCCGGATATGCAAGAAATGTCTGATTTATAAAAACCCTAAATTCCTTAACCCTTTCCCTGTTCTATGTTTATTCCAAATTTCAATACCTACTGAATATTTATGGACAAAATAGTTACAATGAAATATGAAAAGTGGCAATTAGTAGCCATTTAAGAAAGTAAAGAAAAAAAAGAAAGAAAGAGTAGCCTATATATATAAGTGTGTAGGCAAAAGTGGCATTTAATTCAGAATCCGACAACAATATATCGGACTTTTGTAAATACCACAGGAAGGGTCTTAGCAACAACGTCGCACGACCATTGATTAAATTCATCAGGAAACATTGTAATGTCGCAATGGAATCGAATTTCTGCATTTGAATTTTGATCTACCCTAGAAATAGTACGACTACGACTTCTCTATGAGTCTTCTTACCTGGGTCTCCTCTGTTTGCAAAGGGCATAAGTGACTAGGCTAAAAGGGCATTTAACTCAGAATCCGACAACAATATATCGGACTTTTGTAAATACCACAGGAAGGGTATGGAACTTTCAGAATCCGACGACCTTATGTCGGACTTCTGTTGTAAAAAGACACCATGCTGTTTGAACAAAGGCGTTTGGATTGACAGTAGGTCATTGGTAAAATCTATTCATTTTATACTTGGAGATTTCATGAAAAATGGGTCTGTATAATTTGCATATTAAGTATGTACGTTCACTAGTCGTTGTTGCTTTTCACACCTTTGTAGCGTTTAAATAGAACCATGTAACACTTATATATTGGGACCCAAGCGGTGGCCGAGGGGAAAGAGCTGCGTCTATGAATCTCTAGGTCCTTGGTTCGAATCCCGTCGAAACCAAATAATGCAAATGGAAAAAAGATTCTAATATATTTTTTATTCTTTATCTTTTTTGATATTCTTTTCTCTAAATACATTTCAAAGCAAACAAACTAGAAAACATAAGCATGCCTCTTGAAACTTGTTATGGACTTTTTAAAGCATTATGCTATATTAACATACAGTCCCGGTGTCAATAGTATGCATTTCGATGAAACGTAGAGGCAGGATCCAGACTTTGTGCTAGGACAACTATGAATTCGAAAGTACCATGTTCAATTTAAAATTGTCACCTGCTCATTATTTTGTGCATTGCATATATAATTATTTATATTCAATTAGTCTATGCTTTGCATGGTTTTATTTTAAAATTGTCAAACATCTAGGATCCTGATCACAGACCGACACACACAATGTACAACTGGCAATTAGGTCACGATAACCTGCATAATATTTGAAAACTTAGTTTGTTTCAAAAGGAATTACTGCACAGTTCAAACTGACTATAAAAATCCCTGAGAATTTGAACAATAATTACATCAACAAAAACAATAGTTTAAAAAAGTACATGTATATAGACACAGAGCGCAAATGGAACGGATCCATGTAAGAAACTTGATTCCTGTTCTATGTTTATTCCAAATTTCAATACCTACTGCATATTCATGAACAAAGTAGTTATAATGAAACATGAAAAGTGGAAATTATTAGCCATTTAAGAAAGTAAAGAAAAAGAGATCTTTCAAATTCCATTAGCCAACAGAGCAGACCCTGATCAGACGACTTCTATAGGAGTAATCAGATCTGGGTCTACTCTGTTTACAAACGCGTGAAAACATTTATATGAAGGAAAGGGTTAAGTGTTCTAGCACCCAGTCTCTCCTCTCTACCAGTTTGTACAGCTGAATAAGTCAGTTTGGAAACATCTTTGCAACTTTAGATTAAACAGACATGGTAGCAAATAGTGAAACCCCTTCAAACGGGCCCATTAAGGAGGTGTTTGATCTGGGTCTGCACTATTTGCATAAGTGTGTTTGTCAAAATACCTAGGGTAATTAGGGTATCACTTGTAAATCTCTGAAATACATTCAAAAGTATAGATTTGTCACCTTTTACAATACAGTAAACCCCCTCTTAACCCGACTTCTAGTAGATAAGAATTTAGAAACTTTTTAGGCAGGTGGCTGCTTAATGCAGGGTGAAAGTCATGCCGAGGAGCTTTCTGCATTATTTTCATCCTGCATTAAGCTGCCACCTGTCTCCAAGACTGATATTTATACTGAATTTAAAGTCTGGTTTAGAGGGGTTTTACCGTACATGTAGTTTTGAAATTCCATTTCTTTCAAACCAGATCTTAGCAACAACGTCGCACGACCATTGATTAAATTCATCAGGAAACATTGTAATGTCGCAATGGAATCGAATTTCTGCATTTGAATTTTGATCTACCCTAGAAATAGTACGACTACGACTTAGAGGGCTTCTCTATGAGCCTTCTTACCTGGGTCTCGTCTGTTTGCAAAGGGCATAAGTGACTAGGCTAAAAGGGCATTTAACTCAGAATCCGACAACAATATATCGGACTTTTGTAAATACCACAGGAAGGGTATGGAACTTTCAGAATCCGACGACCTTATGTCGGACTTCTGTTGTAAAAAGACACCATGCTGTTTGAACAAAGGCGTTTGGATTGACAGTAGGTCATTGGTAAAATCTATTCATTTTATACTTGGAGATTTCATGAAAAATGGGTCTGTATAATTTGCATATTAAGTATGTACGTTCACTAGTCGTTGTTGCTTTTCACACCTTTGTAGCTTTAAATAGAACCACGTAACACTTATATATTGGGACCCAAGCGGTGGCCGAGGGGAAAGAGCTGCGTCTATGAATCTCTAGGTCCTTGGTTCGAATCCCGTCAAAACCAAAATGGAAAAAAGATTCTAATATATTTTTTATTCTTTATCTTTTTTGATATTCTTTTCTCTAAATACATTTCAAAGCAAACAAACTAGAAAACATAAGCATGCCTCTTGAAACTTGTTATGGACTTTTTAAAGCATTATGCTATATTAACATACAGTCCCGGTGTCAATAGTATGCATTTCGATGAAACGTAGAGGCAGGATCCAGACTTTGTGCTAGGACAACTATGAATTCGAAAGTACCATGTTCAATTTAAAATTGTCACCTGCTCATTATTTTGTGTATTGCATATATAACTATTTATATTCAATTAGTCTAACTATTTATATTCAATTAGTCTATGCTTTGTATTTTAAAATTGTCAAACATCTAGGATCCTGATCACAGACCGACACACACAATGTACAATTGGCAATTAGGTCACGATTTGCATATATAACTATTATATGAAACATGAAAAGTGGAAATGAGTAGCCATTTAAGAAAGGAAAGAAAAAGATCTTTCAAATTCCATTAGCCAACAGAGCACATCCTGATCAGACGACTCCTATAGGAGTCATCAGATCTGGGTCTACTCTGTTTACAAACGCGTGAAAAACATTTATATGAAGGAAAGGTTTAGTGTTCTAGCATCTCTACCAGTTTGTACAGCTGAATAAGTCAGCTTGGAAACATTTTTGCAACTTTAGATTAAAGCTTGCTTAATCCTTACAATGCTGAGTGATGTTTCGTTTGCAACAATTGACATCTGCGTCAATTCTTCAATAAACTTTCTTTCATTTTATGCAAAAATATGATCAAGATGGCAAACAGTTTGGATCCTGATGAGACGCAGAATTATGTGGCCTCTCGTCTGGATCCAAACTGTTTGCATAGGTAATCACAGTTTCGCCGCTAGCGTGCAAAGAGTTAAGCGTATGACCTCTAGAGATTTTAGCATGATGTAACAGTTGCCCTGCACTACTGACCACCAGTGCGCTGTAACCTTTATACTGTAAAGAACGTACAGAACAGAATAAGTCTATTTAACCCTTAATTTCCCCATATAAACTTGTTTTCATGCATCTGCAAATAGATTCGACCCAGATCAGACAGCTCGCTCCCATAGATTCAGGGTCTGCTCTGTTGCTAATGGATCCATCTTCCATATTTCATTATAAATATTTTGTAAGATTCCGGAACCGGATTGTAAGCCAAGCACTGCACATGCGCGTATTCTCTTAGGGGGATTCCCGCTAGGTAGCGCTCGTGCAATAGGGTTTTCCGCCATAGTTTGAGTCGCAATCCATTTTATAAGGATTTCGGCAAAAGCCGAAACCCTAAAAGGGTGGAAGAACTGTTTAACCTGAGCTGTCTTATTTCATAAGCAAGCAGAGAAGACCATGTTCAGTCAGCTCCTATAGGACCTGGGTCTCCTGTCTTCGCAAATGCGAAAAATGCGTCTGTATCATGTAACATACGAGGGGTGTTCCAAAAATAATGTCATCTGTGCTTTATTTCGCGGAAATCGTGCAATTCATGCACAAAACCACCTCGTGTCGATTGAGTGATCACTGGCTCGTGACACAGGTAAATATCTCGTCCACACGTTCACTTGCCTCGGTACAGTGTACATCGTTTCATAGCCTATTCGTTAGACTATACACAAAATGACAGGAAAACGAGCTGAAAATGTTCTTGAAATTAGGGCCTATATAAAAGGTAGGTCATTACTCGGCATAAAGGCTGTAGATATTCACCGTGAGGTGTGTGACATTTATGGGGAGTGCCAAATGTCCCACAGGACTGTTTGTAGGTGGGTAGCTAAATTTAGTGCTGGGCAGCAGCAACTGAAAGATGCTGCTCGCCCAGGTCGTCCTGCAACAACTACGACCAAAGGTAACATAGAAAAAATCTGAAATATCCTCAAAACTGATGCTCGATTCACCGTAAGACAATTGGCTCGAATGACAAACTTGTCGTTAGCAAGAGTTCATGCAATTTTGAAGAAACACCTAAAAGTTAGAAAGATAAATGCAAGATGGATACCCCATTTGTTAACGGATGAGCAAAAGAAGACGCGTGTAACAATGGCAAAAAAACTTCTCAAAATGTACCCAAAATATAGTAAAAAGGCTTTTGATAATATAGTCACTGGTGATGAGACCTGGGTGTATTATTTTGAACCAAAGCGGAAGGTTTCCAACCGAATATGGGCCACTAAAAATGCCAGACGCCCAAGTATTGCCAAACGAATACGAACGGTAAAGAAGGTTTTGTATGCTATTTTTGTCACTAATAAGGGTCCAGCTATTCAAATCCCGGTGCCAAAAGGCAGAACGGTCACAGGCAAGTTCTATAAAAACGTTGTTCTGAGAAAATTGAAGAACTACTACAAAAGTAGCCGCCCCAAAACAGGACTTAAGTATGTCCGACTTTTGCATGATAATGCACCCGCTCACAAGGCACGTATTGTGACTGACTTTTTGGAGTCAGAGAAGGTTACCGTCCTTCCGCACCCTCCGTATTCGCCAGACTTGCCCCCCTGCGACTATTTTCTCTTTCCAAAACTTAAATATCATTTATCTGGAAGGAGATACAATTCGAGAAATGCCCTTGGATCTGCTGTTTATCAGTGTCTGATGGGTGTCCCCATTGAAGAGTATGAAAAATGCTTCCAAAAATGGATTGACCGGCTAAAAAGGTGTATTCTGGCTGGCGGAGAGTATTTTGAAGGGCAGAGCAAATTAAAATGAACAAAAGCACTTCCGCTATATGAGCACCGATGCAAGTGACATTATTTTTGGAACACCCCTCGTAGTTGAGCATTACTAGTAGTATGTAGGATTCTCAGGTGTGACGAAACACAGGACCATGTACGGTGACAGGCCGGGTGATATCTGGGTGTACTACATAGACCTGTACTATAAAAGAATGGCTTATTGTATAATATATCGTCCATTTATCATCAAGGGCACTCATATTTCACGTTTTTATATACCGCCCTATAGTCCTGAAACTAGACCCCTTATCCCTTTATCTGATAGGGGTACCTTTTGACGCCTTTGCAAACTGAGTTTGGTCTGCTCTGTTTGCTTATGGAATAATATTGATTAATATGATTATACAGTTTCTGCCAAGATAAATATTCCTGTGCCCCATTATAAAAAAATCACAGTATTTACTAATCATGATGACATTGTTTGTTACAATGAATATTCATAGAGTAGGGTTAAGTGGTCGTTCGATAGAGGTACTCTTGTACCTTGCTAGAAAGAAAATGGGAGAACTGAGCAGTGAGTCAATATTTGGAAACAAAACAAAGCTTCTAAGGTGTGGCATAAAATGTTACAGGTTAATTTCTTTAATCTTTTTAAGCAATTGCAACGTTCATTTCGGTATCTTTTGAAACCCATTGTCATGGTTATTCAGCGTTCCTACTAGATCGGATATGTTGGACAATAACTATGATTTCACCATATAATTTGTAGTTCCCTCTCGAGATCAACACGAGTCCAATTGTCGATTGTTTGCTTTTGTTCATAATGTGTAACTTAGTCTCTACATCAGGATCAGTTGGCATCAAGAGTTAAACTGCAAGCACTGACTTAAAATTCAGACGAAAAATAATACAGTAAAATTCCACTAGCAGACAGAGCGGATCCTGATCATACGGCTTCTATAAGAACCGTCTGGTCTGAATCTACTGTTTGTAAATGCGTAAAAACAATTTATATGAAGGATATCGTTAATACATGGCAAAATTGTGCAAAATGTTCTACATTACATTCGTTCTGCATTAAACAACCACCTGTTCTTATAAAATTATTGTTTCTAATGTTTATTCATTACGTGATCGGTATATGTTTACTTATCTGTCCATCTGGCTACTTACATGTACTAATCAGACCGGCTAGCTTGTGGACACGTGTAATGACAGATCAAAGGTCTACAAGCATACATGTATCCAGCATACTCACTGTTATAATAAACATATATGTACACAGTAAAACGCCTTTAAACCGGACGTCCAGTTTAGTATAAGTATTGGTCCTAGATACAGGCGGCAGCTTAATGGAGGTGAAATTCCTAGAGGAGACTTTTGCATGACCCATCCTGCATTAAGCAGCCACCTGCCTAAAAGTATCTAAATGCTTCTCTACTAGAATTTATAGGGATTTACTGTACTGTCACGTACAAATGGATACCTTTTACATTTTATGCTGACTTGCAGTTTAACTCCACTGTTACCCCCACCCTTTTTTTCCAAACAAGCATGTAAATTTCGTACAACCATTACAACACTGAGTGTGTTGATTTGATTACTATCATTTTATTACCGATATTAAAACAATATACGTCATAGTGTACAATTAAAGTTTGTTTTAATGACTTTTTAATAATTTGAACATGGCGCAGTCGCTGTTGTACACACAGTAGAGTCTACTGAACTCGACCTCTTAATGAATAAACATGGGTAATTTTAAAAGCAGGTGGTAGCTTAACGCAAACGAAAGTAATGCAGAAAGCTCCTATGAGCTTTCTTCATTACTTTCTCCCTGTATTGTTACCATCTGCCTTTAAGATCCATAATAACGTTACTTTTGAGTTTTCGTTATAGAGGTGTTTATTATACTACATTATTATACCGTTTTTCACAACTGCACACATTCTGGTAATTGAGAAGACCCAATTAGATACGGAATAGACACAGAAATCCGTACTGTACTTTCTATCAACATTACCTCTTCGCACTTGATATCATCAACTATAGAACTATTGACCTATTAATTCCCACAGTCCCATAAATGGGACATATACAGGCACACAGAGTAGACCCAGTTCAGACAGCCCCTGTTTGTCAAATCAATCGATATCTAAAGGTTATAATTTATGTTCCATTTGTAGTGCTCCATCAGCATGAAAAATTGATAGATTCAAATTTTCAGTTTGGATGAATTAACCGTCATTAACAATGGCGTGCAGTAGAACCTGTCTTAAGCCGTCACCAAAAAGGAGATCTAATTATTGGTCTGTAAGGCAGGTGGCAGCTTAATGCAGGGCAAAGGTAATGCAGAAAGCTTCTATAGCGGCTTTCTACATACATTACTTTTGTCCTGCATTAAGCAACCTTCTGCATTCCTATGTTCTATAAATGAATGGCCGCTTAAGACAGGTTCTGCTGAATACGGGTTTTTACTTGTAAAATGGTATTAGTTAATTTACCCTTTACTTAATTAACATCTATGTAAGAAATAGTACATGTATATAATGGCATCATGAACATGATATTGCTTACCATGAGAGATAATAGATCTGTACTATTTCATAAACAAATAGAGCACGAGACCCGTATGATCTGGGTCTACTCTGTTTGTAAAAGCATGAAGATACGTCTGTAGCAGGGAAATGGTAAACTATAGTTTTAACGGACACGTTTTCATTGTTCATTCGTGCTCCTTTACGGAAGCGTGATGTCGGTCTGTGAGACAAGTGGTATTGTTTAGGGAATCATAATTGCAATACAGAAGATTCACAAAAGCACTTTCTGCATAGCTACATTGTACTGTTCTGCATTCAGTCAATTAACAGACCCAGTATTTATTATCTGCATATTTTTTTCACTTTTAGAGATCTCATTGCAAATCCTCGGTGTATCATTTATGTAAATGTCACAGCAAATAGTGAAACCTCATCGCTCCGAATACTCAAATACATATAATTAATGGCCTTTAAGACAGATGATAGCTTAATTCAGAGTGAAAGGCATGCAGAAAGCTCATCTGAGACTTTGCTGCTGCCTTTCATCTTGTATTAAGCAGCCACCTGTCTAAAATTATAAATACTACTTTACTGAAGTTTGGATTAGCGAAGTTCTGCTGTATTTTTCTATTTTCTATTTTTCATGCATGCATGATGAATTTACAATTTATCTATGTTTTTGTTTAACCCGTTACTCCATTACAATGCCTTTATATGCATTTGCAAACAGAGTAGACTCAGGTCAGACGGTTCCTTAACCCTTTCGCTGCCAAACTCTGTCGTCTGCTAACTTTGTCGTCTGCTACAAATTTTCATTCTTTTGATTTTCTTCATTTTTGTTTCAAAAACATAGTAACAGTAACAAACAGTTTGGATCCTGATGAGACGCCGAGTTACTCGGCGTCTCATCTGGATCCAAACTGTTTGTATAGGTAATCACATATCTGGCAATGGCAGCGAAAGGGTTAAGGAGCCGTCTGACCATGGTCTACACAGTTTACTTATGGAATTATATAGATCTGATTCTACAGTTTCTGCCATGGCCAGAGCTAAATTATTATGTCCATGTGCTATTATAAAAAAAATTCATCTAATTAATATGCATGATGTAATTATTTTCTACATGAATATTTATGGAGTGAAGTGTTAAAATCTATCAATGTTGATTTTCAAAATATCAGTTTAACTCTTACGTTGCTAAGCGCGACCTGACTGACATTTGCAAAAAGTTTGGGTCGATATGATACACCAAGGAACTAGATATCTCATCAGGGTCTCAGCTTATTAACGGTATATTGACCTTTAGCCTGCTGAGCAAATTATTTTTATAGAATGTTTTACCTACTACATTTCCAAATTTCAAGCTATAATCAATGTGTCTACCAAAATGCAAACAATGTGCCAAACAGTTTGGATCCTGATGAGACGCCGAGTTACTCGGCGTTTCATCTGGATCCAAACTGTTTGCATAGGTAATCACTAATCCGCCCATAGCAGGCTAAAGGTTAACATGTTTAAAGCATCAGAAATCTTTAGTGAATATTTGGCCATGGCAGAAACTGTAGAATCAATATCTATATTATTCACAAGCAAACAGAGCAGTCCCTGATCAGACGGCTTCTATAGGAGCCGTCTGAGCTATGTCTACTCTGTTTGCAAAGACTCAGAAAAGCGTATTTATGGAGTAAAGGGTTAACAGTTGATATTTTAGATACCCTATTTATCTTAAATGTTCAAGCAGTCAATTTTCCCCGCTACACCAATTTGTAAAACTGAATAAGTCAAGCTCAGCTGACACAATTCTGATAACTTTAAATAAGACTGGCATAGTAACAAACTCGGTCAATCTGCACCGTTTGATTTTGGTCTGCACTATTTCCCTAAGTTTGATCTAGGTATATGCTGTTTTTCTAGGTTTGATCTAGGTCTGCACAATCGTCTTGATTAAAATTTTGATCTAGGTATGTGCTATTTGTCTAGGTTTGATCTAGGTCTGTACTGTATGTCCGAATTCTTAGAGTAATTATGGCATAATTAGGTTTCACAAATGAACTTATTGTTGTTTATGACGAGTTATTAAGTTCAACGTGAACCGTAGTAATGCTACAGGCCAGAGTTTTATTTCTTTTAAATGGTCGATGTAATTCCATACCACAGTTATGCAATGTTTTATACCTATAATAAAACAACAAATGGCATCATCATTTAGCAGTAAATTGGCACGTATCCATAGCCACCTGAAACATACTCGTATTTAACCCTTTCCCTGTTCTATGTTTATTACAAATTTCAATACCTAATGAATATTCATGGACAAATGGTTATAATGAAATATGGAATGTGGACCATTGTAGCTATTTTACGAAGTATAGAAACAGATCTATCTAATACCATTAGCAAACAGAGAAGACCCTGACCAGACGGCTCCTATAGGAGCCGTCTGATCTGGGTCTACTCTGTTTGCAAATGCGTGAAAACACGTTTATATGAGGGAAAGGGTTAACTTGTTCGTTGCCAAGCATTATCTTCTGCAAAAATTATCGTCTGCTACAGTCGTCAAGGATGAAGGTGCGTATCCAAATACTAAAATCATTATTTCTCCATCAAACCTTACACTGTGACCACTCTTTAGAATCGTCTTGAAGAGGCTATTCTAAAGAGTGGTTACAGTATAGGGTTTGGTGGTGAAATAAAGGAGTTATTCATGAAACTTTACGCATCTTATCTTGACCTCTAAAATGAGAAATGTTCATCATTTTTAAAATTGTGTCAATAAACAAATTCACACTATCACACAGTTTGGATCCTAATGAGACGATGATACATTCAGCGTCTTATCTGGATCCAAACTGTTTGCACGTGTGATTGACAGATTCATGACAGAAAGAATATGCAACTTTCCTCTTCCCAATATACATGTACAATTGAAGGGGTCAGTGCAAGATGGTACCTAACTCCACTTTTTAAAAAAGAATGGAGTTAGGACTACTGTAGCATGGATTCAACTTTCTTCTCATGATAGCGTTCCGAAAATGTGTGCTATTTACGTTTAAACAGGAAAAATGGTGTTCACAAGAATATTACAAAAGTGCTATCTCCAATATGGATTTAGTACCTTTGTTGCATATGCACGTAAATACGTGAACCACATAGTACATTGGACATACTAAACTAAATGCCTGACTTTTTAGTGTTTTAGAATATTCCGGTTAGTATTTATTACTAAATGTATGGATTTCAGTTACAGAAATTAATATTATGTTGCAAAATTGAAGAAATAACCTCAACAAATGTATGAAAAGAAAAGAAAATACAAATTTTGCCTAAATATAATTTGACTTAGGTCCCATTTTGCCTAAACCTGATTAATAAAAAACAGTATTTTTACAATTAATCGTTTATTAACACTTCAACATTCCCACAATTTCAGTAGTTTCACATATAAATGGTAAATCGTCAATCGTTGAAATTTTCAAAATTCTGTCGCACTTAACCCAAAATTTCACAAAAATGCAATTTTCTCCACTTTTCAAAAAATGGATTTGGGTACCATCTTGCACTGACCCCTTCAATTATAAGTACTAATTGGTCATACCCAAAACGTTATGAATAGATGAAGCATATAATGCTTCACCTGCTGAATAACTAAAACTGGTTCCTCCCTGTCTGAAATTCTGAATATTAATTAACAATTGCCGTGTTTCATATTCATATAAGATACAATAATAGCATGGATATTTATACGCTGAATTTTCATATTAAGTGTTTTCACATTATGTTACATTTTCATCCATAAACTAATGCGGGTATTTTGCTGCGAGGCTAGAAAGTTCTGAAGTCGATTCACACAAATGGGATTTTGGGAGGATTCGGAATTCAAAATTGAGGTTTAACTACATTAAAGTACTATACAGTTTGACTCAGGATAGGTAAAAGATGTTGATATGTGTTTTATGGTATCATTTATCCAATAGATGATAGACATGCATTTTGAAGACTTTGCAAACAGGTTAGACCCAGACCTGGAGGTTATAAAACCTTTTGCTTGAGTCTGAGATCATTCTCAAGCATCTGATTGGTCAGATTCTGAGCTTGCTCATAATCTGACCAGTCAGATACTTGAGAATAATCTCAGACTCAGACTCAGAAGTTTTATAACCTTGGGCCCAGATCAGTCCCTGCAAGAGCTGACCCAAGCAAAACGTTTTATAACCTGGGGACTCTGAGATAGTATACTTACACCCATCTGGTACTCTAGCATTAGCTTGATATTGTTGAATCGTATAGAAACTCATATAACAATCTCTAGGACACGACTAAGAAAAGAACATGTAATAGACGATATATTTTAGAGGTGTCAATACTGTGTCACTTTCAAGGTCTCTTTTTCTAAGTAACGTGTTTTAGAGGTGTCAATTCTGTGTCACTTTAATGTCCCTGTTTCTAAGTAACGTGTTTTAGAGGTGTCAATTCTGTGTCACTTTCAATGTCCCTGTTTCTAAGTAACGTGTTTTAGAGGTGTCAGTTCTGTGTCACTTCCAAGGCCAGTGTTTCAGAGGTGTCGATACTGTGTCACTTCCAAGGCCAGTGTTTCAGAGGTGTCGATACTGTGTCACTTTCAATGCCAGTGTTTCAGAGGTGTCGATACTGTGTCACTTTCAATGCCAGTGTTTCAGAGGTGTCGATACTGTGTCACTTTCAATGCCAGTGTTTCAGAGGTGTCGATACTGTGTCACTTTCAATGCCAGTGTTTCAGAGGTGTCGATACTGTGTCACTTTCAATGCCAGTGTTTCAGAGGTGTCGATACTGTGTCACTTTCAATGCCAGTGTTTCAGAGGTGTCGATACTGTGTCACTTTCAATGCCAGTGTTTCAGAGGTGTCGATACTGTGTCACTTTCAATGCCAGTGTTTCAGAGGTGTCGATACTGTGTCACTTTCAATGCCAGTGTTTCAGAGGTGTCGATACTGTGTCACTTTCAATGCCAGTGTTTCAGAAGTGTCGATACAGTGTCACTCTCAATGCCTTATTTTCTTAGTACAGTGTCAGTTAATGCATTATAAATAAATTCCATTTCAATTTGAACGACTGTTTCTGCAGGAACTCTTTTGCCGAAGCAGGAGCTCTCTAATCTGTGTCTACATTGTCTACATGTCCCATATAGAGACACTAGAACCATTTGACACAAGCTCACCGATAGCAATGGGTCCATTTTAAATTAAAAATAGTGTCCATCACATTTATTACCATCGGTCAGTTTGGAACGATATACTGTATAGCCCAGAGCCACGAGTGTCTTAAATGTGTTTGGCTACCTAATGCAGAACGAAAGTGTTAGACAACGTTCTAGTGGAGCTCTCTGCATAACGTGCGTCATACGTTTATGCTACCAACATTGCTTTAAGAATCCAAAGCATAGGCAGCCTGTTCGTGGTCGCTTTAGAGGGGTTTTACTGTATACATGATTTGCCCAATTTATCTGCCCACTCTATCTGGATGTACACTGTTTGCACAAGTTAACTCTCATCCCCACCTGATAATATTTGGAGCTAATGCACTTTTGGGTACGTCCGACATGAAACAAAGTTTTAGAAACAATAGATCGAGTGACAAATAGCTTGGATCCTGAAGAGACGTATCCTAATGAGTTACTCGGCGTCTCATCTGAATCCAAGCTGCTGGAAGATGTGGTTGTGGATAAATATTGCAAATAGGGCACGTTTTGCTCAAAGATCATGAGAACGTCTGTGATAAATGTTCGATTTTCAGACAACGACATCACAAAGTACAAAACTATTCTATTGTTGAACGACGGTTTTATCTCAAACTGTTCTCTACAACAGGAATATCCACTTTTGAAATTTCACATCGCTTACTTGATCTTCAGGACAAGTCTATTAGCCCGTAGTTAGTTGTTATTATGCTGAAACACCAATCTCTTGCATCCTTTTTCTCACTTCTTATTCGCTCAAATTGTTGAGAAAATATTGACCGAGTGCCAAACAGTTTGAAACCTGATGCTATGGGTTCCAATCGTGCTTTGTGCATGTTATAGTCGTCCTCAAAAATGAAGTCAGCAACAACGCTTTAACCTAGTACACTAGAAGCTGTGTTAAGCTGTCATCAAAAAGAGGTCTAATTATGGATATGTAAGGTAGGTGGTAGCTTAATACATGTCAAAAGTAACGCAGAAAGAATACAGGAGCTTTCTGTATTATTTTTGTCATGTAGTAAGCGACCACCTGCTTTTTAAGATTATTGTGTCCAATTGATATAGGGTCTCTTAAGACAGGTTCTACTGTTCAAGTTCCATTTCCCTTCAACAAATGTCTGAGAGCAACAAATACAGTACATAATTCTGGGTGCTATATGCAGGTGGTAGCTTAATGCAGGACAACAGTAATGCAGAAAGCTCCTGGAGGAGCTTTCTGCACTACTGTTGTCCTGCATTAAACAGGTTTTACTGTAAACGCTTCTCATGCATTTGCAAACAGAGTAGACCCAGATCTGACGGCTCCTGTAGGAGCTGTCTGATCACGGTCTGCTCTGTTTGTTAATGGAATTTGACAGATCCGTTTCTTTTGTTTCTAAAATGGCTACACTGTTCCACCTTCCATATTTCGTTATAACTATTTTGTCCATGAAGATTCAGTAGGTATTGATATTTGAAATAAACATAGAACATGGAAAGGGTTAAATATGGTGTACTGTTACTGTATCTTTATGTCCAAAGATAACTCAAAACATGCAACACATTTCTATCTCTGCTGATTAACTCTTTGCACGCTAGCGGCAAACTCGTTATGACATATGCAAACAGTGTAGATCCAGATGAGACGCCAAGTGACTCGTTATGACATATGCAAACAGTTTGGATCCAGATGAGACGCCAAGTAATTCGGTGTCTTATCAGGATCCAAACTGTTTGACATTCCCGTGAAGTGTTTTGAAAAACAACGGAAAAACAAACATTTTAGAAGTTTGCAACAGACGACAACTTTTGCAGACGATACTTATTTATCGTGTAAAGAGTTAAACTCCAAAGAACAGAAACACTGTGAAAATGTTATATCTGTTATCGGAGGAGTGTCTCAAAAATGCCATTTTAACTTTAAGTAACGTTCGTCTGCAAGCATTGTCGCCTGTTACAATTCTAACAGTACAGATTTTCTCATTTTGTTTTCAGAACAGTGTACAGTAAAACCCCTCTAAATCGGACGTTCAATTTATTATTAATATCGTTTTGGAGACAGGTGGCAGCTTAACGCAGGATGAAAACTCATGCAGAAAGATCCTCTAGGAGCTTTCTGCTTGACATTCACCCTGCATTAAGGAGCAATCTGCTTACAAGAATTTAGATACTTTTAGATTAAGACTCTTTGTGTGTCAACAGGCTGGATACTGATGTGACAAGGAGTATCAATTTGCAAAACCTAATGAGTCGCTAAGTTGCACAATGTCTTATAAAATCTGAATCCAGACTGTTTCAATATTCATCCGTAGTGTTGAATACATGTATATGAATTAACCCTTTTCTTCATATAATTGTGTTTCCATACATCCTATAAGAGCCGTCTGATCAGGATCTGCTCTGTTTTGTAATGAAATTTGATAGATGTGTTTCTTTAATTTCTAAAATGGCTGCAATGTTCCAAATTCCATATTTCATTATAACTATTTTTTCCATGAATATTCAGTAGGTATTGAAATTTAGAATAAACACAGAACAGGGAAAGGGTTAAAACTACCTAATTTCTTTGGAGCTAATTTCCTACCAAGCCCTTTCAACACAAATAAAGACCTGTCTGCAACCAATTTAGATCCGAAACAGCGGGACGTCAAATAACCCTTTTCTCCATAAATACACCTTTCTACGCCTCTGTAATAGTCACTTCTTGAAACGATTGTGATAAATAGAGCATTTGCTCCTATAAATGCTCTATTTATCACAATGGTTTCAAACTACAAAATTCTAAATTTTTACTTTTCTGTAGTAAATGCTCCTTTTGGGTAGATTAATTCTAAAAATAGCCTATAGAGGAATGGGTTAACTCGACATCTCACCCGAATCAAAACTCTCTGAAACACTTTCTCAGTCACTGCATTATTGAAGAAAAAATTCGTTTCGAATTGTACGAAATGCAAATCAAAAGCTGAGAGAGAAAACTGAAGAAAGCATTTTTGTCTCTGCTACCAAATGAAGGAGATGACGACAAGTCGACGAAATATAGAAAAAAAAATATATAGAAAGGTCCAGCGTGCTTAAGGTCGCTTAGTAATTATCGTCTGCCAAATATGTCGTTAGTCGTTTTGATTTGTACCATTGGTTTTCAAAAAAAGATATTATTAACAGAACGTCAAATAATTTGGATCCGGACGAGACACCGTGTTTATCGGTGTCTGATCTAGATCCAAACTGTTTGAACAGGCTATCAAGAATTTTCAACGAGCGTGCAAAGAGTTAGAGCAGACGACAGTCATATTAATAATGGCGGCAAACGGAAGAATGATTACAAAATATTCAAATAACTCTTCATTGCGCTAAGTTATTGTCGCCTGTGAAACATTTGTCGTCTGCCTGTTTTGGGGGTTTTGTATATGTTTTTAAGGTAGAGGCTTCATAAATTTCATTTCAAAACAATGACCAGAGTGCAAAACGGTTTGGATCCAGATCCGAATTACTTTGCGTCTCGTCTGGATCCAAAGTGATTGCTGAACGAATAAAATAACAAATAGAATAACAATCCGCATTCAGCAGAGAAATACAATAGAATCTGTCTTAAGCCGCCATTCATGTATTGAACATAGGGGTCTTAAAAAGCAGGTGGTTGTTTAATGCAGGGCAGAATAATGCAGAAAGCTCCTATATAGGAGATTTCCTCATTATGTTTGACCTGCATTAAGCTACCACCTGCCTTAAAGACTCATAATTAGACCTCTTTTAGATGGCCGTTTACTACAGGTTCTATTGTAGTCGAGTTCAAATCACAGTGACTGTCTCTAATCCATTAAACCGTGCAAACGCTATTTAACTGTCTCGTACTGACATAAATAAAGTCTGCTAAAAAGCCTGGCCTGTTACAGTTTTTACATATATCCGATTCGTTTAGAAATATAAGAAACTATTGACCGAGTGTCAAACAGCTTGGATCCTGATGGCACGCCGAGTTACTCGGCATTCATCTGGATCTAAGCTGTTTGCAAGTGAGACTCTGTTGGCGCTTAGCACGAGAAGGGTTATACCATGCAATCGGTATTTAATTATTTCGGCTTCAAAGCTTTATTTTTGCAAACTCACATTTTTATCATTTTTTACATGGGACGTTTCTTTTGAGTGATTAAACAAATTCTGCCCTCCACCGACGTTTGAACAGGTTTTTCCGAATTTAGAGAAAAAACACTGTTGTCTCCGTGTCATTTGAGAACATAATTTGTCAATTAATCAACAAGTCTTTGAATATACCAACACTGTACAAAAGTTAGATAATACAGAAATGTCTCACTGATACCACATAACGAAACAAGTCTAATTCTCGATTTTTAATGCAAGTGGTAGCTTAATACAGGACAAAAGTGATACAGAAAGCTCCTGTAGGAGCTTTTTGTATTACTTTTTGCCCTGCATTAAGCAGCCACCTGTGTTTATAGTCTTCTATGTTAATGAATAAATCAGTCGCTTTAACGAGACTCTGTTGTATACCGTGCTTTACCATCCAGGCGCCAATTCTCTTACTGTCTGCTACACACGATGATTACTACAGAAACTGTTGTTCAAACGGCCACAAGTGAATAGGTATAAAGGGGGTCTTTAATTCTTTCGTTGATGAATATTCAAATAAGAATCAGCAAATCATGAATATGAATTAAGTTAACTTCTGTACCAAGATATAAAGTAACCGTATTGCTATTGAAAATGTTGAGAACCAGCTGGGCCCATATTCGTAAAGCTCCTTAGGAATAGTTTAACCTTAGGACAACTTAAGGAGAAATTTTAGCAAAACTATTGAGTAAATTTTTAATCATTGACTTCTGGAGTATTTGGTTAACTATACATTTAATATACAGCTTTATTTCTCTTAAATATCTTTACTTGTAGTAAGGAATATTCAAGAAACTAAGGAATTTTCTTAAGTTTCTCCTTAGGACCTTTATGAATAAGAGTAACATATAAACAATCACGATAGTCTCATCAGTGTCTAATATGCAATAAAACCTCTCTATAACGGCCACTTAATTATTTTGTATTTTGTAAAGTATTTTGTGTTAAACGCAGGTGGCTTTAAGCAGCCACCTGCCCTAAATACCATCTAATAAACACAATTTAGTGGCCGTTATAGAGAGGTTTTACTGTATAACCAATCACGGCAATTTCGTCAGCGTCTAATAGGCTATATCTGCTTAGGCGTCAACAGGGGTCTTCTCAAGTAAAGAGTTTAACCATTACATGTAAGTCCATACATAAACCTTTAGAACTACGCCTTTGCAAACAGAGTAGAACAAGATCAGACGGCTCATGTAGGAGCCGTCCGATCAGGATCTGCTCTGTTTGAGTATGATATAATATAGATCTGATTCTAAAATGTCTGAAATGGCCAAAATTGCCTGTGTATGTAATGCAATTATAAGAATTCAACTCATTAATATTCATGATATCATTATTTTCTTAGATGAATAATAATGGAGTAAAGAGTCAACGCAGAACGGTAGTGATGGCATTTACAGTAAAACCTCTCTATAACGGCTACTAAATAACAGTAAAACCTCTCTATAACGGCCACTAAATTACAGTAAAACCTCCCTATAACGGCGACAAAATTACAGTAAAACCTCTCTATAACGGCCACTAAATGACATCAAGTATTTTGTGTTAAATGCAAGTGGCTGCTTAAAGCAAGGTGAAAGTAAAACAGAACGCTCCTATAGGAGCGTTCTGTTTTACTTTCACATTGCTTTAAGCAGCCACCTGCCTTAACTACCAACTAATTAACACAATTTAGTGGCCGTTATAGAGAGGTTTTACTGTACATGTAGTTCATTTGTGAGAGAAACATCTTTACAACAAAAGTGATAGTGTTGTACAGTAAAGACTCTCTAAACCGGAATTCTAGTTGAGAAGATTTTCCATATCTTTAGGCAGGTGGTTGCTTAATGCAGGGTGAAAGTCGTGGAGAAATCTCCTAGAGAAGCTTTCTGCATGATTTTCACCCTGCATTAAACTTCCACCTGTATCCAAGACCGATATTTATACTACAAATGTAATTTAAACGTCCGGCTTAGAGAAGTTGTACTGTATACAGTAAAGTCTTTCTGAAACAACCACTCTAACGGAGCTTAAATTTGGATATTTAAAACAAGTCGTAGATTGATGCAGAGCAAAGGTTATGCAAAAAGCTCCTGCATGAGCTTTGTGTAATACCTTTAGCAGTGTCCTTTGTCATGCATTAATCAAATACCTGCTCCTGTGCTAATGAATTATATGGTCACTTTAGCAAGACTCTGCTTTAATTGGTCAAATAGCGAGCGATATACATACCTTTATATACAACGATCTTTGATATACTACATGTATAAAAGTAAGCTCACGTTCGATAGAAATGAGTTTGAAAGCATACATCTTATTACTTTATAGTTATAAATATTTTACCAATGACAAATGTACAGCTGTAATTACAAACACGAACTATCAACCTCCCACCCACGCATATTTATATAACGTGTCTCTGTACAAGTATTAAATATTAATACAGTAGCGCCTGTCTTAAGCGACCATCAAAAAGAAGTCTAATTAAGGCTGTGTAAGGCAGGTACCACCAGGTGGTAGCTTAATACAGGTCAAAAGTGGTCCAGAAACCTCGTATAGGAGAGTTCTGCATTACTTTTGCCCAGTACTAAGCAACCACCTGCTTCAGATTATTGTGTCCAATTAACATAAGGTTGCTAAAGACAGGTTCTACTGTTTTTAAACGTTTCAAAGCTGGATATTCAAAGTGGGAAGGCACATCAGTGTTTGACTATACAGTCCATTCAGTACGAAATGTTTAAATGTTATGAAGGATTTTGAATGACAGACTCTGATCAGACTCTAGGGATCATCTAATCTTGGTCTAAACGATTTGTAATGCCAATTGGTGCAGTCTTTTCCAGCATTCAAAGCATTAAAGTCTAGCGCTACAGTAGAACTCT
Source organism: Azorinus chamasolen (assembly GCA_963576725.1). Classification (NCBI taxonomy): domain Eukaryota; kingdom Metazoa; phylum Mollusca; class Bivalvia; order Cardiida; family Solecurtidae; genus Azorinus; species Azorinus chamasolen. The sequence goes on from OY755242.1 coordinate 88,102,187, forward strand.
TTAAAACGGATTTCAAAAGAAGAGTAGTTGCCGGTCTACAGAACCCGATGTAGCTGAATGCAGACCCAATGTAACGCAGAAGCCCTTTACCAAGGTCATGTTTCTGCAATACTTTTGTTTGAATAAAGCAGTCGTATGCTCCCATATACCACCAGTCTACTGGCTGATATGTCGCTTTAACCCATTACCTCATAGGCTTTTTTTTTAGATACAACCTCTTTGAATAAATCTAGCGAAAAGGAACATTAACTAGAGAAAAGGAAACTTTTAGAATCTTGTAGTTTGAAACCATTGTGACAAATAGAGCATTTGCTCCTATAGGAGCAAATGCTCTATTTATCACAATGGTTTCACAAAGTGACTTTTACAGAGTCGTCAAAAGTCGTCAATATCAGGGAATGAGCTAACATTTAACTTGATAGAAACATATTTTCACCCCTTTGCAAACAGAGTAGATCCAGATCAAAAGTCTCATGTAGGATGCAGGTCTGCTATGTTTGATTATATGCTTTACATATTCAGTATTTTTTGCCATGGCAATACATTTTCCAATTTTGCATTTTGAAACAAGAATGATTTGTTTGACCTTGAAACAGTTCATTTGACAATTCAGCATTGCATGGGTTAATATTCAATATGGGAGGAGTGTTACATGAATATCCATTAGGTGAGATATGAAGGAGATTTTTCAATATTTACTCCATGCTCTAGCTGTTTGCCTGGTGACGAAGCAAAATGATGAAAGAGGGCATTGTACGTTTAGTAGGATATGTGAAACTTAATTTCCAAGGGGAAAATATAAAAGATGAATCCTGTAGATCCCGTTTTTCTGTGAACCTGCCGAAATATGCACAGTAAATCCTCCCTATAACGGCCACTAAATTGTGTTAATTAGCTGGTAGTTAAGGCAGGTGGCTGCTTAAAGCAAGGTGAAAGTAAAACAGAACGCTCCTATAGGAGCGTTCTGTTTAACTTTCACCTTGCTTTAAGCAGTCACCTGCATTTAACACAAAATACTTGATGTAATTTAATGGCCGTTATAGAGAGGTTTTACTGTAATTTAGTGGCCGTTATAGAGAGGTTTTACTGTACAGTAAAACCCTTCTAAAGCGGACACCAAAATGAGGTCTAATTGTGAGTCTTAAAGTCATGTGGTAGGTTAATGTAGGACAGAAATTGTGCAGGAGCTATCTACATTTTTTCTACAACAATAAGCACCTACCTGTAGTTAAAGACACCTATGTTTATTCATAAAGTGTTCTCTTTAAATAGGCCTCATTGTATCATAAGCAATATAATTTAAATTGAAGGGGTTTTATAAAAAAAAAAAAAAAAGAATTCCGTTTACCGATGTGATCATTTGAAAACAATTTGTGTAGCAATCAGTGCAGACCTTGATCCTATGGTTCTCCATGAGCCATATGATCTAGGTCTATACTTATTGCCTACATCCCTTTTTTAGAACACTGGGCATATGTGCTTTCCTTCATATAAACGCAGAGTAGACCCAGATCAGACGGTCCCTATAGGAGCCGTTTGATCAGGGTCTGCTGTTTGCTTTTGACATGCTATAGATCTGATTCTAAAGTTTTTGTCCAGGCTAACAAACTCCTTGAAAATGTTTTAGTATAAAACTTCAGCTACTAAATATTCACCATGTCATACATGTAATTTCTTACATAAATGTTAAACATGGACAGGGTTGACAGTAGAAGGAAAAAACTGCTTGTCGAAGTCTCGAAATTGTTATTTCATTATATGATACAGATCTAATGAAGTGGTGAAAAGTGATTTTTTGTCTTCCTCCATATTTTCCTCCAAGTTCAAACGACCTATCTCCTTTGACAACTCAATGTAACATTTTAAAAATCCTTTAAAGTTACTAATGTTCATGCGTAACGAGCAGTAAAATTTCACATGAAAGGATTTTTTCAAATGATCTCATCATAATTTAATTGTTTACAGTTTAAGCAACTCATTTTAACCTCATTCCATTTTTTTTCTTTTTCTTAATTAAACGACACGTATAATTCACGATAACTGAAACAACTCTAGTTCGCTATACCGTGGCCGTGACGTTACACAGTTCAATTAAATATTAACATGCAAAAAAGAGAAGAATACTAGCTTTCATTTCCTTTACTATAGATGTATTTGTATGGAAACATTTGTAGTCCAGTGATATCATATAAGATATGTACTGATCTATCAAACTCTCATACATGTATTTCTCAGCCAAGCCCTACAGTAGAACCTGTCCTAAGCGGCCATTCATTTATTGAACATAGACATCTTAAAAAGAAGATGGTTGCTTAATGCACGGCAAAAGTTATACAGAAAGCTCTTACAGGAGCTTTCTGGCATTACTTTTTGACTTGTATTAAGCTACCACCTGCCTTACATACCCATAATTAGACCTCTTTTTTGAAGGCCGCTTAAACCATTCCCTCATATTGACGACTTTTGACGCCTCTGTAAAAGTCACTTTGTGAAACCATTGTGATAAATTTATCTATTTATCGAACTACAAATTTCTAAACATTTCCTTTTCTCTAGTTAATGCTCCTTTTCGGTAGATTTATTTAAAGAGGTAGGATCTAAAAATAGCCTATGAGGTAATGGGTTAAGACGGGTTCTATACTGTATAGTGCAGCCACCCTTTAGAGTGACCTCGGACAGGCAATTATAGTGAATTGCAGCACGATTATAGTGAATTGCACTACGATTGTAGTGAATTGCAGCACGATAGGATTTGGTGGAAAAATATCAAAACTAGTTTAACAGGATTTTTAAAATATGCTTCGAATCTACAGCTATGCAGTTTATGTGACAAAGAACGTCACAAATGCTAGAAAATGTGTCCCTAGCTTCAGTGAGTCCTGAAACGATAGTTTAAAACACAGAAAACAATCAGTCATTTAGAGTATGTACAGTAGAATTCCTCTGCAGCGAACCTAATTTTCTATCAAATATTGCCCGAGTGCCAAGCAGCTTGAGTCTGTGTGAGACGCTGAATTTTCGGCCTCTCGTCCGGGCTCAATCTATTTTTCAATGTAAGTAGCGAAGAGTTTAATATTTGGAAACATCTACGTGGAGGGGTGACAACTACTTCGTCAACGTCTACTTTGTTTGTTATATCTAATTTGAAATTGTTGCAACTACAGTAGAACCCCTCTAATACGACCACCAAATGAATAAATATGGGTGTCGTTATAAGCAGGTGGTTGCTTATAGGCTAATGCAGGACAAAAGTAATGCAGAAAGCTCCTCTAGGAGCTTGCTGCATTACTTTTGTCCTGCATTAAGCTACCACCTGCCTCTACCACCCAGAGTTATACCTCTTTTAGGTGGTCGCATTAGAGGGGTTTTACTGTATATTTTTCTTAGGATATGACGTGCATGTTGTTCAAATACGGTTTTGTAATTCTGTCATATCACTTTTGTTAAATGTTTTGTTTTGTGAGTTCCACATGGAAGATACGTTTGACCTTTCATTTCCTTTTATACTTTTTTGAGACCCAACTTCTTGGATTAAATCTTCTGAAAAGGAGCAATTACGAAATAATGGGATGTTTTAGAACGGCATAGTTTTGAAACCAATGTGATAAATAGTAATTATCACAATGGTGTCAACAATGCTTTTACAGAGGCGTTTAAAGGCGTCAGTAGAAGGGAATGGTTAATTAATATAAGAGAGTGTATCTTTAATGTGGTTGCTGAATGGTGAACGAAATATATGCAAAAGTTTTCTGCATGACTTCGCCTTCCATTAAGCCACCACCTGCCTTGCAGAGCCACGTATGAACTCTTCTGAGTTGTTGATGGAGAATGAATGCACTGTAAGATAATTACGAGTGCATTGTAGTAGTTTTCCCTATGAATGAGCAAATATACCTTAGGTCGAATAGTGATAAGATGTGCCTCTGTCACGCGCAACACACTTTGTATAGGTCTAGGTATGGCTGTTTGTTCGTATCTTGGTTTCACGTGGTTTGAACCCTCTACTTCATATACATACATGTACTTATTTCTACATCTTGGTAAACAGAGGAGACCCAGATCAGACGGTTCCTATAGGAGCCGTCTGATCAGGGTCTGCTCTGTTTGCTTATTGAATAAAACAGATGTAGATATGAGTCTACAATGTAGTTTCTACGTTGGCATAACTTTCATGAATTGATATGCTGATTGAATTATTAGCCTTATAAATGTCCGTGATGCTATTATTTCTTAGATGAATATTCATGGAGTAAATGGTTAACAATATTTCAGTCATACCGGCACGTTCAGCTACTAGCAGGTGGAGGAAGACCCCAGAGGGTTTTCCGAGCATAGTAGAACACCTGAGTAGAAACCACCAACCTATCACAATCCTAGGACGAATCTTTGATATTGCATCTGATCAGACTCTACCTTAGCCCTTTCCTCCATAGGCTATTTTAGACTCAACCGCTTTGAATGAATCTACCCAAAAGGAGTATTAACTAGAGAAAAGGGACGTTTTAGAATTGTTTAGTTTGAAACCATTGTAATAAATAAAGCATTTGCTCCTATAGGAGCAAATGCTCTATTTATCACAATGGTTTCAAGAATGTGTTATTACAGAGGCGTAGAAAGGCATATTTATGGAGGAAAGGGTTAAGAGTAGTGCTAGCGAACGAAATGCTGAGTATGACGGTTACCAAACAATGTAAACACTGACCATGTGCAGTCACTTTGAACACACTTACATTGTAGACCCTAACCAGGCTCTACACGTTTCGCAATGTTCTATCATTTCTTGAGACCAATTTCCCGTGTCGATGAGGCTCAGTTATAAAGGCGGTGATATCTCTAGTTGGTATGGCCATATGGGCGAAGGATCAGCTCACATTTTAATTTGTTTCCCGGTGTAATTAATTCATAGATATATCATACATATACCACATTCCATATTAGTCAGTTAATTTCACAATGTTCACATACGCCCGATGCTGTGCTGCTGCGAGAAGGTTAATATCTTAACTGTGTACCACATGAACATACAGATCAGAGTTCTCCCAGGGTGGCTCAATGTGTACATATATTTCGGAGTTGAAGTCCGATCTGGGTCTACTCTGATTGCAAATGTGTCAAAAGACACATATAGCAGATAAATGTTAACAATCAAGAGCTTTCTAGATGAAAAAAGGTTAATGCTTAAAGCTCCCTGGGAGAATTCAGCTTCAATTCGGCCCTGCATTGAGCTACCACATGTCTTAGAAAACACCACAATAAATTTTCCGTAGAGTGGTCGTTAATGAGAGGTATTATTTTACATACAAATCCCCTAATAAAAGTTTATGGGGATTACATGGGATTGTAACTGTACCTTTATAATGATTCATTTGATAGCAAGTACCTGTTCTCTGATAACCAAGACTTCCCCAGGCTAACTTTACAAATCATAACAGAACCGAAACCAAGATATCGCTCAACCCAGTATTCATCATATCGCCCTAATGACAGGGTCAAGGTCATTTCAAATTTTACTAGAGTTGTGCACGTTTCGTGAAATCTTAACCCTTTCAACGCTGAATAAAGTAGAACCTGTCTTAATCGGCCATCAAAAAGAGGTACAGTAAAACCTCTTTATAACGGCCACTTAATCGTGTTAATTAGCTGGTAGTTAAGGCAGGTGACTGCTTAAAGCAATGTGAAAGTAAAACAGAACGCTCTATAGGAGCGTTCTGTTTTACTTTCACCTTGCTTTAAGCAGCCACCTGCATTTAACACAAAATACTTGATGTAATTTAGTGGCCATTAAAGAGAGGTTTTACTGTATAAATGTTGGCTAACAGGGCATGTGGTAGCTTAATGCAGGTCAAAAGTAATACAAAAAGCTCCTAATGGAGCTTTTCACATGACTTTTGTCCTGCATTAAGCAACCACCTGCTTTTTAAGACTAATATGTTCAGTGAATGAATGGTCGCTTAAGACAGGTTGTACTGTATTCTGTTAGTGTTTAACTATATATACACAGAGTCCACAGAGTATGAAATGCTTAAGCTTGCTAGATGATTCTAAATAGCAAACAGTACAGACCCTGATCAGAGCGCTCCTCTGTAGGCACTCTGATTTGTGTCTACACTGTTTGCAAACGACTGCATGTCCTGGATTAGTCAAAGGATTAGGTTCTGCATTGTTTGCAATTTAAATCTTCTCCTTACTAATACTTCCCTTATGCCTAGTTTACATTTGCCATGCGATGAGTTTACGGCGCCCGTAGACCCGCCGTAAGGTCATTTCCGCACGGTCGCCGTACGGAGGCATACGGTCACCGTACGGTTTTCTTACGGATTCCCGGGCGCGATTAAATTTGTCATAAAAAAGTTATATATATTTTCAAAAATCGCAAGCCCGCACCCCGTGAACACGTGGTTTCAGTCATCGTGAGACCTCCGCATGGGCATCGTACGGAGGCCGAGCGAGGATCGTGTGGAAAACAACCGATAATCGGTGACCATCGCACGGTCACCATGCGGCAACCTCACGGCGACCGCTCGATCGACGAGCGGCGAGTTTGCGATTTCCGATGGGTGCATATTTATTTGACATTTCCCGCATTAATAGTTTGTCTATCTATCGAAGATGGAACAACCCCGCTGGTCTCCGCTGGCGGTCGCCAAAATCGCCATTGGCGAAAATATTCATAATCTGGCGATAAAAAATTAAATCTGGCGAATGTTGTGGCGAAAGACAATTTTGCAGATTTTGCCGAGAAATACAGACCCATTTTAATCCTCTCGGTCAATTATCGCTGCTTCTTCTGTTTGTGTGCAAAGCGTGTCGGTTGTTTACACAAGAGTTTTATCTGGGGATTTCCCATGCAGCCACCGGAAATCATGCGTGAAAGATGTGATTCTAGCCGGTTCCCAATTCTCGTCCTTCTATTTTGTTAAGCTGGTTCCCAATTTGTGTTTTGTTAAGCTAACAGATAATGCGGGAAACCAGTCATGTCAAAGATGGCGACGTTGTTTACAAGTTCAGCCGTGGGCAATTTGATTTCTTCTTGTGGCACGTTAATTACTCAAACCAGGGAACTGACACCTAAGACTATGCGACAAAGAGATTAAAGAACGACTAACAAGGCTATTAATTGGATTTGGCTTGCGATTATCTCGGGCAATTTGGGACAGATCGGACTTTGTAGACCCACGGTAAGGAACAATTACACCACTATTCAGGCTACTGTGTTAGTTCTCAGTTAAATAAATCTAATATGTATCGTTTGCCCATTTATATATTAAAAATATATTTTATGCTTTCAGTCTGTTAATACACAGTTTCAACAACTTTACATGGCACACTGACTACCGTAGTGTTATGAAACCACTAAAGGAAATGCATATATAACAGAAACATTACACATTTCTTTGCATAACTTTTAACTGTAGAGAAAATGAATTGACCATTTTTTTAAATCCTCTTTGTTAGTGTTTAAAAGTTATTTTTAATTTTTTAGAATATATATTTGTTCTGAAATTATTTGTTTGCAGTGAGTGAAAGTAAAAACAGTTTTGAAATTTCAAGTTATTTATCTTATAAAGCAAAATAATCTGAAATCAATATAAAACTGAATGGAAATTAGCAGAGACATATACATACATGTATGTATATGTCTCTGAAATTAGTGACAAATTCAATGTTACTTAATTGTACACTTATTATTTTTTCTCTGGCATACCATGAGTTTTTAATAGTACCAAGAGACTGTTAATATTGTTTACAGATAAAAATAAATTATTTGTTTCATTTGTTTGTTTAATTTCAGCTCTTCAAGTGGGGAAGAGAAGTCCGAGGCTCCAGATTCTACTCCATCAATAAGAAGTGACCCTAAAATGACCACCGCAGCTAAACCGTCAAATGTAATGAGGAGCGCCAGCAAGGCAGACCACGGCTACACGTTGAAGTTGATTCAAGACTGCCACCAGCCTGATCAGACCCATAGGGGTCAACGCAGTCTTATGTTGACATAAACTGTTACTATTATCAAAATTAATAAAGGAAATGTAAACATACACAAGTTGGTTATGTTGGTTACACATTTCAAGCATAAACAAGGTTTCATGACGTAGAATCTGAAGGAAAACTTTGGCTCTAACTTTGGCTCCAACAGATCCAAATGGGCGCAACAAATTCTTATTTGGCACAAGTTTTTCTCATTTGGCGAAAGTGATGGCGCAAAGAAAAAAAAGCATGGGGAGGCCCTGTCGGGTCTCCGTATTGAACCCGCACAGGCTCCGTACGGGCTACGTACGATTGCCTTATCCAAGCGGGGACAGCGCGGTGACTGCACGGAAATCGCACCATCTCCGTACGGTCGCCGCTCAGTCATTGTACGGATAAGATCCGATCTGTATAGGCACATAATCGTACGATGATCGCAGACAATGTAAAAAAAACATCGCAGCCCGTAGACTTCTACGATGCAAAACAATATCGTAGGAAAATTTCATACAAAGAAATCGTACGGCCTCCGTGCCAAATGTAAACTAGACATTAATGCGGTAAATGTCAAATAAATATGCACCCACCAGAAATCTCAAATTCGCCGCACGGCCATCGTGCGGTCGCTGTGAGATTGCCGGAGGATGACCGTGCGATGTACGTACGATTTCACGGGCATTGCACGGACACCGAGCGGCAGTCTTGTGGTGATCATGCGATGACCGTACGGTCGCCTTACAATATATTTTGCAACATGTCCACCAAATATCGAACGTTTTCCGCACCATCCTCGCGCAGCCTCCGTACGATGCCCGTGCTGGCGTCATACGATGCCTGTAACCACGTGTTTACGGGCTGCGGGCTTGCGATTTTTGAAAATATGTATCACTTTTCCTGACAAATCGTAGGGACTGCGGCGGCCGGGAAATCGTACGAACATCGTACGGCGACCGCCAGCCTCCGTAAGGAGACCGCACGGAAATGCCACGGACGCCGTAAACTCATCGCAAGGCAAATGTAAACCAGTCATTACTTGTAGTGAATTAACTCAACAAATAACAAATAGTGGACCATTTCACGTTGATTATCCAGGATAAAGGGTTAAATACCATAGTGTAGCTCCAGAGCAACTAGTGATATTGATATTGACTCAATCTAAACCACGATGGAATTCTTATTTCCTCAGATACACCCACTACTACCGCCCCACTCGAACTTAGTCATTTCCCAGCATTCAGAAAAAGAGATGAGATGTATTCGAGGAGAAAAAAATCAAGGAAATGCATCTCTGTTCTAATCAGGCTAACCTAAAAGTCGAATGTCTTTTTAGTAGATGTCGGACAGACGGTGATCTGATAAATTGTCTAATGTTCTGTCTTGCACGAAATCATTAAACATTGCGGCAACTTAAATGTTGACTCGTTCATAAAACGTATATCTTTGTTAACATTTTATGTCAATTTAAAGTTTGCAAAAGCCATTCCTTTTATGTCAGAAAACATTAAATACCGACGTTGCTCATTTTTCGTTTCTCTAACAATGCTTTTAATCTAGTCAAGACTTTGGTTGGGTGCAATTAATTTTACCATTCTCCAAAAGTGTCTCCTTTGGATAATATATTTTAAAACCAGATGAAATTTAACTCAGTTTGCACGGTGTTTGTTTCATATTTTATCGCCGGTCATAAAGCTAATAAATCTGCCTCAGATCTAGATCCAATCTACTACATAATGACGACGCAGTTGTGAAAAAAAACGTTGTAACACTTATACCACTATCCGCGACTTAACATGCACCTGCAAACAGCCTAGGTCTACATGTAGAGGAGTCGCCGAGTAAACCGGCGTCTCATCAGGATCCAAGCTGTTTGACACTCAGTTAATAGTGTCTCGAAAACTAAAATGAATAGGAAATGGCCATACTTGCACCAGATCCAAATTTGAACAGACACTATTTGTTCACAGTGAGTGGGGCAAGGCCAAACCCTTCCCTTGCTATTCACGTCAATATACGTACCTGTAAATAGTGAAGACCCAGATGAGACAGCTCCTGCAGGAGCTGTCTCATCAGGGTCTACACTATTTACAAGTTGATTGTGCAACCAGTGCACTCCACAGCAGTGATTGCACAGCGAAATACTTGTACACAGTAAAGATATATGTAATTATAAAACAGGGCATGGGTAAAGAAGGAGAAATGTATTTTAAAATTCAGCAAGCGAAGGCTTAAGTGTTATCTGCTATAAGTGATTACAATTTTGACAATAATTGCAACCATGGCACAGAAATTTTGCAGTAATAGATGGAAACCTGCATTTCTCTAATGTCAAATACGAGACGTCAACCCATTAACTCTTTCGCTGCCAACAATTGTCGTCTGCAAACTTTGTCGTCTGCAAACTTTAACGTCTGCTACAATTTTATTTTTGTTATTTTTCCTTATTTTTGTTGCAAAAACCATTGTCACAGTAACAAACAGTTTGGATCCTGATGAGACGTCAAGATACTCGATGTTTCATCTGGATTCAAACTGTTTGCACATTGCATTTTGTTTTGCATCCGATTTGTTAAAAGGTTTAAGGATATATTGACTGAGTGTGCACCAGTCAGCTTGGATCCTGACGAGACGCCGAGTTACTCGACATCTCATCAGGATCCAGACAGTTTACAAATGTCAGGTAGCGGATAGCTGGATAAAGGTTAAATATGTGAATTATTACAACTGCAAGTTTCCATATAATACTGCGAATCGTGGTTTAAATACAGTAAAACCCCTCTAACCGGAAGTCTAATATAGTATAAATTTCGGTCTTGGGAAACAAGTGGCAGCTTAATACAGGGTAAAAGTCATTCTGATGCTCCTCTGTCTCTATTTGTGTGTCTGTCTGTCTGTATTTATCTCTGTATGTATGTCTCTGTTTCTTCTCCCTCATCTCTCTCGCTGTCTCTCTGTTTCTGTCTCTGTCTCTGTCTGTCTGTCTCTCTGTCTGTGTGTGTGTGTTTCTCTCTCTCTCTCTCTCTTTCTTCATGTATCTCATTCTCTCTATTTCTATCTGTCTCGTTCTCTCTCCTCTCTGTGTCTAGCTCTCTGTCTCTCTCTTTCTCCCTTCTGCTTTCCGCTTGCTAAATATTATTCAACCCTGCTGTCACATACATGTAAGTGTTTTATCCTATCGTGCCTTCCATCTCTAACCATTAGTGTGACAAATACTTGCAGTAACATATTATCCCAGGCCAATTGTTACCGTTAGTTTTTCACTTTCAATACATTATGGTATAATACTACTTTATGAGACGACACGAAACTTCAAATCTACGCAATTAAATTAGAACAGGTAGGGGTTCCTTAAACAGTACAGTAGGGCCCTTAAAACCACACATTCCAAATATTACAAATTCAGATCATTGAGACAGGTGGCAGCATAATGCATGTTAAAGGACACAAATAATGTTGCCAAAAGGAGAGTTCTGCATGGCGTTCATCTTGTATTAAGCAACAACATGCTTTTTAAATATGAAAAAACCCTAATAATTTCTTTACTAAATGTTCGGTTTAGAGGGGTTTAATTGTCCTCATCGGAATGAAATTGACACATTCCTTCGCAGTATGGTTTAATATGAATTAAAGGTGCTTTATCTTGCAAACATCTTTATAATATCATATTCACTTGACATATAGCAGAATAAACCACGTTTACAGGGATAAAATTATAACTGTAAGATCTTGAATGAATCGGATAGTATTGCATTTTTTCCCAAAGCTTTATATAAGAGGTGTAACACTTCTCTAAAGCGGACGTTCAAATTAACAGCAATATCGGTGACAGCTTAACCCATTACCACATAGGCTATTTTAGATACAACCTCCTTGAATAAATCTACCGAAAATGAGCATTAACTAGAGAAAAGGAATTTTTTAGAATTTTTTAGTTTGAAACCATTGTGATAAATAGACCATTTGCTACTATAGGAGCAAATACTCTATTTATCACAATGGTTTCACAAAGTGACTTCTACAGGGTCGTCAAAAGTCGTCAATATGAGGGAATGGGTTAATGCAGGGTGAATGTCATGCAGAAAACTCCTAAAGGAGCTGCTTTCTGCATGACTTTCATCCTGCATTAAACAGCCACCTGCCTAAAAAGATCTAAATTCCTCTTTACTAAAATTCCAGCTTTAAAGGGGCTTTACTGTATTTTTGAAATCTAAGTAAGTTAAACATTCCTATTATAAAACTTCATCTAATTAATATTCAGGATATCATTAGTTCTTTACATGACTATCCATGGGGTGAAGTGTTAAAGAAACTGGTGTAATACTTAGTGTGACATAAATTATGACATATGCAAAAAAACATCATCTTTGTTACAAACTGTGTAGACCCTGGTCTGGTGCAGTTTATTTATGTCTGTACTGTTAACCGGGTCTCACTCAAACCTTTACTCCATGTATATCCATAAAAGAAATAATTACATCGTGAATATTAATTAGACAAATTGTTATAATAGCACATAAACACAGGGATACTTAGCCATGGCAAACATTATAGATTAATATCTACATTATATCATAAGCAAACAGAGCAGACACTGATCAGACGGCTCCTACTGGAGCCGTCTGATCTGGGTCTACTCTGTTTGCAATGGAGCAAGAAGGCGTACATGTATTTATGGAATAAATTGTTAACGATCTGCACTCGAAACAATTATCGTCTACAAATATCGACGTTCGCTTCGATTCTAAAAGTATATTGTTTCTTTTTAAAAGAACCGTCTGTGTCACAGTGATAAACACTATTTTCATCCAGGTGAGACACTAAGTTCCACCTGGATCTAAACTGTTTGCAAAGGTAATCACCGATCCACCACTATAGTGTTTAAGGTTACGCCCCCATGATGTGTGTCAAACATCTTTGACAAAATCAAACTTCTCACGTTCCAATTTTCGAACGTAGGTGTTTTTTGTTTGCAAAGCACAACAAGCCATGTTCGCGTATATACATACATATGAAGTATATGTTTTTATTTAATTACACTCTCAATACTTGTTGAGGGTTAGCTTTAGTTTAACCCTTCGCTTGCTATTCACGTCAATATACTTACCTGTAAATAGTGAAGACCCAGATGAGACAGCTCCTGCAGAAGCTGTCTCATCAGGGTCTGCACTATTTACAAGTTGGTTGTGCAACCAGTGCATCCCACAGCGGTGATCGCACAGCGAAATACGTGTACACAGTGAAGATATGTGTAATTATACAACAGGGCATGGGTAAAGAAGGAGAAATATATTTTAAAATTCAGCAAGCGAAGGGTTAACACTTACTGTGCTGACTTTTCAAATGGACTATTCCAAAATTCGAACAGGTCAAGCTTATGGTGAATACTTAGGGATTTTTTTTCTAAGGAAATGTAACGTGACAAACAGTGCAGACCCTGGTTAGAGTTCTACTCTAGGAGCCCTCTCATCTTGGTCTACACTGTTTACGAATGACATTAGTGTCTCATATCCCACACTGTAAGGGTTAAGTAAACTATTTCCCTGTGGCATGCTGTTGATAAAACTTAGACCAACACTTACCTGATAAATATTCATGTAAGTATTAATGAGATCAAGAACATAATTATATGAGCTGAACTTTGATAACGGTGTATGAAGAAAGGAGTTTTTGTCCATAGCAGACACCGTAGAGTCATATCTATATGTAATTCAACACGCGAGCAGAGCAGTCCCTGACCAGATGGTCCCTACGGGAGCCGTCTGTTCTGGGTCTAATCTAATTTCAAATGTGTCAAAATGCGTCTTTGTCAGGTAAAGGGTTGATCTAGAGAAGATTCCATGTCACTCGACATATCATCCGGGTCCAACCAGTTTCATACACGGATTATATAGATATATACATGCGGAACCTTGAGTCCATTGGCGTAGTTAATTAAAGGTTCATTTCCTAGCAACATCTTAAATTCTAATAAGAATATAACCAAGTAACATCTGGTTGAGTTGGGGGGGGGGGGGATACATGTAGTCATTGTTCCCTTATCTTTCACCTTATCATGCCTTTGTAAAAAGAGTAGACCCAGATCAGACGGCTGCTGTAGGAGAAGTCTTATCGGGGTCTGTTCTGTTCGCTGATCTTTCATAAAACGTATCGCTGTAGTTATTTATTTATCAGTAAGTTTTCGCACATTCCATTGTGTCTATGTGGCTAATTAAAGATTCCTAATGTCTTTAATGTATCAAGTTAAAGCACTTATACATTGGACTGTCACTTTATTCACCCTTTACCTCTTAGAAACGCTTTTCACGTTTTGCAAAAAGAGCAGACCCAGATCAGACAGCTCCTGTAGGAGCCGTCTGATCAGGGTCTGCTCTGTTTGATTATGGAATTATAATAGATTCGACTCTAGTTTATACCAGCACCAATACACCCTGTGTTCAAATGTCATTATACAAACAGCTCATAATTATTCATGATGTCTTTACTTTTTACATGAATATTCAACAGGTGAAGGGTTAAACGTCGATAGTGCCTGATGTTCTATTATCATCCTCCTGGCGAATATCGTGCCCTATTTTATGTGTTACCCGATACACTGTAATGTAAACCTTGTCACATTTTACCCCGTAACCAACCAAGCCACACAGACCTGGCCAATTACTCTCACAAATCTTTGGCGTAAAAATGAAACCTGACTCAACATTAATTGTTTTGTGAATAACCTTAATATCTACGCCTTTGTAAACAGGTTAGACCCAGATCAGACGGCTCCTATAGGAGCCGTCTGATCAGGGTCTATTCTGTTTGCTTATGCTATGATATAAATATTATTCTACAATTTCTGCCATTGCCAAAAAAGTCATGTGTCCATGTACTATTATAACAACTATTCTATTTAATATTCACGATGTCACTATTTCTTTCATTAATATTTTTGGACTAAAGAATTAAAACAATTTCAACCCAAATCAGACGCTTGGGACTGAAAAGCTGCGTTTTACAGCTAGAACATTGTAGCCACTTTAGTAAAGAAACAGATCTTTCAAATTCAACTAGCAAACAAAGCATACCCTGATCAGATGGTTCCTATAGGAGCCGTCTGATCTGGGTCTACTCCGTTTGCAAATGCGTGAAAACACTTTTATATGCTGGAGACTGGCAACAATAGAATCACTCGTATTCCAAAGTCATGAGATGCATGTCATAGATCCGCGCAAACAAGTATGTTTTGATATGGATTAACCCTTTCCCTGCCAAATGTAGTCGTCTGCAAAATTTGTCGCCTGCTGATTTTATTATTTTCATCTTGATGTGTGTTTTTTTATTAAAACTCATTAGCATAGCACCAAACAGTTTGGATCCCGATGAGACGCCGACTCATCTGGTCCCAAACTGTTTGCATAGGTAATAATAAATGACGTTGGTAGTGAAAAGGTTAACCCATTACCTCATAGGCTATTTTTAGATACAACCTCTTTGAATTTATCTACCGAAAAGGAGCATTAATTAGAGAAAAGGAAAATTTTAGAATTTTGTAGTTTGAAACCATTGTGATAAATAGAGCATTTGCTCCTATAGGAGCAAATGCTCTATTTATCACAATGGTTTCATAAAGTGACTTTAACAGAGTCGTCAAAAGTCGTCAATATGAGGGTAAGGGTTAAACAGTTAAAGTGAGATAATTTGATACATGCTATATTTCTTAACCTTTACAGTGCTAAAATTAATGTCTGCTCATTAAACTCCCACCTGCAGTTTTTTTTATTATGTCTAGCTTTTGAAAACTTTGACGTAGTATCAAAAAGCTTGGATCTTGATGAGACGCCGAGTTAATGGTCATCTGATCTGGATCAAAAACGTTTTCAAATGCCAGACTGGTTGCGCTTAGCGTAATACCTGTTGATATTTCACCTAAATAAAGAATCTATATATCTATCCTAAACCAATTTTCGAGGGCATCAACTGGTTTCTAAAACCGATTTGTTTGACAATGCTCGTATAGGTTCCTACATTTTAGATACATGTATATTGTTTTGAAACTAGGATCCGTATTAGGTTGAACCGTTTCCACTCCACTCAGGCTTGAACTTGCTATGGGATTTTGTATGACAGTCAGTGCAGACATTCTAGGAGCCCTCTGATCTGGGTCTACACTGTTTGCAAATGGTAGAGCATGCATGTCCAATGTTCAAAAGTTTACCATATGCCCACTGTTCTGTCATTCGATTTGAATCCGTTTTTTGTTTTATTTCAGACCTGATTGAACTTAATTCTACTTCATTCGATCGCATCGTTTTCAGAAACTCACATGCTAAAAACTCATAATGCCAAGCAGTAACAAGGAAAAACCGCCGAAAATGCATTTATCACATAATCTTTGTTGTGGGAGTGCCGAAACAGAGTGCAGTAAACCGCGAAAATGCACTAGTGCATTTTTTATTCAAATGAGCAGTTTGAACCCGGCCGATAATGAATCTTAAAGAGAACACCCAGCACCAATGCATAACTTCATTTGCGTCATTTAATCGTTAGCCAACCGTGGTGCTGCTTTTGTGCCGACGCCGTAAACAATGGCGTCAGCTATAGCCTGTTTCGCTTTCTGTGGCATATTAAAGGTTATGTGATAGAATAAATATTGCATCCGTGTTCATTACAAGTTGTTTTTATGAAACTCATTTACTATAATGAATATGACCACGCTAAACCGAGTGTCATATCCATTATAGTAAACGAGTTTCATAAAAACAATATGTAATGAACCCCCTTGTAAGATCCTCTATTTTCTACAAGCTATTTCGATTAGCCGTTTCTTTGCAAATGGTCGCCGCATGACATAATGCGCATGTACACTTTCTCAATATGGATGAATTGCATACTGATACAAAGATAAATGTAAATATATGACAACTTCTAAGAGCTATATTTACCCTCAGAAAAAAATCGATACGTCCATCATTTGCAATTTGAAATGGACTTATTTACAATGGGTAAACATTATTATACGCCCACCTAATAAAGGTGGTGGTATATTGTCGTGGCCCTGTCCGTCCGTCCGTTCGTTCGTTCGTTCGTTCGTACGTTCGTTCGTTCGTTCGTCCGTCAACATTTTGTTTGTCCGCTGTTTTCTGGGAAAACTGTTTGACAGATATTAATGAAACTTCACACAAATGTTTAATGCATCAAGATCTGAAGCTGAGTTGATTCTGAGGTTCATTTGATTTTTCATTTCAGAGTTATGGCCCTTGTCCTTAAAAATATGCAAATAGTTTGTCCGCTGTTTTCTGGGAAAACTGTTTGACAGATATTAATGAAACTTCACAAAAATATTTAATGCATCAAGATCTGAAGCTGATTCGATTCTGAGGTTCATTTGATTTGTCGTTTCGGAGTTATGGCCCTTTTACTTAAAAAATAATGCAAATACATGCAAATAGTTTGTCCGCTGTTTTCCGGGAAAACTATTTGAGAGATATTAATGAAACTTCACAAAAATGTTTAATGCATCAAGATCTGATGCTGAGTCGATTTTGAGGTTTATTTGATTTTTCGTTTCAGAGTTATTGCCCTTTTACTTAAAAAATAATGCAAATATATGCATATAGTTTGTCCGCTGTTTTCTAGCAAAACTGTTTGACAGATATTAATGAAACTTCATACACATGTTTAATGCATCAATACCTGAAGCTAAGTAGATTCTGAGGATCATTTGATTTGTTGTTTCGGAGTTATGGCCCTTGCACTTAAAAAAATAATGCAAATCTATGGAAATATGAGGATGGCCATAACTTTTTCATTTGAAATGATATTTACTTCAATTTTTTTATATGGTTAAACCTTAATGTGAATTTTCACATATATTGCGGGGGATTTGATATGTCATTTTATTCTAAAGTTATGGTCCTTGAACTTCGTGTGTTCGTTGCTTTGTTAGTCGGTCAACTTTTAGTTTGTCTGTTGTTTTCTGGGAAAACTATTAAAATCATATAAATGAAACTTTACACAAATGTTTTAAGCAACAAAATTTGAAGATGAGTTTATTTTGAGGTTCATTCAGTTTGTCTTTACAGAGTTATGGCCGTTGCACTTTACAAAAATCTGCAAATATGAGAATTGGCTTTAACTTTTTTTTAAAAAAAAGATATTCACTTCAATTTTTTTAAAAATAGTATCACCTTAATATTGAAATCAAGATCTGAAGCACAGATTTGAAAATGTCAACACTTATAAGGCATGTTGAATCAGAAAGTTTGCAAGTGGGCGTATTATGTACCGTATGCGGTACTCTTGTTTAAAAATGAATTCAAGGGAAACAGTGTTCCCGAAAAACGATGACACGAGTGATTTAAATTTGATCTCAATCCGGTAGAAATGAAAAAGGAAATTACGATTCAAATTGAACGACAAATTTGAGTAAAATGGGCACATATATATATCTACGCAATTAATTGCTGGTGAAAGTTGACATTGACGTATTCTATAATTATTATTTCCCACCAGAACCGACTGATGATTTATTTAGCTACATGCATGGACATATCCGTAGATGTGTTCAATATTAACAGAGCCGACAATTGTAGACACCAATGCAATGAAATCGGAATTTTCTTCTGAATACATGAATTATAATTATGTGGTTTAACCGAGGGTTCGATTGAACCGAATGCCATAGTATAAAAACGAAAGCTAGTTTAGCTTAACGATACATACCTACATAACTGATATAATATTTATTGCACCAGGTATTCATACTCGCAAACAGAGCAAACCCTGATCAGACGGCTCCTCTAGGAGCCGTCTGATTTGGGTCTACTCTGTTTGAAAAGGTGTCTGAATCTGAATGTCTGAATGGATACGTCGGAGACACCACTGCTGGTTTTCATACGACGTTGGAGGGTACGCTATCTAATAAAAGATGTAGTTTCTAATATATCTACGGAAATTACACACTGACTCTAGAGTTCACAAAACATAGTAGACCAAGATAAGACAGCTGATGGTCAAAGTGCAATTATAAAAAAGCTAGTTTTCGTTATTTGACTTTCTTCCTCGTCTATTTTCTGTAAACCGTTCATCTGCCAATAGAGTCCACACTTACTAGCAACATTTCATAACTAGAGAGTTATCAGTAGTCTGAATGTTATGTTTTATAGACACAAAACGTCGCATAAGTTGTGTTACTACTGCTGTTGCGACAGGTGTCGCTTAAAGGACATCACCGAAGAGCTATGATTGGTTTAGCGAGTAGGCATCTTAACGAGGTTATGAAACGTTGTGCTTGAGTCTTTGTTCATTCTCAAGCACCTGATTGGTCAGAATTTGACCAAGCTCAAACGCTGACCAATCAGATACACGAGAATGAATCAGATTGAGACTGAG
This sequence comes from Azorinus chamasolen, assembly GCA_963576725.1. Taxonomy (NCBI): domain Eukaryota; kingdom Metazoa; phylum Mollusca; class Bivalvia; order Cardiida; family Solecurtidae; genus Azorinus; species Azorinus chamasolen. The sequence continues at coordinate 88,121,525 of OY755242.1, forward strand.
AAGTTTCATAATGTCGACTGTTTTACTTAATCCTGTCCTTGGCAAACAGAGCAGACCATGATCAGATGACTCCTAAGGAACCACCTGATCTGGGTCTACTCTGGTTGCATATGCATGAAAAGGTGTTTACACGAAGGAAAGGGTTAACCGATATATTTTTGACAAGTCATATAATACAATCTAGTGGATGATTATATTTCCACGCCGCATTTAATCATTGTGCTAAAGATTAAATTTTCATATAATGACTTTCTTCTTTCAAACATGAAAAAAAACGAAGTTAGTTATTAAGCGTATAACTGCACCAGTGAGTTCGTTTATAGGTTTTTAATGCGGCACACTCGGGGTTTTATGAAAATGGGTGCATACAGGTATGCACCTACACAATGAACCGTTGTTTTTGGAAGCCCGCTAAGGTGCATGTGCGTGATTAAGATCAACTTTGAAAGATTTCGTCACGATAATTTGGCTAGAAAATACCATGAATGATGCACCCGTTTCATTACATTCAATTTAATCAGAAAATTGCCGTACTGATTTCTATCATACGTTACTGTAATGTTTTATGCATGCCAAAATGAGTTTCTCATGTTCAAGGTTTTATTTAACCCATCTCATGCTGATTGCATCCTGAATTGACATTTGCAAACAGCTTGGATCCAGATGAGCGGTCGAGTATGCTAGTGTCTCACCCACGATCCAAGCTGTTTGGCTCTCGGTCAGTAGTTTCTCAAATATTTGAGCGAACCGGATGTCAGTTAGAAATTAAGTAGATCAGGGAATTAGAAAACATTATTTTTTCAGCATGAGAAGGGGTATCCTTTGCCAGATTATTAAAAATAATGTCTGCTGAAATGAGGATCTAGTGCAATTTGGACAACTTCCGATTCGAGCAAACTTTAAAAAACGATTGACCGAGTGTCAAACAGCATGGATCCAGATGAGACGTCGAATTATTCGGTGTCTCATCTGGATCTAAGCTGTTTGCAAATGCCAGTTAGGTCGTGCTTAGCAAGGTCGGTGTTTATTATAACAAATATAACAGCGGCTAACGGGATAAGAGTCAAGTGAAATTGATGTCTTGAATAAATGTATAATTAAGCGTTGCAATCTAGAAATTAGCGACCCTAGATCTTCATTGTAATGCATTTGTAGTCATCAGTCGAACCGACTCACTATAGAGGCTAGACAGAAGCAACAGACAAACCAAAACTCTACCAAACCTTATGTTGTGACCACTCTTTAGACTCGTCTCGAAGAGACGATTCTAAAGAGTGGTCACAACATTGGGTTTGACGGAGAAATAAAGAAGTTCTTCTTGAAAATGTTTTAATTTACGCAGCTTATCTCGAGCTCTGGGTCAGATGTTCAAAAGTCAGTGTTGGCAGGTGGGGTTCTAATTTATGAAACATAATATTGAATGAATAATGAAACTGCATCCTGCACGTAATGTTTATGGTGTATAATTCGTCAAGAATCAAATACATATCAGATAACTAATCTTTTAACCTCTTCCTCCATTAATATTCATGAAAGAAATAATAACATCATGAATATTATGTACATAATTTATAATGGCATATGAACACGCGAATATTTAGCCATGGCAGAAAATATAGAATCAGATCTATATATTTTCAAAAAGTCCTTTAGGGTCTGTCTGGTCTGAGTCTACTCTGTTTACAAAGGCGTTAAAGGTGCATCTATGGAGTAAAAGGTTTGTTAAATATTACTCGTATTTAACATAACATTCATCAAGCTTGTGAGGGGAGGTGGCATGGAATAGAAATAAGTGTTGATGAAAACATTAGGCATTAATTGATATGGCAAATCCTGTGAATACCCTTATCAGAGGTCTCTCCTTCAGGATCTCTCTGATCTGAGTCTACGCCGTTTGCCTATGTCGCATTATTGGGTCGCTTTATTGTAAGACATTGTTCAAAGGTAGAGGCTCTTCAGTATGACAAAGATACATCTGCTGACGGGTTATAAATGACAGACAGTGCAAGCTATGTCCAGAAAACTCTTGTAAAAGCCATCTGATCTGATCCTACAATGTACACAAATAACAGTAAATTCTCGTCTCATTTCAAAGGATTAAAGTTTAAACAATTATACACTAATGCATTAGATCACATGGAGTCACGTCACTTAGGACATTGCATGTACAATAGACTATGGGTTAGAAGCAGACACATCACTTAGGACATTGCATGTGCAATAGGCTATGGGTTAGAAGTAGGCACGTCACTTAGGACGTTGGTTTTACTATAGTCTTGATGTGAGAGGTAGCTACATTGTATGTACTTTAGGCTAGGAGCGAGAGGTAGCCATATTACTTAGAGCAGTATATGTACTTTAGGCTAGGAATAATAGGTAGCCACATTACTTAGGGCATTGTGTGTACTTTAGGCTAGGAGCGGTTGCCACAGTGATTCCGGCATTTTATGTACTTTAGGCTAGGAGTGACAAGTAGCCACATCACTATAAGGCTACTGTCACACTAGCGCTTGCAATCGTTAAAGACCACTGGCGACCTCTGAAACCGGCGATCGTATGCGATTGTCGGCGACTAAATTAAACATAAATGCCTCGCAGTCTCATTGGAGCTGCTTCTGAGACAATCGCACGACAGGTTGCTGACGATCATGCACCAAGTCACTGGTATTCGTACGAAGGTTCCACAATCACTTCCGACCTGTTGTGTGGTCGCTGGTGATCGCACGACAGTCGTATGTAATTGTAGAAAGTCGCTGACAGTCGTAAGATGGCAGGCAAGATCACCAACGGTAAGTTAAAGAATGTTGGAGACCTTCGTACGACGATCGCACGATTACTTAAAACTTCTAAGGTTACTTCTTAAAGACCATCGGCGACCAGTTCGATCGTAAGGAGGTTGTTGTGCATGCTCAACAACCTGTCTACGACTGAAATTGGTCCCACGACTGGAAACGATTAATAACGATTACCGAAGACCATCCGCAATTATCAGTGACTAGTCGCATGACCTTCGTACGAATATCGGTGACCAGAGGTGGTTAGAAATCGTAAACAGGTCTTAAAGTGTCGTGGGACTAGGCCATAAGGTGGGTGTTGTTCATGAACAACCTCTCTACGGCTGAAATTGGTCGCACGACTGGAAACGATTACCAACGATTACTAAAGACAACCGGCGATTATCAGTGACTTGTCGTGCGACCAGAGCAATCGTAAACAGGTCTTAAGTGGCCGTAATGCCTAGTGGGACTGGACCCTAAGGACATTGTATGTACTACATATATACTAGACGTCAGAGGTACATATAGCTACATCACTTAGGAGTCAGGACTGTGTATGCAGTATAGACTAAGGGCCAGAGGTAGCCAGATCACTTCGTGAAGTGTATGTACAATATGCTAGAAGATAAGGGGAGAAATATCACTTATGACACTGTATGTACTTTAGGCTAGAAGTGAGAGGTAGTCACAATGCTTAGGGTAATATAATTACATGTATGTACTATAGGATTGACGTGGGAGGTAGCCACAATACTTAGGAACATGTATGTACTTTAGGCTAGAAGTGAGATGTAGCAACACTACTTAGGGCAGTGTATGTCTGTTTGTTTGTTTGTGTTGATTAACGTCCGTTTCTGCTCACTATGGGCTAATTGGACGCCCCAGAGAGAGGGGAGAGGATACGAAGAAACCCGGGCGTGATGCAGTGTATGTACTATAAGCTAGACGTGACAGGTAGTCAGATCAACTTAGGACATTGTGTGTACTTTAGGCTAGAAGTGAGAGGTAGCCACATTATTTAGGACATTGTATGTACTTTAGGCTAGAAGTGAGAGGTAGCCACATTACTTAGGACATTGTATGTACTTTAGGCTAGGTGTGAGAGGTAGCCACATTACTTAGGACATTGTGTGTACTTTAGGCTAAAAGTGAGAGGTAGCCACATCACTTAAGACATTGTATGTACTTTAGACTAAGGATCAGAGGTAATCACAACACTTATCACTTAGGACATTGTATGTATTTGTTATAGGCTTGAAGTAATAGGTAGTTACATCACTTATGACATTGTATGTACTTGTTATAAGCTTGAAGTGAGAGGTAATTACACCACTTAGGACATTGTATGTACTTGTTATAGGCTTGAAGTAATAGGTAGTTACATCACTTAGGACATTGTGTGTACTTGTTATAGGCTTGAAGTGAGAGGTAGTAACATCACTTAGGACATTGTATGTACTTGTTATAAGCTTGAAGTGAGAGGTAATTACACCACTTAGGACATTGTATGTACTTGTTATAGGCTTGCAGTAATAGGTAGTTACATCACTTAGGACATTGTGTGTACCATAGACTAAGGGTCAGAGGTAGCCAGATCACTTGGGGAAGTTATGTATTCGTACAGGCTAGAAGACAAAGGGAACCATATCACTTAGGACATTATATGTTCTACAGACTACATGTAGTCCTTATCCTGTTACGGATAATTCCAATTGCAAATAGAACAGGGTCCATGCTTATAAAACTTTTAGTTGAGTCTGAGTTCGTTCTCAAGTTTTTGATTGGTCAGATTTGAGCCTTTGGCTCAAATCTGACCAATCAAAAGCTTGAGAACTCAAATCTGACCAATCAAAAGCTTGAGAACAATCTCAGACTCAACTAAAAGCTTTATAAGCATGGACCCAGATCTAGATGAAATGCCGAGTAACTCGCTGGATCATCAGGATCCAAGCTATTTGTACCTAAAGTGAACCCTAAAGCTAGCACCAAACAACTGTAAGTTAATTTCCTTCCAACAGACAGGACACCATTTTACAGCAGGATGTTTTAAAGGTTGACTTACACATGTACACATACAGCAACTATTTAAAAGATTCGTTCAAACTATACTAGCTTCATATTGCATTTAGATACGCAGCAAAATATACAATGTATGTGTATCTTCATATAATGACATGCACATCCATTCACAATTTAGCAAAACACACAACTCAAATACAAACATAAAAGACGTATTAAGGCGGTGACTTAATGTAGGACGAAAGATATGCAGATAGCTTCCATCGTCCGGAGGTAATTAAGCAACCACTTGTTGTTTTTTGACAGCATCTCTGCTTATTTTTGTGGCCGGTCTGGAAGACGGGTGGGAGTTTAAAGCAGGGTGAAAGTCTTACAGAAAGCTCCCAAAGGTGCTTTCTGCATGTGTTTTATCTTGCATTAAGCAGCCATCTGTATAAAAAAAGATCTCATTTCCTCCTTATCAAATTTCCGATTTAGAGGAGTTTTACTGTATCAATAAATATTCCCCATACACGTCACACAAGTACAGCTTTATTCACTTTAACAAAAGTAAAACACCGCTAACTGGAACACACAATTAAGGATTGTTATCAGTCCTTTAAGACAGGTGGCAGTTTAATGTATGGTGAAAGTCATTCAGAAAACTCCTCACAAAGATTATCTACACTCTGCATTAATCAGCTGCCTAAAACATTTTCAGTTCTTCCTTACTGAAAAAATCGAATTAACGAGCTTTAACCGCATTTGCTTAATAAATATTCATGTTAGATATGATTACTTTATGAATATTAATCAGCTGTATTTTAGAATGACTTATGAACAATTAAAGCTCTAATCATGGCAAAAACTGTAAAATCAGATCTGAATTATTCTATAAGCAAACAGATTAAACTCTGCTCAGACATATCCTAAAGGATCTGGGTCTACCCTGTTTGTGAATGCGTAATTACGTGCCCTTATCAAGAACGGGGTTACATGCACCATATAGGTTTTAGTAAAACAAACATAATACATACATACAAAGCATTGGTTATTTTAGATCAAACATATGCACGGTGCATGTATTTAAATCCTCTCCCTGTGCAAGAACTAATACATCAAGGATACTAAAATCTTATAAGCTGAAATTTTATACCGCCAATTATTCAAGGGATGCCCTTTGCTGAAACTTAAATTGTAGAATCATATCTATATCATGTCATAAGCAATCAGAGCAGGTCCTAATCAGATGACTCCTACAGGAGCCGTCTGATTTGGGTATACTCATTTTGCAAGGCGTGAAAAGGCGTTTGTATGAGGAACAGTGTTAAACCTTTACTCCATAAATGCTCCTTCTACGTATTTACAAACAGAGTAGACCCAGATCAGACGGCTCATGTACATGTGGGAGCCGTCTGATCAGGGCCTGCTCTGTCTGCTTATGGTGTTACATAGATATGGTTGTACCGTTTCTGCCATGGCCAATAATGTTAGTGTCCATATGCCATTATAACAATAAATGTAATTAATATTCATGATGTCATTTCTTACATGAATACTCACGAAATAGTGTTCAAGTAATGACACACAGCGTCCGTACATTTAATAAAGACCTTACTTGCTATTCCGCGAAACAACATGGTTTTGTAAGGGTTTTGCTACCAATGTTGACCCAGACCAGCCACCGCACCAGAGCGTGGTGTCTGATCAAGATCTATACCAATGTCTACTCACCAGTATCAGCTGTGATTTACAATCCGGTCTGAAAAGTATAAAAACTAGGATCAGTATTTATATACAATGTACATATTAATCCACCCGATGTCATTTATAAATTGAACGTTTTCAATACTCTGCATTGCATGTTTCGATAACAATATTATACAAACAAGCTGCTCCGTCAGAGTGTTCGATTGAATTAGCCCTTAACCGGATTTAGATGCTATTTGATGCATTTACAAACACAGTAGACCCGATCAGGCGGCTCCTGTAAGAGCCGTCTGATCAGGGTTTGCTCTGTTTGCTTAAGGAATTATATAGATCTGAGTCTACATATTCTGCGATGCTAAAGTACCCTCTCTCAATATAGTATTATAAAGATCAAGTATATTTGTAGTTCAAACCCATGAAGTTATTACTTCTTGTATGAATATGCATCAGGTATACGATTATACTGATAGCAGAATTACTCATTAAAGTGTACATGTACCAGTGTTTCTCGACATCTGGGTCCATACTTATAAAGCTTTTAGTTGAGTCTGAATTTCGTTCTCAAGCTTTTGATAGGTCAGATTTGAGCTTTTGGCTCAAATCTGACCAATCAAAAGCTTGAGAACGATCTCAGGCTCAACTAAAAGCTTTATAAGCATGGACCCAGATCTCGACCCAAACTGTTCCCAAAGACAATAATCCCATTATCTGACGCATAAGCATGCAAACTGTGCACATAATTCTTGTATTAAAACTCAAAACTGAAGACATTTATTTTATTTTCAAATAGCAGAGGATCTGTAACATAACGAAATAGAGCAGACCCTGATGAAACAGCTCTTACAAAAGTGTAAAGGGGTCGGGGATTATGGGACTAAAGGGCACATAAATACGCCGACTGTAGATCTCTATATCAAAGGTAAAGGAAAAGATGAACCCGTGGAGAACAGAAATAAAGAAATTAACAGTATTGCATTATCCCCCGCCTTTTGAAAAGTACATTACAACACAAAAGATATGCCGCTGAATATCAATTTCATAGATCAATCGATCGATAAATGCTTGAGATGTTTTAGATTCCATAGGCGTAGATTTATTTGACACCACTCCAGATTGAATAGAAAATGCAAATCATATTGACGTAACCAATGTGCTGGAGTACATTTAGATGTACAAACCCTTATCAAAGAATTCCGTGTTTGCCTAATCTCCCCTCTGTGCATTTATCACTTGAATGCCGAATATTTAAAATATGTAGCGTCGCCTTTTGACGCATGCCTTTACAAACAGAGTAGACCAAGATCAGGGTCTGCTGTGTTTACTTATGAAATTATATAGATGTTTGTCTACACTTTCTGCCAGGACTAAAACAAATGCCGTTTTCATATACAGTAAAACCTCGATTATTCGAATTTTCGTTATAGAAGGATTTAGACCCTTTTAGGCAGGTGGCTGCTTAATGCATGGTGAAAGTCATGCAGAAAGCTCCTAGAGGAGCTTTCTGCATGACTTTCACCATGCATTAAGTTGCCACCTTTCACCATGCATTACGTTGCCACCTGTCTTAAAGATCGATAATAATACGTATTTTAGTGTTCGAATAATCGATGTTTTACTGTACCATTATAACCAGTCAGAAAATGCATATTCAAGATGTTGTTATTCCTTGTGGATATTCCTTAACCCTTCGCTTGCTATTCACGTCAATATACCTACCTGTAAATAGTGAAGACCCAGATGAGACAGCTCCTGCAGGAGCTGTCTCATCAGGGTCTGCACTATTTACAAATTGATTGTGCAACCAGTGCACTCAGTAGCAGTCATTGCACAGCGAAATACTTGTACACAGTGAAGATATATGTAATTATACAACAGGACATGGGTAAAGAAGGAGAAATGTATTTTAAAATTCAGCAAGCGAAGGGTTAAGAAAAAAGGTTCACGATACAGTCAATTTAGTATAAAACAGGTTAACTGTCGAGAGCAGTATGACTGAAAACAATGATGAACCTTGTCTGAGAGCTCCTAAAGGGTCTACACTGTTTGCTAGTGCAGGTACACTGGTTTCCCACATCCAAAGGGCTAACTACAGTAAAACCCCGCTAATGCGACCACTTAATGAATAAACATGTGTGTCTTTATAAGCAGGTGGTCGCTTAATGCAGGACAAGAGTAATGCAGAAAGCTCCATTACTTTTGTCCTGCATTTAGCTACCACCTGCATCTAGCACCCAGAATTATACCTCTTTTAGGTGGTCGTATTAGCGGGGTTTTACTGTATTTTCTAAAGAATATCTCCTTTATATCTCTAGGGCGATTATAGATTAGATATGCAACCTTTATATACAACCCTGTTTCAAACTATTTTCTCCATGTTTCAACCTTTTTGTCAGGTCAAGCGATGTCAAGATTGGATCCATTTCAGAACATCGAGATATACATTATTTCTTTTGATATCTTGATCTAAACCGATCAGATAGTACAACAGACTTGTACATGTACTTGCTGGTTTCAAAAGTTCGACATGCCGAAATTTGAAATGCTTCTAAAAAGAAAAATGCGTGGGCGGGATTAATTAATACTCAAAGCCTATGGTTTTCTCTGTACTTTGCCCTTAATTCCGAGCTGGTTGACTGCAAACAGCTTGGGTCCTATTGAGTCGCCGAGTTACTATGCGTCTCATCAGGATCCAAGCTGTTTGGCAGTCATTCAGATGTTTCCTCAAGCTAGAACGAAGTTAATATGCAGCAAAACGGATATTATGTTTAACGCTTCATCACGGGACAGAAGTTGGACAAAGATGAATCGCCAACCTTAGAATGTTTCATTATCGTCTGCTTCAAACTTATCGTCTGGCAATCATCAAAAAACATCTTTCCGTTATTTTGAAATATTTGATTTAATAAGAAATATCAACGAGAGCGTAGCCCAGTTAGGAATTTGATCAAATACATAGTTGAATATAGTCTGATCTTGATCCTCACTGTGAATGTCTCGAACAGCATTTTAACTGTGAAAATACCTCACACAGCAGGACAGCTTTGGAAATGGCAGAGTTTTGATAAAGGAAGAAACAGGTCGCTATGGTAGAGACCGATCAGAAAGAAGACTTTATTCATTAAAAGGTAATGAATAAACATACCTGTCTTTATAAGCAGATGGTTGCTTAATGCAGGACGAAAGTTATGCAGAAAGCTATAGGAGCTTTCTACGTAACTTTCGACCTGCATTAAGTTACCACCTGCCTCAGGAGAATTTTAGAATTGTGTAGTTTTGAAACCATTGTGATAAATAGAGCATTTGCTCCTATGGAGCAAATGCTCTATTTATCACAATGGTTTCAAAATGTGACTTTTATAGTGGCACCAAAATGCATCACTAGGAGGGAATGTGTTAAGGAACTATCTAGCATTGTTTGTTTTCATGGAACTGGTTCTATCCAAATTAAAGCATTAAAACTGTTCTCTTATTAGATTACAGTAAAACCTCTCTCAACCGGACATTAAAATTATTATCCATGTCGGTGCTTACAGGTAAGCAGGTGGCAGCCTGATGTAGGATGAAATGCATTGTTAATCGGTGTCTCATTTGGATCCAAACTGTTTGCATATATATAATAAATTATGCGGTTGCGTTTTAAAGAATCAACACTATATACTTTACAAATGTAAACATACTTGCCAAATGTTGATGATTAAATTGTATTGTTTGTTTGGACAGAAACGATTTTTATGTGCATCTCAAAAGAGCAGGTTTAAAGCTTACCCAATTAGCACTCTCTCTTTTTTACAGAATATGAAGTATGTTTACAAATATCATTAATAGTTTATTTTCAGAATGAAGTATTTTCACAAATATCAATTATAGTTTATTTCGAGACTTGTTAACTATTTGCGGTAAAGTGATAGACGAAACAGACACACGTAATGGCACTCTTAGACTTGGGATATTTAAATAGATTTGCAAATGGGCCGTGACTTTCTTCATACTCTGACAGTAACATGCTTGAATTGTGGTCTGATGAACATAGTGTCTGACGTGTTTTGATTTATTGCCGATTAAATAATGAAATCGCACATGGAAACAGACAATATTTGCAGTCGACTATATGTTCAACTATTTACTCCATAACTACGCGTTTGCTGCACACCGGGTAGACCCAGATTAGATAGCTCAGTTAAGATGCAGTCTGATCAGGGTCTGTCCTGTTTGCTTATGAAATAATATTGATCTGATTAAACAGCTTCTGGCCAAACTTGCCTGTGTTCACATATCATTATAAAATCATAACATATGATGTCATTGTTTCTTACATGAATATTCATGAAGTTATGGGTTAACATTTTACAAATCAAACACAAGGTTCTTAGCTACATGACCTGTGCTTCTTGAAATTTAATTCAACCCTATATGTCGACTCGTATAGGAGTATATATAGAGGCGTTACGCTATGATTGATAGTTCGGAGTCTAATATGACCCACTCGCACAAAATAGTTTAATTTCATTGCCACAATGAAGGTGGTTGCTGCTGGCAGAATATATGTCATTGCCTATGGTGGCACTATGCAGGTGTTGCCATTTGGATTATTCGCGTTATTATTATTGGCACGATGTGGGTTTTCGCCATTGACACGAAACAAGTTATTTTCATCGGCAAGATGCAATGCGTTACCATTGCCACGGTGCAGTTTATTGTCACTGGCACAATGCAGGGTGATTTTACTGGCGCGATGAAGGTTATTGTCATTGGCACAACACAGCTTATTGACTCTTGCACAATGAATGTAGTTTCCATTGGCACTATGCAAGTTATTGTCAGTGAAAAGACGCAATGTCACGATACAGGTTATTGTTATTGGTACGATGCATGCGAATGCCATTGCCAAGATGCGATTAATTACCATCGACATGATGCAGGTTATTGCTATTGTCACAATGTAGGTTATTGCAATTGACACTATGCAAATTACTATCTATGTCAACATGCTAGATACTACCATTTAACGATGCAGTTTATGCGTTGGCATGATGCAGATTATTGTATGTAGGTTATTGCCCTTATGCCAATGCAGGTTACTACCACATTCACTATGCAAGTTATTGCCATTTACCAGTCCAGGCTATTGCCAACGACACGATGAAGGTTATCATCATTGTCACGATACATGTTATTGTCATAATGCATAATGTTACCATTGACACATTGTAGGTTATTGCAATTGGCACACTGTAGGCTAGTGTTACTGGCACTAAGCAAGTTATTACTATTGACATGATATGCAGGATATTGTCAGTAAATAGCATTACACGTAAAGGACATACTAACATTTGAAAACATAGTGTTCGCAACATCTGAACAAGATCGACAAGGTCTGTGGTAAAATCACAAATATTTTAGCTGCTGCTAAATACACAGATTATACAGATATTCAAGTAAAGTAAAACCTCTCTAAACCGGACGTTAAATTGAGTATAAATGACGGTCTTGGAGACTGGTGCCATCTTAATGCATGGTGAACGTCATAACTTTCACCCTGCATTAAGCATTAAGCCAGCCTAAAAGTATTTAAATGCTTCTCTACTAGAATTCTGTTTTAGGGAGTTTACTGTACATAATTGACAATGCGAATCTACATTGTTTGAAAATTCGAAGGTCATAATCCATTTCTCTAGTGACATCGGTGACGATTGTGTCCTAACAACGGAAATCCTCGTCTAATTCTGTAAAAGACGATCCAAAAGTAAAAGACGACCCAACAGCTATGACGTAATATTTATCGCCGAAGATATCCGATTCAGACCCTGACTAGACACACATACATATGAATATATTTATGGAAGATTCTGTCTGCACTATATTGAACATCTCTGTATTCAGGGAGTGTCTGACAGCTTTGCCCTTTGAATACAGGAAGCGAGTTAGCTTGCATTTGCAAAAAGGGAAAACTCGTATCAGAGGACTCCTCAACAAGACCTCTGATCAGGACCTACACTATTTGTCGATAAAAAATAAAACTTCTTCAGAAAAGTTATTCCTTTTCATACTGAATGGACTCTGCCATTAAATAATAATACACATTTCCGCTTGAATATTTAGCATTCAAAGGTTTCTATTATAGCTCGAGCTATTTAAGGCAGCTAGGTTTATTAATAGGACCTGTCAATAACGCTCAATAAATCTCTCGTTGATCATTTCACCACATGGGAACTTACCCTAATTACCTGAAGTATTCGGACAGACAGTGTAAAATAGTGCAGACCCAGATCAAGCGACTCCTAAATGAACCGTTTGATCGGGGTCTACATAATTTGCTACTATGTCGGTCTTATTTAAACTTACAAATATGGTCCTAAATTGACATAACTTTGGAGACTGGGTGTCCCTATACTGAGGGTAACCGTGGTATGTATCATCATGGCATTGAGTAATTTCAGTCAGTATAAACACGGTGTCCGATTAGGGTCTGAAAAATTTGTTCGCTAATATAAAAAAAAAATACAGGTTATGTTAAACAGTGTAGAATCTAATTAGACGCAATATGACACTGTAGCTGAAATTAGGTTGTTATTTTGGAGCCTATTGCACTCTGTACATATAAGACACTGCACGTGACATTTAAAGGGGATGTCCCTACATTTGACGCGTTTCATTAAAACTTAAAATATACAAAACTCATTTGTTTATATGCTGAAAAGTAGTATATCACATTTTGGAGCCTAAGGCATTCTATAAGTCATATAAAACACTGCAGATGACATAACATTGTCATTTTGGAGCCTATTGCACTCAATACATATAAGACACTGAAGATGGCACAAAATGGTCATTTTGGAGCCTATTGCACTCTATACATATAAGACACAGCAAGTGGCATAAACTTGTTATTTTGGAGCCTAAGGCATTCTGTTCATACAAGACACTGCAGGCGACATACAATTGTCATTTTGGAGCCTATTGCACTCTATACATATAAAACACTGGAGGTGACAAAAGATTGTCATTGTTTAGCTTATTACACGCTATAAATATGCAGGTGGCATAACATGGTCATTTTGGAGCCTATTGCACTATATACATGTAAGACACGTCTTGTCAGTTTTGAGTCTTTTGTTTTCTATAAACATAAAACACTACAACTGGCCTGAGATTGCCCTTTTAGACCATTTTGCAATCTATACAAGTAACTAATTTCATGTTGTGTAATCTTTCTAGGTTTAATTGTAACTCTTCTAACGATGCTTGCATAATAAATTCATGTACAAATAGTGTAGACCCGTATAAGACAGCTCCTAGAGGAGCAGCTGCTGTCTTATATGGGTCTGCACTATTTGTCATTATAAATTAGTTTATAATTGATACAACTTTAGAATGGCCGAGTTAACTAATATTCATAGTGGAGATATTCACATTTTAATATTCAGTATGAGAAGGATTAATTACTTCTGTAGGAAAAACTATATGTTGGACTACACTGTTATTAAATGAATAAAATACAGTTGAGTTTATGGGTTGGAAATAATGCATACCCTTTTCCGTCGTGGTGACAAAGCTGGGTCTTCACTGTGTGTAGTTGTCTTATCAACCATTTCAACTTACCGAGAATAATAAGCTAATACATGTACATGCACAGAGCTACAGATAGAAGTGCGTAGACAAATATTTAAATCGTCATTTCTCCACCAAACCATATACTGTGACTACTCTTTAGAATCGTCTCTTTGAGACAACGATTCTAAAGATTGGCCACAGTATAGGGTTTGTTGGTTGATAAATATAGGAACTATTCTTCAAAAATATTGCATTTATTCGTCTTATCTGGGCCTTTGCACACACTGTCGCATATTTGAATATTTGACCTAATATAATCTATATTGAATGTATCAGCTACATGCCTTACACGATAAGTTAACCCTTGGCTTGCTAATCGCGTCAATATACCTACCTGTAAATAGTGAAGACCCAGATGAGACAGCTCCTGCAGGAGCTGTCTCATCAGGGTCTTCACTATTTACAAATTGATTGTGCAACCAGTGCACTCCACAGCAGTGATTGCACAGCGAAATACTTGTACACAGTGAAGACATATGTAATTATACAACAGGGCATGGGTAAAGAAGGAGATATATATTTTAAAATTCAGCAAGCGAATGGTTAATATGACACAATTCTGATAACATTAAATCAAATGGACATAATAACAAATAGTGTATACTCTGAACAAACTGCTCCCCCAGGAGTAGTTTGATCTGGGTCTGCACTATTTAAATACGTTGTGTTTATCTTTCATAATAAATAGCGTAATTATGGTATGACTGATTTTGAAACTCACTTAACTACGGTGCAGGTTTTAATAACTCAACATAAAAAAATGACACGGCTATAAACTTATACTTGAATAATTACAAAAATACATTTGTCGGTTTTGCAATTTATTTTCGGTAAAGGCAGGCTAAGAATAGTATTTTGTATGTTATGTTGCACTTTAAAGTGGCCCTTTATCTCATGAATATTATCGTAAAAATTAATCATATCATGAATATTACCAGCTGATTTTTATAATGGCATGGGGACATAGGAATGATCGGACATGGCAGAAACTGTAGAATCAGACGCATCATTGCAAACAGTTAAGACCTTGATCAGACAGTTCGCACAGGAGCAGTCTTATCCGGATATTTTCTGTTCGTAAAGGCGTTGAAAGGCGTCTCTATGTATGAAGTAACGAATTGATGAGTAAATCTCGTGTCATACAAGAACGCAGAACAGTAGTAGCTGTCGGTATAACATTGTTCATTATGATCCCTTATTAGACTGATTTGGAGTTGACGTTTTAGAAAATGGTTACTGTAAGTAGATGCTATGCTATATCCAGGCGCAAAAAATATAGCCAGCTGTACTATCATAATCAGGTGCAATGTTATAGACAGCTCAACTATCAAGTCAAGTGCAATAATATACAAATGTATTCAATTGCAATAGTATCGCCAGGTACTGTTAGGCGCAATATTATACATGTAGGCACAATATTATAGTCAGCTACAATAGTATGACCAAGTACAGTGAGGTGCAATCCTATAGACAGAATAGCATAGTCATGTGCAGTATTGTTAAGTTAAATATTATAGGCAGATGCAATATCATAGTCACTTGCAATAATTTGGCCAGATAAGGTTAGATGGAAGTTAGAGGAGCAATATTCTAGTCAGGCACAATATTAAAATAGAACATATAGATATAGAATATACATAGAATCATGCAGATTATCAGAGATATATAACATATGTAGATATAATAGCAGAGATATAGCATAGATATATATAGAATATCACATATATAGCATATATATAGATAGAATGTCAGAGATATAGCATAGATAGAGACATAATATCAGACATATAACATTGATAGAGATACAATATCCGAGACATAGCATAGCTATAAATAGAATACCGAAGATATAGCATAGATATAGATAGAATATCAGATATAACGAACAGATATAGACAGAATATCAGATATATAGAATGTATATAGGCAGAATAGAGATATAGAATATACGAGATAAAAACAGAATATCAGAGATATAGAACATATATAGATAGAATATCAGAGATATAGAATATATATAGATAGAATATTAAAACTTGTTTAGATATAGACAGAATATTAGATATATAGATCAAATATGTAGAATAATAGAGAAATAGAATAGATATAGAAAGACTATTATTGGTGTAGAATATATCAGAGATACATGTTGTTGTAGTATGATATACATATATATGTGCAGAAGGCTATGTTGCCCCCACTCTTTAGAATCGTCTCTTCCGACCCTAACACTGTGTTACCAACATGTTTAGAAGTGTGCCCTCGAGATGATTCTAAAGACAAGTCCCAACATATAGGATATGTTGGATAAATAGCAATTTAAGTAATTAAAATACAGCAGTTATATGTGGTCTTTTAAACACCGTTCCTGGTGTGAAATCAGCTAATGTTATTTAGTTATAACTTCTCTTTAACTCATTTCCTCATATACTGGAGCATTTTGACGCATCTGTAAAAGCATTGTGATCCAGAAAAGTAAATGCTCTACTTATCACAGTGATTTCAAAACTGCTCAATTTTAAAATGTATTTAAAGAGATTGGGTCTAAGAATAGTCTAGGAGGGAATGACTTAACTTAAACCATACCTAAACAAAACATGAAAAAATGTCAGTTTAATTCTTTCTCAGTAAAGATTTGTTTTTAAAGAAACGTCCCAGTTCAGATTGTCCAATAGTTCGGATCCTGTTAAGATTACGCGGCGTTTCGTCTGGATCTAAACTGTTTGCAAGGGTTATCCACACTTTGACTGCTGTATGCTCAATAAAGTTCCCTTTACGAGCAACACTGATATAAAGATATAAAAATGTAACGCTTGTCCGACCCTGGTTTCATATTTTTCCAAACCTCGGTGAATTTAGAATGCTATAAATCAGAAAGTCGTTAGGAAGTTGATTCAGATGAAAGGTCCAAACTGATAAAATTGAACCAAACTAGGCGTAAATAGGGGCGTTATGACCTCACACGCCCTACCACTGTGCTATGGTATTGTATGTATTTTACTTCATACGATGACGTCAGCAAATGGACCAAAGTATAATGCTACATTAAATCGATCATATAAATCATTACACTGCTTTAAAAAGATAATGTCTGCTCAATATTGGATATGGTGCATTTTTATTACTTCCGATTTGATCAAACATTTCAGATACTATTGACCAATTATGTCAAGCAGCTTGGATCCTGCCGAGACGTCGAGCTACTCAAGCATTATAAGAGTTAAATATTTAAAGTTATATTTGTTGAGGTTTTTACGAGTTAAAGTGTTTTAAAAATCTGTAAAAGTTACAAATATGATGACAAGCTTCATAAAAGTGGACAAAAATGTTGGAACATCTGTTAAATGATCGTTGGTAACAGAACAAAACCTTAGTTACAAACATTCCCGATAGCTGAGCTTGAAATTTGACTTTAACCCTTTACCTCACAAATAAGATATTTTACGTCTTTGCAGACACAGTACAAAAGTTGACAATGACAGAAGCTGTAGAATCATATCTATGTTATTTCATAAGCAAACAGACCAGGGTCCATGCTTATAAAACGTTTAGTTGAGTCTGAGTTCGTTCTCAAGTTTTTGATTGGTCAGATTTGAGCCTCTGGCTCAAATCTGACCAATCAAAAGCTTGAGAACTCAAATCTGACCAATCAAAAGCTTGAGAACGAAACTCAGAGTCTACTAAAAGCTTTATAAGAATGGACCCAGACCCTGGCCAGACGGCTCCTACGGGAGAAGGTCTTCTCTGTCTTCTCTGTTTGCATAGGCGTAAAAAGTCGTTTAAAATTTATGGAGTAAATAGGTTACAAAGCATTTGTATCACTTAACCATATCCCTGATAAAGGTTCTTGTGGAGCACTTGCAATTAAATATGGCCTAGGACAAATGGCTCCTGTAGAATTCGACTGATCAGAGTCTGTTCTGTTTGCTTATAGAATAGTATTCTTCAGTTTTTGCCATGGCCAAAAGTTCCGATGTGTGGTATTTAATTCAGCACGAAAGAAATGCAAAACAGTTTCTGTATTTCTTTCGTTCTACATTGCTAGCAGCACGCTGCTGGTACTTCTTCTAGGGAACGTCAAATTCAGCCCATAACCATATTCTTACTTACCAAGAGTATAGACATTCAGATTGGAATTGGTATATACGAAAGCAAGTTTATCCTAATAGTCCTTCCAAGGAGCAAGAATGTGGTTGATAAGATATATAGAAACATTCTGCACAAACATGTATATTTAGCCTATATTTCACCCTTTACCGCATAAATACGCCTTTAACGCCTTTGCAAAGTAGAGTAGACCCAGATCAGACGAACCATAATTAGAGGAGCCGTCTGATCAGAATCTGCTCTGTTTGTTTATGAAGTTATATCGAAGTGATGATGCAGTTTCTCTCATGGCCAAACTTTCCTTTGTCCATGGGCAATTATAAAACTAATTAATATGTCATGATTATGTTTTTCTTATTCATGGAATAAAGCATTATGTTCGCTTTTACAACAATTTCTTGTTTAGTTTCTATAGCAATTGAAGACATAACAGTAAATACTTGACTGTACTTTTCGGTTTGTCCCTTTTGCAATTCTTACATTTCTAGTAAAACCCCTCTATAACGGCCACTAAATCGTATTAATTAGTTGGTATTTATGGCAGGTGGCTGCTTTAAGCAAGGTGAAAGTAAAACAGAACGCCCTTATAGGAGCGTTCCGTTTCACTTTCACATTGCTTGAAGCAGCCACCTGCGTTTAACACAGAATACTTGATGCAATTTAGTGACCGTTATAGAGAGGTTTTAATGTGTTTTGTTTGTGTTGGTATTGCTGACATTCTGTTGTTGTAGTTGCTAACGTGGTGCAAATACTGTTTGTAACATTGCTACTTTTTCTGGATTTATTACTGTTGCTGTAGTAGATGCGGTAATTATAGTCGGTGTTTCTCTGTTTTAATGTTAAAGCCGTTACTGTATCGACGGATGTTGGTTATATTATTTCTATTTCGGTTACTGTTATTGTAACCGTAAACTGTTGCTGCTACTTGTGTTATTATCGTTTTGCTGTTATCATAATTGCCCCAAGTAGGAGCAGTTTGATCAGAGTCTACACAATCTCCTATTATGTGACTTATTGTCAGCTCAATTTATAGTTATCAAAACAGTGCCAAATTGACTTTCGTTACAGAGCAACCGGTAAATGTGCATACCAGTATACTATAAAATCGTCATTTCTCCACCAAACCCTATACTGTGACCATTCTTTAGAATTGTCCCGAAGAGACGATTCTAAAGAGTGGTCACAACATAGGGTTTGTTGGAGATTTAAAGAAGTTCTAATTGAAAAGTTTGTAATTTACGCATCTTATCTAGACTTCTATTATTCAGCTTTAAAAAGTCAATAGAAAGAAAAGTTTCAGTGTCTGACTATTTAGGTAACTAGGGCATACTTGTTGTCGCTTCTTTCGGTCGGTCTAGCTTTTACGTCCGAAAACACAAACACCGCGTATATAAGGCTCTTTGCAGTAAACACAATCTGATGATATGTAAATGGTCTCTTTAGGACTGTGTGTCAGTCGATACATTAATTGATAGTGTACGGGTTTATGATGTATCATTTTACCCCGGTGTAAGAATTTAGATTAGATATATATTATACTATTTAAGATATTAGGAAAGACAAACAGCTACAGTAAAAGGGTCTTGTAAATTGTTTTAAATAATTATATAAAAACTGTATATATATATATATATATATAACACTTGAACCTTAGCCTTCTATAGACCATTTTGCAATAGTCTAAAAAAACATAAACAAAGTGTCCGTTTGTACCATAGCTACGAATTTTACGCCTTTGCAAGCGGAGTAGACCAAGATCAGACGGCTCCGGTAGAAACCATTTTATCAGAGTCTGTGTGGCCTATTACGGAATTTTTACCATAGCCAAAACATAAATATTCATCTGAAGCTAATGAATATTCATAGTACATTATTTCTATGTGAATATTCATGGAGTGAACGGTTAACCCTTTCGCTGCCAAACTCTGTCGTCTGCTAACTTTGTCGTCTGCTACAAATTTTCATTCTTTTGATTGTCCTCATTTTTGTTTCAAAAACATAGTAACAGTAACAAACCGTTTGGATCCTGATGAGACGCCGAGTTACTCGGCGTCTCATCTGGATCCAAACTGTTTGCATAGGTAATCACAGATCCGGTATTGGCAGCGAAAGGGTTAAAGTGCCAAAACGGCTTGGTATGCGGATTTCAGGAACTCAACCATAATGCATCAAGAATAATTTTAAAATCGGACTGCAAAAGAGGAACACAAACGGATAGGTGTAAATGTACACCAACGAATAGTGTAAGCTAGGAGGCAAGTGCATGGGCACAAGAATATGCGCCAACCCTTTCCCTGTTTAATATTCATGTTAGAAATAATGACACCATGGACATTTATTAGCTGAATTTCTGTACTGGTATATGTACACATGATATTTTCGCTGAGGCAGAAACTGCAGAATCAGATCTATAAAGTAATAATAACGAACGTAAAACATTTATTTTATATTTTATATTTCTGTGGTGAACCTTATCGGAGAGAGGATTCTAATGAGTAGCAGCAAAATACAGTAAATCCTCTCTATAACGGCCACTAAATTACAGTAAAGCCTCTCTATAACGGCCACTTAATTACAGTAGAACCTCTCTATAACGGCCACTAAATTACATCAAGTATTTTGTGGTAAAGGCAGGTGTTGCTTAAAGCAAGATGAAAGTAAAACAGAACGCTCCTATAGGAGCGTTCTGTTTTACTTTCACCTTGCTTTAAGCAACACCTGTCCTAATATACCAACTAATTAACATAATTTAGTGGCCGTTATAGAGAGGTTTTACTGTATATGGATTGGCAGAAAATTTGATTTATCTGTACGCATCTTATTTAGATCAATGTAAACCAAAAACATTTTAAGATATATTGAAATATCATTTATTTTCCTGAAAGATGGACATATAATCCCACGAATAAATGTTAAACAATGTCAAACTTTGTAAACCAAAACAATAGATGTAAACAGGTGGCAAATGCGTACACCTTTGAATAAATGTAAGACAGCTAGTAACCTTTATAAACCCACAAGTCATTTTACGATAGACGGAAGTTCTATACATTAACGATTATATGCAAGGCAGACGATAACTTGATACAACAAAGATAACACGTTTAAACGTTTCTTCAATTGTCGTAAATATGTATTTGAAATGCTACGAATGTGGGATATATAAAATTATACTTCATGCATGTGACGTTATTGTACCGGTATACACAATTGAATATGTATATCAGATCTACATACCTACATAGTCAATTTAAACTATATGGAAGAGGTGGTTCACAAAAGTGGTCACACTACAGTAAAACTCCCCTAAACCGGAATTCTAGTAGAGAAGAATTTGGATACTTTTAGGCAGGTGGCTGCTTAATGCTGGGTGAAAGTCATGCAGAAATCTCCTAGAGGAGCTTTCTGCATGAATATTACCCCGAACTAGCTGCCACCTGTCTCCAAGACCGATATTTATACTAAAGTGAACGTCCGTTTAGAGAGGGTTTACTGTATAGGATTTCATTAGATCGTCTGGAAGAGACCATTCCAAAGAGTGGTCATTAAGAGTCACAACATAAGGTTTGGTACTTGGAATGTGCCCCTATCTATGACTCTGTCATATCTTTATATGTTCTAGCTCGATGAAGCAGACTGATGTTTACAGTTGATGTCAATACTCATGTTTTACACAAATAATACCTAAAGACAGACATTTGCAAGGATATAACGACCTCGGTCAGGCGCAAAGTAAAACGGATTGTTATAAGATATAAACACAACAATTACCAGGTTATTATGCAGACGGAATAACACAAGGATATAATCAAAGCAGACAATACCGTGGGACTTCTCCGACGCGACTACTTAATTAATAAACATGACTGATTTTAAAAGCCGCAACATAATATAGGCCAGCAGAAAGCTTCAACAGGAGCACCGTTGCAGAGCTCCAGATACAGAGCGTAAAATAAATAGAGAATAATAGGTTAGTGCCGTAGATGGGACGCTTTATCCGACGAGGGGAGAAAACGTTGAGGCGAGGCTTGCCGAGCCTCAACTGTTTTCTCTCCGAGTCGGATAAAGGCGTCCCATCTACGACACTAACCTATTATTCGATTTATCCAGTCAATATAGTTAAATGTCTTTTTTATAGACTCATAACACTCTTGAAATAATTTAAATTGAAAATGCAGTTTTTCGATCAACGGATCCCTCCCTTTTCACTTCCATTTAGACGTAAACAGATCTAATGAGCTACCGCAGAGGAATATAGTTTCGATACTTGTATTACTAGAAGGGAAACGTGGTTGAATTTGAAAAATAAGATGATTTGAATCGAGGGTCGATAAGTTATTTAAAACAGACATGATCTATATTCTTTGGTCAAATTCGAGTTACGTAGTCTCGGTTTCTATTTTTAGATTCTACCTAACGTCACTCAGAAATCGATGGAACTGAACAGGCTATATTTAGGTTTATGACTATCACCGCCCCTGTAAGAGTTTATCAATCAAATAATCATGAGAGTGAAAAGAAAACATTTACTATTTATCTGTCAATCTTTGCTTCCAGGTTTGATTTTATCAAAAACGGGTTTTACCAGCGGTGGATTAAATTAATAAAAGTGATAAATCAACATCATTTTGTATGTGGCCTCAGTGGCGTAATCGGTAAAGGCGACGTCTCTAGAGAGATTAGAATTAGTTTTTGTAGGATCAGGCGCGGGTTCGAATCCAGCTGTAGCCAATTATTTTTATTTTTTTCTCATTTGAATAATTCTTCTGGTGACCAAATAGATCTGTTAGATCTATTCCATCAACATGTTTATGAATGTTTACAGAAAACTAAAATAGTTCCATGGTTATAGTATCATTACGCTTATCTACTAACCTAATAAACCTTCCACTACCGGAAGTAACCAAATAAACCTAAGTTTATTTGCACCCCCTTTATTATGTCACTAGAGAAGCCTGGTGACTGGATAAAACATGTTCGAGAACAACTCCTTTATTTCTCCACCAAACACTATGTTGTGACCAATCTTCAGAATCGTCGCTCTTCGAGACGATTCTAAAGAGTGCTCACTACATAGGGTTTGGTGGAGAAATGACCATTTTAGTATTTGAGTAGGCACATTGATCTGTTGCTCTGCCATTGCCGTTTTCAACACTATGAAACAATATGTGAATACCTTTGTAAATACAGTAAATCCTCTCTATAACGGCCACTAAATTACATCAAGTATTTTGTATTAAAGGCAGGTGGCTGCTTAAAGCAAGGTGAAAGTAAACAGAACGCTCCTATAGGAGCGTTCTGTTTTACTTCCACCTTGCTTTAAGCAGCCACCTGTCATAAATACCAACTAATAAACACAATTTAGTGGACGTTATAGAGAGGTTTTACTGTACTTTGGATATGGTTGAGACATTTTTTGCCTATCCAAACTGTTGAAAACTCTGACAATGTGTTATGAAAAGGAATGCACTTTCAAAGTTGAAACAGACGACAGGTTTTGCAAACGAAGTTTGTTTAGTGTTTTGTCTCGAGCGTTTAGTCTCCTCAGTTGTAACTGTATACAAAGTAATCTATTAACTCTTGTCACTCGAAGTAATTGTCGTCTGCAAAATAGTATCGTCTGCTTCAACTTTACAGTGAACATTGCTCATAGTTCCCTTCAAGGCTGCGATCAGAGTGCCAACTGATCTGGATTCCAATGAGGCGCCGAGTTACTCAACGTTTCGTCCGGATTCAAACTGGTTGCAAAGGTCAACAAAAATTGGTCCATGGTGTCCGAATGTCTTAAACCTTAGAACGCCGAATTTTCAAATGGACTATTCCAAAATTCAAACAGGCCAGGTTTATGGTGAATATTTAAGAACTTTTCTGAAGAAAAATGTAACATGACAAACAGTGCAGACAGTGATGAGAGGGCTCCTCTAGGAGCCATCTCATCTGGGCATACACTGTTTGTAAAGAATATTGGTGACTCGTGACCCGCAATGTAAAGGTTAACCCTTTCGCTGCCAATGCCGGATATGTGGTTACCTATGCAAACAGCTTGGATCCAGATGAGACGCCGAGTAACTCGGCGTCTCATCAGAATCCAAACTGTTTGTTATTGTTACTATGTTTTTGAAACAAAAATGAAGAAAATCAAAAGAATGAAAATTTGTAGCAGACGACAAAGTTAGCAGACGACAGAGTTTGGCAGCGAAAGGGTTAATCTCTAATTCGTGGTTGACTTTGCGGGTAATTTAGTTCAGATGAGACGTCGAGTATTTCAACGTCCCACCCGGAATTAAAAATAAATCGCAATCTTCATGATTTTTGTGAAATATTCATGAAATATCTAGTTTGAAAACTGAAGCAGACGACAATATATTTTGCAGGCGACAATTGTTTAGAGTAAATAATAAATGCATGTACATGTAAAAGTGCACATACCTGTCACGTTCTTCCAAGTCGAAGTGGTTGAGTTTGACACCTGATGCTTGGCCTGTGAAATTTTCTTCGGCGATCTAGTTTATTGTAAAAATATGATAACCTTTCACACAGGTCTCTTTAACCAGCTGCCTAATTAGAATGATTGATTACATGTACGCACAACCAAAAACGTTAACACGAAACCCCTGTCAGCTGTCGCCTGTTACAAGCTTTATCTATGAAGTAAGTTTACCTCACATGTCGTGGTTTTATTTCACTCAATCTATATATCCAGCGTGCACTTTTTCGACACTTGCCTCCTTCATAATGTACGTAAATCTTAATCCGTTTAAGAATTTCTATTTACAGGTATATGTAGTCTGAGGTATGGTATCAAACTGCGATTTTGAAAGCGGGCATACCACAAATTCCGGAAACTGCGATTTATAATAAAGTACATAAAAAGCTAAAACGGTCGGTTTCGTTCGACTGTATTTTGTAAATACTGCACTAATATAGCGTGAAGTAGCCCTGTGTCTGAGCTAGACACGCGCTGGTAAGCTCCACTCTATATTTCACCGCTCTTCTCACAGACGATTGGGCGAGACTTCAGTGAAAGGTGTAGCCCCAAAATCATTTCACATGATTGAATAAATATTTCGTCTGATTTTTAATAAAATAATTTTCTATTTTTAAAACGGTACACCTATAAATGCAATCACGTATGGGTTTAGCATGTATTTCATTCCATTGGCATGAAATGACAAATTTCTATTTAAAAATGGTTACATGTATTTGAATGATAAATTATACAATACGCAGTAAAGTGTCTTAACCCTTCGCTTGCTATTTACGTCAATATACATACCTGTAAATAGTGAAGACCCAGATGAGACAGCCCCTGCAGGAGCTGTCTCATCAGGGTCTGCACTATTTACAAGTTGATTGTGCAACCAGTACACCCCACAGCAGTGATTGCACAGCGAAATACTTGTACACAGTGAAGATATATGTAATTCTGCAACATGGCATGGGTAAAGAAAGAGACATGCATTTTAAAATTCAGCAAGCGAAGGGTTAATTGAAGCACTTCAAAAGAAGGTCTGATTGTCCTTGACCCTTTACCTCGTGAATATTCATGTAAGAAATATGATATTATCATGAATATTCATTATAATAATTATTTTTTGAATAATCGCCCATGACTACAGAAACTTTTGGTCATGGCAGGCATTTCATTTACAAACTGAGCAAATCCTGATCAGACGGCTCATACATGAGATGCCGAGTTACTCGGCTTCTCATCTGGATCCTAACTGTTTGCATAGGTAAATGTAATTAAAGATGCGACATTTATACGAAAGAGTTACTTGACACTAGCACTTACTGTCGTCTGCAAAGTGTGTCGTCTGTTGCAAATTTTATTATTGATATTTTCTTTTTTTGTATCGGACAGTAAAGGACAAAATGTTAACAATTAACCTACAGTCGCTTTCTGTATTACTTTGGTTTTGCATTAAGCAACCATCTGATCTTATGTTTATTCACTAACACATTACCACATTGGCTACTTTAGACCCATTCTCTCATAGACTATTTTAGACCCAACCTCTTTGAATAAATCCGCTGAAACGAATCATTTAATAGAAAAATAACATTTTAGAATTGTATAGTTTTGAAACATTTCTGATAAATAGAACATTTACTGCTATAGAGCAAATGCTCTATTTATCACAATGGTTTCAAAAAGTGACTTTTACAGAGGTGTCAAAAGGTGTTAATATGAGGGAATGGAATAACCTTTGTGCTGCTGTGGAACAAAATGTCGGCTCACTCAAATTTGGATTTTGTTCAATCGACTGTTTACGATTCGATCACGAACTTTAAGAAGCTATTGATCAAGTGTTTATGGCAAAAGCTTTTGAGAAGCTTTTGATCAAGTGTCAAACAGTTTAGATCCTGATGAGACACCGAGTCACTAATGTCCTTGTAGACAATGTAAACCCAGATGAGAGGGCTCCTAGAGGAGACCTCTCACCAAGGTCTGCACTGTTTGTCGTGTTACAATTTTCCTTTAGATATTCACAGTAAGTTTGACCTGTTTTAATATTGGAATAATCCATCAGAAACTTTAGCATTGTAAGGGCTAAGGGTGTGTCATAGTGAAGGTTTGCTGTATCTAGATTGTTTGTGCCTTATTGATTTTGGTGTAAAATATTCTCACCATGTCGTTATAACTTTCTGGCTATGAGACCCATTTGATGAAGGCCTTACTCAGTGTCGTCTGCAAAAATTGTCGTCTGCTTCAGTTTTCGTTATTGGATTTTCTTCTCTCTTTTTGATTCGAAACAAATCATCACAGTACCCTAACAGTTTGGATCCTGATGATGCACAGAACAACTCGGGTATCAGATGGATACAAACTGTTTATCAAAGTAAGCACGTGATTCACCACAGGCAGTGAAAGAGTCCTGCTAAAATGACACCGATCTGGATCCAGATTCAACAAGGATTACTCATCCGAATTTAAGCTGTTTGAATCTAGGTTTCTAATTTCTATATAGCAAAGCAGACAAGTGCTGCAGACGGGGCTGAGCAGACGGCATGTTGTAGGGTTAGTTTAGGGACACTTACATAAGGTAATCAGTCATTAAGCAATTATGTCATTTTGTGATGAGATAATCAAAATCAGCGAGAAAAGAGGTTAGATATATTATTGAAACCCTATATTCTCTCTGAATGCTGAATACTGAAAGTGGACTGGTCCGTCATTGTTTAACAATGTGAATCATTCAATATGAATGGGTATAATTTGTGAAAATGTTTCCTAACGGCAAACAGTGCAGACCCAGACCAGATGACTCCTCTAGAAAACCTCTAATCTGGGTCTACACTCTTTGAAATGCCTCTTCACTCGTTTCCAACATTGGAAAAGATGCACACGTAGTTGACATACACACTATTATGTTGCAGTGGGGGGGGGGGGGGAGGGGGGGAGTCAGAAAAACTGCTGCAAACAGTATATACCTAGACAGGCATACTTTTTATTTTATGGATAGTTTGCAAATTCAACAATTAGGCAATGAGTTGGCAAGAAGCAATCAGTGCATACCTTGCTCAGATGACTCACACTTGCGCCATGTGAGTTGGGTTTACACTGTTTATCTTTGATTTTGGTTCTCCAACCATAAATGTGCTGTCGATACGATAATTATATCAGGTATACTGCCATTGCCAGTAAGTCAGAGACCCGACATTGATATTTGCAGTACCCCATCATTGTCGTTTTCACTGAGCCAATGCCCCTACATTGTCATTGTCACTTAGTTAATGCCCCATACACTGCCATTGTCACTGAGCCAATGCCCCTACATTGTCATTGTCACTTAGTTAATGCCCCATACACTGCCATTGTCACTTAGTTAATGCCCCTACATTGTCATTGTCACATAGTTATGCCCCTACAGTGCCATTGTCATTTAGTTAATGCCCCTACATTGCCATTGTCACATAGTTATGCCCCTACATTGTCATTGTCACATAGTTAATGCCCCTACAGTGTCATTGTCATTTAGTTGATGTCACTTAGTTAATGCCCCTACACTGCCATTGTCACTTAGTTAATGTCCCTACATTGTCATTGTCACATAGTTATGCCCCTACAGTGGCATTGTCATTTAGTTAATGCCCCTACAGTGGCATTGTCATTTAGTTAATGCCCCTACATTGTCATTGTCACTTAGTTAATGTCACTTAGTTAATGCCCCTACACTGCCATTGTCACTTAGTTAATGTCCCTACATTGTCATTGTCACATAGTTATGCCCCTACAGTGTCATTGTCATTTAGTTAATGCCCCTACACTGCCATTGTCACTTAGTTAATGCCCCTTCACTGCCATTGTCACATAGTTAATGCCCCTACATTGTCATTGTCACTTAGTTAATGCCCCTACATTGTCATTGTCACTTAGTTAATGCCCCTACATTGCCATTGTCATTTAGTTAATGCCCCTACATTGCCATTGTCACTTAGTTAATGCCCCTACATTGTCATTGGCACTTAGTTAATGCCCCTACATTGCCATTGGCACTTAGTTAATGCCCCAACACAACATTGTCGTTTTCACTGAGCCAATGCCCCTACACTACCATTGTCACTTAGTTAATGCCTCTACACTACCATTGCCACTTAGTTAATGCCCCTACACTACCATTGCCACTTAGTTAATGCCCCTACACTACCATTGCCACTTAGTTAATGCCTCTACATTGTCATTGTCACTTAGTTAATGCCCCTACACTACCATTGTCACTTAGTTAATGCCTCTACACTACCATTGCCACTTAGTTAATGCCCCTACACTACCATTGTCACTTAGTTAATGCCCCTACACTACCATTGCCACTTAGTTAATGCCTCTACATTGTCATTGTCACTTAGTTAATGCCCCTTCACTGCCATTGTCACTTAGTTAATGCCTCTACATTGTCATTGTCACTTAGTTAATGCCCCTTCACTGCCATTGTCACTTAGTTAATGCCTCTACATTGTCATTGTCACTTAGTTAATGCCTCTACATTGTCATTGTCACTTAGTTAATGCCTCTACATTGTCATTGTCACTTAGTTAATGCCTCTACATTGTCATTGTCACTTAGTTAATGCCTCTACATTGTCATTGTCACTTAGTTAATGCCCCTTCACTGCCATTGTCACTTAGTTAATGCCTCTACATTGTCATTGTCACTTAGTTAATGCCTCTACATTGTCATTGTCACTTAGTTAATGCCCCTTCACTGCCATTGTCACTTAGTTAATGCATCTACATTGGCATTGTCACTTAGTTAATGCCTCTACATTGTCATTGTCACTTAGTTAATGCCTCTACATTGTCATTGTCACTTAGTTAATGCCCCAGCACTGCCATTGTCACTTAGTTAATGCCCCAGCACTGTCATTGTCACTTAGTTAATGCCTCTACATTGTCATTGTCACTTAGTTAATGCCTCTACATTGTCATTGTCACTTAGTTAATGCCCCTACACTGTCATTATCACTTAGTTATTGCCTCTACATTGTCATTGTCACTTAGTTAATGCCCCTGTATTGTCATTGTCACTGAGTCAATGCCCCTACATTGTCATTGTCACTTAGTTAATGCCCCTACATTGTCACTGTCACTTAGTTAATGCCCCTACACTGCCATTGGCACTTAGTTAATGCCTCTACATTGTCATTGTCACTTAGTCATACTGTCATTTTCATTCAGTCAATGCCCCCACGCTGCCATCTTCTCCCTCTTAGTCAGCGCCCTTGCATTGTCATTTCCACTGAATAAATGTCTCTTCACTGTCACATGCACTAAGTCAGTACTTCTGTGCTGCCAGTTTCACTTAGTTGATGTCCCCACACTGCCACTTTCACTAACCATTGCCCCTTCACTGCTATTTTCATTTAGTTAATGCCCCTCACTGCAAATATCACTTAGTTAATGCCCCAAATACACGGCCATTGGCACTAAGCCAATGCCCCTACACTGCCATTTTCACTAAATCAATGTCCCTGCACCGCCATTTTACTAGGTTAATACTCCAGATTGCCATTTTCATTTAGTCAATGTACTTACGCTGCCACCTTCACTAAATCAATGCCCAATCATTGCCATTTTTCACTAAGTTAATGCAACTACGGTTGCAGGAGAGCGCTTTCCCAAATTGTAAATGAATTGTAGCTTTGTTTGATGTTTTGGTACTTTGTATGAGATTGTTTCAATCGAGGGTCTCAAGGAAGATTAGTATTTACCCTCGTTAAATGAAGTCTTTTATTCAATTTTTATTTATTCACAGACTGTCAGTTTTACTTCCAGTCAATGTTCCTACAATGCCACTTTCACTAGGTCATTTTCACTAATTGTCTCATTTCATTTAGCGAATGTCACTACACTGCAATGTTCACCCAATATCCCTACACTGCCAATTTCACTAGGTCATTTTCACTAATTGTCTCATTTCATTTAGTGAATGTCACTACACTGCAATGTTCACCCAATCATTGTCCCTACACTGCCAATTTCACTTAGCCAATGTCCCCATTCTGCTACTTTTACTTGGTCAATGTCCCTTTATTGTCATTGTTCACTAAATCAGTGACCTACACTGCCATCTGCACCTAGTCAATGTCCTTACACTACCATTTTAATTGCTGAGAAACTTTGTCGTTAGAAAATATCCTCAACTTCAGCAGTCAGTTGATTTATCTTGCAATTCTTTTAAACAACACGGTCAGGGTATCAAATATAGTTTGGATCCTGTTCAGACGCCGAATTACTCGTCGTCTCATCTGGATCCATACTGTGTCCATAGATAATCACTCACCCACCCAGGGTGATAACGTAGATAACCAAAGGAACATGATTATGTCAAAAAGGATGGTTTAATTGTATTAATATAATTATGTGCATCCACGTGTCAATATTGTTCATTTGTAAGACTTTAGAGTAAATCTGATCAAATGCGTCACGCGAGTTTGACATACAAAATTTCTATCTTTATTTTATTAGCAAAATTCAAATGAACACAACTGTAAATCCGTCTCTAAAGCCGTAACCCCATTAACAAACTCATCTAACTAGTTTAAGTCTTTCATACTGGACGACAGGGTTGACTCCATAGTTGATGGGATATTCCACTCTGTAAAGTTAGCGTAGAAACGGTTAATAAATGTTCAGGTACGGCATGGTTACTATTAATGAATTACAATTAGGTGTTTTAAATAATTACAGAAACTATAGAATCAGATCTATATCGTTTAAAAAGTGAAACCAAAGCAGATCATGGTCAGATAGTTCCTACCTGAGCTGTCTAATCTAGGTCTACTGTTGAAAACAGTCACTTCAGATAAACGATTGATGTGGATATAAAGATTGTTCACTCTAAAAGTCAGAAAGGTGTCGTACCGACACTAAAACAGATGACATTTATTTATATCTCTTGTTTTTAGATTATATTTCATAAAACATTTCACATTTCATTGTCAAATATATACAGTGTACCATATTGTTAGAAAAAACACCATCAGTTTAGTTCAGTGACATTGTATCAACGTTTTGGATCGTTGTCATTTGGGTGAACATCGTGTGTTTTGTTGATGTATTTTTGCTCGTGTTTGTAAAAAGATCCCCGGTGACAATATATTATACAATGTATGACATCTGTGATTAATGAATATTCGTGCATATTCATTTTTACCGTCAACCAAAGTGCGTGGTAACACACATTATCTAACACGGTTACCAGTGGCAACCGTTCTCCCGCTAACCTTCACCTGGCACGTGTTTGCAAACAGCTTGGGTCATGATAAAACGCCGAGCAACTCGGCTTGTCATCAGGATCCAATATGTTTTACACTCGGTCAAAAGTTCCCAACAGCTTGACTGATTCGCAGGTAGTCAAAATTGCATGAGATCCAATATGAGCAAGCATTACTTTTCACAGCGGAGTAATAGTTAGCCCTTGTGTATTCATGGACAAACTACAGTAAAATCTCTCTATAACGGCAACTAAATTACATCAAGTATTTTGTGTTAAAGGCAGGTGGATGCTTAAAGCAAGGTGGAAGTAAAACAGAACGCTCCTATAGGAGCGTTCTGTTTTACTTTCACATTGCTTTAAGCGGCCACCTGCCCTAAATACAAAATAATTAGAATAATTTAGTGGCCGTTATAGAGAGGTTTAACTGTAGTTATAACCAAACATCGAAAGTGAACAAATGTATCCATTTTAGAAAGTAAAGAAACTTTTTTCAAATTCCATTAGCAAACAGAGCAGATCCTGATCAGACGGCTTCTACAGTCTCATCTGGGTCTACTCTATTTGAAGATGCGTGAAAAGTGAAAACATGTTTATATGAGGGAAAAGGTTAACTCTTTTGCTGCCAATTTTTGTCGTCTGCAAACTTTGTCGTCTTTTAATTTCTTTATTTTTCTTTATTTTTGTTAAAAACTGTCACAGTAACACACAATATGGATCCTGAAGAGACGCCGAGCTACTCTGTGTCTCATCTGGATCTGAATAAATTGTTTGCATAGATAATCACAGATGCGACATTGGCAGCGAGAGTTAACCCGTTCCCTCTTATTGACGCCCTCTGACCCAGTCCATCCTTTAGACGCTTTGTAACGCCGGTCACATTTTGAAACCATTCTGATAAATATCATAATGGTGTCAACACTACGAAATTCTATTTTGTTCCCCCTTTTCCTAGTAAATGCTGCTTTTAAGTAAATTTATTCAAAGAGTATCGGTCCTAAACTAGCATAATATTATGAGGGAATCGGTTAATCTCTGATCTGAAGCAATCCTAACTTATACAGTACCCGCTTGGTTCAAGCTCTAGAAATACCACTATCGAGTGTCAAGGCTTGGGACCTGGTGTTACTCAACCTCTTGCATTTTGACGCCTTTGCAAATAGAGTAGACTCAGATCAGACGGCTCTTAGAGAAGCAATCTAATAAGGGTAGAACCTGAATATTCATCAGGTCAATGGGCATACAATTGTCATTCAGATTGCACTTTTCAAGGTACGACTATGTCTAAACAATGGTATATATAGTAAAAGCCCCATATTCTATATCAAAGAAAACGGGGTATCGACATAAACGTAAGTTAAATTGCAAGATATCATAGTTTAACCCTGTGCCTTCTATAAATGTTTATAAGGTCTTTGCAAACAGAGTAGACTTAGATCAGGCGGCTCCTATAGGAGCCGTCTGGTCAGGGTCTGTCCAGTTTGCGTACGAAATTAAACTAGTTCTGACTCTATAATGTCTAGTATTACCGAAAGCCTTGTGCATATAAGTATGTGATCATGATGTCACTATTTCTTAAGAAGACACGGAAAGGAATTTTCATGCATTTGCAAAATTGACCCCAGAACAGACTATGGACAGACGGCTCCTACAGGAACCGCCTGATCTGGGTATACCCTGTCTGCAAAAGTGGAAACATATATACAACTATATGCGGTAAAGGATTACATTGTAATATACTTGGAGGAAATTGTCTGTTTCATATCAACATCAAATCTCTGTGACAAGAAGATTCTAGAGGACTCGAGTAGGATGAGATCGATATCAGACAATTTATCTCACAATAATCCGATAGAAATCGCAATTCCACTAGAAAATATGCTACATGAGCCACTGGAGAATTCTCACGAACACTCAAAATCTACAAATTCTGTCTAAGCATGCCTGGTGTTGTAAA
This sequence comes from Azorinus chamasolen, assembly GCA_963576725.1. NCBI lineage: Eukaryota > Metazoa > Mollusca > Bivalvia > Cardiida > Solecurtidae > Azorinus > Azorinus chamasolen. Next base: position 88,155,402 of record OY755242.1, read on the forward strand.
AAGAGACTGTAAATTAATATCGACCATCCATAAAATGCAAGACAGAATTGAGAAAACATACATCTAACACTGTGTCCCCAACAGGCATAGACTTTTAGCATGCTTCGCCATATTATGCTGGTTTTGATTTGTCATATTTTGAGGATTTGTTATACATATAGTAAAACCTCTCTATAACGGCCACTAATATAAATCAAATAGTTTGTGTTAAAGGCAGGTGGCTGCTTAAAGCAAGGTGAAAGTAAAACAGAACGCTTCTACAGGAGCTTTCTGTTTTACTTACACCTTGTTTTAAGCAGCCACCTGCCCTAAATACCAACTAATTAACACACTTTTAGTGGCCGTTATAGAGAGGTTTTACTGTAGTTCTAAGTAACTAGTATTTCATTTGAAAAGATGGCTGTTGGAATAGCGTACATGTAAGTATCTTAGTGTTACTTAGTGTCAATAGTAAGACGCATAACATGAAAGTAACTGTGATAGTCTCTTATCATTCGAAATGAATGCCATCGTACACTTTACATTGATTATAATTTGATGCATTTACTGTCATAAGAAGACATTTAAATAAATAATACATATATTGTGCGTCTTGGGCCCGTCTAAGTAAAGATCGCACAACCAAAAGTATGGTGAATCCTTAATAAAGAAAATCGCTATTACTATGACAACCTTAACACTACCAACGCTGAATTTTTAAATTGACTATTCCAAAATTTAAACAGGTCAACCTTACCCTAAATAATTAGGGATGCTATTTTTTAAAGAAAGGTTTAACTCGACAAAGAGTGTTGTCCCCGATGAGAGAGTTCCTCTAGGAGTCCTCTCATAAGGGTCTACACTGATTGCAAAGGATATCAGTGACCTGTTTCCTGCACTGGAAGGGTTACATGTAACTCCATTGTGCAACAATTAAAAGCTCTGAATGACTTCTCGTAACCAAACTAGAAATACAGTAGAACCCCTCTAATGCGACCACTTAATGAATATACATGGGCGTCTTTTTAAGCAGGTGGTTTCTTAATGCAGGACAAAAGTAATGCAGAAAGCTCCTCTAGGAGCTTTCTGCATTACTTCTGTCCTGCATTAAGCTACCACCTGCATCTAGCACCAAGAATTATACCTATTTTAGGTGGTCGCATTAGCGGGGTTTTACTGTAATTTATATTGTTCCTATCGCCAACCAGAATATTTAACCCTTTCCTCCATAAATACGCCTTTCTACGCCTCTGTAATAGTCACTTCTTGAAATCATTGTGATAAATAGAGCATTTGCTCCTATAGGAATTAATGGGGACCTGTCAGGAACACCTTTGAGATAACAAGTAAGGGTTATGGTTAAACCACAATATCCGGGTCTCACAGCAGACATTCTAGCTTAGCGCCCACACCTTCTATCAATGTCTATAATTAAATCCAATATGGCTTGTTCTTTGAACTGGTCTACTCTGTCTGCACTACATAATTCATATGGACATCCAAACATATGGTCAGTCAGCATTATGTCACAGTATCTGGTCGCCCCCACATACATACATACAACACAAAAAACCTTGTCTTGAGCTTACCTCCTACATTTGTATACTGAATCAGCTACATTGTAATACATGAACATGTAGAAATTATCTTTGATTTCATCTAAATACATTTTGTTTTTATTAATGTGGGCATTATTCTATTTCGTAAAGCGAGTTGAACTAAAAAAAAACTCGATTCCGTATTTAGCCATTGTCTTTAATCCGTTCCTTCATATTTATAACGCCTTTACCTGCATAAACTTTAATGCAAATAGAGACGACCAAGATCTGACGGCCCCTGTAGGAACCGTCCGATCAGGGTTGTTCTGTTTGCTAGTGGACTTTGATAGGTCTGTTTCTTTAATTGCTAAAATGACTACAAGGTACCACCTTCCATATCTAATTATAAATATTGTGTCCATGAATATTCAGTAGGCTATGAAATTCGGAATACATATTGAACAAGGTAAGTTTTAAAGCAGTATTACTGGACATCGGTATCTATACTGAGTTTACATGCGGAAAACTTTTACCGTGACTTCAATGAGGAATAACATTGTAATGTTTTTTTTTTAATAATCTGTTTTTTAAAAATTAAGATTCAACCATGCAAATCGCTGAGAAGAGATTTTTCTGTCCACAGTATCACTGCATGTGCTTTGAGTCGAGGTGTTTTCTTTTATTTTTTACGCCACTGGCTAGAGTTTCATATCAGATCCTTAACCCATTCCTTCACATAAACGTGTTCTCACGCATATGCAAACAGAGTAGACCCAGATCAGACGGCTCCGATAGGTCTGCTCTGTTTGCTAATAAAATTTGAAAAAATTCTGTCTCTTTAGTTTCTAAAATGACATTGTTCCACCTTCCATATTTCATTAAAACTATTTTTGTCCATGTCCATGCATATTCAGTAGGTACTAATGTTTGGAATAAATGTAGAATTGAGGAAGGGTCCACTCACTGCGACAGAAGTTATCGTAAACCCCTAACACACTACAACCGCAAATTTAAGTCGCGGTCGTCGTATTTTTGAGCTTACAGAATCATTATCCTGCAAAGTGCCATCTTAATTGTTTTTGAAAACAAGTTGAATCCAACTGAGATGCCGAGTCTATTGACATCTAATTAGGATCTAAACTGTTTTACATTCGGTCACTTAGAACTAATCACAGATAAGTGAAACGTGCAACATACCATTATTTGCGCAGACGTTTTTTTATGCAGTAGGATCTGGGTTGTTGAATCTATTAACCCTTCTCTTGCTGAATTTTAAAATACATTTCTCCTTCTTTACCCATGCCCTGTTGTATAATTACATATATCTTCACTGTGTACAAGTATTTCGCTGTGCAATCACTGCTGTGGAGTGCACTGGTTGCCCAATCAACTTGTAAATAGTGCAGACCCTGATCAGACAGCTCCTGCAGGAGCTGTCTCATCTGGGTCTTCACTATTTACAGGTAGGTATATTGATGTGAATAGCAAGCGAAGGGTTAATTGTTTTTGAAAACAAGTTGGATGTAACTGAGGTGACGAGTCTATTGACATCTAATTAGGATCTAAACTGTTTTACATTCGGTCACTTAGAACTAATCACAGATAAGTGAAACATGCAACATACCATTATTTGCGCAGACGTTTTTTTATGCAGTAGGATCTGGGTTGTTGAAACTATTAACCCTTCTCTTGCTGAATTTTACAATACATTTCTCCTTCTTTACCCATGCCCTGTTGTATAATTACATATATCTTCACTGTGTACAAGTATTTCGCTGTGCGATGACTGCTGCGGAGTGCACTGGTTGCACAATCAACTTGTAAATAGTGCAGACCCTGATGAGACAGCTCCTGCAGGAGTTGTCTCATCTGGGTCTTCACTATTTACAGATAGGTATATTGACGTGAATAGCAAGCGAAGGGTTAAGGAAACAAACTAATACAAACAGGATAGAAACTCATTGACGCTAGGGAGATGTTTTGTTGTTGGGTTTCATTAGTTATTGTTGTAGGTGGTTGTGGTTGTTTGCGGATCTGGCGTGTTGGGGTTAACGGGTGAGGGGCGTTTCACAAACAGATACCTGCCTAAAAGTATCTAAATTATTTTCTACTATTTTCCGGTTCAGATGAGTTTTACTTATATAGTTCAGAATAGGGTTGCCATGCCTTTGATTGACCTGTTTGACGACGATCAACACGATTTTATTAACTTTTACTTTTGAACCTCGAACTCAGATAACTTGAACTTCGGGATAACTCGAGTAAAGGGTTCAGTCATTCCAGAAGATGCAATAGAGAATTGTTCTAGAATGTATTACTACATATATCTAGAAACACATTTTGCAGCTAACTTCAGGTCGAAAATAATGCTGAAAGATCCTACAGGGGCTTTCAGCACTATTTTAAACCTGCATTAACCTGTGAACTTGAGAAATAATCTAGATTAGAAATCGCATGACTCGGAATTCTGTTATCTCCCCTGCAGTTCGAGATATTGAAGTTCAACTGTACCTTGCAAGCATTCAACAACAAAACAGGTCCGAGATTCGCCGAAAACACGCGATGCAATTTACGAGTGACTATGAATTAACACCGATTTCCCCCCCGAAAATAATCAGGTTGGTTGCTGGTCTGATCCGTAACCAACGTGTGCATAGTGTCCTTGCAGCATGAGCCCATAGCAGAGGATTCTCGGTGGAAGGAGCACCCTGGTCAAGGTTTGCTTTGTTATCCTCACGAAGAAATTCTTTACCAAAGCTCACACTAAATGGATGATTGCAGAATCACCCCACGGCTGGAACATTTACTTCATTCCAAAGGCACATTTGGACGAATTGACTAAACCACCGGGTATTTCCGGTGAAACTGCAACTCCCACAGGCTAGTCTTTTAGCATCCAGTCGGCGATATGAAGTGGCATGTAGTCTTACATGTAGCAATCAGTTTGACTCGAGGAGCAATGCCGAGTGACTGGGCGTATCATCAGGATCCAAGCCGTTTGACACCCCAGTTGCATTTGAATATAAATGGTATTTTTGAAATGATAGGTACGAAATTTTCTGCAAATAAACTTTGGCTCAGAGCTACTGAATCATTATTATTGAATGCTTTATGATTCATGTTATCGAATTGTCTATTTGAAATCGGCGTATAAATGTTATAATCGACCTTCTGTGTGAGTCATAGGATACTGGGACCACTTTTATGGCTCCATTAACCCTCTACTCCATAAATATTCATGTAAGAAATAATGACGTCATAATTATTACTTGGCTGATTTTTTTTACAATAGTACATAAACAGAGGATGTTTTTGCTTTGGCACGAACTGATGAATCGGATCTATAGTATTCCTTAAGCAAACAGAGCTGACCCTCTTACATGCGCCGTCTGATTGGTCTAATACGTTTGCAAAAGCGTAGAAAGTCGTATATATGGAGAAAAGGGTACAATGTTTAATTTTATTTTACTGTTGTCCGTGCAATGCTTGCTATAATCGCCGCTCTTAGCAGACCTGTTTGGGAAAAAAACAGTTTCTATACTCCCGATCCCACTCCAACCCCGCGCCTAAACCTTTGGTGTAAGGAGGGCACCATAATAAGCCATATCTCATTTGAATCCATACTGATTGCATATGTATCTCAAATTCGATATTTTTTCTAACACTGAAGAGCAATTGTATTTCAAACTTCTCATATCAAAAACAAAACAAAAATCTGCTTAACTCTTTGCACGCTAGCGGCGAAATTGTGATTACCTATGCAAACAGTTTGGATCCAGATGAGACGCCGCATAATGCGGCGTCTCATCAGGATCCAAACTGTTTGTCATCTTGACAATAGTTTTGCAAAAACATTAGAGAAAGTTTATTTGAAGAATTGAAGCAGACGATTGTTGTTGCAGACGAAAAATCAATTAGCGTGCAAAGACTTAAACCCTGATCTCTTATTTTTTTACTTACAACAGATTCGTTCAAGCTTTCGGGAAACTATTGGCCGAGTGTCAAACAGTTTCGATCCTGATGAGAGACCGAGTGACTCGGCATCTCATTTGATACTAATTGTTTGCAAATGTGGGTCAAGTCGTGCGTAGCGTGCGTAGCTACGTGCGAAGCGTTTAGACGTTAACCCTTCGCTTGCTATTCACGTCAATATACCTACCTGTAAATAGTGAAGACCCAGATGAGACAGCTCCTGCAGGAGCTGTCTCATTAGGGTCTGCGCTATTTACAAGTTGAGTGTGCAACCAGTGCACTCCATAGCTGTGATTGCACAGCGAAATACTTGTACACAGTGAAGATATATGTAATTATACAACAGGGCATGGGTTAAGAAGGAGAAATGTATTTTAAAATTCAGCAAGAGAAGGGTTAACCCTGTACCTGTTCAATATCCATGTAAGAACTAATGACATCGTGGATATGCATTAGCTGAGCTTTGATCATGTAAAGTTTTCAAGCGAAGTGTTTGCTTTGACAAAAAACTGTAGAATCAGACCTACATCTTGCCATAAGCAAACAGGACAGGCCATGCTTAGACGGCTCATTCAGAAGCCGCCGTCTGATCTGGACCTACTGAGTTTGCAACTGAGTGAAAAGGCGTTTATATGACGGAAAGGAATAATAACTGGAAGAGATATGAAATAACCTGCAATAGTAACCGGAACACTACACTTCCAGGGTGTACTATAAATGCATCCTTTTCTTCCTGGCTTTCCATTTCATGACATTTATGAATATTAATTAGTTGGTCTTTTCCATACAGACTCATGAACACGCGAAATTTGGCCACGACATGTACTGCTGAATCAGATATATATTATTACACAATCTAACAGAGCACAGCCTAATTAGACAACATCTACAGGAGATGTCTACACCGCTTGCAAAGGGGCGTTAAAGGGCGTTACTATGAGGAAACGACTTAACAGTCATAAAAAGAAATTCGTTTTTTATTATCTTGATGTTTCAGACTTTCTAAAAATATTTCAAAAGAAATCCCAGAATGCATTTTATAGACAGGAAGTACTTAATTACATGTAAGAAAATTGCACGTGGATAGTTAATTTTAGTATGTCTATCGTGAATTAGTTATAACTTTGACTATTAATACTTTCACTGTTAATAGCGAATATGTGACTATAGTTATAGCTATTTTGGACCCTGATGAGTCACCGTGTAACTTATCGTCTAAACAGTATCCAAACTTTGTTGTAACTGTTATTATATTGTCGAAAGAAAATCGAAGAATATTATACATTGAAATTGCAGCAGACGAAGACTTTAGCAGTCTGCAACACTTGGCAGCATAAGAATTATTACCAAGCTCGAGAAAGACGTAACCCCAAGTACTCTAGTTAACCCTTGGAATGCGGGACACGCGTGTACTGTCATTTGCAAACAGTGTAGACACAGATCAGAGGGCCCCTAAAGGACCCCTCTGATCAGGGTCTGTACTGTTTGTCATTCAAAATCCTCCATCAAGTTTAAGCCTTTCATACCCAGTGAACTCTGTAGCTAAACACTGCTGGGATATTCATCCCTGAAAATTCAGCGGTGAAAACGGTTAAATGTACCTTAACAGAGATGTTGAATCCAATGCAGAAATAGATCGGCTCTTAAACTGCTAAGCGCAGATTGACTTGCATATATACAGTTACACCCCTCTAAACCGGATCTTTATCAAAGAGGAATTTAGGTACTTTTAGACAGGTGGTCGCATAATTCGGGGTGAAAGTCGTGCATAAAGCTCTAGAGGACCCTGCATTCAGCTGCCATTTGTCTCCCAGACTGGTATTTATACTAAAATTGAACGTCCGGTTTAGAGGAGTTTTACTGTATAAACATGTAAGATCCATGTGAGGTGCCGCATCTCGATCAGTGTTGTTTGACAAACGGATAATTGGTTTTCAGAAGTTCATTGAATCAAAATCAAGTAAAAATAACAGCAGATGAGTTTTGAGCAAACATGAAATTTCTACCAGGTGTTAACTCGACTTACACAAGAAAAAACAAATCATTGTTGTGTTGTGTTTTCTCTCTTTTTTTAACTGTTTATTCATTTTGTTGTTATCATTTGTCGTTTTCCGTGAATTAATATTGACTTTATAATCATCATCATCATCATCATCATCATCATCATTTATTATTATTATTATTATTATTATTATTAACCTTTTATTTAACCCTTCTCTCATAGGTTATTTTTAGATACAACCTCTTTGAATAAATCTGCCGAAAAGGAGCATTAACTAGAGAAAAATATTTTTTTAGAATTGTGTAGTTCTGAAGCCATTGTGATAAGATTTTAATAGAGCATTCGCTCCTGAAGAGCAAATGCTCTATTTATCACAATGGTTTCAAAAAGTGACTTTTACAGAGGCGTAGAAAGGCGTATTTATGGAGGAAAGGGTTAATAAATGTTCGTTTATGTCAAAACTGTACATGTACCTTTTTCTTAATGAATATCCAGTACATGAACCACCAATAACCACTATATACGCATACGTCGCGCACAATGTTGGGTACTTTTTCAATATCGGTTTTATTCTATAACGTTTTCATACATGTAAAATATTGCTGTAAATATCTTTTATACATACATGTACTATATACCAAAATATTCATCGCATTCTATTCTATCAGTCTGCTTTAGTTTTGGTTTTATTTAAGTATAATCCGATCAATTAAATATAATTGAAACCGGCGCGACGTGCGAAAAAATAGATGTAAGGTATAACACAAATTACTCGGTAGTTGAAAGTTATGAACGAGATTTTATGCTTTACCTTAAAACCGATTCACAGGCGGATGTCATCAATGCTTTTAACAATACACCACGTCATTTAGACGACATATTTAATACTGATAAGACATTTTTTATTCTATGGAGGTTGTCGGGGGGGGGGGGGGTATTTACATTTTGACCTGGGTAAATGTGGGATAAGAGCGAGGTTGGGTACCCGTAAACCAGGTTTAAGCCCCCAGTAGCCATTTTTGGCTACTGACCGTTCCAAGGCGGTACTCATGCATTCAGCCTATGGTCAGCTTTGTTATTTAATATGCTTAATGTTTAATGTTTTTCGTCTTGATATGCGTCCCGTTATGTTTTGTCTTGTGGCTTTGTCGTTTCTTGTTTGATGGTGTTTGGTGCGGCGTCTTTTCGTTTGTGGCTCTCCCTGTTTGACTATTTTTCCATATTTACGGCATATTTTTACAAGTTGCGGAAGGATTTTGTGGTGTGAAATTCGAGCACAGTACTCCCGTTGTGACATTAAATTCCGTTACAACGTTCCAATCGCCATATTTAAAGCATACACGAGATAAGGCGACTTCTCCGAAATTCTAAGACCTGCAAGGTTTTCAAAATGACGTGAAGGCCGCAAAGGGTTACACTAATGAGTACCTCATAATATCACTATGATCAATCAAAATCAAAACATAATTCAACGTGATGGTATTGTCTTTTAATAGTTTGTGTAGGCTGTTTTTCGGCGCACCACGTTGCTCTACTCACGAGCTAATGCAGAATATGCTTGTGGAGGTTTTATGTCACACTTTTATAAAATTTTCAGCGCTGAATGCAATATGCAAAAGATAAATAACTAAAAGAAGAAGAACATACGGAAGTATTTCAAAATAAATAAACATACATAATATTGTCTCTGTGAAATATGCACAGATCAATATCATTCTGAATACTTCATTGGTTATAAGATAACACGATGTTTGCCTTGTGGAGATAATTTGTCACACTTTGATCGTTACGGCGTTTTTCGACGTATTTCTAAATCACTGTAAGAATATTGATGCCTGATTTAACAGTCAGAATCATTTAAACATAAGAGCCACCAGTGTCTTAATATACGCTTGGTCTAGATTCAAGCATTCTAGATATACTTACGCGTATATCAAATGTAACCCCTAGTAAGCTCGTACTAATTATTCCCCACAATTTTCAGGCGTCCGTCTGGAAGCATACGTACAGGCTAAAATATAGGAGAAAAGGGGGATACTTTTACCTTTACCACGCGCACAAGAGTTTGCTTCAGTTGAAAAACGTTTATCCGAGTGAGATGCTGAGTGGTTTGACGTCTCTTTTGGATCCAAACTGTTTCATATTTTGACAATGTCTCAAACAAATAACTGGGTATTTGCGGTAGGCATGAAACATAAGTGAACGAATATTTGTGAAAGCGCAAAACTGAGTGTACTTGTTTTTCATGAAAACTATGAACATTTCAAACAAAAACAAATATGTTTTGAAATGTGTTTGCTCATTTTGGATAGATCAGAAACACATGGTTTACAAATGTTAACATGGGTTCTATGTGCTATTTATCTGTATAAATATTTATGATCATATCCAGTGATCTGTTCACTAATGCATCAACTTGTGAATTGAATTGGTCGACTTGTGAATTTTTGAAATTTAATCAAGAGCCTGTTTCGAAATTATATTTTTACCCTGGTTCTACAGTTTTATTCAAACATAACTTTGTTGTTGCTTTTTTGCTGTTGTTGTTTTTATTTTCAATCGATAGAATTAAACTCAGTTACGTATGTAGCTGTTGTTTTATACCGGTTTATACTATCAAGGGGATTTTAGGCCATACAGTAAAACCCCTCTAACCTGGAACTCAAGTAGAGAAGAATTTAGATACTTTTAGGCAAGTGGATGCTTAATACAGCGTGACAGTCATGCAGAAAGCTCATGGAGGAGCGTTCTGCATGACTTTCAGCCTGCATTAAGCTGCCCCCTGTCTCCAAGATCGATAATTCTACTAAAGTAATACTGTAACAGAAACTATAGACTCACATCTATTTTTGATGGTCAGTTTAGAGAGGTTCGACTCTATTACTGTAAAACCCCGCTAATGCGACCACCTAAAACAGGTATTCTTCTGGGATCTAGATGCAGGTGGTAGCTTAATGCGGGACAAAAGTAATACAGGAGCTTTCTACATTATTATTGTCCTGCATTATGCAACCACCTGCTTCTAAAAACATCCATGTTTATCCATTAAATGGTCGCATTAGAGGGGTTCTACTGTATGAAAGTGCATATTGATTGGTGAGTAGTTGTTGAATTACTGGTGGCCAGGCTCGGTCTAATATGTATCCTGCTAGAGAAATTTACCCTTATCCCTTAGTGAAAAAAATACCTGCTCAAATTTAGATGTTTGACTTCTACCGTTTTCGAGAAAAAAATTTATCCGGGGGGGATAAAGTAGTTTGGATCCTGATGAGACGACAAGTTACTTGGCGTGTCATCTGGGTCAAAGCTGTTTGCGAATGCCAGTCAGGTATCGGACAGTGGGGTAATGGTAAAGTTCAAATTGTCCCTAATAAGATACTTTCAAATTAGCTTAGTTAAGTATTTCCCTGTTCTATATAATTATATAGTCTAAATTGCAACACCAATTGAATATGAATGGACAAAAATAGTTATAATATAAATTGGAAGGTGGAACATTGACACCTTTTTAAAAAAAACTAAAGTAACAGATCTATCACATTCCGTTAGCAAACAGAGCAGACCCTGATCAGGAGCCGTCTGATCTCGGTCTACTATATTTCAATATACGTGAAAACGCGTTTATATGAGGGAAAGGGTAAATCTTTGTATAGGTCGAGTGTCAAATAGATAGGACCCTGATGAGATGCCAAATGATTCCGCGTCTCATCTGTATCAAAGCTGTACACAAAATATATTGCTTATCTGAAGCAATATCACAATTACGCTTGAAAGTTCAGATATATCGGTTAAGCAACCTCCTAGACAAAATACGTCAGAATCAGAGTAAAACAACAGGGACGAGCTATCAAAGAACTGCATGAACATTTTTATAACTTACATACTCGCTCCTGTCTATGCAATAAGTGCACATGTAGTTTACTTTGTTCTTGGAAATCAACTTACATCTCGAGAGAAATAGTGCAAACCTAGATCAAATTGCTCCTTCATAAGGAATTTGTCCAGTGTCTACAGTGTTTGCTATTATGTCAATCTAATTTAACCCTTCTCTTGCTGAATTTTAAAATACATTTCTCCTTATATACCCATGCCCTGTTGTATAATTACATATATCTTCACTGTGTACACATATTTCGCTGTGCAATCACTGCTGTAAAGTGCACTGGTTGCACGGTCAACTTGTAAATAGTGCAGACCCTGATGAGACAGCTCCTGCAGGAGCTGTCTCATCTGGGTATTCACTATTCACAGGTAGGTATATTGACGTGAATAGCAAGCGAAGGGTTAAAATTATCACAATGTTGTCAAAGTAACCTGTTCAGCTTTATAAACCGACTGAGAGGGGAAACTATGTATTCGAGTCTTAGTGCAATTAGGGTATTTCAGTACATGCATGATTTCACGTACATCACAGACACTACTAATACAGTAATACACCGACACTTCTAACACTAAAACGAGTTCAACAGAACATGTCCTAAACAGCCATTCATTTATTGAACATAAGTATGAGTCTTAAAAGGCAGGTGATTGCTTAATTCAGGGCAAACGTAACAGAACACTCCTATATCTGCATTTCGATATTAGCTTAAAAGACTCTGTATTAGACTTCTTTTTAACGACCGCTTAACCCATTCCCTCATATTGGCGAATTTTGACGACTCTGCAGAAGTCACTTTGTGAAACCATTGCGATAAATAGAGCATTCGCTCCTATTTTTACTACGGTGTCAGAAAACAGAAGCTCCTACAAAAGAGGCTTCGTACAAACTGCAGTTCCTTGAACCATGACCTCTTCTCAAAAAACATCGCTGACACTGCCTTATGTACATGTGGCCTCGTTGAGATCACATCGCACTTCTTCTTAAGTTGTTACAAATACACCAACCAAAGAAAACAACGTTTTGATGATGTTGCCATATTCACTATTCCGTCCCTTTCTATATTTCTGTTTTGGCGACCCTCTTTTAAATTATGATACAAACATCATTATAATCGAAGCTGTACATCGCGTTACCCAAACCTCAAATCGGTTCTAATAAATTCGGTAACACTCACCTTCATTCGAAGGTGATTGTTCTGCTCAGAATCCTAGACCTCTTTACATAAGGGTGTCAACCCTCATTTCCTTTTTCTTTTATTCTAAACTATCTGTCTCAGGTTTTTTGTTTAAACTGGGGTATTCTGTTGAATTATTTTAATTATTATTTCAGTGCCTTTATTATAGTACGATAACTTTGCTAATAAAGCGAGTGTAGTTGTTACGGTGTTGGGAGAGAAACACAATAAGCAGTCGTGCTTTCGTTTTCATCTTTTTCTTTTCCTTTGTGTTATCGTTACAATATCCATGCACATATTTACAAATAAAATATGATTAAACCAAATAGAATTATCAACTTCTTTCGTTCGACACTAAAATATGTTACGAGAATGGGTTGTTGTCTAGTAAAATACGAGTTCGATGAACAAGTTTTTTTTTAACCCTTTCACTATAGGATACTCATGTAGGAAATAATGACATCATGAATATATATTAGCTGATTTTTTATCATGACAGATGTACGCATGATGTTTTGGTATCGGTAGAAACTGAAGTCAGATCTATTATAATGCCATAAGCAAACAGTGCAGAGTAAGATCAGACGACTCATACAGGAACCGCCTGATCTGGCTCTACTCTGTTTGCAAAGATGTAAAAAGGCATAGGGTTAGCTTGATGACAACTTATTTTCCTGGCGTATTTTAATATCGGCCAAAAGAAGTTGATTATCCTCTATCAAAATTTATTCCGTCTCCTCATGTTATATCTCTTTCATAAACATCGTTATAATGTAAAAAGGCTTCGAGAATTTGGAGACATTTGCCTCTACATAACATCTTGAGTTAAACTGTCTGCAAGTGTTGTCACATATTAGCTTGTAGCATTGTAAAGGTTAAGATTAAGCTAAGGAGCAGTGAGAACGTTTAATGCAGCTGAAATGTTACTGCAGGGGGTTTCTGTATGTCTTTCACTTTGCATTAAGTTGCCACCTGTCTTAACCTTTTCCCTCATACAAACGTGTTTTCACTCATTTGGAAACAGAGAAGACCCAGATCAGACGGCTCCTAGGGGAGCCGTCTGATCAGGGTCTGCTCTGTTTGCTAGTGGAATTTGAATAGTTCTGTTTCGTTGCTTTCTAAAATGCCTACAATGTTCCACCTTCCAGGTTTCATTGTAACTATTTTGTCCATGAATATTCATTAGGTAATGAAATTTGGAATAAACATAGAACAGGGAAAGGGTTAAAGATCAAAACTTTCAAATTCCCTCCTTAGCGAACTAGCAACAAAGTTTTTGAGAGAAAATGTGTACTGTAGAATTGTAAATACATGTATATACTTATAGGACAGGTACCGAATGTTTCTCAAACTTTGTTATCAGTTCCTATGGATATAATTACGACCCTCAACAGTAGAGAGACTAATTCCTCGAAGTGCTGTATTCTGGGACATCGACAGATAGTTGTTAATATGATAATGTTGGACTCACTGTTTCTGTATGCGTAACAGTGCACAGGGAATGATTGATTCATTTAAAGTTTCTTAACCTTTTACCTGGTGAATATTAATGAAGAAATGATTAATGTACGAATATCAATTAGCTGTATTTTTAAAATGGCTTTGAGAGAAGTGTGAGGTTAGGACGTCCGTAAACCGGTTTAAACCCCGTGGTGTTTTGCTACTGACCGTGCCAAGTCGGTACTCTCTTTGTCACCCTTCCTTTTGTTTGCCTTGCGTCTTTGTGCTTGTGACTTTGTTCATGTGTGGAGTGTTTGTCTCTGGTTCTTGTCTGTCTGTTGGTGTTGTCTGTGTTCATCTCGTGTGTGAGTGTGCGTTTGGGTGTGTGGTTGTGTGTGTGTATGTGTGTCATGCTGTCTATCGGTGTTTTGGTGGTGGTTGCGTCTTGTATGTGGCTTTGCCTGCTTGACTTTACTACTTTTCCATTGAAGAAATGCATGACAGAAACCGTAGCATCAGATGTACATTATTTCAAAAGCACACATACCAGACCCTAGTCAGACGGTTCCTGCTGGGATGTCCGGTCTTGGACTACCCTGTTTGCAAATGCATTAATACTTTCTTTCATATAAACGTGTATATTATTAAATATTTGACTAATTAGTATTTATACAGTCAATATTTGTTATATGAATATTCATGAGGTAAGGGTTGTTATTAATCCGAATTGTATATTGCATCATCTGAACTAGTGTTTTACTTGTTATAAAGAGCGCAATTAAACCATTTCTACAACAACCACTGAAAACATGTCAAATTCGGGGATTTTGTTAAGACATGCGATAGCTTAAACTTAATCCGTAAATGCGTCTGTTAATATATTTGCAAACAGGATAGATACAGATCAGACGGCTCCTGAGAAGGGACTGGTCTAATTGCTTATGAGATAATATAGATCTGATTCTATAGTTTCTGATATGGCCAAAGCGTCCTATGTTCATAGGTCATCATAAAAATGAAGCTACTTAATAATCATGTCAATGTTTCTGAAATAAATGCAGAACGGACGTTATCATGTACACTATAGGCGCTTTGTTAGATCATATTTGTAACAAATCACATTCGTAACATGTGTTACGAATGTGATTACATTCGTAACAGTTTGTGACGAATACGATCGATGCCGATTTTTGATGTGACATACAATCACATTTGTAACACGTCAAATGTCAAACAGAAAATGAAGCTAAAAGTACACGTGCATACCTGAAAGAGATTTGTCACAATTTGTGAGCAATTACATGATGTGTAATTTCCAGTCAGGTCATGATTAGTATCGGAATGAAACTATTACCAACCCATCATCACCACTGTCGTCATCATCATCATTATCATCATTCATCGCAAAGAATGAAACCTTGTTCAAATTTTAACAACAAACTAAAACTATTGACAAAAGCAATGACTAAGGTTTTCTTTCCAAAAAGTATATCATTAATTTTTAATTGCTAAAACATTTGGCATAGTGTATTACTCAATTAACAGCAAATAAAGGAACTAAGAAGAAATATTTATTTTATCATAGACACACATTAGCAGCATTGCATAAGTGCATGTATATGACAATTTCTATAAAAATAGAAACTCTTTAAGATCTTTTAGGCAGGTATCCTAAACATACTACATGTACAATCATGTATATTATATCTTTAAAATGTGCTGCTAAGGTTGTGAAAAGTTGAGACATGATTCTGAAGGAAATATAATAACATATACAATGATAATCCTATTACTATGTACTAATTGAGTCAGGAACTCGACCTGTTACATATGTAATTCTAATGTCAACCTCCATGTCGGACACTCACATTTGTAACGCATTTTACCTGTTACGAATTTGATCACATTCGCAAAATATCTGTTACAAATGTGATCCGTTACGAATGTGGTCTAACAGCGCTTTCTGCATTTTTCTATACTGCATTAAACAACACCTTGTTCAAAAGGACACCATGGAAACTTTCATAATTACCACCCTGCATTAAGCAACCACCTGTTTAAAAGGACACCAACGGTTACCGGTATTCATTAAGCGGTTGCTATATAGACATGTAGTGTACATTTACGAATTTGTTTTTATTCTATTACAAGACTTGTTTTCAAAAGCTTTATAGGCAATTATCGGGATTTTATATAACACAAACACTGCTGAACTTTTGCTATAACCACACCTAATATTTGATTATAAAATGTTAGACATTAGAATTATTAATTACATTTGTTAATATAAATACATTGTAGTAACATTTTTTACACTCAAAATGGTTCAATATCAGTCGAAAAATTAAGTCGTGTTGTCCGAGCAAGCATATATGGACCTAGCGACGGGCCATCTATAACCGATATATGCCCGCGCCAAGATAATTGTTCCAAATCTATAGCAACAGAACCCCGATACGTGGCGAAGGTCTTATTCTGCTCCGATGCTGCTAATGTTGTCAGTGCCCGTACACGTACCGATTAGCCCCAATTTCCACACCACAATCCTCGCCCGATTCGATTCAGATTTATGCATATGCACAGTACACATTCCGGTAAAGTGGAGTCTAACTGCTAGTTCCATCGCCCATTATTCGAATATTGTAAAACCGCCATTGCGCCATTCCCTCAATTGAGTTTTTAAAACCGTTTTCATGCTGAGAATGAGTGTCTGCTCTATCTCTGATCTACTGAAATGTTCGCCAATGTTTTACAAATGTAACAAACAGGTTATTACACGGGTGACTAGGGCCGCAGAGTGACATTGTCCCTTACCTTATATCAAGGTGGCGGGCCAATATCACATTGCGGACCTAGTCACCCGTGTAATAACCTCTATTTATTATTGTTTCCGAAAGTGATTTTTACAGAAGCGTCAAAAGGCGTCATTATAAGCGTATAGGTTAAGACAGTTTCTGTTGTATTATTACAAAATCTTGTGGCAATAGTAATGGATAGGTATGCTTAATTATTTTAACTTAGTTATTAAGTTTCGCAAAAATTAAAATTCGATGTCTGCCCTTAAATCAGTTAATGGAACGTTTTGAACTTTACAGTAATTAACAAATATGTTTGTACTCTATAAACATGTTATTACATGTATTGAATTTGTCGTCAACAAGTAAACATGTGAAAAAAAACGAACAAGGGCACTCAGGTACGGCTGTATATATGTTTTATCCCTTAAATTAACAGAAACGCCCTTTGACGCCATTGCAAACACAGATACGGTGGCTCTTATAGGGCCTGATTCTACAGTGTATTCCACGGCAATATAAACCTGTATTCATATGCTATTATAAATGAGTCAACTAATGAATATTCATTATGCCATTATACCCCTGCAAACTTGTTTGAGGGGGTATGCTGGAATAACCCTGTCCGGCCGTCGGTCGGTCTGTTGCTCGGTTGTTCAGTCGGTCGGTCGGCCGTCGGTCCGTCCGTCCGTCCGCATTTGAACATGGGTAGTAGGTGTCGCGAACTCCTCTTTCAGTTTTAAAGTTACTGAGCTTATTTTGGTATACATAATAACCACGAATGGTAGATGTGCAAGATGCAATTTTCAGGTGTTTACAACTGGCCATTGCTGAATTATCTCCCCCTGAACATTTGAGGTTTTTGTCATTTCTACATGAAACATGGTAAATGTGCAAGACGCAATTTTAACGTGTTTAGCACTGGGCGTTGCAGAATTATCACCCCTCCCCCCTGAACTTTGAGTATTTATTGGTTATTTTGGCATGAAACATGGGGAGTTCGTGTCGCGAACTCCTTCAGTTTTAAAGTTATTGAATCTATATATGGTATACATAATAACAAATGGTAGATGTGCAAGACGCAATTTTCATGTGTTTACGGCTGGCTATTGCAGAATTATCTCCCCCTGAACTTTGAATATCGTTTGCTTGAAACATGGGGGGGGGGGGTCGTGAACTCCTCCTTCAGTTTTAAAGTTATTGAATTTATATATGGTATACATAATAATCAAGATAGGTAGATGTGCAAGACGCAATTTTCATGTGTTTACGACTGGCCATTGCAGAATTTATCTACTCCTGAACTTTGAATATGTTTTGTCATGTTGTCATAAAACATGGGATGTTGGTGTCACGAACTCCTCCTTCAATTTGAAAATTATTGAATTGATACTTGCCATACATACTGAAACAAACAGTGCATGTGAAAGACAATTTTTTCCTGTGTTTACTGGCACCCATTACATAATTATCTCCATTTGAACTTTGAGTGGTTTTGTCATATGGTCCTGTTACATTGGCAATTGGTGTCACAAACTTGGATTTGCAATCAAGACTGCCGTGCGGAGGTATTCATCACCTTTAGTGATAATTCTAGTTATTTCGTACCTGAATATTCATCTGGTAAAGGTTTATGTCTCGGTTTAATACGACTTCCACTTCTAATATACAATAAAAATTATTATTTTATTTCTCATTTTGTACACTCAACACAAACGTGAGAACTTAACAATTATTTACATTAAGGTCTCACATTTACGGACAAAAGCTATGCTACGTGGATCAAATATGATTGACAATTCGCCATTAACACTTTAGTTGATACCCCGACTCTTTACTCCTTTAAAAACAGTAGACCCAGACCAGGGAGCCTCTGTATGAGTTGTCTGATCAAACTCTACTTTGTTTACTTACATATTACAGATTCTATAATATTTGACATTTGCCAATATTTTTTTCTAATTTTATATTTAAATACAAAAAGCAGTTAATATTCATAATGAAATGAGTCCTGATTATTCACCAGACAAGAGACCTCATATGAATCAAACTTTGTCAACATTACTTAAACGGTCTTAACCCATTCCCTCATAGGCTAGTTTTAGATACAACCTCTTTGAATATCTCTGTAAATCTACCGAAAAGGAGCATGAGCTAAAGAAAGGGAAAATTTTAGAATTTTTTAGTTTGAAACCATTGTGATAAATAGAGCATTTGTTCCTATAAGAGCAAATGCTCTATTTATCACAATGGTTTCATAAATTGACTTCTACAGAGTCGTCAAAAGTCGTCAGTATGAGGGAATGGGTTAACACCGTCTGTATGTGTTTCTGTAATGGTGAATGTTAGTAAATTTTATGTGGTTGTATGTAAAGCTGCAGACGTTATGACCAAGCTTTCTTCTCTCCACTGGTAATTTTGTCATAACATTCGCATACCGTTTGAATCCAGATGACACTTTGGAGCCGTCTGATCAGAGTCTGCTCTGTTTGCTTTTGATATGATATAAATCTGATTCTACAGAAAACTGTTTCTGTCAAAGAAAAAGATTTCCTTGAAAAAAAATATATTATAACTAGAAAATTGTGTCTGTAAGACACAGCGATGCCCCCGTGACGGTGCTTGCCTAGCTGCACGTAAACATTCTAAGTCATTTGACCTTGACCTTGGGCTTGCGGGCAGCATGTGTTCGGTGCGAAATGACAGTATGGATGGTGTTTAATGTGTATATGCAATTCCATGCCAATAGCTGTAGTAGTTAGAGAGATATAAGACAATGAAACAACTGTGACAACCAACTGCACGTAAAAGCGTGACACACGGACAGACTGACAGACTGACAGACGGACGGATATGTGCAAAACATAATGCCCCCTGACTATCGTCAACGGGGCATAAAACCTCAACTAATAAATAATCATGATGTCATTATTTCTTACAAGGAATAATGAACAGGGGAAGGGTTGAAAATGAAAATATGCATTTAGCATTAAACCTGACACCAATACTTGTAGCCGACAATATTGAAAATATTTGTAGACGATAATTGCTTAGTGTGCATAGGTATTCGTGTTTTGCATAATTAAGGGCGACATCAGTGAAAATGACACACATGTTGTGACATAACTTTGATTAACCCTTTCCTTCATATAAACGCATGTTCACGCATTTGCAAACAGAGTAGACCCAGTTCAGACGGTTCCTAATAGGAGCCGTCTGATCTGGACCTGCTCTGTTTGCTTATGAAATTATAAAATATCTGACTCTAAAGTTTCTATCTATACCGTACATTCCTGTGTACATAATGTATGTCACTATAAAAAATAAGCTTATACATATTCATGGTTTCATTATTTCTTACATGAATATTCAATAGGGAAAAGGTTACACATCAGACATGTCTGCATGTTGGACTATACCATTTAACCATTCATCAGTCGAATATTCATATAAGAAATGAAGACACTATGAATATTCATTGGCTATTTATTTATAATGGCACATGCACACGGGACGGTTTGGCCATGACTAAACTTTTGAATAATACCTACAGTAAAACCTCTCTATAACGACCACTACATTGTGTTAATTAGTTGGTATTTATGGCAGGTGACTGCTTAAAGCAAGGTGAAAGTAAAACAGAGCGCTCCTATAGGAGCGTTCTGTTTTACTTTCACCTTGCTTTAAGCAGCCACCTGCCTTTAACACAAAATACTTGATGTACTTTAGTGGCCGTTATAGACGTTTTACTGTATATAATTCCGTAAACAAGTAGCCGACTCTGATCAGACAACTTATGATCATGGGATGTCTGATATACATTTTAACACATTTGCAAACAGAGTTGACCCAGATCAAAAGGCTCCTGTAGGAGCAGTCTGATCTGGGTTTACTTACATAGCAATATACAGTACGTTAAAGTTGGTATAAATATCGATCTTTGAGACAGGTGGCAGCTTCATGCAGGGTAAAAGTCAGGCAGAACGCTCCTCTAGGAGTTCTCTGCATGATTTTCATCCTACATAAGCAGCCAACTGCCTAAAGATATCTAGTAAATTATTCTCAACTGGATTTCCGGTTTGGAGAGGTTGTATTGTAGATCTGAGTTTAAAGTTTCTTCCATATTAAAACATTTTCTTGTTCATATTGCCGTGATAAAAATAGCTCTTTGATATTCATTATATCATTATTTCTTATATGAATATTCATGAGGTAAAGGGTTATACTTGAAGTAGGCATTTACGATAGTACTTGTTTTTGAGAGTTCTATCTATTTACAGAAGCTTGAGGTTTACCACGTACGACTAGTGAAGATTTTATTAGGTATTTATTTGGATATTACTATTGTTCTGCTAACCGCGACATGTCTCGCATTTGCAAACAGCTTGGATCCAGATGAGACGCAGAGTAACTCGGCGTCTCATCAGGATCCAAGCTGTTTGACACTCTCTCAATAGATTATCAAAAGCTTGATCAGACCGAAGATTGTCAGAGTTGCACCAGATCCAAATTTGAGCAGACTTTTTTAAAAGCTTGACAAGGGTTACACCAGGTATATCCACACCTTTTATATAAATTTACAAAATTCTATGATGATTACTCAGACCCATTTTTATAAAAATTATGCAACGAATGAATAGAAAATGCAGTTTGGCGCACCAAACCTTCGTCTTTAAAAATGTCCCTGTTCTATATTTATTCCAAATTTCAATACCTACGGAATATTCATGGACAAAATGGTTACAATGAAATGTGTAAGGTGGGATACTGTAGCCATTTTAGAAACCAAAGAAACGGGTCTATCAAATTCCATCAGCAAACAGAACAGAATCTGATCAGACGGTTCCTATAGGAGCCGTCTGATCTGGGTCTGCTCTGTTTAAAAATGCGTGAAAATGCGTTTATATGAAGGAAAGGGTTAAACAATTCTCTAAACCATACATGTAGTGACAAAAAGTTTAGATCTTGAATCACATATCCGGCATTGGCAGCGAAAGGGTTAATGGGTTGATTTAATTTTCTTTTGAATGCGCATTTCTGTATGATTTCTGTTGTTGAAGAGACCTTAGGGAAAAGTCTTTAATCCATAATCTGCTGAATAATTATAAATGCACCCCTCTCTGAATATTAATTAAACACAAATTGTATGAAAAATTATCACGGATAGATATTACATGTATTTATGACAAAACAGTGCATACTGTTCAAAAGAATCCCTCAAGAGCCCTTTAATCTTGGATTACACTGTCTACAAAGGTTTTATATAGATCTACGTGGTTCCAGTATACAAATGGTTAAAGCAAACCGAGCAGACCCTTATTACTGAACTGCTCCAGGAACCCTCTGATCTAAATCTACACTGTTTGTCTACGTCCATATTATGGGATAATATGTTTGTCTTCGTCCATATTATTGGATACTGTGCACATAATCTACACTGTCTTCGTCCATAATTTGGGATACTGTGCACACAATCTACACTGTCTGCGTCCATATTATGGGATACTGTGCACATAATCTACACTGTTCGTATGCGTCCATTTATTTCATATTGTCCGGTGGTTTACCAGGATATAACAGTGGACTATCTCTTGATAAACTCACTGTTTTGAACAGTGAAATTATCAATTTGATAATTTCACTGTTACCGGACTACTGTCCATTTCAATTTACTTTGTCACTGAATTTGAATCGAGATTTATTTTCAATTCTTACCGGATTGAGATCAAATTTAAAACACTTGTGTCATCGTTTGTCGTCATCTGTGTCCGAGTTTCCTTCGAATCCATCTTTAAATAAAGATTTTTGCATAAAAACAATGTTTTCCCATTGTAAGCATGTTCATTTCAAATTGCAAATGGCGGACGATTGACGTCGAGTGGAACGTTCGAATTTAACTGAGGGTAATTATTGCTCTTAAAAGGTGACGTAATATACGGAATTACGTCATTTATTTCATATCAGTTAACATGCAATTCACCTTTGTGGAAAAATGATACGCTCCACTATCCATAAATACGGCGGACATTTGCAAAGAAACAGCTGATCGATTTGGCATGTAGAAAATGCATTTTCGGCATTTTCTTCCTTGTTAATGCATGACCTATTGAGGGATATTTAGCATGGGAGTTCCTGAAAAACGATGCGATCAAATGAAGTAGATTTAAGGTTAGTCTGACCCGAAATGAAAAAAATCTCGATTAAAGTTCAGTGACAAAGTAAATTGAAATGGACAGTACATGACCCCCCCCCCCCCCCCCCCCCCTGGGGATTTTAACTTGCACTAAGCAGTCAGATATTTAGAAAACCAACAAAATTATTTTATGGGGTCGTTATGCAATGTTTTATTAGATATCTATATTTTTTAAAAAAAGTTTCACAGGGAATGAATTTGACAGCAGTACAAAATGAAATCCAAACTGGGACTCGAACCCAGACCTTCTGCCAATAAATGACAAGACGTCCTCACATTAGATCATTTGGACGAAATGCACTGCTATTTTCACTCATAATTTAGTTCAAAATGATGAAATTGTCCACCAATCGATTTTACATTAAGATTTATAGATTAAACCAAACGTCTACCAGTACAGTACCTGTGTCGTGTCTACTCTGCCAACCTTCAAGTACGGCAAATTCAAGCCGTTTACTCGATGCCATCAAGTCAAGTCATGTCTAGTAATATTTATTTACAAGTCGGTACATAATTAACACATTATCCCCTAGTGACGCATATTTGCGCAAATGCTCTTTTTCAGCGGCTAGCTGTCTATTTTCACTTTTGTTCTAGTTTTCCACCAATGAGAAACTATGTTACATTGTAATTTGCATATGACCTACGAGTATTTAGTAGTAAACGGTATTTTCATTAGTGAATACCTTGACTGGCATACAACCTTTTTATATGCCTCTACACATTGCCAAACTATGTAAAATTCTGATATACACTCTGCTAACGTGTCGAATTTCCTGGGGGTAATTATTACGATATTGCAGTTATTTCAAACACCATGCTTCGGCCTCGCAAATTGAATTCAATGCAATAAATAACATAATCACAACACATGTAAGGCACCATGTTACACAGACATGTTCTATAAACTTCTTAGAGTTCAGTTAAAACGCCATATAGTACAGAAAATCATTATTTACGCAGAAATTTAGCATGGGACCGAAGACTGTCGACTGTCGAAAGTTCTGTTCTTAAAATAGATTTTAAGACCTGGAAATTCCCATAAAATCAAAGTACTGATGTACTGATATTTATCACCTCATGGTAATGGTTGCTGAGCAATATTACCAGTTTATCGAAACCTCTATTAAACTTTCAAACTTTTACTATCATTTTGCTATCAATTAATATAACATTTGATCATAAAGTCCACTTTGACGAACAGGTAGTTTGCCGAAACCACCATAATTCACAGGCAGTACTATAGGAAATAAAGAATAAGGGTTGTTTAGTATATTAGAGTAGTGGTATTAATAGTATTAATTACTATCCCCGACCAAAGCACCGAAGCTCTGGTTGTTGGCTCTCTTTGATATAAAGCTACTTACTGAAGGCTATTGCTACGGCTTGGGCTCATAGAGTAGGTTATATTGTTTTAAAAATACATGTAGATATTCAGTTAATGATGTCATTAATGATGATGCACACAAGTCGATTAAAGCGTTGATCTAGGCTAAATAAATACCGTTCTTTAAGAAATTACAGACTCTGCACAAACAAAACCTTTATGCTTTAAAGTGTATCACGAAGTAAATACAGATCTGTATTTACTTCGTGAGTGTATTCAATTTCTTATCTTCATATCAATACAAATATAAGCGCTTCCATGTACATTTTATAATAGGTAAACTAAAGAACTAACTTGAGATAGTTTTTAAACATTACTTTGACATCGTACATTTTAAAAGTGATTTCCTATAAAAGCAACTTGAAATATTCCAATAAATGCTTGTTCTACTCCAAGTCATTGTCATTGCATGCTTCTCTGCTAGTATAATAACAAGCAACCCTTCATAGATCTAGTTCTCTGTACTAGTAGAATCTCCAAACATTGAAATAAATATTGCAGAGATTGTTTTGTACATTGTGTCAATATTTGAATGCCGCTGAATATCTTTTTTAAAAGATATTTCTTGTTATCACAATGGTTTCAAACTACAAAATTCTAAAACTTTCCTTTTCTCTAGTTAATGCTCCTTTTTGGTAGATACATTCAAAGAGGTTGGGTCTAAAAATAGCCTAGGAGAGAATGAGTTAACAGATAACATAAGCTCGACTGAGCTTTTAACACTGACATTTCTAGCACATACCCAATACAGCACAAACATAGAACCACACTGGCATAATAGCAACATTAAACATCACATATTGCAAAATAAGCATCAGACGCATTAAATGAAAATCAAACAGAAAGTAAAGCCAATTATAAGACATAAAGCAAACACAGCATACATAAGCATAAGATAGCATGATATAAAAACATAAAGATAACATAGTAAAGCATATTGTTGGGACTATTCCAGCAGATGCAGATGTACACACTGCGGCAATGACTAACCCAGCAGGCACAATCCGAAGTTGGTCGGAAAGACCACTCGCAACCAGAGACTGACACTAGGCGGAACAAGCCAATCGTGATTATCTATAGGATTCAATTGCGCGGATTTCAAATCAGCGTCTACCCTGGCTGTCATTTCCATGTTCATGTCACCAGTTACTAGATCTATAATAAGTTATCAACCCCGTTTCAGAAACGCAAACTCTTTCTCAGTTAATCTAAAATTATCCGGTGTGCAGAATTTTCAAAAAAATCCATTGTTTTCCGACAGTGACAGTGCATATTCAACACGTGGCATTATCCATTCGTAGTTCCTGATAATGTTGGCTCAGTTAAAGTCCACAACCTACATGTTTTCTGTTATAAAGTCTCAGTTTCGTTCTTTGTTGGTTTCCCATCGCATTTGTTTTGGACAAGATGGTGGACGTCTGACTAATGACGCCAATATATGACTTATGACGCCAGAATGAGGCGCAGTAATACCTACAAAGGTTTATTTTAGTTTTGATGTCAGATATACAAAATGACGTCATACAATATAACCCTCTGTGTTAATCATTTTGAACTTATAAAAGATATTTTATTGACATTTTACAATTTCTAAGACAATTATGTAGAACTATATATATCTTCTGTCGTGAAGCGACATTGAACTGCAGTCTATCACCGGGGCTCCCCACGGGGAGTGAATCGTACTTTCGATTTCGTTAGGACATTTATAAAAAAATTGTTGAAAAAAGGATTATAAAGTTGAATAAAAGCATGAAATAAATAGAATTTTTGTTATTTTCGGTGGAAGATCGAAATTTATTTCATCGAGTGAACACCAGACAGTAATATTTCACTCGTTGATTCGCCACTCGTGAAAATAGATCTATACCGTCTGTTGTTCGCTGGATGAAATAAATTTCGATCTTCCGCCGAAAATAACAAATATCCTCTATATTATGGGATGTTGTGCACATAATCTACACTGTTTGTCTACGTCCATATTAGAGGATACTGTGCACATAACCTACACTGTTTGTCTACGTCCATATATTGGGATGGTGTGCACATATATTATGGGATGTTGTGCACATAATCTACACTGTTTGTCTATATCAATGTTGCAGGATGCTTTGCTTATATGGATCGATCGGCTTCATGCCAAAACGACATGAAAAGTAAATCAGAATATCATATCTTCCTGTAAATTCCATTCGGTAATTAACAAACCGTCGAATTCATTTCATTGAAATGCCACCAGCAACATTCTTCTAAACTGTTCTTGTAGCCTACTTAACACTTTGAATACAAACCTGTATTTAGTGGCCGGTAATTTATTGAACATAGCAGGCGGTTGCTTAATGCGGGGATGGGTAAATGTAATTCAGAAAGCTCCTATAGGAGCTTTCTGTATAACTTTTGACATGCATTAAGGTACCGCGATCCTTACAGATCCATATTTAGACCTATTTTTGATGGCCGCTTAAGACAGGCTCTACTTTTCATGTGATCAGTTTGCTTTGTTTGTATAAAGGATCCACATCGCTTTAACAGTATTTCAGTGATATCACGACGTCCAGCTAATTACAGGTGGGAAGACCCCAGAGGTTCTTCCATGCACGGAACAGACTGCATTAGAATATCTAGGTAAAACAACCGTCCTACCGTGGACCAAACAGTTTGCGTCCAGATGGCAGCCCATTGCAGGATGAGAGTTTCACAGAGATCTCCCCTGAAAACCACCTGCTCAACCATTAAACAGTAAAACCTCTATAGCGGCCACTAACTTGCATTAATTAGTTGGTATTTAGGACAGGTGGCTGCTTAAAGCAAGGTGAAAGTAAAACAGAACGCTCCTATAGGAGTGTTCTGTATTACTTCCACCTTGCTTTAACAGCCACCTGCCTTTAACACTAATCGTTGATGTAATTTAGTGGCCGTTATAGAGAGGTTTTACTGTACTCTATAAATATTGATACAAGAAATGATGACACCATGAACATTAAGTAGTAAAACGGTATATTATGGTGATATTGATTGAAGAGGTTTAAAATTAGATTTTTGTGTGAATTTGTTTTGAAAGTAGTTTTTACAGGAGAGACGCCGTCGTCGGTGATCAGTTATTTAGCTAATATCATTTAATACCAAGTGGCTGGCAGATATCGAGAAAATGCCACGTAACTTGTTCGGTACTATATAGATGCTTCCTATGTAAGATGACATCATCAAATTTAAAAAAAAGATAAAAAAAATCTTTAAATATCTTTAATCTTTACTTCATTAAAAAAAAACAATAGCAACAACAAAAATGACGGAGAGCGAATTGTTATCAATATGTAACTAAACTATTTCAGCAAGTTGCGCCTCGTTTTGTGTATTATGTGAGCGTAATGTACGTACATGTATGTGTCCATGGACTCTTTTTTCTTGTTTCTTTTTCATTACACGGGAAACGGGGTTCCGTTGCCCCCACGTTGAAGCATAGTAACTTCACCATATCAGGCTAGCACCAGACTGGACGAGTTTTAAAACAACTCCCCGCATGCACTGTGCCTCGTAAATTCTTAACAATGAAACCTCGAACTCTATGTGAATTAAGAAAACTCTCGATAACTTACAGCCAGGGCCAGCAGTAAATTCGCTTCTGTGAAAATTTTGAATTTACGTCTGAATAACCAATTTCCTGCTGGCAGTATATTCGTTAGATTCGGATATTTGACGAATAACCAGTTGAATAACCAACTAACAGCCAGAACCAGCTGTAAATTCGGCTGTGTTAGATTTTTGAATTTACGGCTGAATAACCAATTTCCTGCTGGCAGTATATTCGCCAGATTTAGATATTTGACGAATAACCAGTTGAATAACCAACTGAATAACCAACTGACAGCCAGAACCAGCTGAAAATTCGCTTCTGTTACATTTTTGAATTTACGGCTGAATAACCAATTTCTTTCTGGCAGTAGATTCGCCAGATTCGGATATTTGACGAATAACCAGTTGAATAACCAACTGACAGCCAGAACCAGCTGAAAATTCGCATCTGTTACATTTTTGAATTTACGGCTGAATAACCAATTTCCTGCTGGCAGTAGATTCGCCAGATTCGGATATTTGACGAATAACCAGTTGAATAACCAACTGACAGACAGAACCAGCTGAAAATTCGCCTCTGTTCATTTTTTAATTTACGGCTGAATAACCAATTTCCTGCTGGCAGTTTATTCCCCCAATTCTTATGTTTTACGAATAACCAATTGACACCTGAAAAGTCAATAACCAACTGACAGCTGAAAATTCAATTACCAACTGATAGCTGAAAATTCAATAAACAACTGACAGCTGAAAATTCAATAACCAACTGACAGCTGAAAATTCAATAGACAACATTGCAGTTTATTCGCCCAATTCTTATATTTTACCAATAACCAATTGACAGCTGAAAATTCAATAAACAACCGCCAATAACCAACTGCCTGCAAACTTCACACACATCGATAACTTTCCAATTAAATCGACCACGTTTCTGAAATATCCGGTTTGCTGACTGGCTGAAAATTATTGGGAAGTTTTGGCCATAGTAGAAATTGAACAATGATATCTACATTATTCCATTAGCAAACAGAGTAGAGCCTGAACAGACGGCTCCTACAGGAGCCGTCTGGTCAGGCTCTGTTCTGTTTGCAAATGCGCAGAAAGGCGTACTTATGGAGTAAAAGGTTAAAAACTCAGTTTGTCTTTACATAACATCGGATGAGCGATGTTTTACTGTATTTGTTTTGGACACAGTTCAGAACTCGGCATTACTCACCAATGTTTTCGTCCTGTACAGACAGCGTGGAATAGCTGTTCACTATCTCCTTTTATCAACACGTCCACACGGCCTCAGAATGTCTGCAAACGCTGCCAATTTATTGACAAACAATTGTTTACTGGGCTTTGATCAAAGGGTTTAGATACCACTGATAGGTGGTATGAGTATTACCATACAAGACAATTACGTAGGCGCATACAGTATAAACCCTCTAAACGGAAATTATAGTAGAGAATAATTTAGATACTTATAGGCAGGTTTCTACTTAATGCAGGGTGAACGTCATGCAGAAAGCTCCTCTAGAGGAGCTTTCTGCATGACTTTCACCCTGCATTAAGCTGCCACTGCTTCCAAGATCAGTATTTATGCTAAATTTAACGTTCAGTTTAGAGGGGTGTTACTGTATTACCATACCAGACAAGTACGCATGGGTATAAACGGTGCACAAACCTCCCGGCACGTGGACAGCCAATTCGTGACTAACTACAGTGCTCCCTCTCTACAACGACACCCTTTGGGATACGAAGATTGTTTGTGTTGTTCAGAGGGAGTTGTTATAGGGAGGGAAAATCAAACATAATTAGCTTGTTTGCAGACCCCAGATAAGGTGTATTTCAAGAACCAAAACCGTTATGCCTCAATCAAACCCTATGTTGTGACCACTCTTTAGAATCGTCACAAAGTGACGATTCTAAAGAGTGGTCACAACATAGGGTTTGATGGAGGCATAAAGAAAATATGATGGAAAAAAGTTGTGCCTGGAGCCTTGTTGTTTCGGAAACAGTGACATGCGTTGTTGTACAATGTAAGGAGGGAATCGTTATTGAGAGGGCCGTTGTAGGGAGGGAACACTGTACAAGACACAGTTTGGGTTCAGACGAACCCCCGAGTAGTCAGGATCCAAACCTTTTCAATTATCTGATTCTCTATATAGGGAAAACTGAAGAATATTTCATTTTGAGAATAGTAGCAGACAACATGTTTCGCAGACGACAATGGCTTGACAGGAAATGGTTAGCGGGTCTTTTACAATTGTGTATGCCAAAATCTGTCCACAAGTCAACCACGCGGTGAATGATGTTGAACTGGATTTTAAGTCTTTACTCCATGAATATTCATGTAGGAAATAATTACATCATGAATATTGATAAGAATAACTACTATAATAGCACACGGGCACCAGAATTATTTTGCCTTGGAAGAAACTGCAGAATGGTGTCTATATTATATCATAAGCAAACAGAGCTATTCCTGATCAGACGGCTCCTAAATCTGGTCTGGGTGTACTCTTTTTGCAAAGGCGTATAAATGCGTATTTATGGAGTAACAGGTTAACACTTTTCACATCAAGCAAATGTCAGATACAGAGATGAGATCGTCTGCTACAATTCCCAATGTTAAATGTTCTTTCATACAATCGGAGTGCCAAGCAGATACGATTTTCGTTCGGTGTCTCACCAGGATCTTAGCTATTTGCATAGGTCAAGAGATTTTCACCGTTAGTAACACCCTTCTAAAATCATCGTTTTATGAGGAAACATAGATGTCTTTAAAAGCAGGCGGTTGCTTTATGAAGACCAAAAGTAATGCAAAAAGCTGCTGCAGGAGTTTTCTGCATTACGTTTGCCCTGGATTAAACCATTCCGTCATATTGACTACTTTTGTCGACTCTGTAAAAGTCATTTTGTGAAACCATTGTGATAAATAGAGCTCCCATAGGAGCAAATGCTCTATTTATCATAATGGTTTCAAACTACAAAATTCTAAAATTTTCCTTTCCTCTAATTAATATTTCTTTTGGGTTGAATTATTCAAAGAGGTATCCAAAAATAGCCTATGAGGTAATGGGTAATGCTGTCATCTTCCTTGAAGACTTTGAATTTGCATCTCTTTTTGGTGGTTGCATTAGATTGGTTTTACTGTAACTGTCGTCTACAGAAATATTGTCGTCTACTTCAATTCTCAATGGTATATTTTCTTTCTTTCATTTTCAATAAAAATACAGTCGGTGCGCATGCATATTAGATTTGCGTTCGGCGTCTCATCAGAATCCAAACTGTTTGCATAGCTTATCAGATGTTCAACAGGAGTTTGCAAAGAGTTAAAATGCTCTGTGTCTGATAAAAAATTTCTTGTTGAACATTTTAACTCGTTCATGTCTTTGAAAATAACACAAGTGTATAGTATAAACCCAGGGGAGCCATCTGATCAGGAACGGAACTATTTACTTCAGGAGCGTTCTGTTTTACTTGCTTAAAGCATATAGGGGCGTTCTGTTTTACTTTCACCTTGCTTTAAGCAGCCACCTGCCCTAAATACCAACTAATTAACACAATTTAGTGGTCGTTATAGAGAGGTTTTACTGTACTATGACTCCTGTAGAGACCGTTTGATCAGGTTCTGCTCTACTTGCTTATAGAATTATAGAGATACATGTATGTGATTCCGCTGTTTCTAAAGAACAAACCTCATGTATTCATATACTGTTATAAATAATTATCCAGCTGGTAAATACAATAATTTATTTATATCATGAATATTTATGAGGTAAAGGGTTAAAATGACAACAATGGCTAAAACGCACTTTTGCATGTCGAGGTTTTGCATTGAAGTAAATATTTAGAAACCACAAATGTGTTTATCTATGGCAATAATTCAACAGGCATGGCGAATGTGTCCGTCGATGCACGAAATGCACTCACTTAAACGTGCTTGACGAATATATTGGGGTGCAGGGTTACTTCAATTTGTGGTAAATAAGTTTGATATATAATCATTTAAATCTTTACTCCATGAGTTTTCATGACAGAAATAATGACACCATGAATATTTAATTAAATTAATTAAACAGGATTTTTTTGGCATAAACTGTAGAATCATGTCTATATTATATAAGCAAACAGAGCAGACCCTGATCAGACGGATCCTAGGAGCCGTCTGGTCTGGGTCTACTTTGTTTCCAAAGGTATAGGAAGGCGTATTTATATAGTAAAGGGTTAAATTAAATCTCTGCTTAACCCTTCCAACGCTGACGTATCAGAGTAGAATAGTCCATCAGTGTTTAACTATAGAGCCAACTCAATATTAAATTCTTAAACTTACTATATACAGTAGATGATTTTGAATGGAAATAAGTGCAGACTCTGTTCAGAAGGCTGCTCTAGGAGCCCTCTAATCTTGGTCTACACTGTCTGCAAAGTATAGTGCACGCGTGTCACGAACTTAAAGTTTATCAATGTTTACCGAAACAATAAAATGCATTGTGTAATGAAAAATAAAGAAGGAAATAAAACATCTCGAAACTAAATAAGCATTAGTTGATTTATGCAAATGTTTCTTAGGACAACCATTATTCATACGAAAGCTTCGCACTTATAACTTAAATCCATTCATGTCTAAATCCTATAAAGATGAGAAAACTATTAAAACTGAGAACAAATGGTCCCTAATTACTTTACTCCATAAATATGCATGACAGACTCCTCCCATTGTGAACATTAAGTAACTAATTGATTATAGCTATGCCAAATAGTAAAGCACCAGATGTAAAATATTCTTTAACCCTTTACAGTAAACCCTCTCTATAACGGCCACTAAATTGTGTTAAAAACCCTCTCTATAACGGCCACTAAATTGTGTTAATTAGTTGGTACTTAGGGCAGGTGGCTGCTTAAAGCAAGGTGAAAGTAAAACAGAACGCTCCTGTAGAAGCGTTCTGTTTTACTTTCATCTTGCTTTAAGCAGCCATCTGCCTTTAACACAAATACTTGATTTAATTTAGTGGCCGTTATAAAGAGGTTTTACTGTACTACATAAATACGCATTTCTACGCCTTTGCCAACAGAGAAGACTTAGATCAGGCGGCTCCTGTGTGAGCCGTCTGGTCAGGGTCTGCTCTGTTTGCTTAACATGGTACAGATCTGATTCTTCATTTTCTGTCACAGCCAAAAAGTTCTGCCATTATAGTATTTCATCAAATTAATATTCATGACGTCATTATTTTAAGCATAAATATCGTTGGAGTAAAAGGGTAAGCAACCAGAGCAGATCCTGATCAGATGGCTCCTACAGGAGCACTCGGTCTGGGTCTTCTCTGTTTGCCAAAATTGAATTGCCAAAAAGACACTAAGGAATGAATAATTATATTCTTGTAAGAAATAATGACTATTAATTAGCTACACCTTAACTCATTCTCTCCTAGGCTATTTTTAGACCCAACCTCTTTGAACGTGTCTACCGAAAGGAGCATTAACTAGAGGAATGGAAACATTTAGAATTTTGTAGTTTGAAACCATTGTGATAAATAGAGCATTTGCTCCTATAGGAGCAAATGCTCTTTTTATCACAATGGTTTCATAAATTGACTTTTATAGATGCGCAAAAATGCGTCACTAGGAGATAATGTGTTAATGATGTCATATGAACAGAGAAGAGTGTAGGCATGGCAGAAACAGTAGAATGAGATTTATAGTAATCTATCCAGGTGTAGATAGAGTAGGATTCCCTTATTTAATCAGTGAATATTTATGTTAGAAATAATTACATCATGAATATTAATTTAATTAATTGTTATAATAGCACATGTACACAAGAAAGTTTGGTCACGGCAGAAACTATAGGCTCATATCTATATCATAAGCAAACAGAGCAGACCCTGATCAGATGGCTCCTAAAAGAGCAGTGTGATCTGGGTCTTCTCTGTTTGCAAGGGCATAGAAAAGACGTATTTATTAAGTAAAGGGTTACGCCAACAGGACAGACCATCCAACACGAACTGGTTTATATGGGTCTTATCTATTTACAGATAGGCAAATAGGCATTTTGTCAGGTAAAAGGTTTTACATTTCAGAGTGTGAATACCTGGTACAATAATTAACCAATACACTATGTATTGCTAGCTTTATAATATTAGTTTTATATATATATAGTAAACCCCCCCCTCTAAATCGGAATTCTAGTAGAGAAGAATTTAGATATTTTAGGCAGGTGACTGCTTAATGCAGGGTGAAAGTCATGCAAGAAGCTCCTTTGGTAGCTTTCTGCATGACGTTCACCCTGCGTTAAGCTGCCACCTGTCCCCAAGGCCGATAAATTGAACGTCCGGTTTAGAAGGACTTTAGTGTAGTGACATTATATTTATTCAAAACTCGCTGTTTTCAAACTGTACATGGAACAATAGTATTCAGTCAGACCCCTCAACAATGTCGGATATTTATTGGCTGACTTTGTATAATTGTACGGTACAGTCTCGCTAATACTACACTTCAAAAGAAATATAATTCTGGAATTTTAAAACAGATGGTATTAACCCTTCGCTTGCTATTCGCGTCAATATACCTACCTGTAAATAGTGTAGACCCAGATGAGACAGCTCCTCTATTTACTATTTACAAGTTGATTGTGCAACCAATGCATTCCAGAGCAGTGATTGCACAGCGATATACTTGTACACAGTGAAAATATATGTAATTATACAACATGGCATGGGTAAAGAAGGAGAAATGTGTTTTAAAATTCAGCAAGCGAAGGGTTAATAAAGTACAATTGTTATACAGCAAGCTCCCATAGGATTTATTTAAAGTACCTTTGCCCTGCATCAAGCAACCGCATGCTTTTATGAACTGCTATAGTAATTGTTTTTGTGGTCGCATTCGCGAGACTTACTTGTATAATATTTGGATATGATGGCTATGGCAGAATCGGTAGAATCGTATCCATATTATTCCATTAGAAAATAGTAAAAATGAATTTGTGTACAGTAAAACCCCTCTAAACCGGACGTTCAATTTAGTCTTGTCATAGTTGTTAGCTCGCCTATTCGAAGAATAGGGGGGGGGGGGGGGGGGGGGCTTATGGAATCACCCCGGCGTTGGCGTGGGCGTTTACTTTTGGTTAAAGTTTTGGGGTATTTGTTGAAATGTACTAATACTACATGAAATATTTGCCCTAGGAAGCTGATGTTTGGAATGGAGGTTCCCTGTGTGTTGAACATTGATGTAGTGTAGTTAAAATTTAAAATGAAATTGAATTTTAGTCACAATTTCACCTGTTTTGGACTTAGCTTTTTGGGCTGAAATCAATCCCAAGGTTACAGGCACGTACCCAGGTGGGGGGCTCGGGGGCCATCATGATCCTCGTGTTAAACTGTTACATTTAATATTTGTAGTTTTGAACAGGGTTGTTTTCACATTTAGAAGAAAGAACTAGTGTGATGCTATGGTTAGTTGAGTGTATATTTACTTGGATATTTTGCTTTTTTATATAATTTGGTAATGTTCAGAAAAAAAACCCAAAATAATCTATGTATTTACATTTCAGTTATTTATACTTACAGAAAATCTTTTTTTTTTCTTTACCCAATCTTGAAAATAATAGTTTTTAGCCATATTGCATAAAATCAATTAATTTTGAAAATTCAAAAGGATTTTCATTATGATCAATGAATAAAAGAATGGTGATTTTCTTTTAAAAGTAAATATATTTATATAGACAACTGATATACTTATGTTTTCTTATTTTAATAAATAAATGGAGATGATTTTCAAAAAAAATGTTTTCTTTATTACTTTTAATTGTGTTCTTGCCAATCTTGGTAGATCAACATGCATGTCCTTAAATAAAGACATAAGCAGATGTTAGTTCTGAGATTAATAATGCCGAGTCTGTCCATAGCATTTTTTTTAAATCATGATCAAATGTCTGTCTGTTTGTCAAAGGCAAAACTTTAATCATATGTCTGTCTGCCTGTCTGTCAATGGCAAAAGTCTTTAGTCAGTATGTCAATGGCAAAAAACTTTAACCAAGATCACGTCTGCCAATGGAAAAAAGGCATGATCACATGTCCGTCTGTCTGTCTGTCAATGGCAAAAACCTTTAACCAAGATCACGCCTGCCAATGGAAAAAAGGCATGATCACATGTCCGTCTGTCTGTCTGTCAATGGCAAAAAACTTTAGCCTTGATCACAACTTTTGTGTTAGGGTGATTTGTACGAAGTCCATACATTGAAACATTGGTGATCATTCATCATGTATTAAGTCTCTGCACCTAAACCCAGGTGTAAAAGGAGCCGATTTCCTATATTATAACATAAAATTATATATTGATAGAGTGATCCAGATAGCAGGAAATTGCACCATTCAATGCGGCATACCAAAAAATTTCGGCTACCGGGCGGGGACACCCCTCCCGTACCCTCCCCAACTCGCCCCCCCCCCCCCCGACAAAAAATTCTGGATACGGCCCTGGGTTAAAGTTTTGGGGTAAGTGTTGAAATGCATTAATACTACATGAAATACTTGCCCTAGGAAGCTGAGACTTGCAATAGAGGTTCCCGGTGTGTTGAACATTGATGTAGTGTAGTTAAAATTTAAAATAAAATTGAATTTTAGTCAAACTTTCACCTGTTTTGGACTTAGCTTTTTGGGCTGAAATCTCAAGGTTTAAAGTACAAAAATGAGTCATGCAGGAAACGCCACATACAGAACAAACAGTCGCCCGAACAGCAACACAAGGAAACAGCAAATGTACATAACTATAAAAACATCAAGCGACGCACAGAGACAAAACAAATATACAATAGTACGTGCATCAAATTGTTGGTGAACACAGTTTTGGGGTAAGAGTTGAAATGCACTAATACAACATGAAATACTTGCCATAGGTAGCTGGTATTTGGAATAGAGTTTGCCAGTAGGTCTAACATTGATGTAGTTCAGTAAAAATAGAAAAGTATTTTGGATTTCATCTTTGTAGACAAGGTTTACAATAGGCGATGTTTGCTGTCCTGCGAGTCTAGTTTTTTCTTGTTATTACTGGTGACATTATCACATTTATTTATATTGCCCCGTATGGATACATTCGTATGTATTTGGGAGAACATAAGGGGTTTTATTTCATTTTATTGAAAAAGAGTAGACAAAGATCACACGGCTCCTATAAGAGTATTCTGGTCTGGGTCTACTGTGTCTTCATTGGGTAATTATTTTTACTTTCAATACCTACTGGATATTTATGGACAAAATAGTTATAACGAAATATTGAAGGTGGGCCATTGTAGCCATTTTTAAAAAGGAAAGAAACAGATCTTTCAAATTCCATCAGCAAACAGAGCAGATCCTGATCAGACGTCTAGTATGGAAGTCGTCTGATCTGGGTTTACTCTGTTTGCAAATGCGTGAAAATACGTTTATATGAAGGAAGGGGTTAGACGCTGTCTGATACCCATATGCTCTGTTTGACCTGGAACAAATATTGAGATGATTGTACTGTTTCTACAACGGTCATGAATTACGATGTTTATATGCCGTTGAAGAAACCACCTAATTGCTTTTAATCATCCCTTTGTTCAATAAATGAATGGCCGCTTAGAACAAGTTCTTTTCATAACCTGCAGAACTTACACTGAATGTATACCCATTTGCATTTTGCAATCAATTTGGTGTGTATCCACAAATTTTGTCGCATCAAATTCCAAACTGTGCAACAACCATTTACCTCCTGAATATTCATGTAAGAAACGATGATAGCACGAATATTTATGCGCTGAATGTTAATACAGTAAAACCTCTCTATAACGGTTACTAAATTGTGTCAATCATTTGGTATTTAGTGCAGGTGGCCGCTTAAAGCAAGGTGAAAGTAAAACAGAACGCTCCTATAGGAGCGTTCTGTTTTACTTTCACCTTGCTTTAAGCAGCCACCTGCCTTTAATACAAAATACTTAATGTAATTTAGTGGCCGTTATAGAGAGGTTTTACTGTAATTAGCCATGACAGAAACAATTCTATCTTACAGAGCAGATCTTTATTAGACGACTCCAACAGGAGAACTTTGATCTGGGTCCATTCTGTTTGCATATGTATGAAAAGACGTTTCTATCGGGTAAATGGTTAAGGAAATGAAAAGCGTATCTAAAAGGTTAAAAAATATGACCATGACCTTGTAATAGTAAAGAATGAATCCACAGTGGTTTCTGGCCGCTTTCCATGTACATAACGTTTGTCCCACCTGTGGTTATAATTAATAGACCCCGTGACACGTTTATTACTTTATATTGATAATAAAACCTTTAGATATTATCAGTACACGGCAAGGGTTGTGAATAAATCAAAACTAACAAAACAGGTTGTCGTTTGATTTACTTTTTACATTACATAAAAATCTGTTACAATTGTGACTTCACCTGTAACGTTTTATCGGGTACATCTATGCTACTTACCCTAAGTATTCGGACCCCCAGTCCACACTCTCGAACCACCTGTAAACCTTAACAATTAAAGTTGGCACACTTTATTAACTTTATATTAGGCTGACATTGTATCAAATTGTGTAGATCTAGATCAAACTGTTCCTGAGGAACAGTTTGATCTAGATCTTACACAATTTATGCAGGTACGACTGTCCGAATACTTATGATACTGTATCAATGGCCACTTTTCAAAACATCATAAATTCTCATAACTGTCCATTTTGTATTTTAGTCAAAATTAAATATGGCATATTGCATAATTCATTGAAAGGTTGCATGTTGGGGCAAGTTCGTGAGTTCCTTTGCAAACGGTTTGGACATGGACGAGACGACATTAACGCAGGCGTCTTATTAGGATCCATACTGTTTTGCACTATTGTCGTGAATTCGATATACAGTAAAACCTCTCTATAACGGCCACTAAATTACATCAAGTATTTTGTATTAAAGGCAGGTGACTGCTTAAAACAAGCTGAAAGTAAAACAGAACGCTCCTATACGAGCGTTCTGTTTTACTTTCACCGTGATTTAAGCAGTCACCTGCCCAAAAATACCAACTAATTAACACAATTTAGTGGCCGTTATAGAGAGGTTTTACTGAAAATTGTCTTTGAAAGTAAAGGGGTGGCAATTTGGTAATTGATGATAAAGATTTAAAAATGTAGCTGTTAGCCCTTGATCTGAATGAATATGTGCGTAAAAAATAATTACACCGTGATGAATAGTTAAATAAATGTTCATAATAGTATATGAACACAAACAGTTTTTGTTATTGCAGAACATATTCCATAAGCAAAGATAACATACTCTGATCAAACGGCTCCTACAGGGGCCGTCGTCTGCTCTGTTTACAAAGGAGTGAAAGGTGTCTAAATCAGAAACAGTGTCCAGCCAGCTACACATTTGCAATTAGTGATAAAGGTTTAAAATGTAGCTCGAATAATGTTGTAACTGCTGATAAAGGTTTAAAATGTAGCTCGAACACTTTTGTAACTGCTGATAAAGGTTTAAAATGTAGCTCGAGCACTTTTGTAACCGCTGATAAAGGTTTAAAATATAGCTCGAACAATTTTGTAACTGCTGATAAAGGTTTAAAATATAGCTCGAACACTTTTGTAGCTGCTGATAAAGGTTTAAAATATAGCTCGAACACTTTTGTAGCTGCAGATAAAGGTTTAAAATATAGCTCGAACACTTTTGTAATTGCTGATAAATGTTTAAAATGTAGCTCGAACACTTTTGTAACTGCTGATATAGGTTTAAAAAATAGCTCGAACACTTTTGCGATTAACCCTTTATCTAATGAATATGTATGTAGGAACTAATGACATCTTTAATATTTGATGATTTTAACATGGCATACCACAGGAATTGCTGGCCATTGCATCAACTGCACATTTATATTACCCTACAAGCAAACAGCGTAAGCATTGATCGAACGACTCGTAGGAGTATACTAATACGTTGTGTAGCCTCTACTTGCAATTAACGTTTACTCTGTTATAAAATACGATGTCTGGGAAAAACTATAAGCTGGATCAATACATACTTACTTCAAAGTTCTTCAAGCCTTTAAAAAATGTTGAACTAATGTCGACCGAGTGTCAAAATGTTTGGATCCTAATGAGATCCGTAGTTACTCGGTTCAAGCTGTTTGCGCTCTGCATGTATAAAGTTACAACGTGAATAAAAGAGCACATGTTTAACCTTTTGGCTGCTGAGCAATTTAGTTTTACACAATTTTTCACCAGCATTTTCATAATTCAAGCTATATAGTCAGATTGTCTACCAAAATGCAACCAAATGTCCAACAGTTTAGACATTAGTGAGACGCTGGGTTATTGAGCATCTCATCTGGATCTAAAGTGTTTGTACAGTAAAACCTCTCTATAACGGCCACTAAATGGTATTAATTAGTTGGTATGTAGGGCAGGTGGCAGCTTAAAGCAAGATGAAAGTAAAACAGAACGCTCCTATAGGAGCGTTCTGTTTTACTTCCACCTTGCTTTAAGCGGCCACCTGCCTTTAACACAAAATACTTGATGTAATTTAGTGATCGTTATAGAGAGGTTTTACTGTATTGTTAATCACTCATCTGCAGCTAGCATTCTAAATATCAGCCATTACCCGGCTATTGGGGCGACATGACTCACAATTGTAAATAATTTGTGTCCAGATGACACTGGTTTACACTCGGTCGACAGTTTGTTTTCAAACCTTGATTGAAGTTGAAGTAGTCAGTATTGTACAAGATCCAATTTTTGCAGACATTATTATTTCTGTCATATTCTGGGTAAGACTTAATGCTTTGAATGTGTAAAAAGAATGCACTGTTAGTTGTAAACAGTGAAGACTCAGTTCATGGGGTCCTAGGAGTACTTTGAACTGTCTACACTGCGTTTCATTCAAAAGCATCTTACTACAGTGCTCCCTCCCTACAACGGCCCTCTGAATAACGATTCCCTCCTTACAACAACGCATGTCACTATTTCCGAAACAACAAGGCTCCAGAAACAACTTTTCCATCGTATTTGCTTTATGCCTCCATCAAACCCTATGTCGTGACCACTCTTTAGAAT
Source organism: Azorinus chamasolen (assembly GCA_963576725.1). Classification (NCBI taxonomy): domain Eukaryota; kingdom Metazoa; phylum Mollusca; class Bivalvia; order Cardiida; family Solecurtidae; genus Azorinus; species Azorinus chamasolen. The sequence continues at coordinate 88,196,385 of OY755242.1, forward strand.
CGTCACTTTGTGACGATTCTAAAGAGTGGTCACAACATAGGGTTTGATTGAGGCATAACGGTTTTAGTTCTCGAAATACACCTTATCTTGGGATCTGCAAACAGGCTAATTATGTTTGATTTCCCTCCCTATAACAACTCCCTCTGAACAACACATACAATCTTCGAATCCCAAAGGGTTTCGTTGTAGAGAGGGAGCACTGTAATTGCTACCTTATGGATGTTTCCGCTCAACAATGATGAGCTATTCCGCCCTGAAAATACCGTGTTGAAAGGGTTAACTCTTTCCCTGTTCATTATTCATATATAAGAAATAATGACACCATTGATATTTATAAACTGAAATTGTATCATGTAACTTTCCTAGGAATTTGGGGTTGTTGTTTTTCTTTCACCAAAAACTTTAGAATTATATCGATATCAAACAAAGAAGATCCTGAACAGACGGCTCCTACAAGAGCCATCTGATATGTATCCACTTTGTTTGCAAATGCATGAACGAGCGTTTTTATGAAGGAAAGGGTTGAGAGATGACGCAATCATGTCTACGCCGTACAGTGAGTCAACAGGTGTTCGTTACTTACTCTTACATTGCTGTGAAAAGAAAATAATATCTTTTTAACCCTTCTCTTGCTGAATTTTAAAATACATTTCTCCTTCTTTACCCATGCCCTGTTGTATAATTACATATATCTTCACTGTGTACAATTATTTCGCTGTGCAATCACTGCTGTGGAGTGCACTGGTTGCACAATCAACTTGTAAATAGTGCAGTCCCCGACGAGACAGCTCCTGCAGGAGCTGTCTCATCCGGGTCTTCACTATTTACAGGTAGGTATATTGACGTGAACAACAGGCGATGGGTTAAATTCGGATCTGGTGCAACTTTGATTGCTCGAACATGCGTTTTATAGACTACTGGCCTAGTGTCATACAGCTTGGATACTGATCAGACACCGATATACTGGCCATCTTATCTGGATCTAAACTGTTTGCAAATGCGCGTGAAGTCGCGAATAGTGGGATAAGAGTTTAATTCATTTGCATATCAAGTGACTTTGAACTTGATTTAAATGCATATTGATAAAACAGTTCAACCTCTCTATAACGGCTATTCAAATGAAGTCATATCACGTCTTTTCAAACAAAGTAGACACAGATCAGACAACTCCTATATGATACCTATATGGTTTGTTCTGTTTGCATATGGTATAATATAGAGCTGGCTCTACAGTTACTGTCTGTGCCGAAATGCCATGCCTTCGTATGGCATTATAGATATTCAGTTTATAAATAAGTTCATAATCCCTTACATGAATCGTCAGCAGGGAAAGGAGTTTGCAAATAGTTTAACCTTTGCAGTGCGGGAAACGAGTCACGTAGGTCCTCTGCTAACAGTATAGACATAGATGACAGGCTTCCTAGAGGAGCCATCTCATCAGGGGTTGAACCGTTTGCAATGTTACACACTTGTTTTCCAAATCCAAGAATATCAAAGATAGCTTCACCTGTTTGAATTTTGGAATAGTCCATTTGAAAATCAGCATTTGACGGGTTAACCCATTTCTTCATATTGACGACTTTTGACGACTCTGTAAAAGTCACTTTGTGAAACCATTGTGATAAATAGAGCATTTGCTCCTATAGGAGCAAATGCTCTATTTATCACAATGGTTTCTAACTACAAAATTCTAAAAACTTTCCTTTGCTCTAGTTAATGCTCCTTTTAGATATATTTATTCAAAGAGGTTGTATCTAAAAATAGCCTATCAGGTAATGGGTTAAGGGAATCCTATGTATTTATGAAGTAGAGCGGTTTTATTGCATGTTTTATAACTCGGATAATTGTTGAACTTTTATTAAATTTAGGGCGTTTATTTGCCTGTGTTTAATTGTGTGCAATACTGTGATGACGCAAAAATACGCTTTGAAGATGACTACTCATGAAATAAAACTATTTTAACCCTCCTTACCCTGATAAACAAACACAATCTGCTAAATGGGTTGACTGTTTTACTTCCGAATTATTCAAATTCTTAAGAAACTATTTTGACCGAGTGTCAAACAACGTGGATGCCGATGAAATGCCGAGTAACCCTCATGAGATGCCGGCGTCTCATGAGGATCAAAGCTGTTTGCAAAAGCATGTCATGTAACGCTTAGTATGGTGAGGGTTATTACCACTCATAGTGTATGCACAAGGGTTGACAACACTTTAATCTATAGGTTTATTCTCGATTGCATTCCACCTGTTGATCAACGTGCATAAGATTTACATATTCACACCTCGGAATTTCCAGTGATACTTGATAGGTTTATGGTTTAAACCTGTTACTTCATCTCCTAGACGTCTTTTCACGTTTTGACAAACAGAGTAGACCCAGATCAGACGGCTCCTGTGTGAGTCATCTGATCATGGTCAGCCGTTTGTCCATGGAATGATCAAGATCTGATTCAGTAGTCTTTGCAGTGAATTATCTATATGACAAGGCTCTACACTGTTTGCTTCACAAATTATTTTTTCAAAGAACACAATGGCATATTACCTTTTGTAAAAACGCCCTTCCAACAGAAAATGGAAATTCCTGTTGACCCTTTTAACGCTGAATCATCAGTGTGGAATAGCCCATTACTCTTCACTGATAGAGACCATTCGGTATAAAAGTCTGAAATGTGTTAATGGATTCTGCACGGCAGACCTATCATTTCGGCAGTTGGCCTGGTTCCAGAGTCTACAAAGCCACCGTGACTTTATGGAGCTTAATTAGCTAAAGGTTTTGATAAAAGAACAAATTGTAGACTCGAATCTACACAATTACATAAGCAAACAGAGCAGACAGTGATCGAGACGTCCCCTACAAGATACATCTGATCTGGGTCCCCTCTGTTTGCAAATGCGTCAAAAGGCGTCTCTATCAGGTAAATGGTTTAAAAGAAGAATACAGTAAAGCCTCTCTATAACGGCCACTAAATAGTGTTAATTAGTTAGTAATTCGGACAAGTGGCTGCTTAAAGCAAGGTGAAAGTAAAACAAAACGCTCCTATAGGAGCGTTCTGTTTAACTTTCACCTTGCTTTAAGCAGACACCTGCCTTTAACACAAAATACTTGATGTAACTTTGTGGCAGGTATAGAGAGGTTTTACTGTAATTTAGTGGCCGTTATAGAGAGGTTTTACTGTAATTTAGTGGCCGTTATAGAGAGGTTTTACTGTATCACAAACAGTTGTCACATTGAGACTCTTTCCTGACGCCCGTTTCTATTTATTATAATGATTATTACTTGTTATTATTAAGTCCCGTTACATCTTTATGTGAATTATTTTCTGCGCTCAGTTACAATGTAGCTATAAAGTGGCACGCAAACTCCATATTCCCCACGTTTGTTGGTTTTAGCGGACGTATCGTCTCGATTGTGTCCCCTGCTTATTTTCTAATGCGGGCTCTGCCGTTAGATGCAATTTGTTTACTTTTTAGAGCAGACATCACGTGACCATCACGTTACTGTAGCTCATTTGCATTTAGTTGAGGATCTGGTCAAATGGGTACATGTATACCTATGTTTCTTCAGAATGAGACAGTTTTCGGGTATCGCGACTTGATTTCTAATGTTTTAAAACAACATCTTTTGACAAAACCTTGATCTTTTTAATTTTTAACAAGGGGTAGAGATGTTCAAATATAATGGGACATTAACCCTTTACTCCATAAGTACGCCTTTCTGTGCCTTTACTAACAGAGAAGGCCCAGATCAGACGGCGATCTGGGTCTGCTGTGTTTGCTTCTGACATAATATAGATATGATTTTACAGTTTCTGCCAATTGACTCTAGATTTCTGTGTCCCTGTGCTACATGTATTATAACAATTCGTCTAATAATGTTGATGATGTCAATATTTCTTACATGACTATCCATGGAGTAAAGGGTTACATCCAGATGAGACGTCCAGTGTGTCTCAACAAGATCGAAACTCTTTGACAATGATAATACAGTGGAACGGTCTGTTATAATAATTGACCTGTATAACACTGTGCTGCGACTCGTTTAATATGTGGGTCCACAAAGTTCCGCAATGCGCCACCGCTTTGTGCAGGTGATTTGCTAATGTCAGCATTGGTATATCCTCGTAGTATTATTTCTGGAACAGAATAAATATAGACATGTAAACCTCAGTTATCTATGGTATATCACCCGTCATTCAAAATATCGCAGTCTATCGAGCTAGCTACACTAGAACATGTCTTAAGCGGTCATCAAAAAGAGGTATAATTACAGCTCTATAAGGCAGATGGTAGGTACATGTGAATGCAGATCGAAAGAGGAGCTTTCTGCATTCGATTTTGCCCTGCATTAAGCAACCACCTGCTTTTTAACACTTCTAAGTTCAACAAATGAATGACCGCTTAAGACAGGTTCTACTATATTGTGATATGGACATTCACCTTCGACCTCGGTCAGTTATAAATACCAAATTGGTCAGGTCCATATAGACTGTGATGACTGTGATATTCATTGCACAATCATAAATAATAGAATTATATTAGAACGGGCGTTGACAACAACTTCATAGATGACAATTTTGTAAGAGAACCAAATCTAATCAAATATCCACATATATCTGTATTTTCAGCTTCTGAGTGTGATCACCCTGGTAACGTGACCAATGGCCGACTATACTTTGAACACAATGGCGGCCTGGTGACAACTAAATGTCGCCCTGGTTACAGGATGTCAGGCTCAAGAACGCGATACTGTGATGGCTACAAGTGGATTGGGTTCCGAACGACATGTATAAGTGAGCGTCATTTACCGGTAACCTCCAAGATACGCCTGTTGACACCTTGTAATAGAGCAGACAGGGATCAGACGGCTCCTGTAGGAGCATATTTACTTACATATTTGTTTATTTATTCACTTACTTACTTTATTTTCTTTTGTATGTGTTCGTGTGCGTGCATGCGTGCGCGTGTTTGTGTGTATGTGTCTCTGTGTGGCTCTGTGTGTATGTATGTGTGTGTGTCTTCTGTGTGTGTGTCTATGTGTGTGTCTGTGTCTTTGTGTGTCTATGTGTGTGTGTCTGTCTGTCTGTCTATATGTGACTCTCTGTCCGTCTGTCTGTCTATTTGTCCGTCCGTCCGCCCATCTGTCTGTATGTAGGTATATATGTATGTATATTCGTTCATTCGTATGTTTGTTCATTCGTTCATTCTTTCGTTCGCTCGTTCGTTACGTTCTGCTCGTTCGTTCGTTCGTTCGTTTGTTTGTGTTTGTTTGTTTATTTGCTTACTTATTTAAAAGACGTCATTATTTCTCACATGGGTATTCGTCCGACATAGGGATAAATGTGTTTAAATGGTGAATGCATACTACTTAATCCTTTAATTAATAGAGATATCGTTGCAAACAGAGTAAACCCAGATCAAAGTGCTTTTATAGGAATAGTTCGACCAGGATCAGCTCGGTTTGTTTACGAAATATAATAAATATGATTGTACAGTGTGTTTATTGGGAAATATTCCCTGTTCGAAATGCTATCATAAAAAAATCAGCTAACACATATTCATCATATCGTTATTTCTGACATGGATAGTCAGCAAGTAAAGGATTGAGTGGTATTACACTTACTTTACAGCATAGCAAATGAATACCGTCTGTAAAACTGTTTGAAAATACAGTAAAACCCCGCTAATGCGACCACCAAAAAGGGGCATAATTCTGGGTGGCAGAGGCAGGTGGTAGCTTAATGCAGGACGAAAGTTATGCAGAAAGCTCCTATAGGAGCTTTCTGCATAACTTTCGCCCTGCATTAAGCAACCACCTGCTCTAGACGACATCAGTGGCTGTTTATTAAGTGGTCGCATTATCGGGGTTTCACTGTACAGACAATGTCACTCTAATGATAAACACTTCAACGCTACTTTTTCAACGTGGATTATTCAGTCATTGTTAGGCGACAATGGTCATTCCATGTGAACACACGAATTTACTAGATGATAATGAGTAGAACCAGAAGAAATCCTTACCAAAGAGACCCCAAAGGCACACTGGTTGCACAGCATAAATTTAAAGATGCACAGTCTACAGCGACCATAGACATCTAACTCTGGATTTTTAAGACGTGGTAGCTTAAAGCATGGCTTAAGTTATTTTCGTCTAACATTAAACAACCGCCTTCTGTTATCAAATTCAATATTTATTCATGATATGGTCTCTATTGGCAGGTTCTACTGTGCGTATATATATTTTCCAGACAAGTACCGAGCCGGCAAGACGAAGCTTCAGGCAGTGCCAGAAGGAGCCGATGCCACTAGTAAAAGCTACCAAGAGGCGACCGCGGACGGTGACAACACCTGTCTACACCAATATACGTACAGTAACCCTTATTTTAACCCGGCCATGTAGTTTAATCCTTTTTATATGAAAGAAATAATGACGTCATGAATATTAATTAGATTACCTTTATATAATAGAACATTGCCACAAGAAAGGTTGATTATGGCAGAAACTGTAAAATCATATCTATATTATACCATCACCAAATTATTAGACCAGCCCCTGATCAGATGGTCACTCCTACAGATCCGCCTGAGCCGGATCTACTCTGTAAATGCGTAGAAAGGTGTTTTTATGGAGTAACGGGTTAACACTTTACTTGTTAGAGAAGTATTTTCACGCCTTTTCAAACAGAGCAGATCAAGATTTTGGAGCTCCTATGGGAGCAGTCTGATTTAGAGCAGCTCCTGGTAAAATTATAAGAATAGTATAACTAATAGATTCGTTCACAATAGTAAGTTCATGAGATCAAGGGTTTGCACATTTAAACAAGAGCATCGCGGTGCAATAAAATACGCCCGTCGGGCAAATCCCTCATCGACATCAATGAATATGTAAAGTTTCGTGATGATCGGATATACAGAACTAAAGTTATCGTTCGAAAACGGAAAACTGTTACAGAAAAACGATCATTTTTTAGGAAAAAAGTGACACTGACCTTGGTCTGACAAAGATAATATTCAACTAGTGTTCTTTTCCGCATCGACATCAATGATTATGTAATGTCCGTGATGATCGGATATACAGAACTAAAGTTATCATCCAGAAACGGAAAAATGTTACAGAAAAACATCTAATTTTAGGAAAAGTGACTTTGAATGCACATGTAAAGTTTCGTGATGATCGGATATACAGAAATAAAGTTATCGTGCGGACACGGAAAAAATGTTACAGACAAATGTTGAAAAACAATTTAATTTAAGAAAAAATGACATTGACCTTGGTCGGGCGAAGCCTATATTCAATAGGGTTTCAGTCCTCATCCATAGCAATACACATGTATAGTGTCATGAAAATCGGTTATACAGAACTAAAGTTATGCGGAAATGATTTGCGACGCCCGCCCGCCCGCCCGACTGACCGCCCGCCCGCTGCAGGGTTTTACATGTACATAAGACGTCACGTTTTTTCAAACGGGCGTATAAAAAGTATACCAGTCAGTACCAGCAGAGCCTGAAGAAGCCAATGTATTCAGTAAAGGCTACCAAGAGGCGACCGAGAACGCCAACAACACACACACTGTCAACACACACACATACGTATTTACACGTACCATATACGGACGCATTTTCACGCCTTTACAAATAGAAGCTATTGTAGGACCTGTCTGATCAGGGTCTGCTCTGTTTGCTTATGGAACTACAGTAAAACCCTTCTAAATCCAACTTTTTATAAAGCCAGGTTGCATTAAGCAGAATGAAAATCAATCCGGAAGATCCTTTAAGAGTTTCCGGCATGACTTTTACCCTGCATTAAACTGCCTCCTATCTCAAAGACCGGTATTGATACTAATTTGAACGTCCGGTATAGAGAGGGGTTACGCTTTATATAAAGTTGATTCCAAAGTTTAGTTCCCTAATTTACGTACCATTATATATAAGTTCGGTTAATGAATATCCATGATGGAATTTATTCTTGCATAATTATTCATGCGATCTATTGTTAAACAATATTATTATATAAATATTATTATTTAAAGAAATCTGCAAATGTAGTTCCATAAACAAACATAACAGACCCCGATAAGACGGCTCCCTTAGGAGACGTCTGATCTTGGTCTACTCTGTTTGCAAAGGCGTGGAAATGCTTGTCTATCAGTCATAGAGTTAAGCTACCATCTTGTATTATAACCCAAAACAATTCCTTTTGAATGATAGTTATAGAAATATTTTACTATAATTGGACATATGATCAAATCTTGTAACGGTTCAAATTATTTACAGCATAGTCATGGTAGTTGATACCTCTTATATGTGAAGGAACAAGCCAGTTTATTTTTCGCTCCGTACATACAGAGGTACATATTGAAAACATACATAATTATCCCATTTTGGCCAAACACTATAGGCAAGCAGTGGAGACCAAGAACAAATGGCTCCTAAAGGAGCCCTACGCTCGGGATCTACATAGTCTGTACCATGAACATGTTTCTAGATCGCCAACTTAGCTTAAGGTTGAACGTAATATGATACGTACGTGTTTTCGGTTTTGTTTTTTGTTTGGGAGATTCGACATGTTAAAGTACATGCAAAATGAGCTAATGTTGCAAAATACTAGGACAAGGCGATGTGAGTAGGTAAATACCATACAACAAACAAATAAACAAGAACAAAAAATGTAGAAAAACCATAGATATACACCAATGTATAGTAATGCGTAAAAAGATATAATGAGCACTGTAACAATGCAAAATAACAATGACGGTGTGCACTAGTACTTATTTTGCCGGTGGGGTTTGAAAAATGTTTAAGCACAACGGCAATGAATTTACTTCAAGTTTAAATAAAATGTTTACTTCATTCTCATTCATAAGGGATTGAAAACTAAGACAATTGTTAGTCTGTAAATATCTACCAGGGATATGTTTCTTTCTTAATTCACTAAAATATGCACATTTAAAAAGATAATTATACTCATCACCAATGTCACAAGAAGTACAAACATGACAAATGCGCTCTGTACGGTCGATATATGACCATCGTAGATAATAATTGTTTAAATATTATCAGTCAGGGTTTTACATTTGCATATCAAACGTGCAAATAGATTTATATAATTATATCAACAACCATACTAGACACTGATCAGATGACTCCTATACGAGTCCTTAGATCTTGGTCTGCTCTGTTTACAGAGAGAAAGAAAATCGAACATTGTCAGTATATATAGTGCTCAGCAAAACTAGAGAACCACCGGTACTATTTTCATAAGTGTTTAACCATTTGCCCAATAAATGAAATAATGAGATCATAGATATACGATGATGACATATGAACATTGGCGTTTTAGCCATAGTACAAACTAAAGAATGAGATAGATAGATATATTAGTTCGTCAGCAAGCAAAGCAGGTCCTGATCAGACGGCTTCTGCAGAATCCGCCTGATCTTGGTCTGCTCTGTTTGCAAAGACATTAAAAGGCATGTCTATAAACTATTTATGCTTAATCCATTATATTTAGATGGTCTTGACAACGTAGGTATTAACGGTAAAACCTATTTTAACTGAGTTTTAGCATAGCAAAGATGAAACAACCACAATGCTTACGTACCCTGATCACAGGTCTCCTACACGAACTATCTGGTATGGGTCTATATTGTTTTTCAACTAACGGACACTGGAGACAAACTCTCATTCCATGTGACTAGAGATTGTTTCTGTTCAGTGATATGCTGTCGGCAATGTATTTGTCTGTCTGGTGCATTGCTGTTCGATGTATCTACAAAAGAGCGATAAAAAACTTCATAATAAAACATTTATACAGGGATTCCTTCACACATTTGTGCTTAAACACGTATTAAACACTTCCTTTAACTATTCTATGTTATTGACATTAGTTGGTAAATTGGGATTCAATTTCTATGTCACGAGAACTATTTATTAGATCGTGTAAATAATGTAAAATTTCGTTTGGTCACACATATAGGTCAATTGTCCCATCAGCTAACATAATTATATTGATTATATCAATTGAAAAGAGCGCTATATAAATGTGGTATAATAATAATTGTAAAAATGAAGTACATGTAATCAAAAGACGACATTTTAGCATTTAAAATATTAATATCAGCTCATTGATATAAGCGGTTCTTGCAAAAGTGCCCCTAATTTCATAAAGAAAATAAGACCGTGAACAAATTGAGCAACGCAAGTATCGTTTATTTCCGGTGGGATTGATAAAATGTGCCAGTGTCCTGGTATTGCTATCAGAGGGTATTAAAATAGGATCTAGTAAAGCAATGAGTCGTGTGGGAGTTTTGATGGTATCAATCATATAAGTTGCATTAAGCATATCCTTATGCAGTCCATCATTAGGTTTCAATAAAAACATTCAACTAAAATATATGGCTTCCATCTTTTTATAAAAAATTCGGCTAACATAATTATATTGATTATATCATTATTTCTAGCATGAATATTCATGAGATATAGGGTTATGTAAGTACAGTGTAAGACTGTTATAACTTTTATAAATGACTGGTGAATATACAAATGTTCCATAATGACACTAGAAAAAAACATACAGGTGTGTTAAAAAATAGATATTAGAAAATGCCCTGAAGTTATAAAACAGTTGTGTCATAATTCAGACACAAGTGACAATTTAGAACTTCAAACAAACCAATCATAACACTAAAATTGAAATTTCACAGTCCGTCGAGTCGATATTTGTAATAAAACTTTATGCTGCTGTATGTAGGCGCGATCTAACTTGCATTTGCCCACATCCAGGCGTCTCGTCAGGATCCAAACTGTTTAACACTCGGTCAAAGGTTTCTCAAAAATTCACAGAGAAGACCGATCAGTATTTAGGCAGATAAGGGATAAATATTACACGGACATTCTATTTGCACCTGCATTTTATTCAAGAACTAAGTTTGTTACTGTTAATCCTCTACCTCATATAACTGCATTCCCGTGCCTTTGCAAGCAGAGTAGATCTAGATCAGACGGCTCCCGTAGGAGCCGTCAGATACTGGTCTGCACTGTTTGCTTATGGCATGATACAGATCTGGGTCCAAGGTTATAAAACGCTGAGGCTGAGTCTGAGATCATTCTCAAGTATCTGATTGGTCAGATGCTTGAGAATGATCTCAGACTCAAGCAAAATGTTTTATAACCTCGCGGCCTGGTCCTTCAATGTTTTACCAGGCTAAATTTCCCCCTGAACATTTTATAATTTTGAAAAATCAGCAAATAAATGTTCATTATTTCTTGAACAGATGACGGGTTAACACTATCCTGCTATAATGGATGCTTACCTACCTCGGATTGGTTCTGGAAGACAGTGTGTGCGACTTTACTAGTGGGCTGTCAAACAGCTTGGATCCTAATAAGTCGATGAATATGACTGAACAATACTGAGACAGTTTCAAACCACAAATGGTGCATAGTTGCTCTTAGGGAAACAGTGTAGATCTAGAACATGGGACTTTTGAATTAACCCCCTGGATAAGGTATTCACGGTCTGCTTCATAACTTATTGGCAAATATTTCTTGCGGACACGCCCCTCAAAATGAAAGTTTGCTCATATCACATATTTGGTCAAGTTCATTTAGAAATACAGGTCATGGTGTATTTATCCTTTACTCAATACATCTTTTGCAAGTAGAGTAGATCCAGATCTGACTACACAAGAATCGTCTGGTCTTGATTTGGTCTGTAAATACCAAATAGAATAATATAGATATGATTATTCTGTTTCTGTCTTTGCCAAAATGTCATGTGTTCACATGGCATACTATTAATATTAATCTAATTAATAGCCATGATGTCATTATAAAATGATTACATGACTATACATGTAGTAAATGGTTAACATGTGCGAAAAACGATTATGCAATGCATACATAGTGAACACGAAACACACTTAGGTCTTTCCTCCGTGAATATTTAAGTAAGAAATAATGACATCATGAACATTAATTAGCTTAATTGTTATAATAGTACATGGACACAGGAATGTTTGGCCATGGCAGAAAATGTAAAATCATATCTATATTACATGTATATCAAAAGCAAACAGAGCAGACCCTGATCAACCGGTTCCTATAGGAGCCGGCTGATCTGGGTCTACTCTGTTTAGAAAGACAGAGAAAGGCGTATTTATGGAGTAAAGGATTAATATCCATGACTAGTTACACTTGTAGCTGCTTGTGTTCAGTTGTTGGCCACATCTTGTAACTTTGTACATCTGCATGATTCGAAACGTTCTATATTTTTGGTTCATATGGTCTCCTCGTTGCATGTTATGGACCGAAGTACAAGAGACTAGGTTCGAAATATACAGTATAGATTCATCGTGTGCAAATAGTTCTATTCCATTCTATTCCAACAGGGCGCCCCCTGACGTTGCTAACGGGACATACGAGATCGGCTACGCGTACAATTACGACAAGCGCGCGTGGGTGATGATCGCTAACTACACGTGTAACGAGGGGTTCTACTTAAAGAACCCCGAGGGTGGCTACATATACTGCAAGACCTACAAATGGACTACCAAAGTAGAGCCTGAATGTGTGCAAGGTATACAAACATTTGCTGACAGTTTTACTGATTTAGCGTTATATTTGATAACCAAGCATTCTACGTTTTGTAATCGTAAAACAAATTAAGACTCAAATCAAGCAGTATGGGCAGGTTCTGTTCCTTTTGCTGATATGGTACACGTTTGAATCTCTACTGTATGCAATATCAATGCATTTCCATATTGTGCAGGAGTAATACAATACAGTGCTCCCACTCTACAACGACACCCTTTGGGATACGAAGATTGTTTGTGTTGTTCAGAGGGAGTTGTTATAGGGAGGGGAAATCAAACATAATTAGCTTGTTTGCAGATCCCCAGATAAGGTGTATTTCAAGAACCAAAACCGTTATGCCTCAATCAAACCCTATGTTGTGACCACTCTTTAGAATCGTCACAAAGTGACGATTCTAAAGGGTGGTCACAACATAGGGTTTGATGGAGGCATAAAGAAAATATGATGGAAAAAAATTGTGCCTCGAGCCTTGTTGTTTCGGAAACAGTGACATGCGTTGTTGTAAGGAGGGAATCGTTATTGAGAGGGCCGTTGTAGGGAGGGAACACTGTAATTAATTCATGAATATCTATAAAGACGGAGTATGCATGAATATTAATCATGCAAACAGAGTATTCCTTTACTCCAAATAGCGCCTTTGCACACATGTTAGGAGCCGATTGATCAGGATCTGTTCTGTTTGCTTGATGATTTTTTTTATATCGGGTGTATGCCTCTCTAATAGTATTTCAGTCATATTGCGACGTCAAGTCAAATACGGATGGAGGAATACCCCATATTTGTTTTTCTGTGCATGCAACAAATTGCGTTGTTCAATGAACAGAAGAATACCTGGGTAGAATGAATGAATGAATCGACACGAATACCCGGATAGAACCACCGATCTGCTGCAAGACTGCCGAAAGGCTTCTTCACATGAAATATAAAAATGCTCAGATCTGGATTCGAACCACAGTGGTGAGAGGCTCGGTGATTGTCAGTCGCTGACCATAACCTCTTGGCCACACCCACAGTGGTGAGAGGCTCGGTGATTGTCAGTCGCTGACCATAATCTCTTGGCCACACCCACAGTGGTGAGAGGCTCGGTGATTGTCAGTCGCTGACCATAACCTCTTGGCCACACAAATCCTGCTTATGGAATAGTATAGATCTGATTCTACAGTTTCTTCCAACGCCAGAAAAAACTGTCTTCATATACCATGATAAATGAAAAAGTAGTAAATCAAAATTAATCTAATGGATATCATTATTTCTTAAATGAATATTCATCAAATGAAGGATTAAAAGCATTTGCATAAATACGCAACAACACGATGCACGTGTATCCAGTCTGCTGACTGTATTGGTGGCCCAGGCAAATGAAATATCGTCTCCGACATAGCGCCTTACCAGGGTCTGCTTCGAATTGGTTTGACAATTAAGCGTGGTACTGAGGTCAAGATAAGTGCAATCCAAACATTTTCAACAATAACTTCTTTATTTCCCCACCAAAAGTAGTTGGGGATGAACCTTATATGTAGCTCTGATTGTAGTCTCGCTGAAGCAATCACATGATTAATTAACCCTTCGCTTGCTGAATTTTAAAACACATTTCTCCTTCTTTGCCCATGCCCTGTTGTAATAATTACATATATCTTCACTGTGTACAAGTATTTCGCTGTGCAATCACTGCTGTGGAGTGCACTGGTTGCACAATCAACATGTAAATAGTGCAGACCCTGATGAGACAGCTCCTGCAGGAGTTGTCTCATCTGGGTCTTCACTATTTACCGGTAGGTATATTGACGTGAATAGCAAGCGAAGGGTTAACACACGAGTCTGTTAAAGCAGCAGGGGGTTGCTTAATGCAGAGCAAACTAATAAAGAAAGCTCGTAAAGAATAGTTGTATGCCCCCGATCAAAGGGGGGAGGGGAATATTGTTTTGACCTGTATGTTGGTTGGTTGGTTTTTGGACCATTTTAACGTTGGCGATAGCTTTGTAGCCATTGCACATACTTACTTCAAACTTGGTATACATGTACTTATGGAGACAAACATTTTTAGGTTTGACGTATTAGGGTCAAGGTCATACATCAAGGTAAAACGGTCAAATTAGGGGACATAGTGTTTCACAAACGCATCTCTTTTATATAGTTTTTTTGTCCAGCATTACTATACTTCATACAATGTCCAATGTCAATTTAACACTGACCATGTCTCTGACTAGGCTTGGCTAGTGTTGTACCCACACCATATAAGGTGAAAACTTGTGAAAAAATGAACTTTGAAACCCAATTTGTTTCTTGTGATGTTCCCCAGCAAAAGAAATATGTTATCACAGTGAACGTCTTTGGCATTTTATTAGTAAACAGAACTGCAGACCCTGATCAGATAGTGTCTACACTGATTGGCTGTGTCCCAGGGATGCTGTTTCAGGATGGTATGGATTAAAAAAAATAAGTGTAACACTTCAAAGAAATGTATCTCGTGGCGAGGCTCATAGTCCCATTAAACCTCCTTAAGTACATCATGCATCCTACTCTCCAAGGAAAGTAAAACAGAAATATCCTTTAAGGAGTCTCTATATATTTTCGCTCCTGTGTTAAACGTTCACCTGTTTTTCAGACCCGGCATTAGACCTCTTCTATTGGCAGTAGCTCTAGATATTGTTTTATATTAGACGACTGAAAACAGAATCCCTTTTTACGCGCAGTTGAGAAGTTCCCGATCAGTCCATGCAAGGACAGAAATGGTGGCTGTAGCCACATTTGTGTGCCGTACAAAGGAAGTACAAGGTATAAATGTGACTGTTACCGTGGCTTCGCCCTCACGTCCAACTTCAAATGGTGCACAGGTATGTAACATATACAGTAAACCTATCTATCTATAAGGGATTTAAAATTAGATCTGTTGATGCCGGTGGCTGCTTAAAAGGTGAAAGTCATCCAGAATACTCCTTTAGGAACTTTCTGCTTGACTGTCATCCTGCATTAAGGTTCTACCGGTCATTAACCCTTCGCTTGCTATTCACGTCAATATACCTACCTGTAAATAGTGAAGACCCAGATGAGACAGCTCCTGCAGGAGCTGTCTCATCAGGGTCTGCACTATTTACAAGTTGATTGTGCAACCAGTGCACTCCACAGCAGTGATTGCACAGCGAAATACTTGTACACAGTGAAGATATATGTAATTATACAACAGGGCATGGATAAAGAAGGAGAAATGTGCATTTAAATTCAGCAAACGAAGGGTTAAGACTGACATTAAGAATAATTTGGAAATCCTATTTATAGAGGCTTTACTAAAACTTTAACGGACATTTAACGGTTTGGTTTGTTTTTTAATCGAGTTTTCGTCGTTTTAACAGTATTTCAGGTGGATAAAGACCCTAGAGGTTCTGTGCACGGAAGATATTGCATTGTTTCGTGCGCAGAAGAACATCCAGTTAGAACCACCGACCTACCGCAAGCCAGCTGGAAGACTTTCTCACATGAAAAATCCAAATGCCAACACAAACGGACAAACGTAGTTAAGATCTGAGAGCGTCAGTCGCTTTACTTGTTTTGTTTATGTCGTTATCACGAAGTTAGACTGGATGTTAATCAAAATAGTATCCACCAATTATTATCCATGTAAGAAATAAAGACATCGTGACTATTTATTAGAATGGCATGTGAATACATTATATTCTGACATGGCACAAACTGTAGAATAAAATTTATATTATTCCATAAGGAAACAGAGCAGGCCATGGTCAGACAACACCTATAGCTGCCTGACCTGGCCTACTCTATTCATAAACACATGAAAATGCGTCTCTATCGGGTAAAGGGTTAACCCATTCCATCATAGGTTATTTCTAGACACAACCTCTTTGAATAAATCTACTGAAAAGGAACACAGTAAAACCACTCTAAACCGGAATTCTAGTAGAGAAGAATTTAGATACTTTTAGGCAGGTGGCTGCTTAATCCAGGGTTAAAGTCATGCAGTAGATGAGCTTTCTGTATGGCTTTCACCCTGCATTAAGCTGCCACCTGTTTTCAAGACCGATATTTATACTAAATTGAACGTCCGATTTAGAAAGGTTCTACACTATGATCGAGTATTACTTAGCTGACATTTTATTATTAGTTATTGGGTTTGTCACTGACCCACTACGGAAATATAAGGGTCTGTAGGATGAATAGGGGCGAGGCGATAGCCGAGTCCCCTATTCATCATACAGACTCCCTATATCCTACAAACTCCCTATATCATACATACTCCCTATATTTCCGTAAGTGGGTCAGTAACAAACCCAATAACTGATTTATCAGACTTGATCTTGATCAGACGGCTCCTACAGGACCTGCATGGGCCTTCTATTTGCAAAGGGGTAAAATGCGTCTCAGTCAGTAAAGGCTTAAGAGACGTATCTATGGAGTAAAGGATTAAACAAAATGAATAATATTTGTCAGTGTTTGACTTCCATTAAAGCAAACTAATTGTTTAATTGACAATCTTCACCATGCCTACAAAGTAATGATTCAAAATACGAATATATTTCTGTCAATAAATTGTCTAGTAAAACATAATGCACATAAATAAACTGTAAAAGTAGTGTTTTAAACGTTTTTATTATTAGGTAGTAAATAACAATCTTATTTATATATCAAAGACAGCCAGGCGTAATCAATCATTGCCCATGTAAACAGTGATTTATTGCAATCATTTCGATGGCTTGGTGCAAAACTATTCTAACTCCTTCACTTTGTGAAGGAGTTAGAATAGTTTTGCACCAAGCCCTCGATTTATGTTCTTGTCAACTATTTACCTCATGAATATTCATGCAATAAATACTGATATCGACAGAAGTGCTATAATGATGTACAAACGTAAGATTGTGTGGCAGAAACTATGGGTACCAAAACAATCAGGACATATTCTGATCAGACAGTTCATACAGGGGACGTCT
Organism: Azorinus chamasolen; assembly: GCA_963576725.1. Taxonomy (NCBI): domain Eukaryota; kingdom Metazoa; phylum Mollusca; class Bivalvia; order Cardiida; family Solecurtidae; genus Azorinus; species Azorinus chamasolen. The sequence continues at coordinate 88,213,919 of OY755242.1, forward strand.
GCTATTTGTCCGTTTGCAATGCGTCAAAATCTATATGTAGTACGGGTTGGTTTTATTTACAGCCGGGAGTGGTGGCAGATCGTCATTTTATGAGAAAATATCATCTACTTGTCGTTTTAATGAGTCTCGATTTAAATTTACAACTGTGGTTGACAAATCTACCAAATGGAATTTATTATGAAAAGTGTTGCACTTGAAGCTCGCGACGTGTAATTAACTACAGTGACGTCAGTTTTATAATATGAATCCATTTGCTCCCTATTATTTATGGAAAACTTTGGCCAGATCTTACTTTTGAACCTGTTCATTTTTTATGTGGAGTGTGTGTATGTGGGAAGCAGCAAACGAAATATTTGCTGGAATAAGCCATAGGCATGGATGGATTAAAAAAACAGTACAGATCCTGATCAGAGGGCTGCCTATGTCCCTTTTAACACATTATCCCACTATAGAGTCACTTTATGAAACCATTGTGATAAATAGAGCATTTTCTCCTATAGGAGCAAATGCTCTTTTTAACACAATGGTTTCAAACTACAAAATTTTAAAGTTTTCCTTTCCTGTATTAAAGCTCCTTTTCGGTAGATACATTCAAAGAGGTTGGGTCTAAAAATAGCCTAGGAGATAATGAGTTAAAATTAAGGGACATTGGGTACTTCTGTATTATCCAGTAATGGGTTATCGTTGGCCCGTCTTACCAAACTAATATACGACGACCGTAACTGGAAGTTAGCCTTTACCCTTTACTCCGTGACTATTCAGGACATACTCCACGCGTTATGAGCATTAATTATTAATTACTTCTTTTCATTATTTTTAATTTTTTAAAATAAGTAAATACATAGCTATGTCATTCAGTATGTCGTCATATCTAAGATATTCTATAAACGGATTCTGATGTCACAGAAGTTGTCTGATCTGGCTCTACTGTTTGTAAAGAGATACATGGACGTCTCCATAGAGTAAGGGGTTAATTGCTGCTTACCAGAATGTAGGATAATCTCGACGACTATCCGAGTAATATACGAGTACAGTAGAACCTATATTAAACGTTTATTCATTTAATTACCATAGAAGACTTACAAGCAGGTGGTTACTTGATGCAGGGCAAATGAAATGAAGATCTATAGGAGCTTATTGCATTACTTTTCACCTGCATTAAGCTATCACCTGCCTTACAGAACGATAATTTATATATATATCATTCTGGCCGTACGATCTTTAGAAGGGCCCACTAGTGCAGGAGTTATCGGTCTACATCTGTAGCCAAATATGCAGCAGGTTTTCTTGTTGCACTGAAACAGCAATGAACAAATTTGTAGAAAATTCTGACATGTGTCCAGAAGCGAATTATGTATGTAATCGTTTTGTTGACTAGCTACGGGGCTTTTAACCATTTCCCTGTTGAATATTCATGTAGGAAATAATGACGTCATGAACTTCATGTATTAGCTGGTTTGATAATGGTGAATGACTGCATGAGTTTTTGGCTTTGGCAGTATCTGTACAATCATATCAGTATACAATAAAACCTCTCTATAACGGCCACTAAAGTACATCAAATATTTTGTGTTAAAGGCAGGTGACTACTTAAAGCAATATGAAAGTAAAACAGAACGCTCCTATAGGAGCGTTCTGTTTTATTTTCACCTTGCTTTTAGCAGCCATCTGTCCTAAATACCAACTAATTAACACAATTTAGTGTCCGTTATAGAGAGGTTACTGTAATTTTATGGACAAACAGATCAGACCCTGATTAGACGATTCCTACACGAGCTGTCAGATGTGGGTTTACTCCGTTTGTAAAGTGAAAACGCGTTTATATGTAGGAAAATGTTATGAAACAACATAAGTTATATAGAGTTGTACACTCTTGGTATGTGATAACACATAACATAAAGACTAGGGACAAGTCTTTGGTTGCAACCTGTTGCATATGGTCCCAAACTACTGAATCACTGCCTTGATTTGTTTCAGATATAGACGAATGCAAGTTCGACAACGGTGGATGCGAACACTCTTGTCACAATCTACATGGCTCTTACTTCTGCACGTGCCGCACGGGATACGTGCTATCGGGCCATATATGCTTAGGTTAGTGATGCTAAGGTGGTGTATTTGACTGACACATGCATACGCCAGCCATGGTTCTCAACCCTTTACTTCATGAATACGCCTTTATACGCCTTTATACGCCTTTCTACGCCTTTGCAAATAACGTCGACTCAGATCAGACGGTTCCAGTAGGAACGTCTGATCAGGGTCTGCTCTGTCGCCTTACTAATAATTATTCATGACACCATTTCGTGCATAAATATTCATGGAGTAAGGGTTAAGGTAGCTACTTAACATAATCTTACATCAACGTGCACACTCTTGGTGTGTATAAAACATAACACCAGGCTAGCTGCTAGTCTCAGTCATGAGTGCAGTCCTAGCGAACAATTACAAACTATTTAAGATTAGCTACTATGCCGAGAAGAAACGACAAGCTTACATTAACGCTTTACACCATGAATTTTCATGTAGGAAATAATGACATGTATACTAATGTAGGAAAAAACACATGGCCTGTTGCAACCGTTTGCAAACGTTATCTACTATCGAATAAAAAAACAAGTACAATAATAACAAGACGAATACTGATGCAAGGCATTGGATCGCCGGGAAATTTGTGTACAAGGAAGGTTTTTAATAAGGAACTGTTTTGTTAAGACAATTGAAATACAACATTTCATTAAAAACTTAACGAAATATGTAGCCTCTAGAGTGTAATGACGTAGTGACCTAGTTCCGAACCCGACATGATCCATATTTGAACTTGACCAAGATTGCATCCAAAAATAACGTATAAGTTGAAAGAAAAAACACTTAATATGGATAATTATCATTAACTATCCCAGTAAAAACCCAAACCGCCATTTAAAAAAAATAGAAAGGAAAAAGAGAGAAAAAAAATTTTCGTCAGCGGTGAGAATCGAACCAGGGCTGACTGCACGATAGGCGACCGTGGTAACCACTACACTATCAGGCCAGACATACTTCAAGGGAAATTGAAGATGTATATAAAGTTATCATGCTACTATATTGACGACTTAAATAAACAAAATAAAACGACTTTTTTAAATAAAAATAAATAAAACAATAAAACTTCATTACAACATTTATCACTCTCATGATAATTTAATTAATAAACTCTAACAAGGGCGGTGATGGTCATAGACCTAAATATAGCCTGTTCAGATCCATTAACGAGTGACGTTAGTCCTATCTAAAAATAGAAACCGAGACGACGGAATTCGATTTTGACCATGTAGAGCCTCCGGTAGAATAATAACCATGTCTGTTTGAATTAACATATCGACTGTCGATTCAAATGATCTTATTTTTCAAATTCGAGCACGTTTTCCCGTCTTATGTCAAAATCTCTGAAGGGCATAATTTAGAACGAGAGCACCGCAAACAGGTGCACGACTACAGTTTTGACCCGGCTTCAATTCTGCGACTTTGACCCGGCTTCATTTATGTTTACAAAACTGTTTTTGGCATTTAATGTCGATACTTCGACGAAAAAAGTGTCATAATTATTGTTATTATTGTACATTTGTTTGATAAATTTCTTTTTAAACATCGTATGAAGGTTTTTACATCACATATTTCACTACATCAATAATGCAGATAGAAACTATTCTCTGCCACGCTCTCATGAGCCAATTTGTAAAACTTGTCGCTACCCCTCCTACATGGGTAAATACTTTTTAGCATTCCATTAGTGATCGCCGCTCATGCGGCGATCAATAATTAATTATTTATTTATTTAACGAGAGAACTCATTTGACCAGGTCAACCTCCATGTGGCCCTCAACACACATATACAATAAAACACTATATACAATATCCAATCGGTGTTGGAAGTAAGTCCAATCGAGTTTCTTACCGGTTAAGAATTGACAAGATATTAATAAATTAATTTGTATTAACCCATTACCTGATAGGGACGCCTTTTGCAATTAGTGGAAACCCAAATTAGAGTGATTCTGTACTATTCTGTACTATTCGTCCGAGCTATGCGTTCACTTGTTTTATGAAACAGTATAAGAATAGTACTTAATGCAGGACAAAAGTAATGCAGAAAGCTCCTCTAGGAGCTTTCTGCATTACTTTTGTCCTGCATTAAGCAACCACTATTCATAACGGGTAGACTAGTAAGCAGATAAATGATAAACACATTCCTTCATAGGCTATTTTAGACCCAACCTATTTGAATAAATCTACCGAAAAGGATCTTTTACTACAGAAAAGGAAACTTAGAACTGTGGGTTTTTTAACCATTGTAATAAATAGAGCATTTGCTCCTGTGGAGCAAATGTTCTATATCACAATGGTTTCAAAAAGTGTTTTTTGCAGAGGCGGTAAAAGGCGTTAGTTGGAGGGAACGGGTTAAGTGCAATGTACGGCAACCCGTTAAATCTTTTGGCGCCAAATTTCTAATTATCGTCTGCAATCCAATTTTGTTAAATCATTTGGTACAATAAGGAAATGAGATAAATAAATGCAAATTTAAAAGGAATAACGTACAGGTATAGAAATAGAGATTGAGACAAAAAGTGAAGTCCCTGATCAGATGCCGCCTTGAAAAGGCGGCGTCTGATCTGGGACTGCACTATTTGTCGTGGTGCATAAAGGCGACATTGGCGGTGAAAGGGTTAATACGATACAGGTTAATACATGTACTTTGAAAGTAACCAACTTGATCATTTTAACTGTTTACCTCAACACTAATTATTTCGCTGCTAATGGCAATTATGTGATTACTTATGCACACAGTTTGGATCCTGATGAGAAGCCGAGTAACTCGGCACCTAATCAGACGACACTATATGCCAGTGAAAGAGTTAACCCAGTACTTCATAACAGATCCTTTAACGCCTCTGTAAACCAAGTACAGTAAAACCTCTCTACAACGGCCACTAAATGGTGTTAACGAGTTAGTATTTAGGGCAGGTGACTGCTTAAAGCAGGTGGCTGCTTATAGGAGCGTTGTGTTTTACTTTCACCTTGCTTTAAGCAGTCACCTGCCTTTAACATAATTTACCTGGTGAAATGTAGTGGCCGTTATAGAGAGGTTATACATGTATACTCAGATCAGGAGCTATCTCATTAGGGTCTACTCTGTTTGCTTATGGGATAAGCCAGATATATCTCTACAGTTTCTCTCATGCCCAAGCATTCATGCGCCCATAAGCCATATAATTCATATAATTATTTCTTGCATATATATTCATGAGATAAAGGTAAAACTATTTAGGGTATGTGGGTTTTTTATAAAAAATTAGTGCAATAACAACCAAAAATACCATATATATAAACATGTACTACCACCCATCCCTTCAGAAAATCCAACTAGTGCCACTTGGCCAAAAAGTCCTCTAAAATAGGGATAACCCAAACACGTTTTGCAGCAAGAATTGTTACATACCAAAGTGGTCAGAAAGGTTTTAACTTTTAGGGACTATCGGCATAAATTTGCATACATGGTGGCTAATATCTACACCTCTGTTTAAAAGAGGATTTGTACTTTCTTGAATGATAGATATATTGTAAATATTTGAATTACATACTACCATGAACAGATGTAGAAGTTATTAGACACAAGTTTAAGGTTCATATAATGTCAAGGTCAATGTCATTTAAAGGTTAATACACAAACATATATACAATAATGTCAGAGTTATCATTTATTTTCATTTTCACAGCTTGGAAATAAGTAATCAAAATGTACATCAAAACAATCCAACATGTATTTTCAATTAGGTAATTGTCATTTAGATAGATTTAAACTGAACACAGGAATACAATATGGCTTTAAAGAAAGATAACATTTTCTCAAAGTACTATCAGTATTTAGAACATTTCCAGAGTCTTTGCTGTACATAAAATGTATGTTTGGATTGTTTAAATATGAACATTACTGTGTTTGCACATTGTTCAATTGCTGCGGTGGTCCCTTAAAGTTCAAACCTTTCTGAACAGTTTGGTATATAACATTGTTTGTTGCAACTTGTGTTTGGGTTACCCCTTTTTTCTGACCCTGATTGTCACCCTACCACAGATACAGTGTCTATCATCAATGAAACATGGAAAATCAACCTCTTCAGTGCCATGAAGTCTGTGATATCATAATTATGCAAACAGTTTTGATCCAAATGAGACGCCGAGTAACTCGACGTCTCATCTGGATCCAAAATGTGTGCCACTCTGATTATCTTTTTATAAAGACAATGACTTTTGACGACTCTGTAAATGTCACCTTGTGAAACCATTGTGATAAATAGAACATTTGCTCCTATATGAGCAAATGCTCTATTTATCACAATGGTTTCAAACTACAAAATTCTAAATTTTTCCTTTTCTCTACTTAATGCTCCTTTTCGGTAGATTTATTCAAAGAGGTTGTATCTAATAAATAGCCTATGAGGTAATGGGTTAAACTTGAAGCAGACACAAATGTGTCCAGCAGACGTAATATTACGTTTCCCTCGAACAAATTGTTCCTGAGTATTGGGACGGATCAAATAGGTCAATAGTGCAGACCAATATCAAAGTGTCCATGCAAGAACAATTTGCTCAGGGTCAGTAGTATTTCCTACACTCTCCGTCTAATTAAAGAATATCAAACTGGTACTGAAATAGACTAACGGTAGAATCCCTCTAAACTGGAATAGGAATACTAGATCAAGTTGATAAGAATTTAGATACTATTAGATACGAGGCTGCTTTATGCAAGGTGAACATCCAGCCTTAGAGGAGCTTTCTGCGTGTCTTTCACCCTTCATTAAGCTGCCACGTGTCTCCAAGACCGATATTCATACTAATTTTAACATGCGGTTTAGATTATTTTTACTGTACTCAGCTTTTCAAACTCTTTGAGACTGGGAGATATGGATACCTAGGGTAATTAGAGTACCTCTAGGTAAAATTAGTTCGGAACAATCAAACGCCCCCAAAATAGAATCAATAAAATCAGATACTGAAATCAATTATTTTCGTGTAAAAATAGCTTACAGGTTTCCCACAAATCAATTATAAATGTCTGTGTATAATGTACTGCACATTTAACTCTTATAAAGATAAGCGTTGCCTGATTGGTATTTACAAACATCTTGAATCTAACCTTCTCATAATTAACCCTTTCATTCATATAAACGTGTTTTCACGCATCTGCAAACAGAGCAGACCCAGATTAGACGGCTCCTATAGGAGCCGTCTGATCAGGGTCTGCTCTGTTTGCTTATGGAATTAAATAGATGTGTGTCTATACTTTCTAAAATGGCTACAATATTGCACCATCCATATTTCATTATAACTATTTTTACATGAATATTCAGTAGGTATTGAAATTTGGAATAAACAAAGAACAGGGAAAGGATTAACCATTGCAAGTAGTGTCTCAAAAGGTTAAACGAATCCCAAGTGAGTAAAAATGCAGCAGATAAGAATTTTATCAGACATACTTTTTTTCAGGATGGCAAGGGGTAAATTTAATTCCAGTTTTAAGTTCAAAATTCAGCTTCGTTGAACATTAGACACAGGGAAGTTCGGTGTCGTATCAGGGTCCAAACTGTTTGAAGTTTATTTATAGTGTATGTTTGAAAAATAAATGGAAATTCGGGAAGTATGTGAGTATGTACATTGTATGTGTGTGGAAAGGGGGGGGATAAAAAGTAAAATTTGAAACACGGCCATTCATTCTTGTTCTGTGGTTCAACAAGTTACCTTATAAACGAATTGTTATTATAATTGAGTGCATTTTGGAAACAGAACAGTTTCTCTTTATTCCTTTAGTACTTTGAACTTAAATACATGCTTTTGAACATTTGTCTGTTGGTTTTTTTTGTTCGTACCTCTCCCTCTAAACAATATTTGTCGACAGTTAGACAAGTAGAGTACTGGAGTATTTGACCTTTCGACGACTAATCACGACCTAGCTCATCTTTGGAAACAGTTTGGATCCAGATGAGGCACCGAGGAGCTCAAACGTTTTAACGAACGAATCGGAAGTGAAATTGTAACATATCAAAGAGTTTAAGCATACATCATTTAATTACAGGCTAATGTTTAACTCTTACAACGCTGAAATTTCATATGGGCTATTCAAAAATTCAAACAGGTCAAGCTTATGGTGAATATTTATTATTTAGGGATATTTCTCAAGAAACGAGTAACATGGCAAACAGTGATGACTCTGGCGAGAGGGCTCCTCTTGGAGCCCTCTCATCTGGGTCTACACTGTTTGCAAAGGACATTAGCGACTCATGTCCCGTACTGTAAGAGCTAACACTTCTAAACTGCTCTAACACTGTTACATGAGTTTCTTTAATTGAAACACGTACCAGTAAATTACAATGTCCTACAGCGACAACAACAATAAGTCTATATGTGGGGCTTTAAGACAGTTAGTAGCTTAACGCAGGACGGACGTTGTGTGGAGAAAGCTCCAATTAATAATGCCGCCCTGTATTAAGTATCCACCTGATGTTTATTTCATTATATGGTCGTTATATGCAGGTTCTATTGTATTTTAATAGGTAATTTTCATATTTAAACTAATGTTGCCTATATATACTCTTTGATCACAGTTTGCCCATTGTATCAACCCGTTACCTGGTGAATACTAAGGCAGAACTACTTAAATCATGAATATTTATTAGAGTTTTATAATGGTTTGTTTTCGTAAACAGCAGACCTTGACCAGATGGCCCTACTAGAACTGTCTGATCAGGGTCTACTCTGTTTGCAAAGGAGCCAAAATGCTATGAGGTAAAATGTTTAAGTGATTCTCGTTTATTAGAAATATAGGAGCTACGTCATTACACAATGTACACTAGAAATGTCGTAAATATAGTAGCTACGTCATAAGACAATAGACAATAGAAGCAGCGTCAATATAGTAGTTACTTCATAAGACAGTAGGCAATAGAAACATAGTAAATCTAGTAGTTACGTCATAAGGCAGCGGGCAATAGAAACATCGTAAATATAGCAGCTACGTCATAAGGCAATAGGCAATAGAAACATCGTAAATATAGTAGCTACGTCATAAGGCAGTAGGCAATAGAAACATCGTATTTATGGTGGCTACGTCATAAGACAATATGCCCTAGAAACATTGTAAATATAGGAGCTAAGTCATAAGACAACTGGCACTAGAAACATCGTACATATAGTAGCTACTTCATAATACAACTGGCACTAAAGCATCGTTGATATAGTTGCTACGTCATAAGGCAGTAGACAATAGAAACATCGTAAATATAGGAGCTACGTCATAAGACAATAGGCAATAGAAACATCGTAAATATAGTTGTTACGTCATAAGGCAGTAGGCAATAGGAACATCGTAAATATAGGAGCTACGTCATAAGACAATAGGCAATAGAAATATCGTAAATATAGTTGCTACGTCATAAGACAGTAGGTAATAGGAACATCGTAAATATAGGAGCTACGTCACAAGACAACTGACACTAGAAACATCTTAAATATAGGAGCTACGTTATCAGACAAGCACTAGATATATCGTAACAAGTGTAGATCAAAACTGGACGCCATCTAAGAATGGGTCATACAAGCGGACTTGTTCATGTTCATTTCAATAACCTTCATTGGTACGGTAAGTTCTGTAAGAGTTAACTAAATTGAAAATATGAACCATACTGAATATCTTAGATGAGTAGTTACTCGCATTGGTCTACCTTGTATGCCTATATCCCTATCATGGAACATTAAGCATAAATATGTTAAACATTAGTTACATTACTACCGGTGATTAACAGTTTGGGTGCGGGAGACGAGGGCACTGAACTTTACAAACCGCACTGACCCATGGTTTGTCATTAAAACTTCTCTGGCAAATTTAGGTCTCTCATACTGAATGGACTCCATAATTAAACATTGCCATTGCACTTCAAATATTAAGCATCCAAAGGAAAACAACCCTCTGAATGCGTTTGGCAAACACTCTGGACCAAGATGTGCAGTGAAGAATTTCGGCGTATCATAAGACTCTAGAACATCTTTGTCTCGTTTTACTAAAGATCGTAGGACCACAATCACCGCTACTTCTCATATCCGACAATCACTACTACTCGGACAGTCGCACATTCTGGTGTGCAGCTTAGTACGACAGAAAGTATCGTAAGGGCTAACATACGACAATAGCAACTACAGTAAAACCTCTCTATAACGGCCACTAAATTGTGTTACTTAGTTGGTACTTAGGGCAGGTTGTTGCTTAAAGCAAGGTGAAAGTAAAACAGAACGCTCCTACAGGAGCGTTCTGTTTTACTTTCACCTTGCTTTAAGCTGCCACCTGTCTTTAACACAAAATACTTGATGTAATCTAGTGGCCGTTATACTGTACGTAGAGAACCTACGATACTTTCAACCACACGGTCTTTTAGGTGTACAACATAACACTCTGGTCATGTTTTCTTAAGAAATTATAAAAATCGACAATATCGCTAACGCTTTTGCACAGTTTTGCACCAAGCATTCGACGTGCGCTATTTAACTTTTTCAGACGAGGACGAGTGTTCAAGCCCCGAAAGACATCGGTGTCAGTACGGCTGTATTAACGTGCCGGGGTCATACATGTGCAACTGCTCTGTGCCTGGATATACGGAGGCCCATGACGGAAAGTCCTGTGTGGGTAAGTCCGTGTAAGATGCAACCTTTACCATGGTGAGTGGTGATAGACATTTGCAAACAACGTGGTTCCAGATGAGACGTCTAGTAGCTCGGTGTCTCATTAGAACTCAATTTTTTAACACATTTGCGCCCACGATCCCATATATGGGACGTAGGCAAACAGTGTAGACTCTGATCAGACGCCGCATGATGAAATGAAAATAAATGAAATTGAAAATTTAGGCCAAACATCCCTTTGATTAAAAAATGGACTTATCCGATATATAAACATGGAAGAATCCACTGGGCGCAAATGGGTTAACGTTCGGCCAATAATTTCTCAAATGCTTGAACGAGTAAAATTGCTCCTACAGATCAAACTGAAGCAGACAAAATAGTTACAAAATGACCGGATAATAGTGTAGCCAACCATCAGATACCTCATTATTATAGCACTGACTGCTGTAGTACGGATGCACTTGTGTTAAGGTTCAACTGGGGTTTCCCATAACACCAGCAGAAAGGTGATATCCTTATCGTTAATGTAAAATCTCTAAACACCGGTCACTCCTAACAAGGCTAATTATGGTTCCTATAGGACAGAGTCTATATTCAATATCATTTTAGTCTAGAATTGAGACTTAAAGATAAACAAAATGTAATGTCACTATATTATAAAATAATTGTCTTAAACGTAGCTAATTAAGCAAGTGTTTTTCATAATCATACATATGCAACATTTAGAGAAATTGTTTCAAAAATTGTATAAAAACGCCTTTGCAAACATAGTAGACCCAGGTCAGACGGCTCCTCTTGGAGCCGTCTGATCTGGGTCTGCTCTGTTTACTTACGAAAATAAGTAACTGTTGGATATAGGTTCTATTGTAGGTACACTAAAAACCTCTCTACAACAGCCACTAAATTGTGTTAATTAGTTGGTATTTAGGGCAGGTGGCTGCTTAAAGCAAGGTGAAAGTAAAACAGAACGCTCCTATAGGAGCGTTCTGTTTTACTTTCACCTTGCTTTAAGCAGCCACCTGCCTGTAAACACAGAATATTTGATGTAACTTAGTGGTCGTTATAAAGAGGTTCTACTGTATAAACATTACACGTTTTCCACTTTTCCCCAACAGCTCATACATTTTAACCCACCTCATGCTGTAACAATTATGTCTGCTTAAACCCTAAACATTTTGTTATTTCCGCATTTTGTTATTTCCGAAATGTTGAGGCTTTTGAGATACTACTAAACGGGTGTCAAACAACATGGATCACGTGTCCATCATCTGTGTCTCATCAGGATCCAAGCTGTTTGACACTTGTTCAGTTTGCCAGGCGTGAGAGGTGTAAATGCATGGCAAAGCAGTGGACGGACACCTATCCCATCAGTACCGTGGGTTCAAGTCTCTATGGGACTTGATATTCATATGAGCCGCTAAAATAACAACTCTTTCGCGGCCAATGTCACATCTATAATTACATATAGTGCATAGTTTGGATCTAGAAGAGACGCCGAATAAGTTGGAGTCTCATCAAGATCCAAACTGTTACTGTGGTTAATGATTCTTTAAGAAAAATTAGAGAAATTTAACAAACGAAAGTTGTAGCCGACGACAGTTTTGCAGTGGACAATAGTTGGCAGTGAAAGAGTTAAATCCCACGCAAAATGCAGGTACTCATCAGGCCTCTGTAGTCGCGCCAAATGTGCAGCATATGATCAAGTGATTCAGCGTGTAACACTTATTGGCATCTATTTCATTGCCCATCCTAACAAACAGTGTAGACTCTTATCAGAAGCCCATCTCTGGTGTCTGAATTGTTTGCAAATCTCGCGGTACAGTAATCCAGTTATTTGAGTGAATCTTTCAGATGACTTTGCGGTAGGCCATCGGTCCTACCCATACGTCAGTCCATCCGTACATTCCCTAGACATCTGCGACTTCTGAATAACAGGACAACCATAAGTTGTATCATCCATCAGGAAATAACACACATCCAGCGGTGAACACCACATTGGTCAAACAAACCAAACACAACCTTTTTTCTCAATTTCTGTGGCATGCCACGTTCAATGCATGCAACGTAATTGTTTGTGTAAAGGCTTCAAACTGAACCACTTACCGTGACCAGACTCATATTTGTAGCAGTTTGGATCTAGATGAGAATAAGTGACTCATCAGGATCCAAGTTGTTTGGCATTCTAGGACTGGTTTCTAAAATCCTAGATCAAACCGGAAGTAGATCTAGTCAACATTTCAAAATTTGAACATATATTGGCCAGGCTCTAAACTGATTGCAATGATAGTAGAAAAACGTGTTTCTAGCCGTTAATGGACAAAATAATGTTGGCATTGACCAGGGCGCCGTTACAATGCGATATTGATCATGGTCTAAGCTGGTTGAAAATATCTGATTGTTGTTTTATCATGACACAGAATGCTGATTTCAGTCATTGAATTTTAAATACCTTGCATCCATTCCACGAATTAACCTTCATTGCTTTATGGGCACGGGCGTAATAATCGTGGAAAACAGCTTAGATCCAGATCAGGCGCTAATTATATGTATTTTGTTTTCGTTCGTTCTAGACATCAATGAATGTGAGGACAACAACGGAGGATGCGAGTATCTCTGCGTAAATACAAAGGGTTCGTACAAGTGTAAATGCACTAAAGGGTATGCAGTATCCTCGGATAATCGGACATGTCAAGGTAAATAATGGCATATACTTATAATACAAAGTTATTGTAATGCCTGGTATTAACTCTTGTGCCGCCAAATGGCGTGCGTCTGCAAACAATGTCAACTGCTTTAGATTGGATGGATTGCTATTGCAGCAAGAATTGCGAGTCACTTTCCGGCGACTAGAAAGAGTAATACTCTATTCCTTATTTGTCTTATGCATACTTATATTCATAGTTTTAAAGTTACATTCTATCCATTGTTCGTATAAATCAATTAACACCAAAAGTTGTACTCAATAATGCTTACGGCCCAATTCCCCCCAAGATATCTGTGTATTCAGCTAAATGTTTCCGATACCCGAACACTGCTTAATTCTTAGAAAACTGCCGATATTTTAAGAGGAAATCAACGGACATACTTGGCGAAGCTCGTATTTACTCCAAATGAGTTCGGCACAAGGTATAGGACATTAAAATAGTTAGTACAGGTCAGTCGAAAGTTGAAATGCGAAAGAGAACGTCTAGTGTGTAATAGTTGACTCAAATGTACACCACACCCGGTACAAATTGTATTGTACTGTATTGTATTGCAGGAAACTAAGTTAAAATTCTGAAAATTCTGAATAGCGGGTAACAAGAATACGATGTACATAATAGTCTGTACTATATAACTTGGTTGCAGACCAGAATGCAACGGGAAGATCATAAACCATTATAATGAAAAGATCTGCTTCAAGGATTTTATAAAACCTCTAAAACGACCAACACTTTAAAGGGATGCTATTTTATAAGGGTGGTAGCTAAATGCAGAAGAAATGTAAAGCAGAAAGTTCCTGTAAGAGCTCTCAACATTACTTTCGGCCTGCATTAGCTAATCGACCAAATTGCCGGAAAGCGGCCCACAAGGATTTATGAAATAGGCAAATATGGGATACCTTTGCTCACAGTTTGGATCCAGATGAGATGCGATCTTATCCGGATCTAAGCACTTTGACACTCAACTTTTTCTTAAGAGAAAACATTGAAGTTTCAGAAAAAATAACAAAGTAAAGTTCATGCTGAAATGTAATGCAAACAACATTGTAAAACATGAAAATAACAAAGAATTGAAACAAAGGCTCATTAGAAAAAAATGCACACTAATTCTGGACGAACTAATTTAAATTAAAAGTGATCTAAAATTGGAACTCAGTTTATTTTTATAATAAATCATGTTATCAAAGACATCCGAATGAAACACCCAAATGTTGAGCTCATTCATAGAATAGTACCTACAAACGAACATCTGTTTAGATGGAAACAAATTGAATCCCCTCTGTGTAAACGTTTAAAGTGGAGCTGAATGAGTGGGTAAGTTGGGTTTCACGACACTGCGATACTACATTGAAGCTGAAATGTTGGATCATTTGTTCATTCAGTATCTATTCGTTGCAACCTTTTGGGAACAAATGGGTTATCTTCTAATAAGCATGGTATTTACTGACACTTCAGTATGAAGTGATAATTGTCTATAAAACTCAGTTTACACATTGAAATGGTATAAACAGTTACTTTTTAAGTCAAATCACTTATACCATATAAAAAAGTTATATGAAAAGCGAGAGGCGAAGCAAACGACTAAATACGTTTAAACTCCTCTAAATTAAAACACTTAATGCACATAATCTAGCAATTATCAAATCTACAAAACAATTATGAAATCTACTAAAGATGATATACTGTTGTTTATTAATGTCTCTGAAATATTGCATGTTTATCTTTATTAGGTTTAATTAATATCTAAATGAACGGCTACCTTCTGATAGTTCCAAAAAGGAAAAAAAAGAAATGATGTCAACAGTTAAATCACCACAAACTTCACCACTTGCATAGAATATTTTGAATGACAAACAGTGCATACCCTGATGTAGTAGTCATCAGGACTTGGTCTACGCTTTTTTCAAGTGCCATTTCACTCGTTTCCCGTTTTCAAAAGGTTAACTATCTTTCCCAGGTACTGAACCAGACAGTTACGTCAAGGAAAGTGTTTTATGGACATGTTTTATTCGTTCCAGCAACTTTAATCCTTTCTAACCTAATGGAATCTATCTTTAAACGCTAATGTGCCATCCCACTTTGGATATTTAGCATTCAAAAGATTAAAAACTGAAAATTCTTGAAAAACGTAACACTTTACTCCATAAATATTAATGTATAAAATAATGACATCATAAATATTAATTAGATCAATAGCACATGGACCCAGGCTTTTTGGTCATAGCAGAAACTGTAGAATCTTATCTATATCATAAGCAAACAAAGCAGACCCTGATCAGACTCTGTTTGGAAAGGCGTAGAAGGGTAGTGAGTTACGAGTAAATAATGTGTGTATACAATTTAGCGCAAAGCACAAGAAGGTCGACAGTACATGCCGTTAGATAAAATGTGTACTGATCTATTACTAAGTCAATTCCGCCATTGCTGTTACTCATCAAAGGTGCCCGACGCATGCTTGTACTCACCCATAGACCCCCCCCCCCCCCCCCCAAAAAAAAATAAAAAAATAAATTGTGATCGAAGTATGTTCAACTAGCCTAAAACTATCTATTTGAACCCTAAACCACTCCGAAAAAAACAAGAAAACACGACCCGGAAAAAATTTCCTTTCGGGTCTATATATGTATTGAAAGGTACCTAACTACGTCAGATCAACGGCGGAAAATTCAACAGTCATGTTTTTCAAAGTCTTACAGCAAAGCCAATTCAACACCGATTTCAATCATTTTGGTCTTGATCCGTTCCAAATTCCATATATTAAGCGGCACAGTTAGTGCTTTCCTTAAATATTGCTCCGTCTTGTCGCTGCAAGACCGCGAATTTGAAAAAACGCTAGAGCGAAACGATGTGGCTCCCACCAGGATGCATAGAAGTATATAGGGGGATCTGTATTCGTTTAACTTTTCAACAAAAACGCGAATTATGCTGAAACACATTCGAAAAACATTCAACTCACCGCAGTTAAAACGATGTTGGCTATTTCCAGTCTGCTATGAGACGCCAGTTTTCTTTCTCCTACTTTCGTTTTGAACGGAGATGGCCATTTCGCTGTGGCCCGGAAGTAGTAGTCAATTTGCATATCTAATAGTTTATGAGCCGGGTCACAGCAAAATGGTCGCATCCGTTCAAAAAGAAAGTTGGGGAAAGAAAACTGGCGCCTCGTAGCAGACTGGAAATAGTAAGCGCCGTTTTAATTGCGGTGAGTTTAATGTTTTTCGATAGTGTTTCACCATAATTCCTGTTTTTGTTGAAAAGATTAACTAATACAGATCCCCCTATATACGTCTATGCATCCAGGCGGGAGTCACATCGTTTCGCTCTAGCGTTTTTTCAAATTCGCGGTCTTGCAGCGACAAGACGGAGCAATATTTAAGGGAAGCACTAACTGTGCCGCTTAATATATGGAATTTGGAACGGATCAAGACCAAAATGATTGAAATCGGTGTTGAATTGGCTTTGCTGTAAGACTTTGAAAAACATGACTGTTGTATTTTCCGCCGCTGATCTGACGTAGTTAGGTACCTTTCAATACATATATAGACCCGAAAGGAATTTTTTTCCGGGTCGTGTTTTTCTTGTTTTTCGGTGTGGTTTAGGGTTCAAATAGATAGTTTTAGGCTAGTTGAACATACTTCGATCACATTTTTTTTTTTTTTTTTTTGGGGGGGGGGGGGGTGTCTATGGGTGAGTCCAAGCATGCGTCGGGCACCTTTGTTACTCATTAGAATCGCCTATTTCGAGACGGCTTTAATGAGTAGCAGCAAGATAGTTTGGCATAGATATACAGTAAAACCTCTCTTAACCGGAATTCTAGTAGATAAGAAATTAGACACTTATAGGCAGGTGGCTGCTTAATGCAGGGTGAAAGTCATGCAGAAAGGCTCCTCTAGGAGCTTTCTGCATGACTTTCACCCTGCATTAAGCTGCCACCTGTCTCCAAGACCGATATCCATACTAAATTTAACGGCCGGTTAAGAGAGGTTTTACTGTATCATAAATACTTTGTTGTTTCTAACTACGCTTCATATCTTCAGCTTTGGTCAATGCTGACAATTGCCATTACACTTTACACGTTAACACTTTTTGTTGAAGATGTAGATGAATGTGTAGATTCTAAGACCATGAGGTGCAAAGGTGGGACGTGCAACAATACAGAGGGTTCTTTTGTCTGCGAGTGCGCGGAGGGATACAGACTGAAGAAGTCCAAGCGAAGATGTTTCGGTAGGTGACCATTGCAATGTACAGTAAAACCTCTCTTAACCGGCCGTTAAATTTAGTATGAATATCGGTCTAATTTCTTATCTACTAGAATTCCGGTTAAGAGAGGTTTTACTGTACATGTAATGGTAGCAACGTGGTCCCAAAATATATAATAATCTTTATCGCTAGAAAAAACACACTGCAGAACTAGTTCAGACCAATCACTTCCAGTACGGTGATTTGTCTGGATCTGGAACCATATTTACTAAACATATTAAGTCTAAATCTGAGATTCGGAACCTGTAAATTTAGATGTAACTGTTAGCTCATAATTTTCAAAAATAAATGCGTTTGCAACTGAAGTAATTTGCTCACCAGGAACAGCATTTACATGTTGGAAAAAAATTCTTTTTAAAATTGCAGTTTTGGGATCTGAATCTCAATGTGGTCTCTGAAAACGCTGGTTACCACAACTCGCTTTTGACTAAGGTATATTACTCTGTGTCACCAATTCTTAGAGGAAGCACACAGTTATGCCGCTTTATCAGTGTAAATAATGTTCACCTCTACGTATGAACACAATGTTTGATTCAAAATACAGTAAATCGAACGTTCACATCAGTAATGTAAGTCCGGTTTAGAGGAGTTTTACTGTACACGTTGTTCTGTCCAATATGTCCATGGGCGATTCCATACAACCCTCTTTAATATGTTTCCTGATATGGTATGACACTTATGACCTTATCACAATTCTGTATTTACACGTGTTAAAAGCTTTTGTCCTGAGTTACTCGGCGTCTCATCAGGGTCCAAACAGTCTGTTATTGTGATAATTTGTTTACTTAAAACTACTTAAATGGCCCTGTATGTTTGAACATACAATACTACGTCTATTAATGGATGGGTTGGTTATAAAGGATAAAACGTGGTGCCGGGAACATGTGAAAAGACATGGTTTCTTTATTCCATACATTTTCATGTAAAACTCATTATCAATATCAATTAGATGCATATTATACAGAAAGTTTTAACCCTTCGCTTGCTGAATTTTAAAATACATTTCTCTTTCTTTACCCATGCCTTGTTGTATAATTACATATATCCTCACTGTGTACAAGTATTTCGCTGTGCAATGACTGCTGTGGAGTGCGCTGGTTGCACAATTAAATTGTAAATAGTGCAGACCCTGATGAGACAGCTCCTGCACTATTTACAGGTAGGTATATTGACGTGAATAGCAAGCGAAGGGTTGACCATGACAGAAACTGTAGAATCGGATCTATACTTAGCAAAACTGCTATGTCACAATGTTTGTGAGAAAATGATGCTGTAATACATTTAGAAGCATTACGTACATCTAATCAACATTAATTAAAATAACAAATGATATTTATGTTGGGGTACTTAGCAGTTTTGCCAAGTATTTAATAAGCAAACAGAAAAAAACCCTTTATCAGACGGCTCTTGTGGGAGTTGTCTGATATGGGTCTACTCTGTTTGCAAAGCTGTTAAATGCAGTATCGGATGAGTAAAGGGTTAACACACAATGATTTGTACAACATGTGTGTGACGAGTAATAGTATACATTCTACATTTAAGAGCCGTTAAATTCAATTCATTTTACAATCACTCAAATAAAAACTCTCTTAATTGAGTAATAAGACATTCTTTTGGCACCAAATAATTGTCATCTGATCCAAGCTCAAAGTGAACTTTCCTTCAATTTCTATTCCAATCCATTAATGGAGTTAATGGAGTTTCCAACAATATGGATCCTGTTGAGACGCCGACTCATCTGGATTTTTAACCATTTCCTCCATAGGCTATTTTTAGATCCAACCACTTTGTATAAATCTACCGAAAAGGAGCATTAACAAGGGAAAAGGAATTTTTTAGAATTTTGTATTTTGAGACCATTGTGATAAATAGAGCATTTGCTCCTATAGGAGCAAATGCTCTATTTATCACAGTGGTTTCAACAGGTGACTTTTACAGAGGCGTAGAAAGGCGTATTTGTGGAGGATAGGGTTTAACTGTTTGTAAAGGTAACCAGACATTCGCCCGTGAAAGAAACCCTGTGGGACACTTTACAGCGACCGACGAGGTGAAAAGAGTGAAGAATCATAATTTATAACACGCTGTATTAGCCCTTTCAATGCTAAATCTTCAGTGTGGACTCGTCCATCATTGTTCATACAGAACATAAGAATGACAGGTTAACTTTCCGAGATGATTTTGAATGACAAACAGTGCAAACTCTGATCAGAGGGCTCATTTTGTCCTCTGACCTTGGTCACATAATTACTTATTTTAATGAATTAGTTCATGAAACATAAAAGCATGCTAAAATCTTACTTTAATTTCCTATACATGTATATACAGCTGCGAGATTCTCGCGAGATTTCACCGCGCTTGAAGTTATGGCGTAGACAGTCAAGTATTGCTAATAATGATACGTATGCTGTTATACGGCCTTAACCCTTTCGCTGCCAAACTATGTCGTCTGCTAACTTTGTCGTCTGCTACAGATTTCCATTCTTTTGATTTTCTTCATTTTTGTTTCATAAACATAGTAACAGTAACAAACAGTTTGGATCCTGATGAGACGCCGAGTTACTCGGCGTCTCATCTGGATCCAAACTGTTTGCATAGGTAATCACAGACCCGGCATTGGCTAGTTAAATGAAAAGGTTAAATTTGTGTTCATGTATTGATTGTGGTAAAAGTAATGTTTTAGCATGCTTTTGCGTTTAGTTAATGTAATATATTAATTAATATTGCAAAATTAAACTTCGGTGTCTGCATTTAAATCATATTCATATTTATGCGCCTCTTCTTGTATAGACGTTGACGAATGTGCTTCTCCAGAGACTCACAAGTGCAATCACAAGTGTCTGAACAACGAGGGCGGGTACACGTGTGACTGTCACCTTGGTTACGCTTTGGCCAGCTTCAGCACGTGCGCACGTACGTTAACCATATAGATTGCTCAAATTGTGCACCAGTGTCGAGAGTATTTCGAAACAA